>CM060380.1:131443225-132865113 GCA_030545235.1 Helianthus tuberosus
GAAAATGGGTAATTGGGCTTTTGGGTAAATATTGGGCTTGCTTATGGGCCTTGTGGTCCCGGAATAGGAGTAAAGCGAAAAATGAGAAAAAGACCGCCAACTCAGTTAATCGAACCGGTTAGGAAAAAAAATTTAGTGGGAATTCTTTTTATAAAATAATTTGTGTTTAGGAGTCATAAAAAAGTTGCCATTAAATGATTGGTAAATAATAAAAAGTCGAAGGATTTTTCAATAATACATGTAACATATAAAAAAGTGTAAGGTCACTTGACTCCGGTATTTTATGACGCTAGGAGGTATAACGCATCAAAAAAATATATACATTCGTGATGTTTTTGGGGCGTAGTTTAGTGTGGAGTGAGAATGCAACCCCCCCCCCCCCCCCCGGACGCTCCGCCACTGTGTCCTTCCCTCATGACTCGTCATAGTAAACATAACTAAGGGGCTGTTTGTTTACCTTTTAATGAGCTTCTTAATGGTTCAGACCTATTACTGGTTCAGCACTTAATGATTCAGACTGTTTGTTTCAGGAGCAGATGTCTGCATGGTTCAGACAGTCGCCTCTGAATGGTTAAGCATTATACAGAGTCTGAATGGTTAATATCTATAATCTGAGTTGGTCAGACATTTGTCTCTGAACGGTTAAGCATTATACAGGCTCTTAATGATTCAGACCTCTTACTTGTTCAGCACTTAACCAATCAAATGTTGCCAAACAGCCCTAAGACATGGACATCATTCTATGCCATGATTCCTTTATTTCCTCCACTCAATACTAAAACCTTAGGAACTTAATTAGATAAATACAAGCAAATAAAATCCCCATGTGACACATGCATGGCAACGTGGTTGACCCGGTACACATCAAGATTCAAGAAGTAAATTGATTGAAATGAAATCAAGTATCGGATCTAAATTAGACAGAAGAATTGAAGATGCTCTCTCCTTCCCTTTTCTGCTCATCCAATCCTCGCTCTTTGTGTTTCCGACCAAACACCTCGCGGCTTCATGTACTCGCCCTCAATCGGGAGTTAATGCCCAACCACGTGGCAATGAATCGCGAGTTAATGCCCAACCACGTGGCAGTAATAATGGACGGAAACAGGAGATGGGCTGGCGCCCGGGGGTTGATGCCTGAAGACGGTTACTTGGCTGGTGCTCGCTCGTTGAAGCTGTTTGTGGACCTTTGTTGTAAGTGGGATATTCGGGTTGCTACCGTCTTCGCATTCTCATCCGATAACTGCTTAAGACCCAAAGTATGTGTAAAGTTCTTCTAAATCATATTTCATATTTGTGTTTAATTTAAGGGATAACTTTGTAAAATAGTAACTATAACTTTTATTAGGGCATTCTCATCCAATCCATCAAATTATACATACATTCCACTAAAAAACAACTCCTATATCAATATATTTTCACTAAAAACAAATATTTTTTCTCTCTCCTTTTCAATTAAATAATATTATCATTATATTTTTCTCTCTCCTTCACTCACAACCACTTTCAATATATATTAAAAAAATTATACTGGGTGAACAGTGTCCCCCTAAATATACAGATGAACAGTAACATTTTCTCTCTCCTCCACTCACAACCATCTTTTATACCCTTTATAATATAAAAACTACCCCTCACATATTTTGATGGTTTGGATGAGAATTAAAAGACTCCTAAAACTTGGAGTAAATTACTTTTTGAGTCCTTGTATTTTAGTTGTTTTAACTATTTGATTCCAAAATCAAAATGTTTAACGCCCTGAGTCACTAGTCTCTTTTATTATAATCTTTTGAGTCCTTTTGGGTCAATTTTTTTAACCTTTTGAGTCCAATTTTTTAACAAAAATGGACTCAAAACGTTATAAAATGATCAAAATTGGACTCAAAACGTTATAAATTGAGTGGCTAGGGACTCAAGATGTTAAACTTTTTGATTTTGGACTCATGTGATTAAAACCACTAAAACATAGGGACTCAAAAAGTAATTTACTCTAAAACTTGATTAGTATTCTATGAAATATTCCCTTAATTTAATTTAGTATGAAATATTCCCTTAATTTAATTTAATTATTTCCTTGTAGGCTGAAGTTGATAGGCTAATGAGGGTGCTTGAAACCTCTCTAAAAGATCAAATTGCTTATATGTTAAGGTATATATAACATGTTAATTTGAAATTGATTATTATTAGCATTATACTTAGTTTTCGAAATTATAGGGAGGATATCAAAGTTTCTATCATCGGTGACTTGTCTAAGCTTCCAAAATCCTTAAAAGAATTCATTGCATATGTTGAAACCGCCACGAAGAACAATTCGCGACTCAATCTTGTAATAGCCATTAATTATAGCGGGAAGTACGATGTGGTCCAAGCCTGTCAAAGCATTGCTCGAAAAGTCAAAGATGGTCTTGCTGACCCTCAAGAAATCAACGAGTTTATGATTGAAAATGAACTTAGTACGCATCCTCACCCTCACCCAGATCTTCTGATTCGGACCAGTGGAGAGGTTAGAGTGAGCAACTTTTTTCTATGGCAATTGGCTTATACCGAATTGCATTTCACTCAATCGCTTTGGCCGGATTTTGGTGAAGATGAATTTTTACATGCTTTGCGGGATTTTCAACAAAGAGTAAGACGATATGGTGGATGACAATGATACGGGTCCTTTCCCGACGATGCATGTCCTTTCTTATTTTAATTCATGTTTTTCATTTCATTTTTTTCGTTGTGTATTATTGCAAATAAAGGGGAGATGTTCTACTAAGTGGAGGTGTTTGTTGACTTAACGACTTGCAATGATAATATTTCTAAAATTTTAGTTTATTTCAGTTTTTTTAAATAAAGATGTTTTTACATTATATCTTTCATATTACAAAAATGAGAAGCAAATTTAATCAAGTCCAAAAATCGGTATGTGGCTGCTGGGATTCGAGCCCAGGTCACCACGGCCACAACGTGGAATTCTCACCACTAAACTACAGCCACATGATGTTTGCAAAACATATTTTCAACATTTATTTTGGAAAAGAACCACAGCATCAGCTTTAGAGCATACGGTGGTAAAAAAAATATGAAATGTGGCTGCTGGGATTCGAGCCCAGGTCTCCACGGCCACAACGTGGAATTCTTACCACTAAACTACAGCCACATAATGTTTATAAGTGAGATATTAGATTTTAGATCTTAAGGATAAATGTAATTCTATGCATTCTAGCACCAAGTATTTCGATTCACCTTTGTTGATTTGAAAAACTTAAGTTTAATGATCATCTATGGTTATACCAATATTTTAAAGTGTTGGGGTGCTTATGCTTTGGCTTAAAGTTGTAGAATCATTCAATTTCAAATTAGTTATCGGTTTGGTTTGATGGTCAATTTTTTTTTTAGTTTTGGTTTGTCGGCTTATAAGTTTTCAAACTATACAAGGCAGTTTAGTTTACAATTCGAACAGAAACCGGCCGTAATAAGCCAGACCAAACCCAGGATCATTGGGTGTGTAATTTGTTAGTTTATTGGATTGTGGAACAATCTCATTTGCATCAATGTATCCTTTCAGGTTTTGGATTATTTTTTCTCAACAAAAGTTTAATAAGTTTATTGGATTGTGGAACAATCTCATTTGCATCGATGTATCCTATCAGGTTTTGGATTATTTTTTCTTAACAAAAGTTTAATTGGGTTGAAGCTTTGTATATATCATGTTGCTTTTAAGTTTTAACCATGCTATTTGTGTTGGCTGAGGGAGACTATAGGCTTTTGAAACTCAGAGGAAGCACCTACAGCTTCAAATGTTTGATATATATATTTTTTTAGAGAAAATTTATATTCCATTTCAATCATCAGGGCAAATTACATAAGAATAGCAGGTAGACGAGCAACAAACTGCGCCGCCATCCCCTTCTGAAAAGAAAACCCTAATCTACTAAAAACAGAGTCTCGCCCCTGAGGGGTCGAAAAGTTGTTGTGGACATAATTTACATAGATGGCTGTCGGATTAGTTATTGGTTTTTAATTTGATTGGAAGTTAATGGGCTTCTTGAGTGGTACAAAGTATACATGTGCTCATGGAATTATAGTCTATTGGCATTTTGGGGTAAGAAAAGGGTTAAAGACCATGAGGTCCTGAGTTCAATTCTCACAAGGGGGTTTTTCCAGATTGGGTTTTTTCCAAAATTGGTGTATAGGCATTATTGCCTAGTGGAGACGGATATGATCAGGTCGTTCCGCTTGTGTCGCAATGATACTTCAGTGGTACATCAGTGATCCAGATTTGCCGTTCAAAAAAAACAAAGTATCACATGTATTGTTATAATAACCCGTAATAATGAGCATGCATATGTTACGGTTTGGATTGGTTCGTTTCGGTAAAATAACATTAAGACCATCCGTATGGTAAATGCCTTATAAGGGGCATTTTTCGTCACATCAGCATCATAACACTAATTTAAAAAGTGTGTAATGGTTAATGCCCCTTAATGTCTTTTTAATCATTACTTCTCATTTTGTTTTCTCTTCATTTGGCGTTATCCTAGAAATGTCTCTCTTTTTTCATGCTCCTATAATGCCAACTAGGGTGATGTTAGAGACGTTATCAAGCCACGTCGCGTCCCTATGATGCCCCTCGTTACGCATGGCCTAAGTTGGTTTTGGTATACAATGACTAAACCATAACTAACTGTTTGATTTGGTTTGTCCTAAAAAAATGTCTGAACTAGACAACAAAAGTCACCTTCGTGAACCAAACCCCAAGACTAGGATATCAAAATCTAAATTTGAATTTGTAACCATTTTATTTAAAGGCAAATTTCATTCCACACCAAAACTGAGCTAGAAACAAACAATTAAGAAAAAACAACATAACAGAATTACATTAAATTGAAGCTTTCTCATATCGGACAAAGATAGTTGACAATTTGTATATTTCTTTTTATGAGACACTCCTTGGTAGGAAGGTGATTCATAGCCATCCTCCAGCCAAAAATATTTACTTTGAGAGGAAGCCATTTGTTCCATTTAAATTTGTAACTTGTTAAACATGTGTAAATGTCACAAATCTAATTATGAATATACTTGATATTTTGACTTTTACTAGATAAAATATGTTTTTATGTAAGTTTTAAAAGTGTATAGAAATTTACCCAAAATGTTTCATCTTTTACCGTCTTTAACTACCTAAATTTAGTTAGGATTTTTTTATAAATTTAAAGTTAACTCAATAGTATTTAATTTTATATCGTTATAAATTATCTTATTTAAAAAACTATAAATTAAAAGTATAAATTACAAATGATTCATAAAATATAATTATAGTATTTGTTTCCTAGCAACATGAGTATATTTACAAAAGGGCACGTTTAATTAAATATTAATTCTAAATAAATACTTTCACGAGAACCACATAAACACTTTTACAAAGATTATAATCACGCGTAGCAAGAAAAAAATTGTATTAAGACATAAGTGTCAACGAGGTTTGTACAACTTTTTACTTGAAATCTATTGTGTATTCTAACATATCTCGTCGATTCATATAATGATTTCTTTGTCATACATTCATCAACGTTTAGACCATGTGTAGTGGTTAACACCTCACCCTTGGGCGTTTTGCGCCATGTGGCAGTACAGTCAGGAATGGGGCATGATGGGGCGTTTTCTAAAATGGGTATAGTGGGGATGTGGGCATTGTGGGACATTATGTTTAAAGGGGTGTAAACATTAAATAAAATAAAATAAACCAACAAAAAAAAAAAAAAAACTATTGGACAAGAAAAAGAAGATTAAATGTGATTGGTTGAATTCAATCCTCATCAGGCGTTGTATTTTGCACGCCCCAACTAAATTTTCGAAGAAAAACGCCTCGGGGGCCGATTCTGGACGTGTTTGGGCGTTTTCAAGCACAAGAACGCCCCAAAGCACGGTCTTATACTCTTTTGATACAATTGAGTTATCTTTACATGTCAACCAAATTAAATATCATCGTAACAAAAAGTATATTCTCTGATTCTTTTTTGGAATAAAAATCAGTTAAAGTTACAAAGTCTTTCATGGTTTATACCACCAAACAACACCTTCAATCATACGCAATTTCAAACTCCAAATTTGCCCCCCTCACAAGTCACAAGCTCATCGACAGGCATCGTGTTTGACTTTCTTGGTACTTTTCAAGTTTGCGTACGTATTACTTCTCCACTGCACAAATTATTATTATCGATTTTTATATGTTTTTGTTGTTGTTTGTTATCGAGAACCCGTCATTAGTTTCCTATGCATATCGTGATTTCGAAGCATTTCATTAGGTGGTATTTCTTTAATAATAATAATAATAATCTTAATTAATTCCAGCTGGCATTGTTTGGTGAGATTGCAATTTTTCTTCTTCTTTATATGATGCTTTGTTTGCCTCTCTGAAATCACACACAGACACACAAGTAAACTCTTAACAGGTGATCTTCTACAGGTTTTGCTCTTTTGATCTGATTGTTTTGGTTGTTGTAATTGTTGTTTCTTAGACTAAAGGGTATGGTTAGGATGGGCTTGGAGGGGATGAGCCTCCACGTAGGCGCCACGTAGGCGGCTCGTGGGGGATGAGCCTCCATCATATTTGAGGGGGATGGAGGCTCGTGGGGGATGGGGCCCCACCTCATTATTTTATAATTTTCTAAGTTTTAATTTATTAACTTAATAAAAACTTTATAAAAATTAAAAAATACAACATAAAACAACATAAATAATTTCATTTCATAACATAAAAAAAAATTACATTTCCTAAAAAAAAAATATTACCGAAAAATAAAAATAAAAAAGTACATTTCCTAAAAATAAAAAAACAACCTACGACGACCATTTTTTCATCACTTCTTCCTTCATCCTCCGATAAACCACTCGTTCCTCCTCCGGAACCGAGTCGAGATCCAACCTCATAATCCTAAAATCCTCCGCTCGAGCTTGGTCGGCCGACACGGTTTTCTTGTGAGTGTATTTTTCGGCCGCGAACTGTTTGAACGAACGGAATTCGTCTATCAACTCGTCCATTTTCGCCGATGCCTTCAAGCCCCCCACGATTGATCCATACTCGGAGTGTAAGCGGGGGTCGAAAAAAAGTTAGGTTGGTTCGGGTTGGGGTTGTTCGGGTTGGGATTGTTTGGGTTGAAAGGATACATGATTTAGAGAAAAAGGTATAAAAAATATGGAGTGTTTTTATAAAAAAGGAAGAGAATTGGAGAAGAATGGGAGTAGAATGGGGTTGAATTGTATAAAAATGGATGAGATATAGGGTATTTAAATTGGAAAATGAATTTTTTTTTTTTTTTTAAGAAAATGCCGTTTGAAAACGGCTAGTTTTTGAATGTGGGGCCCCGTCCAAGTCGGCTGAGGGGAGTCGTTTGGGCCGAGCCGGGGCTAAGGGGGGCGGTGTGGGGGACCGGCGCCGGTCCTAGCCGGGCCTAGCCGGCCCCCATACCCTTTAGTCTTATTGTACATGATATTACTGTTTTAATTTCAGGATGCTACAGTTATGATTTAGAGATTTGAACCCAATATGTTATTAGAATTCATAATTTAACCTGACACATTTTTATAAATTTTATTGATTTAGTGTAGCTATTAAAATATGGAATTTTTGGGACAGAGGAGATTGCTTTTATTGCTTGAATTGAAAGTCAATTTTTGTTACTTTATTGTTGTGTTTATTTAATGATCATTATTTATTTTTACTAGAGTTAAATGCCATTTTAAATTTAATCCCTGTGGTTTTAGTCATTTTGACAGTTTAGTCCAAAGGTTTAATTTTTCTCATATGGGTTCAAAAAGGTTTCATCATTGCCTTTTTAGTCCATAGGGTTAAGTTCATCCATATTTTCTGTTAACGAGAAAGACAATTTGGTTATTTTATATGTAATTCTGTTAACTAAAAGGACAATTCGGCCATATAAAATGACTGATATGCCCTTCTCGTTAACAGAAAAAATGGATGAAGTTAACCCAGTGGACTAAAATGGCAACGGTGAAACCTTTTTGGACCCACAGGAGAAAAATGAAACATTTGGACTAAACTGACAAAATGGCCCAAACCACAGTGACTAAAATGGCATTTAACTCTTTTTACTATTATCAGTGTCATCTTCAGTTGAATTGTTGAGTATTGAGTTGGAGTTATTACTTATTAGTCTTGTGTTGTTGCTTGAATTTTAAATCATTGTGTGGGTATTACTATTAGTTCAGTTTTCACAGGATATAAGCCATTTTATCAAGTGTTATTACCTATACTCATTTCTTGTAAACTTTGTTGCAGAAATCGGCTTTTGACAATGGCGAGTAATGCATCGAATGGAGAACATAAAGCTACGAAACCACCTCCGACCCCTTCTCCGCTGCGTAACTCCAAATTCTTTCAGGTATGGTTATTACTTAAATGTCATGTGTTACGTATATCTCGTTTATAAACTTGTTCAAAACATGAAACATGGTATAATTATCAGATTTAACAGACAGACACTTGTGTAAGTTTATTTGTGTGCATATGCTTACTGCAATTGCTATTGCATGACTTGCAGTCAAATATGAGGATATTGGTTACTGGCGGTGCTGGATTTATCGGCTCTCACCTCGTCGATAAACTGATGGAAAATGAAAAGAATGAGGTTTGGATGTCATTAATCTTAATACCGTTGAAATGTTTATAGCGAATCTTCTAGTGTTATGCCATAACATGGATTTTACATCTGCTTATATGTATCTTATCATCTCAGGTAATTGTTGCTGATAATTATTTCACTGGCTCAAAGGACAATCTTAAAAAGTGGATTGGTCATCCAAGATTCGAGCTTATTCGTCATGGTATTTTTTTATTACATGTTGTAGTAGTTTTGATTTTTCGTTCATTAGAGTATAGACGTATATTCTCTACACTTTTGCAGATATCACAGAACAATTACTAGTTGAGGTTGATCGAATTTACCATCTCGCATGCCCTGCTTCACCTATTTTTTATAAGCACAATCCTGTAAAGGTACAAATCTATCCTCATTTTCATTTATCGCTTTCAGTTACTCATTTTATTTTTGTTTCATGTTTGTTCTTTACTATGACAAAATTATTATAAATGGAACCTTAAGGAATGTGTAACGTGTAACAGACGATAAAGACAAATGTGATTGGCACGCTAAATATGCTTGGTCTTGCAAAGCGAGTCGGGGCAAGGTTGGAATACCGTTTTTTTTTTTTTTTTTTTTTTTTGGTTCATATTTTAGCTTCAAATTAGACTTATTATTGATGTTTGTTTGTACTTTTTTAGGATTTTGCTTACCTCAACCTCAGAGGTATATGGCGATCCTCTTGTGCATCCCCAACCTGAGAGTTACTGGGGTAACGTCAACCCAATTGGTAAGCCCGCACCGTTATTTATATCCAAGTTTCTGCAAAAAAAATAATAATAATAACATCTTTTTTTTAATTCGTCTTTACCTACAGAGTGTCTGGTTACATACGTAATATGTATGTTCAAAAGAACCATGAAACTAAATTTTGTTTTTTAATGTATTTCAGGAGTTCGTAGTTGCTACGATGAAGGAAAACGTGTGGCAGAAACTCTGATGTTTGATTATCACAGGCAGCATGGAATTGGTAACATAGTGCTCATACATATTTACATATGTATAATGCAAGTTGACCAAGTCAGTAGTCTCTAATTCTTTGTTTAAAATTACAGAAATAAGAATCGCTCGTATTTTCAACACATATGGACCCCGGATGAATATTGACGATGGGCGTGTTGTGAGTAACTTTATAGCTCAAGCACTTCGGTAAGTCCTCCATAGCAATCAAAGTCAATATCTATCGGTTTAAAAGTTCTTCTAATATAAGTTCGGTTAATCTTACCTATGTGTCTTAAATTCTTGCAGTGATGAACCTTTGACTGTTCAGGCCCCTGGAACTCAAACTCGCAGTTTCTGTTATGTCTCTGATATGGTATCTTAAAAAATAATATGATTATGCATTTATGATATAGTTGTTGGATCATAGTCAAACATTGACTTTTTTGCAATGGTAATAGGTTGATGGGCTTATTCGGCTGATGGAAGGGGAGAACACCGGACCAATCAACATTGGTAATCCAGGTGAATTTACAATGATTGAACTCGCCGAGACAGTGAAAGAGGTTAGTCTTTTATTCTAACATTTCTAACCACCTCCAATTCATTTGTAAAGTATGTTGTCGTAGGTTTTATAACATGGTGTTGAAATGCAGCTTATAAATCCGAAAATAGAGATTAAGATGGTGGAAAACACACCGGATGATCCAAGGCAGAGAAAACCCGACATCACAAACGCAAAGAAGATGCTGGGATGGGAGCCGAAGATCAAACTGCGTGACGGTCTTCCACTCATGGAAGCTGATTTTAGGCTGAGGCTCGGAGTTGAGAAGAAGGTATAAGCGATCAGCAAGCACGCGATGATATGATATCTTGTTTTTCAGTTGTGTGTTTTGTTTCTTGCACTTGTTGTATCATGACTAGCTAGCTCCCTTACAAGGGGGTCAGTTTTCATGTTTATTTACTATATTTGACAGAGTGAGTCTGAAGATATTCTTTAGCCAATTGGCACTTTTGTTTTGTCTATCAATGAGAAAATCTTTGAATTTTGTTGGATAACTTGTGAGAATTTCCTTTTATTCAAGTTCTTGTCTCTTCTTTGGTTAATATGAACCTCTGCTAGTTTTATCCATTGTTGATTATTTAGGTCAATAATCGGTTCACTTCAGAGTACATATTGTGGCGGAACTAGACCTTGCAGTAGCGGAACCTTTGCCGATAGGGGTATTTAAAGTCATCTTTTTCTACTTAGATTGCGGAAAAACAATAGAATATGACAATGTGAAGGAACTTGCCTCCATCCCACCTTTTCCATACCCCACCGATAACTTGGCTGTGGGTGACATTATAGCGGGTATGATTGATGGTTGATGTCAATTAACTTTGAAAAAAAGTTTTCTAGAACATATTAAGGTTGGGCGGTGTGGTCTGGCATCCCCAACCACATCAGCCCTTTTAACGCCCCGATGGCCCTAAGGAGGGACTCCAAGGGCTCTCTCATGAGTGAGGTAACAGGCGCGAGAGAGAAGGTAGTGTGTGGACCCCTATGTAAGTCCTATGGGCCAATGAGAACCTTCCAATTGTTGAGGTGGCGCCAAACCACACCGTTTGGCCTAATAAGGGTATTTAAAATTATGTCTTCTACTTCTATTGTAGAAAACAATAGATATGAGGATGTCAATGAACTTCTAAAAAACTTGCTACAAGCTTTGAACACAATAGAATATGAGTATGTCAATGATCTTCTAAAAAACTTGCTACAAGCTTTTATATAACTTACTAATATTTTGTGACTTGTTTTGAGATTCTTTAAAATGTTTGGGGCTTCATGCGATGTTTACAGTTATATTAAGACATAATGATCATTGTTTATAAAATAGAAATATTGATTTGGATTTATGAAAGTTTATAAGCAACTATATAAAATAATTTAGCATGCTGCAATCTCTTGCACTCAAAACATTTCATTTACAAGGTTATATAATCTCTGGTGTATTGTTTGTACATTGGCAAAATATTATGACAAGAAACTAAAAGTTAGAGAAATTGTTACTTAATAACCTTACTTGTCAAACATTAGCCTTGTACCCATAGAGAAATTGTTACTTAATAACCTTATTTGTCAAACATTAGCCTTGTACCCGTAGTAATCATAATAATTTTACAGTGTGTAAAGCAGGGGTGTGCAAAAAACCGAAATAATCCACCCATAACCGAACCAAATCAAAAACCGGTGGGCCGGATAATGGTTTTTTTGAAAACCGAAAGTAGCGGGTCGGTTATGGTTAGGCTGGAGGATGTGGTATAAAGCCCCTAGGGGCGCTATGTTTGCCTTGTTGGCGGGGTGGCGTTAAGCCACACCCCCTGACCTTATCAATATTTCCATACCCATCATAAGGGGACTGGGGGTGGGCACGTGATGGAAGCCCATCACTCGTGGACATTTGCACACCGCCGCCACCCACAAAAACAACGCGTGGAAAATTACACGCGTTGAAGATGTTGAAAAAACGACCGTTTGGCTTTTTTGGACCGTTTTTTAACGGTAACATTTAATTTAGACAAAATTGCAGAAATCAACCTTTATGTTATACCCAAACTGCACTTCGTACCTTTCACTATGAAATCTGCAAAAACCAACCTTTATGTTCATGTTTTACTACAAGTTCAATGTTTCCACTAACACCGTTTGTTTTTTTGGGTTAAGTTACCTCACATGCAAAGCATGTGAGGGTATTTATGTCTTTTCCTATGTCTTTTATTTAATATATTTTTTAACCAAAGTCATCCTCTTCCTCTCTTCCTAGGTTTAAAACCTTAACAACCATTGGATCCCTTTTTTCTCTCAAATACAAAAACAACAGAAACAGCCACACATCAAACGGATCTACCCTTTTCTCTCCCATACACCTTTCATCACCACTTAAACAATCGTTGGATCTCTTTCTCTCTCTATCGACAACATCAAACGGATTTACTTCTACTCTTTTCTTTTATATGTTCTATTTTTAAGGTGAACGGTGATGAAAGTGGTGGGTACGGTCGGAGATACGGTGGTGAAAGGCGGAGGGGTATAGGGTTGCGAGGCGGAGATATGGTGGTGAAAGGGTACTCTGTCCAACCTTCTTTCCAACCATAAACTCCCCGAATTTGATTAATGAATAAAAGTGTAAAAGGGGTGATTAAAATAACCAATATCAATCTCAAACCAATTCATATCAGTGCCACTTTGTTTCTTGGATTAGTTTTGTTAAAGTTTGGATTTTTCTTGTTTTTATGTGATTTTTATGTGATTTTTAGATGATTTCTTGGATACCCACTTGAGGATATTTTTACTTTTTATTTGAAGATTTGTGTAATATAATGGATTTGAGATCAATTGAGGATTTGTTGGATACCCAATTGGGTTAAGGTAGTTTTCCCCAATTTTCTTGATTTGATTTTGCAAGTTGTTGAGTTGATTGAAATGTTAAAGGGCTTGGGTTGATGATCTTTCCAAGTTGTTGTTACTTGAGTTTGGGGGTGGTGTGGTTGCCAATGGTGGTGGTGGGGTGGTTCACGGTGGCTGACGAGGGTTTATGGTGGCGAACCGTGGTGGTCATTCAAGATTAAGGATTGATAAGATGTGTAAAAATGGTATCCAGTTGAAGATTACCGGAGGCGACTGACGTCGTTGATGAGGATGATGTTGAAGATTCCGGTGAGTTTGACGACGGCGTCATCTGTGAAACGATCGGAGCAAACTGGTGTTTTATTTGACGATGGTGATGATGATGCCGTTTTTCTATCATACACATAAACTGTTTTGCATTATTTCAAACATAAATATTAAAATCTGGGTTTGATCAAGTGTGTGTGATTGAGGGGATGAATTGGGGAAGAATAAGTGGAAAAAGACTAAAATACCCTCATATGCAAAGCAGGTGAGGTAAATTAACTGAGTTTTTAGACGAGGTCAGTGGTAAAGGTTGAACCTGTCGCAAAACATGAACATAAAGGTTGGTTTTTGCCGATTTCATAGTGAAAGGTACGAAGTGCAGTTTGGGTATAACATAAATGTTGATTTCTGTAATTTAGTCTTTAATTTAAAAACAACAACCCTTTAAACCTTTTATATATACTTTTCAATTTTTAACCATTTCACCCACACCAAAACACAAACACATATCACACAATCTACATTTTTCTTAAATGGATTTTTCTACGGATTTGACGTTTCCGAGGGACAGCGATAGCGATACCCAGTCGTCTTCTGACAATAAGACGCTTAAATATTTTGTGTCGGTCTATAACGAACTTGAATCAAGTTCGTCCCGCCCAAAGAAGAAGATGGTAGATCGTGATCGTATACATGCCAACGAAGTGTTAATGAACGATTATTTTGTGGAGAATCCGGTCTACAATGCCGAAACGTTTAGAGATCGGTTTCGTTTACCAAAAGATTTATTTTTAAAGATTGTTGGAGACATCGAAGCAAGCGAAGAATGGTTTCAAAAAAGGTCACAATGCAAGGGGCAAACCAAGTTTCACAGCGATACAAAAATGCACGTCCGTCATTCGCCAACTAGCGACGGGTACCCCCCCCCCCCCCGATCAATTTGATGAATACCTAGCTATGGCGTCCAGAACTTCCCGTGAATGCCTGCAGTTTTTTTTTGCAACGCGGTCATTAAATTGTATGGTAAAGAGTTTTTATGTAAATCAACGAGACACGACATCTCACGTATTTACGCCGCACATGAGGCTAGATGGCATTTTCCAGGGATGCTCGGTAGCATCGATTCTACACACATCGAGTGGAAAAATTGTCCAAGAGAGTTGCGAGGGGCGTATGTTAGGGGTGACATCAAAAGACCAACCATCATACTTGAAGCAGTGACGTCGAATGATTTATGGTTTTGGCATTCATATTTCGGTGTTCCAGGTTCAAACAACGACATCAATGTTTTGCACACGTCGCCGTTGTTCCAAACCGTAACGAATGGTACCGCACCCTTCTGTCCATTCTATGTTAACGAGCGATATTACAAACGAGACTTTCTTCTTGTGGATGGTATCTACCCATCATGGTCTGTTTTTGTGAAAGCTCCTTCATTTCCTGTCGAGGCTAAAGAAATCGTGTTCAAAAAGTTGCAAGAATCGGCAAGAAAATATGTTGAGAGGGCTTTTGGTGTTTTAAAGGGTAGATGGGGGCATACTAAGCCGACCGGTTCGTGCGATGAACAAGAAATCAATACATAGCATAGTATATGCATGTATCATATTGCACCATATGCTAATCAAAGAAGACGGACGTGCAATATCTCCGGATTGGGTGCCGGATCCTCCTACACAAGTTCAAGTTCCAGAAAATATCCAACAAGAATTGCGTGATGAAGAAACTCACTTTCGGTTGAGATACGATTTAATCGAACTAGTAGGTTCTTTAGGTTTGGAGTTTCATGAGTCGGACGAGGAGTAGAGTTTCTTTATTATTTTTTTTAAATTGTAGTTTAAAATATTTCTAGTATGTTTTAATTTTAATGAAATTTATAATTTTAGGGTTTTATTGTTAATTTTAATTTTAAAAAAAAGTTGTGAATGATGGAATTCCATCACCAGTGTTGACCACCGCCACTAAAAAACGGTTGTGAGTGATGGAATAATGGTTGATGACATAGCGGAACTTGATTGGATGTTGTGAGTGATGAGTGATGACCACCCCCACTCCCCTAACTAAAACGAACCAATATGTAGTAAATCTTAGTCGAATTTAGAACTTTTCATATTTTTTTATAATGTTTTGGTTGAACGTTTTTAACATTTAGGGGTTATTTCATATCATTTTGCTTGAATATTTATTTGAATTTATATGAATATATCATATCATCTTTTTAATATTCGGTACTAATACTATAGATTAAATGTATTTTTAATATTGTTTAATATACTAATAATATATAGAAATATGTAATAACAATCTATTCCATATTAAAAAAATGAGTTACTTTAGCTGGGCATATATTCACCGTTAACCACCCATAACCGACCCGTCATATTCATCAAAACCGATTAACCAAAACTTTCGGTTATAGTTATGATTTTAGGCCAAAAACAGACCCATGGACACCCCTAGTGTAAAGTTTTGGCAAACATTATTAAAGGTTTTTTTTAACCATCTAACATCAATTTTCTAAGCAAAAACCAAGCTACATGGGTGTTCAGGATTCCTTCTCAAAAGTGACTTATTAACTTATATAAGTCATAAATGAAGTTAGAAATTCTGACTTCTCAAAAATGACTTCTCAACACACAAAATCCTTCAAAATAAGATAACCCAAACACTCAAAAAACAACTTATTAACTTTAAGTCAATAAGTCATAAGTTGCTCCAAAATAAGCTAACCCAAACACCCCCTATATGGTTAAAAACAGTTTTTAAAATAAGAACAAAAAGAAACCCATCTATAAGAAGCCCAATACTTTGATAGCAGCAACACTGAATTTAACTAACTTCGTTATTCAGTGTTTTAGACTTCCGATGAAGCCTTTAGGACAGTTCACAAAACAGATACCAATCAAAAACTTGTCTCAAAACATTCATATAGGAAACATATTGTATCTTGATGCAAGTTCACCAATAAGCTGCATTCTTAGATCTTTATTACTACTGGAAACAATATAAACCAATGTACCAACACTTGCATCATAACCGCAACCCAAAATCACCCGAGAGCATGTTCAGCTGCAAGAAGCATAACCAAAAAAAATTACACACCTCACAAATATATCATGTCCCCACGAAGATGAAAGAAGAACAAAACTGAACACAAATCAAATTTCAAAAAGTTGATTACGACAATCCAGGTTATAGCGCTATGCAACTAGACAAAGATCATTTTCCAAAGAAATATATTAGATGTCATCAGTGCACACAGAGTTGGATGTCTGCATACATATTTCTATGGAGGTGACACATAGTTGTCAATAGCGATCGTCGTGATCGCTATAGCGCACTACGTAGAGTATAGGTCTAGTGTCGCTATTAGTGTTGTAGCGATGGATAGCGAGAATAGCGACCCTTTATAATTATTTTTTTAATATAAATAGCAATTAAATATAGTTATAAAATAGCTGGATTGTATGTTTTTGTTAAATATACATGTCAAATAGCATATATATCAGGGTATTTTGATATAATATACATATAACATTTTTTAAAAATCTAGTGTATCGCTCGCTATTTTATAAAATAGCCGCCCGCCATAAATCGATATTCGCTATGTAGCATATAGGTATCTTATATTCGCCGTTAACAAGTATAAGATGACAGATTCCAACTTATTGGAAATATGATGATTTGGAAATACTTCATGTGCATTTAGATTTAGCAGAACAGGCGTGACAGTTATCCTCTATAGTACATATGCAAGCCCTATATGACAAGCTAACCCGTCTCATTATCTAACTTAAACCACATATGGCTCCAGAAAGAAACTTTAATTCAATTTTCATTTGAACTCAAGAAACTCAATGAGCAATAGCAATAACCATACACAAAGATGCACAAACTCAGCAAAAGAACATGTTTTGAATTGTAAATGGTGGGCATAAGTAGACGCATAACAAACATATACCGGCATACGCATATTTATCAAACTAATTACCAAAAAAATGAACTGAGAGGGTGCATACTCTACCTATATCTATCGATCGGTCAATTGTTATAACCGCTCTGGCATGTAATCACCAATCAAGTAAGGGGTTGTTTGGCAACTTCTGAATGGTTAACTGTTGAACCAGTAAGAGGTCTGAACCATTAAGTGTTGTACCAGTAAGAGGTTTGAACCATTAAGAGCCGATACAATGCTTAACCGTTCAGAGGCAAATGTCTGACCAATTCAAAATAAAGGCCTTAACCATTCAGACTCATTATAATGCTTAATCATTCAGACATCTGCTCGTGAAACAAACAGTCTGAAGGTCTTAACCATTAAGAGCGAAACAAAAAGCCCCTACTTTTTTTTTTCTAATACAACCTACTACTAAACTGCTAGTTGCAATAAGCTTCAACAGCATTTAAAATGTCATGTAATTGATCTTTGTAACACCCCACAACATTGACTAAAAACCAATTTAAAAATGTTATATGCAAAAGTAAAGATTATGTCCGGCAAAATTACTGATCAAATGAACCCTAAAAATGAGAAATTTGTAATCGCATCTATAATTCTACAAACCAAACCATCTATAAATCAAAATAAAGTCAACAGTACGCAATCTAGCGAAAAAAAAAACTGAAATCTAGGGTTAGGAATATTGGGGGTTTGGTATCATACCTTACTTTTTGTGCCTTTGGGCAAAGACGGAGTTCTTCTTGTCTTCCTCTGTAACATTTATTTAAAAGTGATTGAATTAGTGAATGGAATTATTCAAGATCGGTGAATGAGAAGGATACGAACCGGTAAGGCCGAGGGAGAACTTGGTGATGATGGTTCCGGTAATGGCGAATCCGACGAGGAAGGGCCAGTTACGGTTGAACTCCCTTTTGAAGAACACGGGCCATGGATCGAACTTCCTCATTCTGCTTGCTTCTGCCAACGGTGATTCTCCAGCTGCGTTGTCTCGACCGATTACAGGTTTACGGAAGCGTGTGAGTGGGTGGGTGGGGTAGTGCATAAATAAAGGGACAAGCATTCGGCTCGGCCGGGGTTGAAAAAAAAACCCGGTTCCAACCTTATTTTGGAAAACCCTAATTCTTAGGTAAAAAACTAAGGTAGCGTTTGGTTACGGTATACATGAATCAAAGGTGAATGTACCATTGCGAGGTGTTTGGTTGAGAGAATGGAATCGTTCATTACATGGTGTCTGTTTGATATAGGGTAATGGAATGAACGAGGTAATAGAATGGACAAAGGAATTAAATGGATCATTCAATTCCATGATTTTGTTTGTTAACCATGTGGGAATGGAATAAATCATTACCTTGTAGTGTTTGGTAGTCAAGAAAAGAAGAAGAATAAAATCGGCAATGGGTGGCAGTTGTGGGTGGTGGCGGTAGTCGATGGTGGTGGTGGGTGGTGGTGGTGGTGGCAGTGGCCGGTGATGTCATCGGTGTTTCGGTGAGGGAGGGTGGTGGCGGTGGTGGGTTGTGTTGGCGGTGGATGGCGGCGACGGTGGCGCCGATGTTCAGTTACGGAGGGTGGCAGTGGTTGGCGATGTCGGTGCCGACGCCAGTGGTCAACGGCGTAGCTTGGTGGTGGCTGGTTGTGGAGGCGGCAGTGGCTGGCTAATGGTGGAGGTGGTGGGAGGTGTTGGTGATGAAGGTAAGAGAGGGAATGGAATGGAAAAAAAACAAGGGGTGTGGATGGAATGAATTTGAGAGAATGGAATGCCCTATGTGTCACACCTCAACCGATGGTGGAATCATCGGGGCGCGACATTGAGCCAAACAGATTGTCCAGGAGAATCCATAACAACTATTAATTATGATATATTAAAGGTTCATGTCCCAAACCACAAACATATAAAATAAAAACAGTTATTACAGACGATGTTCTCAAAGACAAACATCCATTCCGACAACTCAGATTTTATTTAGTTTGTTTCTAGACTCTCCTACTCGGTTCCACATAGCAAGCATCCAAGCATCTCAAACGCTTGTCACATACGTTAAAAATAGAGGTCAATACACATAGTGTAAAGGTGAGCATACAAGTTTAATAGTATAATAGATAGCGAAAAGCGTTTACGCATAACCAGCATGTAACATGTAGCAAAGTGAAGCTAGTAGGTTATCGATAATGAAATATGCATAGACGTGACTGCGAGTTGTAGAATGCGCAACACATATCACCACTATGACACGTGAAGTAAAGCCCTTAACAACCCATGTCCATGACAGGTGTTGAGTCCAAACTATAGTACTACCGTTGCTAAGGTGTCAGGCAACAATCACTGTGTAAACATAACATACAAGCATTCATCGAATAACACGTATAAAATGCAATAACGGTCAGCGTATAAAAGTATTTGCGTTGTGTGTCGATTGTGATTTGAATAAGTAACGTATGTAACACCCAAAAGTGCATAAAGCAAAAAGGGTTCGAGTATACTCGCAGATCGTGTTAAATGAATAACACAGTCTTGGATTGGATTGAAGGGAGCACTGGAAAGTTAGCCTGGTTACAGAACGATAGCATAAGCGATGAACGGTGTGTTAAACGGTGCGAGTGACTGAGTGACGAATGGTCATTCGATCGGATGACAATCCGGACGGATGGTCATTCGATCGGATGACAATCCGGACGGATGGTCATTCGATCGGATGACAATCCGGTCGGATGGCCATTCGGTCGGATTGGCATTCGTTTGGGATGGATGTGTTTGTGTATGATAGCTTTGAAGTCTTCATTGTAGCATTTTAAAATCAGAGAAGTATCTCTATCTTTCAGGTCGTTCGATCGAACGGTCGTCCGATCGGATGGAGAAGTATCTCTATCTTTCAGGTCGTTTGAAACTTGAAATATTTTGCTAAGTTTGAAAGGTTTGCGGTTTGACCGAGACGGTATGACTACGTGTTAAGCAACGGAAACCCCACCAAGTCCAAGTTATCTGATCGGATGGGAATCACCCCGTTTGACCAGTTAACTGTCCTTGACGGTTTTTCATGTTCAACCCGCGAAGTCGGTTATCTTGTTGATGGGAATCAGATCTCAGACCGACACATCACTAGAGAAAGAGTGGAAGGCCTGAATGAGCTCCGATTCTATCGGTTTTGAGTGCAAGAGTGTAAAAAAGTTGAAAGAAAGTTATGAAAACATCTTTCAATCCTTTTTAATCTTGAAAATGTTTAGATTTATGCGAAATCAGTGTTAAAACATGTTGAAATCTCTTAGATATGAGTTGTTCTTGGTGGAATGAGGTCAAATCTTGAAGTTCATAAGAACCCCATGATGACATTATCCTAGAACACCTCAAACCAGCCGATTTCATGGTGAAAAGTGAAGATTCAAAGGTGAAAATAATGAAGAAGTGTGTGTAGATGATAGATGTACAAGATTTTGGTTGAAAACTTACAAGAATCCCGAGAATTCGAGAGAAAATAGCCTGAGAAGTCGAAGGGTCGCACTAGAGCTGTCACATCACTGTTCATGATGTGACAGGTGCTATTTATAGGTGAGGAGAAGAAGTGGCGGTGCACAAGTGACGGATCGGATGGCCATCCGATCGGATGGTCATCCGTTCGGATGACCATCCGATCGGATGGTCATCCGTTCGGATGACCATTCGATCGAATGGTCATTCGATCGAATGTCTCTGACGAGTTGAGTTTCGACGTTTCGTTTCGCGTGTTGGGCGTTGCGATGCGTTTAAGCGAGTGTCGATTAAGCGATTCGATAGATTTAATTAACAGTCACACAAATAACATAACTAACATACAACAACATAATTAACCTTGTGTTTCCAGTTAGCGATGAGATTGCGTTGCAATTGCGTTCTCGATTAATCCCCACAAACATATATTAAATGTCATGGCCCTCGACCCAGTTTACTGGTTCGAACACCGTGAGGCAGAAACCCGTGGTATTATTTAATTTAGCAGCGGAAATTTTAACAGGATCATTTTGACTGAAAACACCCAATTATTTTATTTCACAATTTGGGACAAACCCCATAATTTACATTAAAGAAATTTCACGAGGAAATTCTCTGTTTACAAAAACAGGTTTATTTATTTATTTATTTCCTGAACCACTTTATCCAAGCTAGTAGTGCTACGCGGCACTTTTCCTGATTCACAGTAAATCACCTGAAACATGTTTAAAAAGATTTTATCCGCGGGGAAATACTGGCGAATCACTCCATTTGCATAAAATGACACATTGTTATAGATTACAGTATTAAGAGTGATTACAATTGCCACTATCTTACAATTATCTGGTCCACTGTCACACCATTTGTGACTATGGTCATATCACCATTGGGTCCTTTCACCCAATAGTGATGATTATCACTGTTTAGGTCCATTCACCTAAAAGTGAGAAAATAGCAGTAATGTGCACAATACCCCACTTACTGCCAGTAATTTAAGATAACAAAGTCTTAATCCCTGTAACATATAACTGGAAAACATTTAGGTATTGTAAAGCACATTTGATAAAAGAGAATGACTCACATTGCAAGTTTAGTTGGACAGAGTTTTGCCTACTGATTAAGCTGGGTAACCTAGTTAAATACAATGCACACGAAACAAGGTTAGTAACTTAATACGACGTTTACGATAAGCTCACGAAATCAAAACCCTCACGACGAATGTCAAAGTATAGCCCGAGTTCAGGCAGCACTTAAACATCCATCGGATCGGTTTCAATCGATCGGACATTGTATCGTAGCAGTGATCGAGTTATTACCCTGTAATCGTAGCAGCGTTTCCCTACGTAAATCTATGAAAATGAGCAGAATGTTTCGTTTTTGAAGAAGTTTTACGAGCACAGATGAAACCCCATGCACGACCTATTTATAGCATAAAATTGAGTCTCTCGCGGCCCGCGTAAACCTTGAGAGAGTCTTACGCGGCCCGCGAGGGCCACCCTAGCTACAGCTAGGGCTGCCGTGTCACACCCTAGGTCTGCCACGTGTCAGACACGTGGCATTGATCGTTATCTGGAGATGAGCCTAGCTGTCCCGCCCCGCGTAAGATTTGCTTAACTCTTACGCGGCCCGCGAGCGACTAGAAAAATTGAATTTCTTGGTTTTTTGCAAGGATTAGGGTTTCAGGGGTCCAGGTTTCTACTTACGGAGTGTTATGGGACATTTTTGCAGGTCCTTACATCATCCCCACCTTATTTAAAATCTCGTCCTCGAGATTTACTGAAATAGGTAAGGGTACTTCCGCTTCATTTCTGATTCCAGTTCCCATGTGTATTCAGGTCCTCTCTTGGAATCCCATTTTACTTTGACCAGCACCAGTCTCTTGTGCTTGAGGAACTTGACCTTTCTGTCTTCTATTTGAAGAGGTTTCTCAACAAACCTTAGTTTCTCATTTACCTCTATATCTTGAAGAGGTACTACCAGGGATTCATCAGACAAACACTTCTTGAGATTAGATACATGAAACACGTCATGTACCCAGGCTAATTCTTCTGGTAGTTGTAAGCGATAGGCAACTGGTCCTATTCGTTGGGTAACTGCGAACGGTCCTATATACCTTGGACTTAGCTTTCCTTTCTTACCGAACCGAACTACCCCTTTCCAAGGAGAAACTTTCAAGAGTACCTTGTCTCCAACTTGAAATTCTAACGGCTTGCGTCGATTGTCTGCATAACTCTTCTGGCGATCTCGAGCCGTTTTCAGTCTTTCCTTTGTTAGGTCCCGGATTGATCCGTTTCGATTGCGAACCGACTCGTGAACGTGCGGAATCCGTACACGATCGTGACCGAACACACGAGATGTAATATAATCTGTGATTCTATTGACAAATATGAAAACGTACAAAGCACCTCGAATCACCTTTACAACTTTCTCTCTCTAGTTTCCCTCTCTAACCTTCAAAGCTCCAAAGTTGCAAAATGGCAAAAAGTTTAAAATGAGAACCCTAATGGTTCTATTTATAGGCCAAGGCTTATAAGGAGAGTTCCCCTTATTTACACAAATGCCACCTTGCCTTTTACTAAAATATAACACTATAAGCACAAAACTTAATCTATTTCTGCTACGGTCTTGAGATGACGGAGGCGATAGACATACTGCACTAACATCCTTGATCTGAGTTATTTTGTCGGTGGTTTCCTGAACAATCTCGGGACCTGATAATTGACTTTCTCCTATTTCTGCCCAGCATACTGGGGTTCGACACTTTCGTCCATATAGTGCTTCGAACGGGGCAACATTGATGCTGGTGTGATAACTATTGTTATAGGAGAATTCTATTAATGGTAGGTGGTCATCCCAATTTCCACCAAAATCTATCACACATGCCCTGAGCATGTCTTCCAGGGTTTGGATCGTTGTTTCACTTTGTCCATCTGTTTGGGGATGGTATGCTGTACTTAAATTTAATCGAGTCCCCATTGCTTCCTGGAAACTTGTCTAGAAATGCGAAGTGAAGCGACTATCCCTATCTGATACAATGGAGAGTGGAACTCCATGTAGTGATACTACTTTGTCTACGTATAACTTAGCCAATCTTTGCATGCTAAAGGTTTCTTTCATTGGCAGGAAATGAGCTGATTTGGTTAATCGATCTACAATCACCCAGATTGCGTCATTACCTTTCTTGGTTTTGGGTAATTTAGTAACAAAGTCCATTGTTATTAGTTCCCATTTCCATACAGACATTTCTAATTGTTGAAATAACCCTGAAGGTTTCTGGTGTTCTGCCTTAACTTGCGAACATGTTAGGCATTTAGAAACGTATCTAGCTATGTCCTTCTTCATTCCTATCCACCAGAAATTATTCCTTAAATCTTGGTACATCTTGTTGTTACCAGGGTGCATTGTATATCTAGATTTATGGGCTTCCTCTAAAATCTTATTTCTTAAATTTCCTTGCCTAGGTACCCAAATTCTTTTCTTATGGAATCTCCAAATTCCATCTGTCCCTTGCTCTAATTCCTTTGTTTGGCCTTTCATTCCTTCAGCATCATCCTTGATTGTTGTTTCCTGAACGTTCTTCAGTTGTTCCATTAAATCAAACTGTAGATTTAATCTTAAAGCACGAACTCGTCTTTGCCTTTCATGGTACTTACGACTGAGGGCATCTGCTACTACATTTGCATTTCCTTCGTGATATTGAATATCACAGTCATAGTCACTTAGAATTTCCATCCATCTTCTTTGCCTCATGTTTAATTCTTTTTGCCCAAATATGTACCTTAAACTTTTATGATCTGTATAGACAGTAAACTTACTTCCGTACAGATAATGTCTCCAAATTTTAAGGGCAAAAATTATTGCTCCTAATTCTAAATCATGAGTCGTATAATTTTCCTCATGCTTCTTCAACTGTCTTGATCCATATGCAATTACCTTTTTGCGTTGCATTAGTACACATCCTAACCTTAACTTAGAAGCATCGCAGAAAACTTCAAAATCTTCTGTTCCATCCGGTAAGGCTAGAATTGGGGCGTTGGTTAATCTTTGCTTTAAAATCCTAAAGGACTCTTCTTGCTTAGGTCCCCATTCAAATTTAACTGTTTTACGAGTTAACTTAGTTAGCGGAATATCTATCTTAGAAAAGTCTTTAATTAAGCACCTATAATATCCAGCTAATCCCAGAAAACTTCTAACTTCAGTAGTTGATTGTGGGACCTTCCAATTGGTGATTGCTTCTATCTTGGAGGGGTCTACATGAATGCCTTCGTGATTCACCATGTGTCTTAAGAATTTCACTTCTTGTAGCCAAAATTCACACTTCGAGAATTTGGCGTAAAACTTTTCCTTCCTTAACAATGTTAAGAGTGCATGCAGATGTTCACAATGCTCGTCCTGGCTTTTGGAATAAATAAGTATATCATCGTTGAAGACAATTACAAATTTATCCAAATACGGTTTACAAATCCTATTCATCATGTCCATAAATGCTGCAGGAGCATTTGTTAGTCCAAACGGCATGACTGTAAACTCGTAGTGACCATACCTAGTCCTGAAAGCAGTTTTAGGTATGTCTTCTTCCTGTACCTTCAATTGATGATATCCGGAGCGTAAGTCGATCTTAGAAAAATATCTAGCTCCCTGAAGCTGATCAAAAAGATCATCAATCCTAGGTAATGGGTATCGATTCTTAATTGTAATCTTATTCAATTCCCTGTAATCGATACATATTCGCATCGAACCGTCCTTTTTCACGAATAACACTGGTGCTCCCCAAGGTGATGAACTAGGTTGTATGAATCCTTTGCTTAACAATTCATCTAACTGCTTTTTCAGTTCTAACATTTCGGTGGGTGCTAACCGATAAGGTGCCTTAGCTATTGGTGTAGTTACAGGAATTAGATGAATTCTAAATTCTACCTCCCTATTTGGTGGCAATCCAGGTAACTCTTCCGGGAATACCTCTGGGTATTCTGATACTACTGGAATTTCCTTAAGTTCCTTACCTTTAGTGTTAATGATTATCGAAATCATATACACTATTCCTTGTTTTCGTTCATAACTAGAAACTTTCATTACTGAAATGAACTTCATTGGTTTATGCGGCGTATCTCCTGTAATCAGATTACTTTTCCCTCGGGTGTCTTAATTTCTATGGAATTTTTATCACAAAGGATTCGAGCATGGTTGGCTACTAACCAATCCATTCCTAATACGACATAGAATCCGGCTAAATTCATAGGTAGTAGGTTTGCAGAAAATTTATGGCCTAAAAGTTCTATCTTTCCTTCTTGCAAAACCTTATCTATATTGACATAATTTCCATCTGCCATTTCTACCGTAAAAATCTGCCTAAGTTGGGTTAAAGGTTGCTTAAGAGCTTGGCAGAACGAAGTATTTATGAAACTTTGGTTTGCACCAGAGTCGAATAATACTTTTGCATAAACATCGTGTACCAGAAATGTACCAGCTATCACATCGGGGATCAGATCTGCTTCCTGTGTAGTTAGCTGAAAGGCTCGTGCGTTCTTCTTATTAGTTCCCTCAGCAGGTTTAGCCTTGTTATCAGCTGGCTTGACTAGTTTAGGACATTCTGGTCTAAAATGTCCAGCTTCTCCACAGTTGTAGCAAATCATTGATTTCTTCCTCCTGCATTCTTCTTCTTGATACCCCGGTCTATTGCAGAAATTGCAATACCCTTTTCATTTTCCAAAATGCTTTCTTTTACAGGTACTTCAAGATGGAGGTGCAGAAGATTGCCCAGTTCCCTTTTTCTTAAAATTAATACTATTATTATTACCCCCACGAAATCCTTGGGTAATCTTTTGGGCCAATTCTTTTTTGCTGTTCTCTTCTCTTGTACGCACCAATCCGTCGGTTAAGGTGTTGGCCAGTTCAACAACATCGTCAATTGTGCGGGGTCTCGCAGCTTTAACGATATCACGAATCTCGCTAATTAAACCCCAAATATAGCGAGAAATAAGCACTGGTTCTGGCGAAGCTAGAGTTGGTACAATTCGAGCATACTCGAAAAATTTTGAAGTATATCCTCGACAATCAACATCCACCATCTGGTGGTTCAAGAACTTATTTGTCATTTGTTCCTTTACATAGTCGAGACAAAATTTTCTTTCCACCAATCTCTTAAATTCTTCCCAACTCATGGCATAAGCCACGTCACTCCCCTTAGCTTGTAGCACCGTATTCCACCATTCTAACACCTCTTCTTTGAAAAGGGGGGATGCATACATAACCTTGTCTTCTTCTACGCATTTACTTATTTTAATTACTGCTTCGGTCTTTTCCAACCAGCGCAGTGCGGCAGTCGCTCCTTCATTTCCTGCAAATTCGACTGGCTTACAGGCAAGAAATTCTTTATAAGTGCAACCAGGTGTTGCAACTTTCATTTTCTTAAGTATTGGGGCTTGAACCACATTATTATCATTATTGCCGCCTCCGTTTACGCTATTACTGAAATTATCGTCGCGAGTGTGTTTACTATGGTTGGCTTGGGAAGGTTCAGTAGGACTCTTAACAGCAGCGACGATTGCGGGGATAGCGTTGGCTATTCCCTGAGCAACGATATTTTCAATATCTTGTCTATTAAGAAATAATCATCATTGTGTTGTTCAGATTGGTTAACTTCATTGACCGGTTCATTTATTGTGTTTTCCATCTGAATAATTATCAATATACAGGTTACACAATTTATTGTCACAATTTGGATAACAATTAAACACAACAAAGCAATTACAACATACTTAAGTCAACACGTATAGCCAAAATCGTCGACCTTGCGACATTCATATATTTTTATAATATTATGCATCAATACAAACCGTCTATTTTACAAAAGTTTTGTTTTTTAGTTATTATTATACAATATTATATTATATATATATTTATATATATATATATATATATATATATATTTGTTTTTCCTACATATTATTATTATTATATACACACACAACCACCGTTAGCTGGCCCTTCAGAAACGACGCTCCTTCTCGTCGTACTTCCACGTGATGTTTTCCCCCACTTCCCGAATTCTATTTCCTGCATCCACCAGTTCCTCGCCGTAGCGGCATAATTCAGCAACGCTTTCTGGGTTCATGGGTGGAAATGGTGCAGGTTCAGGGTCAAACTGGGGAAAATAAACATTAGGGTTATTCATGAAGTTCTGAAAATGCCAGTCGTTCGTCCACCATTCTTCCAGCTGGCCTGTAACAGGTTGGGGGTTGACAATAGGGTCTGGAATGGCAGGTTCCAAATTAATTGGAAGTTGGGACTGGGCTGGGAAATTGAAAAGATTTTCGTCGGCTGGTCCGATGAGGTCACAATTCGCCAGTTTCCTATCAAGCTCTTCCCAAGGTGGCATCTCCTGGGCTTGACCGGAACTTTCCCCTACTTCCTTTCCTTTCCCTTTGTCCTTGGGATCCTCCGTCTTCTTCACCTTCTGGGCAGCTGGCTTCTTCCTTCGTCCACGCTTCCAGTCCAGGATTCTTCTCCTCTTTTTAGGCTTGGGTTTCTCCTGGGCTTGGGCTTGGAACACCATGGGCTCCTCAGTGTCAACTTGATAACTGGTCTGGGCTCTGGTTATATCCATATCAGTCGCATGGATTGTAAAGTTTCAGAGTGCCTCCGACAGTTCATTCATGCTGGGAGCACACATGAAGAAACACACACACACAAATTTAAGTTAGAAATTTATTTGTTAAATTAATTTTTTCACAGAATCACAAAATGGCAATCTGAAAAATTAAGTATTTCTAAATACTTAATTAGCTTAAACCAGTGGCTCTGATACCACCTTTTTTTGTCACGGCCGTTGACCCAGTTTCCTGGTTCGAACACCGCGAGGCAGAAACCCATGGTATTATTTAATTTACCAGCGGAAATTTTAACAGGATCGTTTTGACTGAAAACACCCAATTATTTTATTTCACAATTTGGGACAAACCCCATAATTTACATTAAAGGAATTTCATGAGGAAATTCTCTGTTTACAAAAACAGGTTTATTTATTTATTTCCTGAGCCACTTTATCCAAGCTAGTAGTGCTACGCGGCACTTTTCCTGATTCACAGTAAATCACCTGAAACATGTTTAAAAAGATTTTATCAGCGGGGAAATACTGGCGAATCACTCCATTTGCATAAAATGACACATTGTTATAGATTACAGTATTAAGAGCGATTACAATTGCCACTATCTTACAATTATCTGGTCCAGTGTCACACCATTTGTGACTATGGTCATATCACCATTGGGTCCTTTCACCCATTAGTGATGATTATCACTGTTTAGGTCCATTCACCTAAAAGTGAGAAAATAGCAGTAATGTGCACAATACCCCACTTACTGCCAGTAATTTAAGATAACAAAGACTTAATCTCTGTAACATATAACTGGAAAACATTTAGGTATTGTAAAGCACATTCGATAAAAGAGAATGACTCACATTGCAAGTTTAGTTGGACAGAGTTTTGCCTACTGATTAAGTTGGGTAACCTAGTTAAATACAATGCACACGAAACTAGGTTAGTAACTTAATACAACGTTTACGATAAGCTCACGAAATCAAAACCCTCACGACGAATGACAAAGTATAGCCCGAGTTCGGGCAGCACTTAAACATCCATCGGATCGGTTTCAATCGATCGGACATTGTATCGTAGCAGTGATCGAGTTATTACCCTGTAATCGTAGCAGCGTTTCCCTACGTAAATCTACGAAAATGAGCAGAATGTTTCGTTTTTGAAGAAGTTTTACGAGCACAGATGAAAGCCCCATGCACGACCTATTTATAGCAGAAAATTGAGTCTCTCGCGGCCCGCGTAAACCTTAAGAGAGTCTTACGCGGCCCGCGAGGGCCACCCTAGCTACGACTAGGGCTGTCGTGTCACACCCTAGGTCTGCCACGTGTCAGACACGTAGCATTGATCGTTATCCGGAGATGAGCCTAGCTGTCGCGCCCCGCGTAAGATTTGCTTAACTCTTACGCGGCCCGCGAGCGACCAGAAAAATTGAATTTCTTGGTTTTTTGCAAGGATTAGGGTTTCAGGGGTCCGGGTTTCTACTTACGGAGTGTTATGGGACATTTTTGCAGGTCCTTACATTAAACATGCACAAGTAACACGTAAGTAGCACACACACACACACATAAAACAATATACAAAACCTGCGATTCAAGTTGCGATGCGATTAGTGATAAATAGATTAGCGATTAACATCGATTAAACTGCGATTATTATAGATACTCCACATAATACAACTAAAGTACACAAATTAAAGAAATAGATTACAAGTCAATGGTGTACAATCAATAGTTAAGCAAGGAGTGACATATCGCAATTAGTAATCTTTTCTTCCTTTGACTTTGACTTTCAAAACGCGGGTTGTTACAGCCTCCCCCACTTAGGGAATTTCGTCCCAAAATTAGGCCGTAGGCGTAACAAACAGCTGCGGGTACTTCGCCTTCATGTCACTTTCGAGTTCCCAGGTGAACTCTGCGCCTCGTTTGCCTTCCTAGAGAACCTTCACAATGGGAATGCGTGAGCGCCTGAGCTTCTTGGTTTCTCAATCCATGATCTCGACAGGCTTCTCCATGAAGTCTAATGTTTCGTCCACTTGTAGATCCTCAAGTGGTACGTGTAAATTCTGCTCAGCCAGACACTTTTTGAGGTTCGAAACATGGAAAGTCGGGTGGACGTTGCTAAGTTCCTCCGATAGTTCGAGTCTGTAGGCCACCTTTCCAATCCTTTCCAGAATTTTAAAGGGTCCAACATATCGAGGCGCGAGTTTCCCTTTCTTGTCGAATCTGATCACCCCCTTCTAAGGTGAAACCTTTAGGAGTACGTGATCGCCAACGTCAAATTCAAGGGGCTTGCAGCGTCTATCGGCGTAACTTTTCTGACGACTCCGAGCTTTCAGCAGGTTGTCTCGAGTTTGGAGAATCTTGTCAGCCGTTTCTTGCAGCAGCTCAGGACCGGTTATTTGCGCATCTCCGATCTCATGCCACACAATCGGCGATCGACATTTTCTTCTGTATAATGCCTCAAAGGGTGCCATTTGAATGCTAGAATGATAACTGTTATTGTACGAGAATTCGACCAAAGGTAAGTGCGCGTCCCAATTACCACCGAAATCTATGACACACGAGCGAAGCATGTCTTCAAGGGTACGAACCGTTCTTTCAGTCTGACCTTCGGTTTGGGGATGGAAAACGATACTTAGATTTAGAGTAGCACCGAGAGCAGATTGAAACGTTTCCCAAAGACGCGAGGTAAACCGACCATCGCGGTCAGAGATGATATTACGAGGCGTCCCGTGTCGACAGATGATTTCGTCAGTGTAGATTCGGGCTAATTTTTCTACCTAAAAGTCTTCTCGTGTCGGCAGAAAATGAGCAGATTTAGTCAAACGGTCAACGATAACCTAGATGCTATCGTGACCTGAAGGTGTACGCAGAAGTTTCGTTATAAAGTCCATGGCTATGCTCTCCCATTTCCACATCGGGATCTCGGGTTGCACAAGCAAGCCAGAGGGTCTTTGTTGTTCGGCCTTGACTTTTGAGCAAGTCAGGCACTTCGAAACATAGATTGCGATGTCCTTCTTCATTCCAGTCCACCAATATCGTAGAAGAAGGTCATGGTACATCTTGTCGGCGCCAGGATGAATGGAATATCGAGACTTGTGCGCTTCAGTCAACAATATATCTCGAAGGTTATTGCGACTTGGAATCCAGATGCGATCTAGATAGTAGTAGATACCGTTCGATTTGGTGACAAAGTGCGATTCAGCACAACACTTTTTCATTACCTCTCGCATGGTATCTTTAACGAAGCAGGCGTGCTGAGCGTAATGAATCAAGGCTTCGAGATCGTGTTGGGCGTGAGTATTACGAATGCTATGCAAATAGCTTCGTCTGCTTAGAGCATTGGCCATAACATTTACTTTGCCAGGATGATATCGAATCTCACAGTCGTAATCGTTGAGGAGTTCAACCCATCGGCGTTGGCGCATATTCAGTTCCTTTTGGTTAAGGATGTGTTGTAGACTCTTATGGTCGGTGAAGACCGGACACTTGGTACCATAAAGGTAGTGTCGCCAAATCTTCAACGCAAAAACAACTGCGCCTAGCTCGAGGTCGTGGGTTGTATAGTTCTTCTCGTGGATCTTGAGCTGATGAGAGGCGTAAGCGATAACCTTGTCCTGTTGCATGAGAACACCACCGAGACAAAGATTCGAGGCATCATAATAGACAACGAAGTCATTGTTTTCGTCGGGTACAGCGAGGATAGGAGCATTGCAGAGCATATGCTTGAGAGTTTGAAAGGCAATATCTTGTTCAGTTCCCCAAACAAAAGGCTTGTCTTTATGCGTCAAGGAAGTAAGCGGGACGACGATTTTCGAAAAGTCGGCGATGAATCGACGGTAATAGCCCGCCAATCCGAGGAACGAGCGAACATCGGATGGTGATTTTGGAGTAACCCAACTCTTAACAGCTTCGATCTTCGTGGGGTCGACATGTATACCTTGACTATTGACGATATAACCGAGGAATTGAACCTCCTCCAGCCAGAATTCGCACTTGGAGAACTTGGCATAGAGTCGATTCCCTTGGAGTAGTTCGAGAACCAAATGCAGATGTTGCGCGTGTTCGGCATTCGACTTCGAATAGATAAGGATGTCGTCGATGAATACGATGACGAAACGGTCAAGAAATGGTTTACACACGCGATTCATCAAATCCATGAAAACCGCGGGTGCATTGGTTAAACCAAAGGGCAATACGACGAATTCAAAATGGTCGTCTCATGTTCGGAAAGCGGTTTTCTGTATATCTTCCTCCTGGATTCGTAACTGGTGATAGCCTGAGCGTAAATCAATCTTCGAGAAACACGTAGCACCTTGCAATTGGTCAAACAAATCATCAATTCGGGGTAGCGGATATCAATTCTTGATAGTCAGCTTATTCAACTCCCTATAGTCGATGCACATCCAGAACGACCCGTCCTTCTTTTTGAAGAAAAGAACTGGTGTGCCCCACGGAGAGGTGCTAGGGTGAATGAAGCCTTTGTCAAGTAATTCCTGGAGTTGACTCGAGAGTTCGTGCATTTCGGACGGAGCGAGGCGATAAGGAGATTTAGCAACAGGATTGGCTCCAGGAATGAGGTCAATACGAAAATCAATATCACGACTCAGGGGTAAACCAGGTAAATCATCAGGAAAGACTTTAGGAAAATCACGAACCACAGGCACCTTATCAATTGCCTTCTTTTCCTTTTCCTCCGCTACTACGATGTGTGCTAAGAAAGCTTTCTATTCCTTGCGGAGATACTTGCTTGCTTGGACACACGACATGAGTTTAAGATTCTTCGATGCGACTTCACCATAGACACAAAGTTGATCACCATTAGCGAGCGAGAAACGAATCATTTTATCGAAACAAACAACTTCCGCATGATTTTCACGAAGAAAATCCATGCCTACTATGATATCAAAACTACTGAGCTGCATCGGGATAAGATCGATAGGGAAGACGTGATTGTTGAGTTCGAGAGTACAATCACGTAGGACAGAACAGACAACAACGGTTCTTCCAGTGGCAACTTCAACGTCGAACGTCATAGGGAGATGGGCGCGCTTACGATTTAGGAGCTTTTCGAATTCTAACGACACAAAATAGTTATCGGCTCCAGTATCAAATAAACACGAAGCATATATACCATTAACGAGGAACGTACCATTAACCACGTTTTTATCTGCTTGAGCCTGGCGGGCGTTGATGTTGAAAGCACGTCCGCGGGCTGCTGCTGCTGCTAAGGCTGCTGCTGTTGATGTTGAGGTTGCTGTTGTGGCTCTTGCTTCACCACTCTGTTGGGACACATATTTGCAAAGTGGTTGGGATCTCCATATGCAAAGCAAGCTATAGCGTGGGCAACGGGTGCAGGAGCTGCTTGTTGGCCCTGGGGAGCAGGAAGGAGAGCTTGTGGTGTAGGAGCTTGGCCTTGAGCTTGAGCTGGAGCTTGGCGTGGACCAGTACGGCAATTGGCAGTAAAGTAGCCGTACATGTTGCAGTGAACACAGAATCTGCAAGCAATCCCCACGGGATGATGATAGGTGTAGGTAGGGCAGGCCGGGTGAGGACCAGTATAACCACGCTTGGCCAGCGGTGAATTGGTCACCAGTGCCGCTACTTGGCGGTTTTGGGGTTGCGATTGAGCAGGTACAGCTTGGAGCGGAGCAGCGGCTGTGACAGCGCAATTCTTGCTACTGTTGTTGTTGTTCTTTCTCTTGCGGCGGGAGGACTTTGAAGCTTGTGGTGCGGCGGTTTCAGCGGTGGGAGCGACGGTTGCTTGATGAAGACTTTTCAGAGTGTTCTTGAAGTACCCAGCGAGAACTCGCTTATCGTTTATCTCAGCAGCGAGTAGGTAGGTTTCTTCAATTGTTGTTGTCTCCGCGGCTTGCACAAAGTCAGCAACACAATCCGGTAAAGCACGGATATACTTCTTGATCGTCATATCAAGTGTTGCCACCTGGCCTGGACAAATGATACTCACCTGCTTGAAGCGGGCAGTTAGACCGGCATTATCGCCACCGTCTTACTTAATATGCCAGAACTCATTCTCCAGCTTCTGGAGCTCGTGAGGTGGGCAAAATTCCTTCATCATGAGGTCTTTCAACTCCTCCCAAGTGAGCCCAAAGGCTGCATCATTCCCATGTTTGTTCCTTTCGGTTGTCCACCACTCCAGAGCCCTGGATTAGAAGACGCCGGTAGCGTTGACAGTTCGTAGGTGTTCAGGACATCCACTCTGACGGAGCATGACTTCAACTGAGTCAAACCATTGAAACATCGCGGTTGGTCCGTCTTCGCCCGTAAAGTCTTTTGGGCCACATGCCTTAAACTGCTTAAAGCTGAAAGTACCCTTAGGCGAGTCAGTCCTTGATTCCTCAGAGGACTTGCTGGTATTCTCATTCAACTCACTGACGATCTAAGGAATAACTTTCGCCATCTGCTTAGCGACGAGAGCAGCGATGCGTATGTCTTCATGGTTTCTTCGGGCGGCGTGGGAGTGACGTGATCCAAATGATGACATTGTCTGCAACAGACATCGCCATAGGACTCAAACACTATATAATCGAATCTCACCTCACACGCACTACTACTAAATAAAGCTCAGGAACACGTTCAAAGACTCGGGCACATAGTCACGTTGGCACACAAACCACAGAAGAACATAAGCACGTAAGCACATAAGCACGTAGTCCACAGAAACCACATTATATTTTGCATGTATTCAACTACATATATTGCACGTATTCACCTATCATTCAAAGTTCGCACATTTGAGGATAGCGATTGCGAGTATCGAGTACACATCGAGTAACATAGCGAGTAGTATCTCATATGCGAGTAACACAACATGCGATTTGATTCACAGAGTAGCAGCGATTTGTTAGCGTTTTGAGGTAAATGTGCAGTGCGAGTTGTGCGTGTTGATCAAAGCGAAAATCGTATAAATTACCAAAAATCAAACACATAAACAGGTAAAACCACATTAACACATAAAAGTTCACATAAAAGCGATAGATCACAGAGTCAGCGGTTGCAGGCTCAGGATCAAAACACATAAAAATCAGCGATTACGAGCTTGAAATTGAAAATAGATTGTCTCGGCTTGATAGACGTCGACTACCCAAAGTGATTCAACTATTCTTAAAGACTTAGAGTACACGCTTTGGCTTAATGGACTGTGCTCTATCGCCGGCATACGGTGAATGGCACGCATCCTCTCGGTTATCCACGGAACTCGAGTCATTGGAATCCATCAAGACTTTGGTGAGAGTTTTGTAAAACCAAAATAGAGAAAAGAACAAGTCATCAAAGTTCGGGTTTCACCCCTGGCTTAATGACTACGTTCCTGTTTGTGCGATAGAATCGCGAGATAGAGAGGGAGAACTGCGTCGAAGTATGGATTTCACTCCTGATTCAACGCAAATTCTCGTGTTTATAGTAACAATGCGCGTCGAACAAGCGATCTAATCACTCATTCATTTTTGAAATTAGCGTGCGGTGCTAGCCTTAGGAAAGGCTAAGTGATATAGTATAGCATGATTGCGAGTCGATCGAGTAACAGATGTAGGCTCGCGCGGAACCCCTACCGGGTTCGCACAAGGCGGTCTGTTGGTACTTATACTATAGACTAGGTCGTTTCTAAGACATCGACCCGGACTAGGTTGAATCTTGACTAATTCCCTATAGTTATGGCTCTGATACCAATCTGTCACACCCCAACTGATGGCGGAATCACGGGGCGCGGCATTGAGCGAAATAGATTTTGCAGGAGAATCCATAACAACTATTAATTATGATATATTAAAGGTTCATGTCCCATACCACAAAAATATAAAATAAAAACAGTTATTACAGACGATGTTCTCGAAGACAAATATCCATTCCGACAAGTCAGATTTTATTTAGTTTGTTTCTAGACTCTCCTACTCGGTTCCACATAGCAAGCATCCTAGCATCTCAAACACCTGTCACATACGTTAAAAATAAAGGTTAATACACATAGTGTAAAGGTGAGCATACAAGTTTAATAGTATAATAGATAGCGAAAATCGTTTACGCATAACCAGCATGTAACATGTAGCAAAGTGAAGCTAGTAGGTTATCGACAATGAAATATGCACAGACGTGATTGTGAGTTGTAGAATGCCCAACACATATCACCACTGTGACACGTGAAGTAAAGCCCTTAACAACCCCTGTCCATGACAGGTGTTGAGTCCAAACTATAGTACTATCGTTGCTAAGGTGTCAGGCAACAATCACTATGTAAACATAACATACAAGCATTCATCGAATAACACGTATAACATGCAATAACGGTCAGCGTATAAAAGTGTTTGCGTTGTGTGTCGATTGGGATTTGAATAAATAACGTATGTAACACCCAAAAATGCATACAGCAAAAAAGGTTCGAGTATACTCACAGATCGTGTTAAATGAATAACACAGTCTTGGATTGGATTGAAGGGAGCGCTGGAAAGCTAGCCTGGTTACAGGACGATAGCATAAGCGATGAACGGTGCGTTAAACCGTGACGAGTGACTGAGTGATGAATGGTCATTCGATCGGATGACAATCTGGACGGATGGTCATTCGATCGAATGACAATCTGGACGGATGGTCATCCTGTCGGATGGCCATTCAGCCGGATTGGCATTCATTTGGGATGGATGTGTTTGTGTATGATGGCTTTGAAGTTTTCATTGTAGCATCTTAAAATCAGAGAAGTATCTCTATCTTTCAGGTCGTTCGATCGAACGGTCGTCCGATTGGATGGCCGTTCGTTCGGATGGCGATCCGTCCAGCTAGACATTTCAGGGAGAACAAGTTCACAGCAGGATGGTCATTCGATCGGATGGTCATCCGATCGGATGGCCATTCGCTGGATTTGGATATGCATTGAAAAGTTGTAAAAAGTTTAATTGTTAAAGACCAAATGTCATCCGATTGGATTGTCGTTCGATCGGATGGCAATCCGATCGGACGACAATCCGTTGAATAACCAGATCGTTTGAAACTTGAAATATTTTGCTAAGTTTGAAAGGTTTACGGTTTGACCGAGACAGTATGACTACGTGTTAAGCAACGGAAACCCCACAAGACCAAGTTATCTGATCGGATGGGAATCACCCCTTTTGACCAGTTAACTAACCTTGACGGTTTTTCATGTTCAACCCGCAAAGTTGGTTATCTCATTGATAGGAATCAGATCTCAGACCGACACATCACTAGAGAATGAGTGGAAGGCCTGAATGAGCTCCGATTCTATGAGTTTTGAGTGCAAGAGTTTAAAAAAGTTGAAAGAAAGTTATGAAAACATCTTTCAATCCTTTTTAATCTTGAAAATGTTTAGATTTATGCGAAATCAGTGTTAAAACATGTTGAAATCTCTTAGATCTGAGTTGTTCTTGGTGGAATGAGGTCAAATCTTGAAGTTCATAAGAACCCCATGATGACATCATCCTAGAACACCTCAAACCAGCCGATTTCATAGTGAAAAGTGAAGATTCAAAGGTGAAAATGATGAAGAAGTGTGTGTAGAAGATAGATGTTCAAGATTTAGGTTGAAAACTTACAAGAATCACGAGAATTCGAGAGAAAATAGCCTGAGAAGTCGAAGGGTCGCACCAGAGCTATCACATCACTGTTCACGATGTGACAGGTGCTATTTATAGGTGAAGGAGAAGAAGTGGCGGTGCACAAGTGACTGATCGGAGGGCAATCCAATTGGATGGCCATCCGATCAGATGGTCATTCGTTTGGATGACCATTCGATCGAATGTCTCCGGCGAGTTGAGTTTCGACGTTTCGTTTCGCGTGTTAGGCGTTGCGATGCGTTTAAGCGAGTGTCAATTAAGCGATGCGATAGATTTAATTAATAGTCACACAAATAACATAACTAACATACAACAACATAATTAACCTTACGTTTCCAGTTCGCGATGAGATTATGTTGCGATAGAGTTGTGATTGCGTTCTCGATTAATCCCCACAAACATATATTAAACATGCACAAGTAACACGTTAGTAGCACACACACGTAAAACAATATACAGAACCTGCGATTCAAGTTGCGATGCGATTAGCGATTAACATCGATTAAACTGCAATTATTATAGATACTCCACATAATACAACTAAAGTACACAAATTAAAGAAATAGATTACAAGTCAATGGTGTACAATCAATAGTTAAGCAAGGAGTGACAGATCGCAATTAGCAATCTTTTCTTCCTTTGACTTTGACTTGTACTTTGACTTTCAAAACGCGGGTTGTTACACTATGTAATGGGTGATTCCATTACCTTGACTAACCAAACACATTTTTTTCATTCTCTCGTAATAACTCATTCCATTCTGCCTCTCATTCATGCATACCAAACACTACCATAGGGTCTATTTGATATGAGTAATGGAATGAACGAGAGAATGTAATGAACAAAGTAATGAAATAGACAACGAAATGAAATGCATCATTCCATTATATTGTCATGTTCGGTTACTCATATATAAATCGAATAATCCATTACTTTGTACAGTTTTATACACAAAAAAGATGAAATAACGAAACACAATTTATTAAAAGCAACAAAAATATAATTGCCTCAATAATAATAATAATAATGGTAAAAATTTAATAATAAAAATATTAAAATATAATATAATAATAATAAAAATAATATGTATATTTCCACTCCTTCAAGTAAAAAAAACACCACCATACCAATGAATGAAAATTCTTATATTTGGAAGCAGTTACATTTCTTGTGGAATGCTCTATTCCCTTACCAATGGCAACCAAACTTGGTTTTTTTCATTCCATCATAATTATCCACTCCATTCCGCATTCAATTCCTTCATACCTAACGTTATCATAATTCATTTCATTCCCTCAAAATCATTACATCCGTCCCCCTTTTTTCCATTTCATCCCTTTCTCACTATTCATTAAGAAAACCACAACCCACCACTGTTTTCGCCAGTCACCACCATTGTCGTTACTTATCGCCGCCCCCACCTGCCACCACCCACCGCATCTACCGTCGCCACCACCCGATATCCACCCCCACTGTCACCCGTCACCGCCAGTACTACCCACCAACATTGTTGCCGTCACCCACTCCTGTCGCCGCCACCCACCTTTTTCCCCGCCACCTGTCGCTTTCACTTACCTCCACCACCACCTCTGTCGTCACCCACTTCCGCCCTTTCCGTCACCCACCACTGTCGCCTTCGTTCCCATATGCCACATCCGCCCCCGCCGTCACCGCCACCACATCCGACCACTGCCACCTTTCACCACCGATTTTATTCCTTCGTCTTTTATTGCCAACCAAACAACACTAAGTAATGACTATTTTCATTATCACAATGTAACCAAACAAGACATGGAATGGTAATGATCCATTCCATTACCCCATTCGTTCCATTACGCCATACCAAAATAACCTAAGGGTCTATTTGGTACGAGGTAATATAATTGACAAGGTAAATAAAAGACTAATAATCTAAAGTCTGTATTTTTCACGGAATTGTTGCTGACGCATTTGCGCTAGGATCAATGCGTCGCATACGCGATGATCGATCGGTTTAGAAAAAAATTATATGTCTTTCTTCATTTGCTTATATTCTTGTATCGAAATCGGAAATCTAGCAAACGGGTCTCGGCTGTCCGAATGGACATCCGATCGGATGACCATCCGATCGGAAGGCCATTCGACCGAATAGCCATCCGAGCCAGCGCTTGCACCGCCTTAACTCCCCTACACTATAAATACCCCTGTCACATCACTTGATGTGACAGGCTCCTCCGACCAGCATGCACTCCGACTTTCTCAAGCACTTTTCTTCCATTTACAAGCGATTCTTGTAAGTTTTCTTCATGATTCTTGTACAACTTTCATATTTACACACTTTCTCACTTGATTCTTCACCAAAATCTTACTTTTCACCGTGAAATCACTAAGATTTGGGCTCTTGAGGGTGACGTCATCATGGCAGTTGTACAATCTGATGTGTGATGTCATTCAGTCAAGATTCAGTACAGATCTAAGAGATTTCTACACGTTTTACTACAATCTTTACGGATCTAAATGTTTTCGGTTCATTTCATGCTTTTCTTACCTTATATACTCAAACACGGTGAGATCTGGAACCAAAACAGGCCTAGGACTTGTTCCTTAGTCTGGAGTTGGCTCGATAACGGATTTCCACCGGAGAGATGACCAAATTGCGGATCAGACATGAAACTCATCAAGAACAGTCGTCCGATCGAACGGGTGTTTCCCATCCTATCAGACGAGCTGAATCATAATGGGTTTCCGTTGTCTTGATACGTTACCGCGTCATTTCCGTTAAACTCAAAACTTAGAAATTTTACGAAGGATGCAAGGGAACAAGATCACAGCAGTCGAATGACCATCCGATCGGATGATCATCTGATCGAACGGTCATCCGACCAAACGACCTGTTTACCTGTAGCCTTCAATACTTAAACTATTTGAATCAAGATTTTAAACTATTAAACTTTCACCCGAACAGTCATCCGACCGAACGGTCATCCGACCGGATGACCATCCGGTAGAACGACTTGGATTTATACTACAACGAAAACTTCAAAAGTTTGAAACTATTTACAAAAAGACACCTACTTATCGAATGGTCATCCGTCTGGATGACTATCCGATCGGATGGGGGTTTATCTAATCCAAAAGGTCATCCGACCGGATGACCATTCGTCCTGATGGCCATCCGACCAGGAAACCTGTCTGACACTTTGCACGATTCAACCTTCTGTTCAACGCTCATACTGTTAAACTATAATCAGGCTAACTCCAGCGCTCCCTTCAATCCAATAGTTGGTGTCGATACTTAGCACCCACTACCAGTATACTCGATCCTTTTTTGTTTTAAACACTTTTGGGATGCAACATGTATTCTATAAACTTGACACTTGACACTTGAAACTATTTGAAACTTACTCTATCCACTGTAAACATGGAAACTTGATACTTGGAAACTTGAGACTTTTATGCTATGTGAACGTTTAATCCTTGTGTGTAGTTCCGCCTTAACAATGGTAGCGCTATAGGGGTAATGCACCTCCCCGTTAGTCTTTGGGGTATTGTTAGGGGGAGACATTCTTTGGCTTTCCTTGAGTATTGGGAAAGCGGTTAACGCATTGGAAACTTGGGCTATCACTTGGACTGCGTTTAATAGCTTGGTGAAACTTGTTATATGTGTTTATTGCTGGATATGAGTTTTTTGAACGTTTTAAACTATTATACTATTATCTACTCAAACTTGTATACTCACCAACATTTTTGTTGATATATTTTAATACATGTTGCAGGTTGATAGTAGCCGAGGAAACAAGAAACTTGCTAGGATACTGCTTAGAAACACATCTTAGTTAATTAAGAAGCTTTTAAACAATGTTTGATGATTTGCATTTTGATACTTTGTGATCATGGTTGGTGTTTGATGTTTAGACAATTTTGCATGAAATCAATTAACTACTATTGAAACTTTACTGTTATGGAAACTCATGAGCAATCTGAACGCTTAGTGTCGCGCCCGATGTTTCCGCCATTGGTCGGGGTGTGACAGATTGGTATCAGGGCCATAACTATAGGGAATTACGAAAAGTAGGAATACTTGCCCTAGTATATAGTTATAGGAATCTTGACTCTTATCTGTTGTTTAAGACTTACGCATTCTACCGTACTTGCTTCCTAGCAACACATTTCCTGTTAAACTTACTTGCCTTTCCTAAGGCTGACACAATATACACTTGGATACTTTGGAAATGCTGCTATGCAGTGTTTGTATTTTGCACGAGATTTACCCTCAAGTCAGGAGTGACATCCGAACCTTGATGGGAAAGTTCCATACTATATTCTCCTAGGTCTTCTCTGTTGCTAAGTGCCGACATAATTAGGGTACGAAGTTATCAAGTTAGAGGTGAAACTCACACCTTGATAACTAGTCCCGCTCTTTGATTTTTCTGTCTCGCCAAGGTCTCGAAATTCCCAATCAATTAAGGACGTGAAATGGTCGAAAGGACAAATATCGTAGGCCTAACATCGATGACGTATTTGTCTGAGTAAATCAAGGCACGTTGCCTCAATTCGAGAAGGGTCCGATTCACTTTGGTTAGTCAATGTTCGTCTACCCGGAACAATCCTATGTTTTATGAGCCTATCTTTTATGTTATCCCGATTTTTCATGTGGTTTTAGACTTGACTCTTTGTTCATTTGAGACTTTTTACACAAGTCACACGTATCTCCGCAATCTAAAACATTAATAATCATAATCTCTCAGGATCGAACTAAATTTATGATGCCTTACTCGTTGTGATAAACTACGTGGGAATCTTGATTAAACTATGGGAAACATGATTGAACGTGATGCTATGTGAAACCACTTGTGCAATCCATGTGGAATGTGTTGTTGTGGGTAGCAAAACATATTACGTAATATGGCACCGAATGACGAAACAGAAGTAACATGGACGAAACATGGTGGATACGCCGCTGGTACTTCCTATATATAAATGTTTCCGACATGTTACCAACTTTCATACCACGTGCCATGCGAAATTTGGTGTTTTGCAGATCGGTGATGAGAATGTTGAAACGTTGAGCTATGTGAAACTACTTGCTTAATCTATGAGTACCCTAATGCCTATGAGAGTCATGGAATGTGTTGTTGTGAGCGGAAAAATACGATACGTAGCCTAGCACCGACGACGAGACAGACGAGGCATGATCGAAACATGGTGGATACGCCGCTGGTACTTCCTATATATAAGTGTTTCTATCATGTTACCGAACTTTCGTACCATGTGCTATGTGAAATTCGTAGTTTTGCAGACTCGTGGTGGAAATGTGAAACTACTTGGTTGATCTATGTGTACTTAACTGGTTGAAACACGTGGAAATGATGGAGTGTATTGTTATGGTTAGCAAAACGCGACATGTAACATGACACCGAAGACGAGACGAACGTGACATGCCCGAAACATGGAGGATACGCCGCTGGTACTTCCTATATATAAGTGTTTCTGACATGTTGCCGAACTTTCGTACAACGTGCCATGCGAAAGTCATGGGTTTGTGGACTTGTGGTGAGAATGATCGAATCTTTTGAACTATGTGAAACTTGTTGAACTTTTGGTAAAACTTGAGTCTCATGTGAACGTGTGTGAGACTATATACTGCGAGACTTGTTAGTGCATACATCTGTCGACTTCATCTTGTATCGAGTCTTTTACTAGATATGTTTAATCAGGGCACGTTGTACGAGAAAATAGGAGAATTTAGAGTGTGTTTAAGGCTAGTTCGCTTGAAGAAGGCCAATCCGCTTGAAATGACATTGGTCAGTTTCAAGCGAAACCAACATTTGGTAGTTCGCTTGAACTGATTATGATCAATTTCAAGCGAAACACCTATGTCTATAAATAGTCATTCAAGCGATCACATTTGTATCAGTTGTGTAATTAGATACCGAGGTGTTGCCGGTTTATCCAGTGATTGTACAAACTGTAATATCGATCAGAAACGTGTTTAAAGGGAATTACTAGCTGTTTCTACATCAGTTTCTTTGTTTCTGCTACTGAAACTGATTAAAACTCCTCTGATAGACTCATTCGGGTCCCTACACAATCCTACAAGTGGTATCAGAGCTCAGGAGGAGGAGTTCTTTCTGATTCAGCTTGATATTTCTGGTTTCTACCCCTTCTTTTCAGAATTTACAAGTTTCAATAGTCAAAATTGGATCATTTTTTCACAGATTGTGTAAAACTGCATATTAACAAACCCTTGATAGTTTCAGCTTAAAATTCGGTTTAAAAGTGCTAAAAATGGTTTGATAATGTGGTTTCGCTTGAACAATCATTCGTGATTCGCTTGAAATATGAGGTTCCGCTTGAAAAATGTGCTGATCCCGCTTGAAAAGTATTCTGAGTTCGCTTGAAATTGAATTGTTTGATAGTTCGCTTGAAGGTGAATTGTTTGGTATTTCGCTTGAAAGTGAATTATTGGTAATTCGCTTGAACAGGGTATCTCGCTTGAAATTTGCTGTTTTTGAAAAACGTGTTGCCAATACATGGATTCTGAATTTTACAACGCATTTTGCTACTCCGACTACTCCGGCTACTGTGGTTCAAAAGATGAACATGGAATATGAAACCGGAACATTGCAAAAACCCCCAAAGCTTATGAACATTGAAGAATACCATGGCTGGAAAGAAAGATTTGAAAACTGGGTTCAGGCGAACCATCTGAAAGCTTGGGAAAGCATTGAAACTGAATATGTTAGACCTCAGAACGCTATGAGAGTTGATAAGATTATATCAGAATTTTCAGACACGGAGAGGGAATGTTACAAAGGAGAGAAAATGATGATAAGTCTGTTACAACAAGCTGTTAAAGAAGACATATTTGTGTTGCTTCAACATAATGGAACTGCATTTTCGATCTGGGAAGCATTAAAGAAAAAGTTTGAAGGAAGTACTGAGATGCTACAGAGTAAAGCTTCTTTGCTGAAAAAAGAATTTGAATTGTTCACAAGTATGCCAGGGGAAACTACGAAGAGTATCATAGAAAGATATTGCCATCTTGTGCGTACCATGTCGTTGCTGAAAATCACTAAAACTCCAGCAGAATGGGTCGAGAAGTTAGCTGATGCTTTACCTCAAAAAGAATGGGGTACATATCTCATGATTCTCAAGAATACAGGAGTGTTTAGTAGATTATCAATTGCACAATTCATTGAAAAGCTTGAAGGTCAAGATCTTGAACAACAGAAAATTGCAAGAATGAATAGTTCAAATGCTCAACAAGACATCAAGTTATATTACAAAGGTGATGTTGAGAAAGTTGAAGTAAGTCCAAAGATCCAAACCGCATTTAGTGCAGGAAACTCATCTGGATCAGGCAGTCAAAGTACAGTTAACACTAGTGGGTTTTCAACAGTTAATCCTCCGAGTATTCAAACTGCAAGTGTTAGAAATGGGCATATGATTCAGTGCAATGTGGCATTGCAACTTCAAAATGGTCAAAACTTTTCTGAAGAAGTGGTGAAAAATCATATGAGTTTACTTGTTACTGCATTGGAATCTTATGAAGGATTGATTGTCGGAAAGATCGGAAATCCTATGTTAACCAAGGAGGATTACGATCAGATTGATGCAGAAGAGTTGGAGCTCATGGACATCAAATGGTGTCTAGCTAGTGTCCTGAGAAGAGCTGAAAAGTTCAAAATGATTACAGGACGAAATGACTTTTTGGATGCTCATCTTTCATCTTTAGGTTTTGATAAATCTAAGGTTACGTGTTTTAAATGCAGGGAAAATGGTCATTTCAAAAGAGAGTGCAAGAATCAGGAGCCGAGAGGAGCAAAGGATCCTTTTGGAAAAGATGATTACCATAAGAAGTCCATATATCAACAAATCACTTATCAACCGCATCAACAAAAGGATTCTCAAACAACACATGGAAAAATGATCGAAGATGCAAACAAGAGAACTTACTATGGCATCATTGATCAAGATGACGAGAAAGTGGCTGAAGGTTTTAGCTTGGATAAGTATATTCCAGCTGATCCCAATGTTAAAGCTTTTATTGCTCAGATTATTCAAAAACCAGAATTGGTGAAAGAATGGATGGCTGTGTTATCTGATGATGAAGAAAAAGATGAAGAATCTGTTTCCTCTGAAAACAGTTCAACAGATAACAGTGATGATGAAGAGCTTGAACAGATAAATATTGGAAAAACTCATTTATCTTTTGACAGTTTTGAATTTTATTTTGCAGATAAGTTGAAGAAACTCAAAGAGTGAAAAGCTGCAAAAGAAACAAAAGAAATTAAGATTGTTGAGAAGATTATTGAGATAGTGTAAGACCCTGTTTATACTACTAGATTTAATAACGTAATACCTTGCATTTCATGCCAAAATTTGGATTTTACAAAAACTTACAAGACTTGAAAATTATATCTAGACACAACATTCATATATTGATCCTACGAAACCATATTCAAGACAGAAACTACAATTGTTTACATAGTTTTAAAAACAAAAGATCAAGTGCGGAAGCGTTGGTTGAGTGTTCGGTTCGGATACTTATGCTTGATCATCATCCTTCTACTTGAATACCTGAAAAACTGAACATTTTAGACAAGCATTAGTATTATGATCCTTGAAACTTATTATGATCGAAACTAGATTCGAAAACATATTCAAGAAATCAACAAAATTGAAATTAAAATTATATTAAAACTGGGCGCTACCGTAACTTACGGTAGCACCGTAAGTTACGGTGGCCGCTGGGAAATTGAGGTCTGCCGTAACTCAGTAAGAATGCATCGTAGCTGTTTACTGGCTACCGTAACTTACGGTGCTACCGTAAGTTACGGTAGTTACTGCACATGTTTTCTTGTTTTATTTTGCAGTTTTGCCGTTTCTTTTTCCTTCGTCAAAGTGGTTTACTTTTGCACGAGGTTACTAATCGACTAATCTAATTATCCATACCCAAATTTTACCAATGATAACCCTTGATTATTCTCTCTAGGGTTTGACTACGGAATAGTCTACAAGCTTGTTTCCAAGGTTTCAAGTTTGCCCTTTTATACTACTTGTCAAATTTGCAATTTCTGAACTTTAACTCCTATAATAGAAGTTAAGTTCTCGACTTGTTTAGCATGTCCGCCACGCGGCTCACGCCTTGTTTATAACCGTGCATTAAGTATTGGTATCTTGTTTCAGAATGACGACATAAGACTAACAATTTGGCATAATGTAACGAACGATAAATCTCGTACCTCTAGAGCACGCCTTTCCCCCGTGAATTCCCTCCGGCTTGTCCGCTTGATGATCCGGACTCTTTGCCTTGAAAATTCAGTTTTACAACTTGTTTAGAACTCTTTTCATGACCATAATCACATCATTATAAGCCATGACTAAATCTGCGTTTTCCTCCTATTCCAACATTTAAATCCTCACTTAGGCATTTCAACGAACACCTAACGAGTCAGATTTTTCTACAATCATTACTTAGTTCATGACTTGCAATTTAACATCTAATTTCACTTTAATTAAGCAAATTGTACACATTTAAACATTCAAATTACTGAATTTCCTCATACAATTCAGCTTTTCACTAGATCAAAAATTCATAATCCTAGTGCTTGTCTAGTCTTTACAATATCATAAATCACCTACAATGGTGATTGTAATTTCTTCAAGTAACATGCAATGATTTTCACAAATAATCATCTAGGGTTTAACCCTAAACAACATATTACTTCAAGATCCATTCATGCATAACATATCTAGGTTCAATTTCAGTTATTCACCCTTTAACCTAGAATTTATGGTGAATCAAATTATCAAAATTATACATACCTTTTTGATCCTTACTACGAGGGGATTACTAATTTATGTTCAAGACTTGATTTAGGGCAGATTTGAAGCTTAAATTTGGAGATTTGCTATGAAACAAGGGTTTTAAGAAATCCCCGTGGTCGCCCCCTGCCCTTTGTTCGACCAGGCACCAAATTTTTGGGGTGTTTGATTTTGTTTTGGTTACTATTAGTAACCTAAGTTTCAGTTTTGACAAGTTTAAACCCTCAACTTTGATTTATCCTTAAGTTTGAGTGTTTTAACCCTATTATGGGTTATTTCAAGACTTGTAATTAACTAGGTTAGAATTCCTAGTTGGTTGACTCTTGTTTATTTTTACTTTTAAATTTTAATATAAGGATTTATATTTTCGGGGTGTTACAAGTTCACCCCCCTTAAAAAGGGTTTCGTCCCCGAAACCGAATTACGTACCAAATAAAGTAGGGTGAAGACGTCGCATCTCTTCTTCGGACTCCCACGTAGTGTCCGAACCTTTCCGATGCTCCCATTTGACTTTAACTTGGTCAATTTGTTTATTTCGTAAATGTTTGACCTTTCGATCTAAAATCTCCACCGGTCTCACCGCATAATTTAGACTATTATCCACTTCGATATCATCGTAATGGATATAGGTCGTTTCGTCTGCTAGGCACTTTCTTAATTGTGATACATGGAACGTGCTATGAATTCCACTTAGCTCCTCTGGTAATTCAAGACGGTAAGCTACCTTGCCAACTCTCTCGATAATTTTAAATGGCCCAATAAACCTCGGGCTTAGCTTCCCCCTTTTTCTGAATCTAATAACGCCCTTCCATGGGGAAACTTTTAGCATAACCATGTCACCAACCTGGAATTCGATTGGCCTATTCCTTTTATCAGCATACGCCTTTTGCCTGTCTTGAGCCGCTTTCAAGTGTGCCCGTACTATATCGATCTTTTCATTTGTGGCTCGTACTATATCTTGGTGGGCGAGTTCACGTGGACCCACTTCACCCCAACATACCGGGGTTCGACACTTACTACCATAAAGCATTTCATACGGTGCCATCTTAATACTAGATTGGTAACTGTTGTTATACGAAAACTCGACTAACGGTAGGTGAACATCCCAACTGCCTCCAAAGTCGATTATACACGCCCGTAGCATGTCCCCCAATGTTTGTATCGTTCTTTCACTTTGTCCATCCGTTTGAGGATGGTACGCAGTGCTAATGAACAATTTGGTCCCCATTTGCTCTTGGAAATCTCGCCAGAAATTCGAAGTAAACCGGGTATCCCTATCAGACACGATGGACACCGGCACCCCATGACGTGCTATGATTTCATTGGTATAAACTTCTGACATCTTTTCTGACGTATAAGTCTCACGAATCGGAATGAAGTGAGCACTTTTCGTCAATCTATCCACCACTACCCATATGGCATCAAAACTACGATTCGTCTTTGGCAACTTGGTTAACAGGTCCATTGTAATATGTTCCCATTTCCAAACCGGAATTTCTAACGGTTGGAGTTTGCCGTATGGTTTCTGGTGCTCCGCCTTGACTTGTAAACATGTCAAGCATTTTTCCACATACTTCGCCACGTCCCTCTTCATTCCAGGCCACCAATAATTTTGTTTCAAATCATTGTACATCTTGGTCGCACCCGGATGAATTGAGTAACGGGATTTATGAGCTTCATTAAGTAGAAGCGCCTTCACTCCACAGGTATGTGGGACCCATATCCTTCCGGATCGAGTCTTCAACCCGTGATTCCCATCCGACAAATCTTTCAATTGACCAATTATTCTTTCTTTCTTCCAATTCTCCTCTTTTACTGCTTCTAACTGCGCCTCTCGAATACGTTCAAGTATACCCGAGGTCACCACAAGTTGCATCGACCTTACTCGTATCGGGACGTAGTCCGCTTTTCTACTTAGAGCGTCCGCTACCACATTTGCCTTTCCGGGGTGATAATGTATCTCACAATCGTAGTCTTTCACCGTTTCCAGCCATCGTCTTTGTCGCATATTTAACTCCTTTCTGATCAAAGAAGTATTTCAAGCTCTTGTGGTCGGTGAATATGGTGCACTTTACCCCATACAAGTAATGCCTCCATATTTTTAATGCAAATACCACCGCCGCCAACTCGAGATCGTGCGTGGGATATTTCTTCTCGTGTATCTTCAATTGTCTCGAGGCATAGGCTATTACCTTGCCCCGTTGCATCAACACGCAACCGAGTCCTGATAGTGAAGCATCCGAATAAACCACCATGTCTTCGACTCCGTCCGGCAATGTCAGTACCGGAGCTTGAGTTAACTTTTCTTTTAGCGTTTGAAACGCTTTCTCTTGATCAGCACCCCAAATGAACTTTTCTTTCTTCCGTGTTAGCTTTGTTAGCGGTAACGCAATCTTGGAGAAATCTTGAATGAATCTCCTATAGTATCCCGCAAGCCCCAAAAAGCTTCTAATTTCCGAAGGGTTCTTCGGAAGATTCCATTTTGACACAGCCTCTATCTTTGACGGATCCACCAACACTCCGTCGGCACTTATGACGTGGCCAAGAAATTGTACCTCTCGTAACCAAAAGGCACATTTAGAGAATTTTGCATACAACTTCTCTCGTCTAAGTGTCTCTAACACTTCTTGTAAGTGGTGTGCGTGTTCAGCTTCACTTTTCGAATACACCAAGATATCATCGATAAACACGATGACCGACTTATCCAACATTGGCTTGCAAACCCGGTTCATGAGGTCCATGAAAGCCGCGGGTGCGTTTGTTAATCCAAATGACATCACGAGGAATTCGTAATGTCCGTATCTCGTGCGGAAAGCCGTCTTCGGCACATCTTCTTCTTTGACCTTTAGTTGGTGGTACCCCGATCTAAGGTCAATTTTTGAAAACCAGTTCGCACCTTGTAGTTGGTCGAATAAATCATCTATCCTCGGGAGTGGGTATCGGTTCTTTACCGTGAGTTTGTTTAACTCCCGGTAATCGATACACATGCGCATGCTCTCGTCTTTCTTTCTCACGAACAATACCGGTGCGCCCCAAGGAGACACACTCGGCCTTATGAATCCCTTGTCAAGCAGGTCTTGAATTTGGGACATCAGCTCTTGTAATTCCGACGGTGCGAGTCGGTACGGGGCTTTTGCTACGGGTTTCGCGCCCGGAATCAATTCGATCCCGAACTCTACTTCCCGTTTAGGCGGTATTCCCGGTAAATCCTTCGGAAACACATCTTCATAATCTCGTACTACCGGTACCTCTCCAATCTTTCGTGATTCTTTTTCGGGCTCATTAGCGTATATTATGAATGCCTTGCATCCTCGCTTCATAAGCTTGTGAGCTTTCAACATTGAGCATACTATAGGGTTGCCTCCTTTTTCTCCATAAATGGTGACGTGTTTCCCGCTCGGGGATGTTAGTTTTATCTCTTTACGAAAACACACGATCTTTGCATGGTGTTGAGATAGCCAATCCATCCCAACGACTACTTGAAATTCTCCCATTGACATCGGGATTAGGTTTATCAAATATTCTTCGTCGTCAATGCTCAGTTTACAGTTTTTACATACATCACAAACAATAAAGCTCTTGTTATTACCTATCTCTACTTCTAAGGGCGCAGGTAATTTTGTCATAACAAATGAAGGATGTCGAATAAATCCATATGAAACAAAGGATTTATTCGCACCCGTATCAAATAACACGTGTGCAGGAATTGAATTTACAGCAAATATACCTGAGACCACGTCAGGTTCAACCTTTGCTTCTGCGGCGGTTAGTTGAAAAGATCTTGCCTTTGCTTTCGGGGCTTCACCTTTCGGTTCCTGCCCATCCTTCTTTCCAACCAGTTCCGGGCATTCCGACTTTTTGTGACCCGTTCGATAACAATTGTAACAAACCGTCACTTTCTCCGGGCACGATATAGCCATATGTCCCGTTTTCTTGCATATGGGACAAGGCTTATCCTTGTAACGACATTCGCCTTTATGACCCTTCCCGCAGATTCTGCAACTTGGCGACCCGCCTTTCGTATCAGATTTCCTTGCGCTTTCATGTGTTCGTGCCTTCTTAGTAGGGCTTGGGTTTACATCTTGTGCTTTCCGTTCACCCCTTTCAATGCTCTTTTTCAGTTCGATCTCCCTTTCCCGAGCAGCATTTATGATCTCGGTAAGAGTCTCGTATTTAGAAGGGGTGATAAATTCCCTATACTCCGCACTCAACATGTTATGGTAGTAGTATATCTTTTGTTCTTCATTCGTCACTAGATCATCGCAAAACTTCATCTTATCCATAAACGTTGTCGTAATCTTGTCTATGGTCTCATTCTTGTGCCTAAGTTGCATGAATTCCTCCTTGATTTTATTCATAACCGCCTTGGGGCTATGATGCTTAAGAAATGGCGTCTTGAATTCTTCCCAAGTCATGACCTTAGCAGCTTCAATACCGATCTCTCTCTTTTTGTTATCCCACCAATCTTTCGCTTGACTCCTTAGTTGACCCGTACCATAGGCTACGTAGTCATCTTCATCACAATGGGTCCTCTCGAATACCCCTTCGATATCACTTAGCCATCGTTGGCACACTATTGGGTCAACCTCCCCATTATATATTGGTGGTTTACAGGCCATGAATTCCTTGTATGAACAAGGCTTTCGTCCTCCATGCTTTTCCTTTGCTATATTTGAATCATCTTCCAGTTTCTTGATTCTATCTTCTACTATTGATAAAACTGTGTTTTGAATTTTTTCAATAAAGCCCGACAAACTGTTTTCGATCGCCTTTCCAACCTCTTCGGCAATGACTTCTCTCATTTGTTCGGTGACTCTTGGCGCCGCATTATCATTTCCTCCATCTGCCATCTCTATTTCTGAAATGTTTACATAGATTGTTAAACATTCCATTTATAACACATGCTTTACTTGTTTTGATTTAATCAAGTTCATAACTTGATTCAATCGTTCTTGTTTTGATTCAATCAAGTTCATATCTTGATTCAATCGTTCTTGTTTTGATTCAATCAAGTTCATAACTTGATTCAATCGTTCTTGTTTTGATTCAATCAAGTTCATAACTTGATTCAATCGTTCTTGTTTCATGCATTTCTTGTATTTGAGTGAGCTTACACACTCTTTTCATGCATATTTGTTCATGATTTATTTCTATATTCTCTAATTTCTACTTAAACGATTAACTCTTACCGGATGCTTGATCAAGCTTGAACCGAACACTTCTTGACAACCTTGAGCTCTGATTACCAACTTGTAAGACCCTGTTTATACTACTAGATTTAATAACGTAATACCTTGCATTTCATGCCAAAATTTGGATTTTACAAAAACTTACAAGACTTGAAAATTATATCTAGACACAACATTCATATATTGATCCTACGAAACCATATTCAAGACAGAAACTACAATTGTTTACATAGTTTTAAAAACAAAAGATCAAGTGCGGAAGCGTTGGTTGAGTGTTCGGTTCGGATACTTATGCTTGATCATCATCCTTCTACTTAAATACCTGAAAAACTGAACATTTTAGACAAGCATTAGTATTATGATCCTTGAAACTTATTATGATCGAAACTAGATTCGAAAACATATTCAAGAAATCAACAAAATTGAAATTAAAATTATATTAAAACTGGGTGCTACCGTAACTTACGGTAGCACCGTAAGTTACGGTGGCCGCTGGGAAATTGAGGTCTGCCGTAACTCAGTAAGAATGCACCGTAGCTGTTTACTGGCTACCGTAACTTACGGTGCTACCGTAAGTTACGGTAGTTACTGCACATGTTTTCTTGTTTTATTTTGCAGTTTTGCCGTTTCTTTTTCCTTCGTCAAAGTGGTTTACTTTTGCACGAGGTTACTAATCGACTAATCTAATTATCCATACCCAAATTTTACCAGTGATAACCCTTGATTATTCTCTCTAGGGTTTGACTACGGAATAGTCTACAAGCTTGTTTCCAAGGTTTCAAGTTTGCCCTTTTATACTACTTGTCAAATTTGCAATTTCTGAACTTTAACTCCTATAATAGAAGTTAAGTTCTCGACTTGTTTAGCGTGTCCGCCACGCGGCTCACGCCTTGTTTATAACCGTGCATTAAGTATTGGTATCTTGTTTCAGAATGACGACATAAGACTAACAATTTGGCATAATGTAACGAACGATAAATCTCGTACCTCTAGAGCACGCCTTTCCCCCGTGAATTCCCTCCGGCTTGTCCGCTTGATGATCCGGACTCTTTGCCTAGAAAATTCAGTTTTACAACTTGTTTAGAACTCTTTTCATGACCATAATCACATCATTATAAGCCATGACTAAATCTGCGTTTTCCTCCTATTCCAACATTTAAATCCTCACTTAGGCATTTCAACGAACACCTAACGAGTCAGATTTTTCTACAATTACTTAGTTCATGACTTGCAATTTAACATCTAATTTCACTTTAATTAAGCAAATTGTACACATTTAAACATTCAAATTACTGAATTTCCTCATACAATTCAGCTTTTCACTAGATCAAAAATTCATAATCCTAGTGCTTGCCTAGTCTTTACAATATCATAAATCACCTACAATGGTGATTGTAATTTCTTCAAGTAACATGCAATGATTTTCACAAATAATCATCTAGGGTTTAATCCTAAACAACATATTACTTCAAGATCCATTCATGCATGACATATCTAGGTTCAATTTCAGTTATTCACCCTTTAACCTAGAATTTATGGTGAATCAAATTATCAAAATTATACATACCTTTTTGATCCTTACTACGAGGGGATTACTAATTTATGTTCAAGACTTGATTTAGGGCAGATTTGAAGCTTAAATTTGGAGATTTGCTATGAAACAAGGGTTTGAAGAAATCCCTGTGGTCGCCCCCTGCCCTTTGTTCGACCAGGCACCAAATTTTTGGGGTGTTTGATTTTGTTTTGGTTACGATTAGTAACCTAAGTTTCAGTTTTGACAAGTTTAAACCCTCAACTTTGATTTATCCTTAAGTTTGAGTGTTTTAACCCTATTATGGGTTATTTCAAGACTTGTAATTAACTAGGTTAGAATTCCTAGTTGGTTGACTCTTGTTTATTTTTACTTTTAAATTTTAATATAAGGATTTATATTTTCGGGGTGTTACAGATAGAAAAGTTAGTTGAAGTAGAGAAGATAGTGGATATCGGAAAGATTGTTGAAGTCACAAAACCCTGTCTTACTTGTTTAGAGTCATGTAAACAATGTATAGAAAAAGATGAGAGGTTTAGTGACTTAGAAAAGTTGAAAGAACAGTTGTTGTTTGATCTCAAGAATTTGAGAGAGTCATATGATGTGCTAAACAGTACTGTGACTAGTTTACAGAAAACAAACACAGAAAGAGAAGCTGCTTTGAAGATGATGAATGCTACCATGATGTCAAAGCAGAAAGAGATAAACTTTTACATTAAAGAATGTGCGAAATGGAAGAAAGAGTTGGATAGTGAAGCAGCCGAGAATGAAAGAATCAGACGATTGCTGCGAAGTTATACAAGTTGTGATTACATAATTGATAGAACTTATCCTACTGTTGCAGGTTTTGAGGCGTTTAAAGACGAAGACAAGAAGTCAAAGAAGAAAATGGACACTGGTAAGAAACAGAGTGTCTGTTATAATAAGTGTCCGCCTCCAATTTGGGAAGGGTATTCGCCTAGAAACCGAATGAGGAATAAGTCCAAAAGGCAGTTAATCTAAAGTTAGAATCCGAGTTAACCGATGTATTACCAGACAACATTGACGTCACGTTCACAGCGTCCGATACAGATCATGAGTCCGAATTAATAAAAAGAATGGTCGATCAGGTGTTGGATAGGGATGAGGAGTTAGAGTTAAAATCCGAGTCTGAAAGTTCGTGTCAGTCTGTCGGAAGTTCGAGTTCGTCCGAAAAGAGTTCAAAATCATCGGGAAAATGGGTTTATAGTAAAGAATTTTTGTTGTCAAAATCTAATTTGTATGACGAAACATTTGAAGTTGCTTATACTTTGAATGATTCTAACAAATTATATTTTGATAAAGAGTTTCCAATAAGAAGTGTTCGTTTTGACATGATCAAAAAGGTTTTCAAAATGACAGAAATTAATATTTCTGAAATAAAAAATTTAAATCTTACTGGAAAACCTAAGAAATACACTTCAAGAGTTCAACAACGCTTAAACAAGAAAAAGAGTTACAATTCTGGTTCTGGTTTTCAAAAGAAATCAAACCAAAATGGTAACTACAAAAAGAAAGGTCTTGGTTTTATTCCACCAGAAAACTATAAAAATGAAAAATTTTCTAAAACATATACAAAATTTGTTTCAGGTCCGTCTGCTGAAGAGGAGAAGAAGAGCTCATTTTGGAGACAATCAAATCAAGAATTTTTTGCTGAAAAGAAGATTGAAGCTCATCAAAGGAGAGGGACTAGAACCTGTTTTAGATGCAATGAAGTTGGTCACATTGCATGGAATTGTCCCAGAGCAACTAAGACAAAACAGGGAGTCTCAGAAAAACTAAAGGAAGTAGTTGTTGATAAAACCGAATCACCAACTGAGAAATTTAAAGTGTTTAAAAATTCTACATATGAAGTTGGTGAATGTTCAAAAAGGTTTTACGGGAGAAGTGTGAAGCTTGACAACCAAAAATGGGTTGTTAAGAAATCTGAGGAGAAAACTGGTGATGAATCTGATTCCACAAAATCAGAGGAGCCACAATTTGATGAGAGTGTTGAAAACTCAGTTCCTTCAATGGACGATGAGAACTTTCCACCATTGAGAACTGAGAATTTTAAACAAAAGATTGGGAAGGTTGAAATCTCAAATCAGTTTTATTCTGAGAAGGATAATTTTGATGTTGAGAAAGCGTTTAATGGAAATGTGAAGAAAATTTTCGGAAAGATGGTTGATGGGAAGGTTAAAGGGGTTAAAGACTTTTACGCTAAAAAGAAAGCAACTTATATCCCAACTGAATCTGAATTGAAAACACCCAAGGCTGGTCAGGCTTGGGTGGATATTTTCTTTGCTTGAAAAACCTGACTTGCCGGAGATCCCAAGTTTGTAATCTTGGATCAGGAATCGGCATCTTTCTTGATAAAATCTGTTTGTGTGAAAGAATCTTAAAAGTGTTAAATTTTACAGGTTGTGCTATGCCGGAGCTTCCAGGTTAGTAAGTGTGAAGCAGGAATCGACATCTTGATTGGTAAAATGGTTTGTGTAGATGTTTTATTCCTACATGTGGTTATATGATTTGGATATTTTTACAAGTGGTAAGAAGTTGGATCTTACAAGTGATTCGTCAAGGTCATTAGTTTGAACTTGATGTAATCCTCATATATGTGATTGAATGAACAAGATGATGAACCCGACCCTACAAGTGGTTAAAACAAAACCTATTTTCCGGAAAATTCATTTTGGTTAAAACAAACTTAAGTGTTTTGAAATCATAATGAGAAAATGGTTTGTTGAAAGGGGGAGTTCTGATTGTTATGCCAAGAGGATGGCGAAGTGAAGTAATTCGATATCAGTTGTCATTTACTTGTACAGTTTGTTTTCAAATTTCTTTTAAATGTATTTGCATTTTAGGGGGAGTAAGAAAATTTCAGAAAATACAAAAACATTAGAAAATTTGAAAAATACAAAAACATAATAAAATAAAAAATGAGTTTTTTTGTGAAATAGAGGAAATGATAGTACATCAGTGGACTGTCATAACATGCTAAAGAAATGTAAAGTTAAAATGTGATAAACAATCTCACTGCGGATATGCCAGTAGGTTTTTGCACATTTAATAGATTGTGACGAGATATAAACCTAAAATCAAACTTGCTTATATCATGGGGAACAACTTCTTGGATATATGGGTAACCCCCGAAATCTTGTTTGAAAGGTCCCTCTTTCTGAGATACTAGGTCTTTATGCTCAGTGATATCTGGGGTATTATCCCGGGACTTCAGATTTTGCGGAAGCAATGGCCTAGTCCCCGGATAATACTTTCCGCTTGCTTGAAACATAGCGCCGCCCTCAGCAAATTGATGAAACAATAAAATTGATAGTCATTGCTGTTGAAGAAAAGATCCTCTAAAGGGGACACACCAAAAGTCGAAGCCGTCATCTCTCTGCGTATACGGAAGTATCGACCTGAGCTCTCACGGCCCTCGCAATTTAACCCCTTTACAGATATCATCTGTGGTATACTCACCTGTAAGACTGAATATTGGGATCTGGACACGGGAGTATATAAAAGTAGTGGGACACGCGAATAAGTTTAAGTGCTTAAAACATTAATATCGTATCTCGAAACATTTGAACTTTGTGTGAAAATTTAAGTGGACCAGTATACTGACAATCTAAGTGAATTGTTTAGAACTTAAAATGAAATCAAGCTTAACGGTGTTGATGATTTGTCTCTATAACTGATATGATCCTCTTGCACAAACTCACAAAAATATTGTATGTAAATATTTCTTTACTGCATTTCTTAATATCTCAAAATCCAAAAAGATTTTCAGTGTGTTTTAGCATAAAATTTAGAAAAAAATCAAAAAGATTTTCGACAACTGGTGTTGGAGAGCTGATTTTCAAAATTCCAAGTGCTAGACATGATGACCATGTTGTGAGGGGGAGTCTATGTTTTTAATCAAATGTGTTTTAATATAATTTACAAGTGGTTCATCAGGATTATTATTGATAAAATCTTATGTTTGATTTGAGGGAGAGTTTGAGTTGATGTATCCATGTTAATGTTTAAAATTGTAAAATTTACTTTGAGGTAGAGATGGTGCAGGTTTGAGAAAAGGCTGGATGTGAGCTAGGTTGATTGATCCTGAGAAGCTTATGTTTGAAAAGTCAGGTTCCGATATTTGAGGACTCTGAAGACAAAGCATGAGCCAGGCAACGTTTTTGAACCTGTGAAAGACAGACTACGATCCAGAAGTAAATGATGCTGAAGAACTGAAGGAATGCCAGCACATTGTTAAGGGGAGTCTGTTGATGCTGATTGAAAGAGTGAAGCCCAGAGACTGATAAAGACTGAAGATGCGAAGACTCGACACTTTAAGACTCGTCAACATCTGAGGGGGAGTCTGTTAGTGCATACATCTGTCGACTTCGTCTTGTATCGAGTCTTTTACTAGATATGTTTGATCAGGGCACGTTGTACGAGAAAATATGAGAATTTAGAGTGTGTTTAAGGCTAGTTCGCTTGAAGAAGGTCAGTCCGCTTGAAATGACATTTGTCAGTTTCAAGCGAAACCAACATTTGGTAGTTCGCTTGAACTGATTATGATCAATTTCAAGCGAAACACCCATGTCTATAAATAGTCATTCAAGCGATCACATTTGTATCAGTTGTGTAATTGGATACCGAGGTGCTGCCGGTTTATCCAGTGATTGTACAAACTGTAATATCGATCAGAAACGTGTTTAAAGGGAATTACTAGCTGTTTCTACATCAGTTTCTTTGTTTCCGCTACTGAAACTGATTAAAACTCCTCTGATAGACTCATTCGGGTCCCTACACGATCCTACAAGACTTTATGATCTAGACTTATACGATACTTTTCTTGGATCTTTAGATGTCTTCCCGTAAACTATCCGACTCTCTCAAGAAAGCCAGAACCAACTCTCAGAAGAAAATGATGTCTTTCATGGCCGATCAGATCGCTCGCATCATGCCAAAGATCGTCACTGAGATCCAGGGTTCAAACACTCCTCCCTCCTCTGCTGACTCTATGACAGAGAAACTAAAGCCTACGAAGTTCAGCTACAAACACTTTGTCTCTTGCAACCCTAAGCCTTTCACGGGCAGTGATGGGGTGACTGCTATGCTAGAGTGGTTCGACAGCATCGAGGTTACCTTCATCAACAGCGAGTGCCCAGAACACTTGAAGACTAGGAGTGCAACTGGCATGTTTCAAGGCAGAGCTCTGGAGTGGTGGTCGAACGAGAGAAATATCCGCTCGAACGAAGAAGCTTATGCTCTTCCATGGCCTGAGGTGCGAGAATTGATGATGCTTGAATTCTGCCCTCCCCATGAACAGCTGAAGCTTGAGGAAGAGTTTTGGCACCTCAAGCAGGTTGGAGAAGACAACCTAGCCTATACTACCCGTTTTAAGCAACTCAGCAAAATCGTACCTCACTTGGCTTCTACTCCGAAACGCATGATAACCAAGTACATCAATGGGTTACCTCCTGCAATGCGTGATTCGATTGAAGCAGCTCAGCTAGAGACTATTGAAGAAGTTTACCATCTTTCAGCCAGTTTGAACAACAACCGCATCCGTGACAAACAGTTCGCTACTCCTGCTCCCTCAAAATCAGCGAACCAAGTTACCCAACAGCCTAGTGGCAGCAGAAACAAGAAGCAAAAGTCTCAGGGTTCTGGCTGCAATGCCATTATCCCTGCTGCAAATGCAAACCCCACAGGCAAAGCTGTTATGCCTGCTACTACCGCTGCTGCTGCTAACCCTCCTGCACCAGAAAATAAGAAGTCGTACACTAGGATACACCCAAAGTGCGCAACTTGTAACTTTCATCATCTTGTTATCTCTGTTTGCCGTCTGTGTACCAATTGCAATCGTTATGGCCATACAACTTCCTACTGCCGTCAAGACAACCAAGCTCAGCAAGTGATAGGTGCATCGTAGGTACACGTTATTAGATATAAATTATAATATAAATGCACTAATATTAGTGTAAAATGTATTAATATGCATTAGTTTTTGGGGATGTCATGTTATGAAGAAAAGGAGCTTAATATGGTGGTTTTATAATAAAAATAAATTAGTAACAAAGTCTATAATTTGAAGAAAAAAAACAACTTTATAATTATTAACTACCATTAATATGATTAATTTGGTTTGTGGGTCAACGAGTGAACAAAGAAGAAAAATATACTAGACAATTGAATGAATATTACAATTAATAATGAGGTAGTTAATTCAATTGATAAAGCACTTCAATGCCATTTCTTCTACGTACAGGTACAAAGTAAAGAATAAAAAAAGACAAGGCTTATGGATAAGCTTATGGAATTTGAGTGAATTATTGGGTTGGACTTGGGCTGCAACTAAATAAATGATAAATTATTTGGGGGAGTTCTAAAAACAGAGCCCAACTTCATCCTCCATCTTGATTTTTTGGAGGCAGCCACATATGACATACTTGTGGGCTCTAGAAAACTGATCATTCAACATCATCCTTACCTATGAAAAAGTGGCAGCCATTATAAAAGACTTTTGGACTTCACGATCTATCAATTTTGGGGCAGCCGTATAATAATTTTCATCACTCAAATCATTCGGGGATCATCACACATCTCCCTTAAACCACCGAGCCGATCATGTCTTCATCCCTATCTCAAGCTTGTGATCGCGTCCATTCAACAATGAGCGGATAGTCTCGTCGGTTTCACCCCGGTGTAGATGTTGTAAGATTTCTAGGGTTTATACATTTGTATTTTAATTTGGTTTTGTGACAAATTGTTTAGTATTTGAAACTTATGATAATTGTCGTGCATTTGAATTGAATTTGTGAATTGTCGAACGATGATAAAGTTATGACTTTGCGAAATGAATTTGTGCACTTATGCCTTATCGTAGGTTAGGATTTACATGTCCGAGGCAACGAAGTGCATTACGGTCCGTTGTCTATGACGTTGATAGCAATTGGCACCTAAGCTTCGTGATAGTAATCCATTAATCACTATATGTAATTGAATCAAGTTAAAACATGTAGGAACCCTAGGTCTTGCAATTATCGAACCGGGTGTGATCCGTATTCTCATTTATTGTTTCAACTTTCTAGTTAGTATTTTAGTTGCAATTTTAGTTAATCAAAAGTGTTTTAGATAATACCCATTGTCGGTTCACTCCGATTTATTTTCAAATCAATTGAACAAATAAAATTAGCAAATTTCATAATCACGTTGTACATTGTTTGTAAATAGTCTAACTAATCGAACGGGTCGTGCGATACTGACCACCTGTTCTTCGTGGATATGATACCCGACTTACCCTAGCTACCTAGGTTTAATTGGGTTTTTGACTGATCGGGACGACACGGTCACGTCAAAATGGCGTCGTTGCCGGGGAGCTAGTGCGCTTAGTATTTCATTGCTTGTTCGATTTTAGTTTAGTTTATTTTCTTTCCTTTTCTTGTATATTTTTTATTTTACTTTGGGTGGTCGAGCTTGTCTGTGCAGGTACATGTTTTGCAGGCACCATCTTTCATTATGAATTGGGTAGATGATGATCCGTGTGAGTGTTGCGGAAGCGGAGAGCATTATTTAGAGGATTGCTCTATTTTCTACGAAAAAGTTCAAGCCAACAAGGATCGGGAAGACTACCTCAGCGGATTGTATGAATATAGGAGGGCGGATTATGAAGATTTCAGTGGTCCATCCTCATATTATCCATGCGGTAATCCACCACCACCACATTATCAAGAATACTACTATGAACCCAAATCACCATATTTCTCAAGTTACCGGGAGGAGGAGTATGATGATTATTATAATGAATACCCTCAACCGGCATACGAGAAACCATAAGATTCGATGCATTCCAAGCTTGATGCTATCATAAACATGGTGAAAGGATATCACCAGTGTAACACCCCGTGTTTTCACAAGTGAAAGTCAAAGTCAAGGTCAAAGTCAACGACCGATTTCGCGCGACGTGACTTGTAGAATTGTTTCTATTATATTTAGATTATGTGGAGTAAATGTTGTACATTACAATAATCAAGCCTCACCAATCATATTTCGATCGATCTACGACTGTGAACGATAGGAAGTAACAATGCGATAAAGATAATCAAGCAAGCTAATCAAATCGACACCAAATCGTAACTCGAATTTCGTATTTTATTTGTCAGTTATACGTATGTGTGTGCCTTACGTGTTACTTGTGCATGTTTATTTTATGTTGTGTGGTGATAATCAAGCGAACTCAATCGAACTCGAAGTCTAACTCGAATATGATCGAACCCGAACTCGAATATGATCGAACCCGAACTCGAATCCCGAATCGAACCATATAAGAAGTAGTTGGGACTGAAAGTAATTTGAATTAGGAAACCCTATCAAACCGCTCGTAAATCCGAGCCGAATCAACATCGCATCGAGCTCGCCCAAGGTGGTGGCATCCGCACGGATGGCCAGCCCGCGCGGATAACCTGCCCGGGTGCGTGCCGTGCGCACGGCTCACCCCCTTTCCCTTTTTGGCATCCTATAAATACACGGGTCACTCTCCACTTTTTCCACTTTTGGCAAGTGACGTCCGAACCACACACATTCTTCACCTTTTCTCAGATTTCTCTCAATCCAGGTAAGATCTCGCACTGATTCTTGTACATCTTTAATCACTACACGATTCTACACACTTCTATCTTTCGAATCTTCAATTCTAACCATGAAATCATCCGGATTTGAGGTAATCATGGGTGACGTCATCATGAAGTTCGTAAGAACTTCATGCTTGGCCTCATTCCACCAAAAATATCCCAGATCTAAACGATTTCTACAAGTTTTTACAATAAATCCACATAGATCTAAACTTTTCTAAGGATAAAAGAGTTGAAAGAAATGAATCTAATGTTCTCTCCTTCTTTTACCCTTAAAACCGGTACAAATCCGATCAGTCCTAGTGTTTTGCTCGTCAATAGTGATACCCTAGTTCCAGATCTGGAGTTGTACCCTAGACAACTGATTTCGGGGTTAACCGGGACGACCGTTCAGAGTCGCCGGCAGGCCGAGTTAGGGTGGTTCCTAACCGGTCTAGTCACGCGGGTGAGAACACAACTCCAAGTGGTTGCCACGTAATCAGAACGTCTCGATAAACGACAACAGAAACCAAGTGTAGACGAACGGAACAACCAGAGCAGTTGTCCGCACGGACAGGCTACCCGCACGGACTAGCCACCCGCACGGACAAGCTGTGCGCACGGGTTACCATCCGCACGCACAGGTCATACGCACGGGTTGCCAACCGTACGGACTACCCTTGGGACCCACTTTCCAAGCGAGGTTTGAGTATCGACGAACGAGCAATCCGGACAGACGACCTCTGAATGGATTACTCATCGGATCATGAGATACTAAGGCCTTAAAATGAAAATCGAGCAAACCCCACCCGCACGGCCAAGCCATGCGCACGGACGGGCCATCCGGACGGATTGACTCTGCCCGCGCGCACAGGCTGTCCGCACGGACTACCATACGCACGGACCACCGTCCGCGCAGCCGGCTTGAAAGGTAGAAACACTTTGGTGTTTTCTAAATGCTACAACGAAAACTCCAAAGCACAAGCCATCATACACAAACACATCTTAGGAAGAAACAATCCACTTGGACGTTTATCCACACCAGCAATCTAACCGTACGGGTAAGTCGTCCGCACGTATAACTCGTCCGCACGGGTTGCTACCCGCACGGACAGTCACACGCACGGATGACCTATCCGGATGGAACACCATCCGCACGCATCACCATCCGTACGGATAGGTCATGCGCACGGATGACCCCTATTCACGGACAACTGAACCGCACGATCAGTCATCCTACCCACTCTCGCTTGTACTGTTTTACGCGTCACTTATCGTTACGTTATCGAATCTATTCAGGCTAATCGTACTCGCTGTAAAGCGCTCCCTTCAATCCATATCGCTGTGAGTATACTCGAACCCTTTTTGCTTTAGCACTTTTGGGTGTTGCATACGTTACAACTATTCAAACTACAACTATCACACTACTCAAGCTATTTTAACGCTTAACCATTATCGCATGTTGTACGTGGCTTATGAATGCTTGTTTGTTATGTTTACACATGGAATGCTGTCTACCTGCCTTAGCAACGATAGTACTATAGTTTGGACTCAGCACCCGTTTCCACGGGGGTTGTTAAGGATCTTTTACTTGCATGGATTACAGTGGTAAACATGTATTGCGAACTGCCTCGGGCAGTCAACCCGCAGTCATTGGTATCGATGGATCTATGTCGATAACTAACGTGCTTCATTTCACTATGTGTACGTGCTGGTTATGCGTAAACGAATTCGAACTCTATATGCTATTATCAAACTTGTATGCTCACCTTTACATTTTATGTATTGACATTATTTTAACGTATGTGACAGGTGCCTAGGTTGTTTATATGCTTCTCGGGCTGTGATGAAATTGAAGCTAGGAACTGGAGTCCTAGAAACCAACAAATAATTTAGTTATGCTTAAAATCTGAGTTGTCGGAACAGAATATTTGTTTAGTTTTTGTCTGTAATAACTTGTTTTACTATTTGAGACATGGTATGGGACATGTTAACTTAAATTGAATGGTAATGATGGTTGTTATGGAAACTTCTGGACAATCTGTTTCGCTCAGTGCCGCGCCCCGATGATTCCGCCATCGGTTGGGGTGTGACAGATTGGTATCAGAGCCATAACTATAGGGAATTAGGCAAGACTCGACCTAGTCCGGGTCGAAGTCTTAGAGACCTAGACTATAGTTGAGAACCAACAGACCAACTCACGCGTGTGCGTAATTTCGTCGCTATCACTCACTCTTTTTCTAGCACCACACTCGAATTTTCAAGCTTTGAACAAGCAATAAGGCCGAGAATAGGTGTGAAAACCGCAAACTCTCGACTAAGGTTGCCTAATCAGCTTGCGTTTTAGCTACAAAAGAGGAGAATTATACCAAGTTAGGAGTGAAATCCACATTTTGATGAATAATCTCCTCAACTTTTATCAAAAACGAGGACGGAAGTTGTAAGATAGGGGTGAAACCCTAACCTTGACGACTCGTCCCGCTTTTATACAAAACTCCACCAAAGTTCGGTGTATTCCAACGGTCTAGAGGCACGACCAAACCAATGGGAATTGCGCCAGCACCCAAGAGTCGAGGCAAAGGCATAGTCCTGGAGGTCGTTGTGCAGGATCCTTGCGAATAGTCGAGCTACTTTGATTAGTCGAAGTCTATTAGCCATAGACAATCTACCTCCGATTTATCGATCTTTATGAAAATTTTAATGTATTTTCCGATATTTGTTAACATTTTGAGAAACTATTGGTTTCGACCCAACACTAGTGCTTCTGCCGAAACCCAAAACCCACACAACACATCGCTAGCAACAACGGGAACAGTTAGAATACTTTGTACGCTCGTAGGTACTTTAGTAATTAGGTTATATGTGTTTTTGTCATTGTGCTTACGTGATTAGGAACATTGTGCTCTATGTGATTATGTGATTCTGTGCAGTTCTGTGAATTTGTGATTTTATGCGTTTACATGGTACGTGTTACTGAGCTTTAGTAGTCCTAGACGTGTGAGGTGAGATTCGAATACATATGTTGAGTTTCCATGGCGGTGTCTATTGCAGACAATGTCGTCTGGATCCCATCATCGGCTCTCTCGTCAGGAAAGGAGGGACAGACGCCTTGCGTCCATCGTCGCGAAAGCAGTAGCAAAAGCTGTGAGCGGTGTCTGCGAGAATGCCAGCAAGTCATCCGAGGAATCAAGGACTGAAGGTCCCAAAGCTGCTGCGAGACCTTTCAGTTTCAAACAATTCAAGTCATGTGGGCCGAAAGAATTCACGGGCGAAGGAGGTCCTACTGCTCTATTCCACTGGTTTGACTCTATCGAGGTCACTCTGCGACAAAGTGGTTGCCCTGATGACCTTCGAACTCTGAATGCTACCGGCGTCTTTCAGTCCCGTGCTCTGGACTGGTGGACGGCCGAGAGGAACAAGAGAGGGAATGATGCAGCCTACGGTTTGTCGTGGGATGAGCTCAAGGGAGTCATGCTGGAGGAATTCTGCCCTCCTCACGAGCGTCAAAAGCTTGAAGATGAATTTTGGCACATACATCAGAAGGATGGAGACAATGCTGGTCTCACTGCTCGCTTCAAACAGCTCAGCATTATCTGTCCTGACCAGGTCAAGACCCCTGAGATGACCATCAAGAAATACATCCGAGCCCTGCCCGACTGCGTTGCCGATTTCGTGCAAGCGGCTAAGACTACCACGATCGAAGAAACCTATCTACTGGCCGCTGAGATCAATGACAAAAGGGTCAAAGCTGGGATGTGGGATAAGACCTCCAAACATCTACATCAAGCCACTGCTGCTACACCAACTGCTGAACCCACGTCCTCAGGCAACAAGAGAAAGAACAAGAGAAAGAACAACTCCACCAACAAGAACTGTGCGATTTCTGCTGCACCAATCCAAACGGTACCTGCGCAACAGCGTCAAGTAGTGGCGTCTGTGGCCAATGCACCGCCTGCAAAGCGTGCATATACTGGACCACACCCACTCTGCCCTACTTGCACCTATCATCATCCAACTGCTATTCAATGCCGCTTCTGTGCTCATTGCAACGTCTACGGCCACTTTACTGCCAACTGCCGTATTCGTCAAGCTCCTGCCAATCAAGCTCTACTCACTGCCCACAGGGTCAACAAGCGCCTCCGGCACCCGCAGTCAAAGCCAGAGCATGCTTCACATGTGGCGACCCGAACCACTTCGCCAACATGTGCCCGAACAGGGTGGTGAAACAAGAACCCCAGCAGCAACAGCAGCAACCACAGCAACAGCAACAGCAGCAGCAACAAGCCGCACGTGCCAGAACTTTCAATCTCAACGTGCGTCAAGCCCAGGCCGACAACAACGTGGTCAATGGTACGTTCCTTGTGAATGGTATTTATGCTTCATGTTTGTTTGATACTGGAGCCGATAATTGCTTTGTGTCACTCGAATTTGAGAAACTCCTTAGTCGTAAGCGCTCTCGACTCCCCTCTGCATTCGAAGTTGAAGTCGCTACCGGAAGAACCGTCGCTGTAAACTCTGTTATTCGTGATTGCACACTCGAGCTCAACAATCACATCTTCTCAATCGATCTTATCCCAATGCAACTAGGAAGCTTTGATGTCATAGTAGGCATGGACTTTCTTCGCGAAAGCCATGCCGAAGTTGTGTGCTTCGATAAAATGATTCGTTTTTCCCTCGCCAACGGGGATTCATTGTGCGTCTATGGAGATACTACTTCGAAGGGTCTCAAACTTATATCATGCCTACAAGCCAGCAAGTATCTCCGTAAGGAGTACAGGGCCTTCTTGGCTCATGTCGTAGCAGCGGAGAAGGAAAAGAAAGAGAAGAAGAAAGTGAAGGACGTTCCAGTGGTTCGAGAATTTCCTCGAGTCTTTCCCGAGGATCTTCCCGGACTACCTCCAAAGCGTGATATCGATTTTCGCATTGACCTTATTCCCGGAGCGAATCCTATTGCTAGAGCTCCCTACCGACTTGCGCCGTCCGAAATGCGTGAACTCTCAACCCAACTCCAAGAATTGCTTGAAAAAGGCTTTATTCGCCCGAGCACCTCTCCGTGGGGCGCACCAGTCCTTTTCGTCAAAAAGAAGGATGGGACGTTCCGGATGTGCATTGATTACCGGGAACTGAATAAGTTGACTATCAAGAATCGCTATCCTCTGCCTCGAATCGACGATTTGTTTGATCAACTACAGGGCGCTACGTGTTTCTCGAAGATCGACCTGCGTTCCGGATATCATCAGCTACGTATACAGGAGGAGGATATTCCCAAAACCGCGTTTCGCACTCGTTACGGCCATTATGAATTCGTTGTCATGCCTTTTGGCCTAACCAATGCACCAGCTGTTTTCATGGATCTGATGAATCGAGTGTGTAAACCGTATCTTGACCGTTTCGTCATCGTGTTCATCGACGATGTCTTGATCTATTCCAAAACGAGATCCGAACACGCGCAGCATCTACGTTTGGTTCTCGAGTTACTTCAAGGAAACCAACTCTACGCCAAATTCTCCAAGTGCGAATTTTGGCTGGGGGAGGTTCAATTTCTGGGTCACATCGTAAATAGTCAGGGCATTCACGTCGATCCTGCGAAGATTGAAGCTGTTAAGAGCTGGGTTACGCCTAAGAACCCGACTGAAGTCCGTTCCTTTCTCGGACTGGCGGGCTATTATCGACGATTCATCGAAGGATTCTCGAAGATTGCTGTACCACTCACTTCTCTCACTCACAAAGACCAGCCCTTTTTCTGGGGAACCAAACAAGAGTCTGCCTTTCGAACCCTCAAATACATGCTTTGCAATGCCCCTGTTCTCACGCTACCCGACGGAAACGATAATTTCATTGTCTACTGTGATGCTTCTAACCTTGGCCTCGGTTGTGTCTTAATGCAACGAGACAAAGTTATTGCTTACGCATCCCGTCAGCTCAAAATCCACGAGAAGAACTATACAACCCACGACCTCGAACTAGGTGCAGTTGTCTTTGCATTAAAGATTTGGCGACACTACCTGTATGGTACCAAGTGTACGATCTTCACTGATCATAAGAGCCTACAACACATTTTTAATCAGAGGGAACTAAATATGCGTCAACGCCGATGGATAGAACTTCTCAACGATTACGACTGCGAGATTCGTTATCACCCAGGCAAAGCAAATGTTGTTGCCGACGCACTTAGCAGACGGAGTTATCTGCTTAGCACTCGAAATGTTCAAGCCCAGCACAATCTCGAAGCTCTTATTCGCGACGCCCAGCATGCATGTTTCAACGAGCGCACCCTGAAGAAAGAGAGAATCTACCACGACGGAGCCCAACTTGTGAGCAAATCAAACGGGATATTCCATTTCCTAGACAAAATCTGGATTCCCAAGCGAACCAACCTGCGACAAATCATCATGGACGAAGCCCACAAATCCCGATACTCTATTCATCCCGGTGCTGACAAAATGTATCATGACCTTCGATATAGGTACTGGTGGCCGGGTATGAAGCGGGATATCGCTCTCTACGTCGGAAGATGCCTAACCTGCGCTAGAGTCAAGGCCGAACATCAACGACCCTCTGGCTTGCTCGAACAACCTCCAATCCCCATGTGGAAGTGGGAGAGCATAGCTATGGATTTCGTAACCAAGCTTCCAACCACGTCATCAGGTCACGACAGCATTTGGGTTATCATTGACCGTTTGACCAAATCAGCCCACTTTCTGCCAATACGAGAGGACTACAAGGTGGAACGATTAGCCCGAATCTACACCGACGAGATCATTTGTCGACATGGGACGCCTTGTGACATCATCTCTGACCGTGATGCTCGATTTACGTCACGATTGTGGGGAACGTTTCAAACGGCATTAGGTACAACGCTCAATCTAAGTACTGCGTTCCACCCACAAACCGACGGTCAGAGCGAGAGAACAATTCGTACGCTTGAAGACATGCTCCGTTCATGTGTTTTAGATTTTGGTGGTAATTGGGATAGACACCTTCCGTTAGTCGAATTCTCGTACAACAACAGCTACCAGGCTAGCATCCAGATGGCCCCTTTCGAAGCCTTATACGGAAGAAGATGTCGATCGCCTATTGTGTGGCACGAGATCGGTCACTCGCAACTAACCGGTCCGGAACTACTACAAGAAACGACAGACAAAATCTTCCAAATTCGGGACAACCTAGCGAAGGCTCGAGATAGACAGAAGCTTCTCGCCGATAAAAAGCGCAAGCACCATGAGTATGGCATTGGTGACTACGTACTCCTAAAGGTATCACCTTGGAGGGGTGTAGTCCGATTTGGCAAAAAGGGGAAACTTGCGCCTCGGTATGTGGGACCTTTTAAGATTCTGGAAAGGATCGGAAAAGTCGCCTACAGACTCGAATTACCGGAAGAACTTAACAATGTCCATCCGATCTTCCACGTGTCAAACCTCCGAAAGACCATCTACGAACCAGCCGTACATGTTCCTCTAGACGATTTACGAGTGAACGAAACATTGCACTTCGTGGAAAAGCCTGTCGAAATCATGGATCGCCAAACCAAAGAACTCAGGCGCTCACGCATTCCCATTGTGAAAGTCCGGTGGGAAGGCAAACAAGGCGCGGAGTTCACTTGGGAACTCGAAAGCGACATGAAGGCAAAGTATCCACAGCTGTTTAACGAAGAAACAACGTCCAGCTAAAACAGCGAGTATTCGAGAGAGTTTTTCGGAGAATTTGAAATATGACAATATGTATGGAAGCCAACAGAAACCGCCGAAACTAATGAAGGTTGAATATTATAAATAGAATCACGTCTTTAGTACATTCTTGTGCATCGATCCCACTCGTGCACAAATTCCGCACGTCGTACGAGTCGGATCGCAACCGAAGCGAATTCAAACTAGAACCCACAATGATCAAGGTTTTGAAAGAAAAAGAAAAAGGATTTTGAAAATGAAAAAAATTAAAGATTGAAAAAGATTTCTCTCGAACGATTCCATAGGCTTTAAATCAGCCGATTTTAACCGTAAAATCCTGGTTAATTTGGCGATTCTCCACACGTGATTCACGAATTTGTTACAGCTTCCGGCTTAATTTCGGGACGAAATTTCCTAAACAAGGGGAGGCTGTAACACCCCGTGTTTTCACAAGTGAAAGTCAAAGTCAAGGTCAAAGTCAACGACCGATTTCGCGCGACGTGACTTGTAGAATTGTTTCTATTATATTTAGATTATGTGGAGTAAATGTTGTACATTACAATAATCAAGCCTCACCAATCATATTTCGATCGATCTACGACTGTGAACGATAGGAAGTAACAATGCGATAAAGATAATCAAGCAAGCTAATCAAATCGACACCAAATCGTAACTCGAATTTCGTATTTTATTTGTCAGTTATACGTATGTGTGTGCCTTACGTGTTACTTGTGCATGTTTATTTTATGTTGTGTGGTGATAATCAAGCGAACTCAATCGAACTCGAAGTCTAACTCGAATATGATCGAACCCGAACTCGAATATGATCGAACCCGAACTCGAATCCCGAATCGAACCGTATAAGAAGTAGTTGGGACTGAAAGTAATTTGAATTAGGAAACCCTATCAAACCGCTCGTAAATCCGAGCCGAATCAACATCGCATCGAGCTCGCCCAAGGTGGTGGCATCCGCACGGATGGCCAGCCCGCACGGATAACCTGCCCGGGTGCGTGCCGTGCGCACGGCTCACCCCCTTTCCCTTTTTGGCATCCTATAAATACACGGGTCACTCTCCACTTTTTCCACTTTTGGCAAGTGACGTCCGAACCACACACATTCTTCACCTTTTCTCAGATTTCTCTCAATCCAGGTAAGATCTCGCACTGATTCTTGTACATCTTTAATCACTACACGATTCTACACACTTCTATCTTTCGAATCTTCAATTCTAACCATGAAATCATCCGGATTTGAGGTAATCATGGGTGACGTCATCATGAAGTTCGTAAGAACTTCATGCTTGGCCTCATTCCACCAAAAATATCCCAGATCTAAACGATTTCTACAAGTTTTTACAATAAATCCACATAGATCTAAACTTTTCTAAGGATAAAAGAGTTGAAAGAAATGAATCTAATGTTCTCTCCTTCTTTTACCCTTAAAACCGGTACAAATCCGATCAGTCCTAGTGTTTTGCTCGTCAATAGTGATACCCTAGTTCCAGATCTGGAGTTGTACCCTAGACAACTGATTTCGGGGTTAACCGGGACGACCGTTCAGAGTCGCCGGCAGGCCGAGTTAGGGTGGTTCCTAACCGGTCTAGTCACGCGGGTGAGAACACAACTCCAAGTGGTTGCCACGTAATCAGAACGTCTCGATAAACGACAACAGAAACCAAGTGTAGACGAACGGAACAACCAGAGCAGTTGTCCGCACGGACAGGCTACCCGCACGGACTAGCCACCCGCACGGACAAGCTGTGCGCACGGGTTACCATCCGCACGCACAGGTCATACGCACGGGTTGCCAACCGTACGGACTACCCTTGGGACCCACTTTCCAAGCGAGGTTTGAGTATCGACGAACGAGCAATCCGGACAGACGACCTCTGAATGGATTACTCATCGGATCATGAGATACTAAGGCCTTAAAATGAAAATCGAGCAAACCCCACCCGCACGGCCAAGCCATGCGCACGGACGGGCCATCCGGACGGATTGACTCTGCCCGCGCGCACAGGCTGTCCGCACGGACTACCATACGCACGGACCACCGTCCGCGCAGCCGGCTTGAAAGGTAGAAACACTTTGGTGTTTTCTAAATGCTACAACGAAAACTCCAAAGCACAAGCCATCATACACAAACACATCTTAGGAAGAAACAATCCACTTGGACGTTTATCCACACCAGCAATCTAACCGTACGGGTAAGTCGTCCGCACGTATAACTTGTCCGCACGGGTTGCTACCCGCACGGACAGTCACACGCACGGATGACCTATCCGGATGGAACACCATCCGCACGCATCACCATCCGTACGGATAGGTCATGCGCACGGATGACCCCTATTCACGGACAACTGAACCGCACGATCAGTCATCCTACCCACTCTCGCTTGTACTGTTTTACGCGTCACTTATCGTTACGTTATCGAATCTATTCAGGCTAATCGTACTCGCTGTAAAGCGCTCCCTTCAATCCATATCGCTGTGAGTATACTCGAACCCTTTTTGCTTTAGCACTTTTGGGTGTTGCATACGTTACAACTATTCAAACTACAACTATCACACTACTCAAGCTATTTTAACGCTTAACCATTATCGCATGTTGTACGTGGCTTATGAATGCTTGTTTGTTATGTTTACACATGGAATGCTGTCTACCTGCCTTAGCAACGATAGTACTATAGTTTGGACTCAGCACCCGTTTCCACGGGGGTTGTTAAGGATCTTTTACTTGCATGGATTACAGTGGTAAACATGTATTGCGAACTGCCTCGGGCAGTCAACCCGCAGTCATTGGTATCGATGGATCTATGTCGATAACTAACGTGCTTCATTTCACTATGTGTACGTGCTGGTTATGCGTAAACGAATTCGAACTCTATATGCTATTATCAAACTTGTATGCTCACCTTTACATTTTATGTATTGACATTATTTTAACGTATGTGACAGGTGCCTAGGTTGTTTATATGCTTCTCGGGCTGTGATGAAATTGAAGCTAGGAACTGGAGTCCTAGAAACCAACAAATAATTTAGTTATGCTTAAAATCTGAGTTGTCAGAACAGAATATTTGTTTAGTTTTTGTCTATAATAACTTGTTTTACTATTTGAGACATGGTATGGGACATGTTAACTTAAATTGAATGGTAATGATGGTTGTTATGGAAACTTCTGGACAATCTGTTTCGCTCAGTGCCGCGCCCCGATGATTCCGCCATCGGTTGGGGTGTGACAACCAGGATATCAAAGATATGAAGAAAGCAAATGAAGTGAGAGATACAGCCCATGAAGCATTGGTGGTGCAAGTGGGTCAATTAGCAGAGGAATTAGCCCAAATTAAACGCGAGAGGGAGGTTTTGGCTAATGGTACAATGGTGGATGGCGATGTGGTGGAAGAGGTTATGGAACTTCCGAAGCAAGTAATTGAATGTTTGAACCGACCGGAAGACGTGACACCGCAAGATGAATCGGATTCGAAGGAAGCTCACGTTCATATTTATCCTTCTTCTAAACTTATCACTCCAACCAACAAAGTTGGGGATGCGGGTTTATGCATAAGGATTCGAAGGGTGGCATTGCAAGTAATCGGCCATGTTGTTAAGAAACGACCCCGAAGTTGTACAGTGCGTATGCCGAATATAATAAAAAGAGTATGGATTCGGCATGCTAATTACCGAGCGTATGTTGGAAACTCGGTAGGCAAATGTGCACTTCGACCACCATGAGAGGTAAACCAGGTATGATTGTTGTAGAGTTTGTATTATTATTTGTTTTATTTTATTTTCCTAGTTAAATGAACGTTGTGGGTGTGTTCCCTATATAACCCTCACGAGACCTACTCGTCCTCCCGAGCTATCGGGAGGTTTAAAAGGGCTTGTTGCATACGCTAAATGCAACCGTGATTCCTACGAAAGTGAGTTAGGCTTGTTGTTATTGTACATTATTTTTTCCAAGTAAATCAAAGTGAAATAACGTATGGTTTGGTAATATTTTCATAAAAGTGGTAGATCTAGGTCACTAACAAATTTTGATGGTTGTGAGAAGCATGCTTCTACACAAGGGTTAAGATTTGTAGGTACACCATGTTCGTGAGACGACCACTTTGTTGGAAGATGAAGAGCACACGAGGAACGAGCGAAAAACCAGGTGCATACGTTTCTTTTTATCTTTAATTTTTAGTTAGCGAATAAGTGGAATGTAATTTGTATTTTATTTTCCGGGGTGAAATTTTGGGGAGGTTAGCCGTGTCACATCCCTTGTGCGTTTAAAGGCTCCATTCTTGCACATTGAGGACAATGTGTACCTCAAGTGTGGGGATGGGGAAGTAAAAGTTTTTTGATTTTTGACCTGTTCATTTAAACACTACACATTGAGGACAATGTGGACCTCAAGTGTGGGGATGGGGGAAAATTTCAAAAAAATTTCAAAAATGTCTTGGTTTTAAGCAATTTAAAAAGCACAAGTAACTAAGTCAACGAGGGATGACACAACCCATTTGGTCTTTTGTCATGGTCAAGTTCGAATTAATAGCATGACGGGATTTAGCGGGTGGTTATTTAGGAATAATCCGCCTAAGAAACTAGCACATCACGCATGTCACATACCATACCCTTTATATATGTGAGGTTTTGAGCCACTTTTACATCATAAAATTACATATTTATGTTTTTTTTGTTTGAGTGGACCATTAGTCATGTATTGTAGAACTTGCATCTTTTGATACGTTTGAGACCATAGACCGAATACAAGCACGAGAATGATTAAGGCATTAGGTAAACTTTTTCCCTTTACACCATTTATCTATCCTTACCCAAATAAATCCCCTAGTCACCAACTTTGAGCCTAAACCTTTCTTTTGACCAACCTATTTAGCCTATGACCATTAAACCTTTTATTTTTAACCCGTGTGATGAAAATTCGATTTTAGGTTTATTTGTTTGTATAGTTGTGGTTTATATGCGAAAAAAATGCACAAAAAAAGTTGTGAAAAAGAAACAAAAATCGTTGAGAAAAGTACAAAAATATGTTCTTATAGTTTGTTGAATAAAAGACGAAAATCGTTGCCTCTTAGTTTGATGTTTATAGTTAGTTATGTTTAGAGTAGTCGTTTGGTAATAAAAATCGAGTTTTCATCGCCTTAGCCACTTTAAAACATCCTATTTCCTACCCTTCGCCTAGCCCCATTACAACCATTTAAAGACCTTTTGATTTGTGCTTAGTATTCGTGTTCGGTGGTTGAGAATGATTGAGTTGCAAGCCTATGCGGGTACGTGTTCTAATCGGTTTTTGAGTGATTACTTGAAAAGTGATAATTCATTATCTATTAGCCAAATTTTAAACCGAGTGGAGAGAACATTGTGAGGGATGTGCATGATTTATTAGTTTCAAGGGCGGGTTAATCTTGAATAACCACTTTTATATGATTAATCATTTATTGCTAAATATGTTGAAAATTGTAAGAAGTTTGAACCGGGCATGACATTAGACCTTAACTTTAGTATCGGGAATGGGACGTGTGTTTCTTGTTCGACCCACGTGAAAGTGAAAAACAGATTTGCTTGAGGGCAAGCAAAAGACAAGTGTGAGGATGTGATCGGTGCATCGTAGGTACACGTTATTAGATATAAATTATAATATAAATGCACTGATATTAGTGTAAAATGTATTAATATGCATTGGGTTTTGGGGATGTCATGTTATGAAGAAAAGGAGCTTAATATGGTGGTTTTATAATAAAAATTAATTAGTAACAAAGTCACTAATTTGAAGAAAAAAAAACAACTTTATAATTATTAACTACCATTAATATGATTAATGTGATTTGTGGGTCAACGAGTGAACAAAGAAGAAAAATATACTAGACAACTGAATGAATATTACAATTAATAATGAGGTAATTAATTCAATTGATAAAGCACTTGAATGCCATTTCTTCTACGTACAGGTACAAAGTAAAGAATAAAAAAAGACAAGGCTTATGGATAAGCTTATGTAATTTGAGTGAATTATTGGGTTGGACTTGGGATGCAATTAAATAAATAATAAATTATTTGGGGGAGTTCTAAAAACGGAGCCCAACTTCATCATCCATCTCGATTTTTTGGAGGCAGCCACATATGACATACTTGTGGGCTCTAGAAAACTGATCATTCAACATCATCCTTAACTATGAAAAAGTGGCAGCCATTATAAAAGACTTTTGGACTTCACGATCTATCAATTTTAGGGCAGCCGTATAATAATTTTCATCACTCAAATCATTCGGGGATCATCACACATCTCCCTCAAACCACCGAGCCGATCATGTCTTCATCACTATCTCAAGCTTATGATCGCGTCCATTCAACAATGAGAGGATAGTCTCGTCGGTTTCACCCCGGTGTAGATGTTGTAAGATTTCTAGGGTTTATACATTTGTATTTTAATTTGGTTTTGTGACAAATTGTTTAGTATTTGAAACTTATGATAATTGTCGTGCATTTGAATTGAATTTGTGAATTGTCGAACGATGATAAAGTTATGACTTTTCGAAATGAATTTGTGCACTTATGCCTTATCGTAGGTTAGGATTTACATGTCCGAGGCAACGAAGTGCATTACGGTTCGTTGTCTATGACGTTGATAGCAATTGGCACCTAAGCTTCATGATAGTAAACTGTTAATCACTATATGTAATGGAATCAAGTTAAAACATGTAGGAACCCTAGGTCTTGCAATTATCGAACCGGGTGTGATCCGTACTCTCATTTCTTGTTTCAACTTTCTAGTTAGTATTTTAGTTGCAATTTTAGTTAATCAAAAGTGTTTTAGATAATACCCATTGTCGGTTCACTCCGATTTATTTTCAAATCAATTGAACAAATAAAATTAGCAAACTTCATAATCACGTTGTACATTGTTTGTAAATAGTCTAACTAATCGAACGGGTCGTGCGATACTGACCACCTGCTCTTCGTGGATACGATACCCGACTTACCCTAGCTACCTAGGTTTAATTGGGTTTTTGACTGATTGGGACGACACGGTCACGCCAGCAAGCGCCAGCTCAGACAGCTCTACCAGCTCCTCCATAGAATCCTAGACCAGTCAATGATGTTCGTGCATGCTACAAGTGTGGAGACACTACTCATCTCCTTAATCAATGTCCGCAGCTAAACCAGGAGCAACAGCCAGCCTCTCGAGGACAAGTGTTCAACATTAATGCAAACCAGGCTCGTAACGACAATGACGTCGTGAATGGTATGTTTCTCGTCAATAATCTTTACGCTTTGATACTATTTGATACTGGTGCCGACAGAAGCTTTGTGTTTGTAGAATTAGAATCTTTGTTAAACTGTGCACGCTCTAAGCAACCTAAGTCGTTTTCGGTTGAGATGGCCAATAGTAAGTCGATTCTAGTTGATTCTATTCTCAGTGGTTGTTCCCTGACTCTTAACGACCACATCTTTACTATTGATCTCATACCCATGCAATTGGGTAGCTTTGATGTCATAATAGGCATGGATTGGTTGCGTAAGAATAATGCCAAGATTGCTTGTCACGAGAAGTATGTTCGTTTACCTCTTCTGTCCGGTGATACTTTACACGTTTATGGAGACCGACCTTCCAGAGGACTGAAATTGATGTCATGCACTCAAGCGAACAGGTGCTTACGTAAACAGTACTTTGCCTTCTTGGCCCAAGTGGTGGAACAAAAGGGCAAGGGGAAGAACATAAGCGATGTTCCAGTAGTGTGAGATTTCCCTAACGTCTTCCTTGAAGATCTTCCTGGTCTTCCTCCTCCTAGATCCGTTGATTTTCGTATTGATCTTATACCTGGTGCGACTCCTGTCGCCAAGGCTCCTTACCAACTTGCACCTTCCGAGATGCAAGAACTATCCAGCCAACTTCAGGAATTGCTCGACAAAGGTTTTATACATCCAAGTACCTCTCCGTGGGGTGCTCCTGTGCTATTCATCAAGAAGAAAGATGGTTCGTTTCGTATGTGTATCGACTACCGCGAGCTTAATAAACTCACCGTTAAGAATCGTTATCCTCTCCCTCGTATCGACGATCTGTTTGACCAACTTCAAGTCTAAAAGGCGCATCCTGCTTCTCGAAAATCGACCTTCGATCTGGTTATCATCATCTTCGTGTTCTCGAAGATGATATCCCCAAAACCGCGTTTCGCACTCGATGTGGGCACTACGATTTCGTGGTTATGCCTTTTGGCTTAACCAACGCACCTGCTGTGTTCATGGATCTCATGAATCATGTTTGTAAACCTTACTTGGATCGTTTTGTGATAGTCTTTATTGATGATATTCTTATTTATTCGAAAACTATAGCTGATCATGAACGTCATTTACGCTTGATGCTAGAACTTTTACGTGGTGAGCGCTTATACGCTAAATTTTCTAAGTGTGACTTTTGGATTGATGAAGTACAATTTCTAGGGCACGTTGTTAGTAAACAAGGTATTCATGTTGACCTTTCTAAAATCAAAGCTGTGAAGAACTAGAGTATGCCTAAATCTGCATCAGATATTCGTTCCTTCCTAGGATTGGCGGGTTATTACCGCCAGTTCATCTCGGACTTTTTAAAGATCGTCGTTCCTCTCACTTCGTTAACTTAGAAAGAGAAACATTTTGCTTGGGGTTCCGAGCAAGAGGAATCCTTTCAAACTCTGAAGACTCTTCTTTGTAATGCTCCTGTCCTTACTCTACCTGACGTGAATGACAATTTCGTGATATATTGCGATGCCTCGATCCGTGGCATGGGCTGTGTGCTCATGCAGCGGGACAAGGTTATTGCTTATGCCTCCCGCCAACTCAAAATACATGATAAAAACTATACTACTCACGATCTAGAGCTTGGTGCAGTTATATTTGCGTTAAAGATTTGGCGACACTACCTATATGGAACTAAGTGTGTGGCTTTCACTGACTATAAGAGCCTACAACATATCTTTAATCAAAAGGAACTGAACATGCGGCAGAGACGTTGGGTGGAATTGCTTAACAACTACGACTGCAAGATTCGCTATCATCCTGGCAAAGCGAATGTCGTGGCCGATTCTCTTAGTCGTAAGACTCATGTTAATACTATCCGTTGCTTTCATATCTCTAGTGATCTTCATGCTTGTATCTGTGAAGCTCAATATTCGTCAGCTAATTAAGGTAGTCTAATCGTTGAAGTACGAGGTGCTTCTGTGGATTGATGTGTGTAAAATGCAACATATAAATTACATCAAATGAGGCATAAAACTAACCTTTTTTTAGTACTAATGTTGGAAAAAGTGGGCTTTTGTCTTCCTTTTGTATTTTCAGGACCAAATGAGCTTAAATGAACAAAAGGAACAAATATGCAGCAAAAACTAACATAAATACAAAGAAAAGGAATAAACGTGGCATGCCCGACCCCTCGACAGCATCTTCCCAAACAAAAACAAGAAACAGAAGGCTGAACATGGCCCGTGCCCAGCGGACACGGGGGCGTGGTCAGGTGTCTGCAGAAAATGACAAAGTTGCAAAAGCTTCTATTCCCAGCACGGGGGCGTGCCCAGCTCAGCATGGGGTGTGGTCAACGTTAAGATTCGCAAAATCTTGCAAATCTTGATAGTACAGATACGCTTCTGCAAACCGGGTCATGCCCAGCGAACACGAGGGATTGTGTGGAGCCTAATGCAGACAATTGCAATTAATGAAGAAAGAGAACGATGATGGCCACGGGGCCGTGGCCGGGCTTCTGTTCAGGCTATAAATAGGGGTGCTTGGTTCACTTTAAAGGCATCCCTTGGCAAACCACCTCTCTCCCACTTCACCACCACTCCACCACCACTACAACACCCACATCCACCACCATCATCCACCTTAGAGTGTGTGTAGTAGTCTCGGGATCCAAGATTGATAGTAAGAGTTCTTGTCAATCAAAGGCCACGTTTGGCTAAGTCTCTTACATCACTTGGTGAAGACAAGCATTTAATGTAATACTTTTGATTTTTAATCTTTTCGCACTTTTTATTTGGTTTTGTATTAATGACTTTAATAACTAGTTTCTTATGTTGAAGGTGAAACTTCTTTATCATTTGTCTGTGGTGTCTTGGCATTACTTTACTGCCTATATAAAGTAAAAGATTTTCACCATTCATATCTCTACGGTGTATATAGAGATATGTTGGCTACCTGGTCGGGGGCTAAGGGAATGGCTTGGTAAGGTTCTTGCCTTGTTCAGTGTATGGATCCCGCAAGGACCTGGGTCAAACTTACTAGGACCTCCTTCAATACCCACTGGTATTGGATGGCGGGGATGCGAATGGCTTGATCCCCTCACATGTAAACTACTATTAATACATTAACCCGGCTACTTGGGATTGTATCCCTGCTAACTCAAACCACTTAGCCGAGGGTAACGTCGCCTTCAAAAGAGGGGCCTACCACTTTAGCATTAATAACTTAATTAATTATCTTTCAATATTCCGACCCTTTAGGATTGTATCTTTGCTGACTCAAACCACTGGGTTGAGGGTAACATCACCTTCAAAAGAGGGGCCTACTACTATAACTAAGATAATCTATTAAAAAGTGCAAAAGTGCGGAAATCATCAAAGGTTACATTAAAGGCGAGTCGGATCCAAGTGATTCATCTTGTCTATCTGTTTTTATTTTATTTTTATTTTCAGCATTTTAGTTTTTATTTTTCATGTTTAAAACCTTTTCTAAAAATTTTGATTTGATTAGATGGTGAGGATAAACCGGTATTAAAAGCTCTTGTGTCCTTGGACGACCTCGGTATCTTACCAACGCTATACTACGCTCACGATGGGTGCACTTGCCCATATGTGTGTTTAGTGTTAGTAGAATATCGTGTTCTATAAATTTAAAACTTGACTAATGTGTAAAATGGGCTTAAGATATTAATAAAAATATATTACACTCGACACTAAAAATATATTACACTCGACACGCATCAAGTTTTTGACGCCGTTTCCGGGGACACAAGGATTTTAAGAAAGCTTAAAATCGACGGCTTAATCAGTTTTCAAAACCTTTTTAAAAAAAACTGTGCTCACATTTTTACATTTTTAGGTAGTTTTTGCATTACATTAAACTGAACACGGGGTCGTGCTCGCTGAACACGCCCCCGTGCTGCATAATTTTCACAAAACTCCCAGATACATAGTCTGAACACGGGGTCGTGTTCGCTGAACACGCCCCCGTGTAGTACAAAACCAGTCACATTTTTTTAAACGCCCAGACACAGAACCTGACCACGGGGCCGTGCTCACTAAACACGGGGCCGTGCTCAGCCTCTGTTTCCGTTTTTATTGTTGTTTTCTGGTCCCGAGACTCTGTTGTGATCTGCTAAGTGATTCTTATGGATCAATACTCAGGAGATTACAACTACCACTATGAGGAGGATGATTATAGGGAAGAGTATTTTACCATTTGTGGTAATCCTCATTCGGTACAATATTGTGACCTCTTTGAACCATCCCCTTCGTACACATACTATGAGGAGCCCAGGTACGAACCATCCACTTCTTACATATCCTATGAAGAGCCAAGGTATGAACCTTCTCCCTCATACTCATATTTTGATGAACCAAGGTATGAGCCTTCATACTCATACTTTGAGGAACCAAGGTATGAGCCTTCACCTTCATATGCTTACTATGGGGAACCATGGCGTGAACAACCCACCTCATATGAGTATTATGAAGAACAAAGTTACGACCCTTATCCATCATATACTTACAATGAAGAACAATGGTATGAACCATCTACCTCATATGAGTATTATGAGGAACCAAGGATCAAACTTCCGAATTCAAGCGTTGAGGATACTTATTCCACTCACTTTGACGAACCACCAACTATCTCACCCATAGCCGAAAAGATAATAGAACACCTTAAAACTATCGAGCGCTATATAAAAGAAGCCCGCGCAAGGGAAGAGGAATCCCGCGCAAGGGAAGAATTAACATGTAATAAAGAAGAGATAGTTGAAGAGGTAAAAATGGAAGAACAAGTAAGTGAAAAACCGACACATGAGTTAAACAACAAAAAAAGGTGAGTCTGATAACATTAAAATTCAAAAAGAGTCTAATTTTCAAGAAATAACCTCTTGTCGCCTTCTTTCGAAAATCATTGTTTAGTACCCACTCATGCTAAGTTTTTAAAAGAGTTAAACACTAACACTAAAATTAACGAAATGGTAAGCATTAAGTTAACAAATGATCAAACTATGCTAATAAAAGATGATCCATTTGAAATTAACATTACACCGGTTCCATGTTTCTTTCAAAATTCCTTTATTAGTAATATTACAATTGATAAAGATCTTTGTGTTAATATAATGCCAAACTACATTTTCGAAAAATTAAGTATTGGTGATTTTTCTCCACTTCAAATACCCATTTTTCTATCTAATCGGAAAATAATAAAATCAATGGGAGTAGTTAAAGATGTGTTAGTCCAAGCAAATCAAATGGTAATCCCAACCGACTTCGTCATCCTTGATGACCCTCCGCTAGTGTTGGGACAATCTTTTGTAAAAACCCACGAACCTTTGAAAAATCGAAAACATAACAATCTACCCATTCAATTAGGGGCATTCAAAAGAAGTGTCGATCTTGAGCGTTCAATGAAATATCCATTCGGCAAACTTTCTTAACTTTTTACCTAAGACGGTGTACTCCGGACCCAAACGGATTGTAGACTTGATGATTAGTCTTGAGTCGGCTTGGAGATGGATTATCACCGGAGAAGATGACCGGAGTATGGGTCAGGCATGAAACACAGCCAATAACAGCCATTCGATCGAACGGGGCGATTCCCATCCGATCAGGCGAGCTGAACTTTGGTAAGTTTCCATTGCCTTGATACGTTACCACGTCACCTTCGTTGAACTCAAATTTAAAAATTTAACAACGTTTCTAGGAGACGAGAACACCAAGGACGAACGGCCGTCCGATCGAATGACCGTCCGACCAGGTGGACTATCTCGGTAAGCTTCAAACACTTATACTATTTTTATCAGAGCTTCAAACTTTGAAACTTACACTCAAAGAGTCATTCGATCGAACGAATTGGTGTCATGTTACAATGAAAACTTCAAAAGAATAACATTTTCGAAACTCATCTCACTGATCGAATGACCATTCGATCGAATGGCCATCCGCCCGGATGGCCATCCGATCGGATGGTGATCCGTCTCATCTCACAAGTCATCCGACCGGATGACCATCCGTCCGGATGGCCATCCGATCAGGAGACTGTTCCGACACTTTACACGATTCGTTATACTACCCGACGCTTATCTTTTAATCTATAATCAGGCTAATCTCAGAGCTCCATTTAATCCAAGTAGTAGGTGTCGATACTTAGCACCCGCTGTGAGTATACTCGATCCCTTTTCGTTTTAAACTTTTGGGATGCAACATGTATTCTATGAAACTTGAAACTATTTGAAATCTAACTCTATCCTCTGTAATGTGAAACTTGATACTTTTGGATTCTTGATTCTTGATTCTTTTTGTTATGTGAACGTTTAATCCTTGTGCGTAGTTCCGCCTTAACAATAGTAGCGCTATAGGAGAATGCACCTCCCCATTATTCTCGGGGGTATTGTTAAGAGGATTCTATTTGCTTTCATTGATTCTTGGGAAAGTGGTAAATGCATTGGGACACTTGGGCTATCACTTGGACTGCGTACACTAGCATGGCTGAAACTATTTTATTATTTACATGACGGATATGAGTCCTTTAAAACTATTATGCTATATACTCAAACTTGTATACTCGCCAGTACATTATTGTATTGACATTATTTTAATACATGTTGCAGGCTGATAGAATGCTGGATTCAAGGAACAAGCTAGGATTGATGCTTAGAAACTCGCCTAGTTTAATCTAGAAACTTGAAACAATGTTTGGTTGGTGTATTTGATACTCCTGTTATGTGTTTGATGTTTTTAGACAATGTTATCATGAAACTTAATTAATCTATATCGAAACTATTAGTGTTATGGAAACTCATGAGCAATCTGAACGCTTAGTGCCGCACCCCGATGTTTCCGCCATCGGTTGGGGTGTCACAGATTGATATCAGAGCCATAATTATAGGGAATTAGGAAAAGTAGGAATGCTTTGCCTAGTCTATAGTTCCAGGAATCTTGACTCTTATCTGTTGTCTAAGACTTATGCATTCTACCGTATCTGCTTCCTAGCAGGACATATTCCTGTTAAACTTACATGCCTTTCCTAAGGCTGACACAATATACACTTGGATACTTTGAAAACGCTGTTATGCAGTGTTTGTATTTTCGCACGAGATTTACCTTCAAGCCAGGAGTGACATCCAAACCTTGAAGGAAATTTCCATATTACATTCTAGTGGTCTTACCTTTTGATAAGCACTGACAATATCGGGGTACGAAGTTGTCAAGTTAGAGGTGAAACTCAGACCTTGATAACTAGTCCCACTCTTTGATTTTTATGTCTCGCCAAAGTCTCGAAATTCCCAATCAATTAGGAACATGAAATGACCAAAAGGACGAATATCTTAGGCCTAACATCGATGACGTATTTGTCTAAGTAAGTCAAGACACGTTGCCACAAATCGAGAGGGGTTCGATTCACTTTGGTTAGTCACCGTTCCTCTACCCGGAACAATCCTATGCTTTATGAGCCTATCTTTTATGTCATCTCGACTTTTATATGGGGTTTTAAACTAGACTTTTCGTTCATTTTGAGACTTTTTACACAAATCGCACGTATGTCCGCAATCTAAAACAATAACTCTAATCCCTCATGATCAAACTAAATTTACGAAGCTTTATTCATCATGAGAATCTTGATCAACTATGATACTATGTGAAACTATCTGATGAATCTATGTGTTAATGTGTAGCAAAACACTAAACGTAACATGGCACAGAAAGACGAGACAGAAGTAACATGGACGAAACATGGTGGATACGCCGTTGGTACTTCCTATATATAAGTGTTTCCGACATGTTACCAACTTTCGTACCACGTGCCATGCGAAATTTAGTGCTTTGCAGGCCGGCGATGAGAATGTTGAACTCTAAGCTATGAGAAACTACTTGTGTAATCTATGTGTACTCTAGTGCGTATGTGTTGTTTTGAGTAACAAAATACGAAATGTAGCCTAGCGCCGAAGACGAGGCGGGCGTGGTGTAACAACCCTCGGTAAAACCAACACCCTTATAATATTTCCGACACCTTAGTATACTGTAAAATGTCCCATTATGTCTTATAATACACCTCGTATGTGAAAACTGAGCCCGAAATATATTATAGCATATAAAATAAATAAAAATCTGAAAATGTTAAGTTAAGGCGGGCAGCGTAGACCCACCCCAACATTTCACGCGGGCGGTATTACGGTTGAGACCGGACTTCACTGATTTCTTAAGTTGATACGGGCCGCGTAAGCTTTAGCTTACTGTAGGATCGTTTTCAGACCCGAACGAGTCGATCAGAAGAGTTTATTTCAACACGAAAGGCGGAAACAGACGTGTAGAGTTCAATTCAGCTAGATTTACACTATAAACTGTTGTATGATTGATTTGATGATGTTTTACAACTTGACAACACTTCGGCAGCACTTCGTTGCACAAACCGGAAAGTTATAAATGAACTAGACAAGTGAGGTATTTATAGGTGAAGCTATTCCGTTTGAAGGTGGCATGACATGCTTCAAACGGAATGGCACTCCTCAAACGGAAAGGCACTTCTCAAACGGAATTAGCTCAATCACAACTAAAACCTACCCTATTTCTCGTACAATGCGCCCTAATCTAACAATTTCAATGTAAGACTCAATACAAGACGAAGTCGACAGACGCATGCACCAACAGACTCCCCCTCGAATGTTGACGAGTCTTAAGTGTCGAGTCTTCAACGTCTTCAGTCTTTATCAGTCTTTGGGCTTCCAGAATCTCTATCTGGCTCTTCTTAAGCATCGACAGACTCCCCTCGAACAATCTTTCCTCGGATGTTGATTGCAATTTGACTTTCACAGAATTAGGATCATGACCTGGCTCTATACTCAGACTTCAGAATCCCGGCTATCCTGCACATCCTCTACCCAAAAGTAAATTTTCACAAATTTAACATTTTACAAAATTTATACAACCAAACTCTCCTTCAAATTTATTCAGGATGATTTAACAATGTTAATAACTGATGAACCACATGTAGATAAAAATTCAAAATCTTTTCTCATTTATACACACACTCCCCCTCACCACATGCTCATCATGTTTAGCACTTGAAATTTTGAAAATCAGTTCTCCAACATCAGTTGTCGAAAATCTTTATGGATTTTTCAAAATTTATGCTAAAACACACTGAAAATCTTTTTGGATTTTTTTTAATGAAATGAAATGCAATAAAGAAATATTTACAAATAATATTTTTGTGAGTTTGTGTAAGAGGATCATATCAGTTTTTGACAAGTCACAAGTACCGTTGAGCTTAGTTACACAATAAGAATTAAACAATTCACTTAGATTGCCGATATACTGATCCACTTAAATTTTCACACAAATTTCAACTGATTCAGGATATGAATTTGGTGTATTAAGGACTTAAACTCATTCATGTGTCCCACCTCTTGAATATACTCCCGTATCCAGATCCCAATATTCAGTCTTACAGGTGAGTATACCACAGATGATATCTGTAAGGGTTAAATTGCGAGACCGTGAGAGCTCAGGTCAGAACTTCCGTTCAGCAGAGAGATGACGGTTTGACTTTAGGTGGGTCCCCTTTAGAGGATCTTTTTTACAACAACATTGATTAGCAATTTTATTGTCTCATCATTTTATGCTGAGGGCAGCGCTATATTTCAAGCAAGCAGTAAAGTATTCTCCGGGGACTAGGCCATTGCTTCCGCAAAATCAGAAGTCCCGGGATAATACCCCAGATATCACTGAGCATAAAGACCTAGTATCTCAGAAAGAGGGACCTTTCAAACGAGATTTCAGGGGTTACCTATATATCCAAGTAGTGTTCCCCACGAAATAAGCAAGTTTGAATTTAAGTTTATATCCCGAAAAAGTTTACTAAATGTGTAAAAACCTATCGGCATATCATCAGTGAGACCGTTTAACGCTATTTAATCATTACATTTCTTTAGCATACTATAACTGTCTACTGATGTACTATCATTTCCTCTTTTCTGTCAACAAAACTCTTTTTGAATTTATCATGTTTTTTACTTTTTAAATTTTCTAATGTTTTTGGATTTTCTGAAATTTTCTACTCCCCCTAAAATGCAAACACATTTTAGGAAATTTGAAAACAAACTATACAATAAAGTGACAACTGATATCAAATCACCTCAATTCGCCATCCACTTGGCATAAACAATCAGAACTCCCCCTTTCAACAAACCATTTTCTCATTATGATTTCAAAACACTTAAGTTTGTTTTAATCAAAATGATTTTTCCGGAAAATAGGTTTTGTTTTAACCACTTGTAGGGTCGGGTTCATCATCTTGTTCATTCAATCACATATATGAGGATTACATCAAGTTCAAACTATTGACCTTGACGAATCACTTGTAAGATCCATCCTCTTACCACTTGTAAAAATATCCAAATCATATAACCACTTGTAGGAATAAAACATCTACACAAACCATTTTACCAATCAAGATGCCGATTCCTGCTTCACACTTACTAACCTGGAAGCTCCGGCATAGCACAACCTGTAAAAATTTAGACAATTTTACAATCTTTCACAAAAACAAGTTTAACAAGAATGATGCCGATTCCTGATCCACGATTACAAACTTGGGATCTCCAGCAAGTCAGGTTTTTCAATGAAAGAAAATGTCCACCCAAGCCTGACCAACCTTGGGTGATTCCAACTCCTCTTTAGTTGGAGTGTAAGTTGCTTTTTTTGTAGCATAAAACTCCTTTACCCCTTTAACCTTCCCATCGATCATTTTTCCAAAACTTTTCTTTACATTCCCATTAAAAACTTTCTCAACATCAAATTCATTCTTTTCAGAATAAAATTGATTCGAGATCTCAACTTTCCCAATCTTTTGTTTAAAATTTTCAGTCCTTAATGGTGGAAAATTCTCATCATCCATTGAAGGAACTGAGTTTTCACTCTTTTTAACAACGTATGGCTCCTCTGATTTTGTGGAATCAGATTCATTGCCAGTTTCTTCATCAGATTTCTTAACAACCCATTTTTGGTTGTCAAGCTTCACACTTCTCCTGTAAAACCTTTTCGAGCATTCACCAACTTCATTTGTAGAATTTTTAAACAATTTAAATTTCTCAGTTGGTGGTTCGGTTTTGTCAACAACTTTTTCTTTGAGTTTTTCTGAGACTCCCTGTTTTGTGTTGGTTGCCTTAGGATAGTTCCAGGCGATGTGACCAACTTCTTGGCATTTATAACAGGTTCTAGTCTCTTTTTTCTGATGAGCTTCAGTTTTCTTCTGTTTTTCAGCGAGAAATTCCTGATGTGACTGTCTCCAGAAAGAGCTCTTCTTTTCTTCCTTAGCAGAAGGACCTGACACAAATTTTGTATTTTTTTAGAAATTTTTTCATTTTTATGATTTTCAGGTGAAATAAATCCTAATCCTTTTCTTTTGAAATTATCGTTATGGTTTGGCTTCTTTTGAAAACCAGAACCAGAACTGTAACCTTTTTTTCTTGTTCAATCTTTGTTGAACTCTTGAAGTGTATTTTTTAGGTTTTTCAGAAAGATTTAAATCTTTTATTTCAGAAATATTAATTTCTGTTAATTTGAAAACCTTTTTAATCTTTTTAATTTGAACATTTCTTATTGGAAATTCTTTATCAAATATAATTTGTCAGAACCATTCAAAGTATATGCAACTTCAAATGTTTCGTCATTCAAATTAGATTTTGATAACAAAAATTCTTTACTATACACCCGTTTTCCCGACGACTTTGAACTCCTGACAGATGAACTCGAACTTCTGGACTCAGACATTGACTCGGACTCCTCATCCTTATCTAACACCTGATCGACCATCCTTTTTATTAACTCAGACTCATGATCTATGTCGGACGCTGTGAACGTGATATCAATATTGTCTGGTAATACGTCGGTTATCTCGGACTCCAACTTTATATTGACTGCCTTTTTTACTTGTTCCTCATTCGGTTTTCTAGACGAATACCCTTCCCAAATTGGAGGCGGACACTTGTTATAACTAACACTCTGTTTCTTACCAGTATCCTTTTTCTTCGTCTTCTTGTCGTCAAACGCTTCAAAACCTGCAACAGTTGGATAAATTCTGTCAATTACATAAACAGAACTTGAATAACTTTTCAGCAATCGACTGATTCTTTCATTTTCAACTTTCTCAATTTCCAACTCCTGCTTCAACTTAGCACACTCTTCAATGTAGTGGTTGATCTCCTTTTGTTTGGACATCATTGTTGCATTCACATTTTCAAGGCATCTTCTCTTTCAGAGTTTGTCTTCTGCAAACTATTCACAGTTTTGTTCAATACATCGTATGACTCTTTTAAATTCTTGACATCAAACAACAACTTCTCTTTCAACTTCTCAAGCTCACTAAACCTTTCATCTTTTTCTTCACATTGTTTGCAAGGTTCCAAACATGTAAGACAAGGTTTTGTGACTTTAACAATCTTTTCTATCTCCAAAATCTTCTCAACTTCAACCACTTTTTCCACTTCAACTATCTTTTCAACAATTTTGATTTCTTTCATTTCTTTTGCAGCTTTTCTCTCTTTGAGTTTCTTCAGTTTTTCTGCAAAATAAAATTCAAAACTGTCAGAAGATAGATGAGTTTTTCCAACATTTATTTGTTCAATTTCTTCATCATCATCACTGCTTTCCATTGAACTATTGTCAGAAGAAACTGATTCTTCATCTTGGCTTTTCTCATTATCAGATAACACATCTATCCATTCCTTCATCAATTCTGGCTTTTGAACTATCTGAGCAATGAAAGTTTTAAGATTTGAATCAGCTGGAATGTATTTGTCCCAGCTAAAACCTGCTGCCACTCTTTCATCATCTTGATCAATGATACCATAATAAGCTTTCTTGTTTGCATCTTCGATCATTTTCCCATGAGCAGTTGTTGAATCTTTATGTTGATGCGGTTGATTAGCAACCTGTTGATATATGGCTTTTCGATAGTAATCGTCTTTTCCAAAAGGATTCTTTGTTCCACTAGTCTCCTGATTTTTGCACTCTCTTTTGAAGTGACCTTTCTCCCTGCATTTAAAACAAGTAACTTTAGATTTATCAAAACCTAAAGCTGAAAGATGAGCATCCAAAAAATCATTTCTTCCAGTAATCAGTTTAAACTTTTCAGCCCTTCGCAGAACACTTGCTAAAGCCCATTTTAAATCCATAAGCTCTAATTCTTCTGCATCAATCTGGTCGTAATCTTCCTTTGTTAGCATCGGATTGCCAATTTTTCCAGCAATCAATCCTTTATAAGATTCCAACGCAGTAACCAGCAATGCCATATGACTTTTTACAACTTCTTCTAAAAAATTTTGTCCATTTTGAAGATGCAAAGCCACATTACACTGAATCAAATGTCCATTACCAACATTTTCACTTTGAACACTTGAAGGATTAACACTTGAAAATCCACTAGTGTTGACTGAACTTTGACTGACTGATCCAGATGAATTTCCTGCACTAAACGCGGTCTGGATCTTTGGACTAGCTTCAACAGTTTGAACATTTCCTTTGTAGTATAGTTTGATATCTTGTTGATGACTTGAGATGTTCATTCTTGCAATCTTCTGATGTTCTAGATCCTGTGCCTCAAGTTTTTCAATAAACTGTCCGATTGACAATCTGCTAAACTCTCCAGAATTCTTTAAGATCATGAGATAGGTACCCCATTCTTTCTGCGGTAAAGCGTCAGCTAGCTTTTCCACCCATTCTGCTGGAGTTTTAGTAATCTTCAACTGAGACATGGTGCGCACAAGATGACAATATCTCTCAATGAGAGTCTTTGTAGTTTCACCGGGCATACTCGTAAACAACTCAAACTCCTTCTTCATCAGAGATGCTTTACTTCTGAGCATTTCTGTACTTCCTTCGAATTTCTTTTTGAGTGCTTCCCAGATTGAATATGCACTACCATCATGCTGAAGCAAAACAAATATATCCTCTTTAACTGCTTGTTGTAAGAGACTTATCATCATTTTCTCTCCTTTATAACTATCTCTTTCTTGGTCTGAAAATTCCGAGATGATTTTGTCAACATTCAATGCAGACTGTGGTCTAACATACTTGGTTTCAATACTTTCCCAAGCTCTTAGATGGTTTGCCTGGACCCAATTCTCAAAACGATTTTTCCATCCATGATACTCTTCAATTCCCATAAGTTTCGGGGGTTTTTGTGTAGTTCCAGTCTCATTTTCCGAGTTCATGTTCTGAGCAATGGTAGTCGGAGTAATCGGGGTTGAAGCAAATGCGTTGTAGAATTCAGAATCCATGTTTCGGTATCGAAGAATTTCTCAAACAAGCTTTCAAACGAACTGGTTCACCTCGTAAAAACACCTGTATCACCTGACAACAAACAGACAAAAAACACAATCAGTTTAACCACTTATCAATTAACTGAAACAAAATGATACTCGAACTGGTGACTATTCTGTGTGAACTGAGAGTTGACAAACTGTGCAGACTGCTATGACCCGGATCAAATTCAAACGACCTTTTCCAATGACCTGGCTAAACCACACGACCTTGACCCTTTCAAATGACTTCGCAAACTGAAATCAACCCGTGTGATCTGATTGAATGGGCCGAAAAACTAATTGATTCAACTGGGCCGAGAATATATTACTTGGGCTGTAGCAACACTTGATTGTATATTGAATTCTATTGGACCAACACTTGATTGTGGCTGACACCTTTATCTTGGAATCACATGCAAGACTTTTCTTTGATTATAATGAACCGACAATACAATTAAAGTCGATGACTTTAATTCACATGCAAATATATTGGATCGAAAATCACATTCAATGTGCCGACAACAACTTTGAAACTTGAATATTAATTTGACCGCTTATGAAAATTTACGTGAAGACTTATGAACTCTTCTAACAAAATGACAACTTTTAAACGGAAACATCAATTTCAAACGAGACAGCTAGCTTCAAAAGTAATCCTCAAACGGAATACGTTCTCCAAACGGAATGGACCCAATGTTTCAAACGGACCACATGTTTCAAACGTAATACCCGTGCATTTTCAAACAGAATGCCGAATTCAAACGGGATGACCCATGATTTTCAAACGATATGTCAATTTTCAAACGGAAATACTAGGCTTCGTTCAAACGATATTATGTTTTCAGGCCATTTTTATCATTTTTACTTCGAATTTTGAACTGATATTCTCAAGGGTTTGTTAAAACACAATTACGCACACATTGTGAAAGTTTTAGCTGATTTTAACCGTGAAAAATTGTTCAATTTTGAAAAGAAGGTGTAGAAGTTAGAAAAAGCAACTGAATTGGTATGAACTCTTCCTCCTGAGCTCTGATACCACTTGTAGGATCGTTTTCAGACCCGAACGAGTCGATCAGAAGAGTTTATTTCAACACGAAAGGCGGAAACAGATGTGTAGAGTTCAATTCAGCTAGATTTACACTATAAACTGTTGTATGATTGATTTGATGACGTTTTACAACCTGACAACACTTCGGCAGCACTTCGTTGCACAAACCGGAAAGTTACAAATGAACTAGACAAGTGAGGTATTTATAGGTGAAGCTATTCCATTTGAAGGTGGCATGACATGCTTCAAACGGAATGGCACTCCTCAAACGGAATTAGCTCAATCACAACTAAAACCTACCCTGTTTATCGTATAATGCGCCCTGATCTAACAATTTCAATGTAAGACTCGATACAAGACGAAGTCGACAGACGCATGCACCAACACTTACTCTTACGCGGGCCGCTAGAGATCATTAAACGCAGAGACATCCTAGGCCGACACGTGTCGATATCGTAGCGGGCCTACTTGGTGACCGGGACAAGCTACACGTTGACCATATGTTGACGCGGGCCGCGTAGCCTTATGGCTACTCTTAAGCGGGCCGCCTGAGAGTCGATTTCAGTAACTATAAATAGAACGCATCAGTTTTCGTTTTCCGTCGCTTACAATTCATTCTCAATCTCGAAATTTTGTAGAAGAAACATTATAGTCGGGTATTATATCCCCCTAATTAGCGAGGTTCTGCTCCGTTGTAAGTATTATAACCCCAGTTTCATAATTGTTACGCTGCTCGATTGATTTAGGGTTCCGTAACAACTGTCGTGGTTCTGCCCGACGTAGTTGTTGGAATGCCGTCTCGGGGAGGATATCATTAATATTTTCAAAGGGTTATGATACTAACCAATGTACATTTGTTTAAATTATAGATTATATCCAGGAAACCTTTACGAGAAACCTAATATAGCAATGTGAGTTTATCCTCTTTTTGTTAACCTTTTTGTAATATTTTACAAAACCTTAAATGTTTTACAATGTGATTAAGCGGTGATTGAGTCTTTGTAGTTCTTCAATTACTGCCGGTATGTTGGGGTTTTGTATACAAAATTTACTACACTGTGAGTAGTAAGTCAAGGTTGACAGTACGTTACCATTGGACAATGAGTTAGGCAGTGTGTAATATGACCCACAAGTCAGTGGATTGATAGTACCAAATGGAGTAATTGTGTAGACATAAACAATGTGATCGCTCTCAATACTGTTTTAATTGATAAAATGTTTCTTGATCAAACTGGGATTCACTCACCAGTATTTTCGACTGATAAATGTTTTTAAAACGCGTTTCAGGTAATCCAATGTGACAGCCAATTAGTAAAAAGCCAGCTGGAGAGCACTGAAGGCTTGGGAAAAATGTGGCTATAAAAGTTACCTAATAAACGATGTTTTAAATTCAATAAAATAGGGTTTATCCCTATAAGTATATTGTAATAAGAAACTTGAGTTTTGCCCATGTTATTATTAATATCAAATATGGTGGTTTTACTCTGATAAACATTTCCTAACTACGGTCCTGATGAAAAATTCCTCTGCCAAATTAGACAAACATTGCGATACCACCGAAACTGGCTCGCGGCCGCCCGTTCCCGGGACTCAGGGATCGGGGGTGGCGACAGAAGGTGGTATCAGAGCCTAGCCACTGGTCTGAGCCAAAGAAGTGTTATGCTGACACTTAAATTCTAAATTTTGTGTTAGGAAATAATGAAAATACGTGCATAACTGTATTTAATTGTTATTTGTTATTTGACTATCTGTTAGTTTACAGTATGAGTGATCAAGGACCCTCAGACATAAATCGTCAGTTGTCTGATTCACCTAGGAGTGAAGGTACCTCTTCACAGCCTGCCCTCTCTGGGTATACTGCTGATCAGGAAGAAGGAGTGTTTGCTTTTAGATCTCAGTCAGAAGAGCCATTCCCTCATAAGAAACGAGGATGGTTCAGTAAGGAATCATTTACCCGTAGGAAAAGAATGCGAAAGTTGCAACAGCAAAGAGTTTTAGCGGCTGCTAAGCGAGAGACAGATGCCCATACACATGATATGCTTAATAGAAGTCTAGCTAATTTCCATATCCTAGCTACAACTGCTGCGGACCCAAGTCTGGAACAACTAGTAGCCCCACAACCACAAAACCCAGAACAACCCATGGAGATAGAAATTCCTGAAAACCAAGTGGAGATGCATGACTTTAACCCAGAAGAAATCCCTAGGATACCTGCACCAAACCCCCTAGACCCAAATTACGACCCCTGGTGGGACGATAATAGGGACTTTGTGCAACGTTACCCTATCCAGGAATACCCACCCATACAGAACATAGAAGCCTACCCAGGTATGGACCCTTTAGATCCCTATTACCATAATAACTACATTAGGGAGATCTTAGAGGATCCTTACAAATTTCAGGAACTTTCACCCCCATATCAGGAACCCGCACCCCAGATTCCAAACCCAGTCCGAGAACCTACACCCCCAATGAGTGCAGAAAACGTGCAAGAACTTAGGACGTTCGGGGAGGAAATTTTAGAAAGAAGTGAGAGAATGCGTCAAGTAGGAGAGCGTCTCGTATGGAAATACGATGAACGCAATATGGATTTTTGGATAAATCCATATCCGTGAATGTGAGAATAGAGGAAATGGTAGTTATAATAATAATATAATAAAACAAAAATAAAATAAAATATGTGTGTACGGATGCATAGTACTATTAGTGTAATTTTCTTTCTGTTGGTATTGTAATCTTTATTTCAGTACTAGTGTGTAATAGACGCATAGTATATGAAAATAGAGTACAAGTCGCAATGATCGACGTTTTTGGCTAGATTGCGTGTCATGTGATTTACTATATTAACTATTATTTGTGATATTAATATGGGGTAAATGTTTAAAATTCAGATGGCCGACAAAGAAAATGAAGGAAATCTGAATAACGATAACCAGAGTAACATTAACGTGGTTAATGAAAATCCAAGCATCAATCAGATGGATAATAGTGCTATCCAACATATAGTGGCACAGGGAATTATAGATGCAATGCCATTTATTCTTCAAACGGTTCAAGAAGCGAATAATAAAAGTAAACATAGCAGTAAGCGACCAATTGAACCAGAACACAGCGTGAACAATGGACCAATACTTCAATTGCCCATTCCCAAAAGAAGAAGAACCGTGCCTTACGGTTGTTCATACAAAGAATTATGGTCCTGTAAACCAATAGAATTCTCGGGCAATGAAGAACCTATTGCAGCTCTACGCTGGATAGAAAAGACTGAGGCTGTTCTGAAAATAAGTAAATGTGCGGAAGAGGACAAGATAATGTTTGCTTCCAATCTATTTAAGAATGCAGCCTTAGAATGGTGGAACACTATCCTTCAGTCTAGAGGAAGTGATAGGGTTTATAGTATGGACTGAGAAGAATTTAGGAATATGGTAGAAAGAAAATTCTGCCCTCCTAATGAAAAGGAACAAACAGCAAACAAATTCCTAAATCTTAGGATGAATGGAGTGGATAGTAAGGGGTACACGAAGTTATTCTTTGAATATGCTAGAATAGTGCCAAGCCTTGCTTCACTAGAACCGGTGTTAATCTCCCGTTATATTTGGGGATTAATCGAAGAGATTAGACATGTAGTCAAGGCAGCTAGACCTCAAACCATAGAAGAAGCTGTAGAACTAGCCAATACCTTGACAGATGAATTAATCCGTACTAGAGAAGAAGACCAGAAGAGAAACCTAACCCAAAGGCTTACTCAAGAATTTCGTTCTGGAAATTTTAATCGTAGGAATATGGGTTCTACTTCTGCACCATTCTGCTAGAAAAAGCATTTGGGAAAATGCTCTACACTCTGCAATTATTGCAAGATGCTAGGACACAAGGAAGAAAATTGCAAGAGGAAATCCAGTAATGGATTATGCTACAACTGTGGAGAAAAAGGTCATATCAGGCCAAACTGTCCGAAATTAGCTCTAGCTACAAACAACAAGAGTACTAAAAATGCTAGAGCATTTGTTCTGACTGTAGATGAAGCCAAGATGATTCCAAATGTCATAGCTGGTACATTTTTAGTTAATGATATCTTTGCTAAAGTATTATTTGACTCTGGTGCAAACCAAAGTTTTATTAATACATCATTTTGAAAAATTCTAAATCAGTCATTAACTAAACTACCACTAGAATGCCTAGTAGAGACCGCTAATGGAGAAATCGTTAGGACTACTGAAATCTTGCAGGGAGCAAGAATAGAAATTTTAAATCAGAAATTTATTGCAAATCTTTATCCCATGAATCTGGCAGGATTTGATGTTGTTTTAGGAATGGATTGGTTAATAGCCAATAAAGCCAGTATTTTATGTGATCAAAAGTTAATACAAGTAAATTCACCAAAAGGTAAAACGATCACAATTAAAGGAGATAAGCCATCTAGATCCACAAAATTCATCTCTGTGATGAAAACTGCAAGCTATATAAGAAAAGGCTCTATAGTGTATTTGATTTCTATAATCACTAACACTAAAGGAAAAGAACTAAAAGACATTCCAGTAATGTCACAGTTTTCAGATATCTTTCCAGAAGAATTACCAGGACTACCTCCAGACAGAGAAGTTGAATTCAGAATTCACCTGCTACCAGGAACATCACCAATTGCCAAAGCACCTTATCGTTTGGCACCTGCAGAAATGCAAGAATTGAAGAAACAATTAGATGAATTGTTAGAGAAAGGATTTATTGTCACACCCCCAAAACCACATGCGGAGTACCACCGCTAGACGTGTGACATGACCAGGATCCAGCCACCAATTATACTGAGCATTGGTTAATAGTAAAAATGTTCACCAACCACAATAGTTAGTAAACATCATAGTTTAAAGTTTAAGTTCAAATAACAGTTTAAGTAAGCAGCAGAAGCATAAACCAAACAGTTTCAAAACAAAGTTCATAGTTCAAGATTATTTAGAACCCAACACATGGGTTAGACGACCACTACACATTCCCAAGCTGCAAGCTCCTGAGTCACTGGGTACCTGCAAAGCATGCAGTAGGGTATCAAAAAAAATGTTGGCAAGTTCACGAGTTGTCCAGTTTTTAATTTCCAAAAACTTGTTTCACTAGTTAATTTACTCATTTATACATGCCATGGGGAGCTACCCCATAAGTAAGCTACTAAACTGTTTTTACAATACCGAATACTATTCATCCATACGTTTCCGTAGAGTGCCCCGTTTGTCAATGTTCTATCATCATTGACGGTTTTGCCAGAGTACATTAGTTCATGCCCGATCCCATACACGGGCACGGTGTGAGGTTGGTGAGACCTAAATAGCGCTATCAACTAATAATCCGTTCGCCAGACCCCGGCGACTAATCGGTATTAAGAAGTGAGGACTTGAGTGATAGAGTTTCGTTTAGTGTTGCTTGTTGCATCCAGTATAAACAGTAATTAACTAAAAGTCCCGCATAAGGGGAGAAAAGTAGGTTTGTATCCCTTCAAGGGGATAGCGTTGTTATAAGTTCCGTTTCCCAACCATCGGGAACGCATGCTTTAGTAGTTTGTGAACTCACCTTAGGTTGCTCGATAGTTAGTATGTTTATCCCAAATTTGGTCGACCACGTCCTATGATGGTTACCAATTGTTAGGACTGTTTGTAAATGACTCACGTAATGTACACATATATCAAGTAATCACATATAGCACGTTATTCACAGTAGCGTATAAACAATGAGTAGTTTACACATAACACATATTTCCAAATAACATAAGTGATAACCACTTAATACAACTTCAATCAGTTGTGCGATTGAGACATTGTTGTGCGATTGTGTGTATATATTATAAAGTCAAATTGTGCGATCAACAATTTTGAAGTGGTGGGGCCAGTTAATTTGAGTGTGCATTTATGACAACTTGTGCGATTCATGTTTTGAATTACGAAATAAGTGGTGGGGCCTAGCTAATAAATGTGCAGTAAAACATGTTTCATGTTGTGCGATTGAACCTTTGTTGTACGACCAACAAAAGTGTGGAGAACAAATGGTGGGGCCAGGTTTTAAATACATGCTCTGATTTTGTTGTGCGATTGAATCAATGTTAGGATATGCAAAATAAGTGGTAGGACCAATCCCTCACTTGTGCGATTGTATAAACACACTTCCTTTTATTCTTTTCAGATCAATAGGATAAGACAAAAACTTTTAACACACAAGATTAAAACAATTCAATATCCTATGTGTTGTACCTTATGCATCTACCCTTATACACTCCATGAAAATACAAGTTCAAGCATTCAAAAGAAAAACCAAAACTCAGTTCATTAAATCGCACATTTCATTATTCATGATGTTAAATTCTAAATCAACCTTTAAAGCCCATAACTTTTATAACATCCATTCTAAATCACTAAATCATTTTAGAGTTCATTCAAACAAAACCATGTAATCGATGGTAGCAATCATTCGGACATAATCATAATCCTTAACAAATAGTAACTATCATGACCATTATCATCACCTCAACAGAATCCCTAAGTCACTGTTTAATTCATAAATGACCATTCAAGATACGCATGACCAAGTTGTACCCTAGGCTTGCGCAGTTGTACATTTAAATGAAAACCCAGCATCAAGACATTAAAAGCACAGATGTACTTATTCAAATCATGAATATCTATGTGATATAGAAGCATTTACGTGACTCATTATTATCATCATTTAACACCATAAACGCATAACAAAAACCATACTCTTCAACACTTAAAACAGTTAAAATTTCACATATCAAGCAACAGTTTATCATCGTCATCTTCATGCTATATTGGTTAACAAAAATCACACATCGAACAACAGTTTATCATTATCATCTTATGGTCAACATCACGGTTCACTCAAAATATTCATAACCAGGTGTACTATGCGCATACACAGTTGTCCATTCATGGAAAAACCCCATTTTCACAAACACCATTACGAGCATGGCAAGCATATGACTTTATCTTTGTTTTAAACTACCCTATACGACATCATGAATCATACAACATTAAGTAAACTTCTCACAGAATCCACCTCCATATTAACATACAGCATCAAACCACACTTTTAAGAGCACATTATTTACACATTCTCACGGCAAGTGGTAGCACAAAATAACTGTGATCAGTACTAACCTGAAACGTGATAGTTCAAGATGTGAGAAAACAAGAGGAAGCAAGAATGATGGTTGCCGTGGTTTCTCTGGTGTGCGAGTGGTATCGGAGAGGGGTTGAGGTCACTGGAGGTTGGTCGGATGTGGTTCTGTTTGTGTTGCAGGTCCGATGGAGGAAGAAGGAGGTTTGAAAGAAGGGAAAAAGATGATGTTTGTTGCAGGTTTTTAGGAAGAGAAGAGAGAGGAGTTAGTGAGAGAGAGGTAAAAGAGACAAAAGGATGTTTGGGATCTAGTGCCCAGGTGTCGGCTGATTTGTTTATATATTCTCATTTGGTTGGATCGCACAATTCATGTGTGCTCTCACATTCCCTTGTGCGACTCTATTAGGGAATCTAGAAGGTGTCTCTTGGGCCTATTTGAAGGAGTGGGCTCTAATAATATGGACAATTTTTATCTAAGTGTTTTAATAGTACAAATAGCCCCATGTAAAACGCTCATACAAGGTAAATAATTAATTCACTAGTTATAAATCCAAGATAAATACTTAAATCATATAAATCAAGTAACAAGGTTTCTAGTTTAAAGAATTAAAACGTACGGGTCAAACCCGAAGTGTCACATTATCCCCAAGTTTTAGAAACTTTCATCCCGAAAGTTAGGGCGCAGCCACTGACAAGCTAGTGAGTTACAATGTTCCCGCGGGGTGTCACATCATCCCCCCGTTAGTTTGGAATTTCGTCCCAAAATTCTGTTGTAGCTTCAGTGCTGGGAGTTTCGTTTGGGAACAACTGGGGATACTTGCGCTTCATCTGGTCTTCCCGCTCCCAGGTAAACTCTGGGCCGCGACGCGAGTTCCAACGAACTCGTACGATAGGTATCTGGCTACGTTTGAGGGTCTTGATTTCTCGATCCGTGATCTCAATCGGTTCCTCAGTAAAGTGTAGTTGTTCGTCAAAAGTGAGTTCCTTGAAAGGAATGATGAGTGTTTCATCTGACAGACACTTCTTCAGATTAGACACGTGAAAGACATTGTGCACCGCACTCAGTTCTTCTGGCAGATTCAGTCTATAAGCAACCTTACCGATCTTCTTGGTAATTTCGAATGGTCCAACATATCGCGGATTCAGCTTGCCCCGTTTACCAAAACGAACCACACCCTTCCAGGGTGAGACTTTAAGTAGAACCCGGTCACCGACCTGGAATTCTAGCGGTTTCCTACTCTTATCAGCGTAACTCTTCTGACAGTCACGAGCTGCCGCCATGCGTTATCTGATCTGGGCAATCCTTTCCGTAGTGTCTACCACAAGTTCTGGACCTGTGATCTGGCTGTCACCAACTTTCGCCCAGCAAAGAGGCGATCGGCATTTACGACCGTACAATGCCTCAAAGGGTGCTGCCTGAATGCTGGTGTGGTAACTGTTATTATATGAGAATTCCACTAACGGTAGATGCTTTTCCCAACCCTTTCCAAAATCGATCACACATGCCTTAAGCATGTCTTCAAGGGTTTGGATGGTGCGTTCAGACTGCCCATCCATTTGTGGATGATAAGCGGTGCTCATGTCTAAACGTGAGCCAAAGGATTTGTGCATAGCTTGCCATAACTCAGAAGTAAAACGCGCGTCTCGATCGGAAATAATTGAGGTTGGCACTCCGTGCCTCGAAACCACTTCCTTTAAGTAAACATCTGCCAAGGTAGAAAACTTGTTTGTTTCTTTAATAGCCAAAAAGTGTGCAGACTTAGTCAATCGATCCACTATCACCCAAATAGTGTCATTTCCGCGTTGAGACCTAGGCAGGCCAGTAACGAAATCCAAGGAAATTTGCTCCCATTTCCATTTCGGGATCTCTGGTTGTTGGAGTAAGCCCGATGGTTTCTGATACTCAGTCTTGACTCTCGCACAAGTCAAACATTTACTGACATAAGTTGCTATGTGGGCTTTCATGCTAGGCCACCAATATGTAGTCTTTAAGTCATGGTACATCTTATCCGAACCAGGATGTACTGAGTAACGGGACTTATGGGCTTCGTCCATTACAAGCTCGCGTAAATTCCCATAAAGTGGGACCCATATACGCCCGGTTATGTAGTAAGCACCGTCTTATTTTTGTTCTAGCCGTTTCCTCGATCCTCGCAGGGACTCAGCCCTGATGTTCTCCGCTTTCAATGCTTCAACCTGAGCGTTTCGTATTTGAGTAGGGAGGTTCGAGTGGATAGTGAGCTGTAAGGCACGAACACGCTTAGGCTTGGTTTCCTTCCTGCTGAGGGCATCGGCTACAACATTAGCCTTGCCTGGATGATATTTAATTGCGCACTCGTAGTCGTTTAGGAGTTCGACCCATCGGTGTTGCCGCATATTCAACTCCTTTTGTTCCATTATGTGCTGGAGACTCTTGTGATCGGTGTAAATTGTGCACTTGGTACCGTACAAGTAATGTCTCCAAATCTTGAGCGCGAAGACCACAGCTCCGAATTCTAAGTCATGTGTCGTGTAGTTCCGTTCGTGGATCTTGAGTTGTCGCGAAGCGTAAGCAATAACCTTCTTGTGTTGCATCAACACGCAACCAAGTCCTTGAATAGAAGCGTCGCAGTAAACAACAAAATCGTCGGTACCTTCAGGTAAGGAAAGAATAGGAGCACTACAAAGGTTCTTCTTTAGGTCCTGAAAGGCAGATTCCTGGGCATCATTCCATTTGTAAGCAACACCCTTCTGGGTGAGAGTCGTGAGTGGTTGAGCGATCTTTGAAAATCCTTTGATAAATCTTCGATAGTATCCTGCCAATCCCAAGAATTGGCGAACTTCGGCCGGAGTCTTAGGTATAGGCCAATTCTTAATGGATTCAATCTTAGCGGGATCGACGTGAATCCCATCCTGATTGACTATGTGCCCAAGGAAATGAACTTCTCGAAGCCAGAAATCACATTTCGAAAATTTGGTGTACAGTTGCTCATTGCGAAGGAGTTCGAGAATAAGACGCAGGTGTTGTTCATGCTCCTCTTGACTCTTCGAGTAGATTAGGATGTCGTCAATAAACACAATCACGAACTTGTCGAGGTAGGGTTTGCACACTCGGTTCATGAGATCCATGAAGACCGCAGGTGCGTTGGTCATTCCGAAAGGCATAACAAGGAATTCGTAGTGACCATAGCGGGTTCTGAAAGCAGTCTTAGAGATATCCTCGTCGCGGACCCTCAACTGATGAAACCCTGATCGCAGATCGATCTTGGAGTAGTAGCTTGATCCTTGCAACTGATCGAATAGATCGTCGATGCGTGGGAGTGGGTAACGGTTCTTGATGGTAACCTTGTTCAGCTCACGATAGTTGATGCACATACGGAATGTGTCGTCCTTCTTCTTGACAAAGAGCACTGGTGCTCCCCAGGGCGACGAACTAGGACGGATAAATCCTTTGTCCAACAGTTCTTGCAGTTGTGTAGAAAGCTCCTTCAGTTCTGTGGGAGCTAGTCGATAAGGTGCGCGAGCTATAGGTGCTGCTCCGGGAGCTAGTTCGATTTGGAATTCGACCTGACGGTGAGGAGGGAGTCCAGGTAGCTCTTCAGGAAATACCTCGGGATAGTCGCGTACAACTGGAAAATCTTCGATCCTCTTTTCCTTTTCATGTGTGTCGGTGACAAGTGCTAAGATAGCGGTGTGCCCCTTTCGTAAACACTTCTGGGCTTTTAAGAATGAAATGATGCCTGTGACTTCTCTGCCTTTGTCACCTTGAACGATATGGGGTTTGCCAGATCGACGGGGAATACGAACCATTTTCTCTTGACAGGGAATTTCAGCCCGATGTTTGGATAACCAATCCATACCAATGACGACGTCGAAGCTTCCAAGAACGATAGGGAAAAGATCGATGCTAAAGGTGTGACCAAACAGTACTAGTTTGCAGTTACTTATCACGTGTGAGGCCTCAATGTTCCTACCGTTAGCTAACTCGACGATATGCTTAGAACTTAATAACATCGGCGTACTCTTAAGCTTCTTACTAATACGTAGGGATACATAGCTAGCATCGGCTCTAGAATCAAACAATACAGAAACATAACGATCAGCGAGTAGGAACTTACCCGCTACGACGTTGGGATCATTCCTAGCTTCTCCAGCTCCAATCACAAAAGCCCTTCCTCTTGCACCATTTCCAGCATTGTTGTTATTGTTCCCAGCACCCTGATTGTTGTTGTTCTGATTCAGTTCAGGGCAATCCCTTCGCATGTGCCCCGTTGCTCCACACTTGAAGCATCCACGGTTGTTTCCTTGTTGCCGTTGTGGTTGTTGTTGATTCTGCCTAGCTGGAAGCTGGCTCCTGCAGTCTTTGGCTTCATGCCCCATCTTGTTGCATTACTGACACTGACTTTTGCCACATGGCCCACTGTGGTGCCGGTTACATTTGTTACACTTGGGGTGGTTTCCTTGATAGCCACCCTGTTGCTGAGGGCCCTTGTTGCTTTCAGTCTTCCTTTGCTGAACTGAGGCCTGAGTGGGGTTAGCATCCTTACCCTGATTTCCATCCCACTTTCATTTGTTATCGCTAGAAGTTCCAGCAGTAGCACTGATCCTTTTGGGCAGCTTGCCCTGTTCCACAGCCTGATCAGTGAGTTTGTGAGCAAGACGAATGACTGGCTGAATCGTAGTGAGGTTGGCTGAGGTCACATGACTCTGGATCTCTGGAACTAGACCCTTGAGGTAGAGCTCGATTCTTCGGTAAGCAGGTCGAGACATGTTAGGGCAGAGGGCAGCATAATCATTGGACTGCTTGGTGTAGGTCTCAATCTCTGATCCAACCATCTTAAGCTCGAAGTACTCGTTTTCGAGCTTATGGATATCATCCCTGTGACAGTATTCTTCCTTGATCATGTTCTTGAAATCTTCCCACGCAGTAGCATTAGCAGTTTCCAAACCATGCATCTGAATCTGTGCCTTCCACCATGAAAGCGCGTTTCCTTCAAGCGTACCAGTAGCAAACTTCACCCAATTAGCAGGGGGACATTCACAGACAGCAAAGACAGTTTCGGCCTTCTCAATCCAGTGCAGAAGACCTATGGCACCCTCAGTGCCGTTGAAAGGGAGAGGCTTGCAATCCATGAAGGTTTTGAAAGAACAAACACGTGGTTGCGCAGGCGCTTGCTGACCTGTTGTGAAAAGCGAAGTGAATAGGCTTAGAGGTGAAAAGACGATGCAGGGGTAGGATCTAAACATCCTAAAATAACGAGTTTACCTCCAGGGTGAGCTGCGAAAGCTGCAGCCACCGTGTTGAGCAAGTTAGTGAACTGAGCCTGAGTCATGTTAACGTTTCCTCTTCCGCGTCCACTCATTATCTTCATAACCAGAAAAGACAGTATGAGTGTGATGTCGTAATGTAGCGAGAATGAGATAGAAGAGGGGTGTGTCTATCTAGCTAGGTATATCAGTACGTATAATAGAACATAAATCATAAAGTAATCAAGCAAGTAAACACAAGTCCAAGCTATGGGGTCTAGTACGTTGAGTCTTGCCCTTGGAGTGTAGTGCCGTCACGAGTCACGGGTTATATTCTAGTTTTTCTGAAAAAGACTTTCTTTTTAAAACCGAGTTCACTATAATGTTTATCCCAAATTTGGTCGACCACGTCCTATGATGGTTACCAATTGTTAGGACTGTTTGTAAATGACTCATGTAATGTACATATATATCAAGTAATCACATATAGCACGTTATTCACAGTAGCGTATAAACAATGAGTAGTTTACACATAACACATATTTCCAAATAACATAAGTGATAACCACTTAATACAACTTCAATCAGTTGTGCGATTGAGACATTGTTGTGCGATTGTGTGTATATATTATAAAGTCAAATTGTGCGATCAACAATTTTGAAGTGGTGGGGCCAGTTAATTTGAGTGTGCATTTATGACAACTTGTGCGATTCATGTTTTGAATTACAAAATAAGTGGTGGGGCCTAGCTAATAAATGTGCAGTAAAACATGTTTCATGTTGTGCGATTGAACCTTTATTGTACGACCAACAAAAGTGTGGAGAACAAATGGTGGGGCCAGGTTTTAAATACATGCTCTGATTTTGTTGTGCGATTGAATCAATGTTAGGATATGCAAAATAAGTGGTGGGACCAGTCCCTCACTTGTGCGATTGTATAAACACACTTCCTTTTATTCTTTTTCAGATCAATAGGATAAGACAAAAACTTTTAACACGCAAGATTAAAACAATTCAATATCCTATGTGTTGTACCTTATGCATCTACCATTGTACACTCCATGAAAATACAAGTTCAAGCATTCAAAAGAAAAACCAAAACTCAGTTCATTAAATCGCACATTTCATTATTCATGATGTCAAATTCTAAATCAACCTTTAAAGCCCATAACTTTTATAACATCCATTCTAAATCACTAAATCATTTTAGAGTTCATTCAAACAAAACCATGTAATCGATGGTAGCAATCATTCGGACATAATCGTAATCCTTAACAAATAGTAACTATCATGACCATTATCATCACCTCAACAGAATCCCTAAGTCTCTGTTTAATTCATAAATGACCATTCAAGATACGCATGACCAAGTTGTACCCTAGGCTTGCGCAGTTGTACATTTAAATGAAAACCCAGCATCAAGACATTAAAAGCACAGATGTACTTATTCAAATCATGAATATCTATGTGATATAGAAGCATTTACGTGACTCATTATTATCATCATTTAACACCATAAACGCATAACAAAAACCATCCTCTTCAACACTTAAAACAGTTAAAATTTCACATATCAAGCAACAGTTTATCATCGTCATCTTCATGCTATATTGGTTAACAAAAATCGCACATCGAACAACAGTTTATCATTATCATCTTATGGTCAACATCATGGTTCACTCAAAATATTCATAACCAGGTGTACTATGCGCATACACAGTTGTCCATTCATGGAAAAACCCCATTTTCACAAACACCATTATGAGCATGGCAAGCATAAGACTTTATCTTTGTTTTAAACTACCCTATATGACATCATGAATCATACAACAGTAAGTAAACTTCTCACAGAATCCACCTCCATATTAACATACAGCATCAAACCACACTTTTAAGAGCACATTATTTACACATTCTCACGGCAAGTGGTAGCACAAAATAACTGTGATCGGTACTAACCTGAAACATGATAGTTCAAGATGTGAGAAAACGAGAGGAAGCAAGAATGATGGTTGCCGTGGTTTCTCCGGTGTGCGAGTGGTATCGGAGAGGAGTTGAGGTCACTGGAGGTTGGTCGGATGTGGTTATGTTTGTGTTGCAGGTCCGATGGAGGAAGAAGGAGGTTTGAAAGAAGGGAAAAAGATTGTCACACCCCCAAAAAATCCACCCGCGGAGTACTACCGCTTGGAGGCGTGACTGACCAGGATCCAGCCACCAATCATATTGAACATGCGAGTTAAAAGATATAAAAGTTTAACCAATACAATTGGTGTCCAAACAAACACATAGTTAAGTTGCAAGCGGAAGCATAAGTCTTAAAACAAAACATAAGTTTAATTGTTTCATAGTTTAACATGGCACACAGTCGTCCATGTCCCACAACGATCCTCCTCCATGCAAGCTCCAGCTTAAGAACCTAAGGACCTACAAAGCATGTAGTAACGAGTCAACAACTAGTTGAGTGAGTTCACGGTTGGGTGTTCGTTTTAAGTTGTTTCGAAAACAGTTTCCTTTAGCTGGCATCCTGCCGTGGGGGTTACCCCATAGTTAAAAACGTGACTTGTTCATTTCCGGTTACTCTGGCAATCCAGCCGTGGGGGCTACCCCGTGTTAGTTATCTGGCATTTCGGCCGTGGGGGCTACCCCATGTATACACTAGACTCGTTACCATATCGACTGCTGACTGTAGTCATGTTTATGTGCCCTGAAACTGTCAATGTCTATCATCATTGACGTGCCCCAGATCCATTAGTTCACGCCCGTCCTCTGCGGCACGGTGTGAGGTTTGTCAGACCTAAATAGCGCTATCTAACTAATGACCCGCTCGCCATTGGCCCGGCGATTAAGTCGATATAAAAATGAGGGACTTCGTGATAGAGTTTTGGTCTAGTACGAGATATCTGTCCGTGAGGACGAGGAATTACATTCCTGAACCTTTGCTGTCCTACCCAAGGAGGACGAGGAACCCTGTTCCTTAACCCCAATTCCCGACCCCTGGGAATCCCATGCTTTGTAGAGGGTGTGAACTCACCTTGGTTTGCTCGGTAGAAACACAGAAAGGTCAAACAAGCAATGTTGTGGCTACTCACGTCCTATCATAGTTGTATCATGCAATCAGGTTCGTATTCAAGTAGTGCACGTATGTTCTACATGTATGCTAGCACGTTGCATGCAGTTCATCGACATTCACATTCAACAGCAATATATCAGGTCTGTACACTAGGCCCAAGAGTCCGGCCCAATCAAATAAGCCCATAATTAAACAAGTCCAACAGTGTGTACCCGCATATGATCCCGAGTCGCAACTAGGCGTTTGCGACTCGCAACCTGGGTCGAAATCATGGTTTCGGTCCGTGCTGTTTTGGCTACGAGTCGCAACCGGACTCGCAACCGTGGTTTCGAGTCACAAGGTTGGTGTGCTGATCCGGTGTGGTTCCGAGTCGCAACCGGGTGTTTGCGACTCGCAACTGATGTCGCAACCGGGAGATTTCGACTCGTTGTGCTTGGTTTCGAGTCGCAACTGATGGTTACGAGTGGACATAAGCTGATTCGGAACAGTGTACTATCCAATGAGACTTTGATTTCATGAAACAGTCTGTACTACTCTCATAAACATGTTTATTTGTCTAGTAATTTCCTAAAATGGATCAAACAAATCAGATTTCAAATATTCAACCATGTTCTTATGATATTCATCAAGTTCTTCATACATTCATCATGTTCATCATCATTCATATGAACCTAAGTCTAACAAAGTCATGAACAACAATCAATTCTTGAACATATTCATCTCATAGTTTCAAATCATCACATAACATATCAAAAATCAACTCTACCCTAATCTCATTAACATGGTACTACACCTATGCAAGCCGGTTTCTATGAACATCAACACTCCATGGTTTTGAATCATACTTAGACATAAAATATTGTGTGTTCATTAAGCAACATATCCGAAATCAAAGTATGTTAACCAAGCATCATCATATACATCATACACATTCGGTTCACACCCATCAGCAAACATACAACTATACTAGTCAAATCCTACCATTCATGCTATCATTTAACACAACCAACATCATAAAATCACTAACCAACATCATAAACACTAACCGGTTGTGAGGTGGTGAAAGATGAAGCTTTGTTTGGTGTGAACAAGCAAAAATCCGAGAATCCCTTTGGTGGTCGGTTGGTTGGATCCGAGAAGAAGGAGAAGAGGTGATGTTTAGTGTTTAGGGTTTTAGTGTGAGAGAGTGGAGAGTGTGTGTGTTGGAGAGTATAAGTGTTGTTGCCCAAAAATGACAAGTATGGCTAACATGAGGATTATATACTAGTTCTAAGTAGTGCACCCTAATGGACTCGGATGAGGTGCACGGCCCAAACGGCCCATATGTCACACTAGTTCACTCGAGACCACATGGTCTCGAGTCGGGTTCATGGCTTTCGGCTCCTAACATACTCGAATACATACACATAAGCACACATGTAATATAACACATAATCATATAAAAGGTTGTAGCTTATCATTAATCACATAAGTTTAACTATTCACACGTTTAAGCATACAACGAAAGGTTCTAAATTTCGAGTTGTCACATCATCCCCAAGTTGAAAGAAATTTCGTCCCGAAATTTGGTAGGCACTCACTGAGGAAGCTAGTTAAGTTGTTTGGTTTTCCTGGTTTTCCTGGGGTGTCACATCCACCCCCCGTTGATCTGGAATTTCGTCCCGAAATTCCGTAGCTTCGGCCTCAGTAGTGGGTGTACTGTTTGCGAACAGTTGGGGATACTTTTGTTTCATCTGATCTTCGCGCTCCCAGGTGAACTCTGGGCCGCGACGTGAGTTCCAACGAACTCGAACGAGAGGTATTCTAGTGCTCTTGAGGACCTTAACATCCCGGTCCGTGATCTCGACTGGTTCCTCGACGAATCGTAACTGCTCGTCGATCGTGAGTTCCTTCAAAGGAACTACGTGGGTCTCATCTGACGGACACTTCTTCAGATTCGACACGTGAAAGACGTTGTGAACTGCACCGAGTTCCGCTGGTAAGTTTAGTCTGTAGGCCACCCTGCCTATTTTCTCAATGACCTCGAAAGGTCCAACGTATCGTGGGTTAAGTTTACCGCGTTTACCAAAACGAACCACACCCTTCCAGGGTGAAACTTTGAGTAGTACCCGCTCCCCAACCTGGAGCTCGAGTGGTTTCCTGCCCATGTCGGCGTAAACTTTCTGACGTTCACGAGCGGCTGTCATGCGTTTCCGTATCTGAGCGATCTGCTCGGTTGTATCTACCACATATTCTGGACCAGTGATCTGACTATCTCCCACCTCTGCCCAGCAAAGAGGAGACCGGCATTTACGTCCGTACAATGCCTCAAACGGAGCAGCTCCAATGCTGGTGTGGTAGCTGTTATTGTACGAGAATTCAACAAGTGGCAGATGCTTTTCCCAGCGATTGCCAAAGTCGATTACACATGCACGAAGCATGTCTTCTAAGGTTTGAATAGTGCGCTCGGACTGCCCGTCCGTCTGAGGATGGTACGCTGTGCTCATGTCTAGTCGTGAGCCGAAGGATTTGTGCATTGCCTGCCACAGCTCAGAAGTAAAACGTGCATCTCGATCTGAGATAATGGAGGTGGGCACCCCGTGCCTCGAAACAATTTCTTTGATGTATATTTCTGCAAGAGTGGAGAACTTATCCGTCTCCTTGATGGCCAGGAAGTGTGCAGATTTTGTGAGTCGATCCACGATCACCCAAATAGTATCATTCCCGCGCTGGGATCTAGGTAGGCCAGTGACAAAATCCATGGAAATTTGCTCCCATTTCCATTGAGGTATCTCTGGCTGTTGGAGTAGGCCTGATGGTTTCTGGTATTCAGACTTGACTCTTGCACAAGTCAAACACTTGCTGACGTAGGTCGCTATGTGGGCCTTCATGCTAGGCCACCAGTACGTAGTTTTGATGTCGTGGTACATTTTATCCGACCCCGGATGTACCGAGTAGCGAGACTTGTGTGCTTCGTCCATCACAAGTTCTCGTAGGTTGCCATAGAGTGGGATCCAAACGCGTCCCGTTACGTAGTAAGCACCGTCTTCCTTCTGTTCTAATCGTTGCCTTGATCCGCGTAGGGCTTCAGCCCTGACGTTCTCTGGTTTCAATGCTTCTATCTGAGCAGCTCGTATTTGGGAAGGAAGGCTAGAGTGGATCGTGAGTTGTAAAGCTCGCACGCGCTTAGGTACAGTGTCCTTCCGACTGAGGGCGTCAGCCACAACATTGGCTTTGCCCGGGTGATATCTGATTGCGCACTCGTAGTCACTTAGCAACTCGACCCATCGTCGTTGCCGCATATTCAGTTCCTTCTGCTTGAAGATATGCTCGAGGCTCCTGTGGTCGGTGTAGATGGCGCACTTGGTACCATACAGGTAATGCCGCCATAACTTAAGTGCAAAAACAACAGCTCCCGGCTCTAAATCGTGCGTCGTGTAGTTCTTTTCATGAACCTTGAGTTGACGTGAGGCGTAGACTATAACTTTATCTCGTTGCATCAACACGCAACCAAGACCTTGAATTGATGCGTCGCAGTAGACCACAAAGTCGTCTGTGCCTTCCGGCAAGGAAAGGATAGGTGCGCTACAAAGTCTATCCTTTAGGTGCTGAAATGCCAACTCCTGTGCGTTTCCCCAGCGATAAACAACGCCCTTCTGCGTTAGTGACGTGAGAGGCTGTGCAATCTTAGAAAAATCCTTTATGAATCTCCGGTAGTATCCCGCCAAACCCAAGAATTGGCGAATTTCCTTTGGTGTACGAGGTGCAGGCCAGTTCTTTATTGAGTCTACCTTGGATGGATCAACATGAATCCCATCCTTGTTCACCACGTGGCCTAGGAAATGGACTTCTCGGAGCCAGAAGTCGCATTTCGGGAACTTTGCATAAAGCTGTTCTGTTCGAAGGAGTTCCAGAATAAGTCGTAGATGCTGCTCGTGTTCTTCTCGACTCTTGGAATAGATCAGGATGTCGTCGATGAAGACTATAACGAACTTGTCCAGGTAAGGCTTGCACACTCGGTTCATCAAGTCCATGAAAACCGCAGGTGCGTTTGTCATCCCAAAAGGCATGACCAAAAACTCATAGTGCCCGTATCGTGTTCTAAAAGCTGTCTTGGAGACGTCCTCTTCCCGGACTCTCAGCTGGTGATAACCCGATCTTAAATCGATTTTCGAATAGTAGCTCGATCCTTGCAACTGGTCGAACAAGTCGTCGATACGCGGTAGAGGATAACGATTCTTCATCGTCACCTTGTTGAGTTCCCGGTAATCGATGCACATTCTGAAAGTACCGTCTTTCTTCTTCACAAATAATACTGGAGCTCCCCAGGGCGATGAGCTAGGACGAATAAAACCTTTATCCAGAAGCTCTTGTAGTTGCGTGGAGAGTTCTTTCAACTCTGATGGGGCTAAACGATAAGGTGCACGAGCTATAGGCGCAGCTCCAGGAGCTAGTTCGATCTGAAACTCGACTTGGCGATGAGGCGGAAGACCAGGTAATTCCTCAGGAAATACCTCTGGGTAATCGCGTACAACTGGAAAATCTTCTATCTTCTTCTCTTTCTCCGTGGTGTCAGTAATGAGAGCCAAAATGGCAGTGTGGCCCTTTCGCAAGTACTTTTGGGCCTTAAGGAGAGAAATGACATTCTCAACAGCACTCCTCTTGTCGCCATGAATCATGAGAGGTTCACCACCGGGACCTGGAATACGGACTACCTTCTCGTTGCAAAGAATCTCTGCTCGGTGTTGGGATAACCAATCCATCCCAATGACAACGTCGAAACTACCCAAGACAATAGGAATGAGGTCGATAGAGAAGGTCTGGTCAGCGAGAAGAAGTTTACAACCCTTGACTACGTGTGTGGCTTCTAAACTCTTACCATTTGCTAGCTCTACGGTGTGCTTGTTGTTCAAAGGGGTTGGAATACGCTTAAGCATTCGACTAACTTCTAGTGACACGTAGCTAGTATCGGCACCCGAATCAAATAAAACTGAAACATAAAAGTCGTCGAGAAGGAACTTACCCGCCACAACATTGGGGTCGTTCCTAGCTTCACCTTGGCCAATCACAAACATTCGCCCCCTGGCGCCATTGTTGTTGTTGTTCCCATTGTTACCATTCCCCTGATTGTTGTTATTGTTGTTGTTGTTGTTCTGGTTCCTGTTCAGTTGAGGACAGTCTCTCTTGAAGTGGCCTTCAGCTCCACACTGAAAGCACCCTTTGTTATCACCCTGTTGCTGTTGCTGGCGCTGGTTCTGTTGAGCTTGCTGACGATTCTGATTAGCGGGGTATAAGCTCCTGCAATCCTTTGCAGCGTGACCAGGCTTGTTGCACCGATGACAGTTGCCCCTGGTGCATGGCCCGCTGTGGTGCAGGCTGCAGCGATTGCATTTGGGATGATTTCCTTTGTATCCACCACCAGACGATTGCTGATTAGGGCTCTTGTAGTCCTCAGTCTTTCTCTGCTGAGACTGGGACTGAACAGAAGTCGAACCCTTACTTGAAGTTCCATCCCACTTCCGTTTGTTGTCACTAGAGGTACCAGTAGTAGTTGCAGCGCCAATGCGTTTTGGTAACTTGTTCTGCTCCACCGCTTGATCCGTGAGACGGTGAGCCAACTGGACAGTTTGCTGGTAGGTAGCGAGGTTCGCTGAAGTCACATGACTTTGGATTTCTGGCACTAAGCCCTGAAGAAACAGTTCGATGCGTTTGACGGGAGGATCCACCATAGTAGGGCACAGAATTGCCAATTCGTTCGACCTTTTCACATAAGCTTCAATTTCCGACCCCGTCATCTTGAGGTTGAAGAACTCCACTTCCAGTTTGTGAATCTCATCACGACTACAGTATTCCTCTTTGATCATTTCCTTAAAAGTTTCCCATGGGGTGGCGTTGGCAGCAACCAACCCTAGCATTTGAACTTGAGCGTTCCACCATGTGAGGGCTAAACCCTCGAGAGTACCAGTAGCGTACTTCACCCTGCGCGCCTCAGGGCATTCGCACATTTTGAACACAGATTCCAGCTTCTCAAACCAGTGCAGGAGACCTACTGCTCCTTCAGTGCCGCTAAAAGTAGTTGGTCGGCAGTCCATGAAAGTCTTAAAAGTGCACACGGGTGGCTGAACATGCTGACCTATCGTAGGTGAAAGAAAAGACAGAGTTTAACACAAAGGTTGGTTCACGAGAGTAGGATCCTAAAGATCCTAGAATGAGTTCGGACTGCAGGATATACCTCCTGCGTGTGCAGCTGCAAGTGCTGCGGCAACTCGTTCGTTAATCAGAGCCGTCAACTGGGCTTGTGTCATGTTAACGCGTCCAGACATGATCTTCACATCAAGAAGAACGTGAGTGAGAGGGGTTCGCGAAAGTACGATGTCAGAAGTGAGCAAGTGCACACGTGTTCAAGCAACAATAGTTATACTAACCAAGCATACCATGAGCAATGTACTATGTAACTAACAAGTAGGCAATATATACACAGATCATATCACCTAGAATGTCGAGCCTTGCATGTGGAGTGAAGCATCGTTGTGGACCGTTGAGCACTGTACAGGTTATAGTCTGGTTTTAACAAAAACGTTTTCCCCCTTTTTATTAAAACCAAGTTCTCTATAACCAATGGCTCTGATACCAATCTGTCACACCCCCAAAAAATCCACCCGCGGAGTACTACCGCTTGGAGGCGTGACTGACCAGGATCCAGCCACCAATCATATTGAACATGCGAGTTAAAAGATATAAAAGTTTAACCAATACAATTGGTGTCCAAACAAACACATAGTTAAGTTGCAAGCGGAAGCATAAGTCTTAAAACAAAACATAAGTTTAATTGTTTCATAGTTTAACATGGCACACAGTCGTCCATGTCCCACAACGATCCTCCTCCATGCAAGCTCCAGCTTAAGAACCTAAGGACCTACAAAGCATGTAGTAACGAGTCAACAACTAGTTGAGTGAGTTCACGGTTGGGTGTTCGTTTTAAGTTGTTTCGAAAACAGTTTCCTTTAGCTGGCATCCTGCCGTGGGGGTTACCCCATAGTTAAAAACGTGACTTGTTCATTTCCGGTTACTCTGGCAATCCAGCCGTGGGGGCTACCCCGTGTTAGTTATCTGGCATTTCGGCCGTGGGGGCTACCCCATGTATACACTAGACTCGTTACCATATCGACTGCTGACTGTAGTCATGTTTATGTGCCCTGAAACTGTCAATGTCTATCATCATTGACGTGCCCCAGATCCATTAGTTCACGCCCGTCCTCTGCGGCACGGTGTGAGGTTTGTCAGACCTAAATAGCGCTATCTAACTAATGACCCGCTCGCCATTGGCCCGGCGATTAAGTCGATATAAAAATGAGGGACTTCGTGATAGAGTTTTGGTCTAGTACGAGATATCTGTCCGTGAGGACGAGGAATTACATTCCTGAACCTTTGCTGTCCTACCCAAGGAGGACGAGGAACCCTGTTCCTTAACCCCAATTCCCGACCCCTGGGAATCCCATGCTTTGTAGAGGGTGTGAACTCACCTTGGTTTGCTCGGTAGAAACACAGAAAGGTCAAACAAGAAATGTTGTGGCTACTCACGTCCTATCATAGTTGTATCATGCAATCAGGTTCGTATTCAAGTAGTGCACGTATGTTCTACACGTATGCTAGCACGTTGCATGCAGTTCATCGACATTCACATTCAACAGCAATATATCAGGTCTGTACACTAGGCCCAAGAGTCCGGCCCAATCAAATAAGCCCATAATTAAACAAGTCCAACAGTGTGTACCCGCATATGATCCCGAGTCGCAACTAGGCGTTTGCGACTCGCAACCTGGGTCGAAATCATGGTTTCGGTCCGTGCTGTTTTGGCTACGAGTCGCAACCGGACTCGCAACCGTGGTTTCGAGTCACAAGGTTGGTGTGCTGATCCGGTGTGGTTTCGAGTCGCAACCGGGTGTTTGCGACTCGCAACTGATGTCGCAACCGGGAGATTTCGACTCGTTGTGCTTGGTTTCGAGTCGCAACTGATGGTTACGAGTGGACATAAGCTGATTCGGAACAGTGTACTATCCAATGAGACTTTGATTTCATGAAACAGTCTGTACTACTCTCATAAACATGTTTATTTGTCTAGTAATTTCCTAAAATGGATCAAACAAATCAGATTTCAAATATTCAACCATGTTCTTATGATATTCATCAAGTTCTTCATATATTCATCATGTTCATCATCATTCATATGAACCTAAGTCTAACAAAGTCATGAACAACAATCAATTCTTGAACATATTCATCTCATAGTTTCAAATCATCACATAACATATCAAAAATCAACTCTACCCTAATCTCATTAACATGGTACTACACCTATGCAAGCCGGTTTCTATGAACATCAACACTCCATGGTTTTGAATCATACTTAGACATAAAATATTGTGTGTTCATTAAGCAACATATCCGAAATCAAAGTATGTTAACCAAGCATCATCATATACATCATACACATTCGGTTCACACCCATCAGCAAACATACAACTATACTAGTCAAATCCTACCATTCATGCTATCATTTAACACAACCAACATCATAAAATCACTAACCAACATCATAAACACTAACCGGTTGTGAGGTGGTGAAAGATGAAGCTTTGTTTGGTGTGAACAAGCAAAAATCCGAGAATCCCTTTGGTGGTCGGTTGGTTGGATCCGAGAAGAAGGAGAAGAGGTGATGTTTAGTGTTTAGGGTTTTAGTGTGAGAGAGTGGAGAGTGTGTGTGTTGGAGAGTATAAGTGTTGTTGCCCAAAATGACAAGTATGGCTAACATGAGGATTATATACTAGTTCTAAGTAGTGCACCCTAATGGACTCGGATGAGGTGCACGGCCCAAACGGCCCATATGTCACACTAGTTCACTCGAGACCACATGGTCTCGAGTTGGGTTCATGGCTTTCGGCTCCTAACATACTCGAATGCATACACATAAGCACACATGTAATATAACACATAATCATATAAAAGGTTGTAGCTTATCATTAATCACATAAGTTTAACTATTCACACGTTTAAGCATACAACGAAAGGTTCTAAATTTCGAGTTGTCACAAAGATGATGTTTATTACAGGTTTTTAGTGAGATAAGAGAGAGGAGTTAGTGAGAGAGAGGTAAAAGAGACAAAAGGATGTTTGGGATCTAGTGCCCAGGTGTCGGCTGATTTGTTTATATATTCTCATTTGGTTTGATCGCACAATTCATGTGTGCTCTCACATTCCCTTGTGCGACCCTATTAGGGCATCTAGAAGGTGTCTCTTGGGCCTATTTGAAGGAGTGGGCTCTAATAATATGGACAATTTTTATCTAAGTGTTTTAATAGTACAAATAGCCCCATGTAAAATGCTCATACAAGGTAAATAATTAATTCACTAGTTATAAATCCAAGATAAATACTTAAATCGTATAAATCAAGTAACAAGGTTTCTAGTTTAAAGAATTAAAACGTACGGGTCAAACCCGAAGTGTCACATTTATACGGCCAAGTTCGTCGCCATGGGGAGCACCGATACTGTTCGTTAAAAAGAAAGACGGATCAATGCGTATGTGCATTGACTACCGTGAATTGAACAAGGTCACGATTAAGAATCGGTACCCATTACCGAGAATCGATGATCTGTTTAATCAACTACAAGGAGCTCGATTTTTCTCTAAAATCGATTTAAGGTCAGGATATCATCAGTTAAAGGTACAGGAAGAGGATATTCCTAAAACCGCTTTCAGAACAAGGTATGGCCATTATGAATTTACTGTCATGCCATTTGGTTTAACCAATGCCCCAGCTGCATTTATGGACATGTTGAACCGAATATGTAAGCCATATTTGGATAAATTCATAATTGTCTTCATAGATGATATTCTAATTTACTCTAAGAATAAAGAGGATCATGCAAAACATCAGCACGCACTTTTAAGTCTATTAAGAAAGGAAAAGATTTATGCTAAATTTTCTAAGTGTGAATTTTGGTTAGAACAGGTACAATTCCTTGGACACCTAGTCAATCATGAAGGAATTCATGTAGATCCAACAAAGATTGAAGCAATTACTAAATGGAAAACCCCTGAGTCACCAACCGAGGTTAGAAGTTTCTTAGGATTGGCCGGTTATTATAGAAGATTTATTCGAGATTTCTCTAGAATAGCCATTCCCTTAACTAAGTTAACCTGTAAATCTGTTAAGTTTGAATGGGGATTAAAACAAGAAGAAGCATTTAGAATTATTAAGTAAAGATTAACTCATACACCCATATTAGCATTACCAGAAGGAGCTGAAGACTTTGTAGTCTATTGCGATGCTTCTAAATTAGGTTATGGATGTGTGTTGATGCAATGCCAAAAGGTTATAGCTTACGCATCTAGACAACTTAAGAATCATGAAGAGAATTATTCAACTCATGATTTAGAATTAGGAGCTATAATTTTTGCTCTTAAGATTTGGAGACATTACCTTTATGGTAGTAAGTTTACCATATTCACTGATCATAAGAGTTTAAGGTATATTTTCAAACAAAAGGAGTTAAATATGAGACAAAGACGCTAGATGGAGATGCTTAGTGACTATGATTGTGATATCCAGTATCATGAAGGAAAATCAAATGTAGTGGCAGATGCTTTAAGCCGAAAATATCATGAAAAACCAAAAAGGGTACGTTCTCTTAAATTAAATCTACAAGTAGATTTAAATGATCAAATAAGAGAAGCACAAGAATCAGTAATCAAGGATGATTCTGAAAAATTAAAAGGTATGTTGAAAGAATTAAAACAAGGAACAGATGGAATTTGGAGATTATGTGGATACCTAAATTAGGAAACCTACGTCATCGTATACTAGAAGAGGCCCATAAGTCTAAATATACGATGTATCCAGGAAGTGATCAAATGTACCAGGATTTAAGGAAAAATTTCTGGTGGATAGGAATGAAAAAGGACATAGCAGCCTATGTTTCTTAATGTTTAACTTGTTCACAAGTTAAGGTTGAACACCAGAAGCCCTCAGGTTTATTACAACAATTAGAAAATGCCAGTGTGGAAATGGGAATTAATAACAATGGATTTTGTTACTAAATTACCCAAAACTTAGAAAGGAAATGATACAATCTGGGTGATTGTAGATAGGCTAACCAAGTCAGCTCATTTCCTACCAATGAAAGAAACTGTCAATATGGAACAATTAGCTAAATTATATGTAAATGAAATTGTTTCTTTACATGGCATTCCTTTATCAATTGTTTCTGATAGGGATAGTCGATTTACCTCTCATTTTTGGTCAAGTTTCCAAAAGGCAATGGGAACTAAGTTAAAATTGAGCACAGCTTATCATCCTCAAATGGACGGACAAAGCGAAAGGACAATTCAGACAATGGAGGACATGCTTAGAGCTTGTGTAATTAATTTTGGCAGTAATTGGGATGATCACTTACCTTTAATAGAATTTTCTTATAATAATAGTTATCACACAAGTATCAATGCTGCACCATTCGAAGCACTTTATGGAAGAAAGTGTCGAACCCCAGTCTGTTGGGCAGAAATTGGGGAAAAGCAACTATCTGGACCTGAGATAGTGCAAGAAACAACTGACAAGATTATTCAAGTCAAGGAACGACTAAAAGCAGCACGAGATCGACAGAAAAGTTATGCTGATAACCGACGCAAGCCATTGGAATTTCAAGTAGGAGATAAAGTATTGTTGAAAGTCTCTCCTTGGAAAAGAATAGTAAGATTCATCAAAAGAGGAAAGCTAAGTCTCGGGTATATTGGACCTTTTGAGGTTATTAGAAGAATAGGACCTGTAGCCTATCAGCTACAACTGCCAGAGGAAATGGCAGGAATACATGATGTGTTTCATGTATCTAATCTCAAAAAGTGTTTAGCTGATAAATCATTGATAGTACCTCTTAAGGATATAGAGGTAAATGAACAACTCAAGTTTGTAGAAAGACCTCTACAAATTGAAGACAGGAAAGTCAAGAATCTCAAGCATAAGAAATTAGTTCTAGTCAAAGTGAAGTGGGACTCCAAAAGAGGACCTGGGTACACATGGGAGTTTGAAGCAGAAATGAAAAAGAAATATCCGCATTTATTCCAATAGATCTCGAGTACGAGTTCTAAAATAAGGTGGGGAGAATGTAACAACCCTCGGTAAAACCAACACCCTTATAATATTTCCGACACCTTAGTATACTGTAAAATGTCCCATTATGTCTTATAATACACCCCGTATGTGAAAACCGAGCCCGAAATATATTATAGCATATAAAATAAATAAAAATCTAAAAATGTTAAGTTAAGGCGGGCAGGGTAGACCCACCCCAACATTTCACGCGGGCGGTATTAAGGTTGAGACCGGACTTCACTGATTTCTTAAGTTGATACGGGCCGCGTAAGCTTTAGCTTACTCTTACGCGGGCCGCTAGAGATCATTAAACGCGGAGACATCCTAGGCCGACACGTGTCGACATCGTGGCGGGCCTACTTGGTGACCGGGACAAGCTACACGTTGACCATATGTTAACGCAAGCCGCGTAGCCTTATGGCTACTCTTACGCGGGCCGCCTGAGAGTCGATTTCAGTAACTATAAATAGAACGCATCAGTTTTCGTTTTCCGTCGCTCACAATTCATTCTCAATCTCAAAATTATGTAGAAGAAACATTATAGTCGGGTATTATATCCCCCTAATTAGCGAGGTTCTGCTCCGTTGTAAGTATTATAACCCCTGTTTCGTAATAGTTACGTTGCCCGATTGATTTAGGGTTCCGTAACAACTGTCGTGGTTCTGCCCGACGTAGTTGTTGGAATGCCGTCTCGGGGAGGATATCATTAATATTTTCAAAGGGTTATGATACTAACCAATGTACATTTATATAAATTATAGATTATATCCAGGAAACCCTTACGAGAAACCTAATATAGCAATGTGAGTTTATCCTCTTTTTGTTAACCTTTTTGTAATATTTTACAAAACCTTAAATGTTTTACAATGTGATTAAGCGGTGATTGAGTCTTTGTAGTTCTTCAATTACTGTCGGTATGTTGGGGTTTTGTATACAAAATTTACTACACTGTGAGTAGTAAGTCAAGGTTGACAGTACGTTACCATTGGACAATGAGTTAGCCAATGTGTAATATGACCCACAAGTCAGTGGATTGATAGTACCAAATGGAGTAATTGTGTAGACATAAACAATGTGATCGCTCTCAATACTGTTTTAATTGATAAAATGTTTCTTGATCAAACTGGGATTCACTCACCAGTATTTCCGACTGACAAATGTTTTTAAAACGCGTTTCAGGTAATCCAATGTGACAGCCAATTAGTAAAAAGCCAGCTGGAGAGCACTGAAGGCTTGGGAAAAATGTGGCTATAAAAGTTATCTAATAAACGATGTTTTAAATTCAATAAAATAGGGTTTATCCCTATAAGTATATTGTAATAAGAAACTTGGGTTTTGCCCATGTTATTATTAATATCAAATATGGTGGTTTTATTAATATAAAAGCTATAACCTTTTGACGTTGCATAAATACACATCCATAACCTAACTTAGAAGCGTCACAATAGACTACAAAGTCTTCAGTTCCTTCTGGTAACGCTAGTACGGGTGCATGGGTTAGTCATTGCTTAAGAATTCTAAAGGCTTCTTCTTGTTTTGGTCCCCATTCAAACTTAATGGATTTACAGGTTAATTTAGTTAAGGGAATGGCTATTCTAGAAAAATCTCGAATAAATCTTCTATAATAACCGGCTAATCCTAAGAAACTTCTAACCTCGGTTAGTGACTCAGGGGTTTTCCATTTGGTAGTTGCCTCGATCTTGGTGGGATCCACATGGATTCCTTCATGATTAACTAGATGTCCAAGAAATTGTACCTGTTCTAATCAAAACTCGCACTTTGAAAATTTAGCATAAAGCTTTTCTTTCCTTAATAAACTTAAAAGTGCGTGCAAATGCTTTGAATGTTCCTCTTTACTCTTAGAGTAAATAAGAATATCATATATAAAGACAATTATGAATTTATCCAAATATGGCTTACATATTCGGTTCGTCATGTCCATGAATGCAGCTGGGGCATTGGTTAAACCAAATGGCATGACAGTAAATTCATAATGGCCATACCTTGTTCTAAACGCTGTCTTAGGAATGTCCTCTTCCTGTACCTTCAATTGATGATATCCTGACCTTAAATCGATTTTAGAGAAAAATCGAGCTCCTTGCAATTGATCGAACAGATCATCGATTCTTGGTAATGGATACCGGTTCTTAATCGTGACTTTGTTCAATTCACGGTAATCAATGCACATACGCATAGATCCGTCTTTCTTTTTAACAAATAAAATCGGTGCTCCCCATGGCGATGAACTTGGCTGTATGAATCCTTTCTCCAACAATTCGTCTAGTTGTTTCTTTAGTTCCTGCATCTCTGCGGGTGCCAATCGGTAAGGTGCTTTGGCAATTGGTGCTGTTCCTGGTAGCAGATGGATTTTGAATTCGACTTCTCTGTCTGGCAGTAGTCCTGGTAATTCTTCTGGAAACACATCTGAAAACTGGAATACTACTGGAATATCCTTTAGTTCTTTTCCTTTAGTGTTAGTGATTATGGAAATCAAATACACTAAAGATCCTTTTCTTATATAACTTCTTGTTTTCATCACAGAGATGAATTTCGTGGATCTAGATGGCTTATCTCCTTTAATTGTGATATTTTCACCTTTTGGTGAATTTACTTGAATTGACTTTTGATCACACAAAATACTAGCTTTATAGGCTATTAACCAATCCATTCCTAATACAACATCAAATCCTGCCAGATTCATTGGGTAAAGGTTTGCAATAAACTTTTGATTTAAAAATTCTATTCTTGCTCCCTGCAAGATTTCAGAAATCTTAATGGTTTCCCCATTTGCTGTCTCTACTAGACATTCTTGTGGGAGTTTAGTTAATGGTTGATTAAGAAGTTTGCAAAATGAAGTATTAATAAAAATTTGGTTTACACCAAAGTCAAATAATACTTTAGCAAAAACATCATTAACTAAAAACGTACCGGCTATCACGTCCGGAATCATCTTGGCTTCATCTGCAATCAGAACAAATGCTCTAGCATTTTAGTGTTCTTGTTGTTCGTAGCTGGAGCTAGTTTTGGATAGTTCGGCTTGATGTGACCCTTTTCTCGAAGCACATCCCATTATTAGGTTTCCTCCTGCAATCTTCTTCCTTGTGTCCTGGTAACTTGCAGAAATTGCAGTAAGTGGAGCATTTGCCAGAATGCTTTTTCTTGCAAGCCTTGCAGTAGGGTGCAGAGGTAGAACCTACATTCCTACGGTTGGATTTACCATAGCGGAATTCCTGGGTAAGCCTTTGAGCTAGGTTTCTCCTCTGGTATTCTTCTCGTGTTCGCACTAATTCATCTGTCAAGGTGTTTACTAGTTCTACAGCTTTTTCGATGGTATGGGGTCTAGCTGCCTTGACTACATGCCTAATCTCCCCAATTAGTCCCCAGATGTAACGGGAGATTAATACTGACTCTAGTGATGCAAGGGTTGGCACTATTCTAGCATATTCAAAGAATAACGTAGTGTATCCCTTACTATCTACTCCCGTCATCCTAAGATTTAAGAACTTATTTGCTATCTGTTCCTTTTCATTGGGAGGACAGAATTTTCTTTCCACCATGTTCTTAAATTCCTCCCATTCCATATTATAAACCCTATCACTTCCTCTAGACTGAAGGATAGTGTTCCACCACTCTAAGGCTGAATTCTTAAACAGATTAGAAGCAAACATTATCTTATCCTCTTCCTCACATTTGCTTATTTTTAAGACAGCCTCAGTCTTTTCTATCCAGCGTAGAGTTGCAATGGGTCCTTCATTGCCTGAGAATTCTATTGGTTTGCAGGACCAGAATTCCTTATAAGAACAACCATAAGGCATGGTTCTTCTTCTTTTGAGAATGGGCGCTTGAAGTAAGGGTCCATTGTTTACGCTGTGTTCCGGTTTAGTTGGTCGCTTACTGCTATGCTTACTTTTATTATCCGCTTCCTTAACAATTTGAATAATAAATGGCATTGCATCTATGATTCCTTGTGCCACTATGTGTTGTATAGCACTGTTATCCACTTGATTTCCATTGTTCGGATTCTCATTATTTGGGTTATTGTCGTTCTAGTTAATATCATTCTGGTTTTCTTGGTTCACTTCGTTGTCCATCTGAATTTTAAACATTTACCACGTATTAATATCACAAGATAATATTTAATACAACCAATCACACAACACGCATGTTGATCAAAAACGTCGAGCATTGCGACTTACTCTTTTTTTTATATATAATATGCATCTAATACAAACCAGTACTGAAATTAAAATTACAATACGACTGAAATAAAGATTACACACTAGTAGGCATCCATAGCTATGATTTTTTTTCATACACACATATCATATATTATTATATTATTATTATTACTACTACCTCCACCATCACCATCATGGATATGGATTCATCCAGAAATCCATATTGCGTTCGTCGTACTTCCAGATGAGTCGCTCTCCCACCTGTCTCATCCTCTCGCTACTTTCTAAAATTTCCTCACCGAATGTCCTGAGTTCTTGCACATTTTCTGCATTCATTGGGGGTGCAGGTTCTGGGACTGGGTTTAGAATCTAAGGCATGGTTCCTGGATTCGGCATGGGCATGTCTCCTGGTAGTAGGGATCTAGAGGGTCCAAACCTGGGTAAGTTCCTAGATTCGGCATGGGCATGTCTTCTGGTATCGGGTAACGTTGCACATAGTCCCTATTGTCGTCCCACCATGGGTCGTAGTTTGGGTCTAAGGGATTGGGTACTGGTACCCTATGTATCTCCTCTGGGTTAAAATCATGCATTTCAACTTGATTTTCGGGGTTGTTTTCTATTTCCATTGGCTGGTTAGGGAATAGTGGTAGTGGTTGGGGTGCTATCATTTGCTCCAGGTTAGGGTCGGCTGTTGTGGTTGCTAGGATATGGAAATTAGCTAAACTCCTATTAAGCATGTCCTGGGCATGTGCATATGTTTCTCTTTTAGCGGCTGCTAGGACTATCTGTTGTTGCAACTTTTTCATTCGTTTCCTACGCTCATGTGCTCCCCTACTGAACCATCCTCTCTTTTTAGGAGGGAATGGCTCTTCAGACTGAGCCTTAAATACGAATATTCCTTCTTCATTATCAGCAGAATACCCTGAGAGGGTAGGCTGTGAAGAGGCGTCTTCGCTTCTAGGCGAACCGGACAATTGACGGTACGCGTCGGATGGTCCTTGGTCGATCATGTTGTAAACTAACAACTAGTCAAATAACACACAACAATAAAATACAAATATGCACGTATTTCCGTAATTTATTTCCTACCACTTTAAATACATTTTGTTGTCAGCATAACACTTATGTGGCTGAATCAGTGGCTTAGCTCTGATACCACCTTCTGTCGCAACCCCCGTCCCCTAACAAACCCGGGAACGGGCGGCCGCGGCCAGTTTCGGTGGTATCTAGAATTTATCCATTTTGGCAGCGGAGATTATATCAGGACCGTAGTTAGGAAATATTTTATCAGAGTAAAATACCACACTTTCATAATATTAAACATGTGGGAATAATCCCAAGTTTTAAGTACACACATTTTCATAGGGGTAAACCCAATTTTATTTAATAAAAACATCTCTTTATTTTTAGGTAACTTTATTGCCACTTTTCCAAGCCTTCAGTGCTGTCCAGCTGGCTTCTATTTGGCTTTCACATTTTGTTACCTGAAACGCGTTTAAAAACATTTTGTCCGTGGGAAATACTGGTCAGTGAATCTCAGTTTAATCAAGTTTAATAAAGACCATTGTACAGTATTGAGGGCGGTCGCGCAATTACATTTGTTTCCATCTATTCAATTACCACCCACGGTACTGTCAACCCGACTTGTGGTCATGTTACTCCTCGCAAGGCAGTAACAAATTTTGTATACAAAACCCCAACATACCGACGATAATTGTAGAATACAAATACTCAATAACTGTTTAATATATTATTAATTGTGTGAGGTTTTGTAAAAACAATTTGCGAAAAGGAGATTACTCACATTGTTGTCTTAGGTTTTCTGTAAGGGTTTCCTGGTGATAATCTATCATTTACACAAATGCACACGTGTTAGTATAATAACCCTTAATATTTACATTAGTAATACCCTCCCCGAGACGGCATTCCAACGACTACATCGGGCAGAACCTCGACAACCGTTACGGAACCCTGGATCAATCGGGCAGCGTATCTAATACGTAACGGAACCCTGGATCAATCGGGCAGCGTATCTAGCCGAGACGGCTTCAGTTGAATCTTTTGGAATCTACGTGAAACTTGTTGAAACTTGAGTCTTTAAGCTATCATGTGCGAATCTATATACTGTGAGACTTGTGATCTAAACTTATACGATCCTTCTGATTGGATCTTTAGATGTCTTCTCGTAAGCTATCCGACTTTCTCAAGAGATCCAGGTAGAAGTCTCAAAAAAAGATGATGTCCTTCATGGCCGACCAGATTGCTCGCGTCATGCCAAAGATCATCTCTGAGATCCAAGGATCAAACACTCCTCCATCCTCTGTGGAATCGAAAGGCGAGAAGCTAAAGCCTACAAGGTTCAGCTACAAACACTTTGTCTCTTGCAACCCTAAGCCTTTCACGGGCAGTGATGGGGTGACCGCTATGCTTGAGTGGTTCGATAGCATCGAGGTTACTTTCATTAACAGCAAATGCTCGGAGCATTTAAAGTCTAGGAGTGCAACGGGAATGTTTCAAGGTCGAGCTCTGGAGTGGTGGTCAAATGAGAGAAACATCCACTCTAATGAAGAAGCCTATGCTCTTCCGTGGACCGAGGTGCGAGAACTAATGATGCTCGAATTTTGCCCTCCCCATGAACAACTGAAGCTTGAGGAAGAGTTTTGGCATCTCAAGCAGATTGGTGATGACAATCTCGCTTATACTACCCGTTTCAAGCAACTCAGTTTAATCGTGCCTCACTTGGTTTCTACTCCGAAGCGCATGATAACCAAGTACATAAATGGGTTACCTCCTACAATGTGTGATTCGATCGAAGCAGCTTAACTGGAGACTATTAAAGAAGTTTATCGACTAGCCGCAAGCTTAAACAACAACCGCATCCATGACAAACAATTTGCTACTCCTGCTCCCTCTAAGTCAGCAAACCAAGTGACCCAGCAGCCTAGTGGCAGCAGAAACAAGAAGAGAAAATCTCAGGGTTCAGGATGCAATGCGATTGTTCCTGCTGCAAACCCTGCTCCTAAGCCTGCCCCTGCTGCTGCTGCTGTTCCAAACCCTCCTGCTCCTGAAATAAAAAAGAAGTACACTGGGCCTCACCCCAAGTGTGCAACTTGCAACTTTCATCATCCTACTACTTCTACTTGTCGTTTGTGTACCAACAGTAATCGCTATGGTCACACGACTCCCTACTGTCGTCAAGCCAACTCGGCCCAGCCAGCTCAACAAGCCCCAGTACAGGCAGCTTTACCAGCTCTCCCAGCTCCTCCGCAGAACCCAAGGCCAGTCAACGTTGTTCGTGCATGCTACAAGTGTGGAGATACTACTCACCTCCGTAATCAGTGTCCTCAGCTGAACCAAGAGCAACAGCCAGACACTCGTGGACAAGCGTTCAACCTTCATGCTAACCAGGCTCGTAATGACAATGACGTCGTGAATGGTACGTTTCTCGTCAATAACCTTTACGCTTCGATACTATTTGATACTGGTGCCGACAAAAGCTTTTTGTCCGTAGAATTTGAATCTTTGTTAAACTATGCACGCTCTAAGTTACCTAAGTTTTTTTCAGTTGAGATTGCCGATGGTAAATCAATTCTAGTTGATTCTATCCTTAGTGGTTGTTCCTTGACTCTTAATGATCACGTATTTACTATTGATCTAATACCCATGCAATTGGGTAGTTTTTATGTCATAATCGGCATGGATTGGTTGCGTAAGAATCATGCCGAGATTGCTTGCATGAGAAGTTCGTCCGTCTTCCTCTTCTTTTCGGTGATATTCTACACGTATATGGAGACCGACCTTCTAGAGGACTGAAGTTGATGTCATGCACTCAAGCGAATAGGTGTTTACGTAAACAGAACTTTGCCTTCTTGGCCCACGTAGTGGAACAAAAGGTCAAGGGGAAGAACATAAGCGATGTTCTAGTAGTGTGTGATTTCCCTGACGTCTTCCCTGAAGATCTTCCTGGTCTTCCTCCTCCTAGATCTGTTGATTTTCGCATTGACCTCATGCCTGGTGCGACTTCTGTCGCCAAGGCTCCTTACCAACTTGCACCATCCGAGATGCAAGAGCTATCTAGTCAACTGCAAGAACTGCTCGACAAGGGATTCATTCGTCCAAGTACCTCTCCGTGGGGAGCTCCCGGGCTATTCGTCAAAAAAAGATGGTTCGTTTCGTATGTGTATCGACTACCGTGAACTTAATAAGCTTACCATTAAGAACCGTTATCCTCTACCTCGTATTGATGACCTATTCGACCAACTACAAGGCGCATCCTGTTTCTCGAAAATCAACCTTCGATCTGGTTATCATCAGCTCCGTGTTCTCGAAGATGATATACCCAAAACCGCGTTTCGCACTCGTTATGGGCACTACGAGTTTATGGTCATGCCTTTTGGCTTGACCAACGCACCCTCCGTGTTCATGGATCTTATCAACCGTGTTTGTAAACCTTATCTTAATCGTTTTGTGATAGTCTTTGTTGACGATATTCTTATTTATTCTAAAACTAAAGCTGATCATTCTCGTCATTTACGCTTGATGCTTGAAGTGTTACGTGGTGAACGCTTATACGCTAAATTCTCTAAGTGCAAGTTTTGGATTGATGAAGTACAATTTATTGGTCACGTTGTTAGTAAACAAGGTATTCATGTTGACCCTTCTAAAATCGAAGCTGTGACGAATTGGAGTACGCCTAAATCTGCATCTGAGATTCGTTCCTTCCTTGGATTGGACGGTTATTACCGCTGATTCATCTCGGACTTTTCTAAGATCGTTGTTTCTCCTACTACCCTGACTCAGAAGGAGAAACCTTTTGCTTGGGGTCCCGAGCAAGAGGAATCTTTTCAGACTCTTTTGTGTAACGCTCCTGTGCTTACTCTCCCTGATGGGAATGACGACTTCGTGGTGTATTGTGATGCCTCGAACTGTGGCATGGGTTGTGTGCTCATGCAGTGGGATAAGGTTATTGCTTATGCCTCCCGTCAACTCAAAATACATGAGAAAAACTATACTACTCACGATCTGGAGCTTGGTGCAGTTGTGTTTGCGTTAAAGATCTGGCGACACTACCTATATGGTACCAAGTGTGTGGTTTTCACGGACCATAAGAGCCTTCAACATATCTTTAACCAAAAGGAACTGAACATGCGACAGAGACGTTGGGTGGAATTGCTTAATGACTATGACTGTGAAATTCGCTATCATCCTGGAAAGGCGAATGTCGTGGCCGATGCTCTTAGTCGTAAGCCTCATGTAAACACTATCCGTTGTTTTCATGTTTCTAGTGATCTTCACGCTTGTAATTCGTGAAGCCCAGTGTTCGTCAGCTAATGAAGGTAGTCTATTTATCGAAATACGAGGTGCTACTGTGGATCAACTCGAAACTAAGTCTGATGGTCTTCAATACTATCTAAATCGCATTTGGGTGCCAGATCGCGATAATCTTCATGAGCTCATTATGAATGAGGCTCACCAATCCCGATACTTTATTCATCCAGGTGCTGATAAGATGTACCGTGACTTGCGTATGACTTATTGGTGGCCTGGTATGAAGAAGGACATAGCTGCGTACGTCGCTAAGTGCCTTACCTGCATGAAGGTAAAGGCTGAACATCACCATCCTTCGGGACTCTTAGAACAACCCGAAATTACTGTTTGGAAATGGGATAGCATTGCTATGGACTTTATAACTAAACTACCCCGTATCTAATCTTCGTAAATGCCTAGCTGAAGAAGAACTGTAGGTTCCCCTCGAAGACTTGTAAATAAATGAAGCTTTACACTTCATGGAGAAACCGGTCGAAATCATGGATCGAGGTATCAAGCGATTGAGGCGCAACAAAATTTCCATAGTTAAGGTTCGATGGGAAAGAAAGTGTGGCGCTGAATTCACTTGGGAACTCGAAAGTGAGATGAAGGCCAAGTATCCGCAGCTCTTCGAGCAGTCTTCTTCTTAGATTTCGGGGACGAAATCTCCTAAAGGAGGGGAGACTGTAATGCCCTGCGTCCCTAGACTTTTAGCTTTTGTCAATTTTAGTCCTTACACTATGTGAAACTTGACTCTTTGATACTTGAATCTTGAAACTTGGATGATACTTGAAACTTTGTGAATCTTAATACTATGATACTTGATTCTTAATACTTACTTGATTCTTGATACTCGATACTTAATACTATGATACTTGATTCTTGAGACTTAATTCTTGATACTCAATACTTAAAACTATGATACTTGATTCTTGATACTTGATTCTTGACTCTTAAGACTCGTGAAACTTGAGACTTGGTTGAACGAGAGACTAGAGGCTTGACACTTATGTAAACCTGGAAACTTGGAAGCTTTAGTGTTAATTAAAGAATCTTGATATGTAATAATACTACACAATAATACGCAACGCAACACTTAAGATAACTCGCAAAACGAACCAAAGACGAAAAAGTTGCTAAACGGATTGGACTGTCCGAATGGACATCCGATCGAAGGGCCATCCGACCGAATAACCATCCGATCTAGCTCCTACACCGCCTTACTCATACTCTTGACACTATAAATAAGACATGTCACATCATTTTTCACTGATTTGACAGTCTCCTCCGACCCAGACGCACGCACTCCATTCTCAGGCACTTTTCTTCGATTCTAAGCCGATTCTTATAAGTTTTCAACTTAAATCTTGTACAACTTTGATCATTACACGATTCTTCATCAAAATCACATTTTTCACCATGAAATCACTAAGATTCGAGCTCTTGAAGGTGACGTCATCATGGCAGTTGTACAACCGACTATGTGATGTCATTTACGGCAAGCTTTAGCCCGGATCTAAGAGATTTCCATACGTTTTACACCAAATCTTTACAAAAATCTAAGTTTTTCAGTTAGTTTCATGTTATTCTTCAAACTTTCTTAACTTATTACCTAAGACGGTGAACTCCGGACCCAAACGGATTGTAGACTTGATGATTAGTCTGGAGTCGGCTTGGAGATGGATTATCACCGGAGAAGATGACCGGAGTACGGGTCAGGCATGAAACGCAGCCAATAACAATCGTCCGATCGAACGGGGTGATTCCCATCCTATCAGGCGAGCTGAACTTTGGTAAGTTTCCATTGCCTTGATACGTTACCACGTCACCTTCGTTGAACTCAAACTTAGAAATTTTACAACGTTTCAAGGAGACGAGAACACCAAGGACGAACAGGTTATTTAGCTTGAAAGGTTGTAATTTCGCTTGAAAGAGACATGTGCAGTTTCAAGCGAAATCAACTCAGTTAATTTCGCTTGAACTGACATTCTACTGCTTCAAGTGAAATCTGAACTCTATATATAGGTGTGTTTAAGCGAAATCTAGAAGAATTATTCCGGTCAGAGCAACGAAGTGCTGCCAAAGTGTCGTCTCGCTGTAAATTGCTTTCAAATCAATAACACGACAGTTTAAAGTGATATTCTAGCTGAATTGACCTTAGTACGTCTGTTTCCGCCTTTCGTACTGAGTAAAACTCTTCTGATCGACTCGTTCGGGTCTGCATTTTCTGATTTCTACACCTTCTTTTTCAAATTGAACTTGATTTTACGGTCAAAATGTCCTGATTTTCACACATCTTGTGCGCTTTTGTGTATTAACAAACCCAAGAAAGTTTCAGAACTAAAATCGGCCTAGAACTAGATCATTTTGATAAAAATCAGCTCGAGAATATGACATCAGCATAATTTCGCTTGAACTGACCTGTTGATTTCGCTTAAAATCTCACTTTGGATATGATTTCACTTGAGAAATTGTGTTGATTCCGCCTGAAACAGTATTCCGCTTGAGAAGTTCTCTTGATCTCGCTTGAGAATTGCTATTCCGCTTCAAAGTCCTTATTTCGCTTGAGTGATCTGGTTTGAAAGTAGTGTTTTCGCTTCAACAAAGATATTTCGCTTCATCGGAGATTTCGCTTGAATTTGTGATTCCGCTTGAAATCACTGTTTGACAAGTTCTTGAAAACCGAAACATGGAAGAGGAATTTTTCAACGCATTCGCTACCCCGGTTACCCCGATTACTCTTGCACAGAACACGATGTTAGAAAACGAAACAGGGACGATGCAAAAACCGCCTAAGCTCATGAACATCGAGGAGTATAAGGGTTGGGAAGGACGGTTTGAGAATTGGGTACAAGCAAACTACTTAGATGCTTGGGAATGTGTTGAAACAAAATATATTAGACCGACGAATGATGAGGAAGAGATTATTGCAATAAAAGATCTAAGTGCAGAAGATAGAAAGAAATACAAAGATGAAAAAATGATGTTAAGTCTACTACAACAAGCTGTGAAGGAAGATATTTTGGTTCTATTACAACACAATGGAACTTCTTATTCAATCTGGAAAGCATTAAGATCAAAGTTTCATGGAAGCCAAGAAATGATTAAAAACAAGAAATCACTTTTGAAAAAGGAATTTGATCTTTTTCGTGGGTTGAAAATTGAAAGCACAAAGGAAATTATTGAACGATATTGCAATTTGTTAGCCAACATGAAAAGATTGAGCATCAACAAAGATAATGAAGAGTTGATTGAAAAGCTAGCCGATGCATTGCCATATGAGACTTGGAGCACATATCTTATGATGTTGAGAAACAAGAAAGGATTTAGCAGTCTGACATTGAGCAAGTTTATTGAAAGGATTGAGGCTCGGGAGATGGAACAGAGAAAGGTCTTAAGAATGAAAGATTTTGACGGTGAACAAGATATTAGACTGTATTACAAAGGTGGGGTCAGTGATAAAACCACCAACATGTCACCAAAGATTGAGACAGCTTTCAATGCTAAGAGTTCATCTGGAAGTTCTTCCAAAGGATCAAACAGCAACACAAATTTTTCATCATATCCATCATTTGATCCAAACATTTCAACAACCAAGATTGGAAAGAAGCTACAATGCAATATTGTTTTGAATCTGGAGAATGATGAGGATTATTCAGCAGAAATTGCTAAGAGTCACATGTCTTTGTTGGGAACAGTATTGGAATCCTATGGTAGTTTTGTGGCAGGTCGGATCGGGAATCCTATGTTGACAAAAGAGGATTACGATCAAATTGACGCTGAGGAAATGGAATTAATGGATATTAAATGGTGTTTGGCAAGTGTATTGAGACGAGCTGAGAAATTTAAGCAGATCACAGGAAGAGATGATTTACGTGAAGCTAATGTTTCTACTTTGGGTTTTGATAAATCTAAAGTCACTTGTTTTCGTTGCAGGGAAAAAGGACACTTCAAGAGGGAGTGCAAAAACCGCGAAGCAAGTGGAGCTCAAAATCCGTTCAATAATAACAATGATTACTACCGGAAGGCCATTTATCATCAAGTTGCACAACAACAACAAGAACCACAAGTGGTACATGGTAGGAAAATAATCGAGGAATCTTCAAAGAAAGCTTGCATGGTGAATCAGGATGACAAAGAGCCCGAAGGCTGATAAAGACTGAAGTTGCGAAGACTTGACACTTTAAGACTCGTCAACATTTGAGGGGGAGTCTGTTGGTGCATGCGTCTGTCGACTTCGTCTTGTATCGAGTCTTGTTCATAGAATGTTAAATCAGGGCACGCAGTTCAAGAAAACAGGTTATTTCGCTTGAAAGGTTGTAATTTCGCTTGAAAGAGACATGTGCAGTTTCAAGCGAAATCAACTCAGTTAATTTCGCTTGAACTGACATTCTACTGCTTCAAGCGAAATCTGAACTCTATATATAGGTGTGTTCAAGCGAAATCTGTAAGAATTATTCTGGTCAGAGCAACGAAGTGCTGCCGAAGTGTCGTCTCGCTGTAAAATGCTTTCAAATCAATAACACGGCAGTTTAAAGTGATATTCTAGCTGAATTGACCTTAGTACGTCTGTTTCCGCCTTTCGTACTGAGTAAAACTCTTCTGATCGACTCGTTCGGGTCTGCAATCGATCCTACAGTTAGGAGGATTCTATTTGCTTTCCTTGATTATTGGGAAAGTGGAAAATGCATTGGGACACTTGGGCTATCACTTGGACTGCGTACACTAGCATGGCTGAAACTATTTTATTATTTACAAGACGGATATGAGTCCTGATGTGTGCAAAATGCAACATATAAATTATATCAATTGTGGCATAAAACTAACCCTTTTTTAGTACTAATGTTGGAAAAAGTGTGCTTTTGTCTTTCTTTTGTATTTTCAGGAATAAATGAGCTCAAATGGACAAAAGAAGCAAAAAGGCTGCTAAATCTAACATAAATACAAGAATCGGAATAAACGTGGCATGCCCGACCCCTCGACAGCATCCTCCCAAGCAAAAACAAGAAAACAGAAGGCTGAACACGCCCCGTGCTCAATGAGCACGAGGGCGGGCCCAAGTGTCTATAGAAAAGACAAAGCTGTAGAAGCTTCTATCACCCACCACGGGGGCGTGCCCAGCGGACACGGGGTCGTGGTCAACTCTAAGATTCGAAGAATCTAAGGAAATCTTGATAGTACAGATACACTTCTGCACACAGGGTCGTGCCCAGCGAACACGGGGGCGTGGTCAACTAATGCAGACAAACTCCAATTAATGAAGAAAGAGAAGAGGGTGGACACGGGGTCGTGCCCAATGGACACGGGGCCGTGTCCGGGCTTCTGTGCAAGCTATAAATAGGGGTGTTTGGCTAACTTGCAAATCATCCCTTGGCAAACCACCTCTCTCACACTTCACCCACACTCCACCACCACCACAACACCATCATCCACCACCATCATCCATCATAGAGTGTGTAGTAGTCTCGGGATCCAAGATTGATCGTAAGAGTTCTTGACAATCAAAGGCCATGTTGGCCTAAGTCTCTTACATCACTTGGTGAAGACAAGCATTTAGTGTAATACTTTTTATTTTTAATCTTTTCGCACTTTTTATTTGGTTATGTATTAATGACTTTAATAACTAGTTTCTTATGTTGAAGGTGAGTTGTCACACCCCCAAATTCCACCATGCGGAGTATCACCGCTTGGAGGCGTGACATGACCAGGATCGAGCCACCAATCATATTGAACAACATAATTAAGTAAATAAAACCAACCACACTACAATTGGTGACCAAAAGAGAGTAACCGATTTTAAGTTAACAGCGGAAGCATAAAACGTAAGTCTAAAACATAAGTCCCATAGTTCATAAGTTTGAAGTTCAAAACGTAAGTCTAATAGATTCGTAAAGATTAATTAAGTAAAAACTCAACTCTAGTTGCTGTTACAAAAAGGGTCTTTAAAAATAGTAAACGAAGTCCAAAAATTATGATTCCAGTGCCATTAAAACCGTATTTCATAATACATAAATATAGACTTCAGAAAATCAGTTTTTCGTTAAGTTACTGTCTGGTTACAGCCAACTGAAGTTGGCTGTAAACACCAACCAGCCCCTGTTTTCAGCTTTTTAATATTCTAATGCGAGTTATATTGGTTCCGTTAACATGTTCAGCGAATAACAACATTTCTAGTAATCAATATTAACAAGTAAATCATCAAGTAATCAACAACGAAATCAAAACAACTTCATACTAACATAAATACATCATGTTTCATCTTTATATTAAGCTTTATGTTCATCTTTTGGTTCTTGTTCTTTAGTGATTTGAACATACTAACATACTACAACTTTTGATCACAAAAACAAGATGAACAAGGGTGTACAAGTAACTTACTACTAGCACAAGGCTAGGGTAGGATCTAGTGATGAAGATGACGAGAAAAGATGATGAAGAAGCAAGAAACAAAGCTCCCTTAATGCTCCACAAGTAGCAAGCCTTCTTGTATCCACCTTTAAGCTTGAAAGAGACTTGAAAATGGAGGTTGATGGTGGTTTAATGGTGGTGAGGGTGGCGGTTTAGGGTGACCGAGAAAGGGAGAGAGAGATGAGAGAGTTGGAGTGAAGTGGTGAATGAAATGATATGGTGATCTTGTGCCATGACTTATAAGATTGTTCTATATATTTTGTACAAGAGATCAAGTAAGGATCAAATCAAATCTTAGGTGAAATCTAGTAAGATATGTTGAAGATTTGGGTGGGTCCTATGGGACCGAATTCGGTTGGGGGGGGGGGGTTAAGGGTAACTTTGCAACTAAATTATAAGGACTAGTTAGATTTCAAGTAATAAACTTCCAGATGTTAGTTAGTTGCTATTTAGTGGGTGTTAGGGTGTTCGGGGATCACGACAAGCCAAGAAATAATGAAACAATGTTTCTGACAAAAAATTAGTGTTCCGGGTAATGTCCGGTTGTACGGTTAGATATCGTTCCGTTAAAGTGTTTAATCATTCCGTAAAGTGTCTATTATATATATTTTGTAACACTTTTAATTCCTAACACATAGGAGAATATTCAGGACCATTTAGTCAATTTTCTGTGCACGACTAGTATGTTAACAAACACATGTAAGTATGACACAGTAACAGGAAACAGTTAAGTAATTCAACACAGTCACTAAGCACTTTAATTATCATTAAATAGTCGTATGGATACATGTAATTACGAGGATTGTCACATTCTCTCCCCGTTAAGAAAATTTCGTCCCGAAATTTAGTGCGTGGTTACTGAGGAAGCTAGTTAAGTTGCGTTGGTTTCCTGGTTTTCCTAGCGTGTCACATCATCCCCTTGTTGGTTTGGAATTTCGTCCCGAAATTCTGCAGTAGCTTCAGTCTCAGTAGTGGTTGCACTTTTCTTAAACAGCTGGGGGTACTTGAGTTTCATTTGGTCTTCTCATTCCTAGTTATACTCTGGGCCACGACGGGAATCCCAACGAACTCAGACAAGAGGTATCCTGGTACGCTTGAGAACCTTAACATCTCGATCCGTAATCTCTACCGGTTCCTCGACGAATCGCAGCTGGTCGTCGATAGTGGGCTCCTTTAAGGGAACTATGAGGGTCTCATCTGACAGACACTTCTTCAGATTCGACACATGGAACACATTGTGAACTCCGCTGAGTTCTTCAGGTAGATTCAACTTGTAGGCGACTTTGCCAATTTTCTCAATGATTTCAAACGGTCCGACAAAGCGCGGATTGAGCTTGCCTCGTTTGCCAAAACGGACTACACCTTTCCAAGGTGAGACTTTGAGTAGCACTCGATCCCCAACCTGGAACTCGAGTGGTTTTCGTCGCTTATCTGCATAGCTTTTCTGACGGTCACGAGCTGCCGCCATTCGTTGTTGTATCTGAGCAATTCTCTCGGTCGTATCTAGTATAAGTACTGGGCCAGTGATTTGGCTGTCACCAACTTCTGCCCAACAGAGAGGTGATCGGCACTTTCATCCATACAATGCCTCAAACGAAGCGGCCTGGATGCTGGTGTGGTAATTGTTGTTATACGAAAACTCCACTAGCGGGAGGTGCTTTTCCCAGCCATTACCAAAATCGATTACACATGCCCTAAGCATGTCTTCAAGGGTTTGGATGGTACGTTCAGATTGCCCATCCGTCTGTGGATGATATGTCGTGCTCATGTCTAATCGAGAGCCAAAGGACTTGTGCATAGCTTGCCACAGTTCGGATGTAAAACGTGAGTCACGATCAGAAATGATGGAGGTTGGCACTCCGTGCCTTGATACTACTTCCTTTAGGTAGATGTCTGCTAGAGTAGAAAACTTATCCGTTTCCTTGATGGCCAAGAAGTGTGCAGACTTAATCAATCGATCCACTATCACCCAAATAGTGTCATTTCCGCGTTGAGATCTAGGCAGGCCAGTAACGAAATCCATGGAAATTTGCTCCCATTTCCATGTCGGTATTTCTGGTTGTTGGAGTAGGCCTGATGGTTTCTGGTACTCGGTCTTGACCCTAGCACAAGTCAGGCATTTACTGACCTAGGTTGCTATGTGGGCTTTCATGCTAGGCCACCAGTATGTAGTCTTTAGGTCGTGGTACATCTTATCCGAACCAGGATGTACAGAATAACGAGACTTATGTGCTTCATCCATCACAAGTTCGCGTAGGTCTCCATACAGTGGAACCCAGATGCGTCCGTTTACATAGTAGGCGCCGTTTTCCTTTTGTTCTAGCCGTTTTCTCGATCCTCATAAGGACTCAGCCCTGATGTTCTCTGCTTTCAATGCTTCGACCTGAGCATCACGAATTTGAGCAGGAAGACTAGATTGGATGGTAAGTTGTAACGCTCGCACACGTTTAGGTATAGTATCCTTTCGACTGAGGGCGTCGGCCACCACATTGGCTTTGCCCGGATGGTACTTGATAGCGCATTCATAATCGTTCAGGAGCTCGACCCATCGGCGTTGTCGCATGTTTAACTCCTTTTGCTTGAAGATATGCTCGAGACTCATGTGATCGGTGTAAATGGTGCACTTGGTACCGTACAGGTAATGTCTCCATATCTTAAGCGCGAAAACAACCGCTCCCAATTCCAGGTCGTGCATAGTGTAGTTCCTTTCGTGAACTTTGAGTTGGCGCGATGCGTAGGCAATGACATTGTCACGTTGCATCAACACGCATCCAAGTCCCTGGATGGAAGCGTCGCAATAAACCACAAAATCATCTGTGCCTTCAGGCAATGAGAGAATAGGCGCGCTACAAAGTCTATCGTTTAAGTGCTGAAAAGCAGATTCCTGTGCATCACCCCAATGACAGGTGATACCCTTCTGAGTCAGCGAAGTGAGAGGTTGTGCAATCTTGGAGAAATCCTTGATGAATCTTCTGTAGTATCCTGCCAAACCCAAGAATTGGCGGATTTCTGTTGGTGTACGGGGTGCAGGCCAGTTCTTGATCAAATCAACCTTGGATGGATCAACATGAATCCCATCCTTGTTTACTACGTGGCCTAGAAAGTGGACTTCGCGAAGCCAGAAGTCACATTTCGAAAATTTAGCATACAGTTGCTCTGCTCGAAGAAGTTCCAGCATAAGTCGTAGATGCTGCTCGTGTTCCTCCTGACTCTTAGAATAGATCAGGATGTCGTCGATGAAGACTATGGCAAATTTATCCAGGTAAGGTTTGCACACTCGGTTCATGAGATCCATGAAGACCGCAGGTGCATTCGTTAATCCGAAAGGCATAACTAGAAACTCGTAATTGCCGTAACGAGTTCTGAATGCTATTTTAGAGACGTCCTCCTCTTGGACTCTCAGCTGATGATAGCCTGACCTTAGGTCAATCTTGGAATAGAAGCTCGACCCTTGCAACTGGTCGAACAAGTCGTCAATACGTGGGAGAGGATAACGATTCTTCACGGTCACCTTGTTGAGTTCGCGGTAGTCAATACACATTCTGAAGGTACCGTCTTTCTTTTTCACAAACAAGACTGGAGCTCCCCCAGGGCGAAGAGCTAGGACGTATGAAACCCTTTTCCAAGAGTTCTTGTAATTTCGTGGACATTTCTACAAGTTCTGATGGAGCTAGTCGATAAGGTGCACGAGCTATTGGTGCTGCTCCAGGAGCTAGCTCGATTTGAAACTCGACTTGTCGATGAGGCAGAAGACCAGGTAATTCCTCAGGGAATACCTCAGGAAAATCACGTACAACAGGTATGTCTTCTATCTTCCTTTCTTCCGAGGATGTATCAGAAACGAGAGCTAGAATAGCAATATGGCCCTTTCGCAAACACTTCTGGGCCTTAAGGAAAGAGATGATGCCTACAATAGCACCACTCTTGTCGCCATGAATCATGAGAGGTTCTTCATCAGAACGAGGAATGCGGACGATTTTCTCCTTGCAAATAATCTCCGCTTGATGGTGAGATAGCCAATCCATCCCAATAACAACGTCGAAACTACCAAGTACGATAGGAATAAGATCGATAGAGAAGGTCTACCCAGCTAAGACGAGGTTACAACCCTTAAATATGTGTGTGGCCTCGAGACTTTTACCGTTTGCTAGTTCTACCGTGTGTTTGGTGGTCAAAAGTGTTGGAGTGCGTTTAAGCATTTGGCTAACTTTTAAGGATACATAACTAGTATCGGCACCCGAATCAAATAAAATAGTAAACAAGAAGTCATCCAGAAGAAACTTACCCATCACAACATTGGGATCGTTCCTTGCATCACCCTGACCCAGCACGAAGACACGTCCCCTGGCACCATTGTCGTTATTGTTACCCCTGTTGTTGCCTCCGTTGTTGCCTCCATTGTTGTTCCCGTTTCCTTGGTTGTTGCTGTTCTGATTCTGGTTCAGCTGAGGGCAGTTCCTCTTAAAGTGGCCTTCAGCGCCACGCTGAAAGCATCCTTTATTGCCCTGTTGTTGCTGTTACTGGTGATTCTGTGGAGCTTGTAATTATTGTTGGCGATTTTGATTTGCTGGTCGTGCGCTCCTGCAATCCTTTGCTTCATGACCAAACTTGTTACACCTCAGACAACGACCCTTGTTGCACTGCCCGCTATGATGCTTGTGGCACCGGTTGCACTTGGGGTGGTTCCCTCGGTATCCACCCTGTCCTTGATTACCAGAAGACTGCTGACCAGGACTCTGGTAGTCATCAGTCTTTCGCTGCTGAGACTGAACTGAAGTAGAACCCTTATTGGAATTCCCATCCCATTTTCGCTTGTTGTAATTAGGAGCGTCAGTGGTAGTAGCGCTAATACGCTTGGGCAGCTTGTTCTGCTCAACTGCCTGATCGATGAGACGATGGGCCAACTTAATGATTTGCTGAATGGTACCCAGGTTAGCTGAAGTCACGTGACTCTGAATCTCTGGTACAAGACCCTTGAGGTACAGCTCAATACGTTTGATGGGAGGGTCTACCATAGTAGGACACAAGATGGCCAGTTCGTTTGACCTCTTCATATACGCCTCAATTTCAGACCCCGTCATCTTCAAATTGAAGAATTCCACCTCCAGCTTGTGGATGTCGTCACGACTACAGTACTCTTCTTTGATCAGTTCCTTGAAACCGTTCCATGGGGTGGCATTAGCAACCGCCAGCCCTAGTAGTTGAACTTGTGCTTTCCACCAGGTTAACGCACCTCCTTCGAGTGTTCCAGTAGTAAATTTCACCCTACGATCTTCAGGCCATTCACACATCTCAAAAACATACTCGAGCTTCTCGAACCAGTGAAGAAGACCTACAGCTCCTTCTGTGCCGCTGAAAGTACTAGGCCGGCAATCCATGAATGTTTTGAACGTACATACGGGAGGTTGAGCATGCTGACATCCTGCTGGAACTGCTGCGAGTGCCTCAGCAACTCGTTCGTTGATTAGAGTCGTCAGCTGGGCTTATGTTAGGTTCAGTCGTCCACTCATGATCTTCATAACGAGGTAACGTAAGTGAGAGAGTATCGCGGAAGTGCGTAAGTGTAGGACGACAGAAGAGAGTAAACACACAGGGTTTCACTATAACCAATGGCTCTGATACCAATCTGTCACACCCCCAAATTCCACCATGCGGAGTATCACCGCTTGGAGGCGTGACATGACCAGGATCGAGCCACCAATCATATTGAACAACATAATTAAGTAAATAAAACCAACCACACTACAATTGGTGACCAAAAGAGAGTAACCGATTTTAAGTTAACAGCGGAAGCATAAAACGTAAGTCTAAAACATAAGTCCCATAGTTCATAAGTTTGAAGTTCAAAACGTAAGTCTAATAGATTCGTAAAGATTAATTAATAAGCATGGGACATTACGATCCATATCCCACAACGACATCCTCCTCGTGCAAGCTCCATAAGCATCTAGCGACCTGTAAGGCATGTAACAACGAGTCAAAAACAAAGTTGAGTGAGTTCACGGTTGGTTGTTTAGTTTTAAGTTGTTTCTGAAAACGTGGTTTGACTTTCGTTGGCTTATTTTCCGTGGGGGTTACCCCGTAGTTGAAAGTATGTTTAACCAGTTTCTTTTATTACCCAAACCATATCCATAATCAGTGGGGACTTCCCCATGTGAACCACTAGACGGTATGATATCGACTACTACGAACAATAGTTGTGCCCTACATCAGTGTCTATCATCACTGACAGTTTGCCATAGTCCATTAGTACACGCCTGTTCGGACGACACGGTGTGAGGTTTGTTAAACCTAATAGCGCTATTAACTAATGACCCGCTCGCCATCGGCCTCGGCGGTTAAGTCGATATATAATGAGGGACTTAATGATAGAGTTTTGTCTAGTAAGTTTTAAGGGTGTTGTCCTACCCAAGGAGGACAAACGTACGTATTCTACCCAAGGAGAATACGCAGAATTTATTATTGGCATCCTACCTATGGAGAATGGCCGTACATATCCTACCCAAGGAGGATATGTAGATCCCGTTTTAATTTCTTTAACCCATTCCCAACCACCGGGAATCCCATGCCTTAGAAAGTGTGTGAACTCACCTCGGTTGCTCGGTTTGACTCTCAAAAATAGCTAACAGTCAAGGTCGGTCAATCACGTCCTAATATGATTACCAGTTAGTCATTTAGAGGTTTTCAAATAGAGCACAAAGTTCCTACACGTATCTATCACATAACATGCATCACTTTAACGGTTTACGCCCATATAAACTTCCCATCTATTCCCGATCATAAGCAAACATACGACATTGCACATAACACATATAACATGTTATATCATTCTCAGATAATCTATCCGACATTTAGACACGCAAATTACTACTCATGTCGTTTCAGCTTTTATATTCAAAACTGGGCTGTTTTCGGGGATTTTAATAAAATAGTTAACCTGTTCCAAAAATTCCCAACTTTTTTATAGAAGGTCTTAAACAATCCAAGTATTATTGTGTAAAAATCTCGGGATCCAATTCATCATCAATATTTTATAAAAAATCATTTTCCGGACTGCAATCAGATTCATCTTTTTCTGACTGCAGTCCACGGAATAATTTATTAAAAATTCGTCGTAAGTCCGATTTACGAAATTCTAGTGGGAGAATTACAAATACATCAGTGGTCATCTACAGTACAAATTTCATGACCTAATTCTACACAGAACTCAAGTTATGACTAAAAACATTTCGCCCATTTACTGCAGTAAAAACTCAGCTCTAGTTGCTGTTACAAAAAGGGTCTTTAAAAATAGTAAACGAAGTCCAAAAATTATGATTTCAGTGCCATTAGAACCGTATTTCATAATACATAAATCTAGACTTCAGAAAATCAGTTTTTCGTTAAGTTACGGTCTGGTTACAGCCAACTGAAGTTGGCTGTAAACACCAACCAGCCCCTGTTTTCAGCTTTTTAATATTCTAATGCGAGTTATATTGGTTCTGTTAACATGTTCAGCGAATAACAACATTTCTAGTAATCAATATTAACAAGTAAATCATCAAGTAATCAACAACGAAATCAAAACAACTTCATACTAACATAAATACATCATGTTTCATCTTTATATTAAGCTTTATGTTCATCTTTTGGTTCTTGTTCTTTAGTGATTTGAACATACTAACATACTACAACTTTTGATCACAAAAACAAGATGAACAAGGGTGTACAAGTAACTTACTACTAGCACAAGGCTAGGGTAGGATCTAGTGATGAAGATGACGAGAAAATATGATGAAGAAGCAAGAAACAAAGCTCCCTTGATGCTCCACAAGTAGCAAGCCTTCTTGTATCCACCTTTAAGCTTGAAAGAGACTTGAAAATGGAGGTTGATGGTGGTTTAATGGTGGTGAGGGTGGCGGTTTAGGGTGACCGAGAAAGGGAGAGAGAGATGAGAGAGTTGGAGTGAAGTGGTGAATGAAATGATATGGTGATCTTGTGCCATGACTTATAAGATTGTTCTATATATTTTGTACAAGAGATCAAGTAAGGATCAAATCAAATCTTAGGCGAAATCTAGTAAGATATGTTGAAGATTTGGGTGGGTCCTATGGGACCGAATTCGGTTGGGGGGGGGGGGGTTAAGGATAACTTTGCAACTAAATTGTAAGGACTAGTTAGATTTCAAGTAATAAACTTCCAGATGTTAGTTAGTTGCTTTTTAGTGGGTGTTAGGGTGTTCGGGGATCACGACAAGCCAAGAAATAATGAAACAATGTTTCTGACAAAAATTTAGTGTTCCGGGTAATGTCCGGTTGTACGGTTAGATATCGTTCCGTTAAAGTGTTTAATCATTCCGTAAAGTGTCTATTATATATATTTTTGTAACACTTTTAATTCCTAACACATAGGAGAATATTCAGGACCATTTAGTCAATTTTCTGTGCACGACTAGTATGTTAACAAACACATGTAAGTATGACACAGTAACAGGAAACAGTTAAGTAATTCAACACAGTCACTAAGCACTTTAATTATCGTTAAATAATCGTATGGATACATGTAATTACGAGGGTTGTCACATTCTCTCCCCGTTAAGAAAATTTCGTCCCGAAATTTAGTGCGTGGTTACTGAGGAAGCTAGTTAAGTTGCGTTGGTTTCCTGGTTTTCCTAGGGTGTCACATGAGTCTTCCTTATCATTTGTCTGTGGTGTCTTGGCGTTATTTTACTGTCTATATAAAATAAAATATTTACACCATTCATATCTCCACGGTCTATGTGGAGATATGTTGGCTACCTGGTCAGGGGTTAAGGGAATGGTTTAGTAAGAGTTTTGCCTTGTTCAGTGTATAGATACTGCAAGGACCTGGGTCAAGCTTAGTAGGATCTCCTTCAATACCCACCGGTATTGGATGGCAGGGGTCCGAATTTCTTGATCCCCTCATATGTAAACTACTATTAATATATTAATCCGGCTACTTAGGACTGTATCCCTGCTGACTCAGACTACTTAGCCGAGGGTAACGTCACCTTCAAAAGAAGGGCCTACCACATTACGCATTAATAACTTAATTAATTATTTTTCAATAATTCGACCCTTTAGGATTGTATCCTTGCTGACTCAAACTACTGGGTTGAGGATAACGTCACCTTCTAAAGAGGGGCCTACTACAATAACTAAGATAATCTCTTAAAAAAGTGCAAAAGTGCGGAAATAATCATAGGTTACACTAAAGGCGAGTCAGATCCAAGTGATTCATCTTGTCTATCTGTTTTTACTTTATTTTATTTTTATTTTCAGCATCTTTTATTTTCTAGTTTAAAACTTTTTTCTAAATTTTTTATTTGATTAGACGTTGAGGATAAACCGGTATTAAAAGCTCTTGTGTCCTTGGACGACCTCGGTATCTTACCAACACTATACTACGCTCACGATGGGTGCACTTGCCCATATGTGTGTTTGGTGTTAGTAAATATCGTGTTTTATAAATTTAAAACTTGACTAAAGTGGTTAAAAAGGGCTAAAAATATACATAAAAATATATCACACCACATCTACATAAGTCCTTTAAAACTATTATGCTATATACTCAAACTTGTATACTCGCCAGTACATTATTGTATTGATAATACATGTTGCAAGCTGATAGAATGTTGGATTCAAGGAACAAGCTAGGATTGATGCTTAGAAACTCGCATAGTTTAATCGAGAAACTTGAAACAATGTTTGGTTGTTGTATTTGATAATCCTGTTATGTGTTTGATGTTTTTAGACAATGTTATCGTGAAACTTAATTTATCTATATCGAAACTATTAGTGTTATGGAAACTCATGAGCAATCTAAATGCTTAGTGCCGCACGCCGATGTTTCCACCATCGGTTGGGGTGTGACAACTATCTTTTTAGTTTTTTTTAGCAAAACTATGGTAGTATTTTGGTTTAGAGTAAATTATTTTTTGAGTCCCTGTGTTTTAGTGGTTTTATCCACTTGAGACCAAAATCAAAAAGTTTAACGCCCTAAGTCCATAGCCATTTATTTTATAACGCTTTGAAACCAATTTTGTTCATTTTATAACGGTTTGAGTCCAATTTTGTTAAAAATATTGGACTCAAATGGTTATAACAAAAGCGTCTAGGGACTCAAGGCGTTAATCATTTTGATCCTTGTGCGTTTAATCCTTGTGCGTAGTTCCGCCTTAACAATAGTAGCGCTATAGGAGAATGCACCTCCCCATTATTCTCGGGGGTATTGTTAAGAGGATTCTATTTGCTTTCCTTGATTCTTGGGAAAGTGGTAAATGCATTGGGACACTTGGGCTATCACTTGGACTGCGTACACTAGCATGGCTGAAACTATTTTATTATTTACATGACGGATATGAGTCCTTTAAAACTATTATGCTATATACTCAAACTTATATACTCGCCAGTACATTATTGTATTGACATTATTTTAATACATGTTGCAGGCTGATAGAATGTTGGATTCAAGAAACAAGCTAGGATTGATGCTTAGAAACTCGCCTAGTTTAATCTAGAAACTTGAAACAATGTTTGGTTGCTGTATTTGATACTCCTGTTATGTGTTTGATGTTTTTAGGCAATGTTATCATGAAACTTAATTAATCTATATCGAAACTATTAGTGTTATGGAAACTCATGATCAATCTGAACACTTAGTGCTGCTCCCCGATGTTTCCGCCATCGGTTGGGGTGTGACAGATTGGTATCAGAGCCATAATTATAGGGAATTAGGAAAAGTAGGAATGCTTTGCCTAGTCTATAGTTCTAGGAATCTTGACTCTTATCTGTTGTCTAAGACTTATGCATTCTACCGTATCTGCTTCCTAGCAGCACATATTCCTGTTAAACTTACATGCCTTTCCTAAGGCTGACACAATATACACTTGGATACTTTGAAAACGCTGTTATGCAGTGTTTGTATTTTCGCACGAGATTTACCTTCAAGACAGGAGTGACATCCAAACCTTGAAGGAAATTTCCATATTACATTCTAGTGGTCTTACCTTTTGATAAGCACCGACAATATCGGGGTACGAAGTTGTCAAGTTAGATGTGAAACTCAGACCTTGATAACTAGTCCCACTATTTGATTTTTATGTCTCGCCAAAGTCTCGAAATTCCCAATCAATTAGGAACGTGAAATGGCCAAAAGGACGAATATCTTAGGCCTAACATCGATGACGTATTTGTCTAAGTAAGTCAAGACACGTTGCCACAAATCGAGAGGGGTTCGATTCACTTTGGTTAGTCACCGTTCCTCTACCCGGAACAATCCTATGCTTTATGAGCCTATCTTTTATGTCATCTCGACTTTTATATGGGGTTTTAAACTAGACTTTTCGTTCATTTTGAGACTTTTTACACAAATCGCACGTATGTCCGCAATCTAAAACAATAACTCTAATCCCTCAGGATCAAACTAAATTTACGAAGCTTTATTCATCGTGAGAATCTTGATCGACTATGATACTATGTGAAACTATCTGATCAATCTATGTGTTAATATGTAGCAAAGCACTAAATGTAACATGGCACAGAAAGATGAGACATAAGTAACATGGACGAAACATGGTGGATACGCCGTTGGTACTTCCTATATACAAGTGTTTCCGACATGTTACCAACTTTCGTACCACGTGCCATGCGAAATTTAGTGATTTGCAGGCCGGCGATGAGAATGTTGAACTCTAAGCTATGAGAAACTACTTGTGTAATCTATGTGTACTCTAGTGCGTATGTGTTGTTTTGAGTAACAAAATACGAAATGTAGCCTAGCACCGAAGACGAGGCGGGCATGGCAATGTGGCCTGTCTGAAACATGGTGGATACGCAGTTGGTACTTCCTATATATAAGTGTTTCTGGCATGTTATCGAACCTTCGTACCACGCGCTAAGTGAAGTTCGTAGTTTTGCAGGCTCGTGGTGAAGTTGTTGAAACTATTTGGTTAATCTTTGTGAAAGTCCTGTGAGAGTGATGGAGTCTAATGTTATGGTTGGCAAAGCATGACACCGATGACGAGACGGACGTGGCATGATTGAAGCATGGTGGATATGCCGCTGGTACTTTCTATATATAAGTGATTCCATCATGTTGCCGAAATTTCGTAGCACGTGCCATGTGGGATTTCGTTGTTTGTGGACTGTGGTGATGTCGCAACCCCCGTCCCCTAACAAACCCGGGAACGGGCGGCGGCCGCGGCCAGTTTCGGTGGTATCTAGAATTTATCCATTTTGGCAGCGGAGATTATATCAGGACCGTAGTTAGGAAATATTTTATCAGAGTAAAATACCACACTTTCATAATATTAAACATGTGGGAATAATCCCAAGTTTTAACTACACACATTTTCATAGGGGTAAACCCTATTTTATTTAATAAAAACATCTCTTTATTTTTAGGTAACTTTATTGCCACTTTTCCAAGCCTTCAGTGTTGTCCAACTGGCTTCTATTTGGCTTTCACATTTTGTTACCTGAAACGCGTTTAAAAACATTTTGTCAGTGGGAAATACTGGTGAGTGAATCTCAGTTTAATCAAGTTTAATAAAGACCATTGTACAGTATTGAGGGCGGTCGCGCAATTACATTTGTTTCCATCTATTCAATTACCACCCACGGTACTGTTAACCCGACTTGTGGTCATGTTACTCCTCGCAAGGCAGTAACAAATTTTGTATACAAAACCCCAACATACCGACGATAATTGTAGAATACAAATACTCAATAACTGTTTAATATATTATTAATTATGTGAGGTTTTGTAAAAACAATTTGCAAAAAGGAGATTACTCACATTGTTGTCTTAGGTTTTCTGTAAGGGTTTCCTGGTGATAAGCTATCATTTACACAAATGCACACGTGTTAGTATAATAACCCTTAATATTTACATTAGTAATACCCTCCCCGAGACGGCATTCCAACGACTACGTCGGGCAGAACCTCGACAGCCGTTACGGAACCCTGGATCAATCGGGCAGCGTATCTAGTACGTAACGGGGTTATGATACTTACAACGGAGCAGAACTTCGTTATTTAGGGGGGTATTATACCCGAGAATTATGCCTACTATGTGAATTTTGAGAGAAAGAAAAGATCGTGAGCGAGTTTCGACTGAAGGCCCTAGCTCCAAATTTATAGGGGCTGATTTTGGGTTTTACGCGGCCCGCGTAAGACGTAGCAAGGGGCTACGCGGCTCGCGAGGGCAGCTAGGGTAGGCCCTAGCTTGTCCGACTCAGCCCCAGCTTCGACACGCTGCACGATACGTGGCAGCACCGGGTGTCGCCCCGTCTTGGAGCTGTCGCGGCCCGCGTAAGTCAAGGGGGTGGCTTATGCGCCCCGCGAGAGACCATAAAAATTTGTTTTTAATTAATTTTAATGAAAATTAAGGTATTCAGGACACGTTTTCAGGTATGGGGTGTATTTTAGGACATATTGGGGTATTTTAATATATTTTATGGTGTCGTTTATTTTAGGGTTGTTATATCCTCCCCACCTTGTTTTAGAGCTCGTCCTCGAGATCTACTGGAACAGGTGTGGATATTTCCTTTGCATTTCTGATTCAAGCTCCCATGTATACTCTGGTCCTCTTTTGGAGTCCCATTTCACTTTGACTAGAACTAATCTCTTGTGCTTGAGATTCTTAACCTTTCTGTCTTCAATCTGTAGAGGCTTTTCTACAAATTTAAGTTGTTCATTCACCTCTATATCCTTAAGAGGTACTACCAGCGATTCATCAGCTAAACATTTCTTGAGATTAGATACATGAAATACATTATGTATTCCTGCCATTTCCTCTGGCAGTTGTAGCTAATAGGCTACAGGACCTATCCTTCTAATAATCTTAAAAGGTCCAACATACCTGGGGCTTAGTTTTCCTCTCTTAATGAATCTTACCACTCCTTTCAAGGAGAGACTTTTAATAACACTTTGTCTCCTACCTGAAATTCTAATGGCTTGCGTCGGTTATTGATGTGTGCAAAATGCAACATATAAATTACATCAATTGTGGCATAAAACTAACCCTTTTGTAGTACTAATGTTGGAAAAAGTGTGTTTTTGTCTTCCTTTTGTATTTTCAGGATTAAATGAGCTCAAATTAACAAAAGAAGCAAAAAGGCAGCTAAATCTAACATAAATACAAGAAAAGGAACAAACGTGGCATGCCCGACCTCCCCGAAAGCATCTTCCCAAGCAAAACAAGAGAACAGAAGGCTGAACACGCCCCGTGCTCAATGAGCACGGGGGCGTGCCCAAGTGTCAGCATAAAAGACAAAGTTGTAGAAGCTTCCATCGCCCACCAAGGGGTAGTGCTCAGCGGACACGGGGCCGTGGTCAACTATAAGATTCGCAGAATCCAGGCAAATCTTGATAGTACAGATATGCTTCTGCACACGGGGCCGTGCCCAGCGGACACGGGGCCATGGTCAACTAATGCAGACAAAAGCAATTAATGAAGACAGAGAAGAGGATGGACACGGGGCCGTGCCCAGCGAACCCGGGGTCGTGCCCAGCGGACCCTAGGCCATGCCCGAGCTTCTGTTCAGCCTATAAATAGGAGTGCTTGGCTCAAGCTCAAACCATCCCTTGGCACACCACCTCTCTCACACTTCACCCACCACCCACCACCACCATAACACCATCATCCACCACCATCATCCATTGTCCATCATAGAGTGTGTGTGAGTCATCTCGGGATCCAAAATTGATCGTAAGAGTTCTTGACAATCAAGGCCATGTTTGCCTAAGTCTCTTACATCACTTGGTGAAGACAAAGTGTCTAGTGTAATACTTTTTATTTTTAATCTTTTCGCACTTTTTAATTGGTTATGTATTAATGACTTTAATAACTAGTTTCTTATGTTGAAGGTGATTCTTCCTTATCGTTTGTCCGTGGTGTCTTGGCATTATTTTACTGTCTATATAAAATAAAAGATTTTCACCATTCATATCTCCATGGTCTATATGGAGGTATGTTGGCTACCTGGTCGGGGGTTAAGGGAACGGTTTGGTAAGAGTCTTGCCATTGTTCAGTGTATAGATCCTGCAAAGGACCTGGGTCAAATTTAGTAGGACCTCCTTCAATACTTAACGGTATTGGATGGCGGGGGTCCAAACTCTTTGATCCCCTCATAAGTTAAACTACTATTAATATTTTAACCCGGCTACTTAGGACTGTATCCCTGCTGATTCAGACTACTTAGCCGAGGGTAACGTCGCCTTCAAAAGAGGTGCCTACCACATTATGCATTAATAACTTAATTAATTATCTTTCAATAATCCGACCCTTTAGGATTGTATCCTTGCTGACTCAAACTACTGGGTTAAGGGTAACGTCACCTTCAAAAGAGGGGCCTACTACAATAACTAAGATAATATCTTAAATAGTGCAAAAGTGCGGAAATAATCAAAGGTTACACTAAACACGAGTCGGAGCCAAGTGATTCATATTGTCTATCTGTTTTTATTTTTATTTTTATTTTTCCGCATTTTAGTTAGTTTTTATTTTTTTTCTTAGTCTAAAACATTTTCCTAAACTTTTGATTTGATTAGACGTTGAGGATAAACCGGTACTAAAAGCTCTTGTGTCCTTGGACCACCTCGGTATCTTAGTTTTTCAGCTTCTGCAGAACTCAGCACGGGTCGTGCCCGCTGAACACGCCCCGTGCCCAATCATTGGAACTGGCAATCCTGTTTTAAGTCAGACAGTAAGCTGAACACGGGGCCGTGCCCACTCAACACGCCCCGTGCCCAAGATTCAGTTACTGAAAACAGAACCATGAGATCCCGACGGTTGGTAATTTCTGACACAAACATGAGTGATACTGATCCTTTTTACTTTCGGCACTCTTATGGTGTGTGGTGTCAAATATGTGGTGGTTCCCATAAGGAATTAGAATGTTATTTTCTAAATTATAAGCCCCACTATATAGACCCATCGTTTCCGTATATCCTTAAGAGGGGCGAAAGTAAAAATAATCCTTATCTCTCCCTCGAATGCTCTCAACCGGATTTTCTAGGAGAAATGCTTCTTGATGAACTATTTCAATTAGAATATTTAATTCTTAATTGGCTAAAAGAACTTAGGATAGATTTCAATAATTTATCTCAAAACGATAACCAGGAAGAAGTGTTGGGATCGCATTCAAACAACTTCGTTGTTCCCAACGATACTTCTAACTCTAGTGAGGACTTGAACGATAGTCGTCCCTGTGTCGATTGTGCCGTGAAGGACTCCCCATCGACTTCGTTCGATGCATACATAGACCTGAGCGATTCGGCATACACCTTCTTTAACAAGAGCCCGGGAAAGGGTTGGACTTGTCCACCTACATATAGCATAGGAATCACCCTCACCGACAACCTCGTGCGTTCTCGTCTTAATATAGAGAAATTAAGGTATCTTAGGCACTTTGGGGCTGTTCCATCCAGTAAGGAACCGCCCGATCCAGAAAAGTTCCTTAAAAATAGACAAACTTCATAAACAGCCCTTCGACACGGGGCCGTGCTCAGGTCAACACGCCCCCGTGTCCACCAAAAGATTCCCTTCTGACTTTTTGTCAGAATACGGACAAAACGTGTCAGGATCTTGCCTGCACACGGGGCCGTGTCCAGCATGCTGTCATTTTCTATAAATGCAGCCAAGAATCCTGCACATTTGGACCATCCAGGAACAGAGATTTGAAAGGATTTTCTAACTTACCATCCTAGGTATGTTCTAAAAGAAGGTTCTAACAAACATCTTGTCCTTTCCTCTTTTATCCATTACCTTCTTCTTCATCTTTCTTGCAACAACACCTCCATTGAAGCTTGATTCCAAGCTTTATTGTGATGTTTGTTAAACTTTTGCTCAAGGAATCTTGTTAAAAATAAGTTACACAACATTGTTTTAAGTTATTTATGTTCAAAAATGCTTCATAAGTTGGGAAAATAATTTGAAACTCCAAGATTCCTTGTTCTAAAAAAACTGCAGAAGGGTGAACACGGGGCCGTGCTCATTGAGCACGGGGCCGTGTCCATGGTACTGTTTCATTAAAATGAACTATTTTTGGTTTGTTTTCGTAGAATGTCTAGCCAAAACAGTGGAACCTCTTCTGGGCACTCCAGAAACAGTCGAAGGGAAAGAAGGCCATCAATTGAACTCTCGTACGATACGTGATGGCGTTACGTGAAGCTCTTGACGAGATGACTTCGGTAGAGGAGGTCCTAATAGACCGTATAAATTATCTTACGGTGGGGTTGGAAAACAGTTTTCAAGAAATAAACCTCTTGCACCAGAGGTTAAACATTCTTGTAACACCTCCCATGGAACCAAACCTCCCTCAAGAGGATTGGAACCTAGCACTTGGAATCCACAATCCTACCGGTTGGGACGACATTCCAGCGGAACCTCCTCTTGAAGATCTACAAGAAGTCCCGGTGGAGGTTGCACCTCCTCAAACCAATGCCAACGAGCCCACTTTTCTTCTCCCTAGGGAGATAGAAGAATGGCTCGCCGACGTGTGAGGAACCCATGCCCGGAGAAAGAAGTTTTTTAAGCCACATTTAACCGAGGGATTTACCTTTTCGGAAATTTTGCTAATAGAATAAGTAGTAGGCTAGAACTTCTTGGTTTAGATTTCTTGTGTTTCTTTGACCTAACTATCTAGTATTTTAACTTTTAGACTATTATGTAATTCGCTCTATGACTTAATGAATGATGGTTTTAGATAATTTGGTGTTTGGATGATGTTGTAATAAATAAAACACACTCAGGATGGCAAAGGATACAAGGGAAACTTGAACCAGCACCCCATGCAGGAAAACAGGGCCATCCGACAAGCTTTCTTCATTACAGCAAGTTCAGCACGGGCCGTGTCCGCCCAACACGGCCCCGTGCTGCACAGTCTGCAGAAATGCCCAGTTCAGGTAAACTGGACACGGGCCGTGTTCACCCAACACGCCCCCGTGTCCAGGCTTCTGTTTCTTTTGTTTAACTTTTGTTACTGGCACCTGAACACGGGGCCGTGCCCGGACAACACGGGGCCGTGTCCAGGCGCCCAGTAACACAATTTTTTGCTTTTTCACACCTTTTACACATTCAATCAACTTAAAAACTTATTTTTGGGACACATTGAGGACAATGTGTAATTTAAGTGTGGGGGGGGATGCTAAAACCTTGAATCTTGCAAGTCCTAATAACAAGCCTTACACAAAACTCTATTGGAACCGCTAATCACCCCAAAACTCTATTGAAATCGTAATCACTAAGAATCTCCATCCAACGTCTTTGTCTCATATTTAACTCATTTTGCCCAAAAACATACCTTAAACTCTTATGATCAGTAAAAATGGTAAACTTACTACCATAAAGGTAATGTCTCCAAATTTTAAGAGCAAAAATTATGGCTCCTAATTCTAGATCATGGGTTGAATAATTCTCTTCATGGTTCTTAAGTTGTCTAGATACGTAAGCTATAACCTTTTGACGTTGCATAAATACACATCATAACCTAACTTAGAAGCGTCATAATAGACTACAAAGTCTTCAGTTCCTTCTGGTAACGCTAGTATGGTTGCATGGGTTAGTCTTTGCTTAAGAATTCTAAAGGCTTCTTCTTGTTTTGGTCCTCATTCAAACTTAATGGATTTACAGGTTAATTAGTTAAGGGAATGGCTATTCTAGAAAAATCTCGAATAAATCTTCTATAATAACCGGCCAATCCTAAGAAACTTCTAACCTCAGTTAGTGACTCAGGGGTTTTCCATTTGGTAATTGCCTCGATCTTGGTGGGATCCACATAGATTCCTTCATGATTAACTAGCTGTCCAAGAAATTGTACCTGTTCTAACCAAAACTCGCACTTTGAAAATTTAGCATAAAGCTTTTCTTTCCTTAATAAACTTAAAAATGCGTGCAAATGCTTTGAATGTTCCCCTTTACTCTTAGAGTAAATAAGAATATCATCTATAAAGACAATTATGAATTTATCCAAATATGGCTTACATATTCGGTTCATCATGTCCATGAATGCAGCTGGGGCATTGGTTAAACCAAATGGCATGACAGTAAATTCATAATGGCCATACCTTGTTCTAAACGCGGTCTTAGGAATGTCCTATTCCTGTACCTTCAATTGATGATATCCTGACCTTAAATCGATTTTAGAGAAAAACCGAGCTCCTTGCAATTGATCGAACAGATCATCGATTCTTGGTAATGGATACCGGTTCTTAATCGTGACTTTGTTCAATTCACGGTAATCAATGCACATACGCATAGATCCGTCTTTCTTTTTAACAAATAAAATCGGTGCTCCCCATGGCGATGAACTTGGCTGTATGAATCCTTTCTCCAACAATTCATCTAGTTGTTTCTTTAGTTCCTACATCTCTGCGGGTGCCAATCAGTAAGGTGCTTTGGCAATTGGTGTTATTCCTGGTAGCAGATGGATTCTGAATTCGACTTCTCTGTCTAGCGGTAGTCCTGGTAATTCTTCTGGAAACACATCTGAAAACTGAAATACTACTGGAATATCCTTTAGTTCTTTTCCTTTAGTGTTAGTGATTATGGAAATCAAATACACTAAAGATCCTTTTCTTATATGACTTGCTGTTTTCATCACAGGGATGAATTTCGTGGATCTAGATGGCTTATCTCCTTTAATTGTGATCTTTTCACCTTTTGGTGGATTTACTTGAATTGACTTTTGATCACACAAAATACTGGCTTTATTGGCTATTAACCAATCCATTCCTAATACAACATCAAATCCTGCCAGATTCATTGGGTAAAGGTTTGTAATAAACTTTTGATTTAAAAATTCTATTCTTGCTCCCTGCAAGATTTCAGAAATCTTAATGGTTTCCCCATTTGCTGTCTCTACTAGACATTCTTGTCGGAGTTTAGTTAATGGTTGATTAAGAAGTTTGCAAAATGAAGTATTAATAAAACTTTGGTTTGCACCAGAGTCAAATAATACTTTAGCAAAAACATCATTAACTAAAAACATACCGGCTATCACGTCCGGAATCATCTTGGCTTCATCTGCAGTCAGAACAAATGCTCTAGCATTTTAGTGTTCTTGTTGTTCGTAGCTGGAGCTAGTTTTGGACAGTTCGGCTTGATGTGACCCTTTTCTCCACGCACATCCCATTATTAGGTTTCCTCCTGCAATCTTCTGCCTTGTGTCCTGGTAACTTGCAGAAATTGCAGTAAGTGGAGCATTTTCCCGAATGCTTTTTCTTGCAAGCCTTGCAGTAGGGTGCAGAGGTAGAACCTACATTCCTACGGTTGGATTTACCATAGCGGAATTCCTGGGTAAGCCTTTGTGTAGGTCCCCTTGATGTATGGATCTCCACAGAATTGTCAATCTAATCAAGTGCGGAATCCTCTTGATCAGAATATCACAGAATGAGTAGAAACAGAAATCAGCAATTCACTTTCAAACTGGGTTTCTATTGATTATCAATCTCACAAGAATTACAATCAATCTAAACCCTAACCACACAAAATTTCGTCCAAGACTATGTCTCTCACGAAATTGCTCTCTCAAAAACTGTTTTGGCTGATTAACCTAAACCCTAAAGCCTAACCTTGTTTATATAACACAAGGTTGCTACTTGGGCTAGAGTTTCCTACATGGGCAAGGCCCATTTCGTCCACCCTTGTCCCAACTGGGTTTTGTTTAGCCCAAACTCTATAACCAAACTATTACAAAGCTAAACCCGCTAACTGTTTATCGTTTAACTAGTTAAAAGATATCCAAAGACCAAATCTAAGCTGTTGTCACAAATATGCACCAACAAACTCCCCCTTTACAATAGCTTCATAAAATAACTTTGTCTTCAGTCTTCTTGCAATCTTCATGTATTCTTGCTCTGTCTTTGGTCTTTGGATAGCTTCAGCTTCAATAGCTTCTGTCAGCAACAGACTCCCCCTAAGCTGATGCATCCAATCACCAAATCTTCAAAAACTTTGGCGTTTGAGTAAACTCCAGTTCAGCATATGTATAGCAATCTTCAAACTCTTCAACTTGTTTGCAATGTAGAAAGGAGGTTCTGCCATGCATCCAATCAAACTCTCATCTCTTCACAGCAACTCATCACTTTAACTTCTCAGCAACATACTGCTTCAATCTGTATACTATAAAACAAACATCTTGAGAAACCATAAGAATTTTTCAACACAGTTAAATAAATTATTATTATTCAAGAGATAGTTAAACTGTATCACAGATTAAGCATTTTCAATTTATCACCAACACATAAAACTTTTTAATCACACCCTATAACCCGCATGATTTAAAATTTTGAAACCACTTTCCAACACCGTCTCCCCCTATCAGTAACAATTCCTCCAAGAATAACAGTTTTCCGTACGTTAAGAATTTCAAACAGAAAAAGACAATATTTTTGGATTTTTATATTTTCTGAAAGCAAGTAAATAACAAAAGCAATAAACACTCTATTTTTGTGAGAATCACTGGTAAGAAGATCATATCAGCACAATCAAACTGTTTCACACTATTAGATAATTCTTTATTTAATTTTTCGTGAAAAGCAGTCCAAGACGATTACCAGTATGTTTGTCCTCTTAAACAAAATGCATGAACATTTCAAGTACCATTACCGTATGATACGTTAAGGTAATTTTATTACTGATATACTAGCGTGTCCCACTTCAGGATATACCCCCGCGATCAAGGTATGCACAAAGATTCATCGTAGTAGGTGAGTATACTGAATTCATCCGTTTTGTTTTTCAACGTTTAGATAATTGGTGAACAGGTTAGTACTTCCGTACAGCAAAGATACCAAAATATCTAACGAGGGCTATGACAAATACCATTTTTGGTACGATTTATGCATTTTGCATTTTTTAATGACTCTCTATGAGAGCTTCTTCATTTTCAGGGTTTTGGCATTTTTTTCTCTTTTAAGATATCCTGGTTGTGCCTAGGTCAGCATGTATCTGGATGCAGCAGAAGGACAACCCTGATATCCCCAGATGAAATAACAGTATAAAGACCCAAAACTTCAGATTTTGGCAATCTATCAACGCAAGAATTAAGGTCATTAAACCATACACCACTGATGCGTTCCCCACTCATATTCAGTTCATTTTAGTTTATATCACATTGGTAAGTTAATTATTTCATGCTTTTTGCCTACTGGTACATCATGTGATGAAGCTGCTATCACACTTAAGCATTTTAATTTCATTTTCAGTGTGACAGTCTAACTTGCTGATGTACTATCATTTCTTCTTTTTCACACAGTGATAACTCATTTTTTATTTTCTATTTTTTTATGTTTTTTTATTTTTCTAAATGTTTTTGTATTTTTTATTTTTAAGAAAGCAGTAAACTATTTATAAAAATTCTTATGAAAAACCAGTTATTCAGGATTCCAGTTCATTTTAGTTTATATCACATTGGTAAGTTAATTATTTCATGCTTTTTGCCTACTGGTACATCATATGATGAAGCTGCTATCACACTTAAGCATTTTAATTTCATTTTCAGTGTGACAGTCTAACTTGCTGATGTACTATCATTTCTTCTTTTTCACACAGTGATAACTCATTTTTTATTTTCTATTTTTTTATGTTTTTTTATTTTTCTAAATGTTTTTGTATTTTTTATTTTTAAGAAAGCAGTAAACTATTTATAAAAATTCTTATGAAAAACCAATTATTCAGGATTCCTCATCCCGTTGAGTTCGACTAAATGTTCAAAGCGAGCCCTGTTAAAAGCTTTAGTATAAAGATCTGCCAGGTTATCTAGTGTATCGACTCGATGTAATTCAATTAGTCTCTTTTCAGCACAATCCCGTATAAAATGATGACGTATGTCAATATGTTTTGTGCGACTGTGTTTCACGAGATTATTAGTTATTGAAATTGTGGCATTATTGTCTATCATAATAGGAGTACGAGTGAAATCCAAACCGTAATCGCGCATCTGTTGTTGTATCCAGAGAACCTGAGAGCAGCAGCTACCCGCAGCAATATATTCAGCTTCACACGTAGAGGTAGACACACAAGATTGCTTCTTGCATTGCCAAGACACAATCCTGCCTCCTAAGAACTGACAACCACCAGTTGTAGACTTTCTGTTCGACTTGCATCCCCCAAAGTCTGAGTCAGTGTAAGCAACGAAATTTAGATCACTATCAACTGGATACTACAACCCAAGTTTAGGTTTCCCCTTCAAGTAACGAAGAATACGCTTCACTGCTTTCATGTGTGACTCTTTTGGATTCACCTGATATCTGGCACACAAGCATACGGCAAACATGATGTCGGGTCTTGAAGCAGTCAAGTACATCAGAGAACCAATCATCGCCCTATATTGAGTAGGATCAACATCTTCAGTACTTTCATGATCTGGGCCAAGATTGTGATTTTCACATATGGGTGTGTTGAAAGTAGAGCAATCATTCATTTTGAATCGATCCAAAATGTCATACACATACTTCGTTTGATGAATAAACATCCCATCCTCCTTCTGTTCAACTTGTAATCCCAGAAAGTAAGACAGCTCACCCATAACGCTCATTTCGAACTTGCTCTTCATCACCTGCTCGAACTCTTTACACATGCTCTCATCTGATGACCCAAAGATGATGTCATCCACGTACACCTGTACCAGCAGAAAATATTCCTTCTTCCTCTTGATGAAAAGTGTACTGTCAATCTGACTTCTTTCAAAACCATTCTTGATTAGATGTGTAGACAGTGTCTCGTACCACGCCCTGGGAGCTTGATGTAGTCCATACAAAGCCTTATCAAGTTTGTAAACCCGATCTGGATCAACGAACCCATCTGGTTGTGAGACATACACCACTTCTTGGACTTTCCCGTAAAGAAACGCACTCTTCACGTCTAGTTGGTAAACTTTGAAGCCCTTGAATGTTGCGAAAGCTAGAAACAAACGAATTGCCTCCAACCTTGCCACTGGTGCAAACACCTCATTGTAATCAATCCCTTCCTGCTGATTGAAACCTTTGACAACCAATCGAGCCTTGTTTCGCGTAACTATCCCTCTTTCATCCTTCTTGCACCTAAATACCCACTTAGTGCCTATCTCTCTTTCACCTTTAGGAAGGTCAACTAACTCCCAAACCTTCAACTTCGCAAACTGGGCCAATTCCTCTTGCATAGCCTCAACCCATGAATTGTCTTTAAGAGCCATATGTATGTTCTTCGGCTCCTCTTGGGAAATAAAGCAACTATACAAGCATTCGTTCACAATTCCAGTCTTTTCAATCGACACAAATAAGCCAGAATTCGCTGCTATGCTTCTTCTCGTCTGAACACCTGCATTAGGATCCCCAAGTATCATGTCAACTGGATGATCTCTATTTGCTCGTGTAGTAGCAACAGCATCGACTTCTAGATTGTCACCCAGGTTTGATCCAACCTCCCCCTGAATGTTCTGATTTGCAAACGGATTAATGAAATCCTCCCCCTCAATGGGTTCAGAGTCACTATCGCTTGAATCAGGATCAGCAGCACCTTAGGAAGTTTCTGGAGCATCTGTCATATCAACATTCGATCTAGGCATGAACTCGCCTTCATCGTCTCCACCTATCACTGTTTGAATCAACTGATAATCATCTGCATTTGGAAACTCAGGAATATTAAATGATTTAAAAACACTTTCATAATCATACAATATAGCAGGACCACTCGTTGATTGTTGAGGTTTGTATGTAGTAATTTCAACATTGTAAACAACCTCAATTTTACCAGTTTTTAGATTAAAACCCCTTTTATTCGGTGTGCCAGGCACGTAACCTAGAAAGTAGCCATCGTCAGCCACCTCACCGAATTTTTGTTTATCTTTATTTCGCACAATGGTGCAGGGTAATCCAAATGGTTCAAAGCCTTCCAAGTTTGGTTTCTTGTTAAACATCAATTCATGACAAGTTTTATTAAAATGTTTAACAGTCAAAACTTTGTTTAGGACGTAGCAAGCTGTATTCACAGCTTCTCCCCAGAAAAGAACTGGTAGCTTTGAATCTGAAAGCATCGTCCTAGCGGCTTCAATCAACGTCCTGTTTTTCCTCTCAGCAACTCCATTTTGTTGAGGTGTATAAGGAGCAGAATATTTATGTTCAATTCCATTTCGAAGATAGTAGAGATCCAGAATTCAATTCTTGAACTCTGTGCCATCACTCCTTATCCTCTTGATCCTTGCATCATGAACGTTTTCCAATTTCGTAAAAAGATCTATCAGCATCTCCGCCGTCTCATCTTTTGTACCTAAAAAGAAAACCCATGAATAACGTGAGTAATCATCAGTGACAACTAAACAATAGTACTTTCCACCTATGCTCCTTACGTTCACTGGACCGAATAAATCCATGTGAAGTAATTCATAAGGGGCATCTATGGAATTTACTGTTTTAGACTTATGAGGTTTCTTGTGTTGTTTTCCCTTTTGACATGGAAGATATTTATCTTCCACTTGAAACCTCTGCATTGGAACCCCTTTCACTAGCTCATTTTTAACAAGGTAATTCATTTTTCGATAGTGAATATGGGCCATGCGTTTGTACCACAACATCGATTCAGCTTCAGATGCTTTTGATAGTAAACACGCCACCACAGCAGTCGGATCCTTAGCACCCATGTCCATGACATAAGTGTCATTTCTCCTTGGCGCTCTCATCACAATCCAATCGTCCGGAATCACCAAACCTGGTTTCAACACTAATGCTTCATTCTTGGTAAAATGGACCGAGTGACCCTTGTCGCAGACTTGAGACACGCTCATCAGATTGTGTTTAAGCTGCTCCACATAGTTCACTTTGTCCAGTGTAATCTTCCCATTGGTCACTTTTCCTCGTCTTGTAATTTTACCACCTTTAGCACCCGCAAAATTCACCTTTCCACCATCAAAATCTTCAAATTCAGTTAACAATCTCGCATCCCCCGTCATGTGCCTGGAGCAGCCACTATCAACATACCATAAGTTGATAATCCTCCTTAGCAGCTTCTGCACACACCAACCAAGAAATTAGTTAGATTGGGGGACCCAAGCCTTAATGGTCTTGGGTCGTCCAAATTCACCAACTACTGGAACATCCATCCAATATCCATTACTCCTAACTGGAGTCTTGGATCTCAGACCTGTTGATGGAATTTGATTTTGATTTCCACTAGGTCTTTGGTCCTGAGGGTTCCTATATGTGTTTGGACTATTTGACCTTCGAAAATTTTGATTTTGATATCTTGAATTTTGATTCCAAGAAGCTTGATTATCATAATTTCTAAAGCCATTGTTATAAAAAGTTCGACCACCATTATTTTGGTATCGATTTTGATATTGACCTTGACTTCTGAAATTATTTGGATTATTATTGTTCATTCTTGGTGAACTGCTTCTAGGTCTCTCGTATCTGCCTGGTGGAGATTTAGGCTGAAATCTTGGTTGATTTCTTTGAAAACGAGGAACTTGTGGAGTTCCTTTTTCAGCCTTATCTTCACCAACAGCAACATTTTCTGGTTGCTTAGGAGCAGATTTCTTTGGAGAATTTGCAACTTTCTCCTCATTATCACATTTCTTCTCAGGTGATTTCCCTCTCTTTTTCTCACTCACTTGTACTTCACTCTTTTTGTTAGGACAGCAGCTAGCTACATGTCCTTTGGTGTGACATTTGAAGCACGATCTCTTTTTCGAAGACTTCTTCTCAGAAGCCTTTGAACTAGATTCGGGTTTTGATGATGATGGCTTAGAAGGATTTGGTTCAGTTTGCTTAGTTTCAGAATTTTCTTTGTTCTTGTTTTTAGCAAACTCTACATTAGATTCGTTTTCAATAACAACTGTTTCGTTGTTCATGTCACTTCCTTGAACAAAATTAACCTTTTTAACAAAAGTTGGATTGTTATTTTTAAGAGGTGAAGTTTTCTTCTTCAAAACAGGTTTGCTGTTATTATCCTTCTTAGCATCATCACTCTCAGACACATTTCCTTGACTTGATGTGGAACTACTTGGTGATGTTGACACAAAGTCCATGAGGTCATCTTCATCAGGCAAGAAAGAATAGTCATGACTAACAGGAGGTGGAACTTCATTGAAACCATGGAATCCCACACTGGTTTTACTTTTCTTCAAGCCACCCATCATATGTTTCATAACAAAAGTAGAGTCCCTGAACTGACCTAATTTCTTTTCAAGTTCAACAATTTTGAGTTGTGCATCTGACAACTCTTTGCATTTTTCAGAAATCTCTTTTGTTTTCTCAGCCATCATTTCATGAGCTAAGTCTATGACTTGAAGTTTTTCGTTTAGTTTGCAGGTTAATGAGTCAATTTTACTTTCATAACCTTTTATCTTCTTCAAGTATGAAGATTCGTTTCTTTTAGCAAAAAAGTTAGATTCTTTAATGTTAGACATCTCGCTCACCAGACTTTGGTTTTGTGTTGACAACTTGTCTACCTCACCCTGTAGTTCATGACATTTTAAACACACAGAATTAGACTGTACCTCTCCTGTTTGTTTGTCAAGATTGGCCATGAGAGCCGCAAGCTGAGCTTTCACTCTTTTGTATTCAGCCTCCTTTTCTTCAGCTTCCTTTTCATGGGCAGACTTTTGCTTTTCATCTTCAGCATCTGTTATCTGATCAGCCTTATCTACCTCAGCTTCACTCTTCTTCTCAACTTTAGCATCATCTACTGTAGCTTCACTTTTCTTCTCAACTTCAGCATCATGTATTGTAGCTTCACCACCATCAACTGGCGTTATCTCTGCCATGAATGCCTGAGTGACATTGTCATCATTTTCCAAGTGAACACTCCAGTCATAAGAACCTTCTCTAGCAGTAGAGATCAGTGCTCTCGAGTTAGAGTTGTTTGAAGCATTCCTATTGTTTGAACTCTGACTCGAAGTCTCCTGCTTTTGTTTTTGACATTCCCTAGCAAAATGCCCAAAACTTTGACAGTTGAAGCATCTCACTTTGGTCTTATCGAAACCAACAGTCTTTCCTATAAACTTCATTCCCGTTCGGTTCATAAACCTCTTCACTCGTCTAGTAATCATGGCCATTTGCCACTGCAAATCCATATCTTCAAGATCATCAGGGTCAATCTGATCGTAATCTTCATCTAAAGTGGCAGGATCAGATATCCTCCCCTGAATGTAGTTCTCATAAGAAGCAACAAATGAAGCAAGTAGAGCAAGATACTCTTCAGCAGACTTCACACTCATTGGCATCGACTTAACACCACTGCTCTGCTTAGAACCTGATGTTCTCTTGGCTCCTGATGATCCTCCTGAAGCAGCTACAAAACACACATCACCATCCTCATTCACTGTGACCGGCTAATTCTCACACGATAGAAAAGCAGTAGCAGAGTCGCTAGAAGTGTTGTGAGATGAAGAAGATGTAAGCCCATTGTAAATCGCTGGATCTTGAACCTGATCATATCCAGTGTCTTTCTTCTTCATACTGAGCTCATAAGCTCTCAGCTTGCCAACTACTTCTTCAAGCTCTTTTGTCTCATAATCTGCTTCTCCCTTGATCATGAGAGTGTAAATATCCCACTTGGTAGGTAAGGCATCGAGCAGCTTGTCATTCTTCTCTACATCAGAATAGCAATCGATCTCATAATTCTCCATTTCTGACATCAGATGGTAGTAACGAGTGATGATGTCCTCAAGTGACTCATGTTTCATGTATTTGAAAACAGCAAACTGCTTCTTCAGAAGATCAACTTTGTTTTTCTTGACATCTGCATTTCCCGCATATCTTTTCTCTAATGCATCCCACATATCCTTTGAGTTTGTGTACTTCTTGAAAGTATACTTGATGCTATTAGGTAAGGACATTTTGATTGCAGCCAAGGCTCTCTTTTCAGCCTCATACATCTTTTTATCAGCATCTTCCATGTTCACATAGGCAGTTCTACGTGGTCTGCCCTCAAAGTCGTGTGTTGGGTTTGTGTACCCATCTTCAATGCATATCCACATGCGAGTGTCCTGATATTCAATGAAGGATTGAAAACGATCCTTCCATGTCAAGTAATTTTCCACCTTCATCATCTTAGGTGGTTTGTTGGTAGTGCCAACCTCATGCTCCATTTTCAATAGCTCATTCAAAGTAGACATGTTCGACATTTTAAACGTTGCAGACTGATAAACCGTACAAAATATCTCCGAAAATAATGGTTACCAAATTACACCGTTAGAATCATCTCGAAAAGACGAATCCAATGATATCTAATGTCGAAAACCGAATTCGGGATTTTCCATTTTCAATACCTCAAACTCGACATTTTTTTTGTCCTAAAAATATGAGGAATTCAACGGTGCAGACGGTTCTGTCAAACGAGCTACGGATCAATTTGTATTTGCAAAACAGTCAAATTTTATCGACGCTTGCCAACTGAAATTCCACCCTGTTAAATTCGCTGGTCTCAGTTAATTTCGCTGGGCCAGTAATTAATTTCGCTGGCCTGTTGTTTGTTCAATTTCGCTGATTAAGTTCACTGGTCAAATTCGCTGTCAAGTTCGATTCTTAATTTCGCTATTACGACGACCAGTAAAGTCGCCAAAAACCGTAATAATTTCGCTGTGGAAAGTTATCCGGTTACCAAAGTCCCCTTTGGATTTATTTCGCCGATAAGTTCGCAGGTCTATTAAATTCGCAGGTCCAGTCTACGAAAATAATTAAATTCGCCGGTTAAATATGGAAATTCAATCTTTTCGAAACTTTGATGATTTTTCCGGATTCCTTAACAGTTTCTGCAAAATCGAGCCACCAAATCAGCAAACTTTTGACCCAATTTTGATGAACTTAATGAAGAAACCAAGAACAATCTTCGAATTTCAGCCAAAATTCTTCAAAAACAGTCGACCAGAACAATCTCTAAAACCTGCAAAACAGCAAACAAACAATGCAGAAGATCAAAACAGCCAAAAAAAATTCAAAAATCTGTATCAAACAAACAAAAATTTCGAAACCCTAATTTTTTCAGGTTTCAAAAATTCGAAAATCTCCCTGTTTCTCCAAGAACAATTCTGAACCGAGCCTTCAAGAGCCTAATGCTCTGATACCAATTGTAGGTCCCCTTGATGTATGGATCTCCACAGAATTGTCAATCTAATCAAGAGTGCGGAATCCTCTTGATCAGAATATCACAGAATGAGTAGAAACAGAAATCAGCAATTCACTTTCAAACCGGGTTTCTATTGATTATCAATCTCACAACAATTACAATCAATCTAAACCCTAACCACACAAAATTTCGTCCAAGACTATGTCTCTCACAAAATTGCTCTCTCAAAAACTGTTTTGGCTGATTAACCTAAACCCTGAAGCCTAACCTTGTTTATATAACACAAGGTTGCTACTTGGGCTAGAGTTTCCTACATGGGCAAGGCCCATTTCGTCCACCCTTGTCCCAACTGGGTTTTGTTTAGCACAAACTCTATAACCAAACTATTACAAAGCTAAACCCGCTAACTGTTTATCGTTTAACTAATTACAAGATATCCAAAGACCAAATCTAAGTTGTTGTCACAAATATGCACCAACACTTTGAGCTAGGTTTCTCCTCTGGTCTTCTTCTTGTGTTCGCACTAATTCATCTGTCAAGGTGTTTGCTAGTTTTGCAGCTTCTTCGATGGTATGGGGTCTAGCTGCCTTGACTACATGCCTAATCTCCCCAATTAGTCCCCAGATGTAACGAGAGATTAATATTAGCTCTAGTGATGCAAGGGTTGACACTATTCTAGCATATTCAAAGAATAACGTAGTGTATCCCTTACTATCTACTTCCGTCATCCTACGATTTAAGAACTTATTTGCTATCTGTTCCTTTTCATTGGGAGGACAGAATTTTCTTTCCACCATGTTCTTAAATTCCTCCCATTCCATATTATAAACCCTATCACTTCCTCTAGACTGAAGGATAGTGTTCCACCACTCTAAGGCTAAATTCTTAAACAGATTAGAAGCAAACATTATCTTATCCTCTTCCGCACATTTTCTTATTTTTAAGACAGCCTCAGTCTTTTCTATCCAGCGTAGAGTTACAATGGGTCCTTCATTGCCCGAGAATTCTATTGGTTTTGCAGGACCAGAATTCCTTTTAAGAACAACCATAAGGCATGGTTCTTCTTCTTTTGGGAATGGGCGCTTGAAGTAAGGGTCCATTGTTTACGCTGTGTTCCGGTTCAGTTGGTCGCTTACTGCTATGCTTACTTTTATTATCCGCTTCCTTAATAGTTTGAATAATAAATGGCATTGCATCTATGATTCCTTGTGCCACTATGTGTTGGATAGCACTGTTATCCACTTGATTTCCATTGTTCGGATTCTCATTATTTGGGTTATTGTCGTTCTGGTTAATATCATTCTGGTTTTCCTGGTTCACTTCGTTGTCCATCTGAATTTTAAACATTTACCACGTATTAATATCACAAGATAATATTTAATACAACCAATCACACAACACGCATGTTGATCAAAAACGTCGAGCATTGCGACTTACTCTTTTTTATATATATAATATGCATCTAATACAAACCAGTACTGAAATTAAAATTACAATACGACTGAAATAAAGATTACACTACTAGTAGGCATCCATAGCTATGATTTTTTTTTTCATACACACATATCATATATTATTATTATTACTACTACCTCCACCATCACCTTCATGGATATGGATTCATCCAGAAATCCATATTGCGCTCGTCGTACTTCCAGACGAGTCGCTCTCCCACTTGTCTCGTCCTCTCGCTACTTTCTAAAATTTCCTCACCAAATGTCCTGAGTTCTTGCACATTTTCTGCACTCATTGGGGGTGCAGGTTTTGGGACTGGGTTTGGAATCTGAGGCATGGGTTCCTGGTACAGGTAAGGATTCTCTAAAATTTCTCTAATGTATTGATCACTATCGTAGTAGGGATCTAAAAGGTCCAAACCTGGGTAAGTTCCTAGATTCGGCAAGGGCATGTCTTCTGGTATCGGGTAACGTTGCACATAGTCCCTATTGTCGTCCCACCACGGGTCGTATTTTGGGTCTAAGGATTGGGTGTTGGTACCCTAGGTATCTCCTCTGGGTTAAAATCGTGCATTTCAACTTGATTTTCGGGGTTGTTTTCTATTTCCATTGGCTGGTTAGGGAATAGTGGTAGTGGTTGGGGTGCTATCATTTGCTCCAGGTTAGGGTCGGCTGTTGTGGTTGCTAGGATATGGAAATTAGTTAAACTCCTATTAAGCATGTCCTGGGCGTGTGCATATGTTTCTCTTTTAGCGGCTGCTAGGACTCTTTGTTGTTGCAACTTTTTCATTCGTTTCCTACGCTCATGTACTCCCCTACTGAACCATCCTCTCTTTTTAGGAGGGAATGGCTCTTCAGACTGAGCCTTAAATACAAATATTCCTTCTTCATTATCAGCGGAATACCCTGAGAGGGTAGGCTGTGAAGAGGCGCCTTCGCTTCTAGGCAAACCGGACAATTGACGGTACGCGTCGGATGGTCCTTGGTCGATCAAGCTGTAAACTAACAACTAGTCAAATAACACACAATAATAAAATAAAAATATGCACGTAGTTCTGTAATTTATTTCCTAACACTTTAAATACATTTTGTTGTCAGCAGAACACTTATGTGACTGAATCAGTGGCTTAGCTCTGATACCACATTCTGTCGCAACCCCCGTCCCCTAACAAACCCGGGAATGGGCGGCCGCGGCCAGTTTCGGTGGTATCTAGAATTTATCCATTTTGGCAGCGGAGATTATATCAGGACCGTAGTTAGGAAATATTTTATCAGAGTAAAATACCACACTTTCGTAATATTAAACATGTGGGAATAATCCCAAGTTTTAAGTACACACATTTTCATAGGGGTAAACCCGATTTTATTTAATAAAAACATCTCTTTATTTTTAGGTAACTTTATTGCCACTTTTCCAAGCCTTCAGTGCTGTCCAGCTGGCTTCTATTTGGCTTTCACATTTTGTTACCTGAAACGCGTTTAAAAACATTTTGTCAGTGGGAAATACTGGTGAGTGAATCTCAGTTTAATCAAGTTTAATAAAGACCATTGTACAGTATTGAGGGTGGTCACGCAATTACATTTGTTTCCTTCTATTCAATTACCACCCACGGTACTGTCAACCCAACTTGTGGTCATGTTACTCCTCGCAAGGCAGTAACAAATTTTGTATACAAAACCCCAACATACTGACGATAATTGTAGAATACAAATACTCAATAACTGTTTAATATATTATTAATTGTGTGAGGTTTTGTAAAAACAATTTGCAAAAAGGAGATTACTCACATTGTTGTCTTAGGTTTTCTGTAAGGGTTTCCTGGTGATAATCTATCATTTACACAAATGCACACGTGTTAGTATAATAACCCTTAATATTTACATTAGTAATACCCTCCCCGAGACGGCATTCCAACGACTACGTCGGGCAGAACCTCGACAGCCGTTACGGAACACTGGATCAATCGGGCAGCGTATCTAGTACGTAACGGGGTTATGATACTTACAACGGAGCAGAACTTCGTTATTTAGGGGGTATTATACCCGAGAATTATGCCTACTATGTGAATTTTGAGAGAAAGAAACGATCGTGAGCGATTTTCGACTGAAGGCCCGAGCTCCAAATTTATAGGGGCTGGTTTTAGGTTTTACGAGGCCCGCGTAAGACGTAGCAAGGGGTGGCTTACACGCCCCGCGAGAGACCATAAAAATTCATTTTTAAATAATTTTAATGAAAATTAAGGTATTCAGGACCCGATTTCGCGTATGGGGTGTATTTTAGGACATAGTAGGGTATTTTAATATATTTTATGGTGTCGGTTTATTTTAGGGTTGTTATAGGTGAGAATGTTGAACACTAATCTATGTGAAACTATTTGGTTAACCTACATGTATGTGATGATGATGAGTGTATTGTTATTTCTGGCAAAATGCGACACGTAACATGACACCGAATACGAGGCAGAAGTGATGTGCCCGAAACATGGTGGATACGCCACTCGTACTTCCTATATATAAGTGTTTCTGATACGTTGCCGAACCTTCATACAACGTGCCATGCGAAAGTTGTGGGTTTGCGAATGTTGAATCTTTTGGAATCTACGTGAAACTTGTTGAAACTTGAGTCTTTAAACTATCGTGTGCGAATCTATATACTGTGAGACTTGTGATCTAAACTTATACGATCCTTCTGATTGGATCTTTATATGTCTTCTCGTAAGCTATCCGACTTTCTCAAGAGATCCAGGTAGAAGTCTAAAAAAAAGATGATGTCCTTCATGGCCGACCAGATTGCTCGCGTCGTGCCAAAGATCGTCTCTGAGATCCAAGGATCAAACACTCTTCCATCCTTTGTGGAATCGAAAGGCGAGAAGCTAAAGCCTACAAGGTTCAGCTACAAACACTTTGTCACTTGCAACCCTAAGCCTTTCAAGGGCAGTGACGGGGTGACCGTTATGCTTGAGTGGTTCGATAGCATCAAGGTTACTTTCATTAACAGCGAATGCTCGGAGCATTTAAAGTCTAGGAGTGCAACGGGAATGTTTCAAGGCCGAGCTCTGGAGTGGTGGTCAAATGAGAGAAACATCCGCTCTAATGAAGAAGCCTATGCTCTTCCGTGGACCGAGGTGCGAGAACTAATGATGCTCGAATTTTGCCCTCCCCATGAACAACTGAAGCTTGAGGAAGATTTTTGGCATCTCAAGCAGATTGATGATGACAATCTGGCTTATACTACCCGTTTCAAGCAACTCAGTTTAATCGTACCTCACTTGGTTTCTACTCCGAAGCGCATGATAACCAAGTACATCAATGGGTTACCTCCTGCAATGCGTGATTCGATCGAAGCAGCTTAACTGGATACTATTGAAGAAGTTTATCGACTAGCCGCAAGCTTAAACAACAACCGCATCCGTGACAAACAATTTGCTACTCCTGCTCCCTCTAAGTCAGCAAACCAAGTGACCCAGCAGCCTAGTGGCAGCAGAAACAAGAAAAGAAAATCTCAGGTTTCAGGATCCAATGCGATTGTTCCTGCTACAAACCATGCTGCTAAGCCTGCCCTTGCTGCTACTGCTGTTCCAAACCCTCCTACTCCTGAAATCAAAAAGAAGTACACTGGGCCTCACCCCAAGTGTGCAACTTGCAACTTTCATCATCCTACTACTTCTACTTGTCGTTTGTGTACCAACAGCAATCGCTATGGTCACACGACTCCCTAATATCGTCAAGCCAACCCGGCCCAGCCAGCTCAACAAGCACCAGTACAGGAAGCTTTACCAGCTCCTCCGCAGAACCCAAGGCCAGTCAACGTTGTTCGTGCATGCTACAAGTGTGGAGATACTACTCACCTACGTAATCAGTGTCCTCAGCTGAACCAGGAGCAACAGCCAGACGCTCGTGGACGAGCGTTCAACCTTCATGCTAACCAGGCTCGTAACGACAATGACGTCGTGAATGGTACGTTTCTCGTCAATAACCTTTACGCTTCGATACTATTTGATAATGGTGCCGACAGAAGCTTTTTGTCCGTAGAATTTGAATCATTATTAAACTGTGCACGCTCTAAGTTACCTAAGTTGTTTTCAGTTGAGATTGCCGATGGTAAATAAATTCTAGTTGATTCTATCCTTAGTGGTTGTTCCTTGACTCTTAACGATTGTCACACCCCCGATATTTCCACGTATTACCGGTGGGCCCGGTGGGGAGTACCGTGACGTAGTTGATATCATCATAGTCAAACAACACAAATTATAAATGCACAGCGGAAGCAAAAGATAGATTTATTTCAACTGAATAAATTGTAATATTAAGTATCACAAAATTATCGAAACAGATCCACAGGCGGATCGAATAAAAAGGAAAACTGTTCAACAGACTTTGACATCTAGAGCTTGCGAGACTTGATTATTGATGCCTGGAGTAGCCAGCCTATTTCGTATAGCACCTGCACTTAGCCTTTTTGGAAAATACGTCAGTTTACACTGGTAAATACAACTTAACTGACTCATTTTGAAAAGAGTTTGAAAATTGATTTGAATGCACTTCGGCAAAAATATCTTTATAACTTGGGACAATTATTTATATATAATCTTGTATACCGTTTTACTTATTTGCCGTCCGTCAGGACCGGTTTGTAGGGCCGGTCTAGATTAACTGACACGCCACAGGTATAATGCCCACAAGGATTATTTCCTTTAAGTGGATTACCAGTTTTTACATATGCATCTGTCAGGTGTACGCCTACACCCCGTGCTTAGGTCGTGGCCATTTCTTTGAATGATGCCAAGGATATCCGGGACATGGTCATTTAACCCCCAAAGGCCATACACCAAATAATACATATTAAACGGGTCATGCAAATACATTAATCACAGTCCGATCTAAATGACTATACACACCCGACCAAGCGTTACTTTTATAGTACCATATCCCAAGCCCGTATAGGGAAAATAAGTTAGGAGTATTTACCTGACCAAAGTATAAGTCAAATACAGCAAGTGCACGTAGCTTTTACTGGGCTCCTAATCTGGAACGAAGGTTTTTAATAACCTATTAGAATCCTAACGGGTCTTTAATTAAGCTTAGACTTAGACCGGTTAGTTTTCAAAAGGAAGACACGGTTCAAACGCATGATAAAGCGAAGACCGGTTTAGAATGTGGTTTTGACCCGACAAGCTTGTATGCTTGTTTAATATGGGTAACTTAAACACATTCTGGATTTTGAGACAAAAATGATATGGTTTGACCCGTTTCGGCTAATATATGCAAACTAGTTACATAAGCCGATCCGAACGCGAAAAGTGCGTAACGAGTAACCATATGAGTCATATGCAGGTTTCCTAAGTGATTATGCCTTAAATATGTTGTGACATCAGTAAGATATCTTCTATTATGCCCAAAACGGATTTAAACTCAAATTATGCCCCGTAAGGGCATTTTAGTCATTTAAAAGGTTATAAAAGAATTTAAATATAATTCTGAGTTTCGGGTCTGATGTAATCAGTAAAAATACTTAATTTACTAAGTTATATCAGTAGGGTATAACCTATATGTGAAATTTATCATTTCTAACCATACTATGCACCGAAAGGGCATTTTGGTAATTTCACCTAAGGTTTAAAGGTCAAATCTGGAATTTGACTTCAAAAACTTTTACTTACTACTAAAGTATAGAAATTTACTTAAAACATCAGTAGGTATCAAGTCTTATATATCTAAAATGGTTTTAATACATACTATGCGCTTAAAACGCGTAAAAATGCTTAAAAAGGCGATTTTGAGCTATTTCCGGGTTCTTAAAGGAAAGCTGATATTTTTATTATTCCAGAAGGCTTAAAATATTCTATTTATCATATTAGATCAGTATAAAAAGGTTTGGTATCAAAAGGTTTGGTAAAACTCATTTTATAGCTTAAAAGGGTAAAATCGACAACTACCGAATTAAGCTTAGAACTCTAGGTTATGTTCAGCCCTAAAATAAATAAAAATCTCCAAAAATCCCAAAATATTATTTTACATCAGTGGGTATAAGGTTTGGTATCAAAAATCGGGTTTAGATAGGCTATATGCTAATTACGCCATTTAATTGCTAAAAAGCTTTCTAATTACGCTATTGAGCGTAACTCTTAATCTAGACCTCAAACTAATGTCAAATTTTAGGTACAAGCTTATAAATCAGTAACTAAGGCTTCTACTCTTTTACATTTTCAAAATTCATGTTTTAAGGACATATGGGCATAATAGTCAACATTTAGGCATTTAACGGAAATATGCATATGAATCGGATAACTAATGAACCAAGTCGTATAATCACAGAGGGTTATACTTATATGAAACCTGGTCCTAAATAAGCTCTAAGGCATTTCTAAACTATGCTCTAATGGGTCAGAACTGAAATTCAAAGCAGAAGTCAAAGTATGCGACTTTCGGTTCCAATCCAAGTTTAAACTGAAAATTGTCGAGTTGAACATGTTTAGACATGTTCTTACATTAATTACCAAGTTATATTAATGATAAAACAGGTTGCATAGCTTCTACATTGCTAATTATTCATTAATTTGAAAATAAGCTTTCTGTTGACTTTTTAAGATCAAGTTTGACTCGACAATTGATCTAGTTAGAGTGGGAATCAGAGGGTGCCCTTTTAAGGGTTTATTGCCCACATAATTACCAAGTCATAGGTACTTTCAATTTGAAATTTGACTGGACAAATTAAGATTAATGACGAAGTCAAATCTTAATTACAACGGTTTGACTTTAAGCTAATTAACTAAGCAAAACTGAATTAAGAAAGGTTAAGGACACTTACAAAGGTCCTATGCACGACTAGTGACCCCTAAGAATCTTGGTTGCTGATCAGAGAGCTCCAGAAGTGAAGTTGTGAAGCTTGCAAATGAATGTGCATCAATGTTGCAACTGAAGGGTCCCTTATATATGAGTTTTGATCACTTAGGATCATGCCATGGAGGTCTACAAGTGTTATGAGATCAGTACAAGTGCCCCTATGCCCTCAAAAACCATCAAACAAGCCCATAGAATCGAAAACTAAGCTTCAAAGTTGGTGCAACCTGCTGGAACAGACAGATGTGCAGTTTTTCTGCATCTGGGCACCTTAGGCGCCCCGCGTAAGAACCCCTTGAGGGCTTACGCGCCCCGTATGGCCTCCCAGAACTGGCCAAACAAGTTTCAAAGTTTGCATTTTAGGTCCCTGGTCCTTGTAAACGTGGTTTTTACTTTATTTCTTGCATTTTGAGCCCTCTAACTTGACTTTTAAGGGCCTTAAGACATAACCAAACTTTGTTAAGTCCTTGGTTAACTTTATGATCACCCGAAAAGTCATAAATTTCAAGTTGCCGCTTTTAACCCCTCGTATACGAATTTTATCATAACTTCCTCATACGATAACGAAACTTGGTGAAATTTTTATCATGCATTCTAGTGAGCATAATTAATCGTTACAAAGCTTTGGGTTTGCTAAAAGGTCACTCAGAGGTATACTTTAAACATGTTGACACATTTAACCCCTGTAGTTTGTAATCTCTCACTTTCTTTCACAATTAGCTTCGTATGATCCATGATTCATTCGTTTAAGGGTATAAACATCATGTAGGGTTATTGAAAGATATATTTATTCATTGTTGACACTTTGAATCCTTTTACACACTTAGATTCCTTGTTTGTCAACTTTAGTCCCTTTAAATCAATCATTTACACGTTTTAAATCCATGACACGTGTCGACATAATATTGGACATGAATTTTCGAGGTGTTACATCCTCACCCCCTTAAAATAAATCTCGACCTCGAGATTTACTAAAACAATTGAGGGTACTTTTCTTTCATTGTGGACTCTACCTCCCACGTGTACTTGGGACCTTTGCGGGCATCCCATTTAACCTTTACAATAGGCACATGCTTCCTTAGAAGCTTCTTTACCTGTCGATCCTCGATCGATAAAGGTTTTTCCACAAATTTTAAGCTCTCGTCTATGTGCACATCTGTATGCGGTATAACTAGCGATTCATCAGCTTGACATTTCTTCAGATTGTAGATGTGGAATACATTATGAATACCACTGAGCTCTTCAGGCAAATTTAACTTATAAGCCACTGATCCGACACATTCGATGATCTCGAATGGTCCTATGTACCTTGGGCTTAGCTTGCCTTTCTTACCAAATCTCATCACCCCCTTCCAGGGTGATACTTTAAGCAAAACTTTATCACCAACCTCAAACTTTAGAGGTTTTCGCCTTTCATCAGCATAACTCTTCTGCCTATCCCTGGCAGCTTTCAGGCGGTCACGAATCTGGACAATCTTGTCCGTCGTTTCAAAGACTATGTCAGGTCCTGATAGCTGAGCTTCTCCTACTTCCGCCCAACAGATAGGCGTTCTGCATTTCCTACCATATAATGCCTCAAAAGGCATAGCCTTAATGCTTGTATGATAGCTATTGTTATAGGAGAACTCGATTAATGGCAGGTAGTTATCCCAAATACCACCTAAGTCTTCCAAAGTTTGGATTGTATGCTCACTCTGTCCGTCCGTCTGAGGGTGGTAAGCCGTACTAAAATTTAAGCGCGTGCCCAAAGACTGTTGGAAACTTTTCCAAAAATGTGATGTGTATCTAGTATCTCTGTCAGAGATAATTGACACTGGAACGCTGATGTGTGTAAAATGCAACATATAAATTACATCAAATGAGGCATAAAACTAACCCTTTTTAAGTACTAATATTGGAAAATGAGTGTTTTTGTCTTCCTTTTGTATTTTCAGGATTAAATGAGCTCAAAAACACAAAAGAAGCAAAAAGACAGCTAATTCCAACATAAATACAAGGAAAGGAACATTAGTGGACTGCCCGACCCCTCAACGGCACCTTCCAAAGCAAAGTAGAGAAGTCAGAAGACTGAACACGCCCCGTGCTCAGCCAGCACGGGGCCGTGCCCAAGAAGCAGCAGAAAAGACAAACCTATAGAAGCTTCTATTGCCCACCACGGGGCCGTGCCCAGCGGACACGGGGGCGTGTTGAAAGTACAGCAGGCGCATTAATTGTAATTGCGAATTACAATTAATGAGGAGAGAGAGTGTCAGACAGGCACGGGGCCGTGCCCAGCGGACACGGGGCCGTGCCCAGCTCTCTGTTCAGCCTATAAATAGGAGTGCTTGGATTCATTTCAACTCATCCCTTGGCACACCACCTCTCTCACACTTCATCCACCACCCACCACCATCACAACACCATCATCCACCACCATCATCCATTGTCCATCGTAGAGTGTGTGAGTCGTCTCGGGATCCAAGATTGATCGTAAGAGTTCTTGACAATCAAGGCCATGTTTGCCTAAGTCTCTTACATCACTTGGTGAAGACAAAGTGTCTAGTATAATACTTTTTATTTCTAATCTTTTGCACTTTTTATTTGGTTTTGTATTAATGACTTTAATAACTAGTTACTTATGTTGAAGGTGATCTTTCCTTATCGTTTGTCCGTGGTGTCTTGGCATTATTTTACTGTCTATATAAAATAAAGGATTTTCACCATTCATATCTCCACGGTCTATATGGAGGTATGTTGGCTACCTGGTAGGGGGTTAAGGGAACGGTTTGGTAAAGGTCTTGCCATTGTTCAGCGTTTAGAGGTCCTACAATGGACCTGGGTCAAATTTAGTAGGACCTCCTTCAATGCTTCACGGTATTGGATGGCGGGGGTCCAAACTCTTTGACCCCCTCATAAGTTAACTACTATTAATACTATAACCCGGCTATTTAGGACTGTATCCCTGCTGACTCAGACTACTTAGCCGAGGGTAACGTCACCGCCAAAAGCGGGGCCTACCACAATACTGCATTAATAACTTAATTCATTATCTTCCAATAATCCACCCTTTTAGGATTGTATCCTTGCTGACTCAAACTACTGGGGTGAGGGTAACGTCACCTTCAAAAGAGGGGCCTACTATAATAACTAAGATAATCTCTTAATTATGTGCAAAAGTGCAGAAATAATCAAAGGTTATACTAGATACGAGTCGGAACCAAGTGATTCATCTTGTCTATCTGTTTTTATTTTATTTTTATTTTCAGCATTTTAGTTAGTTTTTAACTTTTCTTAGTTTAAAACATTTTTTTTAAACTTTTATTTTGGTTAGACGTTGAGGATAAACCGGTATTAAAAGCTCTTGTGTCCTTGGACGACCTCGGTATCTTACCAACGCTATACTACGCTCACGATGGGTGCACTTGCCCATATGTGTGTTTAGTGTTAGTAAAATATCGTGTTTTATAAATTTAAAACTTGGCTAAAATAAGTGTTAAAAAGGGCTTAAAATATACACCTAATATATATAACACTTCACACGCATCAACGCCGTGCAGAGATACAATCTTATCTATGTACAATTGGGCTAACATGTCGGAGCTATAAGTCTCCTTAATGGGTAGGAAATGTGCTGACTTAGTCAGTCTATCTACTATCACCCATATAGTATCATTTCCTTTCTTTGTCTTTGGCAACTTGGTGATAAAATCCATTGTCACCATCTCCCACTTCCACGTGGGAAGTTCAGGCTGTTGTAGCAATCATGACGGCTTCTGGTGTTCAGCTTTGACTTGTGCGCACGTCAAACATTTAGCTACATAGGCAGCTATAGACTTCTTCAAGCCTATCCACCAATAGTTTGCCTTCAGATCCTGGTACATCTTATCAGCTCCAGAATGAACAGAATATTTGGAACTATGGGCTTCCTGGAGGATAACATCCCGAAGTCCTCCATACACTGGAACCCATATTCGTCCATTCAATCTTAGGATTCCGTCCTTGCCATAGGATAACTGCTCTTCAGTTACTCCTAGCTTTTCATTAGGATAGTTAGCTTCTAGCACAGCTTCCTTCTGCACAGCCAACAACCTTTCATTTAAACTATTCTTTAATTCAATGCTCTTGGCATTGATTCTTATGGGCTTCACCCTTTCCTTTCTACTTAAGGCATCAGCGACTACATTCGCTTTGCCAGGATGGTATCTTATCTCACATTCGTAATCATTTAAAGTTTCCATCCATCGTCGTTGCCTCATATTTAAACAAATGTTGAAGGCTCTTGTGATCAGAATAGATCACACACTTGGTTCCATACAAGTAATGTCTCCACAGTTTTAGTGCAAATACAACGGCACCCAGCTCCAGGTCATGGGTGGTGTAGTTCTTCTCGTGCACCTTTAACTGTCGTGAAGCATAGGCAATAACCTTGCCTTTCTGCATAAGCACACATCCCATACTTGTGTGTGATGCATCACAATATACTACAAATTCATCTATTCCATCAGGCAATGTTAACACAGGTGCATTGCTCAACTTTTTCTTAAGGATATCAAAGGATTCTTGCTGCTTAGGACCCCAGTCAAACTTAATATTCTTACGCGTCAACGAAGTTAGGGGTGCAGCAATCCTTGAAAAGTTTTCAATAAATCGCCTATAATATCCGGCTAAACCTAGAAAGCTACGAATCTCTGTAGGCGTCTTTGGCTCTTGCCAATTCATGACAGCTTCAACCTTAGCGGGATCTACTTGGATACCACGCTCACTAACCATATGTCCAAGAAATTGGACTTCACGAAGCCAGAATTCACACTTTGACAACTTAGCATAAAGCTTCTCCTGTTGAAGTAGTGAAAGAATACATTGAAGGTGCTTCTCATGGTCGGCCTGATTCTTTGAATAAATCAGAATGTTGTCAATGAAGACGTTAACAAATTTGTCCAAGTATGGCTTGCAGACACGATTCATGAGATCCATGAATGCCGCTGGTGCATTAGTGAGCCCAAAAGGCATCACTAGGAACTCGTAATGACCATAACGAGTCCTAAATGCAGTTTTGTGTACATCTTCATCTCTAACCTTCAGTTGATGATAGCCTGACCTCAAATCAATCTTAGAGAAGTAGCTTGCCCCTTGTAATTGATCGAACAGATCGTCGATCCTGGGCAAAGGATATCTATTCTTGATAGTGACCTTATTAAGCTCACGGTAATCAATGCATAGACGCATTGATCCATCCTTCTTCTTCACAAACAAGATTGGCGCTCCCCAAGGAGACGAACTAGGTCTAATAAAACCTTTGGCTAACAAATCATCTAGCTGTGTCCTCAATTCCTTCATCTCTGTTGGTGCCAATCTATAAGGCGCTCTCGCGACAGGTGCTGCTCCGGGGATGATGTCAATTCTGAATTCTACTTGCCTATCTGGTGGTAAACCAGGTAGTTCTTCAGGAAATACTTCAGGGTACTCAGATATGACGGGAATATCTTCAACCTTGGTCTTCTGCTCGTCAATAGTCACCTGTGCCATATAAATGACACAACCCTTCTTCAAACATCTAGATGCCTTGAGCATAGATGCTTGCTCAGGCAGTCCATACTGGGTATCTCCCTGAAGGGTAAGTGACTCACCAGACGGAGTCTTAATCACCACTTGCTTCTTACTGCAGACGATCTGGGCTTGGTTATGCGATAACCAGTCCATTCCTATAACTATATCAAAACCGGCTAACTTCAAAGGAAGTAGGGACAAAGGAAAGGAATGGTTCCTAATGGATATGAAACATCCATCTAACATGGTTGATACGGTTTCTATGGTGCCATCGGCTAATTCCACCTCATATTTCACACTTAGAGTTTTAACAGGTAAATTCAGCAACTTACAAAACTTATTATCTACAAACGACTTATCGGCTCCTGAATCAAATAACACTCTTGAATAAACATCATTTATGAGGAAGGTACCTGTGATCACATTGTCGTCCTGAACGTCTTCCTTTGCATCCATCCGAAAGACCCTTGCATTGGTCTTCTTGACCTCTTCAGGCTTCTTGGCGTATTTAGGGCAGTTGGTCTTGATATGCCCTTTCTCATTGCAATTGTAGCATGTTGCGTCTTTTATCTTCTTGCACTCTATCGTCTTGTGCTCTTTAGACTTGCATAACCCACATGCAGGTGATCCTGATTGAGACTTGGTCTCAAGCCTGCATTTTCCAAAGTGGCGTTTTTGGCAAGTCGTGCACTTTGGCTTTTCCTCTATTCGTTGACTATTCTTTCCAGACCCAAACTTCTTGGAATCAGTGTTTCCTTTGTGCTTCTTCTCCGACCCTCGTGAGTTATCATCCTCTCGCTTTCTCTTACCTTCTTCAGAATTCTTTAGCGATCTTAGCCTGACCGCATCTAAAGTAAGAGACAGAGATAGATCAGTTGCTGACCTAAAGGTAGCAGGTCTAGATGCCTTAACACTGGCTTTTATCTCTGGGGCCAAACCCCCAATGAAGTGAGCAATTCGCTTGGGTTCCGGTGTTATCAGATACGGAACTAGCCTGGACAGGGTATTGAAACTGGTGAGGTAAGCTTGACAATCTAGATTCTTCATTACCAATGATAAGAAATCTGACTCAATCCTTTCAACCTCATGCTGAGGGCAGTAATTCTCTTTAATGAGAGCAACAAACTGATTCCATGTCAGATTGTAGAGTGGGATCTTTCCAGCAGCTTGAATGAGAGACTTCCACCATGCTAGTGCCTCTCCTTTGAATGATTGGGATACATATTTCACTACATCCCTTTCAGCACAACCGCTGATATCGACCACGGTGTCCATTTCATCCAACCAGGTCATACAATCAATTGCCCCTTCTCCCCAGTGAAATCCCGGGGTTTGCAGGAAACAAAGTACTTATAGGTACAGGATTTGGTACGTGGTTTATCATTAATTACTATCCTCTTGGATGGAACACTATTTTGGTTTGAGGAATGTCGATCATCATCTTTCTTTGGCTCGTCTTTCTTAGAAGGTGGCTTGCTGTGAGCCTCTGAATGAGTCTTAGGCTTGGAATGCGGTGCGGATAGGGCCCTACTTCGTGTCCTGCTAGATTCATTATACTGCCGCTCTATAGCTTTTGTAACAGCATCATCTATCAGTGCTTGCAGTTCCGCACCGGTCACCTGTATTTTAGTATTTTCATGGTTTTCTACCGGATGACTGTTTACTTCCTCCGACCTAGCCATGTAGCTTTAATTGCTACATAAAAGAAAATAAGGACAAGGTTTATATAGAAGCTTATTCAGCATTTGATGATTTATTAACCATGGTTTTAAGAACCATTTTAGTTAATTTGCTAAGTATATAATTATTCAGGATCTTTATCATAACCCTAAATTATAAGTTAATAGTAGCACAAAAGGCCTAGTCACATAGACAAGTTTAATTTATAAGCCCAGATTTTATGGAATCGAGGCATTAAGGTTTGAATCAAAGTTCATTACCTTTTCTTGACAGGGAGTTGTAGGCTACCACTGTCTTTAGTCCCAGAGGACGTTAATTATAGCCCGTGGGCACTTCATCCTTAAGGGATGATTATATAAACAAGGGAATTTAGAATAACTTAATTTAGAAATGTCTTATGTGATTTTATCGAATCACATTTGTCAAGCATGTTAACATGTCTTCAGATGTTAACAAGGGTTTGAATCTTTTGATTAGGTTTTACCATCTTGGCCACGTCTGTAATGACATATAGACTAGGTTTTACCTTTAAGATTCTTTTTAATATTTAACGCAGAACAATCCTAAATTGAGATGTTAACAAGGATCTGAATCTAATTGAGGAACTACCATCTTGGCCCTGTCTTTAGGTGACACATGGCTAGGTCTTGTCCTTTTTAGATTTTGCCATTTTATTATAATGGTAGATCTTATAATAGGAATGTTATTTTAATTCTAACCGTTCCATTTAAAATTTAAACAAGTACATGGTTGCCCAAAACGGAACTTCTAACTGAAATGACTTGCCAATGCAAGGGCTAATCAGAAAAATAACAAGGAAACAAATAAAGAACAAAATAAAATGAATTAGGATTAATCCTATGTTCTTTGTCTAGACTCGAGAATGTGCAACTGTGTAACTGAGATTAAACACAAAAGACTAGTGTTTAATTCACCCAGTATTGGCTCTGATACCAACCAGTCACACCCCGATATTTCCACGTATTACCGGTGGGCCCGGTGGGGAGTACCGTGACGTAGTTGATATCATCATAGTCAAACAACACAAATTATAAATGCACGGCGGAAGCAAAAGATAGATTTATTTCAACTGAATAAATTGTAATATTAAGTATCACAAAATAGTCGAAACAGATCCACAGGCGGATCGAATAAAAAGGAAAACTGTTCAACAGACTTTGACATCTAGAGCTTGCGAGACTTGATTATTGATGCCTGGAGTAGCCAGCCTATTTCGTATAGTACCTGCACTTAGCCTTTTTGGAAAATACGTTAGTTTACACTGGTAAATACAACTTAACTGACTCATTTTGAAAAGAGTTTGAAAATTGATTTGAATGCACTTCGGCAAAAATATCTTTATAACTTGGGACAATTATTTATATATAATCTTGTATACAGTTTTACTTATTTGTCGTCCATCAGGACCGGTTTGTAGGGCCGGTCTAGATTAACTGACACGCCACAGGTATAATGCCCACAAGGATTATTTCCTTTAAGTGGATTACCAGTTTTTACATATGCATCTGTTAGGTGTACGCCTACACCCCGTGCTTAGGTCGTGGCCATTTCTTTGAATGATGCCAAGGATATCCGGGACATGGTCATTTAACCCCCAAAGGCCATACACCAAATAATACATATTAAACGGGTCATGCAAATACATTAATCACAGTCCGATCTAAATGACTATACACACCCGACCAAGCGTTACTTTTATAGTACCATATCCCAAGCCCGTATAGGGAAAATAAGTTAGGAGTATTTACCTGACCAAAGTAAAAATCAAATACAGCAAGTGCACGTAGCTTTTACTGGGCTCCTAATCTGGAACGAAGGTTTTTAATAACCTATTAGAATCCTAACGGGTCTATAATTAAGCTTAGACTTAGACCGGTTAGTTTTCAAAAGGAAGACACGGTTCAAACGCATGATAAAGCGAAGACCGGTTTAGAATGTGGTTTTGACCCGACAAGCTTGTATGCTTGTTTAATATGGGTAACTTAAACAAATTCTGGATTTTGAGACAAAAATGATATGGTTTGACCCGTTTCGGCTAATATATGCAAACTAGTTACATAAGCCGATCCGAACGCGAAAAGTGCGTAACGAGTAACCATATGAGTCATATGCAGGTTTCCTAAGTGATTATGCCTTAAATATGTTGTGACATCAGTAAGATATCTTCTATTATGCCCAAAACGGATTTAAACTCAAATTATGCCCCGTAAGGGCATTTTGGTCATTTAAAAGGTTATAAAAGAATTTAAATATAATTCTGAGTTTCGGGTCTGATGTAATCAGTAAAAATACTTAATTTACTAAGTTATATCAGTAGGGTATAACCTATATGTGAAATTTATCATTTCTAACCATACTATGCACCGAAAGGGCATTTTGGTAATTTCACCTAAGGTTTAAAGGTCAAATCTGGAATTTGACTTCAAAAACTTTTACTTACTGCTAAAGTATAGAAATTTACTTAAAACATCAGTAGGTATCAAGTCTTATATATCTAAAATGGTTTTAATACATACTATGCGCTTAAAACGCGTAAAAATGCTTAAAAAGACGATTTTGAGCTATTTCCGGGTTCTTAAAGGAAAGCTGATATTTTTATTATTCCAGAAGGCTTAAAATATTCTATTTATCATATTAGATCAGTATAAAAAGGTTTGGTATCAAAAGGTTTGGTAAAACTCATTTTATAGCTTAAAAGGGTAAAATCGACAACTACCGAATTAAGCTTAGAACTCTAGGTTATGTTCAGCCCTAAAATAAATAAAAATCTCCAAAAATCCCAAAATATTATTTTACATCAGTGGGTATAAGGTTTGGTATCAAAAATCGGGTTTAGATAGGCTATATGCTAATTACGCCATTTAATTGCTAAAAAGCTTTCTAATTACGCTATTGAGCGTAACTCTTAATGTAGACCTCAAACTGATGTCAAATTTTAGGTACAAGCTTATAAATCAGTAACTAAGGCTTCTACTCTTTTACATTTTCAAAATTCATGTTTTAAGGACATATGGGCATAATAGTCAACATTTAGGCATTTAACGGAAATATGCATATGAATCGGATAACTAATGATCCAAGTCGTATAATCATAGAGGGTTATACTTATATGAAACCTGGTCCTAAATAAGCTCTAAGGCATTTCTAAACTATGCTCTAATGGGTCAGAACTGAAAGTCAAAGCAGAAGTCAAAGTATGCGACTTTCGGTTCCAATCCGAGCTTAAACTGAAAATTGTCGAGTTGAACATGTTTAGACATGTTCTTACATTAATTACCAAGTTATATTAATGATAAAAACAGGTTGCATAGCTTCTACATTGCTAATTATGCATTAATTTGAAAATAAGCTTTCTGTTGACTTTTTAAGATCAAGTTTGACTCGACAATTGATCTAGTTAGAGTGGGAATCAGAGGGTGCCCTTTTAAGGGTTTATTGCCCACATAATTACCAAGTCATAGGTACTTTCAATTTGAAATTTGACTGGACAAATTAAGATTAATGACGGAGTCAAATCTTAATTACAACGGTTTGACTTTAAGCTAATTAACTAAGCAAAACTGAATTAAGAAAGGTTAAGGACACTTACAAAGGTCCTATGCACGACTAGTGACCCCTAAGAATCTTGGTTGCTGATCAGAGAGCTCCAGAAGTGAAGTTGTGAAGCTTGCAAATGAATGTGCATCAATGTTGCAACTGAAGGGTCCCTTATATATGAGTTTTGATCACTTAGGATCATGCCATGGAGGTCTACAAGTGTTATGAGATCAGTACAAGTGCCCCTATGCCCTCAAAAACCATCAAACAAGCCCATAGAATCGAAAACTAAGCTTCAAAGTCGGTGCAACCTGCTGGAACAGACAGATGTGCAGTTTTTCTGCATCTGGGCACCTTAGGCGCCCCGCGTAAGAACCCCTTGAGGGCTTACGCGCCTCGTATGGCCTCCCAGAACTGGCCAAACAAGTTTCAAAGTTTGCATTTTAGGTCCTTGGTCCTTGTAAACGTGGTTTTTACTTTATTTCTTGCATTTTGAGCCCTCTAACTTGACTTTTAAGGGCCTTAAGACATAACCAAACTTTGTTAAGTCCTTGGTTAACTTTATGATCACCCGAAAAGTCATAAATTTCAACGTTGACGCTTTTAACCTCTCGTATACGAATTTTATCATAACTTTCTCATAAGATAACGAAACTTGGTGAAATTTTTTTCATGCATTCTAGTGAGCATAATTAATCGTTACAAACCTTCGGGTTTGCTAAAAGGTCACTCAGAGGTATACTTTAAACATGTTGTCACATTTAACCCCTGTAGTTTGTAATCTCTCACTTTCTTTCACAATTAGCTTCGTATGATCCATGATTCATTCGTTTAAGGGTGTAAACATCATGTAGGGTTATTGAAAGATATATGTATTCATTGTTGACACTTTGAATCCTTTTACACACATAGATTCCTTGTTTGTCAACTTTAGTCCCTCTAAATCAATCCTTTACACGTTTTAAATCCATGACACGTGTCGACATAATATTGGACATGAATTTTCGAGGTGTTACAACAATCACGTATTTACTATTGATCTAATACCCATGCAATTGGGTAGTTTTTATGTCATAATCGGCATGGATTGGTTGCGTAAGAATCATGCTGAGATTGCTTGTCACGAGAAGTTCGTTCGTCTTCCTCTTCTTTTTGGTGATATTCTACACGTATATGGAGACCGACCTTCTAGAGGACTGAAGTCGATGTCATGCACTCAAGCGAATAGGTGTTTACGTAAACAGAACTTTGCCTTCTTGGCCCACGTAGTGGAACAAAAGGGCAAGGGGAAGAACCTAAGCGATGTTCCAGTAGTGTGTGATTTCCCTGGCGTCTTCCCTGAAGATCTTCCTGGTCTTCCTCCTCCTAGATCTGTTGATTTTCGCATTGACCTCATGCCTAGTGCGACTTCTGTCGCCAAGGCTCCTTACCAACTTGCACCATCCGAGATGCAAGAGCTATCTAGTCAACTGCAAGAACTGCTCGACAAGGGATTCATTCGTCCAAGTACCTCTCCGTGGGGAGCTCCCGTGCTATTCGTCAAAAAAAAGATGGTTTGTTTCGTATGTGTATTGAGTATTGACTACCGTGAACTTAATAAGCTTACCATTAAGAACCGTTATCCTCTACCTCGTATTGATGACCTATTCGACCAACTACAAGGCGCGTCCTGTTTCTTGAAAATTGACCTTCGATCTGGTTATCATCAGCTCCGTGTTCTCGAAGATGATATACCCAAAACCACGTTTCACACTCGTTATGGGCACTACGAGTTCGTGGCCATGCCTTTTTGGCTTGACCAATGCACCCGCCGTGTTCATGGATCTTATCAACCGTGTTTGTAAACCTTATCTTAATCGTTTTGTGACAGTCTTTATTGACGATATTCTTATTTGTTCTAAAACTAAAGCTGATCATGCTCGTCATTTACGCTTGATGCTTGAAGTGTTACGTGGTGAACACTTATACGCTAAATTCTCTAAGTGCGAGTTTTGGATTGATGAAGTGCAATTTATTGGTCACGTTGTTAGTAAACAAGGTATTCACCCCTTCTAAAATCGAAGCTGTGAAGAATTGGAGTACGCCTAAATTTGCATCTGAGATTCGTTCCTTCCTTGGATTGGCGGGTTATTACCACTGATTCGTCTCGGACTTTTCTAAGATCGTTGTTTCTCCTACTACCCTGACTCAGAAGGAGAAACCTTTTGCTTGGGGTCCCGAGCAAGAGGAATCTTTTCAGACTCTTTTGTGTAACGCTCCTGTGCTTACTCTCCCTGATGGAAATGACGACTTCGTGTTGTATTTTGATGCCTCGAACCATGGCATGGGTTGTGTGCTCATGCAGCAGGACAAGGTTATTGCTTATGCCTCCCGTCAACTCAAAATACATGAGAAAAACTATACTACTTGTTGGATCTGAGTTTGTTTCTGATTGTATTTTGTGCTTGTAATTAAAATGAAAAAGGATGAGTGTGCAGCGGAATTATGATGAAAACAAACTTTGCATACAATCAAACGAGAGTAATACTTTGATCACACATCTTTTCTCAGTGAATCGGAAGATTGAATTTATTTCAATAACGATTACAATGATTGATGAATGAATGTAAACTCCCCCTCAGCCAGAGCTCAGTGTTTGTTCGTGCAAAGAAGACGATGATGCAAAAGAGCTAATAGAACAGTACCAAGTACTGAGCTATTTATAGGCACTTGCAAACCACTGAGCATCTTAGCTAACATCACCATGAAAGTGACATCTAACCTCATAACAAACTCTAACCTCTGATCTATACAAACACTGCTATGTTAACTACTGCTATTACATTACATTACAAAACAGACTATGGAACAGCTGCTACAACCTTCCACTGCTGTGAATCCAGCAGTACTTATCCGGATCAGCAGTGCTTGACTCAAGGCAGTAGATTGAATCAGCAGGGCTTTAGTCTTTCATCAGGTCTTTATTTGAGCAGCAGTTATAGGTCAGCAGTTTGCAAGATCAGCAGATAGGAGGTCAGCAGATGTTGAAATCACTTTCAAGGGGAGAGACTTGTATGTAAACATCTGCTTATTCTGGATCCACTGCTCTGATCCAGTTTTGGCTTTAATTATCTGTTCCTCTGATAGGGTCCGATCCCAACAATCTCCCCCTGGAACAGATAATGCCAAAACTCTTCATTATTGTGGAAATCTTTATTGCCTCATCAACAGTTCCCTTATCTGACCTTTAAATTGTAGTTCAAAGTCTAGGGCATCTGTGTCTTCATCATCCCTGCTAAGTGGAAGATCAAGGAGATCCTGCAAATCTTCAAGACTCGGGCCAAGAGCTTGTTCCCTTGATATTTTCTCCACTTCTCCACCAGACCTGAGCAAAGTCAATACGCAGGTCTGTTTATCAGTTTCCCACTTTTGTATTTTTTAGCCTGGTGGGTTTCTTGGGAGATGTTTATTTGCAGAGGTATTTGGTGAGGCTGGCCTATTCATAACTGGCTGAGCAGTACTGGCAGTTTGATCCAAACCAAGAGTTTCTATGATCATTTTCTTTATGCCTTCTTTTACAAGGTCATCTCCTTTTATCATCTCTTGGATGGTTTCACCTCCCAACTGTTTGTGTGTCCTTCTTTTATAGATGGCAGCACCAGTTGGAGCAGTGGCTCTCCTGATTTGCAGCTTTGTTGGTCTTTTTGAAACCTCTGCTTCAGGATAGTCAGGCTTTTGAGGAACATTTGGATCTTTCTTTCTTAGTTCCTCCAACCTTTTGTAGGTGATCCTGACCACATCTTCTTTCCATCTAGCAATTTGTCTTTTGTTTCCATATTCAGCAGCAACCAGTTCTTCTTTCATTCTTTTCAGTTCTACCTGTTTGACAGGTACATTCTTTCTAAACTTTGCCCAGTCAGGAGGAGTGTGAGTGACTTTCCTATTTAGCATGTCTTGAATTCTTGCTGCTTCATTTTCAAGCTCAGGAACCGTCCACTCTTTGTACATGTATCTCTCTCCTTTGTACTTCTTGTGAGCCATGATGCTTTCAATGTAGTCTTTCTTCAAAGTTTCAGCTGCTCTTTCTGAAATTTGTTGACTGACATTTTTTGCAAATTGTTCTAGGGATCTGACTTGTGTGAGCAGATATTGATAGTTTCTTGAAATTTCTTTGTCAGATTTCCCTTGTGTGTTTCTTTTTGAGATATCCTCTGCTTGCTTGGCCTTGATTTTCAAATATTCATCAATATTTTTAGGCCAGGGATATCCTTTTATTGATGGCAAACTCCTTTTGGCAGGGTCATCCTCATAGTAAAAAGATTTTATTTCTTCTCTAACAGCTGCTAGTTCAAGAGGAAATTGAACACCTGCAGGAGGTAAGGGCTTGTGCATTTGAACTGAATAGAGAGGAACTGGTTTTGGTATTGTGACAAGAGCTGAAGATTTTGAAGATGTTTGTGGTGGTGAAGTGTCATCATCTTTGAGAATTAGCCTTCTCCTCTTTGTTTGAGGAGGGGCTGATGATGTTTTAGATGGAACAATGGTGGTGGATGTAGTGGCAGTGATTTGTGATTGACTAACAGTTGTTGAAACAACTGGTGTTCCAACCACTGTTGTCTTTACAGTAGATGTTGTAACAACTGTTGTCTTCTGCCTTTTGGCAGGAGGTGATTTTGTTTTTGGTGGTGGTGGTGGTAAAGCAGTGAATGTAGTGTGTGTTGAAGTGGTGTGTGTTGAAATGGGAGCAGATTTTGAAACCACTGAAGTGCCAACAGTAGTGGGTACAACAGGAGTTACAACAGCTGTTTTAGGTGGTGGTTTTGGAACAGACTTTGAACGTCTGGTTGGAATGGATTTGGGTAGCCTTACTCTTCTTGTAGGCTTCTTCTTTTCATCAACAAGATTTTCATCATCTTTTGACCCTGAAGTACCCTGATCTGGATAATCCACCCTGGCTTTCTTTTTGGCCTTTCTATCCCTTTTTACACTTGCAACTGCTTCTGCCAGTGCATTTGTGGTCACATAAATTTTCTTGCTTCCATCTGGCAGAGGGATCTGTTTGGTCATGTTTGCATTTTCTGGTTCAATGTAGAGACCATCCTCTATTCCCTTCTTTTTCCACTCCTGAATTTTCTCCCCCTTTTTGGCATTATCTGGGGGAAGTTGATCAATGAAGAGAACTGTCGGAGGAGCAGTGCCAGTGGTGTGCAGAATCTGAGTTTTGAGAGCCTTTAGATCAGCCTGAGTGTTTTTGAACCTTGACTCCATTGCATTTCTCAACTGTTTAACATGTTTTTCATGTTGCTGATCTGCTAGTTGTGCTTGTTGATGGAGAAAAGGTTGAAATAAATTCCAGAGCTCATTTGTAGCGGGTGCCTGTTGTGGAGCAGGTGCTTGAGATGGAATAGCAGTTGATTGTACCTTTTGTACTTGTAACAACTGTTGTAGCATATCTTTGAGTTCTGCAACAGAGTTATCAAGCTTTTCAACACGATCCGTCAATTTCTGGTATTTTAAACCATCACCCAATTTAATGGGATCATCTGATTTCCCACTAACAGTGGTTTTATCAGTGGTAGAAGTAGGGAGTATACTCCAAACATTAACCACTGATGCCCTTTTTTCTTGGTACTGGGGTCTTCTCCCTTCAACACTTGACAACCTTTTGATGTTGCCAGTAGGATAAATAAATCCACTGGTGGTTGGCAGAGGTGTTATAGAAGGAATTGCCTCCAATGAAGTCTTATTGATGTAACCACTGTCCAACTGTAAACCAGTGGGTTCAACAGTTGTAGTGGCTGCTTCACTTGGATTACCACCAAAAGTTACTTGTAACTCAAGGGGTGTAACCTCCTCAGGTTATGTTGGTGGGTTAGCAAGGAATGATACATCAGGCTCAGTCATTTGTTGAGGCATATTCTCATTAACAGGTGATTGAGAAGGACTGAGTAATTCCTGGTTCAAATCTATTGCATCCAACAAAATTTGTGTTTTTGGTGGAATTGTGGATGTGAGGTTGGGTTTAGAAAGAGAATTTGCCCCGGGCATTGGGCTGTGGATGATGGAAACGAGTGTTTCCAGAGCATCATAATGTGGAGGCCCTATGTGTACAACCTGTTCTTTTTGTGAAGAAGCAGGAGGAGGTTTGATTATGGGTTGAGATATTTGTACCAATTGCTGTGAGGAAGTAGCAGCAGTTGTTTCTTGTGACTTTTGTGCTGTCACAGGCAGTAGCTCTGGTATCTCATCCTCCAGAGTTGCCTTTTTGATGGGTTTTGGGGGTTTTTGAGTTTTTCTTTTTGGCTTTCTGGTGATTTTAGGTGTGGGTTTCAAAGCAGTTGTGCTGCTGCTTTGATCACCTTGAGCAGTGGGCTCAGCAGCAGATACCTGAGGAGCAGTGGTAGCTGCTAAAATCTGCTCAGGCACCTCTGCTTGTGCTTTGCAAGGTGTTAACATTCTTGAAAAAGTTTCAGTTGTTAAACTGTTTATTTGAGTATACTCACCTTGGTTTATGACAGCTAAATCATCCTTACTGAATTTCTTTTCAAAATAGTAACTTAAAAACCTTGGAAACAGTAAGAATAATTTTGTTTCAACATTATTAACCAAATCTTTAAAGATTTCCCGATAATAGTTAAAATTTTCTTCTTGAAGAATTACATATCCCAGATTTTGAATCTTTAAAGGGATTTCATTGAAAGAAGTGGTTTTGTTTGAAACACATAGGAGGAGGTTATGAAATAAAAATCTGGTTGCAGAAGGAAAATAACCTTTTTGTAAGGTAAGTTTCTTCATCATTGTGGCTTCATACCCTCTCTCAATAAAGTCAGTTTGTAACTCGTTTTTAGTGAAAGAAATTTTACCTTCCTGATCGTCGAGTTGAAAGACCTCTGAAATGGATTGTGGCGTGATTTGGACAGCTTTACCCTTTATAGAAGAGTTTATGGTGGTAGCAGTGTCTCCTTGTTTTTCAAGGGTTGCATTCTTCCAGAACTCTCTTTGGGTTGCCAAATAGATTTGTGCAACGGCGATGAACAAAGTTTTGTACTTTGATTTTGCCATGGTGTCAATGATGGAATCGAAAACATTGGTGGTTCCTGGTTTTGTGAGAAGACCCAGGAGATTGTGAGATGGTTTATATGGGATTTCAGTGGAGATTTCCTTTTGAGAGGTTGTTTTCGATGATGATTTGGAAGTGGATTTTGTGGATGGCTTCGATTTTGTCATTTTGAAGATGATGATAGAAGAAATTTGAGGAGAAATGAGATGAAAACTGCTTAGAGAAGAGAATTTTTGAGAATTCAATTCGACAGTAAAACCCTGTTTTTGTGGTGAGTATGGGGGTTTTATAGGGAAGAAAGTGAATGCTGACGTGGCAGCCGTTACAAAAGGTCTGACCGCTATGTACTGCCCACGTGACAACCCCTGGTGAAAGTGAAGGACAGTACTTTTATGAAAGTAACTGATGAAGGCAGTGGTACTAAAACAGTGGATGATTTTCACTATCAGTGGATAGCATATCAGTGGATAAGACACTGCTTTTGAACAACAAAGTTTATCAAAGAAATGAGAGAACAGGGGTTGACTTTCAGCAGTGGACAAACTTTGAAGTAGAGCAGACTTTTGAACAAACAGTGGTTATGGCAGACTTTTAAGGATTTTAATGAAAACTTCATTTTTAGCTATTTTTAAGGATGGGATTTTGATTTTCTGAAAACATTTTGTTGCTTTTATTCATAGAAAAACAAGATGTTGCTTGTTATTCCATGTTTAGCATCCCAATCCTAGAGACCAAGCTTTCAAAAGTGGTTATATCAAGTGCTTTTGTGAGCATATCTGCCAGCTGGTCTTTAGTTGGGACATGATCCAGAGAAATCAAACCTTTTTCATAGCAATCCCTCACAAAGTGATGTCTGATGTCGATGTGTTTGGTGGTTGAATGGGAAACTGGATTTTTGATGATATTTTCTGCTGCCTGGCTATCCAACATGAGTGGTGTCTTTAAGGCAGTGATACCAAAATCCAGCAACTGATTTTGAAGCCACAGGAGTTGGGCTGTACAGCTTGCAGCAGCAATGTATTCAGCCTCAGCAGTGGATGTTGAAACTACTGCTTGCTTTTTGCTTTGCCAAGAAACCAAGCAATCACCTAGAAATTGGCACCCTCCTGAAGTGGACTTCCTTGTGGTGTGACATCCAGCAAAGTCACTGTCTGAAAAGCCTGAAAGCTTGATATTCCCATTAGCTGGATACCAGATACCAAGTGTGGGAGCACCTTTTATGTATCTGAAGATCCTTTTTACAGCAATGAGGTTTGATTTTCTGGGAGCTGATTGACTTCTTGCACAGACACATGTTGCAAACATGATGTCTGGTCTAGATGCAGTTAGGTACAATAAAGACCCAATCATGCTTCTATAAAGTGTTTGATCAATCAGCTCATCTTTTTCATCAGACATGACCAGCTTATTTGTTGCCATGGGTGTGCTGCATGGTTTACAATCATTCATATCAAATTTGGTCAAAAGTTCTTTAGCATATTTGCTTTGATGAATGAAGGTTCCATTTTGCATTTGCTGTACTTGGAGACCAAGAAAGCATTGCAGCTCACCCATTGCACTCATTTCAAACTCAGCTGTCATGAGTTCTCTAAACTCTTCACATATTTTGTTACATGTGCTTCCAAAAATAATGTCATCCACATAAATTTGAACAATCATTAAATCCTTCCCTCTCCATTTAAGAAACAGTGTTTTATCAATGGTACCTCTTTTGAAACCATTTGAGAGTAGAAAGTTGGAAAGAGTTTCATACCAGGCTCTTGGTGCTTGTTTCAAGCCATACAAGGCTTTGTTTAGCCTGTAGACATGATCTGGATAAAATGGATCCTCAAAACCTAGAGGTTGACAAACATACACCTCTTCTTGAATTGTACCATAGAGGAAAGCACTTTTGATATCTATTTGAAACACCTTCATGTTGTTGTTGACAGCAAAGGCCAGGAACAGTCTAATGGCTTCCAATCTTGCAACAGGGGCGAATGTTTCATCATAATCAATCCCCTCTTCCTGTCTGTAAACTTGAACCACAAGCCTGGCTTTATTCTTGACAACAATGCCCCTTTCATCAGTTTTGTTCTTGAAGACCCACTTTGTGCCAATGGGACTAACCTCTTCTGGCAGTGGTACAAGCTCCCATACTTGTTGTCTTTTGAACTGTTGGAGCTCCTCTTGCATGGCTTCTACCCAGCTGTTGTCTTTCAATGCCTCTTGGTACTTGACTGGCTGATGGAGTGATAGAAAACCAGCAAAAAGACAAATGTTTTGGGTTTGGCTTCTTGTGAGCACCCCTTCATTGATGTTGCCAATGATTTGATCAGGTGGATGAGATCTCAAGTAGATTAAATCTCCTTGGTATGGGATGATGGCATTTGTTGGTGAAGGCTGCAAATGTGTATCATCTGAGCTAACCACTGCTGGGGACTTTGATGATCCAGCAGTGGCTTCAAAAGGTGGTGGAATAGGAGGTAATGAAGTGGACACCTGCTGACTTTTATCCACAGTTTGGGGACTTTTGTCAGCAGTGTTTGAGGATGTGGAAGCAGTGGTGGATGGGCTACTTTGGTCAACAACTGTTGAGGTAGCAGTGGTTGAGCTTTGACAACTGTTTTGAACAGCTGATGCTTTTCCCTTTGTTGCAGACCTTTGAGGGATGATGATTTCATACCCATAGTCTGGTGATGTATCCTCTGATGGACCTGCACTGTTAGTCTTGACAGCAGTATTTTCAAAAGTGAATTTTTCAAGATCAAATAGATCTGCAGGATTTGCTGGGATTTTCATTGATGAAAGTTCATTGAACTTTACATTCAAAGTCTCCTCCACTGCCTTGGTCCGTGTATTGAACACTTTGTAGGCCTTGGTAGTTGTTGAGTATCCCAGATGATAACCACAATCAATTTTGGCTGCAAATTTTGAAATGGAATCTTTTAAGTTCAAAATAAAGCATGGGCAGCCAGACACCTTGAAATATGAGATCAGTGGTTTGATTTTATACAGAATTTCATAAGCAGTCTTTTTGTGCCTGGGGTTTATTAAAACTCTGTTCTGGACATAGCAAGCAGTGTTTACTGCCTCTGCCCAGAAAGTTAATGGCAAACCTGAATCTGCAAGCATAGTTCTGGCAGCCTCAATCAAAGTTCTGTTCTTTCTTTCAACAACCCCATTTTGCTCTGGTGTTCGAGGGATGCTGTACTGCCTTACAATCCCTTTCTTCACACAGAAGGCATCCAACTCCTTATTTTTAAATTATGTGCCATTGTCACTCCTGAAGCTTTTCACTGGAAGGTCAAATTGCTTTTCAACCTGTGTCACAAAGTCTTGCAAAATGCCTGCAGTCTCATCTTTTGAGTGTAAAAAGAAAGTCCATGTAAACCTAGAAAAGTCATCAACAATAACCAAACAATATCTTTTCTTCTTGAGGCTCATGACTTGAACTGGGCCAAACAAATCCATGTGTAGCATTTGCAAACACTGGGTTGTTTTGGACTCTTCAATGGACTTATAATAACTTTTATGCTGTTTTCCTTTTAAACAGGAAATGCAATATTCAGGACATGAAAACAATTTTTGTGGTAGGCCTCTCACCAAACCATTTTTTGAAATTTCTGTGATTGTCTTAAGATTTGTGTGCCCTAACCTTCTGTACCAAAGTTCTGTCTCTTTGTTAGAGGCAGTTGAGAACAGACAGGCATCAGCTCTGGGACACTCTTTTGACATATCAACAACATAAACATTGCCACTTCTTTGAGCAACAAGTTTAGTTTGACCAGTGTTGATTATTGCTTCAATCTTTTTGACCATTTCTGGTCCAACAATCCTACAACAATCTTTTGTGAAGAATGACCCAAACCCTTTGTCACTCATTTGTGATACACTCAGAAGGTTGAATTTTAGATTGTCTATCAGATTGACATTTTCAAATTTTACATTTCCAGATTGCACTGTACCAGACCCCAGAACTTTCCCTTTACTATTATTCCCAAAGGATATATCACCCCCTCCATGGATTTTAAAGTCTTTGAGGAGGGCTTTACATCCTGTCATGTGCCTGGAGCCTCCACTATCTACATACCAAAGACTATCAAAGCATGCAGAAGCTCCCTGCACATGAAGTAAAAGGATTAGTTCATTAGGGTCTCCAAAGCCAACAGGGCTTTGGATGGGGTCTCAACAGTGTCTGGGATGGATGCAGATTGATGGACAGTGGTTAGATCAGGGGTTTGGACAGTTTTAGTACTGTTTCTTGCTAACCACTGCTGGGGGTCTTGTCCAATCACCTGTTGGTAACCAAAAGGATGCCTATTCACTTTAGGTTTAGAGGGCCTTTTGTAGGCCTCATAAACGTGTGGAATCCTTTGGTAAGACTGTTTTTCCTTGCCTTTTCTGAACTGGTTGGCAGGGGGTGCATCAGTAACCTGAACATCTCTTTTGACAGATGTTTGGTTCAGCTGTTTTGTGACAGCTGTTTGAACTGGCACAAACAGTGGTTGTTTCTTGGTGAATTTGACAGATGTTGATGATGATGATGATGGACTCAAGGATGTTTTAGCAATGTATTCATTCTTTTTCACATCAAAGTTTTTGAGATACACACATGCTTGAGTTTTGTGGTTTGTTTTACCACAAACAATGCAACTTTCAGCTGAAACAATGACACTTGTTCTGTTTAAATCATAAGCTTTTAAGTGGAAACAGTCTTTTGTTAGATGATTCCTTTTCTCACAGAATTCACAAAACAAGTTATCAATTTTTTTCTTCTTCTTTCTCTTTTCAGACTCCTTTGCAGCAGAAGTTTTAACCACTGCTGGGATGTCCTTGAGAGGTATGACTTTAGCTTTTGGAGCTTTAACACCATCAGTTGATGTAAAGTCCATTGGCTTGAAATTTTCAAGAATATCACACTCATCAGACCATTTTGGTTTAAACTGATAATCTTCAAGCTCCTCAAAAGTAGAGGATCCCATTGGTCTATCAAGTGTGAATTTGTTACCAAGTTTGTCAGTGATTTTCACTTCTTGGCCATTTTTGTTTGTGGGTATGAACTCAGTGGTTACATCAGTGGTTTGAACAGATTTTCCAAAAGCAGTGGTTTCATCATCATGTTTTCTATAACCAACCCCAAATTTCACATTGCTCTTTATCTGTTTTTCAAGCATAACCTCATACCCTTTGCATGATTCCACCCATCTCTCACATGTGATCTGGGTGGACTCCAACTCCTTTTTGCAAACTTGGTATTTTTCTACCATAGTTTGGAGTTGAGTTTTGGTTATGCTTTGTTCTTCTTTCAGACTGCTGATCTCTTTTTCCTTTTCAGTCAATTTGTTTTTAAGTTCTTTTAAAGATCTTTCAAATTTGACTTCATCAGTTAAGATTTTATCCCGAAGGTTTTCATTTACCTCTTTGATGTTAGCAAAAGCAATAATGCAATTGTCAGAACACAGTTTTTCAAGAACTTGAGGTGATACCTTGGCAGCAGCCATCATTGCACAATCACATTGAGGATTTTCTTCATCATCAGCTCTTTCTTCTTTCTCACCTGCTTTTTCTTCTTTCTTTTCTTCCTTGTTCTCTTCAGACCATGGGTCAGTCAGTGGTTCAATCAGGGTACCTGAACTTTCTCCCAACAGTAATTCACCAGCCACAGCAGTAACCACTGCTTCAGTCACCAAATCCACTGTTCCAGTACTCAGCTGTTCCTCTTCAGTTTCAACCCCCTCCTGTATTGACTCTAATGCCATCAAACAAAATTCATTATGAGAAGAATCATTAGAAGCATATAGTGCAAAATTCTCATCACTAAGATCTTCAGGCATACTGCTCCAGTCAACAAACCCTTGAGTGAAAAAACTTTGTTAATCTGGTTGTACTGCTGCTGGAGCAGTGGTTTGAGGTGCAACAGGTTGCACTTGTACATGTGGAGCAGGGGTTTGAACGTACTGAATTTGTGGGACAGTGGTTTGGACATAATGCACAGGGGCAGCAACATAGTGAGCAGTGTTCACTTGAGCTGCAGGGGTATATTGGGTATAGTGCACAGTGTTTTGACTTTGTGGTCTAGGGTTAGAGCTAGGGTGAGTAACTATTGGTCCAGTGTTTTGACTTCTGCACTCCCTAGCAAAGTGCCCTAACCTATTGCACTTGTAACACTTGATTTTCGATTTATCCAACCCAACCCTCAAATTCCCATGAAGTCCTGGGAATTTTCTCCTTGTTCTTTTATAGAATTTGCTAGTTCTAACACTGAGCAAAGCCAACTGGTGCAGAATATCCATCTCTTCTAAGTCAGTGGGATCAAAATGTTGTAAATCATTGAGTTCAAAACTTAGATTGTCTGACATCTGGTTTTCGTTTGCAGTGAATGCATAACTTGCAGAGTGAGGATCAGGGTTGTTAAAATTTGCTCTAGCAGTTATGTCAATGAAGTGATCATAACCCTGATCCTTACCACTGCTCCCAGATTCTTCTTGACCCAGAAGAGCAGTATTACCGAATGTATAATCATCAACGGCTTTTCCTGACTCTTGTAACTTCCTTTTCTGGTTCAACTCCCTTTCGTAGGTCAGGAGTCGACCGTGGAGTTGGGTCAAGGTCAGATCCTTGAACTCAGGTGAATTTCGGGTGACAAAAGCTATGGTGTCCCATTTTTCTGGCAGTGATCTGAGGAACCTGCTATTTTGAGTTGAGTTTATAAAAGTGGTATTAACAAGCCTCAGTTCACTGATGAGACAACTGAAACGCTCAAATTGTTGCGTCAGTGATTCACCTCTAACATGACAAAATGTTTCATACTGTTGGTTCGGGATTTCCCTATTGTTTTCTATGACTTCTTCAGTCCCCCCAAACTGTTCTTTAAGCGCGTCCCATAACTCTTTGGCACTGTTACAGTGTAACAGTCCAGCATATATCTCATTGGGCAGCGCTGATGCTATGATGCTAAAAGCTTTAGCATCTAGTTCGAACTTTTGATAGTCGGTTTCGGTATAATTTTCAACTGGTTTTGGAACGAACTTTTTAGCATCTTCAGCACTTGGCACTGTGGGAATGTGGGGACCAAAGATGACAGACCTCCAACAACCTGTGGTTTGTTGAGCGAGGATGTGACGCATCCTCCTCTGCCAGATGTTGTACTCGTTTCTTTTTAGCATAGGTGGTTTAAAAAGCGAGTCGATGTTGTTTTTATCATCCTGAGATTGTGACGTCATTCTTGTTGTTTTATAGACACTGAGAAATCAACTTTAATGGTGATTAATCCTTGCTCTGTTTTTCAACGAATGAACAAACGATCAGTATCAACTGTTATGAGCCGAACTATTTACGTCAAAATGATTGTTAAATCAAATTTGACTGTCCAAGCTCTGATACCAATTGTTGGATCTGAGTTTGTTTCTGATTGTATTTTGTGCTTGTAATTAAAATGAAAATGGATGAGTGTGCAGCGGAATTATGATGAAAACAAACTTTGCATACAATCAAACGAGAGTAATACTTTGATCACACATCTTTTCTCAGTGAATCGGAAGATTGAATTTATTTCAATAACGATTACAATGATTGATGAATGAGTGCAAACTCCCCCTCAGCCAGAGCTCAGTGTTTGTTCGTGCAAAGAAGACGATGATGCAAAAGAGCTAATAGAACAGTACCAAGTACTGAGCTATTTATAAGCACTTGCAAACCACTGAGCATCTTAGCTGACATCACCATGAAAGTGACATCTAACCTCCTAACAAACTCTAACCTCTGATCTATACAAACACTGCTATGTTAACTACTGGTATTACATTACATTACAAAACAGACTATGGAACAGCTGCTACAACCTTCCACTGCTGTGAACCCAGCAGTACTTGTCCGGATCAGCAGTGCTTGACTCAAGGCAGTAGATTGAATCAGCAGGGCTTTAGTCTTTCATCAGGTCTTTATTTGAGCAGCAGTTGTAGGTCAGCAGTTTGCAAGATCAGCAGATAGGAGGTCAGCAGATGTTGAAATCACTTTCAAGGGGAGAGACTTGTATGTAAACATCTGCTTATTCTGGATCCACTGCTCTGATCCAGTTTTGGCTTTAATTATCTGTTCCTCTGATAGGGTTCGATCATAACACTACTCATGATCTGGAGCTTGGTGCAGTTGTGTTTGCGTTAAAGATCTGGAGACACTACCTATATGGTACCAAGTGTGTGGTTTTCACGGACCATAAGAGCCTTCAACATATCTTTAACCAAAAGGAACTGAACATGCGACGGAGACGTTGGGTGGAATTGCTTAATGACTATGACTGCGAAATTCGCTATCATCCTGGAAAGGCGAATGCCGTGGCCGACGCTCTTAGTCGTAAGGCGCATGTAAATACTATCCGTTGTTTTCATGTTTCTAGTGATCTTCACGCTTGTAATTCGTGAAGCCCAGTGTTCGTCAGCTAATGAAGGTAGTCTATTTATCGAAATACGAGGTGCTACTGTGGATCAACTCGAAACTAAGTCTGATGGTCTTCAATACTATCTAAATTGCATTTGGGTGCTGTTGGTGCATGTTTGTGACAACGGCTTAGATTTGGTCTTTGGATATCTTGTGATTAGTTAAAAGATAAACAGTTAGCGGGTTTAGCTTTGTATTAGTGAGTTGTAATGTTTGGGCTAACCAAACCCATACTTATGGGGATGTGGGGCGAATTGGGCTTGTCCAATTCGCAGTCCATGATGTTTAACTATGCCTAATGTTGCAACCTTGTGTTATATAAACAAGGTTAGGCTTTAGGGTTTAGGTTAGTCAGCCAAAACAGAATTTGAGAGGCATAGAAATTCGTGAGAGCTAGCTTGGACGAATTTGAGTGTGGTTAGGGATCTTGATTGATTGTAATCACTTTGATAGATAATCAATAAAGATCTGGTTTGAAAGTGAATTACTGTTTCTGTGATATTCTGATCAAGAGGATTCCGCACTCTTGATTGGAAAGACAATTCTGTGAAAGATCCATACGAATAGGGGACTCACAATTGGTATCAGAGCTTTAGGCTCTTGAAGGCTCGGTTCAGAATTGGTTGCTGCAGAAACAGGGAGTTTTTCGAATTTTTGAAAACTAGGGTTTTAAAATTTTCAAAATTTTTCTGTTTGTTTGATAAAAAATTTCGAGATTTATTGGCTGTTTTGATATTCTGCTTTGTTTGTTTGCTGATTTGCAGGTTTGCAGGTTTGCTGATTTGCAGGTTTGGCTGAAATTCGAAGATTGTTCTTGGTTTCTTCATCAAGTTCATCAAATTTGGGTGAAAAGGTTGATGTTTTTGCTGCTTCGATTCTGCAGAAGTTGTTAGGAGAATCCAGAAAATCATCAAAATTTTCGAGAAGATTGAATTTCCATATTTACTGACCTGCGAAATTAGTTGGACCTGCGAATTTAACTGATCTGCAAACTTGTCGGCGAACTTAAAATCCAAAGGCGACTTTGGTAATCGTATAATTTTCCTCAGCGAAATTATTACGGTTTTCGGCGAATTTACTGGTCGTCGTAATAGCGAAATTGACCAGGGAATTTGCAAGCGAAATTGATCAGCGGACTTGGCAGCATAATTAACATGTTCAGCAAAATAACCAGCGAAATTGAACATACTGACCAGCAAAATTGGACATACTCTGACCAGCGAAATTAATAAAGAAATAAAATTAAGTGGTGGAATTCTGTTTGGCAAGCGTCGATAAAATTTCACAGTTTCGCAAATAGAAATTGATCCGTAACTCATCTGAAGAAACCGTCTGCACCGTTGCACTCCTCGTATTTTTAGGGCAAAAAAAAATGAGTTATCACTGTGTGAAAAAGGAGAAATGATAGTACATCAGCAAGTTAGACTGTCACACTGAAACTGAAATTAAATTGTTTAAGTGTGATAGCAGCTTCATCATATGATGTACCAGTAGGCAAAAAGCATGAAATAATCAACTTACAAATGTGATATAAACCTAAATAAACTGTGTATGAGTGGGGAACACATCAGTGGTGTATGGTTTAATGACCTTAAATCTTGCGTTGATAGATTGCCAAAATCTGAAGTTTTGGGTCTTTATACTGTTATTTCATCTGGGGATATCTTGACTGTCTTTCTGTTCAGAACTAAAATTGTACATGACCCCAGGAAAGAAAGTCACTTGGAATTAGCTCATTTCTATTTGAATGTCTGTATGTTGTCCCGATACACACAATTTTGATCTGATGCTGAAATCTTCTCTGAAAAAAATCGTGTACCTCCTCTGCTGCATCCAGATATATGCTGACCTGGAGGTGCTAGGCAACGACAGCTTCTGCTGCATCCAGATACATGCTGACCTAGCTGTACGTTGTCGCGCTATAGATCTAATACACCCGAAAGAGGCCCTCAAGTGCCCAAAAGAAACCCAATAAACCTATATCAAACTGAGAAAACTCATTTGATCTGTATATTATACCATCTCTGCTAAAGATCTATTATGTTCTCTTCTCAACCTATTCCCAGTTAAGATTTCAGAAATCTGGATTGGACTTGTGAAATATGTGGTAGGGAAGATACTTGCATGATAGAGTGTGTTGTTTATATTTCCAGGATTTGATTAGTATTTTTTTTTTGGGTGTTCATAGTTAAGCAATCAAAACATGATAAAATAGATCATATGCAGACCTAGACACTGTCAGGATATCTTAAAGGATGACTTCAGTATACTCACCTACTACGATGAATCTTTGTGCATACCTTGATCGCGGGGGTATATCCTGAAGTGGGACACACTAGTATATCAGTAATAAAATTACCTTAACGTATCATATGGTAATGGTACTTGAAATGTTCATGCATTTTGTTTAAGTGGACAAACATACTGGTAATCGTCTTGGACTGCTTTTCATGAAAAATTAAATAAAGAATTATATAATTGTGTGAAACAGTTTGATTGTGCTGATATGATCTTCTTACCAGTGATTCTCACAAAAATAGAGTGTTTATTGTTTTTCGTATTTATTTGCTTTCAGAAAATACAAAAATAGTGTCTTTTTATGTTAAAAATTCTTAACGTACGGAAAACTGTTATTCTTGGAGGAATTGTTACTGATAGGGGGAGACGGTGTTAGAAAGTGAGTTCGAAATTTTAAATCATGCGGGTTATAGGGTGTGATTAAAAAGTTTTGCGTGTTGGTGATAAATTGGAAAATGCTTAATCTGTTATACAGTTTAACAAATCTCTTGAATAATAATAATTTGTTTAACTTATGTTGAAAAATTCTTATGGTTTCTCGAGATGTTTGTTTTATAGTATACAGATTGAAGCAGTGTGTTGCTGAGAAGTTAAAGTGAGAAGTTGCTGAAAAGTTGAGAGTTTGTTTGGATGCATGGTAGAACCTCCTTTCTACATTGCAGACAATGTTGAAGAGTTTGAAGATTGCTATTCAAATGCTGAACTGGAGTTTACTCAAACGCTAAAGTTTTTGAAGATTTGGTGATTGGATGCATCAGCTTAGGGGGAGTCTGTTGCTGACAGAAGTTGTTAAAGCTGAAGCTATCCAAAGACCAAAGACAGTGCAAGACTACATGAAGATTGCAAGATGACTGAAGACAAAGTTATTTTATGAAGCTATTGTCAAGGGGGAGTTTGTTGGTGCATGTTTGTGACAACAGCTTAGATTTGGTCTTTGGATATCTTGTGATTAGTTAAAAGATAAACAGTTAGCGGGTTTAGCTTTGTATTAGTGAGTTGTAATGTTTGGGCTAACCAAACCCATACTTATGGGGATGTGGGGCGAATTGGGCTTGTCCAATTCGCAGTCCATGATGTTTAACTATGCCTAATGTTGCAACCTTGTGTTATATAAACAAGGTTAGGCTTTAGGGTTTAGGTTAATCAGCCAAAACAGAATTTGAGAGGCATAGAAATTCGTGAGAGCTAGCTTGGACGAATTTGAGTGTGGTTAGGGATCTTGATTGATTGTAATCACTTTGATAGATAATCAATAAAGATCCGGTTTGAAAGTGAATTGTTGTTTCTGTTTTCTACTTGTTTCTGTGATATTCTGATCAAGAGGATTCCGCACTCTTGATTGGAAAGACAATTCTGTGAAAGATCCATACGAATAGGGGACTCACAGGTGCCAGATCGCGATAAACTTCGTGAGCTCATTATGAATGAGGCTCACAAATCCCAATACTCTATTCATCCAGGTGCTGATAAGATGTACTATGACTTGCGTATGACTTATTGGTGGCCTGGTATGAAGAAGGACATAGTTGCGTACGTCGCTAAGTGCCTTACCTGCATGAAGGTAAAGGCTGAACATCACCATCCTTCGGGACTCCTAGAACAACCCGAAATTCCTGTTTGGAAATGGGATAACATTGCTATGGACTTTATAACCAAACTACCCCGTACACCTACCGGTCATGATGGTATTTGGGTGATCATGGACCGTTTGACTAAGTCCGCCCACTTTCTTCCTATTCGCGAAGATTATAAGGTGGAGAAACTTGCTCGAATCTATACCGATGAGATTATATGTCGTCATGGCATACCTCTTGACATAATCTCTGACCGTGATGGTCGTTTTACTTCACGTATGTGGCAAACGTTTCAGTCCGCTATGGGTTGGCATTTGAATCTGAGTACGGCCTTACATCCTCAAACGGATGGACAGACCGAGCGTTCTATTCAAACCCTAGAGGATATGCTCCGTTCTTGTGTCATCGACTTTGGTGGTAACTGGGATGTACATTTGCCATTGATTGAGTTCTCGTACAACAACAGCTATCATTCCAGTATTCAGATAGCTCCTTTCAAAGCTTTATATGGTCGCAGGTGTCGATCTCCTCTCAGCTGGCATGAGGTTGGTGACAAGCAACTTACTGACCCTGAAATCATTCAAGAGATAACGGATAAGATTCTTCAGACCCGTGATAACTTGATCAAGGCTAGGAGTAGACATAAGAGCTATGCTGATAAAAGGCGCAAGCCTCTGGAATTTGATGTTGGTGATCGGGTTCTTCTGAAGGTATATCCCTGGAAGGGAGTAGTTCGTTTTGGTAAGAAGGGAAAGCTCGTTCCTCGCTATGTAGGTCCTTTCACGATAATCGAAAGAATTGGCAAGGTGGTGTACCGACTCGACCTGCCACCAGAACTAAACAATGTGCATCCGGTGCTCCACGTATCTAATCTTCGTAAATGCCTAGCTGAAGAAGAACTGTAGGTTCCCCTCGAAGACTTGTAAATAAATGAAGCTTTACACTTCGTGGAGAAACCGGTCGAAATCATGGATCGAGGTATCAAGCGATTGAGGCGCAACAAAATTTCCATAGTTAAGGTTCGATGGGAAAGAAAGTGTGGCGCTGAATTCACTTGGGAACTCGAAAGTGAGATGAAGGCCAAGTATCCGCAGCTCTTCGAGCAGTCTTCTTCTTAGATTTCGGGGACGAAATCTCCTAAAGGAGGGGAGACTGTAATGCCCTGCGTCCCTAGACTTTTAGCTTTTGTCAATTTTAGTCCTTACACTATGTGAAACTTGACTCTTTGATACTTGAATCTTGAAACTTGGATGATACTTGAAACTTTGTGAATCTTAATACTATGAAACTTGATTCTTAATACTTACTTGATTCTTGATACTCGATACTTAATACTATGATACTTGATTCTTGATACTCAATACTTAAAACTATGATACTTGATTCTTGACTCTTAAGACTCGTGAAACTTGAGACTTGGTTGAACAAGAGACTAGAGGCTTGACACTTATGTAAACCTGGAAACTTGGAAGCTTTAGTGTTAATTAAATAATCTTGATATGTAATAATACTACACAATAATACGCAACGCAACGCTTAAGATAACTCGCAAAATGAACCAAAGATGAAAAAGTTGCTAAACGGATTGGACTGTCCGAATGGACATCCGATCGGAGGGCCATTCGACCGAAAAGCCAACCGATCCAGCTCCTTACACCGCCTTACTCACACTCTGACACTATAAATAAGACATGTCACATCATTCTTCACTGATTTGACAGTCTCCTCCGACCCAGACGCACGCACTCCATTCTCAGGCACTTTTCTTCGATTCTAAGCCGATTCTTATAAGTTTTCAACTTAAATCTTGTACAACTTTGATCATTACACTATTCTTTACACGATTCTTCATCAAAATCACACTTTTTACCATGAAATCACTAAGATTCGAGCTCTTGAAGGTGACGTCATTTATGGCAAGCTTTAGCCCAGATCTAAGAGATTTCCATACGTTTTACACCAAATCTTTACAAAAATCTAAGTTTTCAGTTAGTTTCATGTTATTCTTCAAACTTTCTTAACTTATTACCTAAGACGGTGAACTCCGAACCCAAACGGACTGTAGACTTGATGATTAGTCTGGAGTCGGCTTGGAGATGGATTATCACCGGAGAAGATGACCGGAGTACGGGTCAGGCATGAAACGCAGCCAATAACAGTCGTCCGATCGAACGGTTGATTCCCATCCTATCAGGCAAGCTGAACTTTGGAAAGTTTCAATTGCCTTGATACGTTACCATGTCACCTTCGTTGAACTCAAACTTAGAAATTTTACAACGTTTCAAGGAGACGAGAACACCAAGGACGAACGACTGTTCGATCGAATGACCGTCCGACCAGGTGGACTATCTTGGTAAACTTCAAACACTTAAACTATTTTTATTAGAGCTTCAAACTTTGAAACTTATACTCAAAGAGTCATTCGACCGAACGGCCATCCGGTCGGATGACACTCCGATCGAACGACTTGGTGTCATGTTACAATGAAAACTTCAAAAGAATAACATTTTTGAAACTCATCTCACTGATCGAATGACCATTCGATCGAATGGACATCCACTCGGATGACCATCCGATCGGATGGTGATCCATCTCATCTCACAAATCATCCGACTGAATGACCATCCGTCCGGATGGCCATCCGATCAGGAGACTGTTCCGACACTTTACACGATCCGTTATACTACCCGTCGCTTATCTGTTAATCTATAATCAGGCTAATCTCAGAGCTTCATTTAATCCAAGTAGTAGGTGTCGATACTTAGCACCCGCTGTGAGTATACTCGATCCCTTTTCGTTTTAAACTTTTGGGATGCAACATGTATTCTATGAAATTTGAAACTATTTGAAATCTAACTCTATCCTCTGTAAATGTGAAACTTAATACTTTTGGATTATTGATTCTTTATGCTATGTGAACGTTTAATCCTTGTGTGTAGTTCCGCCTTCACAATAGTAGCGCTATAGGAGAATGCACATCCCCATTATTCTCGGGGGTATTGTTAGGAGGATTCTATTTGCTTTCCTTGATTATTGGGAAGGTGGTAAATGCATTGGGACACTTGGGCTATCACTTGGACTGCGTTTACTAGCATTGCTGAAACTATTTTATTATTTACATGACGGATATGAGTCCTGATGTGTGCAAAATGCAACATATAAATTACATCAATTGTGGCATAAAACTAACCCTTTTTAGTACTAATGTTGGAAAAGTGTGCTTTTGTCTTTCTTTTGTATTTTCAGGAATAAATGAGCTCAAATAGACAAAAGAAGCAAAAAGGCAGCTAAATCTAACATAAATACAAGAATAGGAATAAACGTGGCATGCCCGACCCCTCGACAGCATCCTCCCAAGCAAAAACAAGAAAACAGAAGGCTGAACACGCCCCGTGCTCAATGAGCACGAGGGCGTGCCCAAGTGTCTACAGAAAAGACAAAGCTGTAAAAGCTTCTATCACCCACCACGGGGGCGTGCCCAGCGGACATGGGGTCGTGGTCAACTCTAAGATTCGAAGGATCTAAGGAAATCTTGATAGTACAGATACGCTTCTGCACACGGGGTCGTGCCCAGCGAACACGGGGGCGTGGTAAACTAAGGCATACAAACTGCATTTAATAAAGAAAGAGAAGAGGGTGGACACGGGGCCGTGCCCAATGGACACGGGGCTGTGTCCGGGCTTCTGTGCAGGCTATAAATAGGGGTGTTTGGCTCACTTGCAAATCATCCCTGGGCAAACCGCCTCTCTCACACTTCACCCACACTCCACCACCACCACCACAACACCATCATCCACCACCATCATCCATCATCCATCATAGAGTGTGTGTAGTAGTCTCGGGATCCAAGATTGATCGTAAGAGTTCTTGACAATCAAAGGCCATGTTTGCCTAAGTCTCTTACATCACTCGGTGAAGACAAACATTTAGTGTAATACTTTTTATTTTTAATCTTTTCGCACTTTTTATTTGTTTATGTATTAATGACTTTAATAACTAGTTTCTTATGTTGAAGGTGAGTCTTCCTTATCATTTGCCCGTGGTGTCTTGGCGTTATTTTACTGTCTATATAAAATAAAAGATTTACACCATTCATATCTCCACGGTCTATATGGAGATATGTTGGCTACCTGGTCGGGGGTTAAGGGAATGGTTTGGTGAGAGTCTTGCCTTGTTCAGTGTATAGATCCTGCAAGGACCTGGGTCAAGCTTAGTAGGATCTCCTTCAATACCCACCAGTATTGGATGGCGGGGGTCCGAATTTCTTGATCCCCTCATATGTAAACTACTATTAATATACTAACCCGGCTACTTAGGACTGTATCCCTGCTGACTCAGACTACTTAGCCGAGGGTAACGTCACCTTCAAAAGAGGGGCCTACCACATTACGAATTAATAACTTAATTAATTATCTTTTAATAATCCGACCCTTTAGGATTGTATCATTGCTGACTCAAACTACTGGGTTGAGGGTAACGTCACCTTCAAAATAGGGGCCTACTACAATAACTAAGATAATCTCTTAAAAAGTGCAAAAGTGCGGAAATAATCAAAGGTTACACTAAAGGCGAGTCGGATCCAAGTGATTCATCTTGTCTATCTGTTTTTACTTTATTTTATTTTTATTTTCAGCATCTTTTATTTTCTAGTTTAAAACTTTTTTTCTAAATTTTTGATTTGATTAGACGTTGAGGATAAACCGGAATTAAAAGCTCTTGTGTCCTTGGACGACCTCAGTATCTTACCAACACTATACTACGCTCACGATGGGTGCACTTGCCCATATGTGTGTTTGGTGTTAGTAAATATCGTGTTTTATAAATTTAAAACTTGACTAAAGTGGTTAAAAGGGGCTAAAAATATACATAAAAATATATCACACTACACGCGCATCGAGTTTTTGGCGCCGCTGCCGGGGACACAAGGATTTTAAGAAAGCTTAAAATCAACGGCCTAATCGTTTTTTTTTTAGGATTTTTCTTAAATTTTCAGCTTCTGTAGAACTCTGCACGGGTCGTGCCCGCTGAACACGCCCCGTGCCCAATCTTTGGTACTGGCAATCCTGTGTTAAGTCAGACAGTAGCTGAACACGGGGCCGTGCCCACTCAACACGCCCCGTGCCCAAGCGTCAGTTACTGAAAACATAACCGTAAGATCCCGACGGTTGGTAATTTCTGACACACAAATGAGCGATACTGATCTTTTTTACTATCGGCCTTCTTATGGTACGTGGTGTCAAATATGTGGTGGCCCTCATAAAGAATTAGAATGTTATTTTCTAAATTACAAGCCCCACTATATAGACCCATTATTTTCCTGTAGCCAGAGGGGCGAAAGTAAAAATAATCCATGTCTCTCCCTCGAATGCGCTCAACCAGACCTTCTAGGAGAAATGCTTCTTGATGAACTATTTCAATTGGAAGATCTAATTCTTAATTGGTTAAAAGAACTTGAGATAGATTTCATTAATTCATCTCAAGACGATACCCAATTAGAATTATTGAGATCGCATTTGGATAAAAACAACTTCGTTGTTCCCGACATCACCTCTGACTCTAGAGAAGAATTGAGCGATAGTCGTCCCTGTGTCGATTGTGCCGTGAAGGACTCCCCATCGACTTCGTTCGATGCATACATAGACCCGAGCGATTCGAAATACACCTTCTTTAACGAGAGCCCAGGAAAGGGTTGGACTTGTCCACCTACATTTAGCATAGGAATCACCCTCACCGATAACCTCTTGCGTTCTCGTCTAAATTTAGAGCAATTAAGGTATCTCAGGCACTTCGGTGTTGTTCCGTCCAGTAAGGAACCACCCGATTCGGGTAAATTCCTTGAAAATAGATAAAATTTCATAGACAGCTTCTAGACACGGGGCCGTGTCCAGGTCAACACGCCCCCGTGTCCACCAAAAGATTCCCGTCTGATCTATGGTCAGAATACAGACAAAATGTGTCAGGATTTTGTCTGCACACGCGGCCGTGTCCAGCCGACACAGGGCCGTGTGCAACGTGCTATCGTTTTCTATAAATGCAGCAAGATTCCTGCACATTTGGACCACCCCAAAGACAAAGATCTGGTGAGATCTTCACACATACCATCCTAGGTATATTCTAAAGAAGGTTCTCAACAACCATCTTGTCTTTTCCACTTTTATTCATTGCCTTCTTCTTCAAATTTTCACTCAATACCTCCATTAGAGCTTGAAATCACCATGATTGCAAGCTTTATTGTAATGTTTGTAAGGTTATTATTCAAGGAATCTTGTTGAAAATAAGTTCTACAACTCTGTTTTAAATTATTTATGCTTAAAAGTGCCTTATGAATCGGAAAAATAATTTAAAACTCCAAGATTCCTTGCTCAAAAAACCTGCAGACAACTGAACACGGGGCCGTGTTCATTAAACACGGGGCCGTGTCCGAGGTACTGTCCAAATAAAAATTGAACCTTTTTCGGTCTGTTTTCTCAGAATGACGAGCAGAACTAGCGGAACATCTTCATCGCAATCCAGAAGCAACCAACAGGGGAGGCGGTCATCAACGGTAGAGGTCTCTCTTGTAAACTATGTTTATGCTTTAAGAGAGGCCATTGATGAAATGACGGGGGTGGAAGAAGCATTGGTCGACCGTATCAATCACTTAACGGTGGGACTAGAAGGATGTCTTCGAGAGGTCAACCTTTTGCACCAAAGGTTGAACATTCTCGCGTCTCCTCCTTTAGTGCCAATCATCACCCAAAGGGCACGGAATGTGGTGCCAGAAGTCATCATACCTGCCGAGTGGTACACCATACACCCAGGGCCCCCTCGAGACGTACTACAAGGGGTCCCGGTTGGTGTTACTCCTCCTCCGCAAGATGTTAAGGAGAATGAAGCTGCCTTCTTCCTCCCTAGAGAAATAGAAGAATGGCTTTAAACAACATCTAGGGAACACCCCTCGGCTCGGAGTTCTACTAAACTTTTAAATCGGAAAGCTATTTCCGGAATTTTATTGAAAAAAGTAGAACTCCTTAGGATGATTTTATGTATCACTTGACCTATCTAATTTAGGTCCTTTAAATTTTATTTTTCTGCTTTGTTTTTAATTTTCGAGGACTTTATGTAATGTGTTATTTTAATGAATGATGGTTTTAGTTAAATTGATGTTTGGATGATGATGTAATGGATAAAACACACTCAGGATGGTGAAGGATACCAAGGGAAACTTGAACCAGCACCCCATGCACAAAAACAGAACCTCCCGAAAATTTTTCTTCGTTACAGCAAGTTCAGCACGGGTCGTGCCCACCCAACACGGCCCCGTGCTGCACAATCTGCAAGAAATCGCCCAGTTCAGGTAACTGGACACGGGGCGTGTTCGCTGAACACACCCCCGTGCCCAGGCTCTGTTTCTCTTTAAAAACTTCTGTTACTGGCAATCTGAACACGGGGTCGTGCCCGGTCACCACGGGCCCGTGTCCAGACGCCCAGTAACAATAAAATTTGTTTTTAAACACACTTTTATACATTCAATCAACCTAAAAAATTATTTTTGGGACACATTGAGGACAATGTGTAATTTAAGTGTGGGGGGGTGATAAAACCTTGAATTTTGCAAGTCCTAATTACAAGCCTTACACAAAACTCTATTGGAACCGCTAAACACCCCAAATTTTAAAAAAAATTATTTACTTGTCTATGTTTAATTTGGGAATTTTAATTTCTAAAAAGGTGATATTTTTACAAATTTACAACCGATAGCGTCGTGATAAAAAGAACCAACATAAGAAAATTATGAAACGACATGACAATTCTAGTTAAAATTTGATTATATATACTTTATCACATAAAAACTCATTCCCACAAAAGTGAGTTTTGAGCCTTTATTGAGCATACAAATACGCATCTTTAAACTAAATGCTCATTTTTCGTTTCTTGTGTGAATAGCCGCTTGGTTTCTTACAACTCTAGAACTTGCCACGACGATACATTCCCGGTCCTTACCAACTTAAACACGAGTAAGTAAATGATGGAGGCATTAGGACTAACCCTTTTTATTTCTACACCATTATTTTTCTTTTTCTTTTTTTACCACCTACCAAAAAAAAATCTCCCTAGTTAACCCCTTTGAGCCTAAACCTTTTCATTTCTTAACCCAAATCAAACACCCTTTTACCCACCAAAACCCTGTTTTATTTTAAACCCTTTATTTTAGTAACAAAGCTCGGTTTTTCATAGGACATTCCTTAAAAAAAAATTGATGATGAAGCCAAGAAATAAAACAAACAAGTTCATCAAAAAGAACTTTGTTTAAAGAATTGCTTCATCAAAATAAAAAGTTATAAAAAATAAATAAAAAATAAAAGTTTTGTGAAAACCGATGCTTTTTACGACTTTCGCCCTTTTTTCTACTAACCACTAACCCAACCACCTACCTATAACCCAAGCCTAACCCTTCCCCCAAGTCCTCTTGATATTTACAAAAGTTTATAGTTAAAAAGGAGGATGATTGATTGCTTGGCAAGCATATGGTAGAAGTAAGTTCCATGCCGCTCTCGAGTGTTTCACAACAATACATCTTCGGCCGAGTGTTGAGTGATCTCCCGTGAGGTATGTGAACTTGTATATAAATGGAATTTTAAAAAGGCGTGTTATGCCAAAATAAGTAATTTATCTTATGTAATGTTTTAAATAAATCATGACGAATAGGATTGTAAATAAAATAAAAATGAAACCTAATAAAAATCTTGGAATCCCGACACTCTATGACAAGCCCAAAAACCTTCTCTTCTACCCATTCCGTTTGGGAGTGTAAAGCCACATTATAAAGAGTTTTGCTTAAGGACAAGCAAAGATTCAAGTGTGGGGGTATTTGATGTGTGCAAAATGCAACATATAAATTACATCAATTGTGGCATAAAACTAACCCTTTTTTGAAACTGATGTTGGAAAAAGTGTGCTTTTGTCTTTCTTTTGTATTTTCAGGAATAAATGAGCTCACATGGACAAAAGAAGCAAAAAGGCAGCTAAATCTAACATAAATACAAGAATAGGAATAAACGTGGCATGTCCGACCCCTCGACAGCATCCTCCCAAGCAAAAACAAGAAAACAGAAGGCTGAAAAGCAACGCTTGGACTGTCCGAATGGACATCCGATCGGATGTAGTATTATTCATATGTAATAATACTACACAATAATATGCAACGCAACGCTTAAGATAACTCGCAAAATGAACCAAAGACGAAAAAGTTGCTAAACGGATTGGACTGTCCGAATGGACATCCGATCGGAGGGCCATTCGACCGAAAAGAGATCTGATCCAGCTCCTTACACCGCCTTACTCACACTCTGACACTATAAATAAGACATGTCACATCATTCTTCACTGATTTGACAGTCTCCTCCGACCCAGACGCACGCACTCCATTCTCAGGCACTTTTCTTCGATTCTAAGCCGATTCTTATAAGTTTTCAACTTAAATCTTGTACAACTTTGATCATTACACTACTCTTTACATGATTCTTCATCAAAATCACATTTTTTACCATGAAATCACTAAGATTCGAGCTCTTGAAGGTGACGTCATCATGGCGGTTGTACAACCGACTATGTGATGTCATTTATGGCAAGCTTTAGCCCAGATCTAAGAGATTTCCATACGTTTTACACCAAATCTTTACAAAAATCTAAGTTTTCAGTTAGTTTCAAGTTATTCTTCAAACTTTCTTAACTTATTACCTAAGACGGTGAACTCCGGACCCAAACGGACTGTAGACTTGATGATTAGTCTGGAGTCGGCTTGGAGATGGATTATCACCGGAGAAGATGACCGGAGTACGGGTCAGGCATGAAACGCAACCAATAACAGTCGTCCGATCGAACGGGGTGATTCCCATCCTATCAGGAGAGCTGAACTTTGGTAAGTTTCCATTGCCTTGATACGTTACCACGTCACCTTCGTTGAACTCAAACTTAGAAATTTTACAACGTTTCAAGGAGACGAGAACACCAAGGACGAACGACTGTTCGATCGAATGACCGTCCGACCAGGTGGACTATCTCGGTAAACTTCAAACACTTAAACTATTTTTATCAGAGCTTCAAACTTTGAAACTTACACTCAAAGAGTCATTCGACCGAACGGCCATCCGATCGGATGACACTCCGATCGAACGACCTGGTGTCATGTTACAATGAAAACTTCAAAAGAATAACATTTTCGAAACTCATCTCACAGATCGAATGACCATTCGATCGAATGGACATCCGCCCGGATGACCATCCGATCGGATGGTGATCCATCTCATCTCACAAATCATCCGACTGAATGACCATCCGTCCGGATGGCCATCCGATCAGGAGACTGTTCCGACACTTTACACGATCCGGTATACTACCCGACGCTTATCTGTTAATCTATAATCAGGCTAATCTCAGAGCTTCATTTAATCCAAGTAGTAGGTGTCGATACTTAGCACCCGCTGTGAGTATACTCGATCCCTTTTCGTTTTAAACTTTTGGGATGCAACATGTATTCTATGAAACTCGAAACTTGAAACTATTTGAAATCTAACTCTATCCTCTGTAAATGTGAAACTTAATACTTTTGGATTATTGATTCTTTATGCTATGTGAACGTTTAATCCTTTTGTGTAGTTCCGCCTTCACAATAGTAGCGTTATAGGAGAATGCACATCCCCATTATTCTCGGGGGTATTGTTAGGAGGATTCTATTTGCTTTCCTTGATTATTGGGAAGGTGGTAAATGCATTGGGACACTTGGGCTATCACTTGGATTGCGTTTACTAGCATGGCTGAAACTATTTTATTATTTACATGACGGATATGAGTCCTGATGTGTGAAAAAATGCAACATATAAATTACATCAATTGTGGCATAAAACTAACCCTTTTTAGTACTAATGTTGGAAAAAGTGTGCTTTTGTCTTTCTTTTGTATTTTCAGGAATAAATGAGCTCAAATGGACAAAAGAAGCAAAAAGGCAGCTAAATCTAACATAAATACAAGAATAGGAATAAACGTGGCATGCCCGACCCCTCGACAGCATCCTCCCAAGCAAAAACAAGAAAACAGAAGGCTGAACACGCCCGTGCTCAATGAGCACGAGGGCGTGCCCAAGTGTCTACAGAAAAGACAAAGCTGTAGAAGCTTCTATCACCCACCACGGGGGCGTGCCCAGCGGACATGGGGTCGTGGTCAACTCTAAGATTCGAAGAATCTAAGGAAATCTTGATAGTACAGATACGCTTCTGCACACGGGGTCGTGCCCAGCGAACACGGGGGCGTGGTCAACTAAGGCATATAAACTGCATTTAATGAAGAAAGAGAAGAGGGTGGACACGGGGTCGTGCCCAATGGACACGGGGCAGTGTCCGGGCTTCTGTGCAGGCTATAAATAGGGGTGTTGAAGGTGAGTCTTCCTTATCATTTGTCCGTGGTGTCTTGGCGTTATTTTATTGTCTATATAAAATAAATGATTTATACCATTCATATCTCCACGGTCTATATGGAGATATGTTGGCTACCTGGTCGGGGGTTAAGGGAATGGTTTGGTGAGAGTCTTGCCTTGTTCAGTGTATAGATCCTGCAAGGACTTGGGTCAAGCTTAGTAGGATCTCCTTCAATACCCACCAGTATTGGATGACGGGGGTCCGAATTTCTTGATCCCCTCATATGTAAACTACTATTAATATATTAACCCGGCTACTTAGGACTGTATCCCTGCTGACTCAGACTACTTAGCCGAGGGTAACGTCACCTTCAAAAGAGGGGCCTACCATATTACGCATTAATAACTTAATTAATTATCTTTCAATAATCCGACCCTTTGGGATTGTATCCTTGCTGACTCAAACTACTGGGTTGAGGGTAACGTCACCTTCAAAAGATGGGCCTACTACAATAACTAAGATAATCTCTTAAAAAGTGCAAAAGTGCGGAAATAATCAAAGGTTACACTAAAGGCGAGTCGGATCCAAGTGATTCATCTTGTCTATCTGTTTTTACTTTATTTTATTTTTATTTTCAGCATCTTTTATTTTCTAGTTTAAAACTTTTTTTCTAAATTTTTTATTTGATTAGACGTTGAGGATAAACCGGAATTAAAAGCTCTTGTGTCCTTGGACGACCTTAGTATCTTACCAACACTATATTACGCTCACGATGGGTGCACTTGCCCGTACGTGTGTTTGGTGTTGGTAAATATCGTGTTTTATAAATTTAAAACTTGACTAAAGTGGTTAAAAAGGGCTAAAAATATACATAAAAATATATCACACCACATGCACATCAGTCCTTTAAAACTATTATGCTATATACTCAAATTTGTATACTCGCCAGTACATTATTGTATTGATAATACATGTTGCAAGCTGATAGAATGTTGGATTCAAGGAACAAGCTAGGATTGATGCTTAGAAACTCGCATAGTTTAATCGAGAAACTTGAAACAATGTTTGGTTGTTGTATTTGATACTCCTGTTATGTGTTTGATGTTTTTAGACAATGTTATCGTGAAACTTAATTTATCTATATCGAAACTATTAGTGTTATGGAAACTTATGAGCAATCTGAATGCTTAGTGCCGCATGCCGATGTTTCCACCATCGGTTGGGGTGTGACAACTATCTTTTTAGTTTTTTTTAGCAAAACTATGGTAGTATTTTGGTTTAGAGTAAATTACTTTTTGAGTCCCTGTGTTTTAGTGGTTTTATCCACTTGAGTCCAAAATCAAAAAGTTTAACGCCCTAAGTCCATAGCCATTTATTTTATAACGCTTTGAAACCAATTTTGTTCATTTTATAACGGTTTGAGTCCAATTTTGTTAAAAATACTGGAATCAAAAGGACTCAAATGGTTATAACAAAAGCGTCTAGGGACTCAAGGCGTTAAACATTTTGATTTTTGATTCAAATGGTTAAAATCACTAAAACATAAGGACTCAAAAAGTAATTTATCATTTGGTTTAATTGGTTGACTCAATGTAATTTTTATTAAGATTAGTTATACATAACTAAAATACAAGCTTACATAAGAAATAAAATAAAACGACCACATATGAATAAAAAAAAATATAAATAAAGAAAGAAAAGTAAGAAGTAAAATAAAACGACCACATCGGCACATCTAACGAATTAACGATAGTCTCTTACACTCACACAAAAGAAACACACCACACGGATCATAATCCCCAACCACTCATCCACCGTTGATTCAACCAAAATCCAACGGCCACAACCCCCTCTCACCCTTTCAACACCACCCCAATCTGCAACCCACCCTCCACAACTCAAAAACTTTCACATCCCGCCTTTAACCAACCCCACCTATATAAAAACCCCACCCATATCCACCACCCATCACAAACGCCCACCTCCCAATTCATCATCAATCAATCAAACCCACAATCTCAAATTAACCATGTCTGGCCGTGGAAAGGGAGGCAAGGGGCTCGGAAAGGGCGGAGCAAAGCGACACAGAAAGGTTCTTCGTGACAACATTCAGGGAATCACCAAACCCGCCATTCGCAGATTGGCTCGCAGAGGTGGAGTCAAGCGTATCAGCGGCTTGATCTATGAAGAGACACGTGGTGTGTTGAAGATCTTTTTGGAAAATGTCATCAGAGACGCTGTTACCTACACCGAACACGCTCGTCGTAAAACTGTCACTGCTATGGATGTCGTTTATGCTCTTAAACGACAGGGACGTACCTTGTACGGATTCGGTGGTTAGATCATTTTAGGGTTGGGGTTTTTAAGAAGATTATCTGTTTCGTTGTAATCTATGTTATGTTATCTGTTTTCAATTCACCATCTTGGTGTATGGTTTAATGATGAAGAAGTTCTTATTTTAAATCTATAATTGTTATTGTCTATTTGTGCATTATTGATCTGGAATTGTTTATGAATTTTGTATGAATTATTTTACTTTAATATAAGTAATGGCGATGAATCATTGGGTGTCTGTCTTTTTCTTGCCACGTGGGTCAAACACTACCAAATAAAACCTGTTGTTTTTAACCTTGATGTTCACTCGTTGTCATATATGTTGCTTTGATTTGATCTGATAAACTGTGATATTGAGGGTTTATATCAAGAGGTGCATATATTGGTGTGGATTGTGGTGTGTGTGTGTGTGTGTGAGACAGTTAGATAAGCTGGCGAAGTATTTGAGACATGGTGGGGGTGATTCGGGATGCTGGTCATTTCAGGCGGCTGGTGCGGTGCCGGAAATCGGTGGGCCGAGTGAGGATCAGGTGGTAATACAGAAAGGGAAGAAGCAGGGGGATCCTTTTGTGATTACAGTTAACTGTCCTGATAAAGCTGGGCTTGGTTGTGATATTTGTTGGATTATTCTTGATTTTGGGCTCTATATTGTCAAAGGAGGTTAGTATCTATTTAATTTTGTTCAATTTAGTTTGTATGGTTTGGTTTATTTCAAGTTCTTATAAGCTCACTTTTATGTATTGGTCGAGTCGTTCATCCGATGTATTTAGGGTTTTCTGAGTGAACAATAAGATATGCTTTTGAATTATGCAAATACTTGAGATATGCCCTTGTGCAATTGCTTTAGGTATGGATCATCAATATGATATTCTGAAGTTAGTAGCTTGTGTTATGATTATGCAGGAATTGTAGTGATTAGTGAGACTCTATGTGCATATACTTGTGGTATGCTTTTGTGTTATTGTACGTTAGATGCAACCCATCAATAGATTGTTCGGAACATAGTAGCTTAGATTTATGATTATGTAGTAATCATGGTGATTAGTGAGAATCTGTGTTGCAAGCATAGCTGTCAAAGGCGCACTCAAGGCGCAAAGGGTGAGCGTTGGGCCTCAATGCAAGGCGCTTAAAAAGCGAGGGCTTTTTTAGGTGCTTCCTCTTAGTATAAAAATACTGTTTTTAGGGATTTTAGACATGTTTTAGGTTGTTTCCAGGCTTGTTTAGGGTTCTTATAATTGTTTCAAACATGGTCAAACGATTTTTGACCTGAATTTCGTTGGAATTTGGTCTGAAAATGCTCATGAGGGCCTGAAAGTGGGGCTTTCGAAGCGAAGCGAGAAGGCGGGGCTGGGCCTGAAAAATGGGCCTAGGCGCGTGCATAGGTGAGCCTTGACAACAGAGGTTGCAAGGATACAGACAGCTATGGGTTACTTATATGTGTGTGTTTGAAATAGGAGCTTTTAGAAGGATTATTCGAAACAGGTGTGAGAGTACATGTGTATCTAGAAATCAAAAACCGGAAAAATCAAAGAAAAAAGCGACTGGAGAATTCATAAATTAATATGTAGGATTAACCACAAATTAGAACTTAACCTTACGCTTTGGGTTTTACTTATTCCTAACTTAAAGAAAGGGTAACGGGTCAGTGAGTTTTCCAATTTTCAATCATATAACCTTTAGTCAATTTTAACTTTGTATCTTTTCGTATATCCCCATTTCTGTCTCCTTGTGAATTTGTGGTCAATGATTTGGTGCTTTAGTCAACACTGCCTGTGGTCTGTACCTCATTTCATCTCTACAAAATCGCGCTTTCAAAGCGCAATTGATTCTGAGACAATAGTTTACATGAATAAGTCTTGCATTATGATTTATTGATTTATAGTCAGTTTGTGATAGTATATGTTCATAACTTCTGTATGTGATTCAAATATACAATGACTTTCATTATTAATTTGCTTAATTTCATTTGAGTAGATTTTACAACAGATGGAATATGGTGTTACATAGTATTATGGGTGTTTCCTTACTCAACTTCACCTATCGTAAGATGGTCCAACATCAAAGAACGCCTCTTAGCCGTATGTCCCGCATTTTCCGTATCAGCTTATTTAAACGAGACACCACCCAAACCCGAGGCTTCTCCAGTGTATCTTCTCACATTTTGCAGCACCGATCGCAAGGGATTATTGAATGGTACTTGCATTTTTCCGTTTCAAGTTTACCATCATATTATGATTGTGTTACAATCTAACATTTACATTTTATCTTTTGTTTTCCTTTTAAATTTAGACGTGACTCGAGTTCTTTGTGAGCTCGAGCTTATGATCCAGAGAGTGAAAGTAACAACCACCCCCGATGGTCGTGTCCTGGACCTTTTCTTTATTACCGATAACTTGTGAGGGTTTGTTTCTTAGTACTCTTTCTTTGGACTCTAAATTTTTTTTTTTTTTTTTTTTTTGGTAATTCATGTAAAAATATATGATTTCAGGGAGTTACTACATACAAAAAAGAGGAGAGATGATGCATGCGAGAAATTACTTGCGGTGTTAGGTGAATCGTGTACAAGTGTCGATATCCGCTCGGCAGGTTACAAGAACGATAGTGTCCCGCGTATCTCTTCTCTTTCTCAGATGGCTGTTGCAGAAATATTTCGATCAGAATTATCAGAAAAAGAAGAGCTTTCACAAGCTCTTAGTCCAGATGTCAAAAGATTAAAGCACGCGACCGTCATGATTGATAATTCACTAAGCCCGGCTCATTCACTCCTCCAAATTAACTGCGTTGATCACAAAGGTTTCCTTTATGACATCATGCGCATATTAAAAGACTTTGATATACAGGTCTCACACACTTTTATATTCAATATGACAATATCTGTTAATTTACAGTTGCGTCGGGCATTAAATGTTGTTGCACCTTTTGAGCAGATAGCTTATGGGAGATTCTCACCGGTTAACAAAGCACATCGTGACTTAGATCTGTTTATTCGTCAAAAGGACGGGTTGAAGATTGTGAGCGTTGTGAAGCAAGAAGAACTGATCTCTCGTTTGAAGCTGGAAATGCTTCACCCGTTGCGTGTTATTATAACGAATCGTGGACCGGATACAGAACTTGTGGTTGCTAACCCTGTTGAGTTATCTGGAAGGGGACGACCAATGGTTTTTTATGATACGACACTTGCACTCAAGGTTCTTGGGATATGCGTCTTCTCGGTAAGAAACATTTAATTATTATTATTATTAGTAGTAGTACGTGAAAGATGAACATGATGAATATGAATATGAATATGAATGTGTTGTGTGTAGGCGGAGATTGGAAGACATTCGACAGAAAATGGTGAATGGAAGTGTACAGGTTTCTTTTGGAGGAGAATAGCAAATATAAAATGGGAAGCATGGTGGTTAAAAATCAGATTGTGGACAAAGTCCGAAGAGCGCTCATGGGATGGTAACTGCTGTTAGGTGCTGGCTACGAGTTTGTTTGCGATATGGCTAACTATGTGTTAATGGATTAGTTGATTATAGCAGCACTTGTGTTTTGTAATTCTTTTCGGATTCTATCAAAATGGTTGGTTTTGATACGAGTGAGATTATAGTAACTAGGTTTGTTTGTTTATTGTTTATCCTTGGGTACGAGTTATTTATACCTTTAGTCATTACTATTTGTACCACATGCGCACTTAGAAAATGATTAAACCATAGGGACAAAAATGATAGTTTATCCATTAGAATTGATTCTCCATGTTGCGGGTTGTTTTTTTTTTTAGCATGATTCGAGTGTACTATTTTTTTTTTTGCAATTGTTTATCGATCAAAATGTAGACCAACTGAAAACATCAATAAAAAAGTACAAAAACGTATTATGTTTGACATGACTCATTTTTGAAAAAATTACGTCAAAAAGTAAACCAAATTAAATTTATACCAAGATGAACATAAAAATAAACACATCAAAATGGGGGGGGGGGGGGGGGGGTTCAAAATGTCATTATGTAATCATGAAACAACTTGAATTTATACCGACATGTAGATAAACATCAAAACGTAGGCTAACTGAAAACGTCAATAAAAATAAACACCAAAACATATTATGTTTACATGACTCATCAAACGTAAAATAACTCGAATTTATACCGTCTCATGAAAACGTATTACATTTCACCTGACTCGTTTCTAAAGAAAATTTACATCAACGTACACCAACTAAATACGTCCATAAAAATAAGCACGAAATATATTATATTTAACATGACTTATTTTTGAAGAAAAAAATACGTCGAAACATAAATTATCTTGAATTTATACTAACACGTACATAAAAATAAGCATGTAAAACTCACTATAACACTCTAGCTTACTGGTCAACAAATCATACACTCTTTTCCAGTCATTCTATCTAGTATATGTATATAGACACTTTTATGTGACATTGACATACGAACGTATGATCTTTGCATAGGAGCTTGTAATTTTTGAATGACTCAAATCAAGAGGGACCAGAGAGTATGTAATAAATACCCTTAATTAATATAACATCATAACAACCATATTAAATTTTCATAATAATAATAATGTGAGTGGTAATAAATATATCCGTTGAAACAAAAATCCAAGGGATATGTCACCCCGCCAAATGATTGCAGTTGTGTTGTCTCACTCACTATGGCATGTGCGTTGTAATGTTGTTCTGGCGCCACGCCGCATCCCACTGGCCACCACCATCCAATCATTTCCAACATCTTGTCATCACCCCAGACCAGACCAGACCAGACCCGACCCCATTTGTTTATACTCGACACATGCATAGCAATCCAACCTAGGTTCGGTGTTACTTTTAAAATATAACCAAATGCTCTGTAGATTCCGATTAAGAGAGAATGCCGCCATTACCCTACAATAATCAACGAACCTCTGCTCTCACTCAAGCCATCCAAAAAAAAACTTCACAAGGTGGTTTACCATTGTTGATCTCTTAGACTGGGGTGTGGTTTAAATTAAAGCCCCTATCGGCTTTATAGTGCCACGAGCCCCGTCAACGCCATGTCACACTGGGGCTTTAAACCTATTCTTTTAACTTGCATGCGATCCAAAAACAATGGGTCCCACCTACAGTTTCCATTAGCGCTCGTTACTACTGGGCTGGCGCCCTTTGGCGAGCAGGGGATGGGTAGGGGCGCTAAGGGACGCTAACGAGGCTGAGGTGGCCAGGGGCGGTATACCACACCCCTGCCCTGGCCTGGCCTTATTATGAATCGATCGTTTGATTTTGTTTTGGTTTTTGTTTTTGTTTTTGATTTTGAGGTTTTGTTTTTCAGGCAGTTGCTTCACCAACTCAGAGACGTGATTTGTTACAAGAGCTCTTTGCGGACGTAGCTCTACAAGTTGACCATCGAGCTAGAGGTATGTTAATTCATTTGATAGTATACTATAAACATTCATGTATTTTGTGGTGTTACTGAAATAACCATAATCACATTCAGATTTACACTTATACTGCTGTTGTTGAAACACTACTTTGTCTTCCATCCCATCCATTGTTTGCCTATTAATCAATCTGTCATATAATATTCCACCATAACGGAATGGATTATTTTACGTTGTAATTTGTCATTTTATATCTAGAAACATAGTTACATTTGTCTTGAAAATGATATGGTCTAGATTCTGGTTTCAAAAAGCATGTTGCGCTAGGATGCTTAATTGCTTTTGATTTTGATCCCAAAAGCACGCATGCGAGCGCCCGCTATTAAAAAATAATTAACTGCCTGCAGTGATGCGATCTCATCACTGCATCATGTGATGCGCGCATTATGCGCACGTTATAAAACTAATGTCTAGATTGCTATTACATGATTCCAAATCCTTTGCTTGAACTTGATCTATCTTAAGTTCTGTGCACCCTTAGCTTAACTGATTGTGCTTCAACAGAAAAATTATAGTTAAGCAGGATTAGTCAAGCTAAAAGAGATTGATTGACTTATTTAATCGAATGAATAAATCAAGTGGCCATGTATTTTTAATTCATTAAGGTGTTCTTGAATTGTCACTTCGATCTCCTTATTTTACTGCAATTAGGGGGTGAACATTGGTCCGCTTCTGATTGTGAACTAAACCAATCCTATAGCCGGTATTTTGGTTTTTATAATTACATAACCAATTGAGTTCGGTTGCGAACAGTTCGATTATTTCGGTTATCAGGAAAGGTATGGTTATGGGCTTGAGCCAATTCAAGCTTATTCAGTTATAAATGCTCTGGGCAAACTAAAAGAAGCTAACAAAGTGTTAATTTGTAAGGGATGTGCATGTTTAAAAAAGTTGTAATAAAAGTTTTCCAACATATAATATATTATTTATGAGAAATATAAAATATAAAGGTTGGTTTTAAGTGGCTGTTTGGTTATTTATACACATGTAACCATAACTGAACTCTTGGTTTCTCAGTTGGTTCAGTTACTTGGTTTTGTACTAATTTAAACCTGCGATGAAATTAAAACAGAGATAATCCTTGGTGGGGAAGACACAACAGATGTGCAAACTAACACTCCGTTATGCTTTTACGATGTGCTTGCTGATCATTTTGCCTCTGAACCCGATGAACGCGGAAAACCAATTCTTGATTTCATCGTTCAACTATGGAGCCAGCTGTTTGCGTCGCATATATTCGCATTATTATTTCACAAATGGGTTTGCTTGTCCTTATTACATAGCAACACCCAAAACAACATTCTTTTATCAAAGTTACATGTTTTCCATTTATCTTGTAGTTGTTTGAAGTCCAACTCGATAGTTCTGATCTCCTCCTTCGTTACTCCTCAGCCCTTGTTCAAGGTGCTACAAATGTCTTCTGGTATGGCCTTCTTAACACATTTGTTTTAGAGTTAAGTGCCATTTACGTCCCTATGGTTTGTCCACTTTTGCCATTTCAGACCAAATTTCAAACTGTACAATTTTCCTCCCTGACGTTCTCGAAACGTGTCATTTCAGTCCAAAAACTAACCCCAGTTAAAAAACTCAATTAACTCAGGGGTAAAATGGTCATTTTACAAAGTGGTTTGGAGTGGTTCGGAGGTTGGTGCACGGTGGAGGGTATGTAAAACCTCCGAACCACTATGCAAAATGACCATTTTATCCCTGAGCTAACTGAGTTTTTTTAACTGGGTTAGATTTTTGGACTGAAATGGCACGTTTCGAGAATGTCAGGGAGGAAAATGGTACAATTTTAAAATTTGGCCTGAAATAGCAAAAGTGGACAAACCAGGACGTAAATGACACTTAACTCTTTCTTAACCAACTCCTTCATTGATCGCGATTTGCTGGGAGTATCCTGATATTTTGTATGTTTATTGGTAGGATTGACATCCAAACAAACACAACCCACTTCCAGAATCTTTTCCAGGTGAGAAAATCTACTTTTTCTCGTTCTGTGAGGGTGTATATTATGCATACCGACCTCTAAATCGATTTCTACTTATATTTGGTTTTAGTATCTTCTTGATGGTGTCGCGTTAGTGCCCGAGAAGTTAAAGAAAATCCCTTTGCAGGTTGAGTATTACTCCTGTACATACAGAAATGACCATACAATCAATATATAACAATAAAAACATTTATTAATCCTTGCGTCTTTCAGGCCCATCGCGATCTCTTTCTTCTCCTTTCAAGATTCATATTCCTTTACAATCTAGGTATCGTAAAACACTAAAAGTACTTAAAAACATCTCTTTATGATATTGATATGCATCAAAATGGCTCGGTTTTGATCTCGAGGCTTCTTACAGTTGAAAAGCTGGAGAGCTTCTTTCAGAACTTTCCATATTTTCCAAACGCATTCTTGGTCGGGGATCCTGCGGATATTTTTGTTATTGAACTTACCGATCAGGTGAGAGTAAACATTTTGACTCCTATATTATCCAGCATATTAATATGGACGAATTTAGCGTCTTTCTTTAACTTTTTTAATTGCCAGTACCAGACTTAAAACTTGCCTGTACAGCTTCACGTCTCCTGGCGGGCCCATGTATCCTACACGAGCTGTTCGTCATGCTGCCTGGGATGACCTCAATTTTCTTTTCCCGGTCAGTAAGTTTAGATGTATAGAAATTTGACGACATATTATTAACGTTACGTTCAATTAATTATTTTGTATTCATATATAATTTTTAGGTTGGGAGATATCCACAACATATTATTAGCCTGTTTTTTCGGTTGCTGTATCCCTGGTACTGGCCTTCGTCTTGTTGGAACTTTGTGTGGTCATGTATACTAGCGATATTGCACCCAGTCACACGGCTAGTTTTTTCTGGGCTCATAAAAATTAGTCATTTTGTTTTGGGTCGAAAAGGGTTCGCACTAAAATAGGTTCGGGTCAGAATTGCTCGCTTAGTAAAAGCTTCAATTTAATCATCTTCCTAGAAGAGGGGGGGGGGGGGGGGGGGGGGGGGGGGGGAGGCGTATGATTGAAAGACTTATTATATTTATGGTTTTGAAAAATGAGTTGTATGTTTGTATTATATTAAGTTGATTTAGTGAACGTATCAAGCATCAATTGGTTTCGTGGTGTAGTTGGTTATCACGTCAGTCTAACACACTGAAGGTCTCCGGTTCGAACCCGGGCGAAGCCAATGTTGTTTTTTTACAGATTTATACGATTTTTATAAATTCCAATAGGAAAACATGATGAAAAATACGCATAAGTTGTTGGGTTTTATGGGCACATGAGGGGAGCCCCAACATGTATATGATTCATTATTTGCTTTTAAAGGCATTCAATAGAAGTAGAGGATGTTGGATTTTATGGGTACATGAGGGAAGGCCAACATTTATATGATCCATTATTTGTTTTTAAAGGCGAATAATAGAATAGAGGATAAACTCAGCCCGTTCTTTTATAGCCACACAATTAGAAGCAAAAAGTTTCAGGAACTAAAGAAAGAAAAAAGGAGAAAAGAAGATTTTTCAGCACTTTCTAATCTACCTGCAGAGATTGTCAATTTCTTAAAGGGTATTAGTAGGAATTAACTAAAAAAAGTATCAATATTTGAACTGTTTAGACCGTTCCTTTTTTGTGTATTTAACATTTCACCCATCTTGACCGGTCCATTTATCCACTCACATTGACAAAACATTCTCGATCCGTCATTCATCATAGAAACATAAAACTTGTAGACATAAAGTGTAAAACTAATATCATGAATACGATTCATAATTTGAAGCACAAAAGTAACAACAGTTTATTAGTGAACATGCAACCCCAACACTACAACCACAAGGGTACTTCATTCTTTAAATCTTATAGTAATCAACCAAATAAACAGAAAATCTTTAAAGCACTTGTAACTCTTCATAACATATGTTCTTATTCTCTCTTTCTTGAACCAAATTACTAATTGCGACGGTTACATTGGCTGTCAGCGACCACTTCCACCTCAAAATCTTCTTTATCTGTGCTTTTATTATTTGGTTTCTCTTGCTCATCCTTATCATTTTTCTTATTGGAATCCTTGTATACGCAATATAATATCATTTGAGCTATCCCAATAAGAATCCAGCTACATTTGGTACCTGTCGTCACCCAAACCAATATGTCAAAAAGGGCTAGTGATGGGCAGGGGCGGATCCAACCCACATTTGTGGGTTTCCAGGAACCCAGCGCGTTTGGAAAAATTGGAAAAGTTAGTGAGAACCTTGTAGAATTAAAAAAAAATAGTGAGAATTAAAGAAAATTTACCAAAAGAAACCCATTATTTATAATAAAATCTTGGATCTGTCACTGAGTGACGGGAAAGTCTGTCGCTAAAAATTCCCTCTACTTAGGCCATCCGTAGTCATAAAGCCCCTTGTGGGGCGTTATGCGACACGTGTCGTGCCACGTCACACGGGGGCTTTATGGGGCGTTATATCACTAGAGACCGTAGTCATAAAGCCCCTACCCATCATTACCTAATTCTTAATTTTCAATTTCATTAGAATATTAAAAAACCCTTAATAATTTTTGATTGGTCAACACTTCAAAAGCAAATCCCATACCGCCGTTAAAATTATCGCGCCACACCCCCAATTTTCATTTATAGCGCCCTCATAAAGCCCCCCCGTAATGGTGTTCAGGGGCCTTATGGGGCTTTATAAGGTGAGATGGCGCCCCACTACACAAAGACTTACCGCTATGTAAAAATCGTTAACAAAGAAGCCATAGAAGAACCATGCAGTGGCACATAAAGTGAGAGAGAAGGAGAGCATGAATGGCATGTACTCCACACTCTTTGTTCGAATCACTCTCCTCTGCATAAACAAATAATATTGAGGTAACGAATCGAACGAACACAAATGAGGCTATGTTCGCGTTTGTTCGTTAAGAAAATGCAGATGTTTGTGAACTGTTCGTGAACACATGTCGAACAGAAGTTTACGTTCGTGTTCGTTTATTAAGAAATTTAAGTTGTTCTTGAACAGTTCGTGAACACTGATCACGAATACAAACGAACACAAATATACACAAACGAACATTAAACTTGAAATAAAAACAAAAACACCATTAACCTAAGACATCGGACACAATTAGTCAAATACAACCATTAAAGTCCACTACAAGCATTATACGATAAATCAAGATTAGCTAACTTAAGACATAATTATCTAAAGTTACTTAGACATATCCCATATAAAATGTCTTTAGTGTCCAACTTCTTCATATGTTTAGACAAGGGATTACATTTTACAATTTCTTTCAATATAATTATTAACTAATGTTTAGGGGGTTTACTGTCCAACTTCTTCATATGTTTACATAAGAAATTACATTTTACTATTTTCTTTTTTAATATAATTATTAGCGAATGTTTAGAGGGGATAGTAAAACTCAAGAGTGAAAGTTAAATATTAAAAATAACATTAAAAGCTTTAAAAAAGTTAACATAAACAAACGAACACGAACGAATGTAAACGAACATATTCTTGAACATTCATGAACTCGGTCGAACAAACGAGACCTTTGTTCGTGTTTGTTCATTTAGTTAATCGAACGGAATATCTTGTTCGTGTCCGTTCATTAACTAAACAAACGAACATAAACCAACTTCCCGCCGAACGGTTCACGAACTGTTCGCTGAACGTTCGATTCGTTTACAACCCTATCAAATATAGTTCTTTTGTGACGGTTGCGGGTAGTAGCTATAATGCTTACCATGATGCTAAGAGGAGCGGCGAACACAGCAAGATTGATGACAGCACAAATCCATCCTACAAGTTCAACTCTTTTTGGGCCGTTCACCAAGATCAACGAGATTAACATCACCGTACCAAGTCCACACACGTTGAATATAGATATACACGTTAGTGTAGATATCTGCAACCAACATATTTAGTAACAGGCGATAAAACGTATTTGCGACACTAAAACGAGTTTTTTTTTTTCTTATTTAACATTGTAGTTAGGGATGGCAATGGGATGGGTATTTTTAATCCTAGACCATACTTGATTGTTATTGCCCATCTCAAAAGTTTTGGGTTTTGCCTGTCGGATTCTGGTTCATTTGCCAATAACAACCCCCCCCCCCCCCCACACACACACACACACACAAAAAAAAAAAAAGAAGAAGAAGGTTATGATTTTGTACCTTGGCATTTTTGGGTGCATAAAATATGTATATTGAAAGGTAAGCTATTTCAATAAAACATCCAATGCAATTGATGCTGATGATCATGTATGCATTCGTCTTCAGAACCGCGTAGTACAACAACAATGCCGCGCTAAAGAGAGCCACCATGTAAGGTACTGCCTGATATCCCTCCGAGGATTTCTTTCGGTAAATCTTGTAGAACGTTGGCCTAATGAAGCAAAAGAAGGAAACCATCACCCAAAATAAATAAATAAACACGATTTAAGTACTAGTTGAAACAAGATTTTTTAGTTTGTGAGACTTACAGAGGGGCTAGGAACACAAGGAACGATATAATATTACCTGCATAAGCACAATATATATGAGGTTAAGCCTTAGAACAAAATGTATAGTAATTGAAGACAAAAAAAATTGATATAAAAATACCTAAGAGACCGAAGACGAAAGCCAAGAAGCGAGCATTCAAGAAGGCCAACATGTTGTCGAAGTACTACAGTCTTAGATGGACTCCTCAAAACGTTTCTATATTTAAGCTTGAGAAGTTGAGAGCGAGTGAGTTGAACATTTGACACGAACATGCTATATATACTCGCGGTTTGGCAGGCAAAAACCGCTCATGATCGATCTATAACTTAGATTATTATGGTGTTAGGCAGAGGTTTTTTTGTCATTGTAATGTGAGTGAAGACATGTTTAGGGAACTTTACATGGAAATAAACTAAAGAAAGATGTATAAGTAAATGTCTTTGTTAACTATCCATTGACACACACATTCCTGATAATTTACTTTTTGCATAAATAGGGCATATACGTGTTTAGTAGGTCACAACTTTAAGGTTTGTCTCCATTGCATTTTCTTTGCAACATAAAAACACTTTGCTTTCAGTTGTCATATGTCTCTCTTTAGTTTCTCCTACTTGTGTCTTTATCTTTGTCTAACCATCAAAATATACCGGTTTGTCTTTAAATATTTTCTCATATCGGTTCGTTGTGTGACTGACATTTATATCGATGAAGTAAAATGACAGGACATGGATCGATCATTGTGTATATAGGGAACATATATATATGGGCGTTGCTGGAAACAAGTTAAACACTGGTGTTTGTCTAATTATTCGTAACAAACCTTCAGGCATGCTCGCTAACTAAGCTTTATCGATGTGATGTATACCACATCACCGTTATGGCGTTTCTTTAACCGGGTTTAATTGCATATTAAAAGATTTTTTTAAGAGCAACTAAAACTCATTAAGTGGTTTCTTTTGTGTTTGTTAAAATACTAGGTTAGTTACCCGTGTGATACACGGGTCTGAACTAACATCTTTTGTAAATCGATGTTCTGAATAAAAGGGTCGATTCAGATTGTGTGTTATCTCAACCAGGTCAAAATAAAAAAAGGAGTTAATTAGATTGAAAGTAGTCCAAGAGTTATTTCTAATGTATGAAACCTCCTAAATCGTTTTATTCATAGATTTATTTAATTGTTATTACGGTTTTTATAACCTATTTAACACAAACTTTTTTCTTAAAAAAATTAAGAAATGTACCGGAAGTGTTTGCGTGTCAACCCAACCAATGTGGTTTGTACACGTGCTAAAACATGACACGTTCCAACCTGAATCGTTTTGACCTGCTACTCAACCCGCCATTTTGCCACCTTTACTTAAAAAGAAAGTAGAAGCGAAACAACAGTTTGATAACTTCAATGTTGAAAATCCCATACAATTGTGTTGCAATTGGTGGCCAATTGTGAAAAATGGAAAGTAACAGAAGGCAAGTACATTGGCAGTTGCATTTACAAGCTCTTTTACTAATATTATTACCCCGATCAAATTTCTTGTGTGTACTTGAGTTTCTTTTCTAACTTGGGTCCAGCTATAATACCAAGAAAGCTGAGCCGGCCCAACCTTTTTTGGGCCTGAAGCAAATCACTAAATTGAGACCTTTTGGCAAAAAAAAATAATAATAATAATAACTAAAATCATAAAAAAAAAACTAACAGAAATATCTGTATTCCTAAGACAAACCTGGGACCAAATTTTGTATATGGTGTCCTTTCTCGTTGCTGCACCTTTGAACACATATGTTGTGGGATTACTGAAAATAATTTTAATTAAACAAAGTGGAGACGCCATAGAAAAATTATGAGTCAAATTTCAGCAAAGTTGCATAAAAGCATGTGCTAAAAATGATGCCGTAAATAAAATAAAACAAAATATATTATCCAGATCATAACAAACAAACCAAATATGTTCACATGTTATAAGGCATCAAATAAGTGAAAATACTATGTTGTTCATGATGGAAAAGAATGAACTACAATCTGTCACAAAAAAATCCCAATAATCTACTCAACTATAAAATGATTATTATGAAAAAGTAATATTCCCATATCGTCTATTTCACTAACATTTACATATAAATTACAAAACTGTAAATAAAAGTAGCTACAAGTCTGCAATAGTAGCTACAATAAACAAGCAATAACTGTCTCAAATTCAAATACCAAAAACGATAAGATTGTACCCTTATGTGGGAAATTGACCCGGTTCAATATATATCATGAAACAACAGCTGATGTTCTTACCTAGGCTTCAGCCAAATACCATCTTCATTGTTCAAGAACATTAATTAATTAAAAGAAAGACGTTGGTCTGGCCATAGCTGAGTACCATTAGTCGCGGATCGCTCAATGGCTCATCCAGATTCCAGAATACCATCGGTCGCGCCATAACTGACAATCGCTCATAGACTTTGGGCTCAAAATACATCGATAAATTTTATTTTTTTATGAAATGGGGCCCTATTGGATTGGGGGCCTAAAGCCCTAGCTTTAGAATAATTGGGTTTGCGCCGACCCTGCAAGAAAGTCAATGGACTTGAGAGGAAGCTTCTTAGACTCTGACTTGAATCTGTTATCTTCATAACTACCCCGCAATGTACCTACCACAATCCAAAACATAATATTCAACTTTCAAGAACTGAAGTTTCACCATATTAAATTAATTCATATATGGTGATATTAAAGGGTAGATGCACGGTACCCCCGACCGCGGAAGTGATCCCACTTCCCAAGCTAGCAACCCGACAACGCTGCCTGGCGGAGAAACCCCTGCCAACTCGAGGGGAACTAAAGAGCCTCGGGTTACCAGGTTTCGAACCCGTGACCTCTATGGATCCTCGAGCCGGTTTAAAGTGGGGGTCGGTGGCCACTGGGCTGACACCCAATGGTTTAAAGTGATTAACTACTATTGAATCACCAAAATCAGATAGTGTTTAGATGTGTTATTTCTATCAAAATGAGTATCGAAACTGATCAATATTCTAAGTAAATTAACAAAGGCCAATACGAATCTTGATTCACCATGACTATAATTCATAGAACCCTACAAGTTGGGCCAACCTAACATCTATAACATAGGGCATGTTTGGGTAAGCTTTTTGAAACAACTTATTGACTTATTGGCTTTTTGAAAAGTCATAAGCTCTAAAATGATGTTTGGCAAAGAGGGTGTATGTGAGAGGGAAAAGCCAATAAGTCAATAAGTCACAAAATCCTGACTTTTCCAAGAAGCCAATAAGTCAATAAGTTGTTTCAATAAGCTTACCCAAACATGCCCATAGTATTGAACAATTATAGTTGGTTTAGTTCCACAAGTTATCTAAATTTACCATCATAATCCAAGTTGAATAACTGCAGTTGAAGCTACTTTGGTAGCTTTTGGTTTCAGTTAATCAACAAAAAACTAATGTCCTCAAATCCTAGCAACACATTTATATCTTGAACTAATAATCACTAAGCAAATGGATTATGGATGTGCACCAGTATAAGAAATGATTTCACCTGTTACATATATGTCCAAAACATACAGTTTTATGATATGCACTTTATATTCTGCCGATGATATGTAGTTTTGGATAATAGCAATTTAATAACCTTAAAATCTATAATGTAATAACTTGTATGTACCGTTGTATAAAAGGGAGGCTTATAGAAATCACAAACAATCTTTAATACAATCACTAAAGTAAATACAAAACTTATGAAACAAAGATCCAATTCAACTAACCAAAATCCACAATATCCCTTATTCATTCGATGGTCTGCGATTTATATTACAAACTCAATAGGGTTCTTTCAAGAATCAATACCGAAACCCTAGAAACCGATGGTCACACTGTGTCACAATCTAGGGTTCCGACGAAAAATCAGGTTTACAAAGACATGAAACATAAATCAACATAAGAAACTTACATGAGTCTGGTTACAAATTGAGAAAACAAACTTACCAGGTTATTTTTTATCGAAGAGAGATGAGATTTAGGGTTTCATCACAACGGTAATAATGAAATGAGTAAAGTCCTTTTTGAGTCCATGTGTTTTGTGTTTTGTGTATTTTAACCATTTGAATCCAAAAACCAAACTTGTCTTGATTTAAGTCCCTGTGGTCTCTAATTTTAACCATTTGAGTCCCTGTGGTCTCTAATTTTAACCATTTGAATCCAAAAACCAAATGTTTCTAATTTGAATGTTGTTTATGTTTTGGATTCAAATGGTTAAAATTAGAAACCATAGGGACTCAAATCAAGACAAGTTTAGTTTTTGGATTCAAATGGTTAAAATGCACAAACCACAGGGATTCAAAAAGAACTTTACTCTAATGAAATCGAAAACAGAATTGGGGTTTTCTTCAAATGTAGGCGTTCTCAAGGTAGGTAGCAGGTTATTTTTTATCGAAGAGAGATGAGATTTAGGGTTTCATCACAACGGTAGTGATGAAATCAAAAGCAGAATTGGGGTTTCTTCATATGTAAGGGGTTGAAGAAGGTAGGAGAAAGGCTGAGATGTTTAGGTAAATAAAAAAACTAATTAGAGGCACAATGTATGAGGAAAAAACGCGTAAAACTAAAAAATATGACACGTGTACAGTTATCCTACATGGCAGCATAGGAATAAACCAATTAAAAGAGGAGGGCTGAAAGCATGCCAAGTGTAACCAGTGGCGGACCCAGAAATTTTTGGCTGGGGATGCGGATGAGGTGTTCAACCATATTTTTAAGGGGTGCGGTCGGGTTTTTTGCCTAAAATATACACTATATTTTTTTTTCAAGGGGTGCGGCCGCCCACCCTGGCCAAAGGCTAGGTCCGCCCATGAGTGTAACATCATTTTAATTTATAAGTATAGAGATGTTGCATTAATCCTAAAATCAATTGCTAACTTAAATGTTGCAAGTGTAAGTTATGTTAGATTAGAGGTGCACATTTCGGTTAATTTCTTAACCGAAACCGGTTAACCGGTTTTTGCAGTTAATGGGCCAAGAAAAAAAAACCGGTTACGGTTAATAACCGACCGGTTAATAACCGGTTATTCAAGCTGAACATCATTAACCGTTAATAACCGACCGGTTATAATAAACCGGTTAACATGTAAAAAAAACCGGTTAGGAACCGGTTAAAAACCGGTTATTATTAACACTCTAAAAAACCGGTTTTTAATTAACCGGTTAAAAACCGGTTATTGATAAGAATAACTAAAACCGGTTAGGAACCGCCGGTTATTAAATAACCTAAACCGGTTATTTTGGTACCGGTTAAAAACCGGTTTCGGTTACGGTTATTAACCGGTTTCGGTTAAAAAACCGGTTTTTTTGCCCATGTCTATGTTAGATGAAAGATGAAGGCCTATAAAAAGAATTAGGGGGAAGGGTGTTCAAAGCCCATCCCTTGTGAAGCCTGATTATCAACCAATTCTATTGTGACACCTCATCTCCATAACTTGAACCCTCATGAGATCACATTAGTTTTTTTTTTAACGGCTAGTGCAGCTGGCTCCGAAGACACCCGCTAACTCTCTCAGAGAGAGAACAAGCTCTTAATCCCTGCCCTATGTTCGAATCCTTCCCCAGATTGCACTTTCTAGAGATCGAACCTAAGAGGAGGAAACCCTTATGAGAAAACCCCCTGAGCACCCCACGAGATCATATTAGTTGCGTCGGTGTTCTAGCGAACCCCCACGCCTCCCAATGTACTTCCACTTTGTCTTTCCCCTCCAACGATCACATTCACTCAATCTAGAGTTGTTTTGTGAACCCATGGTTGTGGCAGTGTTCTAGTTGAACCCGCCAAACCATTGAAGCGTTTAGCGAACGGCCCGTTGTTCTTAGAGGTCAGGGTTGTTCTTGAATGTGCATAGTCATAAAAAATGTGTTTTGACCGTTTTGTTTTTAACCGAAACTATTATGAAACTATTTCTTGTTTTCTATAGCTACAAAGAATTTTATCACTGTATCAGAGTTTGAGTGCTTTTTTTATAAAACGAAAAACGTTTTCGAATCGTTGGAAAAGGGAAGTGTTTTGGGTTATATCCAATTTGCTTATGCGATCGAGGGTTGCTCTTGATTACATGGTATCCGATCCTAAGGTTGTTTGTGTCTTGATTTCAACTCGAACAGTCGTAAGTTGTAATTTTTCGTCACTGGCAAACTTAGATTGAAGCAAGCAACAATCCATAATGCATAGGGTTAATACTTTTTTTTGAACGACAAACTTGGATCATTGACGGACCACTGGAGTATCATCGTACCACTAGCGAAACCACCCGATCATATCCATCTCCACTAGGCAATAATGCATATACACCAATTTGGGAGGAAACCAAATAAATATAGGAAAAGCCCCTTGTGGGAATCGAACACAGGACCTCATGGTGTCTAAAGCCTTATCTCACCCCCAAGATACCACTAGACTATAATGCTATGGGCGCATAGGGTTAATACTTAATATCAAAAGTTATTATCATCCATATTCGAGTTTTCAACACAAAATATTTGTTAAACAAAGAACACCAAGAGTCATCAAGACTTTTAACAACCAACCATCATCCACCCAAAAAACAAACTTGAAACTATTAACATCTCTAATGCAATGACCATAGGCATTACACGTACTGTTTAATTAGTTGACGCGACTTTTAAAAACATCAAGATCCATCTCTGTGGGATCGGTTGCTTGAAGCTCGACCTGAATTCCGTCCAATTCCCTCTTGAATCTATCTTTGGAGCTTGCATAAATCATTTTGCTTCTCACCCGTGCAGTATCAGGAGACCTTTGCAAAATTAATAAAATAAAAGATGAATTACAATTTGTTTTTTTAGAATAAATTATGGTTAGCGTCTTATTATGATTACCATGCAATGAAAAAGATCCTGCTTTTTTGGCAATTCTCTTGGGTGACAAAGTCATAGTCGAAGACAGCATATCGACACTCGGACTCAGGAAGGCAAGCAGCCAAATCTTGGTGGCTTTGAGCCGGCTCACCAACTTTTTCTACAATCACTTGCTTTTGTTTTTCCTCGATCTTGAACACAATGTAACGGAAGGTTCTTTTAGCCTTCAACTCCATAAATCTTAGCTTGCATTCATCATGCACGGCCATTCCAGATGCCGCGTTAGCCTACATATTATCATGTAAAATTTTAACAATCAACCACATCAAACTTCCAAAATTTGCTAATAAAAAAATCCAAAACATATAGGCCTTTTTTACAAGATAGAGTAGAGTTAGTTATTACGAATGAAATTTCAGTGAGTATGATATATAGCATCCTGATGGTCTCGTTAGGAGATAATACACATCAATGGTATGTAAGGTCCAAACAACGAAACCTAAAATATATTGCAGCATCGCAGTGTTGTAGTAATCGCTAGTCGCTAGTCGGGCGGTGGTTAATCGAGATTAATTGTGATTAATCAGGGATTAATCGGCGCCTAGTCGGGATTTTCGCAACAATGGCAGCATGCACCCAACAAAGTTCAACTTAAAAAATAATATGAAGATATAACCCAGCTAGCATATTATATAGTCATTATCAAAAGACAATAAATAGCACACACAACAGCAGCACTCATCAACTATTAGCCACAGAACGTAGTTCCATGGTTAATATTATACTTCTTGGAATGGTCATCTCTAACTGATCATACAAGTACTCTAAAAAATGTATTAATTGATAATTACTTTATGTTTTTCAACATATTATATGTTAAGACATTGCACAAGTATCCAATTTCCTTTGTAAATAGGTCACCCCTTAATACCTGAACACAGGCTACAACCTAAAGAATGATGCAAAACTTTTATACTTCCTGTGCAACACTAAATGATTAGTATCATGTCAATGTAAAGATGCGTAACAGAAAACCAGTTAAATTTTGATTTGAAACTACTTTTGACTTTTTAGATGAATTGCTTGACAGAAATTCTTTTATCCCAAAATGATGAGTTCAATGCCATTTTAGTCCTTGTGGTTTGGGCTATTTTGTCAGTTTAGTCCAAAGGTTTCATTTTTTTGCCTGTGGGTCCAAAAAGGTTTCACCGTTGCCATTTTAGTCCACTGTGTTAACTTCATCAATTATTTCTGTTAACGAGAAGGGCAATTCGATTGTCCTTCTAGTTAACAGAATTACATATAAAATGACCGAATTACCCTTTCTCGTTAACAGAAAAAATGGATGAAGGTAACCCAGTGGACTAAAATGGCAACGGTGAAACCTTTTTGGACCCATAGGTGAAAAATGAAACCTTTGGACTAAACCGACAAAATGACCCAAACCACAGGGACTAAAATGGCATTTAACTCCAAAATGATCATCCTTAAAATTTCAGCATGCTTCATGAGAACCTTTAACAATGTTAGGTCTTATCAATAAGTACATTTTTAGTAGTAAACAAAAAAAAGCCACTGTAATCATGGGCGAACCAGAAATTTTTTTCACCGGGGCAGTGTTCTTATTTGTGCTCGGATATCTATCAACTCGATGTGAAAATTTCCAGGCGGGGTCGGGTTATAAACTAATAAGATACAATGCCATTAAATACATAAGAATTAAAACCCAATACAAATGACTGCTAATTCCATAAACTTTATAGAAATCCTCTTTAAAATGTGATTTTTTTTTTCTTTAAAAACAAGAACGTAATCCTTTAAATTCATTAGATGAACAACATATTTAAAAACCTTTGATAAAATGCTAATTTGGATGACGGTAAGGAAGAAAAAGGGTCATCCCTAAAAAACGGTTTTTAGCATCTATCATCGTTTAATTTAATTGCGCAACAATTTTATAGGGGTTGTCAAACAAAAACTCATGGGGCAACCAAAAAACACATGATTAGTACATGGGTTAGGATCAGATACAAAGTCTCCTAAAAATAAGAAGTCGTAAGAAGGGTATCAAATGAACTCCGATTGACTTCATTCAAACGGCATTTAAACTGTTTCATCGAACTCTACAATGTAAGATTTTAGGTTTTTGTTTTCAGATGTTTAGCTTATAGATTTTAGACTTTTTGTTTACATCATTGTGTCCTTTCTATATTTGCGTCATTGTGCTTTTTTGTTCGACATTGTGATATATTTTTTCGCAATGTGTTATATTTTTTCGCAATGTGATATATTTTTTCGCAATGTGTTATATATTTTTTCGCAAGAGCTCATTTTGTCTTTTTTCTTCGACATTGTGATATATTTTTTCGCAATGTGTTATATTTTGTTCAACATTGCGTTATATTGTGCGATCCATTGTGCCTTTGTACACTTACTACTTTTAGAATTTTAGGAGCCATTGTAGAATAACTTTACCCTATAGTATATATCTTAATAACACAATCACATAAAACCATGACAATTGAACACTTTTGAAGAAACCAACAATTAAATACCTCCTGTAGCAATAATAATGTAAATCATACCAAACAAATAAGCATATATGTATGTCAGATTCAATTGAATGATACATATTTTCAAACTTCTGAAAAATAAAAATAATAATGTCCAGACCAGACCATCTGCTGCCTGAACAAACCAAATCTCACATCAACTTTCTTACCTACTCAAATTGTATGTTACCTAATAATTCCTAAAATAATTCGAAACAAATATTATATTAGGCAGAAATCAGATCCAGAAGCTCAAACGGCAACACAAACTCATCGAAAGTAAATAGATCAACGATCAAACACCAAATTGCTACACGAACACAAAGAAGCAAAGAAGAATATAGAAAATATGCAAAGGTGGAGATTATTAATGTGCTTAGAAGAAAGAACTAACCATTGGGGATGATTGATCGGAGGAGATGAAGAGTGCCACCAGAGAGAGAGAGAGAGAGAGAATTTAGGGGTATAAATAAATGTGGAAGAATGATTTGCAGAAAGAGAAAGTTTGAAGCAAATCAGGAATGAATAGTGGACGCAGTCACGCAGTATTAAACACATATTTATATTTGGGCATTTGTCTTGAAAATATCTATGATATTTTATTTTTAATGTTAATTAATATATCTTTTAGCTTGTATTTAGTTTCGGAGATTAGGTCTAACTAATGGGATTTGCCCGTGCTTTGTTGTGGGATTTTGATCAATATAAGTTCGTTTCATTACAGTACCAATATGATACTAACACTCGATACAGCAATTAACATGTGTTTTACATCGATCGAAAACTATAAAAACGAATATATGTATCGGCATCGTTGTTGTTTTGTTGGTATTCGTTCGGTTCGTTACGGTATCGGCATGGTACGTGCACTTGATATAACCTACAATACAAAACAAATGTTTTATTGTGAATACAACTTCGTGTTCAAAGAATTTTATACTAGCATGTTGAGAAAAAACATAAAAACAAATACAGTACATATACCGATGTTGACCCTCGTGTTGCGGATCGACGACGAGGTTGTAAAACCGTGCTAAGTAGTAAGCAAACGAAGATCAAAACCCATAAAAATCGTAAAACAAAAATACGTATTTATATGGTCACGTGATCTATAAAACATAGGCAAAAGCAAACTTATACCGCAAACTGGCGTAAAAAAACAGACGAACTCACTACAACACAAAAAGAATGAAAGAAAAAAAAATTGAAAGGAAAGAAAAAAACCACTACAAGACAATAAGACTAAAGGGTAGGGGTGAGCATGGTGCGGTTTGGTGCGGTTTTAGCATAAAACCGCAACTCATACCGCGAGGTGCGGTTTTTATTTTTTTAAAACCACATGTTGCGGTTTTTTTGCGGTACGGTTTTTGCGGTTTATTTGCGGTTGCGGTTCGGTTTCGGTGCGGTTTCGGTTTTAATAGTTGAATACATCTAAAAAAAAACTCTCAGCAATACTTGAATGCATCTAAAAAAAACTCTCGGTTTTAATACTGGAATACATCTAATACTTGATGGTAATTAGAATATAATTTTTGCAAGAGCAATGTGAAGAGCATATGTATGGGCTAGAGGACATCAATCAAAACAAGAGTTTGTACTAGAAACATGTCTAGAATAATAGTTGCTATGTGAAACGGTGAAAGCTTAATCACATAGTCGTATCCAAATAAAAACGTAATATTGTTTCCAACTCATTCTTGTTTCCAACTTTCAATCTTTCCAACTTTCAATGTTTCCAACTATCATTTGCCATTAGTGTTTCCTAGATAGAAAAAAAAAAAAACAAAAAATATATGTTAGTAGGTATTTGAAATATAAACTCACACATGTAAAGAAAACCTTAACAAAGTCAAGTCTGTACTTTTTTTTTTAACAAACACAGATTATATAATATATAGGGAATTTTATATTTAAATCTTTAAGTATATTATATAATATATATATATATATATATATATAAAATTTTGCGGTGCGGTTTCGGTTTTTTGGTGCGGTTTTTAAAGCTAAAACCGAACCGCACCATACCTTTGCGGTTTCGGTTTTTGCGGTTTCGGTTTTTGCGGTTTTTGTGTCGGTTGCGGTTTTGCGGTTTCGGTTTTTACGGTTTTTGGTGCGGTTTCGGTTTTCGGTTCGGTTTTTGCTCACCCCTACTAAAGGGTATGGAGAGGATGGGCTTGGAGGGGATGAGCCGCCACGTAGGCGCCACGTAGGCGGCTCGTGTGGGATGGGCCTCCTTCACATTTGAGGGGGATGGAGGATGAGGCTACCCCACCTCATTATTTTATAATTTTTTAAGTGTTTAAATTGAAAATGGATGAGATAGAGGGTATTTAAATTGAAAAAGGATGAGAGAGAGGGTATTTAAATTGAAAAAGGAAATATAATATTTGAAGTGGGGCCACAACTCATTCGGCTGGTGTGAACCGTTTGGGCCGAGCCGAGCCTAGGGGGGTGGTGTGGGGGATCGGAGCCGGTCCTAGCCGGGCCTCAGCCGACCCCCATACCCATTAGTCTAACAATACAAGAAAAAAAATGAGTCACTATTCATAAGTATGATATAAAATTAATAATAATAATAAAATATTAAAGTTTTTAATGTGCGTATATTTTTAGCAAACTCATGTGTTATGTGTATAGTGATTAGTGAATTTTGAGTAGTCGTCTTTCAGCCGTGTATAATCAATTTATCCTTGTTAATGTATGCTTACATGCATTGTTTACGCGATCTGCATACTTGAATCGTTTAACTTTTTATTAAGGGTAAATTACACTTTTTGGTCCTTTATGTTTGTATCGAATTGCAATGAATAGCGTTTAACTTCAATAATTACAGTGACAATCCTTTATTTGGAAAACTCATTACACTTTTCGTCCTTTAACACTAACCAGGTTAAAATTTTAAGTTAAACTGTATCACGTGATTCCCATGTGAGGGCATTTATGTCCTTTTACCCTTGATTCATCCCACTTTAAAAACACCTCTTTCGCCTTCTTCACAAATTAGGGTTCAACCTGCCATCCACCACCAGCGTATCCCAGCAGCAACCACCATCAAATTCGTCCACCAAGCCCCACCACCACCGTCCACCAAGCCAACCATAACCAACCACCCACACCTTTTCACCGTATTAACCATTTACAACCACAAAATCAAAGAACAAGATGAAATACCTAAACCCACACCCCTCCTGAAAACCACCCTTAAACACCTAAACCCACAAGATCTGTCACGACCACCGAATCACGATGGTGTAAGGTTCCAAATTTGTTGGTCACTTGATTAGGGGTTGTGTGTATTGGAGAGAAAAGTGTGAAATGACATAAGAGATCTGATGTGCCGCCTATTATTGAAGATTCGGTCCAATTTCTTCCTGAAGAAACCATCACAGGTAACAAATCGTTCTAAGGGGGTGCAAGTTACTGGATTTGGAGGTGTAATAAAACATAAAGCAGAGGTTCGATTTTGGGGTTTTATTGTGATTTATAGGAGGTGATAGTTTGAGATCTGATGTTGTTTGATTGTTTTTGATGATTTATCCAAGTTGAAGAGCATATTATTGTACGGCTACAGTGGTTAAGATTGTTGAAGAAGGTAGTAGGAATGCTTTGAGTTTCATATCTGAATCGAAATCAGAAATATTTTGATCTGATTGTTTGTGATAGAGTAGTGTAAATCGAAAGAGGAGGAAAAAGAATATTGTTGCTCATCTGTCGTAGAAAAAGAAAATGAGATCTGATGTTGTTTGATTGTTTTTAAGATCTGATGTTGTTTGAGGGGGATTAGATAGTGGTGGGGGTTGGAGATCAGAGAGATTGGTGGTGGTGGTGGTGGTGGTTATGGTGGTGGCGGTGAAAGAATGAAGGGAATTAATGAAAAAGCTAAGAGATAGAAGTGAGTTTTTAAAATTGTGTTTTAGTTTTCTTTAATTAAATTGGTAAAATAACTAAACTACTCTTAACTAATTAAAACTTAACTAAAAATTATAACCTGGTTAGTGTTGAAGGACGAAAAATGTAATAAGTTTTCTAAATAAAGGACTGTGACTGTAATTATTGAAGTTAAAGGTCATCCATTTCAATCCGATACAAACATAAAGGACGAAAATTGTAATTTTTCCTTTTATTAATGATTAACATTTTTTAAAATTGTAATTTTTTTACATATTTATATTGTGTACATAAAAACTATTAAACTAATGTGTTCATATCTTTTTCTAGTTATGTCTACACATGTCTATGTTATGTGTAGATAATATAACTTACACATAACATACACATGAATAATTTATTTTGTTATTCATGTTTTAACTTCAAGAAGAAAAAAAAAACCTTGTATTTTGCCTGAAAACCTCCATGTATGCATAATACGTGTGTACATACATCTTGGTTGGCGTTTGATGGAATTGAGTAGAATGTGCGAATCAAAGTGGACACACAACCATCGTAAGAAAAATAATTTGGAAGTATAGCTATTAACCTACATACATATATATTTTAATTCCAATCTTATAAAATTCCATAAAGTTACGTCATATGTGTTACATGCGGCAGAGGGGTGCCAGGTGCTTAGAGGGTATCGCGAGACAAAGGGGAACAACACCCCTCCCTCGTCTCACAAAATTGGATCACCCGATGGTCATCATTCAGCTCACCACTGACCATCTTTTACTGTTTGCCCACAACGATAACTTTAAAAAAATAACTCTATATAAACAACACAAATAATCACAATATTTTTCCTTACCTTTTATTATGTAGTGTTTTTATCTTAATAATTATGTAGTATTTATAAATGCCATGTGGTGGTTTTTTTAATACTAATGAAAAGATTTTAATTATATTATACTAGGTTAGAATTCCGTGAATCTCATATATTAACACATACAGTTGTCAGTATTTCTCTTTTAAAATGAACTTTGATGTACTATCTACTTATTATAACATTTTACTTTCTTTTTTTTTTAATTTATTTATTATTAGGTTAAAAACACATGTATTACATAAGGCTGAATCTCGTTTTTATGATACATTCAAATTATGAGATACAATGATTTTAGTTAGTTTTATTCACCTTCATGCTTTTTGGTTTATTTCATTCATAAAACACTCGTCTCAAATTTGCATTCAAGAGAGTTTATGGTACAAAAAGCTGGAGATCGATCCCCACATTTTTATATATTTCATCGTTTTTTTATGAATTATATCGTAAATCGAGAATTGAATTCTCTTTGGATGGAGTATATAATTGTTATATTATAACATTACAACGGTAAAACTAAGTTGTCTAAATTTGATATTTGAAAGATTTGTGCGAGTATAATGTCACACCCCGACCCCCCCCCCCCCCGCAGCGGATGGTACGGGGCATGATGATTGCCCATAGCTCTTGACAACTAATCATTGTTACGATATTTAAAGTATGTCCATTTAAATTGTCACATAACATTTAATAATCAAAATTACTCATACATTGTTTAAAAGCAAACATATCATAAGATTTCAATTTAATTTCCTAATACTCATGCTGCGTGTCCTCATCACTGTTCATCGACTTTGAAAACCTGTACCACGTTAGAAAAATATATTTTTTGGGTCAACAAATATGTTGGTGAATTATTCCTCCTTTTATAGAAAACGACTTTGTTGGATCGTTGTTTGACCCGATTGAGTCGTTCAGAAGAGTTTTACATCCAGTTTAAAGGCGGAATCAGTAAACCGGACACGAATACAGCTTGTAATCTTTAATCTGTTGCTTGTATTGATAATAACAATGTTTACAACCTGAACAGAAATTGGCAGCACTTCGTTACAGTTCTGAAAGTTGCGTACCAAGTGAAATGACAACAACCCTATATATAGGCATGTAGATTTCGCTTGAATTGGCCTGAAGCGAAATCAAGTCATGTTGATTTCGCTTGAACTGATTTCAAGCGAAATCTTCATGTTAAACATGTCTAAACCCTAATTAAAACCCTGTTGTGTGTACATTTACCCTATCTAGACACAAGACTTGATTATGACGTAATCAACAGACATATAGTGCACCAACAGACTCCCCCTTGGATGTTGATGAAGTCTTTGGCTTCAAGTCTTTATCTTCATCATTCTTCAAACATTCTGTCTTTTCATCAAAAGCACTCTATCTTCACAAATTTACATCTTGTCCTGACTCCATCTTTAGACTTCCCTTTGACTGTTGATCCAGACTCCCCCTTTCACAGACTCTCCCTCTCGATATGCTAGAATCTGAGATGTCTGGTTCAAGCTTTGACATTTAACCTCCGTGGAAATTCCTGAAACCTGCAATCACTCATCCAAATATAAGTAATAAAATTTTCATGAAATCAATCAATCTTCTTTAAACTACTCCCCCTATCAACATACTTTACTGATATGGCAGTGTTAAAGAATCCAACTCCCTCACAGTTTATCATCCAAGTTCAAACTAATGACCTTGGAGATATCACAAACTGTTTTTGAAATTTTTGAATTTAAATCAAGTTTCAAATTAATGAACTTGTTTTATTTTCAGAAACACAATCAGCTTACTTAGATTTTGAAACTCAGCACTCAGACATCAGTTGTCGAAAATAAAGCAGAATCAAAATCTTTTTGTATTTTCTGAAAACATAAAGCTGTAAAGAAATATGTACAAACATATTTACAGATAATATTTTTGTTTTAAGAATGCGTCAGAGGATCATATCAGTTAATGACAAGTCACAAGAACCGTTAAGCTACATTTCATTCTCAGACTTAAACAATTCACCTCGATTGTCAATATACTGATCCATCTTAAATTCTCACACAAATTTCAATTTACTCAGGATACGATTTAGATGAATTAAGAACTTAGATCATTCATGTGTCCCACCTCTTGAATATACTCCCGTATCCAGAATCCCAATAATCAGTCTTACAGGTGAGAATACTACAATGATATCTGTATATAATTTAGGTATGCGAGGGCCGAGGGATCTCAGATCGATACTTCCGTATACACAGAGAGATATCAGCTTCGACTTTTCGGTGTGTCCCCTTTAGAGGATCTTTTTGCTTACAACAGCAGCATTTATCAATTTAATTGTTTCAGCATGCTGAGGGTGTAATGCTGTGTTTCAAGCATTGAAGCAAGTATTAGCCAGGGACTAGGTCAGAACTACCGTTCAGCAAAAGTCCCGGAATAATACCCCAGACATCATAGAGTATAAAGACCTAGTATATCAGATTAAGAGACCTTTCAAACGAGATTTCAGGGGTTACCTATATATCCAAGTAGTGTTCCCCACGAAATTCACCAGTTTGAATTTAGGTTTATATCCCGAATAAATCTACTAAATGTGCGAAAACCTATCGACACATCATCAGTAAGATTGTTTAACTCTTTTATACTTTCCATTTCTTTAGCGTACTGTAACCGTCTACTGATGTACTATCATTTCCTTTTTTTACGCAAAACTCAATTTTTTTTTAATTTTATCATGTTTTTGACTTTTTCAAATTTTTCAAATGTTTTTGGATTTTCTAATGACAATTTTTTTCTCCCCCTAAAATGCAAAACCATTTAAAAAAAATTGACAACCAACACTGATAGCTTTGTCTCGCCATCCATTTTCTGCTTCAAGTGCTCTGAATTGCAGAAAATATAACGTACTAATTACCCCCATGATTTACAACCCATTGATCTTAACAGTTTGAAAACCGTTTTTCAATCTGATGAAAGTAATCATGTTTGTTCAGCCGTGAGGGTTTCGGCGTATTCAATCAACATACATTCAAACAAAATTAAAAACAGCATATTTTTGGTTTTTCAAAATTTTAACAAACTAAAAACATATTTTTGGTTTTTAATTTTTCAAATTTTTAGGGTTTTGAAAATATTGTTTATTTATATACAGAAATCATTCAAACTAAACTCCCTGTTTAACCAAACCAGGGTCCTGCAACCTCTTCCTGTGCCAGGTTGCTCCAACTGCTATTCTCACAGTCTTCAGCTTCATTGAGCACCTGCACATTCAAACTTTATCAATCATTTGAACAATTTTACCCAGGTCTGTTGGACCTTAGGCATTTCAATACAATAATGTTCATTCAATTTTGGAAACTCTTTGTCATTTAAAACTTGTTCAACTTTGACTTCAACTTTCTCATCTTTTACCGGCGTCACTTGTTTCTTAGCACTCCACATTTGACCTTCCGGAGTACCTCTTTTGTAAAAATTTGTCTCTTTTTGAACCTTTTGTTTTTTAATAACATTTTTAGGTTTCCAAAACTCTTGAGGTTTTGTCATATCAACAAATTTTCTCCAACTCTGTGTTGTTCTCAATCTGGGTGTGTGAGAATTCCAGGTCTGTCTTGAATCGAACCTGTTCGGATTTGATTTCCAATTTTGATTTGAAGCAAACTTGTTTATATTATACCTCCAAGTTTGTTTCGAATCAAATCTGGTTGACCTTGATTTCACATCCTCAGATTTCTGTTTTTCAACATCAACAGGCTTTGGATTTGGACACTTTCGTGCAACATGTCCAATTTGATCACATTTAAAACACACTTTCTTTGAAACATCCTTGGCCTGTTGTTGTTTCTTTTTCATAGCATCAAACTCCTCATTAGACTGTTGTCCAATTTTGAGTTTTTCCTCTTCTTTCAAGCTTTTCCCTTGAACAAAACTCATCTTTTGTTGCACATTTGGTTTTTTACTTTGATTCCAATTCTGTTTCTTTTTATAACCCAAACCAGCCTTCATGTTTTTCTTCTTAAAACCAGGTTTGTTATAAAAAGATCTATGACCTTTACCAGCAAACTTTGGAATCTCAGACTTCTCAATCTCAACCATTTTGAAAACTTGATTGACCTTTTCTGAAATCACATTCTGAATCGGGAAAACAACATCTAAGAATAATTTGTCCGATCCAATCATGGTATAAACCAATCCTTTTGAATCATCATTCAAATTTTTCTCAGATTTTGTGTTTTTCGAATAACCATCATAAAAATTTCCTTCATCTTCATCCTGTGATTCAGACTTACCTTTTGTAGACTCATCTTTCAAAACACTTTCAACAACCTTACTTACCACCTCTGAATCATTAGCATCATCAGATTTGGAGTAAGTCACATCGATACTTTCAGGTAACTGGTCAGCTATATTCAAACCCTTTGCCACCTTTTCCTCATCATAAAAAGTATAATTGTTTCTCAATGGTGGTGGTACCTGATGAAATTCTGAACCAATACCCTTTTTGCAATTTTCAGTATCTTTGTCATCTGGTGTGATGTTGAAAATGCGTTCGAGAATGTACGAAGAGTTATGATAACTTTGAAGTTTTGTAACAATCTTTTCTTTTTCAGCCAAGACTTGCTTAAGATTAGCAATTTCATCAACATATTTGTTCAATTCAATTTGCTTTTCTTTAAACTTTCTTTCATACATTTCTTTAGTTGTTAAAGTTTCAGACAATCTTTGATCAAAACTTTTGACTTGGCTCTTCAAAGTATCATAAGCTTCTTGTACTCTCTGACTCGACCACTTTAAAGAATTATACTGTTTTTGTAAATCTTGAAATTTAGATTCTTTTTCAACACAATCGACACATTTTGTAGAACACAGTTGTCTATAAACATCATTATCCTTTTCAAGACCTTGACATTTCTGTGTCAATTTTTCAACTTTTAATTTCAAAATTTCTTCTTTTTCAATCATATCTTTACATTTTATTGTGAAACCATTTTCAAGTTTGCTTAATTCATTATCTTTTGTTTTTATCAATTCATCTTTTTCAATACAGGCTTTGCACATTTCTATGCAATTCCTGCATTTGTTTTCTTTTTCATCAACCAATTCAACATTCGATAGATCAGAAGATTTTCTAACCTCAGTCTCATTCAGCACCGGTTCTTCTGTTTCAACTTTCTGATTGTTCTCCTTTTCTTCTTTCTGAGCTTCTGCATTCTTCTGTTCTTCTTCAGCTCTCTGTTCCTCTCCAGCAAGCTTTGCAACAGTCTTCACTTCTTCAATAATCTTCTTCAGTTCTTCTTCTTTTCTCTTCTTCATCTCTACCACCTTCGGTAAACTTGCTTCAAAAACTTCTCTTAACTTGATCATCAAATTTGGCAAATAGCTTTTATCAGAAAGCCTTCTTGTGTTGAACGTGCCCTCACTTGGAAACACATTGGTTACAGCATCAAAATCCACCTTTGATGGATCAACTACTGGATTACCCTGTGGATCCATGTAACACTCTAACTCTTCATTCCATCTTTTAGCTCCCTGGGCTTCTTTGAATGGTTCATTCAATTTGCCAATCTCCCATCTTGCACTGTCTCTTCTCCACCATCTATCATGATCATCATTTGCAACAAATGCATAACCAACTGCATCTTCTTCAGGTAGAACCTCTTGACTCCAGTCATACCCTTCATCATCATATATAACTGCAAGAGCCCTTGATTTTTCTTCTGGTTGCTTTAATCTTGGTGGCTCAGACTTGTTCTGATGGTAAATCGCTTTCCTGTAATAATCTTCATTGAATGGGTTTTCAGAATCATCAGCAGCATACGCATTTCTGCACTCACGCTTAAAGTGACCTCTTTGTTTGCATTTGAAGCATGTCACCTTGGATTTATCAAATCCCAATTTGGTAGATGGTCCACCAATTGACTTTCTCCCCGTGATCTCCATGAACCGTTGTGCTCGACGAACCGCACTGGCCATGCACCATCTGATATCCATTAGTTCCATCTCCTCGGGATCTAATTGGTCATAATCTTCTTTCGTCAAATTGGTATTGCCAATCTTCCCTGCAACGAGACTTTCATACGATTCAAGTACAGATGCCAAGAAAACCATCTGTTGTTTTGCCGACTCTTCGCTGAAATTCTGCCCATTCTTCAGATCCACTGCGATATTACACTGGAATAAATTCTTTGAAGCAGATTGGTTTGAAGTATCTGAAGAAGATCCACTGTGAAAACCACTATGAAAACTTTCATTGTTCACTGAACTTGAACTTTCTGCAGAAAATACTGTTCTTGGAGACCCAGCCTGCGGTACTCTGTAGTAAAGCTCTACATTCTGCTGATAAGCTGGATTGTTGACTTTAGATCTCTTTATCTCCAGCTCATGACTTTCAAGCTTTTCAATCAGCATATCCAATTTCAAATCTTCAGACTTGATTGTATTTTTCAACATTAGAGCAAAGTATTTCCACTCTTGATCATCTGGCAATGAATCAAACAGTTTATCCACCAGCTCCTCTTCAGAAGGTAAGATTTGATGTCTGATCAGCTCCACTTTCAGATGTCCGAATCTCTCAATCATTTTACAAACAGATTCATTTTTCATACAATTGAATAAATCAAACTCTTTACGCAACAATTTCTTTTTGTTTTTAACAATTTCATTACTTCCTACACATTTTCTCTCTAACGCTTCCCACAAACTCTTCGAAGTCTTTTCTTGTTCGAGCAAGGAAATAATATCCTCTCTTACTGACTGTTTGATCAATGTTATCATTCTATGTTCAGCCACAACATTTTTTATATCTTTTTCTGAAAAATCTTTTGCATCTATTAACTTTCCTCCTTCTTTTACTGGTGCAACATATTCATCTGTCAGTTTTAACCAGCTTTCAGTAGCAAAAGCTTTTACCCAACCCTCAAATCTATTTTTCCACCAGTGATAATCTTCCACTTTCATTAGCTTTGGTGGCTTTTGTTGGCTCCCGTACATGTTTTCAAACTTCAAATTCTCCGAAATCTCTTTTGAATATTCTTTCATCTCAGATCTTCTATCTGACGATTCGGAAGTGAACGCGTACATATCGCTAAACGGATTTATGAAATTATCATCCATCGTGAACGTACCTGAACAAAAAAAATCAATCAAACACTTAGAAATTTTCAAAGTTTTGAAACTTCAGCAACTTCAAGCGAAATTCTTGAAGTATATACAGCCTCAAGCGAAAACAGCTCAATAAAACACTGTTCAAGCGAAATCTGATATTAAGTGTTTTCAAGCGAAAACAATTATTTCGCTTCAAATGATTGTAACCTTCAAGCGAAATTCCAAATGACCTATTTCGCTTCAACTAATCAGACCTTCAAGCGACATCTGAAATAACAGTTTCGCTTCAACTGTTCAAGCGAAAACCACTATTTCGCTTCAGGAAATCTCAAGCGAAATCCAACAATCCCAATTTCGCTTCAAGTTTCAAGCGAAATCCAGTCTAAAAATCTGATTTTGAAGCGAAATCAACCTATAACCTTCGAATACTTTCAAGCGAAATCCAGTTTTAGGTCAATTTTAACACGTTTAAATCTGAATTTTAGTCCGAAACTTTGTAGGCTTTGTTAAAACTCAGTTTTACACGTTATACTCGAAAATCAGACCATTTCGACCGTTGGAACTAGTTCAGATCTGAAAAATGTAAAAAGAAGTGAGTAGAAATGAGAGAAATCGGTAGAATCAAGCTGTAGTAGTATGAACTCCTCGTCCTGAGCTCTGATACCACTTGTTGGATCGTTGTTTGACCCGATTGAGTCGTTCAGAAGAGTTTTACATCCAGTTTAAAGGCGGAATCAGTAAACCGGACACGAATACAGCTTGTAATCTTTAATCTGTTGCTTGTATTGATAATAACAATGTTTACAACCTGAACAGAAATTGGCAGCACTTCGTTACAGTTCTGAAAGTTGCGTACCAAGTGAAATGACAACAACCCTATATATAGGCATGTAGATTTCGCTTGAACTGGCCTGAAGCGAAATCAAGTCATGTTGATTTCGCTTGAACTGATTTCAAGCGAAATCTTCATGTTAAACATGTCTAAACCCTAATTAAAACCCTGTTGTGTGTACATTTACCCTATCTAGACACAAGACTTGATTATGACGTAATCAACAGACATATAGTGCACCAACAACTTTATATTTATTTTTAAACAAAATATTTTTAACGTGCACCTCAAGGTTAATATAAAAATGGTCTCATATCATAAACATAGTTAACATATCCATATATCCAAATTTACCAAACTAGAATACACAATCAAATAACAACACAAACAACCAAAAAATATATACTCCTGACAATAGCATGCATTATGCTCAAGCCCCGATGAGCGAATCTAATATTGTTGGCGATACTAAGGTACAACCCGTGGCCGTGGTGAACCTAGTCAGCCGTGGATCCACTAGACACAATAGCATGCAATAGACTTAACGTCAGATAGCATATAGAATAATAGAATACACATAAGACGTTCACATAATAACACTTGATCATAGCATGTTAAGTAAATAAAAAAGTATAACATGATGCACCCCAAAAATTGTAAAATTGAAAAGGGGAAAAATGGAAGAGATTGCTCACAAGTTGCGAAAAGTTAATCCACGAGAACTACCGCACGAGTACACGAGGTATAACAATTAACTAAATCACCCTAAAATGGATATAACAAATATTCTAAATAAAAAGAAACGATATATTGGAAATAGTGATTCGGGTTCTTGATTTGGGGACTTTTGTACAAAAATATTAATTAGGAAATTAATATTAAATCTTATCCTATTTTAAATGTCTAATAAAATATTTATATTTTTCTAATAAAATATTATCCTTAAATTTAAATTGTTAGTTTAAGATATTTTTAAATAACCAAATTATTTATCACCAAAACTAAACTTTGTATTAATATATTATTTATTTTTATTTTCAGTATTAGAAAAATTATTATATCGATTTTATTACATAATCTTTAAACAAATTGTATATAACTTCCCATATTAATTTATATATAGTTAGATTTGTTACGATTTTTTTAAATATAATGTGTACTTTATCACACAAATGGTTGCTTATTTGCTTATTGAATAAAATGTTTGGCCACTGTGTATTCTTTTCAATAATCATTTCCGCAATCACCATATATATAGCGTACTGAGTATATCCGTTAGTTTTTTTAAATGTATTTTTTTATTATTTAGTATATAAAATCACATTTACTCAACCCGTATAATACACGGGGGTTTTAAATATAGTTTTTTTTAGTTATTTGGTAAACAGTATTACATTTACTCAACTCGTATAATACATATGGTTTTAAAGATATAACTTTTTCATATTTGATATATAAAATTACATTTATTCAATTCGTACAATATATATGGTTCTTATAGATATAACTTTTTATTATTTAATATATAAAATTACATTTATTCAACCCGTGTAATAAATAAGTTTTTTAAAGATATATTGTTTTATTATTTAGTATATATAAAATTTATTTATTCAACTCGTATAATACACGGGGTTATAACCTAGAAACAGATATAACAAATGGCCTTAACATGATTTAGTAATTAACGATAATATGAAGTTTTTTAATTTTATTTTTTTGAATGAATATCTATCTACTATAATAAAAGAAACCAAGTTTTGGACACGTGTCATTCATTGAAGCCATCTATTTTTATAGATAATTAATATCAATTAAAAGATAATTATACAATTAAATTTAATATAAATTTAAACAATTCATATAGGAGATAATATATATAATATTTTAAAATAGAGTAAATTACAAAAATCATCATTTATATATGTCACTTATTGCAAACTGTGTCATTTGTCTTAAATAATTACAGAAAACGTACTCGATGTTTGCAAACCCTTGCAAGTTATGTCTTTTAGCCCTAACTCAGTTAATTTAAATAATTTATTTATTTTATTAAACTAAAATAGTTAAGGGTAGAAACTATTTCAAAAATGTTTAAAAGGTGTTTATTGGTTCTATACTTATATTTTAGTGTTCAATTCTCAACTCAAATACGGTAATCACTATGTTTACGTGACATTTATAATAACAATCACCGCAATCACCCCATCCATCGTATATCGAGTATATCCGTTAGTTTTTTTTTAAATATATAAATTTTTATTAGATTCATTCAACCCGTGTAATAAACGAGGTTTTTTAAAGATATAACATTTTTATTTTTTACTATACAAAATTACATTTATGCAACTCGTGTAATACTCGGGCTTTTAAAAATATAACTTTTTTATTATGTAGTATATAAAATTAGATTTATTCAATACAAATAATACATAGGATTTATAAAGATATAACTTTTTATTGTTTGGTATATAAAATTACATGTGTTCAACCCGTATAACACAACCTCCCTAACGGTCGAACTTAGTCTCGCTCCTCAGCTCGACGAGGTTCTTAAAAATGTAACTTTTTATTATTTAATATATAAAATTAAATTTACTCAACCCGTACAATACACGGGGTTCTTAAAGATATAACTTTTATATTATTTAATATATAAAATTGCATTTATTCAACCAATGTAATAAACGAGATTTTTAAATATATATTGTTTTATTATTTGGTATATAAAATTGCATTTATTCAACCCGTGTAATAAACGAGATTTTTAAAGATATTTTTTTTTATTTGGTATAAAAATTGCATTTATTCAACCTGTGTAATTCACGGGGTTCTAACCTAGTTTATAATACCTGAAAGAAGAAGGTCGGTGGCAAAAGCCATCAACCCTTTCTACTCCTAAACTTTGCTATAATGACAAAACTATCCCTCTAATTTTATACATGTCATTTTGATCCGTTAAGTTTCAAAAGTTTCGATTTTATTCTAAAACTAATTTCTTACGTTATTATTTTGATGTACGTGTCAGTATAAATTCGAGTTCGTCTATATTTTAACGTAGTTTTTTTAAATGAGTCAAGTCAATTAAAAAAGCGTTTTATTTTTATGTATGTTTTGACGTAAAATTTGTTTGAAAACAAATCGGGTGAAATATAATACATTTCATTTGGCGAGATAAATTTGACTTACTATATGTTCCAACGTAAATTTAGTTAAGAAATGAGTTGGGTCAATTTTAGTCTATATTTTATCACGCTACGTACGATGCCACCACACATGTTTATTTTAAATATGTTTTGGATTGGTCTACGGTTCGACGTAAATTTTGTTTGAAAAACAAGTCGGGTCAAATATAATATATTTTCATTCAACGGCATCAATTCGGATTGCTCTGTATTTCAATGTAAACTTAGTTCGGATACGCTTCGGGTTGATTGTAGTCTATAATTTATCATGTCGCGTACGCCGCCGTCGTAATACGCGGCATGTAAAAAGACTAGTTTATCTTAGGACAAAACTATAACACACAAGTGGTTTGAGTGTATCATAAATTTCACTTAACTGAAACTTAAACAAAAACAAATTTCTTATTAAGTGACACAATTCCAAATCATAAATAAACACAAACAAATTTCTTACTGAGAGCATTCACATCCAATCCATCAAATTATACATACATTCCACTAAAAAACAACTCCTATATCAATATATTTCCACAAAAAACAAATACTTTTTCTCTCTCCTTTCAATTAAATAATATTATCATTACATTTTTCTCTCACTTCCACTCACAACCACTTTCAAAATATATTAAAAAATTATAACGGGTGAACAGTGTCCCCCCAAATATACAGATGAACAGTAACATTTTCTCTCTCCTCTACTCACAACCACTTTTTATACCCTTTATAATATAAAAACCCCTCCTCACATAATTTGATGGTTAGGATGTGAATGCTCTGAGTGACACAATTTAAAATCACAATTTAAAATCATAAAAATAAAGATGTTTTGATGATGCTCATGTCATTATAGTATAGTGACATCTTAGACTGGAGAGTATTGGGGCCGTCCCCATGCCAGTCCTCCCGCCGCCGCCCCCAAAGTTCCACCCCCTTGCTCCGTCGCCGCCCTAGCCCCGTCGCCGCCGTCCGCTGCTCGCCGCCCAAGCCGGGCCTCACCCACTCACACACACCTATACATACACACATACATATATATAAAGGGGTTCATCCCCCACCCTCTAGGTTCATCCCCTTTAGGCCCATCCTCACACTCGCTTACGTGGCGGTGGCGTGGCGGCCCATCCTCCCCACACCATACCTTCCAGTATTAGGGTAGGATAAGGATTATGGATCATTAGGTCATTGGTTCGATTCCCACAAGGAGGGTTTTCCAGATTTATTAGGTTTTCTCCTGAATTTGTGGCGAGTCGCTCTAGAGGGCAAGGGCCTAAGGATTAGTCGATCTAAGACTGAGTATCTACACTGTGATTTCAGTGGTGTAGCCGATGACGATGACACCCAAATCACCATTGAGGATCAATTGGTCCCACAGGCAACTAAATTTAAGTATTTTGGGTCGTTTGTACAAAGGGATGGTGACATAGATAGTGATGTAACCCATCGCATACAGGCTGGCTGGTGTAGATGGAGGGCAGCAAGTGGAGTATTGTGCGATAGGAGATTCCCAACTAAACTAAAGGGGAAGTTTTACAGGATAGCAGTTAGGCCAGCTATGCTATATGGAACAGACTGTTGGGCTATCAAGAAGACACAAGCGCGCAAGATGGAGGTAGCAGAGATGAGGATGCTGAGGTGGATGTGTGGACACACGAGGTTGGATCGAATAAGAAATGAGGTTTTTAGGGAAAGATTAGGAGTGACTAGTATATCGGATAAGATTAAGGAGGGGAGATTGAGATGGTTTGGGCATGTGAAGCGGAGGCAAATGACGGCACCAGTTAGAGTGGTGGAAACTCTTACTGTGGAGGGGAGGAGAGGAAGAGGCAGACCCAAACTGACATGGGAAGAGCAGATTAGGCATGATTTACTAGAGTTGCATCTTTCCGAGGACATGGTCCAAGATAGGACTTCGTGGAGGCGTAGGATTAGAGTTAAGGACTTCTAGAGGATATTGCAGTAAGGTCTTAGGGGTATTTTTGGGACGTAGGTTTTTCTTATTCTTTAAGTGACTTTACCAGCGATTGACTTCTTGTGTTTATACCGGAATGAGGTTGTATGCTATTATACATGATTTACATTATACTGTGTCACTCTGATCACTTTCTTGGTATAGGTGACTGTTTTTTTCTCTATATTCTATTTGTCTATATTATTTGACTTGGTGTGTAGGTATGTTGTTCGTCTTGGAGCCGAGGGTCTCTTCTGGAAGCAGCCTCTCTATCCCTAGGGATAGAGGCAAGGTCTGTCTACATCCCACCCTCCCCATACCCTATAAGTAGCTTTGCTAATTATGGGATTTACTGGGTATGGTTGTTGTTGTCTCATGAATTTGTGTATAGGCATTATCACCTAGTTCGAGCTAGCTAGACTTGATATTTCCAACCGAGAAAAAAACTGAGCTAATCTTCGGTTTGTCTCCAACTCGATTACCAAGTTAATAAAAATATAAATTTATACAAACTTCAAATAATATAATACCAAACTATCAATATTATGGAAATAAAATAATCATACAAGACAAAGAGGGAGCTATTCTAGCCTATTCAATTTAAGTTTTTATACAATTGAGCTATCTTTAATTTGAACTCAACTCAAATATTTAATTCTTAATAAGTTAATCTATACGATCGGACAAACTCATGTCTTATTTAAACAATATATCTAATTAAGGAGCAAACTTCACACTTAATATAATGAGTAAATTATTCTTTGAGTCTCTGAGTTTTAGTGGTTTTAACCACTTGAGTAAAAAATCAAAAAGTTTAACGTCCTAAGTCCCTAGTCATTTATTTTATAACGTTTTGAGTCCAATTTTGTTCATTTTATAACGGTTTGAGTACAATTTTGTTAAAAAAAAATTGGACTTAAAAGGTTAAAATTTGGACTCAAAAAGACTCAAATGGTTATAAAAAAAAGTGTCTAGGGTCTCAGGACGTTAAACATTTTGATCTTGGACTAAAATGGTTAAAACCACTAAAACAAAAGAACTCAAAAAGTAATTTACTCTAATATAGTAGTTAACTTATAGAGTTATAGAGCTAACTTTACACTTAGTATAATAGTTAACTTATATTTTTGAAATAGATGATTAAAAAGAGGTAGAAAAAAATATTCGTAAAGGAAGTGGTGCCTTGGTGGTCACATGGATGATATAGCTGGCGGAACTTGCTAGCTGTGGGAATAAGACGTGGGCAAGTGGGTGGGGAGGGTATGACATGACCTTCGAACAAGTGTTTCCTCAATTATGATCGTCATTTATCAAGTAAAGCTCGATCATAGTATCGGGCCCGTCTTAAAAGGCTCGGTCCCAGCCTTAACTATACCAATCCTATCCTAGAAACATTTGAGGCTAGATTCGATATGAAGACGAGTCTGAGAGTAGACATGTCTAGCCCGGTATGATTCTTGATCCGCTTAAAACTTTGTTTAGATTATACGTTGTGATGAACGTGAAATATTAACTTTTGTTGTTGAGAGGTGAAACGTGAAATATAGTGGTGGGTTAAGATGACTCTAAATATTTGGGTTATATATTTGTTGTTACAACAGATATAAGACCAAGGAAAGTAACGAGACCTACGAGGTAAAAGGGTTCAGGGGTTTCAATTAGCCTGACGCAGGTCGTGGGGTCCCCCCCACATTTGCAATACGTGGAGTTGGATCGAGTTGTTATTGTTGTTTTGAACTCTGGATTGAAAGATTTTCAACCCAAAATGTTTATGCTTAATTGTCGTTTATTATTTTTGGTGAAGAATGGATCAAGCAAGGAGCAAGATATAGAGATAGAGAGAGGAATTTGGTGTGTGTGTTTGAGTCAAGGGATCTGTCATTTATAGAAGAAGGGATCTTCCATAAGAAGAAGCACTCGACTCTTTTGCCCTTTTTGGTTAATGAAAGACTTTTGATCTGCGGATAATAGAGTTCACTCTCCCATATGCGCCTGTTGCTGCTGGATGAGAGAGTCCACACGTAAAGTACGACGTGACTGGACACTGTCTCGTTCCTTTTGCTGCTTGCGGCAGCTATTTTACTTTATAACTTTTTTGGCTTTCAACCTTTTAAGCTATTTTGCACTCTAATCAGTTTATTAAGCTTTGAGCTACCCACGTTGTCACACCCTAACCGATGGCGGAAACATCGAAGTAAGACGAACGAGATTGCTCAAAGACTTCATAACATTATGTGATAATAATTTAATTCAAAACCAAATTTCATTTCATTTCATTTCATAACATAAATCGTCAATTACATCATGAAAAATCAAAGTACAACATTGGAAAGCAAAATACGACAAGTCCAACAAAATAAAGTAAACAAATCTAGTAATTTAAAGATGAGTTTCTAGTGCTGTCCCTACTAGATTTCATCATAATCAACATCATCAACCTACAACATGTTAAAAGTATAGTTCAACACAAAAAACATTGGCGAGTACACAAGTTTTGGTATATAGCATAAGTATAAAAAAAAAGTTTAAACGAATCCACATGGCAAACTATGTTATTCAAGATTAACGTAAATATAGCATGTGATAAACAAGTCAAACCAAAGTTCACCCAAGTAAAAGATTCTTAACATAACCCAGCGTTCATAGGCGGTGCGTTACTCCTATAGCGTTATACATGTTAAGGTAGGCTTGATCGAAGTTAATGACAAGTTCAATCACAAAACGAACTAACCTAGATAGACGTATCAAGTATAACGTATGCATACATGTATTGTTTTTTTGTGCATAAAGAATAAGTTTAAGTGTTGTGATTTTAATAACTAACATGTTGCGCCCAAAAATTTCTAAAACGAAAATGGGTCAAGTGTACTCACGGTTTTGCAAGCTTCAAACTTGGTAATCCCGTGAAGAGTTGTTTGTTGAGGTTGAAATCACCAAGTCATCCTACATGGGGAAACAAGCTGTGTAAATTTATGGAGTTGGAATGGAAGATTCGGACTTGGAATTTAAAGTATCAAAGTATGTATACGAAAATAATATCTAGTCTAAGAGCTTGTTTATGACACTATAGTAAGTGGTTTCATGGGTCCCAAATTGCCCATTAGAATCATAATAAGTATCCTAGAACTTTAGATATATTAGCCTAGGTTTATGACGAATAATCATAACTTGATTATCATCACAAATTCAGCCATGTTTTATATAGTTTATAAACTTATATATTTATAATAGTAATAATAGCCTAAACTAAGTCTAATCAAGAATATCATGTAGTATCATGTATTGTCAAGCATGTAGGTTGAAACCTCATTATATGATTCACCACTACATAAACCATCACGAAGATGGTTAGGAGGGTCATGAATAACAAGAAAGTAAATCTATTCTAGCAAGTCACAAAAGCGTTTACAAGGTTCAAATGAAGGAGTGGAACTTAGTTTGGAAAGCCAAATATTCCATTTGTTCACACTTCACAAGTCACAAGTTCATCATATGGAAGATGATGACTTGTGCTTGTTTTCATCATTGATTTGTCATGTATAAACAAAAATAAAGTGAGTGTTTGAACTCATAACTTTGATGGTAAGCACCCTAATACAAACCCATAATCATAGACTTGACTGTGAGCTTGATGGGCATAAGATTCCATCAAGTTATTAACATAAGAATGAACATATATACAGGAACATATAACAAAACAAAAAGTTTAAGGCACTTTGGACCTCAAATATGGCGAGGTTTCACCTTAGATTACCCAGAGGTTATCCAAGTGCCAAGAAAGAAGAAATGAGTATAAAATAGTAGTAGAAGTGAGTTAGAACTCACTTAGGATCACTTGAACTTTCTGTCCAAATTCTGGAAATTAGATGATATTTGGGAGTATTTTTTAGAGTGATTAGTGTTTGTAAAGTGGTAAAAGAGTGTGGAAGAGGTTGGTTTTATAGTTGAGGTTTAGGGTTTTGAGTTAGTTGAGTTTTTAATACATTTAGGTGGAAGTTGCAACCAAAACAAACACACAAGTGACCAATCCATGAGCTGATTCTAACTTTATGCGGATTATCGACCCTGGCGGGCCGCGACGGAGAAACGGGGTGGCGGTCGCGAGGCGCGACGGCCTCCGTCCATGGAACTTTGTTGATTTCTGACGATTTTAGTCCCTTAACTTAGGTATAATGCATGTTACGAGGTGTTTTAAGTATCAAATCATATAATTAGGCATAATACAAACATATTAATCATGATTAAGCATTTGTAAGTGTCCAATGATGTATAAACACGAGTGAAAAAACGTATAAGTTATGCATGTATGACATGTATTTGCAAGTTTATCACACATTTACAAGAATCACGAATAAGATGCATAATGAATTAAAACGTATAAGCGTGCACGAATAAGCAAAGTATAATTTGTATGAAATAATGAATTTTTATTACGATCAAAGTCTCGGATTTACAATGATACAACGAAATACAATTACAAGGGGAACAAGCTTCCAAAAATAGAATACAAGACAAGCTTTCTAATTAAGGAAAGTTACGAAAAACATGGCGTTACACACATCATCAATATTATTAAATATTAAAAAAATCACACAAGTTATGCCCCCATGTCCGCACCCTCTTTGGCGTCCATGTGTTGCAGTATTTGCGCCCCCAAGTGCCAACGTGGTTAGCCCATCGTGTTTCGCTTGTTTACAGATTTTATATATGTGCAAATTATGTGTATATTATATTACGGTGTTACCTACACTGATGGGGTATGGTGTTGGACCCGACCCGAACGATCGAACATTTCCGTTACTTATCACGTTTTATATTAATATTTATTATTATTGCTTACTAACCCAACCACGAGGCCCAACGCGATGTAGTTTACACTACAATAGGCTGGGAACTAACCCATTAAGTCTAACCACCTTCATAATCCATCTCCACCGTCGAATCATGCTGAAATTAAATCTCAGCCTCTTAAACTCCCATTTTTAACTGCTATCTCAACAGTTATCAGCAGCTTCTTCTGCCTTCAACCCACACCTACATCTTCAACCCACGTCTACTGGCAGTTATTGATGAGATTCATGCGGTTCTCTATAAACTCCCCACTCCTCCACTACTTCCCTTAAACAACGCCACTCCCTTACTACTTCCCTTAAACAACCCCATTCCCTCTCTTTTTTCTCCTGGTTTCTTGCTACCCTAACTCAACTGTGTAACACCCCATGTTTCGAAAGTCAAAGTCAAGATTGAAGTCAAATGAAGAAAAGATTGCTAATTGCGATTTGTCACTCCTTGCTCAACTATTGTTTTGACTTCTTTTGATAATCTATTTATTTTATCGCATTAGTTGTATTATGTGGAGTACTTATTAATAATCGAGGTTTAATCGATATTTATCGCCTGTTTTAACGCTTATCGCATCGCAATCGCATTCGCAACCTGAGTTATGCGTTCTGTATATTGTTTTACGTGTGTGTGCTACAAATGTGTCACTTGTGCATGTTTATTTATGATTATGTTGTGGTGACTAATCGAAAACGCAATCGCAACTCTATCGCAATCGAATCGCAAACGCTAAACGCCAGTTAATTATGATGATTGTATGTTAGATATAGCCATTGTGTAGATATTATCAATCTATCGCATAGCAAACTCGAAACTCGCTTAAACGCATCGCAAAACCCAACGCACGAAACGAAACGCCGAAACTCAATCGTCGGAGCCACTTGATCAATGATCGCTCGATCGGATGGCCAACCGATTGGATTGCCATCCGATCGGGTTGCCATCCGATCGGACAGTCATCCAATCGGTGACCCACTCGACCCCTTTGCACTTTCCTTTTTAGGAAACCCTATAAATACCACATCACTTGATGTGACAGCTCCCTACTCGACCTAGCCGCACTCAAGCTCTCTTTCTCTCAATTTCTCGTGATTCTTGTAAGTTTCCAACCTAATTCTTGTACTTCCATGATCTACACACACTTCCTCATCATTCTCTCTTTTGAATCTTAACTTTTAACCGTGAAATCAGTGGATTTGAGGTGTTCTAAGGTGATGTCATCATGGAGTTCTTATGAACTTCATGTTTTGGCTTCAATCCACCAAGAATAACTTAGATCTGGACAATTTTCCACATGAATGAACAAAGATCTTGCATAGATCTGAACATATTCATGGTGAAAATGAGTGAAAGATGGTTTTCTAACTTTCTTTCAACTCTTTTACACTCAATACACTCAAAACCCATAGAATAAGAACTAGATCTGATCTTTTACTTTTTCTTAGTGATGTATTGGTTCAAGATCTGAATTCTATCCAAGAGACAACCGATTTCGGGTTAAACATGAGCCACCGTCTCGAACAGTTAACTGGTCGGACTAGGGTGATTCCTGTTCGATCGGATCATTTGAGTCTTGACGAGGTTCCGTTGTTTAATACGTTATCATACCGTCTCGATCAAAACTGCAAACTATCAAAACAATCAAGTGTCAAGACGATCAGGCCGTTGGGACGAATTGTCGTCCGGTCGGATTGCCATCCGATCGGCTTACACTTGGTTCCACACTTAAACTTTTGATTCAACTTTTGAAGATCTGAACGTCGAACGGATTGTCGTCCGATCAGATTGCCATCCGATCAAACGACCACCCGACCATATAATGTTTGGAACTTCAACACTTAAATAATTTTCAACATGTTCAATGCATAGACAGTTCTAACGGATTGCCACCCGATCGGTAGACCATCCGATCGAGTGACAACACTGCTGTGAACTTGTTCTCTGAGAAATACCTCACCGAACAGATCGTCATTCGATCGAACCGTCGTTCGATCGATCGACCTGAAGGGTAGAGATACTTCTCTGTTTTGAAAATGCTACAATAAAAACTTCAAAAGGCAAACCATCATACACAAACACATCTTCACCAAACGAGATGTCAATCCAATCGAATGGCCATCCTATCGGATGACCATCCGAACGGATTGACGTCCCATCGACTGGCCATCCGATCGGATTGCCATCCGACACTTATCACTCTTGCACCGTTTTACGCACCGCTTATCGTTTATGCTATCGTTACCTGTTCAGGCTAATCTCTCTCAGCGCTCCCTTCAATCCAAGATAGTGTTTACTTGTTAAGCACAATCTGTGAGTATACTCGATCCCTTTTTTCTTTACGCACTTTTGGGTGTTACATACGTTACTTATTCTAAATCACAATCGACACACGACGCAAACACTATTTATACGCTAACCACTTTTGCATGCTACGTGTTGTTCGATGAATGCTTGTATGTTATGTTAACACAGTGATTGTTGCCTGGCACCTTAGCAACGATAGTACTATAGTCTGGACTCAGCACCTGTCGTGGACAGGGGTTGTTAAGGTCATTACTTCACGTGTCCCGGTGTGGATTTGTGTTGCGCATTCTACATCTCGCAGTCACGTCTGTGCATATTTCTCTGTCGATAACCCACTTGCCTTCACTTTATACATGTTACATGCTGGTTATGCGTAAACGATTTCGAACTTTATTATATCTATCAAACTTGTATGCTCACCTTTACACTATGTGTATTGACCTCTATTTTTAACGTATGTGACAGGTGTTTAGGATGCTATCTGCTAGGATGCTTGCTATGTGGAATCAAGTTAGGAAGAGTCTATAAACAAACGAACAATTTATTTAAATCTGAGTTGTCGAAACAATTTATTGTCTTTGAGATTTTATGTCTGTAATAATTATTTTACTGAATATGTTTTGGTATGGGACTTAACGTTAAATATTCGGTAATATTCAGTTGTTATAGATTTCTCCTGGACAATCTGTTTCGCTCAGTGTCGTGCCCCGATGTTTCCGCCATCGGTTGGGGTGTGACAAACTGCTTGCATCTCACTTTTAATAGTAGCTTACATATGAGGGGATCAAAGAGTTTGGACCCCCGCCATCCAATACCGGTGGGTATTGAAGGAGGTCCTACTAAATTTGACCCAGGTCCTTGCAGGATCTATACACTGAACAAGGCAAGACTCTTACCAAACCGTTCCCTTAACCCCCGACCAGGTAGCCAACATACCTCCATATAGATCGTGGAGATATGAGTGGTGAAAATCTTTTATTTTATATAGACAGTAAAATAATGCCAAGACACCACGGACAAACGATAAGGAAGAATCACCTTCAACATAAGAAACTAGTTATTAAAGTCATTAATACATAACCAAGTAAAAAGTGCGAAAAGATTAAAAATAAAAAGTATTACACTAGACACTTGTCTTCACCAAGTGATGTAAGAGACTTAGGCAAACATGGCCTTTGATTGTCAAGAACTCTTACGATCAATCTTGGATCCCGAGATGACTCACACACTCTATGATGGACAATAGATGATGGTGGTGGATGATGGTGTTGTGATGGTGGTGGGTGGTGGGTGAAGTGTGAGAGAGGTGGTGTGCCAAGGGATGGTTTGCAAATGAGCCAAGCACCCCTATTTATAGGTTGAACAGTAGCTCGGGCACCGCCCCGTGTCCATCCTCTTCTCTTTCTTCATTAATTGCAGTTTGTCTGCATTAGTTGACCACGCCCCCGTGTCCGCTGGGCACGCCCTCGTGTGCAGAAGCATATCTGTACTATCAAGATTTCCCCAGATTCTGCGAATCTTAGAGTTGACCACGTCCCCGTGTCCGCTGGGCACGCCCCCGTGGTGGGTGATAGAAGCTTCTATAGCTTTGTCTTTTATGCTGACACTTGGGCACGCCCCCGTGTTCACTGAGCACGGGGCGTGTTCAGCCTTCTGTCTTCTTGATTTTGCTTGGGAAGATGCTGTCGGGGAGTCGGGCATGCCACGTTTATTCATTTTCTTGTATTTATCTTAGATTTAGCTGCCTTTTTGCTTCTTTTGTTCATATGAGCTCATTTAATCCTGAAAATACAAAAGGAAGACAAAAACACACTTTTTTCAATATTAGTACTAAAAAGGGTTAGTTTTATGCCATAATTGATGTAATTTATATGTTGCATTTTGTGCACATCAAATACCCCCACACTTGAATCTTTGCTTGTCCTCAAGCAAAACTCTTTATAATGTGGCTTTACACTCCCAAATGGAATGGGTAGAAGAGAAGGTTTTTTGGGCTTGTCATAGAGTGTCGGGATTTCCAAGATTCTTTATTAAGTTTTATTTTTATTTATTTACAATCCTATTCGTCATGATTTATTTAAAACATTACATAAGATAAATTACTTATTGGGGCATAACATGCCTCTTTAAAATTCCATTTATATACAAGTTCTCATACCTCACGGGGATCACTCAACACTCGGCCGAAGATGTATTTTAGTGAATCACTCGAGAGCGGCATGGAACTTACTTCTACCATAGGCTTGCCAAGCAATCAATCCTCCTCCTTTTTAACTATATACCTTTGTAAATATCAAGAGGACTTTTGGGTGAAGGGTTAGGCTTGGGTTAAAGGTAGGTGGTTGGGTTAGTGGTTAGTGAAAGGGCGAAAGGCGTAAAAAGCATCGGTTTTAGTAAGACTTTTTATTTTTGCAATTTTTATTTTTTTGATGAAGCCATTATTCAAACAAAGTTATTTTTGATGAACTTGTTTGTTTATTTCTCTTTTGCTTCATTATCAACAAATTTTTTTTTTTTTTGAGAAGTCATACGAAAAACCGAGCTTGTTACTAAAAACAAAGGGTTAGAAATAAAAAGGTTTTGGTGGGTGAAAGGGTGTTTGTTTTTGGGTTAAGAAATGAAAAGGTTTAGGCTCAAAGGGGTTAACTAGGGGGATTTTAGATAGGTGGTAAAAAAACAAAAAATAATGGTGTAGAAATGAAAAAGGGTTAGTCCTAATGCCTCCATCATTTACTTACTCGGGTTTAAGTTGGTAAGGACTAGGAATGTATCGTTGTGGCAAGTTCTAGAATCGTAAGAACCAAGCGGCTATTCACACAAGAAACGAAAAAATGAGCATTTAGTTTAAAGATATGTATTTGTATGCTCAATAAAGGCTCAAAACTCACTTTTTGTGGGAATGGGGTTTTATGTGATCAAGTATATATAATCAAATTTTAACTAAACTTGTCATGCCGTTTCATAATTTTCTTATGTTGGTTCTTTTTATCACGACGCTATCGGTTGTAAATTTGTAAAAATATAACCTTTTTAGAATTTGAAATTCCCAAGTTAACCCTAGACAAGTAAAAAAAATGAAATTTTTTTGAAAACATTTGGGGTGATTAGCGGTTCCAATAGAGTTTTGTGTAAGGCTTGTGATTAGGACTTGCAAGATTCAAAGTTTTAGCATCCCCCCCCCCACACACTTAAATTACACATTGTCCTCAATGTGTCCCAAAAATAAGTTTTTAGGTTGATTGAATGTGTAAAAAGGTGTGAAAAAGCAAAAAATAATGTTACTGGGCGTCTGGACACGGCCCCGTGGTGTCCGGGCACGACCCCGTGTTCAGATTGCCAGTAACAAAAGTTTGTAAAAAGAAACAACAGCCTGGGCACGGGGGCGTGTTCTGCGAGCACGCCCCGTGTCCAATTACCTGAACTGAGCATTTTCTGCAGATTGTGCAGCACGGGGCCGTGTTGGGCGGACACGGCCCATGCTGAACTTGCTGTAATGAAGAAAATTTTGTCGGATGGCCCTGTTTTCATGCATGGGGTGCTGGTTCAAGTTCCCTTGTTATCCTTCACCATCCCGAGTGTGTTTTATCCATTACAACATTATCCAAACACCAAATTAGCTAAAACCATCATTCATTAAAACATAGAGAGAATTACATAATAGTCCTAGAAAATTAAAACAAAGAAGGAAAATAAAAGTTAAACGTCCAAAACTAGATAGGTCAAGTGATACATAAAATCATCTTAAGGAGCTCTACTATTACAATAAGGACCAAAATTCCGGAAACAGTTTTCCGGTATCTAAAAGCTTTGTAGAACTCCGAGCCGATGGGTGTTAAAGCCATTCTTCTATCTCTCTTGGGAGGAAGAAGGCGGCGTCATTCTCCTCAACATCTTGTGGAGGGGTAGTGACACCAACCGGAACCCCTTGTAGTATGTCTTGAGGGGGTTCCGAATGTATTGCGTACCATTCGGCTGGAATGATGACTTCCGGTATCACATTCCATGCCCTTTGGGTGATGATTGGTACCAAAGGAGGAGAGGTGAGAATGTTCAACCTTTGGTGCAAAAGGTTGACCTCTCGAAGACATCCCTCTAGTCCCACCGTCAAATGATTAAGATGGTCGACCAATGCTTCTTCTACCCCTGTCATCTCATCGATGGCCTCTCTTAAGGCGTAAACGTAGTTTACAAGAGAATCTTCAGCCGTTGACGATCTTCTCCCTTGTCGGTTGTTTCTGGAGTGCGATGAAGATGCTCCGCTAGTTCTGCTCGCCATTCTAAGAAAACATACTGAAAAGAGTTCAATTTTATTGGAGCAGTACTTCGGACACGGCCCCGTGTTCAGATGTCTACAGATTTTTGGAACAAGGAATCATGAAGTTTTAAATTGTTTTCGTGATTTTTAAAACCCTTTTAAGCAGAAACAACTTAAAACATTATTGTATAACTTATTTTTAACAAGATTCCATGAATAAAAATCTAACAAACATCTCAATAAAGCTTGAAACTATGGAGGTTTCAAGCTCTAATGGAAGTAAAAAATTGAAGAAGATGAAAGTGGATAAAAGAGGAAAGGACAAGAAGGTGGTTGAGAAACTTCTTTTAGAAAATACCTAGGATGGTATGTGAGAAGATTCCCCAAATCGCTGTCCCTGGAATGGTTCAAATGTGCAGGATTCTTGGTTGCATTTATAGAAAACGACAGTACGCTGCACACGGCCCCGTGTCGGCTGGACACGGCCCCGTGTGCAGACAAGATCCTGACACCTTTTGTCCGTATTCTGACACGAAATCAGACGGGAATCTTTTGGTGGACACGGGGGCATGTTGACCTGGACACGACCCCGTGTCTAGAGGCTGTCTTATGGAATTTTCCTATTTTTAAGGAATTTGCCCAGATCGGGCGGTTCCTTACTGGATGGAACAACCCCAAAGTGCCTTAGATACCTTAATTGTTCTAGATTAAGACGAGAACGCAAGAGGTTGTCGGTGAGGGTGATTCCTATGCTAAATGTAGGTGGACAAGTCCAACCCTTTCCCGGGCTCTCGTTAAAGAAGGTGTATGCCGAATCGCTCAGGTCTATGTATGCACCGAATGAAGTCGATGGGGAGTCCTTCACGGCACAATTGACACAGGGACGATTATCACTCAAGTCCTCGGTAGAGTTAGAGGTAACATCGGGAACAACGAAGTTGTTTTTATTTGAATGCGATCCCAACAATTCTTCTTGGTTATCGTCTTGAGATAAATTATTGAAATCTATCCTAAGTTCTTTTAACCAATTAAGAATTAGATCTTCCATTTGAAATAATTCATCAAGAAGCATTTCTCCTAGAAGATCCGGTTGAGAGCATTCGAGGGAGACATAGGGATTATTTTTACTTTCGCCCCTCTTAAGGCTACAGGAAAACAATGGGTCTATATAGTGGGGCTTATAATTTAGAAAATAACATTCTAATTATTTATGAGGGCCACCACATATTTGACACCACGTACCATAAGAGTGCCGAAAGTAAAAAATATCAGTATCTCATGTTTGTGTCAGAAATTACCAACCGTCGGGATCTTACGGTTCTGTTTTCAGTAACTGAAACTTGGGCACGGGGCGTGTTGAGTGGGCACAGCCCGTGTTCAGCTTATTGTCTGACTTAAAACAGGATTGCCAGTTCCAATGATTGGGCACGGGGTGTGTTCAGCGGGCACGACCCGTCCTGAGTTCTGCAGAAGCTGAAAAACTAAGAAAATTCTAAAAAAACAGAAAAATTAGAAAAAACGATTAGGCCGTTGATTCCTAACTTTCTTAAAATCCTTGTGTCCCCGGCAGCGGCGCCAAAAAACTTGATGCGTGTGTTGTGTTATATATATTTTAAGCCCTTTTTACACGTTAGTCAAGTTTTAAATTTATAAAACACGATATTTTACTAACACCAAACACACATATGGGCAAGTGCACCCATCGTGAGCGTAGTATAGTGTTGGCAAGATACCGAGGTCGTCCAAGGACACAAGAGCTTTTAGTACCGGTTTATCCTCAACGTCTAATCAAATCAAAAGTTAGAAAAAAGGTTTTTAAACTAGAAAAATAAAAACTAACTAAAATGCTGAAAAATCAAATAAAACAGATAGACAAGATGAATCACTTGGCTCCGACTCATGTATAGTGTAACCTTTGATTATTTCCGCACTTTTGCACTTTTTAAGAGATTATCTTAGTTATTGTAGTAGGCCCCTCTTTTGAAGGTGACGTTACCCTCAACCCAGTAGTTTGAGTCAGCAAGGATATAATCCTAAAGGGTCGGATTATCGAAAGATAATTAATTAAGTTATTAATGCATATTATGGTAGGCCCCTCTTTTGAAGGTGACGTTACCCTCGGCTAAGTAGTCTGAGTCAGCAGGGATACAGTTCTAAGTAGTCGGGTTAAAGTATTAATAGTAGCTTACATATGAGGGGATCAAAGAGTTTGGACCCCCGCCATCCAATACCGGTGGGTATTGAAGGAGGTCCTACTAAATTTGACCCAGGTCCTTGCAGGATCTATACACTAAACAAGGCAAGACTCTTACCAAACCGTTCCCTTAACCCCCGACCAGGTAGCCAACATACCTCCATATAGACCGTGGAGATATGAATGGTGAAAATCTTTTATTTTATATATACAGTAAAATAATGCCAAGACACCACGGACAAACGATAAGGAAGAATCACCTTCAACATAAGAAACTAGTTATTAAAGTCATTAATACATAACCAAGTAAAAAGTGCGAAAAGATTAAAAATAAAAAGTATTACACTAGACACTTGTCTTCACCAAGTGATGTAAGAGACTTAGGCAAACATGGCCTTTGATTGTCAAGAACTCTTACGATCAATCTTGGATCCCGAGACGACTCACACACTCTATGATGGACAATGGATGATGGTGGTGGATGATGGTGTTGTGATGGTGGTGGGTGGTGGGTGAAGTGTGAGAGAGGTGGTGTGCCAAGGGATGGTTTGCAAATGAGCCAAGCACCCTTATTTATAGGCTGAACAGTAGCTCGGTCACGGCCCCATGTCCATCATCTTCTCTTTCTTCATTAATTGCAGTTTGTCTGCATTAGTTGACCACGCCCCCGTGTCCGCTGGGCACGCCCTCGTGTGCAGAAGCATATCTGTACTATCAAGATTTCCACAGATTCTGCGAATCTTAGAGTTGACCACGGCCCCGTGTCCGCTGGGCACGCCCCCGTGGTGGGTGATAGAAGCTTCTATAGCTTTGTCTTTTATGCTGACACTTGGGCACGCCCTCGTGTTCACTGAGCACAGGGCGTGTTCAGCCTTCTGTCTTCTTGATTTTGCTTGGGAAGATGCTGTCGGGGAGTCGGGCATGCCACGTTTATTCCTTTTCTTGTATTTATGTTAGATTTAGCTGTCTTTTTGCTTCTTTTGTTCATTTGAGCTCATTTAATCCTGAAAATACAAAAGGAAGACAAAAACACACTTTTTCCAACACTAGTACTAAAAAAGGGTTAGTTTTATGCCATAATTGATGTAATTTATATGTTGCATTTTGTGCACATCAACATTATACATAATGTCACCTCATTATCACATGCAAACTTTATTGACATAAACGATGCACAAAGCACAGCCAGCACAGTTAGCGGATATCCCAGAAAATGCTGATGATGTTTAGTACATAGGCAAACAGTGTTTTGAGACCCCGTATGGGCCAGAGTGTCACACCCCGATTTCCATGTGTCACCGGTGGGCCCGGTGGGGGATTATCGTGACGTGGTTGGCAACATAATATTCAAACAACACAATATTTAATATGCACAGCGGAAGCAATTTTAAAAGATATAATACAACCGAATTTAATATTGTAATATCAATGTCACAATATTCGGAAGTTTATCCACAGATGGATCGATAACAAAATGTAACAATAGTTCAACAGACTTCAGGCATCTTAAGCTTGCGAGACTTCTAATGATGCTAAGGAGAAATCCCAGCCAATTACGCTTAGTACCTGCATTTAATCTTTTTGGGAAAATACGTCAGTTTACACTGGTAAATACATTCAACTGACTCATTTTGGAAAATGATTGAAAATTGGTTTGGATGCACGTGGCATAAACATTTTTGTTTAACTTGGGAGAATTATTTAAATATATAATCTTGTGAACGAATTACATGTTCCTTGTGCGTTCAGTAGCCCGGATCTTGTCCGGGTTAAAGATCAATAGACACACCACAATATTCTTTTGTGCACTGACGGGTGTACGCCTACACCCCGCGCTTAAGTCGTGGCCATTTCGTAAAATGATGCCAAGGATATCCGGGACATGGTCATTAACCCCCCAAAGGTTTTAAGTAACAAGACTGTTTAAACAAGCCGATCAAATTTATTCAATTACCCACTCAACGGTGGAGAATTTGATGCCCGATCAAGCGGTATGCTATATACCGTAACCCAAGCCCGTATAGGGAAAATAAGTTAAAAGTATTTACCTGAGCAAAGTATAATTCACAATAAGCAAATTGCAAGTAGCTTTTACTGGTCCTCCTAATCTGTAACGAAGGTTTATAATAACCTATTAGAATCCTAACTGGTCCTCATATGTGATCTGTAGCAAAAGGTTTGGAGTCGTTTAGATATGTAAAACTCATTTTATGGCCCGTAAGGGCAAAACCGACAAGTACCGGATTAAGCCTACGACTATGAGTTATGCTCAGCCTAAAATTAATTAAAAATCTTTAAAAATCCCAAAATAATATATTACATCAGTGGGTAAAATATTTGATATCAAAAAGTATGTTTAAGTAGGCTATACGCTAAATACGCCGTTTAATTAACATAAAGCTTTAATTTTACGCTAACGAGCATAACTCTTATTCTACACCTCAAACTGATGTCATACTTTGCATACAAGTCTATATATCGGTAATTAAGGTTTCTACTCTTTTACATTTTCAAAAATCACATTTTAAGGTGAAAAGGGCATAATGGTCAACATATGAGCAATTAACGGAATCATGCATATTAATCGGTTAACTAATGAACCATGGTGTATAAGCACAGAGGGTTATACTAGCATGTAACCTGGTCCAAATAAAGCTCTTAGGTATTTTTAAATCATACTAAAACGGGTTAGAACTGAAAGTCAAAGTATAAGTCAAACTATGCGACTTTCGGTTCCGAACCGGGTCTAAACAGGAAATTGTCGGGTTGAACATGTTTAGACATGCCCTTACACTAATTACCAAGTTATATTAATGATCAAACAGGTTATAAGTGTTCTACATTGCTAATCATGCGTAAATCGCATTTTAAACTTTATGTTGACTTTTTAATTACACGTTTGACCCGACATTTGACCTAGTTAGAGTGGGAATCAGGGGAAACCCTTTTAAGGTTTTATTAACCACATAATTACCTACTTAAAGGTACTTTTGATTCGACTAATCACTGGACCATTAGTGATTAATCTTAAAGTCAACCGTTAATTACGACGGTTTGACTTTTAAGCTAAAACTAGGCTAAAACTTAATTAAGAAAGGTTAAGCCAACTTACAAAGGTCCTATGCACGAAATGTGAACACTTGAGAGCAGCCTTGAGCTCCAGAAATGATCAGATTGCAAGAGGAAGATGTGAAGAACAATGGTGCAACTTATGGCCTTTATATAGTGAAATTTTCACCACAAATCCTTGACACATGAGTCTACAACCCACCACAACTGATCAACACTTGTTCCTAGTGCTTAGGGGGTGCTTTAGGGGTCAAGAGATGTGGAAAATCGGTTAAAGGTCACGCACAAAGCCCATGGCAGACAACAGCCACTATTTTCGGAACTGGGAGTCCCTCGCGTGGCGCGACGGGTCATCTGCAGAATCATCATTTTTTATTTTTGCGATTTGATCCTTGGCTCTTCAAATTTCAATTAGGCACTTGTTTCTTGCATTATGAACCCCCATAATTGATCTATAAGGGCTTTAAAACATATACCCACTTCGTTAAGTCCCCGGTTAACTTTATTGTTACCCGAAAAGTCCTAACTTTCAACGTTTACGCTTTAACCATTCGCACATGAATTTGATCATAACTTTCTCATACGATTACGAAACTTTACGAAATTTATATCGTGCATTCTAGTGAGCATAATTAATAGTTACAAAGCCTCGGGTTTGTCAAAAGGTCACTCAGAGGTATAACTTAAACATGTTGACACATTTAACCCCTGTAGTTTGTAATCTCTCACTTTTAGTTTCGTATGATCCATGATTTATTCGTTTGATGTTATAAACATCATGTAGGGTTATTATGAAGTATATTTATTCACTGTTGACATTTAGAATACGTATATCTACATACTTTCCATGATTGTCAACTTTAGTCCTTCTATAATTTTCTTTCACACGTTTAAACATATGACACGTGTCTACACATTATAGGACGTGAATTTTCGAGGTGTTACATCCTCACCCCCTTAAAATAAATCTCGACCCGATATTTACTAAAATAAATAAGGGTACTTTTCTTTCATCGTGGATTCGACCTCCCACGTGTATTCGGGACCTCTACGGGCATCCCATTTGACCTTTACAATAGGTACATGCTTCCTTCGAAGCTTCTTCACCTGTCGATCTTCAATCTACAAAGGTTTTTCCACAAATTTCAAGCTCTCATCTATTTGCACATCTGTATGCGGTATTACCAGTGATTCATCAGCGAAGCACTTTTTCAGATTGCAGATGTGGAACACATTGTGAATTCCACTGAGCTCTTCCGGTAAGTTTAACTTATAGGCAACTGACCCGACACGTTCGATAACCTCGAAAGGTCCTATGTATCTCGGGCTTAGTTTGCCTTTCTTACCAAATCGCATCACCCCCTTACAGGGTGACACTTTAAGCAACACTTTATCACCTACTTCGAAGTGAAAAGCTTTACGCTTTGGATCTGCGTAACTCTTCTGCCTATCTCGGGCAGCCTTGAGACGGTCAGTCGTCACGAATCTGGACAATCTTGTCCGTCGTTTCGAACACTATCTCTGGTCCTGATAATTGGACATCTCCAACTTCCGCCCAACAAACGGGCGATCTACACTTTCTACCGTATAATGCCTCAAAAGGCGCAGCCTTAATGCTGGTATGGTAGCTATTGTTGTAGGAGAATTCGATTAATGGTAGGTTCTTATCCCAACTACCACCCAAATCGATCGCACATGCACGTAGCATGTCTTCCAACGTTTGAATAGTACGCTCACTCTGACCGTCAGTCTGAGGATGATAAGCCGTACTAAAATTCAAACGTGTGCCCAAAGATTGTTGGAAACTCTTCCAAAAATGTGACGTGTATCTAGTATCTCGGTCAGAGATAATAGACACAGGTATGCCATGTAAGGCTACAATCTTATCAACGTATAACTGGGCTAACATGTCGGAGCTATAAGTCTCCTTGATGGGTAAGAAATGTGCTGACTTAGTCAGTCTATCAACTATAACCCATATTGTATCATTTCCTTTCCTTGTCTTGGGTAACTTGGTAATAAAATCCATAGTTACCATTTCCCACTTCCACGTAGGAAGTTCAGGCTGTTGTAGCAAACCTGATGGTTTTTTATGCTCGGCTTTGACTTGCGCACATGTCAAGCATTTAACTACATGAGTGGCTACAGACTTCTTCAAGCCTATCCACCAATAATTTGCCTTTAGATCCTGGTACATCTTATCAGCTCCAGGATGAACGGAGTATTTGGAACTGTGGGCTTCCTGGAGGATGACATCTCGAAGTCCTCCATAAATTGGAACCCATATTCGTCCATTCAATCTTAGAATTCCGTCCTTGCTAAGAGTTAACTGCTCCTCAGTTACTCCTAGCTTTTCATTAGGATAGTTAGCTTCCAACACAGCTTCCTTCTGTGCAGCTAACAACCTTTCAATCAAATTATTCTTTATCTCCATGCGCTTGGCATTGATTCGGATGGTTTTCATCCTTTCCTTTCGACTCAAGGCATCATCGACTACATTCGCCTTGCCGGGATGGTATCTTATTTCACAATCATAATCATTCAAGGTCTCCATCCAACGGCGTTGCCTCATGTTTAACTCTTTCTGATTAAACAGGTGCTGGAGGCTCTTGTGATCGGAATAGATCACACATTTGATTCCATAAAGATAATGCCTCCACAGTTTTAGTGCGAATACAACGGCACCCAACTCCAAATCGTGGGTGGTGTAATTCTTTTCATGCACCTTTAACTGTCGTGATGCATAGGCAATAACCTTGCCTTTTTGCATAAGCACACACCCCATACCAGTGTGTGAAGCATCACAGTAAACCACGAAATCTTCTATTCCATCTGGCAATATCAGTACTGGGGCGTTGCTCAACTTTTGTTTCAAAATATCAAAGGACTCTTGCTGCTTAGGGCCCCAAACGAATTTTACTTTCTTCTTAGTCAATGAAGTTAGGGGTGCAGCAATGCTTGAAAAATTTTCAATGAAACGTCTGTAATATCCTGCCAATCCCAGGAAGCTACGAATCTCTGTAGGCGTCTTTGGTTCTTGCCAGTTCATAACTGCTTCAACCTTAGCGGGATCCACTTGGATACCACGCTCACTAACCACGTGTCCAAGGAATTGGACTTCTCGAAGCCAGAATTCACACTTAGAGAATTTGGCATAGAGCTTCTCCTGATGCAGGAGTTTGAGAATACATCGAAGGTGTTTCTTGTGGTCAGCTTGGTTCTTCGAGTAGATAAGAATGTCGTCAATGAAGACGATGACGAATTTATCTAAGTGCGGCTTGCAAACGCGATTCATGAGATCCATGAACGCGGCCGGTGCATTAGTGAGCCCAAAAGGCATCACTAGGAACTCGTAATGGCCGTAACGAGTCCTAAATGCTGTTTTATGCACATCTTCATCTCTAACCTTCAGTTGATGGTAGCCTGACCTCAAGTCAATCTTCGAGAAATAACTGGCCCCTTGTAACTGATCGAACAAATCGTCGATCCTGGGCAAAGGATATCTGTTCTTGATCGTGACCTTATTAAGCTCACGATAATCGATGCACAGACGCATCGATCCGTCCTTCTTCTTGACAAACAGGACTGGTGCTCCCCAAGGAGACGAACTAGGTTTAATGAAACCTTTGGATAGCAATTCTTCTAGCTGTGTCCTCAATTCTTTCATCTCCATGGGCGCCAACCTATAAGGTGCTCTAGCAACCGGTGCTGCTCCGGGAATGATATCAATCCTGAATTGCACTTGCCTATCTGGTGGCAAACCAGGTAGTTCTTCCGGAAAAACTTCTAGGAATTCAGAGATGACTGGGATGTCTTCTATCTTCGGTCTAGGTTCATCAATAATCACTTGTGCCATGTAGATGACACAACCCTTCTTTAAACATTTGGAAGCCTTAAGCATAGTCACCTGCTCAGGCAGTCCATACTGGGTGTCTCCCCGAATGGTAAGTGATTCACCAGACGGAGTCTTTATCACCACTAGCTTTCTGTTGCAGACGATTTGGGCCTGGTTGTGAGATAACCAGTCCATACCCAGAACTATGTCAAAACCGGCCAACTTAAAGGGAAGTAGAGACAGAGGAAAAGAATGGTTCTTAATGGATATAACACACCCATCTAACACAGTTGAGACGGTTTCTAGTGTACCATCTGCTAACTCCACCTCATAATTCACACTTAAGGTTTTGACAGGTAATTTCAACAATTCACAAAACTTGTTATCTACGAAAGACTTATCTGCGCCTGAATCAAAAAGTACTCTTCTAAAGACATCATTTACAAGGAAAGTACCTGTTATGACATTATCGTCTTGCACAGCCTCTTTCGCGTCCATTCTGAAGACTCTCGCATTGGTCTTCTTGGCCTCTTCAGGCTTCTTGTTGTATTTAGGGCAGTTGGTCTTAATGTGCCCCTTTTCATTGCAACGGTAGCACGTTGCGTCTTTCATCTTCTTGCAATCCAAGGTTTTGTGATCCGTGGACTTGCATATACCACAGGCATAGGTTTTTGACTGAGTCTGTGAGTTCGACTCAAGTCTGCACTTTCCAAAGTGTTGTTTCTTGCAAATTTTGCATTTGGGCTTCTCACCAGAATTATGCCCATCTTTCCTTGACTTCGATCTTTTCTTGTTGTCACCGTTCCCACGGTGCTTCTTGTTCGATCTTCGTGAACCATCATCTTCACGTTTCCTCTTCTCAGCCTCCTTATTCCTCAGCGATCTCTGCCTGACCGCATCCAAAGTAAGGGATAAAGATATGTCAGCTACAGACCTAAACGTAGCTGGCCGAGAAGCTTTCACGCTTGCCTTGATCTCGGGGGCTAAACCACCGATAAAACGAGCTATTCTTTTTGGTTCCGGGGTTACCAGATAAGGAACCAACCGGGACATCGTGTTGAAGCTCGTTAGGTAAGCTTGACAGTCAAGGTTTGTCATCACCAATGATAGAAAATCAGACTCTATCTTCTCCACCTCATGCTGAGGGCAGTAATTTTCCCTGATAAGGGCAACAAATTGATCCCACGACATATTGTACAATGGGATTTTCCCGGTGGCTTGAATCAGAGATTTCCACCATGCTAAAGCTTCACCCTTAAAAGACTGCGACACAAACTTGACCACGTCTCTCTCAGCGCATCCGCTGATGTCTACAACCGTATCCATCTCATCCAGCCACGTCATACAGTCAATGGCTCCCTTCTCCCCAGTGAAATCCCGGGGTTTGCAGGAAACGAAATATTTATACGAGCAACCCTTGTCACGGGGTCCCTGGTTTAGTATAACCTGCTGAGATGGAGCACTGTGGTTCGAGGAGCGTCGGTCATCATCTTTCTTCGAGTCGTCCTTCTTGGACGGTGGCTTTGAAGGCTGTGTAGATAGGGTCCTACTACGAGTCCCACTATACTCTTCGTACTGCCTTTCCAAGGCTTGTGTAACTGCACCGTCTATTATTGCTTTCAATTCAGCACCCGTTAAATTAATTCGGGCGTTCTCGTTATTCTCCACTGGATGACTATTACCCTCGTCCGAGTTAGCCATTTTAATTGAACTGTTGCAAAAAACAAGGACAATAGTTTATTTGGGAGTTTATTATGGAATTGCCCCTTAGGGAGATTCATTAACCATGGTAAACAGAGACCATATTTGGTTAATTTATTAATCATATTTATTTAGGATTTCTTTAATAATTTATCCTAATTATAAAACAATAACAGTTTTATTTGTGGCACAAAAGGCCTAGTCACATGGACAATTTAATTTATAAGTTATGATTTCAGAGAATCAAAACTTGAAGGTATACTGGCACAATAGGCCTAGTCACAAGGACAATTATAAATTATAAGCTATGATTGCAGAGAATCAAAGCATGAAGGTATACTTGGCACAATAGGCCTAGTCACAAGGACATTTATAAATTATAAGCTATGATTGCAGAGAATCAAGGCATGAAGGTTTGAACCTAGTTCATTACCTTTATCTGACAGGGAGTCATAGCTACCACTGTCTTTTGGCTCATATAGAAATAAGCAGGTCCCGTAGGCACGTATTACCACGTATGGTAAAAGTATGATCATCTTAATTGATGATTTACCCCATGATTCAGAGATCATTTAATTGGGTTTGGAATCTTTGAAAGATCCTTATATAATAAAATAACGTGTGTGATTTCAAATGAATCACATCTGCCAGGAGTGTTAACATGTTTTCAGATGTTAACAGGGATTTGAATCTTTTTAACAGGTCTTACCATCTTGGCCCAGCCTTATAATGACCCGAAGGCTAGGTTTCACACTTTAAGATTCTTATTTAAAAATTTACATAGGCAGATATTTTTAAAGGGAATGTTTTTAATTTATTTATTTCACATATAATTTATCTATGCACATAATGGCAACATGAAATTTATAAAACAAACATTCCATTAATTTATTACAATATTACATGCTGCCCTAAACGGGTCTTTTCAAATAACAAACTTACCCACGCAGGGGTTTTAAACAAGTACTTGCCCACGCAGGGGCTTAATAACACACATACCCACGCAGGGGCTTAATAATAAACATAATAGTCCACGCAGGGACCTAAACAATAACATACCCTCGTAGGGGTTTACAGAAAGGTAGACCCACGCAGGGGTCAAAAATAAACAACATACATACCCGCGTAAGGGCTTAACAACAAATGGAAGGATTCAATGATCCTTCTTGTTCTTCCCTTTGATCAAGCTTGCCAATCCTTGGAAGAAGCTCTGTCTCTCCCTACGGTCACGGTGGAAACCTCGCTCTACTTCATCCAACCTTTGTAGGATTTCCTCCCTTTCTGGGGGAGAAAACCGTGGCGGCTGCGATTGTGTCCGGATAATCGGTCGAGGAAGTATCTGGTATCCCTGAGTCGGGTAACCTACTCCCCATGGAGCTCCGTATGGTCCCTCCGGATGAAGAGCGTTATAATTAGCCGCTACCATGTAAGGGTCGGCCTTTGCGTAACCGTAGTTGTGGTGAACTGGCGGCTCGAACGGATTGTATGCCATAGAACCCGTATATGCTGGTATTGGGTTATCAAAACCCATCGGCGGTGGCTGTTGAACAGCTGGGTTAGAGGGTCCACCCAATTGTGGGTCCTCCTGATGTGGCGGATAGTGGCTGCCACTTAATTGACGTGGGGAACTGAAATGGAAATCCCCTGCTCGTGACGACATGCGCGCACCGGTTCTCCTTCGCCTCGGCGGTTGCGGGGGTGCCGGCTGCACTGGCGGCGGTGGAGGCGGTGGCGTGACTGCCACGAATCTGGAATCCACAGAGGGATCCTGTTGTTGCTGCTGCTGTTGCTGCGTCGACGAATGGTGAGGAGGTGTATAGTACCATTCGTGCCTGGTGAACATCGCCTGAAAGCTATCCGGACCAACATAGGGTGATCCGTGGAATGAAGATCCGTCGGAGATCTCGATGGGATGATTTGGCGTACCACTAGCTGGTTCGACGGGATCCGTGTCCTCGTCCATATCCTCCGCGTGATCTCCGGAGTAGTGATCTTCTGGCCCCAGTGGGTTAAAACCCACGGGTTCTTGGATGTAATTGGCCGGGTTAAACCGGCCCCTGAAAGCAGGTGTGGGGTCCCCGAAAGAATGATGCGATAAAGATCGTTGTAATGGTATGTAGGAGGGTTGGGGGTTGTTGGGCTCATTTTCCGAGTATGGCCCATATGAGTTATGCACTGGGGGCGTTGAGCTGTGTGAGACCGATCGTCTGCCTGGTTCAAACAAGTTCCTCCTGTTCTTCCGAGGGTCGTCACTCTCGGTAGTAGACGGAGCTCGCACATGTGATGGTCCTGCCTCGTTGTCATTGGGGGCGGTAATCGGCCCCTTGCCACGTCCTCTCCTTTGGAAAAATCTTGGCGGCATTTTCAAATCCTGTCATTATAATATGAGATAACAAAACAAAATATATGCAAAAATAAAGGACAACACAAACAAAGTGGAATTTGTCCTATGTTATATGTCTAGACTCGAAAGTTTAGATATGTGCAATTGTGTAACTGAGATTAAACACAAAAAGGCTAGTGTTTAATTCGCTCAGTGTTGGCTCTGATACCAACCTGTCACACCCCGATTTCCACGTGTCACCGGTGGGCCCGGTGGGGGATTATCGTGACGTGGTTGGCAACATAATAGTCAAACAACACAATATTTAATATGCACAGCGGAAGCAATTTTAAAAGATATAATACAACCGAATTTAATATTGTAATATCAATGTCACAATATTCGGAAGTTTATCCACAGATGGATCGATAACAAAATGTAACAATAGTTCAACAGACTTCAGGCATCTTAAGCTTGCGAGACTTCTAATGATGCTAAGGAGAAATCCCAGCCAATTACGCTTAGTACCTGCATTTAATCTTTTTGGGAAAATACGTCAGTTTACACTGGTAAATACATTCAACTGACTCATTTTGGAAAATGATTGAAAATTGGTTTGGATGCACGTGGCATAAACATTTTTGTTTAACTTGGGAGAATTATTTAAATATATAATCTTGTGAACGAATTACATGTTCCTTGTGCGTTCAGTAGCCCGGATCTTGTCCGGGTTAAAGATCAATAGACACACCACAATATTCTTTTGTGCACTGACGGGTGTACGCCTACACCCCGCGCTTAAGTCGTGGCCATTTCGTAAAATGATGCCAAGGATATCCGGGACATGGTCATTAACCCCCCAAAGGTTTTAAGTAACAAGACTGTTTAAACAATCCGATCAAATTTATTCAATTACCCACTCAACGGTGGAGAATTTGATGCCCGATCAAGCGGTATGCTATATACCGTAACCCAAGCCCGTATAGGGAAAATAAGTTAAAAGTATTTACCTGAGCAAAGTATAATTCACAATAAGAAAATTGCAAGTAGCTTTTACTGGTCCTCCTAATCTGGAACGAAGGTTTATAATAACCTATTAGAATCCTAACGGGTCTTTAATTAAGCTTAAGCTTAGACCGGCTAGTTTCAAAGATACGGTTCGTACGCACGATTAAGCGAAGACCGGATAGAATGTGATTTAGACCCGACAAGTTCAGAGACTTGTTTAATATGGGAATTTCATACACATTCTGGATTTTGAGATAAAACCGTTAAGGTTTGACCTGTTTAGGCTAGTTTATGTAAACTAGTTACATAAACCGAACCGAACGCGTAATAAGCGTAACGGGTATTCATGAGAGCTATTTAAAGGTTTCCTAAGTTAATATGCTTCATATATGTTGTGACATCAGTAATATGTCTTTCATTATGCCCGAAACGAATTTAATTACAAACTATGCCCCGTAGGGGTAGTTTGGTCATTTTAAAGGTTGTACAAGAGTTTAAGTGTTTAACTGAGTTACAGGTCTGATGTAATCAGCAAACATACTCAAATTAATGAGTTATAACAGTAGGATAAAATATTTATGTGAAATTTAGTAATTTTAACCAAACTATGCCCCGTAGGGGTATTTTGGTAATTTCACATAAGCCGAAAAGCTCAAAACTGAAGTCTGAGTTTAACAACCTTTGCTTACCGTTAAAATATTATAATTTGCCTCAAATATCAGTAGGTATCAACCCTTGTGTAACACCTCGAAAATTCACGTCCTATAATGTGTTGACACGTGTCACAGGTTTGAACGTGTGAAAGAACGTTCTAGAAGGACTAAAGTTGACAAACATAGAAAGTATGTGATAATACGAGTTCAAAATGTCAACAGAAGATAAATATATTGTACATTAACCCTACATGATGCTCGTACCTTCAAACGAATAGATCATGGATCATACGAAGCTAAGAGTGAGAGATTACAAACTATAGGGGTTAAATATGTCAACATGTTTAAAATATACCTCTGAGTGACCTTTTGACAAACCCGAAGCTTTGTAACGATTAATTATGCTCACTAGAATACACGTTATAAACTTCATAAAGTTTCGTTATCGTATGAGAAAGTTGTGATAAAATTCGTATGCGAGGGGTTAAAGAGTTAACATGAAAGTTGGGACTTTTCGGGTAATAACCGAGTGATCAAGGACTAAATAGAATGAGTACAAGTCCTAAAGCCCTTATAAGTTAATAAGAAGGGGTCATATTGCAAGAAAATAAGTTGGTTGCCCTTTCGAAAGGCCAAAGGACAAGAAACAACAAATGTTTGCCCTCTGATGAACCCCTGCGCATCGTAGGCATAAAAGCCCTACGGTGCGCAAGCAACTACCCAGCATCAAAAAACCTCCTGCAGCCGGGTTTTTCACGATTCTGACCGATCTCTTAGGTTTTCCTCACTATTAAACGACCTCTAAAATGTTCCTAGACCCTAGGACACATGTGGGAATGTTGTGGTGTGTCCTAGACTTTGTTGTCAACATGTTATGGTGGATTAAACCACTATATAAGGCATTGGTTGCAACAATTGTTCTTCACACATTCTCCTGCATATTTGGATCATTTCTGGAGCTCTCAAGCAGGTCCAACTGATCTTAAGTCGTGCATAGGACTCTTGTAAGTCTACTAGTCCTTCTTTATTTGAGTTTAGCTTGGTTAATTAGCTAAAAGTCAAACCGTCGTAATTACGGTTTGACTTCGAGATTAGTCAATAATGGCTCAGTCATATCTCGAATTAAAAGTAGTTATGAGTTGGTATTTATGTGGGTAATAAAACCTCAAAAGGGTTTCCCCTGATCATCACTCTAACCAGGTCAAAAGTCGGGTCAAACATACAATTAAAAAGTCAACAGGAAGTCTAAAATGCTATTTATGCATAATTAGTTATCTAGGATATATACAACCTGTTTGATCATTGTTATGACTTGGTAATAAGTGTAAGAACATGTCCAAACATGTTCAACCCGACTATTTCCTGTTTAGACCCGGTTCGGAACCGAAAGTCACATAGTTTGACTTTCACTTTGACTTTCAGTTCTGACCCGTTTAGGTAAGTTTTAGAAATACCTTAGAACTTCATTTGGACCAGGTTACATGCTAGTATAACCCTCTGTGATTATACACCTCGGTTCATTAGTTATCCGATTAATACGCATGATTCCGTTAATTGCTCATATGTTGACCATTATGCCCTTATTGCCTTAAAACGTGATTTTTGGAAATGTAAAAGAGTAGAAACTTAAATTACTGATATATAAACTTGTAACCAAAGTTTGACATCAATTCGAGGTCTAGATTGAGAGTTATGCTCAGTAGCGCAAAATAGAAGCTTTATGTTAATAAAATGGCGTAATTAGCGTATAGCCTAGTTAAGCCTACTTTTTGGTATCAAACTTAATACCCACTGATGTAATATATTATTTTGGGAATTTTAAAGATTTTTAATTAATTTTAGGCTGAGCATAACTAGTGGTCTTAGGCTTAAACCGGTAATTGTCGGTTTTGCCCTTACGGGCCATAAAATGAGTTTTACATATCTAAACGACTCCAAACCTTTTGCTACTGATCACATATGATAAATAAATTATTTTAAGCCTTCTGGAAATATAAAAATATCATATTTAAGTATCGAACCCGGAAATGGCCTTTAATCGCCTTAATTAGCGTTTTTAACGCATAGTATGTTTTAAAATCATATTGGACATACCCGGGTTGATACCTACTGATATATGAGGCAAATTATGATATTTTAATAGTAAGCAAAGGTTGATAAACTCATACTTCAGTTTTGAGCTTTTCGGCTAATGTGAAATTACCAAAATACCCCTTCGGGGCATAGTTTGGTTAAAAATGATAAATTTCACATATATGCTTTAACCTACTGATATGACTTAGTAAACTAAGTATTTTTGCTGATTATATCGGACCTGTAACTCAGTTAAACATTTAAACTCTTTTATAAACTTTTAAATGACCAAACTACCCCTACGGGGCCTAGTTTGTGTTTAAATACGTTTCGGGCATAATGAAAGACATCTTACTGATGTCACAACATATTTGAGGCATAACTAACTTAGGAAACCTGTATATGGCTCTTATAATTACCCGTTACGCCTCCTACGCGTACGGTTCGGCCTATGTAACTAGTTTACATAAATTAGCCGAAACGAGTCAAACCTTAACGGTTTTATCTCGAAATCCAGAATGTGTTTGAGTTACCCATATTAAACAAGCATACAAGCTTGTTGGGTCTAAATCACATTCTATTCCGGTCTTCGCTTAATCATGCGTACGAACCATATCTTCCTGTAAGACTAACCGGTCTAAGCTTAGGCTTAATTAAAGACCCGTTAGCATTCTAATAAGTTATTTATACGATCATTCCAGACTAGATCCTTCCAGTAAATGGTACCTACGCTTACTTAAGTGAATACGGCTGAGTTATTAGATTCTTGCTATTTAAGACAGGAGCTAGCTCAGGTAAATACTCTTAACTTATTTTCCCTATACGGGCTTGGAATACGGTATAATAATAACGCTTGGTCGGGTATTGAATATTTAATCTTATTATGGTTAAATTATTGAGGTAACCCGGTTTAATCTGTATTGTTTGAAATAAAGACCTTTAGGGGTTAATGACCATGTCCCGGATATCCTTGACATCATTGTATTATAAAATGGCCACGCCTTAAGCACGGGGTGTAGGCATACACTGAAAGTTGCTTAAAGGGAAACGGTATCTCACTCTCTTGTGGGCTTATACTTGTGGCGTGTCTGTTAATCTTGACTCGGTTTCTACATCGGGCCCTGAATGTATAACGAACATGTAAATCTGTATACAAGGTTATAAATATAATTGTTCCAAGTTAAAAAAAAAGGTTAATTTTGCCTCTGTGCATTTTAATCAAATTATAAATGATATTTTGTGCCACGTGCATTCAAACCAATTTTCTTAAGCTCTTTTCAAATGAGTCGGTTGAGTGTATTTACCAGTGAAAACTGACGTATTTTCCAAAAAGGTTAAGTGACAGGTACTGAACGTAATTGGCTGGAAGCTCAGGGCGCTAATAAGGAATCTTGAAAGTCCTAGGCGTCTAAAGTCTGTTGAACAAGTGATATGTTTTAAGATCCGCCTGTGGATCCTTTACTTTCCGTTGTAATACTGGATATTACCGTATATTCGGAATGTAATAATATTTATTTTTTTTGCTTCCGCTGTGCATTTATATAATTGTGTTGTTTGACTATTGTGTCGCCAACCACGTCACGATACTCCCCACCGGGACCACCGGTGACACGTGGAAAGTCGGGGTGTGACACCTTGTATGTTTAAAATACTTCTAGTACATACTATGCGTTAAAAACGCTTAAAAAGGCGATTAAAGGCCATTTCCGGGTTTGATACTTAAATCTGATATTTTTATATTTCCAGAAGGCTTAAAATAATTTATTTATCATATGTGATCAGTAGCAAAAGGTTTGGAGTCGTTTAGATATGTAAAACTCATTTTATGGCCCGTAAGGGCAAAACCGACAAGTACCGGATTAAGCCTACGACTATGAGTTATGCTCAGCCTAAAATTAATTAAAAATCTTTAAAAATCCCAAAATAATATATTACATCAGTGGGTAAAATATTTGATATCAAAAAGTATGTTTAAGTAGGCTATACGCTAAATACGCCGTTTAATTAACATAAAGCTTTAATTTTACGCTAACGAGCATAACTCTTATTCTACACCTCAAACTGATGTCATACTTTGCATACAAGTCTATATATCGGTAATTAAGGTTTCTACTCTTTTACATTTTCAAAAATCACGTTTTAAGGTGAAAAGGGCATAATGGTCAACATATGAGCAATTAACGGAATCATGCATATTAATCGGTTAACTAATGAACCATGGTGTATAAGCACAGAGGGTTATACTAGCATGTAACCTGGTCCAAATAAAGCACTTAGGTATTTTTAAATCATACTAAAACGGGTTAGAACTGAAAGTCAAAGTATAAGTCAAACTATGCGACTTTCGGTTCCGAACCGGGTCTAAACAGGAAATTGTCGGGTTGAACATGTTTAGACATGTCCTTACACTAATTACCAAGTTATATTAATGATCAAACAGGTTATAAGTGTTCTACATTGCTAATCATGCGTAAATCGCATTTTAAACTTTCTGTTGACTTTTTAATTACACGTTTGACCCGACATTTGACCTAGTTAGAGTGGGAATCAGGGGAAACCCTTTTAAGGTTTTATTACCCACATAATTACCTACTTAAAGGTACTTTTGATTCGACTAATCACTGGACCATTAGTGATTAATCTTAAAGTCAACCGTTAATTACGACGGTTTGACTTTTAAGCTAAAACTAGGCTAAAACTTAATTAAGAAAGGTTAAGCCAACTTACAAAGGTCCTATGCACGAAATGTGAACACTTGAGAGCAGCCTTGAGCTCCAGAAATGATCAGATTGCAAGAGGAAGATGTGAAGAACAATGGTGCAACTTATGGCCTTTATATAGTGAAATTTTCACCACAAATCCTTGACACATGAGTCTACAACCCACCACAACTGATCAACACTTGTTCCTAGTGCTTATGGGGGTGCTTAAGGGGTCAAGAGATGTGGAAAATCGGTTAAAGGTCGCGCACAAAGCCCATGGCAGACAACAGCCATGATTTTCGAAACTGGGAGTCCATCGCGTGGCGCGACGGGTCATCTGCAGAATCATCATTTTTTATTTTTGCGATTTGATCCTTGGCTCTTCAAATTTCGATTAGGCACTTGTTTCTTGCATTATGAACCCCCATAATTGATCTATAAGGGCTTTAAAACATATACCCACTTCGTTAAGTCCCCGGTTAACTTTATTGTTACCCGAAAAGTCCTAACTTTCAACGTTTACGCTTTAACCCTTCGTACACGAATTTGATCATAACTTTCTCATACGATTACGAAACTTTACGAAATTTATATCGTGCATTCTAGTGAGCATAATTAACAGTTACAAAGCCTCGGGTTTGTCAAAAGGTCACTCAGAGGTATAACTTAAACATGTTGACACATTTAACCCCTGTAGTTTGTAATCTCTCACTTTTAGCTTCGTATGATCAATGATTTATTCGTTTGATGTTATAAACATCATGTAGGGTTATTATGAAGTATATTTATTCACTGTTGACATTTAGAATACGTATATCCACATACTTTCCATGATTGTCAACTTTAGTCCTTCTATAATTTTCTTTCACACGTTTAAACATATGACACGTGTCTACACATTATAGGACGTGAATTTTCGAGGTGTTACACAGAGACAAGGTACTACACTAGTATGGTGTGTAGGGAAGTAAGGACCATAAAACTGCTTCACTAGGTGATAGTTTAAGTGTCGGAAGGTGCCTAAAACCCACTCAAAGTGTTGAATTCAGCATATTTCAGCAAAGTCCAGCATTTCAACAAGCTAATTACATGCAAAAACATGACTAAATGGTCCTGAATGCTTTCCTAAGTGTCGGGAATTAAAAGTGTCACAAAAGGGTACTTAAAGATCACTAAACGGAATAGTTTGACACTTTAACGAACTGGTATCTAACCGAACAACTGGACACTACCCGAAACACCAAAACTTTACTAGAAGCATTGTTTTATTATTTCTGAGCAAGTTATGATCCCCGAACACCCTAACACCCACTAAAAATATCAAGTAACTAACACTTATAACTAATGCTTGGATTTTAACCTTTAATCTAACTTAATGGTTGGAATTTACACTTAGACCCCTCCCCCTTGTGTGTGGACGGTCACCTAGTGACCCCACCATAATCCTCACTAGATCTTGCTTAAATCTTCCTAAGATTTGTTTAGATTGTGTATGTACTATTACAAACATGTTATACAATGGGTAATACTCAAAATTGAGATTATAAGTGAACATGATGGATCATAATCACTCACACACTTCACCAACATCTCTCTCCCGCTCCTCCTCTTCCTCTCGGCCGTGAGCACCCACCACCACCCTCATCACTTCCATTTCATTCTCAACCATTTCCAAGTGCACTCAAGGTGTAAGGAGCCATATAAGAAGGTTTGGTGGTCTTGGATCTTGAAGGACCTCACCCGATTGCTTTTATCCAACACTTTTGTCATCATCAACATCAAGTATTCTTCCATAGCCTTGTGCTAGTAGTAAGGCCCTTATGATCTCTTGATACTTCATATATTGATGGTTAATAGATGATGAACAATGTTGATCTTGATGAACACTAAAAGACATAATCATAAATCTCTAACATAAGCTTATTAACATATGAATACTTGTTGATTTGTGTTTATTTGCTTCTTGTTGATTGATTACTAGTGTTAGTGATGTTAGACATCATATGGAACCTTCTAGATTGTGATTAAACACATGATCTAGTAAGTTGATGTGATGATCTTGTGAAAGACCAAGATCATCATGCCTTATGTTTACATGAACTTGAATAATAAGAGTTGTTTTCATGTGATGATGATTTAAACAAGATACAAGTCTTGTGAGTGGGTGATTCTAAAATAGTTTTCCAAAGAAACCAAGCTAAATCACAAGATTTGTATAAACATAGTTTTTAAAGAAACTAATCATGTTTCTAGTGGTAAAACAAGTATAAGAATACAATGTTTACAAGAAAAATTCAAAAGAATGATTTTTGGAAAAATCACCTAATAAGTTGTAAACACTCAAATCTTTCAAGAACGAGATTTTTAAAGAAATAAACACACTTTAAAGGGTAACTAAGTCTACTAAACACACTACCAAGTTACTACAAGTTTTTATGAAAACTCAAGTTCATGATCATTATGTAGATAGCTTTGTTTTAGCACATGGTAAGTGTAGATTGATTGTTGATTGCTTATGATGGTTTTGAAAAGAAAATGATATGCTTAAATAGCATGGACACCTCCATTTTTAGAGGAAACTATGGCGAAATTTTCTAAAACTACAAACACTTAGAAAAATATTTTCTAAACAAATATTTACAAGTGAGTTTTAACTATGATTTTCAATAAAAACTTTGCCATAGATTTTGTTACATAAATACAAGTATTGGAGGTTGGTTTTTGTAAATAAAAATAACTAAATATGTATTTGGGAGATATATATTTAGAAGACACATTGTGTGTGATTATTTGTATACTTTGTGTATTAGTTATATTATTTTAGGATTTAAAATAATATAACTTAACAAAATACCAAGAAATTACAATCCTAAATAATACCAAAAATCACAAGGAATAAATATATATAAGTTACGCACTTAATATTGTGAAACCGAACGCAAGAACGTAACTTACATAATATTCCGGAAAATACCGTTATAAATATATTTTTGGTAAATATTATTTTGGATACAAGAAATGAAAATATGATTTTTGTAAATATTACCAAAGTATATCATATTTTCGACAAGAAGAAAATATATTGTTTTTGGAAGTAAAAATATATTTTCTTAGTATATTTATAAGATATATGATTTTTGGGAAAAATATATATTTTATTGAAATGCATTATTTTTGGGACAAATAAGTTTAAATATATTTTCTAAAGTAAGACTTGAAAATATATTATTTTGGAACTACAAATACAAGAATGCGAAAATACATGTATGAGACACCCTCATCGTTGGGAAGGAAATACGAAAATAAATACTTGAGAAGTATTGATACAAAACATTGTTTAACAAATTATTCCAAAATTAAATATAATTTAAAGTTAAAATAATTATTATTTTAACAAGTAATTATAACTTGGAATAACATTGAAGACATGGAAGAAACGTAACTAAAAAACGTAAATACTAAGGCAAGGCAAGGCACGGCCCGTTCGTCTAATAGACCCTAGTACATTGTAGGGAGTCGTGTTTGCTGAAGAGATTTGGGTTACGAGTACCGAAGACGCAAAATTTTGAGTTCATGTCCCCCTTTTCTTTTAACTGTTTTCAGTTTTATAACTTCGGGGGTGAAATGCATGTTACAATTGTTTACAAACGTTTTATACATGGTATGGTTAGCTAAGGAGGGTTACTGCTTGATCATGTGAAATGTGGGTATAACACTTAAGGCCATTAATCCTCGTCGTAGGACCGAGGGACATGAGTGATAGATCTATTTGGGTGTAGCGAGCCTACACCCATGAGGACCAGGGTGGCCCATGTGGTGACTATGTCCACATACTAATGCCGTGGCAAAATTCCGCTAGGTTTGAGTTTTCCTGCACCATTTCACACATACCATTGGCCTTGCAAACCAATTGGTGATCTGTTTTTCCTTATTGCTACATACCAGGGATATACGTACATACAGACATATTTTAAAGGTTTACTCATACACAAACACATGAACTCGCTCAACTTTTGTTGATATTTTCAAATTACATGTATTTCAGGGAACTAAGTGGATCTGGCAGGTGTTTGCATGTTCAAGCTGCGTCATAAATAAAAGATGTCATCCAAGTCTTTAGGGTTTAGGAGATGTATCTTACTCCTGGACGAGATACATGATCCTAAACTCGGTTTTAGTTAAGGTCCTTTGTCGAGTCTTTATGAACTCATTCAAACATGTTGTGGTTTATAACTTGAATTTGGTGTCGATGTCTCAAACAAGTATGTTATGTTATTTTCAAACTTAATGAATGGGTGAACATCTTATGGTTTTTATCATATGGCGTTGTTATGATTGAATGCTATGGTATTAAGAAAGTCACACCAATAACCACGCTTCCGCAAAAGTCAGGGTGTGACAGCTTGGTATCAGAGTTTCGATCGTAGCGAACTAGGATTCCTTCTCAAATCTAGACTACGATCATTAGGGCTCTCACGAAAATGTTTTCATAACATATTTTCATTGCATACACGAAATGTCCAGATCCAGGAAACAAACATTTTTACAAATAAAAGACACAAAATACATTTCAAGGAATTCATTTATAATTAAGTCTGAGAGACTGGGGAGTTAGTCTGAGAGACTAGCTGGGGCAGTCTGAGAGATAAACAAAAATAAAGTGAGTGTTTGAACTCATAACTTTGATGGTAATCACCCTAATACAAACCCATAATCATAGACTTGACTGTGAGCTTGATGGGCATAAGATTCCATCAAGTTATTAACATAAGAATGAACATATATACAGGAACATATAACAAAACAGAAAGTTTAAGGCACTTTGGACCTCAAATATGGTGAGGTTTCACCTTAGATTACCCAAGTAATCTTGTGAAAACCTTCATAGAGGTTATCCAAGTGCCAAGAAAGAAGAAATGAGTATAAAATAGTAGTAGAAGTGAGTTAGAACTCACTTAGGATCACTTGAACTTTCTGTCCAAATTTTGGAAATTAGATGATATTTGGGAGTATTTTTGAGAGTGATTAGTGTTTGTAAAGTGGTAAAAGAGTGTGGAAGAGGTTGGTTTTATAGTTGAGGTTTAGGGTTTTGAGTTAGTTGAGTTTTTAATGCATTTAGGTGGAAGTTGCAACCAAAACAAACACACAAGTGACCAATCCATGAGCTGATTCTAACTTTATGCGGATTATCGACCCTGGCGGGCCGCGACGGAGAAACGGGGTGGCGGTCGTGAGGCGCGACGGCCTCCGTCCATGGAACTTTGTTGATTTTTGACGATTTTAGTCCCTTAACTTAGGTATAATGCATGTTACGAGGTGTTTTAAGTATCAAATCATATAATTAGGCATAATACAAACATATTAATCATGATTAAGCATTTGTAAGTGTCAATGATGTATAAACACGAGTGAAAAAACGTATAAGTTATGCATGTATGACATGTATTTGCAAGTTTATCACACATTTACAAGAATCACGAATAAGATGCATAATGAATTAAAACGTATAAGCGTGCACGAATAAGTAAAGTATATTTTGTATGAAATAATGAATTTTTATTACGATCAAAGTCTCGGATTTACAATGATACAACGAAATACAATTACAAGAGGAACAAGCTTCCAAAAATAGAATACAAGACAAGCTTTCTGATTAAGGAAAGTTACGAAAAACAGGGCGTTACACTCGTCATATCTACCATTGGATGTTCACCTACCCATGAATTGCGTGTTTATCGAGTATGACATGAAGGTAAGGTGATTTTGTTATGTTTATCAATTTTTCTTGTCTTTATTTATTTTATTTTTATTGATTTTACAAGAATTTGTACAATGTTGTAGGACATTTTTATAGAGTTCTAGTCTACTTGAGCAAATAAGTGGTAGGCGATCAATGCTGACAAAATTACTCTACAAGATCATTTGTAGAGTAATTTTGATAATTACTAATAATTACAAAAATGCCACCGCGTTTTTCAGCAAAACCTTCATTTCGTACGTTTTGTACGTTAAAGTTATTTGTATTTGATCTTCTGTCTAAAATTGTATTCTTTCAACTTAAAATCTGTAAACTTAATCTTTAATATCTTAAGTTTTTTTTTTCAATTGAATTTTTTTTTGATACAAACCGGTTGTAATTTACTCAAATTTTAAACTTCAACCAAGCTTCAATTTTAGGATATGTTGAAAACAAAACGAATTTTAACAAGGCGGGAAAGAACAAAATCTCCAAAACCACCAAACACAAATTCAAAATTTCCCAAATCACTCTCATTGGCCACTTAACTTTCACACGGATCACCTCAAAACAAAATCCCACCGTCAATCATCCCTAAATCCAACCGCCAAAAACAATCCAATTCATATCTCCACAATCCTCCTCATTCACAAACCACCACTATATAAACGAACATTTCACCGGTAACAAAGAAACCAACAAACCATTTATTATTATTCACCGATAAACAAACAAACAAACAATCCGATCAGATGGAGGCCACCGGAAAAGCTAAAAAGGGTGCCGCAGGTCGCAAAGCAGGCGGACCAAGGAAGAAGGCCGTCACCCGGTCTATCAGAGCCGGTCTGCAGTTCCCGGTCGGTAGAATTGGCCGTTATTTGAAGAACGGTCGTTATGCCAAACGTGTTGGAACCGGTGCTCCGGTTTATCTTGCTGCTGTGCTTGAATACCTTGCTGCTGAAGTAAGTTTTGTTAGATATTATTGTTTTTTATAGATGTTGTAGTTTCAATTTTGTAATTTGAAGTTTTAGGGTTTCGTTGATAGAATTAAGGATTTCAAAATTAACTTGGAAATTGTAAATTACGGTTTTAAAATCAACCTGATTATTACAAAACTAGGGTTTCTATGTTGTAATTTGATGTTTTAGAGTTCCGTTGATAGAATTAGGGTTTATATGTTCTAATTTGGGCTATTAATCAAGAATGTTGCAAAATTAGAGTTTCTATGTTGTAAATTGGGGCTATTAGTCTGGAATGATTCCATAATTAGGGTTTCTATGTTGTAATTTGGGGCTATTAGTCTAGAATGATTGCAAATTAGGGTTTCCATGTTGTAAATTTGGGGCTATTACTCTGGAATTACTATGAATAATGGACGAGTTAAATAATTATTTTGTTGACCGAGTTTGTAATTTAGGGCTGTTAATTTGTAGCTTTTTCCAGGTATTGTGGTCAAATTCCTGTCATGCATAAAATTAGGGTTTGAATGCGTGCCCTAATTGGAAATTATTGGATGCAGGTGTTGGAATTGGCGGGAAATGCAGCTAGGGACAACAAGAAGAACAGAATAAACCCAAGGCATGTTCTGTTGGCAATTAGGAATGATGATGAGCTTGGAAAGCTTTTGGCTGGTGTGACGATTGCTCATGGTGGTGTTCTACCAAACATTAACCCAGTTTTGTTACCAAAGAAGACTGCTGCGAAAGAACCGAAGTCGCCTGCTAAAGCTACCAAATCTCCCAAGAAGGCTGCCGCCTAGATGTTAGATTTGTTGTTGTTCTTATGTGATGTGATTGTAGTTAAATTGAGAATGAATCTAGCTTTATGTTAATTGTTATATTGTTTGTTAATGTATGGTAGAAACCTCTGGTTTCTGTTTTATTTTGTTAAGTGGTATTGTTACATTCTTAATAATAATAACACCAAAATATAAAAACCCCTAACCTGATATTGTAAAGTCATGTGTAGTGGGGGTTATACAACGCTATATTGGGCTATAACGGCCAATATTCAACACTGCTCTTCCGGTGTTATGTGGGGATATGGAACATGGTTGTGATATGCATAGCAGTGTCACGGTGTTTTTCCTTTCACACATACGTATATATGTATAATTGAAGTGGGTATAACCTTAATACACACTCAAGTTATATCTCCCATTTTTTAAAGGTTTGTCGTGTGTTGTATGAGCACGACTGTAGGCGTCCTTTATTTAGATAAAAAGAGCGAAAAATTTATCGCCTCATTTTAGGTTAAAAAGTGATTGTAAGAAGGCGAACGTAAGGTCAATTAAGTTTACAGTAAAGAACTTGTAGCGCCATTCGTAAGGTGAGAAACCACGAGGATGGGAAATTGTCGAGCAATGGGATCTCTTGGCTGTGGCTGAGTATATCGCGCATTGACAAAGATTTACTTCAGATGGGTGTCTCACCATTGACTCTAATTAAGAGGTCACTTGGTATTTGTGATCTAACAAGGTTTAGGAAAGACGTGTGGCTGTGTAGGTTCCTTTTAAAATATTTGTTCATGAGATTCATAAGCTAGAAGTGGTCAAAACATGTTTGGTCAAAGATGGTCTCACGGGAGGTAATTCTCCAATTACCTGTCATATTGTTTTATTCAGTTCTGTACAATATTTGTCTTGGTGTTTAATCGGTCTCGAAGGCTTTGGTACAAAATGGGTTAAAATCGGTTTTTGAATGGTTGTCGGTTTATTACTTCTCTTTGTACAAAGTGCCTTTGAGAGTTATACATAAGTTAGATGGATCAAGGAGGCAATTTTTATGGGGAGGGAAGGAGGGTAAAAAGTGTACGTATTGGGTCCAATGGGAGAAGGTAATGAGGCCGATCGACAAAGGAGGTTTGGGATTATCATCTCTTAGTGAATTTAATCTTTTGACGAAGTGTTGATGCCGTCTTAAACAAGAGGGTTTCAAGCTATGGAGTAATGTTGTTAGTGCTTTACATAAATTCGGTTGATGGTTCGTATATTCCTGTGAGAGTGGGGGCCACGGGTGTATGGAAGTGTATTGCGGGTTTGGATAAAGATCTTCGAAGTAGAAATGTTGTTGTTTGTAAGTTAATAAAAGGAAATTTGGGTAATGGTGAGCGAATTTGTTTTTGGTTGGATTTGTGGGTCGGGGAAGGTACTTTGAGGGAGCTTTTTTTTGCGTTGTACAAATTGGAGAATACCAAAGATGTCAAGGTGGCAACTCGAGTGCATATGGTAGATGGGCAAATTGTTTTTTCTTGGGATTGGGTTCGCGAACTAGTGTCAATCAGGAGATTGAAGAGCTAGAAAAATGTCAAAGAATGGTGTCACATATTTCTTTCTTAAACAAAGAGGATGCTTGGAGTTGGAAGGCGGATAAAAATGGTTTCTTTTTCGGTTAAGTCGATGAGAAAGCTGCGTTTGGAAGCAGGTTTAGAGGTTGACCCGTTAGTTTTTCGGCGGAATAAATGGGTTGCCAAAGAAGGTGAATTTGTTTGGTTGGAGGGTGTGGCTTAATAGGTTGCCAACGAGAGAGAATTTGCAGGTTTGCAACATTCATTTGGCTTCAAATATGTGCCCGCTTTGTGATGAGGTAGCAGAATCAATAGATCATTTGCTTTCAGGTTGTAGGTTCGCTAATGAAGTTTATATAGCTAGATAACTAAATAACTGCAGCGGAATGTATAAAAAAACATTGTACAGACAAAAATTTGACCCAAAATTCTTTGAAGAAAATCTCGGTTTTGCATGTGAAGAATTGAAAACATACAAAATGGAAGATATGACAACTAGACATACGATCACTTATAGCAACTAGTAATTTTTCTGTAATGGTGATTACTCCCAATGATGCAGTAATTGTTCAATTTGGCTCCCATTTGTCAGAAATTTCGAGACTTCAATGAAACGTACTTCATTTAATGTTGTCATCTCCCTGTTCAGGTGTTATGATCTTGGCAACTTCAACAAAGATCAATCTACCATCTATTATCTGTGCCAAACAAATCCGAAAATTAGCTCAAGATCAGTAATCTAAATTTAAGAACACTAGACCTCATTACACTGTTGTACGTAGATATACATTATACACATGTGACATGCAGGACCAACAAGAGCATCGATACCCGCAAGTCATAAAAACTGTTTCAACTTTATCACTCTTTCTGAGTCTATCATATTGTTTGATTCAGTTTTGAACAATTTTTGTCATATTGTTTCCATGTTTATTCATAAGAGGAACCGGATATCAAAATAAGTTCTTGCTTAATGCATATTTTATATCAAGTTATATTGAAATGTTCTTTTGACATTCTGAAATTGTGTTATGAGCATGCATGTGTAAGAAAAAGAAGTAGATATGCATGTTTGTGCATCTTAAAAGAGTAGATTCAGTAAGCCGAAAAATGATCATGATGAACTGTGCCGATTGCACGCGCATTCGATGTTATTGTGAAGCCTATAGCTAGATAACTGATAACTTAATAACTGCAGTGAAATATATATAACAAAACAGAGTGAAGACGAAAAAAAAAAAAAAAAAACCGTACCCAGTAAATCCCACAAATAGCAAAGCTATTGGCAGAGTCTGAGGAGGGTGGGATGTAGGCAAACCTTACCTCTATTCCTAGGGATAAAGAGGTTGCTTCCAGAGAGAGCCTCGACTCCAACGCATATAGTAGACAAAAAGCCAGCAAGAAAATATAACAAAAAACTACCAGTAACCCAAACAAAAGAAGTGGTGGAAGCGTAACATATCAAAAAAAGAAGCAAATATGACATAACAAAACAATATATAGGCATACGTAGAAGTATGCAAACATTTGCAAAGTCCATCTAAAGTAAAGGAATATCTAAGCCCCTAAGACAAATACAGGCCACATTTGTATTATGAAGTCTTATTAACCTATTTATAAAGTGAGCTTCTTTTCTCATAACTCAAATGAGACATTTGAGCAATATTAAATCCCCACATTTAACCTTGTAGATATATAAACCAGGTGAAGTCTTTACACTTAACCCACTCATCAAGATCACACGTCTAAGATCGTCCCATATGAAGCTCAAGAAACACACGATTCCTACAAATCATCTAACATCAACTTACACTAAACAATAGGTTTCTGCATGATAAGATTAAGACGTGTAACGGTCCAAATTAGTTATCGATAGCGAATAGCGGTCAATAGCGACAGGCTACCTATATGCTACGTAGCGATAGCGACGAAATAGCACCCGCTATTTCGTGTTTAGCGATAAGGTAGTAGAAAATTTTAAAAAATAAAAATATAGCTATTTATAATTATATGTATATATTATAATGTTAATTTTATACTTTATTTGTATAGATTTGTAAGTTTAGGAACCAAATGTAAACTGGTGAAGATAGAGGAGGTTAAATGTTAAAATACACAACTAATTTCACTCTTTTTATGTAAAAATTTACAAGTTAGAGGACAAATGTAAACTACAGAAAGACAGAGAGGGGCTAAATTGTAAAACTACACAAACTAATTAAAACCTAAATATCTAATTCGTCACCCCATTTGTAACCTCCGCCGTCCAGATCCACCGCCACCATGAAATTACAGAAAAGCAGTGGGAAAACTACTATAAATGCCATCAAAACAAGGTACCGCCTATGATGCACTGGGACGGGTACGGGAACGGGGTACGGGGACGGGTACGGGAAACGGCAAAACTAAAAAATTCAAGAAGCGGGGACGGGACGGGTACGGGAATAAAAACATATAAAAAATTAAATATATATTAAAGATAATGTACCACAAAACCCCAAAATAGTTATATATTGATATAAAGTTCAAAAATCTCATATCTTCATAATTAAAATTAAACTAAATATACAAAAAATACTATGTTTCAAGTTAGTGGCGTTCAAAATAACCCATAATCCTAAAATAACCCATCATCCTAGGCCCAATTCTCTTTTTAAGTTATTAATGGCCCATAGTAACAAGTTACCCTACTAAAAACAAAACAGCCGCCTCCCTCCTTTCATCTTCGTTTTGGAGATCAGAAATTCAGAAGTGAACATGTTAACATTCCTCTTATCATTTCTACCTACTCCCCTTAATTAGTTTTTCTCTCATTTATCGATCTAAATTGAAGCACTTGGTGTTGCCCCTTGCAAATCGATGTTTGGATCTTGATCAACAGTTCATTGATGGGTGTTCAGATATATTCAAAGTCTGGATGTGAGTTTCGCCGGTCCGGCTATGAAAAACCAAAAAAAATAAACGGAAACATGTCGGAAACGTTTCCTGCACGTCCCCATAATCCGTCCCCTGCTGCATCACGAATTCATGCCGTCCCCAACATGTCGGGGACGTTTCCCGGCCGTCCCCGTGCCGTTTCCGTCCCCTAGCAGTCCCCGGGACGGGAGACGGCACCTGCTAGGCGTTTCCGTGCATCATAGGGTACCGCTTCTTTCTTTCCATCAATTTGAGCCTCTGGTTTCCCTCTTCCTCGTTTCCGGAAAAAGTTGCAGCACCGGCGCCGTAATCTGCCGTCGGACGTCGATATTTGGTCGCATGGTACCTTGTAGCGGCATATGGCCGCGTCGCTACGCTATTCGCGATAGCGTCTGCTATGGACGCTATTGATAACTATGCGGTCCAATATATTTCTACCAATTATTTAAACTAATCCTTGTTTGAAAATTTGGAACTTCGGTGACACTCTTCGCCCGTATGCGCATATAATGTATATATGTGTGGGACCTCAGGGGGCAAAAGTGAAAGTGCACTAATTTTAACGTTATTTTACTAATTTCGTGAAAATAACGTTAAAAGTGGGGGACGCCGGACGGTTAATCATGCATCATGTGGTGGGCGTTGATAGTCGAAAGACAAGGGGGTATATGCACTAATCAGCCTTTGTCCCAATTGTTGAGTGTTGTGTGCCTTATGTCCAAGGCTTGATGCAAAACTACCATCGAGCCGGGGGTCTCACTGGAAGCAGCCTTTCTATACCTACGGGTAGAGGTAAGGTTGTCTACATCTTACTCTCCTCAGACCCTACCTTAGCTTTGCTATTGATAGGATTTACTTAGTATGATGATGATAATGATATACCCTTGTAATTGGAACCTTAATAACATCTTTATTTCTTGACATCATATAACTACAAACTCAAATAGTTCTCCAAATCATTTCAGTTCAAATCAAAAGTGTAATTTAAGTATTTAAACATTCACATTTTCTTGACTCCAGGTTCTGAGATTAAAGATTTAAACTTTATCATACACCAAAAATCTTAATAACTTGCAAAGATAAGAAACTACCTTCCCATTCATAGCTTTCAATGCATTCTGTGCATCAACATCTGATTCAAATGTAACAAACCCAAACCCTTTTGGCCTCTGAGTTCTTGGATCAACAACAAGTCTAGCTGCAACACATGAATTAGGGTTTAAAAATATGATAACCCACATTTAATTCGACAAAAGGCGACCAATTTTGGCATGTAATAAAGCAGGGGATGATTAAAATTAGCAAAAAGAAATGTGAAAATGAACATGTACCTTGAGTGATTGCACCGAATGGTGAAAAGAGTCTTTTCAAGTCCTTAGGTGTAGTGTAAAACGACAATCCTACATGTAAGTTATAGCGGATCTTTAATTACTCGTAGCGAAAGGGAGAAATTAGGGTTTCAGGGGATGTGAGAGAGAGAGGATTACTGCTCACAAAGAGTTGGGAACCAAGCAATCTCTTTGCCATCGTAATGCCACCAAAACCCTGTTTCTTCTTTGCTGCTGTCTTGTATTTAGTTTTTCAATCCTCATAAAATCCCATCGATAGCAAAACTAAGGTAGAGTCTTACCTCTACCCGGTAAAATATAGACAGTCTTACCTCTACCCGGTAGAGATAGAGAGACTGCTTCAGTGACACCTGTTGTAAATAATCTGATTTGCAGAGTCGAATAGGAACCGGAAATAAAACCGAAACAACTTGGATTCTCTTGGAATCGTGACACACTTTCAGATCAAACATTTGATGGTACACTCAAAGATTTGATCGGATAAGACCAAGAGTCGTCAAGAACGAATTTGGTAATTGTTGAGAAGTTGCGTACCTTTTTCTGTTCGTATGTTCGAACCAGTTTTCAAGTTTCAACCAAGATAAAACTGTATCTTCCTTTTCGTGTACATTGTTTGCACACCAAAAAACATCGGTTTATTATATTTCATTTTTATCAAATTGACATGGAGCCTTCCACCAAAGCCCAACGGTTTGTTGTTTTGGTTTTTAAGAAACCATCAGATTTATCCATGCAAGCTAAGGCCCACATGTAAATTAATAAAACCAATTAATTATATGAAGGCCCAAGATTAGTTATTAAATATATATACATTTAATTTACAAGTTTGTAAATAAAATCAAAACCGATAATACGCCATATCTTGTTAATATCACACGAGCATGCACTCCCGCATCTCCTAACTCGTCCAATTATTAACAAGATTAACTTGGTCGACAAGTTAGTCCCATATCACGAAAATACGTTGATAACACTAAAATTACCAACAACACCCCGGCTCAACTTGTATTTAGTTGTTAAAAGTTGTAAATTGTAACTGGATAGGTAGCGTCTTGTTATGGGTCTTCGTGTATTTTTTATGATATAAAAGTTCGTTACCTTCCAAAAAAAAGTTGTTAAAAGTTTAGGTGGTCTTTTTTATGTTAATGTTTGAGTGTACTAGGCGTTGGTATGTCAAGCCTAGTTGGTGTGTCCTCTTCGGGCATGCCCTTGTTCTTAATTTTCCATTTATAACATTTACCTAGGGTAATCCCTTTACCCAAAAAAGATACTTTTCTGAAATTGAGCTATCAAACTTAGTTTTGGGATCAAATTGGTATCTCTCTCGGTACTAGAGCTTAGTCGGTGTTTTGGTCAAAAATCAAGCAATGACAATATAACCAAACTTTCTGTTGTGAGGTATGATGCTTGAATTGATGAACAACAATAAGGATCACTAGGAAATGTAATGAACAAGTGACACGAAGATTTATACGAGGAAAAAGCCCTTGATCAATGAATGATCTCCGGCATAAAAAACCTCGGGTGATGGAAACTACCGATCACCAACTCAAATTAAACAATAAATGTGTTACAACTTCGGATGATAGCGAGCTAAGTACAAGGATCACTATAGTGTATTGTGTGTAAAAGTGTGTAATCGCCAAGTGAGTTCACGAGAGCTGGTGAGAGCAGTTGTAAGAGTGTGTGTGTAGCCAAAAATAGCCAAGTGTTTTCTAATTAGCTCGCTACCCCTTTAAAAATATAAAATATCTACTCTAACTAACATTCCGCAAATGGTGCAAGTCCTCCACGACTCCATAACGTCCACTTCTGGCCAAGCACGTGCGGAATAAACATAGAATATGCTCCAGGAATATCGCCAAGACCAAGTCCAAGTTGATACTCCTGCAAAACAATTTCGAATTCAAAGTAGACAACTGTTAGTACAAGGATCCTTATGATGATCCATGATCCTAATCCTGCAACACTTCTGAGGATCACTACTTCAGACATAATTGAGGATCACTAAACCCAACAGTAAATGAGGATCACTGATCATTTAGAAATCCACCCCTAACAATTGCCCCCAAAATATAAGGAGTAATTATGTAAATAAATGAGTTATATTTTGTTCTTATCCGCAATTAACCAACGGATAACTAGCCGTTATAATCGGACTAGCCGTTGCGAACGTGACGTCACTGAGGTGACTATCCTGCAGAATCATCATTATAAATAGGAGTTAGAGATAGAGATCATTTCACATTTAAATTCAAGAGAACTCCCTTTAAATTCACATCCGACGATTAAGCAGGTATTTCTCTTCCTCTTCTTCCTTTACGTTTTCTTTCTTTGCTCCTTTCTTTACCTTCTTCGAAACCAAGATGATGCTAAGATCCTCACCAACCAAGGATCATAAGAAGGACAGTCCTCTCAAGAGCCAGGGGATCATCAAAGATTCACCGAAAGAAAGATGTTGCTTCTCTGACCCACAAATAGATAGAATCCGGCATTGCTTCCCGGCGAACACCACTTTCAAATCGTTTGATCCCACTGTTCTGAGTGATTACGTTTCCGAAACTTGGGTAGCTTTCCCAGTCACTCCTTTCTCAATAGGATACTTGTATCCTTTCCCTGAATTCACCCAATCATTTTTCTCCCTCACCGGCATCTCCTATATTCAAGCTATGCCAATGATCTGGAGGGTCTTATATACCCTTGAAAGGATCATTGAGCAAGAAGGAATTAACCTGGGAATGTCGGAATTGGCCGAGATGTATGATCTCACAACATTTGGATCCCACCGATATTTATTCAAGCGTAAACCCGGAGAAGAACATCCCATCTTTAAAGCTACTAAGAATGATACCAATTGGAAACGGTGGTTCTTCTTTGTCAGAAGGGATTCTATCCCGGATGGAAAGGATCTGCCAAGGAAGTGGAGCACTCATGGTAGGATAGATGATCCTTAGAAGGATCACTGAGTAAGCTCAATTATGATGATGATTACTAATATGCTTCCGTTTCTCTTGTACAGCCATCACAATTTCACATATTATACCTTCACCTGCCACCGAGGAGAGACTTGCTGCTTTCAGAAGACTTGATCCTGCAACAAGGTCATTCAAAACAAACACCCAGGATTCACAGGAAGTATCCTCAGGTTCTGTTACTATGTCAAGTAAGTATCCTGTACTTTTTATATTTAAATGTTTGAATAGATAGTTAAAAAGAAACAGGATAAATATACTTATCTGTTTTGGGTGTGTAGGCGCTGGAAAGTCATCAAAATCTGCATCCAAATTCAATGTCACTGAGCTTGACACCGTCCGATCCAAGAAAAGGGTTGCTGCTAGCCCCTCCGTTGTAATCCCCAAAGCTACCACTTCAAAGGGAAGGGGTGGAAAGAAGAGAAAAACCTCTGAAGCTGACAACCTCCAAGGCTTACTGTAACGACTCACACAAAAATGTCCTAAAAACGTTTCGTAAGTATAAACCCGGACCCCTGATGTAACAACTCTTATTAAAAATACTATTTCTTATTTTAATTTGCCCAAAAGGAAACCCTAATTGAGACACTCAAGTAATCCTGCACAAACCCTAAAAATTTCAGAACAATCGTAATCAGGATCAGGGCCCCTAAAACTCAGGGGGGGGGGGGGGGTATTTCCCATTTACAATTATCATCACAGTTTGCTGTCAGAATCGAATTTTCTCGATCCGTCGACTCAGCTAACCTACAAATACACGCGGCAACCTGAGGTTAAAAGTAACCCGTCGCGCCACGCGACGCGCACCCAAGGACCTCTCGCGTGGCGCGAGAGGGACAATTTTTCAGTATAAATAGAGGGCATTGGCACTTGATTTCTGGCATTGGTTCGACATTCAAATTCGTTTCCTACACAGAGTTATACTCCAATTCGTTCAAAATCACACTTTCACGTAGAGAGACGCTGCTACGAATCCAGGGTATTAACTCGATCACTGTTACAATTCTTTCCTTTCCTTTTATTATATTAATTAGTAGCTCGGGATCATGCCTTCTAAATCCCGAAACTCTGCCCGTTATTAGGGTAATAGCTTTAATCACTGGTACGATACTTTATCCGATCGATTGAAACTATCCGATGGATGTTTAAGTGCTGCTCAAACTCGGGTTATACTTTGTCATTCGTCGTGAATTCGATGAATGTTTAAGTATCGCACTTTGTCATTCATTGTGAGGGTTTCTATCTCGTGATTGTCGTTAAAGTTGAATTGAGTTAATACACTAATACGAGTTCCAATGTATCTAGAAATTAGAACTCGTAAGCAGGTAGCTGCTAGAATACTTAAAAGCTAAGAAACTTAATAGTTAAATAAACTTAGCAGTTAAGTTAACTGAGTAGATTAATTAATATGTTAATTAAGTTAAGTATGATTAATTAATCAGTTAATCAAGATTAATTAATCAGTTAATCAATATTAATTAAGTTAATCAAGATTAATTAAGTTAATCAAGATTAATTAAGTTAAGCAAGATTAATTAAGCTAAGCAAGATTAATTAAGCTAAGTAAGATTTATTTATCACCTAAATAGATATACATGAAAAATAGATATATATGGGGTAGATATTATCTAAAGAAGATTTTATCTAAGGAAAGTATTACCTAGGGAAGGTATTATCTAAGGAAAGTGTTATTCAGGGAAGGCTTTATCAGGGGAAAACTTATCTAGGGAAATTCTATATAGGGTAAAACTTATCCTCTTACCTATAAATAGGAAGCTTATGATTCATTTTCCTTTGTTCATTTCTTCTATTCTTCTCTCTATACGTTGGTGTTTCAACCAATAATCACTGAAGCGATGTTCTGTCCGATCGATTCAGGAACCATCTAAAGAATGCCACAGTGTTATACTTTGTGAATTTCGGTAAACGGAATCCAAACTGCTATACTTTGTGAGTTCATTAAATGGATACCAAAGTACTGTCTGAATAAGACTATACTTTGTGAATTTCGTTAAGGTTCGAATCTCGTGACTACCATTAAGGTTTGATTTGGGTTTTTACACAAATACGTATTCCATTCTGTTAAACTATATGTTTAACTACCAGAATACTCCCAAATATACAATCAAACAAGCTGTTAAATCATCAGAAGATTCAGAACAATAAAGTATACGCTTAATTATCAGAAGGAGTAGAATCAAGAAGCTTGTTAAATCAATACTGCATGCTTATAAAGTGAGTCATTCTCTTTTTATCAAATTACTTTACAAAAGCATGTTTATTTTCAAAGGTTATAATTACAGGGATTAAGTCTATGTAATCTGAAATTACTGCCAGTATGTGGGGGGATGTGCACATAGCTACTAATTATTTATCATTTGTGGGTGAACAGACCCAACAAGTGATATGTCCACAGTCACAAGTCCGGTCAAGTGACAACTGGTTCAGTTAATTTAAAAGATAGAGACATTGTAATTGCTCTTAATACTGTAAATTATAACAAACAGGTCGTTTTAGTAAAATGAACGATTCACTCAGTATTTCCCGCTGACAAAACCTTTTTAAAACGCGTTTCAGGTAATTACAGTATATTGGAGTAAGAGATGGATACGGAACTGAAAGGCATCAAGAAGTGGCTTATTTTATTAATTAAATCAAATTAAGAAATATTGTTTTATGTAATAAAATTTATCTTTATTAAAGCTACCATTGTAAAACATGGGTTTATCCCATCTATTTAATAAATAAAATCCGGTGTTTTCTAAACTCTGATATTTTTCCTAACTCACGGTCCTGACGAAATTTCCGCTGCAACGTTTTCAAAATAATCACCGGTACCACTGGGCTGTTCGCGACTCCCGATTCCGTCCAGGGTGGGTCGGGGACCGTGACAGAAGGTGGTATCAGAGCCACTGCTTAAAGCCAATAGGTGTTGTGATAAAAATACCTAAGCTTATATAAAAGAGTTAGGAGATTGCCATTAACTGGTAGCACACCTGATAGCATTTAGACTTGAACTTAAGAAAATATGCCTTAGTATCAGCTTCAAGATAAGCTAAGTACTTGTGTAAATAAAGTATGATGGGAATGGTAATTAGAATATTGCAAGATATGATAAATAAGCAAGAATTAATAGTAATTATTGCTTATTGATATTACTTGGTCTGGAATAAGATATGTTACGGGAATACAAATTTCCTTGATTCTGGATAAAAGCCCTATTAAGGGAGGCACTCTTAAAAATCTTGAAAAGATACTATTTATGGGAAATAGAAAATTTTCTCCGGCAATACTGGGTATGGTGTAGCAGACTCTCCAGTTTGTTCGGATATACTAAGATTACCTCTCCGGCGAGAACCGGGTAAGACGGGGTATGTAATATGTCAAACAAGTGACAAGATTTCCCTAAATAATATCATGGCCTGATATCTGACTTGTTTTTGGAAATATGAATCTGTTAAATACATTGACCTTATAGAGGGTATGTATATTACAGCATGTGAAATATATGATTATATAAATATGTATATCTATAAGAAATTCCAAAAGTCAATTAAGAATAAAGCAAAAGCATATGTGTCTAGATTTCTTTATCAGAAATCTCTCGTATACATCTATCATTCTGATATCAAACATTATTTCGTTTGATCATCTACCTCGTAATTTGTGCGACAATATAAACAATGGAAACTCTTTAAGTTGACAAAAGTATAAGAATTACCAATGCGTTACCATATACTATAACGCAAGTAAGAAGCATGTAAAGTTGTGCTACTGCCAAGAAAACACATGAAACTTAAATTATACGTCCACAGACGTCAAAATATTTCACACACGACTTTCGAGACAAGACCATTGGAAATATGATTGGGCACGACAACAACAATGCTCATCTCAGCAGTGGAGAACTACTGATAAAAAAGCGGCACTTTGCCACATACAAATCGACATAAATCTCGCTGAGGTAAGTTGGAACAAGATTTCACAATCATCGGTGCACAGTCTAATCAGAATCATAATTATTATCACTGCAAAAAGGAGTCACATATCTTTGCAAAATCCCCTATTTCATTTTATTCGACATTCCTGGGTAATGTCACTTAACAACGGTTATAACCCAAAATTCCAGATGAAATTCTTAAATTTCTTTTGTTAAAATTCTGACCTCTGTGAATAGACTTTTGCATTTCTACTTCCCCTAATGGTCATCATACCATGAGGATTTCTTTCATAGTAGCAAATATTAATCTATTTTATTTCTTGGTAAATCCACACGTTACACATGCACTGTTTGTTGCGCATGTGCTTCATTCGATTTATGAAGGCCACTGGAGGACTTCATTCCTATTTGTTATTTTATCTAAACTCAAATATCGTTTCGCTATACTTGATCTTTGCATTGTAAACCACATTATTGCAAAACGATGACTCTTTGATATCGAGTCAATGAATTTCTTGAAAATCTCAATTTCCTTTGGCATACATGGTTTTTGTTGTAACCATGTCCGAACTTTCTTATTTGATACATGAACTCGTTTTATTTGAAACAAGTTTAATTGTTTGAACTTGCTCGCATTACATATTCATTTCAAGGTACCATATGATGGATTGAAGCTATCATATTCAAAATAGTCCCACCAAGCACTTCATTTGTTTTGCTTGGTCTTCAACTTCATTGAATTGTTTCTTTGATCACCTTGTGGTGACATTTTCATCAAATTGAAGCTTGCGCTAATCTCGTTTGCACACATCATATACAGATTTAATTTATTTATTTACTTATATTGAATCCGCTTTGTTGGTTTGTCCTATAAAAGCAATCTTAACACAATCGTGTGCTAAGATAATGATACACAAATTCATTTCATATTTCAGTGTATCTCTTAATGATTCTTATATCATCAATTGAGCCTTTCGTAATCTTTAATGCTTTATCATCTTTGATCGAAAAACATTATTCAATTGTTTCAATTTCAGTAAAAAAAAATCCTACTAAATTTGTTTGAAACAAACATTCGAACTTACTTCGTTGAACTTTCATTTAATTTCAAACACGGTGAAACTCATTTCATTCACCGCTACTATTATTTCGATTACTACACCTTGTGGCGTCACCATAAATTTGTAGCTTGAGCTAATTTCACTTTCACACCTGATGTACGGATTTATTTATTTATCCCTGTTGGTTCATTATCTTAACCAGTCTTAATACAATTATGTATTAAGATAAGAGTACACAAATTCATATTATATTCCTGTGTACCTCTAAAGATTCTTTCATTTAAAATTCTATAATTTTCATTTTGATCTATTCATCATCAATTGAAAAACCTATAATTTGAAATTTTCTTCAGTAACGGTGAATTTGTTCGGTCACCGTAATTATTGAACTATTTCAATCGTTACGACACCTTGCGGTATCGGCATAAAATTGTAGCTTGCGCTAATCATAATCATACGAATTATTCAAAACCACGTATGTCTTTCCTTTGACTCATCATTTAAAAAAAAAATAGTCTTAATGCAATTATGTATTAAAGACAATTATACACTAAACTCTATTGTATTTCGGTGTATCCTTGCATGTCAACACATTGATTTTTCTCATATCATAATTCTATAGTTGACAAATTATTTTCGTGTTTCTATTTTTATTTGAGCTTGTGGATTCTAAGTCGTCTTCAGTTGACAATCAAAGTAAGTTTCCTTTGACAATGACTTCTATTATTTCTAAAGTCATTTACAACTTGTAAATATTCACATCCATTGACCATATATCTCTTTTAATTTAAACCTAGTCACCTTGAAAATTTTAAAATTTCATCTCATTCATTTGACATCGATCTCTTGAATTGATTTAGTTGAGTATTAAGTCCAATTTATTGTAAAATTCATATTCACAAAATTTGATATTTTGTACCATCTTCCTTAAAACTGTTCTTACTAACTAAAACATGACATAATTCTAAAAGAGATATCGTAGCCTAAATCTCGAGGACGAGATTTAAAACAAGGTGGGGAGAATGTAACGACTCACACAAAAATGTCCTAAAAACGTTCCGTAAGTATAAACCCGGACCCCTGATGTAACAACTCTTATTAAAAATACTATTTCTTATTTTAATTTGCCCAAAAGGAAACCCTAATTGAGACACTCAAGTAATCCTGCACAAACCCTAAAAATTTCAGAACAATCGTAATCAGGATCAGGGCCCCTAAAACTCAGGGGGGGGGGGGTGGGGGGTATTTCCCATTTACAATTATCATCACAGTTTGCTGTCAGAATCGAATTTTCTCGATCCGTCGACTCAGCTAACCTACAAATACACGCGGCAACCTGAGGTTAAAAGTAACCCGTCGCGCCACGCGACGCGCACCCAAGGACCTCTCGCGTGGCGCGAGAGGGACAATTTTTCAGTATAAATAGAGGGCATTGGCACTTGATTTCTGGCATTGGTTCGACATTCAAATTCGTTTCCTACACAGAGTTATACTCCAATTCGTTCAAAATCACACTTTCACGTAGAGAGACGCTGCTACGAATCCAGGGTATTAACTCGATCACTGTTACAATTCTTTCCTTTCCTTTTATTATATTAATTAGTAGCTCGGGATCATGCCTTCTAAATCCCGAAACTCTGCCCGTTATTAGGGTAATAACTTTAATCACTGGTACGATACTTTATCCGATCGATTGAAACTATCCGATGGATGTTTAAGTGCTGCTCAAACTCGGGTTATACTTTGTCATTCGTCGTGAATTCGATGAATGTTTAAGTATCGCACTTTGTCATTCATTGTGAGGGTTTCTATCTCGTGATTGTCGTTAAAGTTGAATTGAGTTAATACACTAATACGAGTTCCATTGTATCTAGAAATTAGAACTCGTAAGCAGGTAGCTGCTAGAATACTTAAAAGCTAAGAAACTTAATAGTTAAATAAACTTAGCAGTTAAGTTAACTGAGTAGATTAATTAATCTGTTAATTAAGTTAAGTATGATTAATTAATCAGTTAATCAAGATTAATTAATCAGTTAATCAAGATTAATTAATCAGTTAATCAATATTAATTAAGTTAATCAAGATTAATTAAGTTAATCAATATTAATTAAGTTAAGCAAGATTAATTAAGCTAAGCAAGATTAATTAAGCTAAGTAAGATTTATTTATCACCTAAATAGATATACATGAAAAATAGATATATATGGGGTAGATATTATCTAAAGAAGATTTTATCTAAGGAAAGTGTTATTCAGGGAAGGCTTTATCTGGGGAAAACTTATCTAGGGAAATTCTATATAGGGTAAAACTTATCCTCTTACCTATAAATAGGAAGCTTAGGATTCATTTTCCTTTGTTCATTTCTTCTATTCTTCTCTCTATACGTTGGTGTTTCAACCAATAATCACCGAAGCGATGTTCTGTCCGATCGATTCAGGAACCATCTAACGAATGCCACAGTGTTGTACTTTGTGAATTTCGGTAAACGGAATCCAACCTGCTTTACTTTGTGAGTTCATTAAATGGATACCAAAGTACTGTCTGAATAAGACTATACTTTGTGAATTTCGTTAAGGTTCGAATCTCGTGACTACCGTTAAGGTTTGATTTGGGTTTTTACACAAATACGTATTCCATTCTGTTAAACTATATGTTTAACTACCAGAATACTCCCAAATATACAATCAAACAAGCTGTTAAATCATCAGAAGATTCAGAACAATAAAGTATACGCTTAATTATCAGAAGGAGTAGAATCAAGAAGCTTGTTAAATCAATACTGCATGCTTATAAAGTGAGTCATTCTCTTTTTATCAAATTACTTTACAAAAGCATGTTTATTTTCAAAGGTTATAATTACAGGGATTAAGTCTATGTAATCTGAAATTACTGCCAGTATGTGGGGGGATGTGCACATAGCTACTAATTATTTATCATTTGTGGGTGAACGGACCCAACAAGTGATATGTCCACAGTCACAAGTCCGGTCAAGTGACAACTGGTTCAGTTAATTTAAAAGATAGAGACATTGTAATTGCTCTTAATACTGTAAATTATAACAAACATGTTGTTTTAGTAAAATGAATGATTCACTCAGTATTTCCCGCTGACAAAACCTTTTTAAAACGCGTTTCAGGTAATTACAGTATATTGGAGTAAGAGATGGATACGGAACTGAAAGGCATCAAGAAGTGGCTTATTTTATTAATTAAATCAAATTAAGAAATATTGTTTTATGTAATAAAATTTATCTTTATTAAAGTTACCATTGTAAAACATGGGTTTATCCCATCTATTTAATAAATAAAATCCGGTGTTTTCTAAACTCTGATATTTTTCCTAACTCGCGGTCCTGATGAAATTTCCGCTGCAACGTTTTCAAAATAATCACCGGTACCACTGGGCTGTTCGCAACTCCCGATTCCGTCCAGGGTGGGTCGGGGACCGTGACACTTACCTCTGATTCGTCATCAATTCCTCGAGTACTTCAATGATGTAAGGATCACTGACTCAGTTTAATTACCCTATCCACTTGAGGATCACCTGATCCTAATCTTTGCGTTGTCTTTATTGTAGAAATTTGCGGAGATCGAGGACTATGTTGGGAATGTTGAAGAGCTAGAGGAGAAACACTCCGACCTCCAAAAAGTAGCCATGCTCAAAGACCTCAAGATCGTTTCCCTTGAAAAGGATCTCAACGACGCCAAAGCTCAAACAGCTGCCATTCTGATCAATTTTGATTATGAGAAGAGCGAGATCACGGAGGATGCTAAGGTCTCCGCTGCCATTTCCATGTACAAGACCAAGCTACAGATGGCTCAAGAAGCTCAGGATCCCGCATTTGATAGGAGCAGCTGGGACATGGAAGGCTGGAAGGCCAGGCTGGCTGAGTTGGAGGATGAGGATGAGGCTGACGAGGTCCTGGCAATCGAGGCTAGTGGTAGTGGCAAGGATCACGCGAAGGATACTGGAGCTGGAGTGGATGATGATGCAGCGAAGGTGTAGGCTGCATGAATGGGCGATGAAGGACATTTCTAGACGTAGCCGGAGCCCATTTTTTAGTTTGGTTATGGTTTTTATTTTGATGATGTTTTGATGAACAATAGTTGGCCTGTACTTATACAATAGTAATTAGGGTTGAGGATCATGGATGATCCTTTGAACAATAGGTAGGATAATAGGTGGTGGATGGATCCTCTGTTTGGGGGATGAAGCCACTTGTTATCCTTCCGTCTTTAATTTCCTGCACTTGTTAGACCTATGAACAATGGACACCCTTTGCCAACCCATGTGGACGGGCCACGTTTTGCTGGTAGAAACGTGGGTTGGCAATTTTGACAACCTTAAAAGGGTTTAAGCTTTTGTGAATAAAATAACCTTAACTTTTTGGCTTATCCTGTGTTGATATCCTTGTTAGTATTTTACTTTCTAACTGTTGTGTTGTTCAATTTGTTTAAGCTTATCAAGTAAAGAAAGAATTTAAGAAATATCCTCAAAAAATTTTAGGATATGATCAAGAATCACATATCCTATAATCGATAAGTTCTGAAAAGTAATATAGTTTAAGGATCACAAGTTAAGTTGTCAAAGGATAAGGGTCATTCAAATAAATAATGAATAAAATCAAAATAGTTAAGGATCATACCTGAGAATCCAAGTTAGGATCCTATCTTTTAACACTTAATATCTGGATAACCCAGAAGACAAACCTTAGTAAAAGGTAAGGATCAAGGATCCTTAGTCGTTTAACTTCAAAAACCTGAAATAGGATACAACTTGGGACTAAGCCAATATAAGATGAAAGTTAGTAACTGGGGACAAGCCCAACAATTCTGGGGACAAGCCCAATATACTGGGGACAAGCCCAAATGATAACTAGGGAAAAGCCCAAAGGATAACCGGGGACAAGCCCAAAGGATAACCGGGGACAAGCCCAAAGGATAACCGGGGACAAGCCCAAAGGATAACCGGGGACAAGCCGAAAGGATCGTATGTAAACTGGAGTATGGCCCTCACTGGCGACTATCCAAACTTAGTGACATGAAAATGCCAAAACCTTAGCTTACGTGAAAACGTTAGAAACCTTAGGAACGGATGTATGGTACGTCTACCATTATACGTAGGATCCTGAATATAGCCAGTACAATGAAATTGTCAGCCCCTAAAGCAAGTACTGGTCCCATTGCCATGAACTATACCAGGATCATCGTGCGCTACTCGCGAAACTGGGGACAGGCCCAAACTGGGGACTAGCCCAAATAACTGGGGTCAAGCCCAAATAACTGGGGTCAAGCCCAAATAACTAGGGACAAGCCCAAATAACTGGATACTTCTGTGGATACTCAATCCTTAGTTAAGGATACCTGAACCTTCAAAACTCAGAACCAAGTAAACGGAGGATAAAGGATGCAGGATCCTTATCCTTATATAAGAGAATAAAAGAATGAAATAGTTTGAGATTAGAATGTTACCAGAAAGAGGATCATCTGTCTGTAAGGATCCTTCAAGGATACTTGTCAAATGAGGATCATGGATCCTAGTCACATAAAATACTTCTTCAAATGGACAGCATTCCAAGCTCTTGGTAGCAAATCACCTTCCATTGTTAGCAATCGATATGCCCCCTTTCCTGCTTCAGCTTCAATCAAATAGGGGCCTTCCCACTTTGGTGCTAGCTTTCCATCAGCAGGATTGGTGGTATTTTGAAATGCTTTCCTTAATACCATATCACCAACTTGGAATTTCCTGATCCTGACATTTTTGTTGTAAGCTCCAGCCATCCTTTGTTGATAACTGGCCATCCTTATCCTTGCCAAGTCCATGATTTCCTCTATAGTATCCAGGTCTTGAACCAAGTTTTCAGCATTTTCTTCAGGATCACGAATGCTTGTTCTTGCAGTTGGAACCACCATTTCTGTAGGGATCACTGATTCTGCCTCAAATACCAAAGAAAATGGAGTTTGGCTTGTAGCATTCTTGGGAGTTGTCCTATCAGCCCAAAGCACATAAGGTAGTTCTTCTGCCCATTTTCCTTTTTTGGATCCAAGCTTTTTCTTCAAATTGTTGATGATAATCTTGTTGGATGATTCTGCCTGACCATTAGCTTGTGGGTGGACTGGTGTTGATGTTATCATCTTAATCCCCCAGCTGCCACAAAAGTTAGTAGTTCTATTCCCAATAAATTGGGATCCATTATCACAAATAATCTCAGAAGGGATACCAAATCTAGTAATAATGTTTCTTTTAATGAAGGATATAACTTCCTTTTCTCTGACTTGAGCAAAGGCTTCAGCCTCTATCCACTTAGAGAAGTAATCAGTCATAGCAAGCATGAATACTTTTCCACCAGGTGCCTTAGGAAGCTTTCCAACTATATCCATTCCCCATCTCATGAATGGCCAAGAAGAGGATATAGGATGCAAGAGCTCTGCTGGTTGGTGAAGGATATTACTATGCCTCTGACAAGGATCACATTTCTTGGCATACTCCACAGCATCCTTCTTCATAGTGGGCCAATAGTATCCTGTCCTTAGGATCCTTGAGAACAATGCTCTGCCCCCAGTGTGATTTCCACAATCTCCTTCATGGAAATCCTTTAGGACTTCTTGGATTTCAGGATCCTCAATGCATCTTAAATATGGTCCTGCAAGAGATCGTTTGTACAACATATTATTAAATATTGTAAATTGAGATACCTTGAATTTGAAAGCCCTAGGGTTTTCTCCTGTATGAATCTCTCCGTGTTGTATGTATCTCATGATTGGAAGGATCCATGATCCTGAATGAGACTGAGTATCATCACCAGGGATGATTGCAGAATCCTCTCCTATCTCCATAACTACATGATCCTCAATAGCCGGGGTCGGGATATGGATAATAGGGATCTTGATATCCTCCGGGATCTTCAAGGATGATCCTAAATTGGCTAATGCATCTGCCTCTGCATTCTCTTCCCTTGGTACCTGTGTCAAACTAGAGGATACAAAAGAGAGTGCCAATTTTTTGACTATCTCCAAATATTTGATTAGCTTTTCACCTTTAACAGCATAGGATCCATTAAAGTGATTAGTGACCAGTAAAGAATCTACATGTACCTCAAGATACCTGATCCTCATATGCTTTGCAATTTGCAAACCAGCTATCAAGGCTTCATACTCAGCCTCATTGTTGGTAGTTTGAAATTCACAAGCTATGGAGTGGGGTATTATGTCCCCCTGTGGCGATTTTAGTAGTATTCCAAGCCCTGTTCCGTTTACATTGGAGGATCCATCAGTGAACAGTACCCAAGGATCATTGGTTTCTTCAAGCTGTTGGACTTCTAATTCAGCCTCCTTTTGCAAATCACTACTAAAATCTGCCACAAAGTCAGCTAAGGCTTGGGATTTGATGGCAGTCCTTGGTTCATATCTTATATCATATGCACTTAGCTTCACTGCCCACTTAGACATCCTTCATGACATTTCAGGTTTCCTGAGAACATTCTTAATTGGAAAATTAGTCCTAACAATAATGGCATGAGTCTCAAAATAATGTCTTAATTTAGTGGATGCCATAATTAATGCAAGGATAAGTTTTTCTAAATGTGAATACCTGGATTCAGCATCAAGTAAGCTCTTACTTACATAATAAACAGGATGTTGTGTACCTTGGTGATCCTTAACAAGGACCGCACTTACTGCTTTTGAGGATACCGCCAAATATAAGGATAACACATCTCCTTTTTCTGGTTTCATCAAAGCTGGGGCTGAGGATAGGTAATCTTTAAGAGCTCTGAGGGCACCTTCATGCTTCTCAGTCCATTCAAATTTCTTGTTTTTCCTCAGGATATCGTAGAATTTCTTACACTTTTCTGAGGATTTGGATATGAATCTGTTCAAGGCCGCGATCCTGCCCGTTAATCTTTGCACATCCTTAGCATTGGCAGGAGATTTGATATTTACAATAGCCTTGATTTGCTCTGGACTTGCTTCAATGCCCCTCTTTGTCACCATATATCCTAAGAATTTACCTGCCTTAACACCAAAATGACACTTAGAAGGATTTAGTTTCATATTAAATTTATCAAGGATATTGAATGCTTCCTCCAAGTCTTTAAGGTGATCCTCAGCTTTCTTGGACTTAACCACCATGTCATCAATATAGACTTCCATAGTGTGTCCAATTTGTTCCTTGAACATCATATTAACTAGCCTTTGATAAGTGGCACCTGCATTCCTTAATCCAAACGGCATAGCAATATAACAGTATATACCCGTTGGGGTCATAAAGGCTGTATCCTCTTGATCAGATGGTTCCATCTGAATTTGTTGAAATCCAGATGAAGCATCCATAAAAGTTAACAACTCATGACCCGCGGTAGCATCCACCATGGAGTCAATGTGGGGTAATGGGAAAGGATCCTTGGGACATGCCTTATTTAAATCTGTAAAATCGACACATACCCTCCACTTTCCATTTTTCTTTTGAACAATAACCACATTGGCTAACCATTTTGGATACTTGACCTCTCTAATCATACCTGCCCGAAGTAGTTTATCTACCTCTTCCTGGATAATGGCATTCCTTTCAGGTGCAAATTTCCTCCTCTTTTGATGAATTGGCTTAAATGACCTGTCAATGCCAAGTTTATGACTAATTATATCTTTAGATATACCTGTCATATCCTCATGTTTCCAGGCAAAGGTGGTTTTCCTTCTTTTGAGGAAGGATACTAGCTCCTGTTCAATATCGCTAAGGATCCCTGATCCTATGAAGATCTTGGATTTAGGATCATCAGGATCCATGAGGATTTCTTTCAAATCATGTTCTCTCGCCTCCAAGACATCTCTTGAAGGATATTTTAATTGCTATTGCTCCCTTGGTCTTGAGGCTGGCTTCATTGATGAGGTATAGCAATTTTTAGCTTCCTGTTGATCACTCTCAATTTTCACCACTCCCCAAGGACTTGGAAGCTTTACACATTGATGATAGGTGGATGGGACTGCCTTCATGTCATGTATCCATGGCCTGCCAAGGATAACATTACAGCAAGATAAGCAATCAATAACACAAAACTTCTGATAAGAATGCAATCCTTCGATATAGATTGGGAGTTTAATGTCCCCCAATGTATTCTTAGTTTCTCCACTGAATCCCACAAGCGCCGAGGATCTTGGGATAATATCAGACTCTGGGATATTCATCTTCTTTGAGGACATCAAGCTGGATGATGTTCACAGAGCTTCCTCCATCTATCAGGATCCTGCGAACAAAGTGGTTAGAAATAAACAATGTAATCACAAGACCATCATGATGAGGATCCTGCACGTCAACACGATCATCCTCATCAAAGGTTATGACTTTATCCTGGGTGACAACGGAGGTCCGAACGGGTCTGTCTCCACTATCCATCTTGGTTTCCTTAGCGTGTCTCTTTGCTGCTGAAAAGGATGTACCACAGATGTCTGATCCACCGGATATGAAATTTATGACTTGTGCATCTGCTGGAGGAGCAGGAGCCCTTTCCGGGATCCTTTCAGGATCCTGGATCCTTCACTTCTTTCGACCCAAGAGTTCCTTCAAATGCCCCTTGCTCAACAAGTAACCAATTTCCTTTCTCAGTGCAATACACTCTTCAGTGAGATGCCCAAAATCCTCATGATATGCATACCACTTGGACTTATCCTTTGTAGCAGCTGGTTTATCATTCTTCCTTGGCCACCTAGCTTTCTCACCTAGATTCTACATTGCAAGGATTAGTTCATTGTTATCAACAGAAAAACAGTATTCAGAAATAGGAGGATAATCTTCATCATCCTCTTCTTGTTCCACTGAATGCACATTCTGATTGTCAGACTTATTGTAGAACTTGGATTTGTTGTTCCTGAAGTAGGATCCTTGTTTCTCCTGTTTTGAGGATCCTGCTAGTCTATCCTGGATCCTTTTGTCATCCTCTAGGCGGATGAACCTAAGGGCCCTGGTTCTTACTTCATCAAGATTCCTGCAAGGTGTCATTACAAGATCATCATAGAATAATGAATCCCTAAGTAATCCCATTTTAAAGGCTTCTACAGCCGTAGCAATATCCAAGTTAGGAATATCCAAGGATTCTTTACTAAACATAGTGATATAATCCCTAAGTGATTCATTTTGACCTTGTGTTACCCTATATAGGTCACTAGTTAATCGTTCAAACTTTCTACTACAAGAGAATTGACTATTAAACAAATTAACTAGACTAGCAAATGAAGTAATAGAGTAAGGGGGAAGACTTAGCAGCCATTTAAGAGCAGATCCTGTGAGTGTGGATCCAAATCCCTTGCATAGACATGCTTCTTTTAACCTTTCAGGAATTGGATTGATCTCCATCCTCTCCCTGTATTGAGCCACATGCTCCTCTGGATCCGTCGAACCATCATACAGCTTCATGGATGGTATCTGAAATCTTTTAGGTATCTCAGCATCACATAAGGGTGGTGCAAAACGAGATATCCTATGGCTACCATCTGCAATTTCAGGAATGGGTTTAACCACTCCCGGTACACTGGATATCATATCCTTAAGCTTCTGTAGCTCCCTAGCCATGGCCTGATTGATACCTGTATCCTGCATAAAGCCATGGTTAGTGTTATATGAATTGTTAAAAGTGTTACCTCCCTGAGGATTCATGTTTGGAATTGCTTATGTGAATCCATATTGACGAGACTCTGGTACGATCGAAGGACCAGAGGAAGCAATGGTCTGCATTGGTATGAAGTCTCCTTGATGAACGTCCGAGCTCTGAGGCTGCATACTTCTCAGGAATCCTTGATCCTGAAGGACATTGGATCCTTGAGGTTGAGATGATCCTTGAACCTGAAAGGATCCTGGAACCAGAGAGGATCCTGGGACAAGGGAGGATCCTTGAACCGGGAAGGATCCTTGGACCTGGGAGGATCCTTGGACCTGGGAAGATCCTTGGACCTGGGAGGATCCTTGGACCTGGGAAGATCCTTGGACCTGGGAGGATCCTTGGACCTGGGAAGATCGTTGAACATGGGAGGATCCTTGGACCTGGGAGGATCCTTGAACTGCATGCATTCCCAAATATCCTCCTGACGTGAAGTATCCCTGATGCTGAAAAGAGGATCCTGACGGTTGAGAAGAGAATCCTTGAGGCTGGAAGTGAGAGCCAAATGCCTGACTCATAGTTGTTGTTCCATAACGCCTTCCTGGTAATTCACCCAAGTATTGCACGTCCGGAACCGCTGAGTGTTGGGAACTTATGACTGGAGTGTCAAAGTTCAGCGATCTTGGCATCAGAGGGGAGTGATCCTCCACTGATTTCTTCTGTTTCTTGATCTCATCGATCTCCCGGAGGATCCTTTCGTTGGTTTTGTCCTGCTCTTGTGTGTAACACCCTAGTTATTATTTTACTGGTTTTCGTATAATTAACGAAATTAAACATGTAATTACGATTACATATGCATTGGAAATTACGGGTTTATTAAACCTTTTACAATTTAAAAGGTTACAACATATCATGTGTACGTTCGTCGTTTAACATAATAACGATACTTAGTGCGGAAGCTTATTTCGTGATCGTGTTCGGTTCTTGCTCATCGCTTGATCTTCATCCGGGCACTCTTGGCGATCACCTATGATCAAAACCAACTTAAAAGTTAGTTTTGATAGTCAAATATGAAGTTCAAACAAGTACAGGGGTTAAAATGACAAATTTTTAAGAATTTTCGGAGTTAGGGGCGTCGCGTGACGCTAAGGGGCGTCGCGTCACGCTAGGCCCTTGTTTTCACAGAATGTGCCTTCAGCTGTTGCTGTACATTCCCAGCTCAACCCGATTTCACGGAAACGGCCATAACTTCTTCGTTATTGATCCGTTTTACCCGATTCTTTTTCCTACACGTCCGTAATTTAATCCTCCATCTTATGGAGTTAAACTCCTACATCCAACATAAGAAATTTTTGAGACTTCTAAGCCTTCGACTCGTTACCTTTTTACCAAATTTTAACCCGTTTATGCATTTTATCAAACAAACGTATTTATTTGATTCCTATATCTCATACACTTCTTCAAATTAATGTTACCCACTAGATTAGGTTCTATTCATAGGTTTATTACACAATTTAAACCCATTTTCGCTCGTATGCTTATTTTGACCCGTTAAGGGTATTTAAGCACTTTCGAGTCTAAAATCGCTTTCATTTGTATATAACTTTATATTTCCACATTTCTTACCAAGTAGTCTTCCACCACAACTATATTTGGGGTGGATTTAATATGGAGATATATATATTCCAAGTTTTATCCCTCGGACTATCATTTTACGGCAAAGACCCATATTGAGTCTTTTGACCCAAGATTTACCCTTTTCATTCTCTATACCTATTCAAAGTATTTGCTTGATCATATAACTTGTTTTTAAACGACTCTTAAGGTTCATTTACTCGATTTTGCTTATGAGGGCGTTTTGGTCATCTTAAACCCTTTCTTTACAACAAAGGACTTTTCATGTCGTAATTGACCAAAATTCCACTTTTTAGACTAGGATCTTGTTTAAATAGTCATTATGTTTTTAAAACACAATGACAATAACTTAAATCATTCGGTTTACTTAAAAGATAACCCAATGTCCATTTTAACTTGTTTAGCCCTCATTGAACTTCAAGTTCTAATGATGATTTGACCAATTATACATACCTGGCTCGAATCAATATATTGATTCGTTTTGATACCTTGCATTAGTAGCCGCTAAGCGATAGCGATGTACATATCCATCCGATATTTATTTCTATGATCACATAGCTCAACAAACTATTAGTCGATATTGTCAAAGGGTGATAATTTCACCTTTTGACCCGTTTGGTCTAAAGGACCATGAAACTCTATGAGATGGTATTTATTACCATCTTATCTATATGACTAACTTCGGTTTACACCGTATAGTCGTTCTACTTGTAAATCATCTATTGATTTCTTTGACCCATTATAACCCAAGCTATAATGTGTCTTTTCCCAATTTAACGGTTATTGTCAACAAGTGACCAAAGTACCATTTTACCCTTATTATTTGCAATGGTTTACCTTATAAGGTAACCATTTAAAAACTCATTATCTTTTAGTCATTTCCTGACTAATTAACCGCATTAGCTCCTTTTTATCTATTAAACATGATTTATGACCATTGTCTTTTGTTCCGGACCGCACTTGCCGTGTCGGAACATCATAATTTAAAACAAGACTTACTATTCACGACCTATCAAACCAATAGGTATCAAATAACTAGAGTGTAAGCTTTACTTACCTTGTATCCGGATTATGCTCTTTTCCGCGTATACGATCCGTTTGACCCGCTTCTTTCCCCAAGCCTCCGTCTAGCTTGTCAAGAGTCAAACTAACATCATGATTCGTAAGATGGTTAGATTAGTCATCACTATTATGACTATTTCATCTTACGGACTTTATGTCGAAACTTCTATTTGACTTCCTCATAGGTTAGTTCGACTTTATAAAGTCAACTACCTTTAATCATATAATATGCACGATTAAGGCAAATAAACATTATGATTAAAACCCGTTTTATCCCATATCCCATGTAATTAGTCAAGCTTGCCAATTACGCGTTTCAGTTGGATTTCAACACTTTAGTTTTCATTTAGGCATTTCAACAAACACCTAATGTGCATACATTTTTACACATTTACAACTAATTCATAATTAGTTATTTTTACCAAGATTAACATCAAAATTCACCACTATCACTTATGATCAAATACTCAAACTTGCAAATTGTTTAAGTATTTTCTGATTACTTAACATGCATGATGATTCTAAGCATATCTATATCATCTATTTCATCATAACATCAAAACCCACTTATCTAAGTGTGTTAATTCACCAAACCCCTCAATCCATAGCATGTTATGTATGATTTTCACTTAGGGTTTCGTTCCTAAGCAAGTATACATCACTAATCTAGCCATAGCTTCTCTAATCCATGCCTAATTCGCGATTAGGATGATTATCAAATTCTTACAACTTCACCAAACCTCAAGATTTTACATACCTTATGATCCTCTTGTTCGGGTGATCATTAATTCACGTTCGGTTGTGAATTTGAGCTTCATTTGATCCTTCAATTTGATGATTATATGTGAATTAGGGTTTTTGGCTTTATGGGAGCCCCCTGAGCTCGATCCAGACACGCACCACACACTCTTGTGTGTGTGTGTTGTGTTATTTTATTAGTTTAATAAAACTATTTTCAAGTTACCCCATTTTGGTCCCTCATGTTTGGTTAGTTAATTAAGTAGGGCACAACCTACTTATTTCTAACAATATTCCCCACCTATTAACTAGGTTAAACATTCCTAGTTAAATTAGTGGGTTCGGGAAATCTATGACTAAGTTTATTTTAAATCTCGTTACTCGGCCTCTTATAAATTTCACTCCATTAGAAACTTTTATTCACTTTTTAGTTAATATTAGGATTATTTATTTCTTATCCTAATATTCACCGGGTTAAATTTTACCACTAACGGTATTTTACCAAGTCATTAGTATTAACGTGGTTTGATTACCAAACCCGTTTTTGGGGTGTTACATTGTGCATGATTCCTCATCTGCAAAATCAGAGTGTAAAGATCATTAGTAGTAGGATTAGTTGAAACAGAAGAAGTTGGTGGTTTTTGGAAAATGGGGGTTGGTTTCTTCGCAGCATTCTCAGCATTCTTCTGGGATCCAGAAGGTGGTGGAGGAAAAGGAGGAACGCCTTGTGAAGAACTGAATGAGGGCATCAAACTTGAAGTATTCTTCGCTGAGGAAGCCATCTGCTTGGTTGTAACGAACCGAAATGACCACGAAAACACGAATCTCTTTAGGAATGAAGCACCAATTGCCCCACGGTGGGCGACAAACTATTTTGGTAAAAAATCAAGCAATGACAATATAACCAAACTTTCTGTTGTGAGGTATGATGCTTGAATTGATGAACAACAATAAGGATCACTAGGAAATGTAATGAACAAGTGACACGAAGATTTATACGAGGAAAAAGCCCTTGATCAATGAATGATCTCCGGCATAAAAAACCTCGGGTGATGGAAACTACCGATCACCAACTCAAATTAAACAATAAATGTGTTACAACTTCGGATGATAGCGAGCTAAGTACAAGGATCACTATAGTGTATTGTGTGTAAAAGTGTGTAATCGCCAAGTGAGTTCACGAGAGCTGGTGAGAGCAGTTGTAAGAGTGTGTGTGTAGCCAAAAATAGCCAAGTGTTTTCTAATTAGCTCGCTACCCCTTTAAAAATAGAAAATATCTACTCTAACTAACATTCCGCAAATGGTGCAAGTCCTCCACGACTCCATAACGTCCACTTCTGGCCAAGCACGTGCGGAATAAACATAGAATATGCTCCAGGAATATCGCCAAGACCAAGTCCAAGTTGATACTCCTGCAAAACAATTTCGAATTCAAAGTAGACAACCGTTAGTACAAGGATCCTTATGATGATCCATGATCCTAATCCTACAACACTTCTGAGGATCACTACTTCAGACATAATTGAGGATCACTAAACCCAACAGTAAATGAGGATCACTGATCATTTAGAAATCCACCCCTAACAGTCGGTATGAGCTCCGAGACCTAAATTCACGTTCATGGTGAGTACTCACAACAAGAAATGGAGAAATTGGAAAAGACGTTAAAGGAACACACAATTAATTCAATATTCGCAGACAATACAAGAAGGTTATCGTATTGTACAATTGAATCTGCAATTGCAAACAACGTTCGAGAGCTTTAAGACATAAATTGCATAAAACACATACATGATCAAACTTCATGGGCGAGATTAGGGAGTCTAGATTTCCTCAACTTCAACCAATGTTGTAAAAGTAGGTCTAGGAGGCCGAGTACTCGGTGGGTAATTGCTAAAAGGTACAGTGTCGAGGCTATTTTCTTCAACTTCACCTAATTACTCGAAATCTATCAAAGGCGGTTAACTTCGGCCAGGATCGGATTTAATCGGTCAACTTGGGACGAGTTTGACTTAAAAATATTAAAACATAATTTCTATGTATGTAATATTAACGAATGAATATATCAATTTTTGAAACACTTTACTATTTGAACATGTATATGTTGGATATGAGATATCCGAGTCATGATTAATTAGTCGGTTGAGGTTGAAAATTGAGAATCTGGTCGAAATGTTGTTGGAGCGTCTTTGATTGCGCAAGGTGGTTTTGTGGCGCTAGGCATGCATAAATACATAATAAATGAGGAGAGTTGGTCATTTGTGCAAACTAGGGGTGTGCAAAAAACCGAATTAACTGACCCATAACCGAAATAACCGAAAAACCCGAACCGAAAAAACCGAACCGAATAGAAAACCGATGGGTCTGTAACAACCCGCACTTTTGTGCGTTGTTACTACTCGATACACTCGTTACGCCTAGCACCAGAGATTCGGATCATAATGTAACTATATCGTATATATCGTTAATCGAAGGATAATCGCATATTTTCGAAATACAATATCACTATGCTACACTATTATCACAAACACTAACACTCACGGAGGCATTGGGTGAGGACCTATTCTACCCTCCTCAGTGGCCGTGATATGTCGAACGTAAACAATTAACACTAACAAGGACTCTCGGGTGAGTGCTATAGCTCCAGTCTTCGTGACGATGATGACAATACGAGCGAATGGTACCCCGTCAGTCATTGTGGCACAACTCGCAATAACGTTCACGATGACGTCGAGAGAGGACCTATACTACCCTCCTTGATGGTCGTGAAACGTCGCTAATAATCGCATACTTGAATCGGAAACCGATTGTTAATTATCGAAACTTTGGATTATGGATACGTAAATACGACCCCTCATGATATATATATAATAATAACAATATAATGATAATATAAATTAATTATGGAAAGTACGCACTTCAAAAACTATCAAAACGATCAAAAACGGAGAAGTCCAACGCGTCAGGATAGCTATCCGGACGGATGGGCATGCGCACGGATGGCCATCCGCACGGATGGGCTATCCGGGCCAGGACCCTTTCCTTCTCCTCCGTGGCCTATAAATACCATGTCACATCACTGTTCAAATGATGTGACAGCTCCTACTCAACCAAACACGCTCCAAGACCCTTTTCTCTCGATTTCCTTGCGATTCCGGTAAGATTTCAACCTAAAACTTGTACTTCTACAATCTACACTCGATTCTACATCATTCTATCTTTCGAAACTCAAATTCTAACCGTGAAATCTGCGGATTTGAGGCGTTTTGAGATGATGTCACCAAGTGTTCTTATGAACTCCAAGTTGTGACCTCATCCCACCATAAACGACTCAGATCTGGGTGATTTCCACATGTTTTAATGACAAATCTCACCTAAATCTGTGCTATTTCGAGTTAACCATGAAGGACCATCACGAACGGCCAGATCTGATGGAACGGGGTGATTCCCGGCCGTTAGAACGAGTCGGAATTGACGGAACTTCAAGTGTTAGTGCGAAATTACACTACCCTAGTAAAAACGAACGTATTCTTTCCATTAAACACTCGGAAACAGTGATCAGAGTGCGAACCAGACATGTCAGTCCGCACGGATGACATGTCAGTCCACACGGATGACCCTAGTCCGCACGGATGACATGTCAGTCCGCACGGATGACTCATCCGCACGCACGACTGTCATCCGCACGGATCATGTCGTCCGCACGCACTGTTATCCGCACGGATCATGTCAACCCGCACGCATCACATCCACCCGCACGCATCACATCCATCCGCACGTACCACCACCTCATCCGCACGGATGAGAGCAATTCAACCTAATGAGTAACTTTTTCAAGGCAAACTTGCTTAACCGTACCTCGTTTACTCTATTTCTTCAAGGATCAATACAGACATAACCGCAACCGACTCGAACAAGTTGTATTCTCGCTAAAAACGCACTGTGAGTATACTTGAACCCCTTTTTAATCGAATTTTGGGTGTAACATACGTTTCCAACAAATCGAACTTATCAAACGAACTATTCAATCAATCGAATTATCACTTGCGAATAACTGTTATGCATAGATATACGTGATGCTAGTTGCATATGTGCTAGGGCTTATACTCGCGACGTCCCACCACGACTAGTATAGTACTATTGCGCCCGACGGGGTCTAGTTATGCCATCGTACATTCGAGCATCGAGGACTTAGTTGGTAGTATCAGTTTTGTGAGTATATATGTCGTGTATTACGTTTATGCATGTGGAAATTCGCAGCGCTTTTAATCTATTATGCTATACTTATCAAACCTGTATACTCGCCAATACTTTTGTATTGATAAATATTTTAACGTATGTTGCAGGTTAGATCGCAGATCTTATCAAATCAAGCTAGGAAGTCTAGAAACTCAACTAAAATCTAGGTTGTTGGATTTGTATTGTTCGGGAGGACAAGAAATCTGTGATAACTTATGTGATTGTATTATTTGTTAGTATGGGATAACGAATGTATTAAATATTATCGCAATATAGTTGTTATGGATTCTCCTGAGCAATCTGATTCGCCTAGTGCCGCGCCCCGATGATTCCGCCATCGGTTGGGGTGTGACTGATTGGTATCAGAGCCATAACTATAGGGAATTAGGTCAGACTCGACCTAGTCCGGGTCGACGTCTTAGAGATTGACCTAGTCTATAGTCTAAGTACCAACAGGCCGACTCGTACGAACCCAGTGGGGTTTGTATCGGGCCTACTTGATACTCTCGATCGAAATCGCTAAAAGCTACAATTTTGTGTGAACACCGCGCGCTACAACTTCACACGAAGAAGCCTTTCCTAAGGCTGAAATACTACTTAGCCTTTCCTAAGGCCGACACAATACACATGTTCTCAAAAATACTCGCATAACAAAACCAAGCGATCCAGTCGAGATCAAGTGTGAAAACCAAGAACTCTCGATAGGATTGCTCACTCAGCGCATTTTACTAGCACGAGAACCTTTCATCGAGTTAGGAGTGACATCCACATCTCGACGAAAGTCTCCATTTCGAAATCTAGTGGAACTCACGAATTTATTCGAAGAGCATAACCTCAATTAGGAACGAAACTATTAAGTCAGGGTTGAAACCCGTACCTTAATAAGCCGTTCCACTCCCTATAAACTGGTTTTCAAAAAGCTCTCACCAAGGACTCGACTATCACAACAACTCGAGCCACGCAAGGCCTAGGAAGACGAATGCCATGAGCTGCATCCCAGTGGAAGCATGTAGTCTTCTAAGTCAACGCGCGTGCACGAGCTTGTTAGATATAGTTGGGTTACCTTGGGTAGTCGACGCCTAAACACCCAAGGCACTCTATTGTACGAACAACCAATTTTACAACTGGCTGGAACTTACTTACGTTATCGATTTCTTGATTTAACGATTTTCACTCCCTACTTTATAAACGCACAATTCGCACATCCATCGCAATCTAAAACGAAACCCGAACGTTCGCAACAAAACTAATGCATAATCTATCGCCTTCGCTATCGTTTTCTCACCTCAACACGTTCTCGCTTATTCTAAATCGACCTGAATGTGTACGATTACAAGTTACATTTATACAAATATACATATATATATATACATATAAACAACAAGTCATTACGTGAGAACCTAGGAATTTCATGTCTCCTATGTGGATCCTATGTGACTCATATTACTACTATGACTATCACATCGAGTTTTGAACGCGCTCAGTCGCATCGCAAAACTCAAAATCATTATGATCGAATCTCACTCCAAGTCTCTTTCTGTCTAGATGCCTTCCAACAACTCTACCTCGAGACGAGTAGCTAGGGGGAGAGCCAAACGAAGTGTCAATAAGAGGATTGCATCACTTGTGACTAAGGAAGTGAGTAAGCTTATTCCTCGAATTGCCGCTCAAGTGCACTCTCTCGGCAACTCTCGAGCCTCGGAAGACTCCAAGACGGAAGCGCCGCAATCTACTTTTCTCTACAAGCACTTCAAAGCCTGTGAACCAATGGAGTTCACGGGTGAAGGAGGTGCGACTCAATTAATCCAGTGGTTCGATTCTATCGAAGTTACCCTTCGTCAAAGCGGGTGCCCCGATAGTTTCCGTACTACTTGCGCTACCGGAGTATTTCAATCACGAGCACTCGACTGGTGGACCACCGAACGTAACAAACGTGGGATCTCCGCAGCATACGCTCTCTCTTGGAATGAGCTGAAAGAGCTCACGAAGAAAGAGTATTGTCCCCCTCACGAAATCCGGAAGCTAGAAAACGAGTTTTGGGAAATCAAGCAAGCAAAAGGTGACAATACTGGCTACACCGCAAGGTTTAAACAGCTTAGCATAATCTGCCCAGGCCAGGTCAACACTTCGGAAAAGGCCATCGCGAAGTACATTCGTGGCTTACCTGAGTGTGTGGGTGATTTTGTCGAAGCTGCAAGACCGGCTACCATCGAAGAAACATACCGCTTAGCCGCAGAAATCAACAACAAACGACTCATGGAAGGATTATTCTCAAGGAATCCTGTCAAGCAAGCTCATCAAGCAATCGCCAGTAATCCTTCAGGCGAACATGTTAACGAATCTTCTGATGAATCTACTGACGAATCTTCTGACAAATCTGCTAGCGATTCTTCTAATGAATCAGCTAACGATTCTTCTGACGAATCTGCTAACGATTCTTCGGACGAATCTACTGCCGATTCTTCTGACAAATCTGCCAACGGATCTTCCGGCAAATCAGCCAAGGACTCCGCAAGTGAGTCTTCGGACGAATCCTCCAACGACGACACCCCTTCGCAAGACACCGACGAACACAGCCGCAAACAAAAGACTTCAAGCCCGAGCTCATCAACAACCGAACTACTGCAACCGGAACCTCTTCGAACCGTTCTGATGTTTCCGAAACGAGCCTACACTGGAGCTCATCCTCAGTGTTACTCATGCACCTATCATCATCCAGTTGGGGCTGATTGTCGCTATTGCCATAACTGCAACCGCTACGGTCACTTCCCCCGCAACTGCCGCATCGAACCGTGAACTTGAGAACAACAACAACAGCTCCAGCAAAAGTCTTCAGCATCAGACATCTAGCAAGCGTAGGACGAAGTTGTAATGATACGATTTTCGACGTTAATTTCTAAGTTTTGAACCTATTCCATTACTCGATGTTGCCCTATGCGTAACATTAACTCTCGTTTTCGTTTTCTCTCTCACGCTCTAGTTGTCGCACTTAGACTAGAATCACGCACATACTATATACTATATCACGAAATAATGTGTTTTACCCTTACTACACTATTAGAACGAGGTACGATAAACGTGCAAGGAACGATTAATCGCGGGTGCACACGGGATTACTTGGGTCAGTGCACGGAGATCGTAGTAAATTCTAAGGTGCCATAGCGTTTTGACAAAAGGTGACACCAAAACACGGGATGAAAGTAGTAGGGGTCGGGCAAGGTGTGCTTTATCATACTACCGAAGTTCCGTGAAGAAAGTGCCACGTGGAGTTGAACGCTGTTAGACCTATCATACTATTGTGATTATTTTCAACACACTACACTCAATCGCAAGGCGTAACAAACCGTATCATCGCGAGACTTGTCGTAAGTCTGCAAACGCAATGCAATCGCCTCATCGATGGACTCTGGAGAGTCTGCCTCGCAGGACAATTGCATCAACGCAGGACTGGACGTAAGTCTATAGCAATCAATCTCATCAAGCACATTAATGCCCACGATGTTGTCGGGTGAGGACCTATTCTACCCTCCTCGATAACCGTGGTGCGTCGCAACGTAACGTTAAGCTTATTCGAAACAAACCCGACTAATCGCAATCGCTTACCTTGTGTATCTCGCAATCTCTATCGCTTATTATGTGAATCTATATCGCTTGCTGTGTATCAAACTATCGCTATCGCCTACCGTTATCTGTGATATTCATGAGAAGTTAGCACACATGACCTCGCTTCACGAGATGAAGCTCATATGGTTAAAGCAGGGTTTTTAGTCATATCAGCGACCTTTCGTGGAAAAAGGCCATGTGGGGTCTAATGATAGTTAAACTCTGTGGTGTTAATCAATCAAATTCGAACCGCATACCTTCATCGCTTGCACGCAACAATTGCCGCTCATCGAAATTCGATTATCATCACCATCATTGCTAGCGTTGTGTTTGTATTATTCGTTTAATCACCTAATCACCTAATCGCTTATCGCTTATCGTGTATAGTCTACCGCTTATCGCTCGCTTGGTGTTCATTGCAGTCTGTATGGTATTAGTACACATGACACCGCTTCACGAGGCAAAACTAACCTGGTTAAGCATGGTGTTTCGCCATGTTAGCAAACTCTCGTGGAAACGTGCCATGTGGGTTTAATGTGGAATCTAATCAAAACGCGCTATTCGCTCCTCACTTATCAACTCGCCGGATTAATCTATTCGATTCTATCTTATGCTTGGTTCGACTTACTAATCGATTGGGCCAAGTAAACGCAAATCTATCCGTGTCATATCGACACACCTGACACTGCCTCACGAAACAGAAGTAATATGGGCAAAGCATGGTGGATACGCCGCTGGTACTTCCTATATATAAGTGTTTTAAACATATTAACAAACTTTCGTGGGAAAGTGCCAAGTGGGGCTCGGTAAATTAACTACCTTTTGTACTTATTAAAACGTCTTTTTATAAATTTTTGATTCAAAACCGGTGGACAAATGAAATTTTCTCACGACGTGGAGCTAACATAGAATCATCTTAACTCCATGTCCAAGAAAAGTTTCATAAGCCTAGTTTTTCCTTAAACTTTTACAACGACAAAATAAAAATCCTTCTTAAGACATTGGTTCGACATCGAGTTCAGCTTGAACCCATGTTATAGGAGAGTTTTCGTAACCCTTGTTTTCATCTTCGAATTCCTTAAAATGTTTAAAAACTTAAACTTCCTTGCAACACCGGTTAACATCGACTCCGTTGACCTCACGTTAAAAGGAAAATTTTCAAAGATTTTCATAAATTCTTTTTTTTTTTAATATCTAAAACGAATGTTTCTCGTAACGTTGGTTAACGATCGACTCAGTTAATTCAACGTCATGAGAAACCTTTTCAAGCCCTTTAAAATTGCAATCGCGTCGAACTAACGAATTCTACGCAAGACATGGTACTTTGGAACGCCAACTCGTGGGATATTACTTTCGTCCTTACGTCATTTTCCCGCTATCGCAATCGACCTCTCTTATTCGAAACGCTCTTGCTTGTCAACTCTCGGTCAAATCACTCGCTGTAGCGCTACTCATACAGGATCAACTCTCAGAAGTCTACCTATTGGATTAATTTCGGGACGAAATTTCCTAAAGTAGGGGAGACTGTAACAACCCGCACTTTTGTGCGTTGTTACTACTCGATACACTCGTTACGCCTAGCACCAGAGATTCGGATCATAATGTAACTATATCGTATATATCGTTAATCGAAGGATAATCGCATATTTTCGAAATACAATATCACTATGCTACACTATTATCACAAACACTAACACTCACGGAGGCATTGGGTGAGGACCTATTCTACCCTCCTCAGTGGCCGTGATATGTCGAACGTAAACAATTAACACTAACAAGGACTCTCGGGTGAGTGCTATAGCTCCAGTCTTCGTGACGATGATGACAATACGAGCGAATGGTACCCCGTCAGTCATTGTGGCACAACTCGCAATAACGTTCACGATGACGTCGAGAGAGGACCTATACTACCCTCCTTGATGGCCGTGAAACGTCGCTAATAATCGCATACTCGAATCGGAAACCGATTGTTAATTATCGAAACTTTGGATTATGGATACGTAAATACGACCCCTCATGATATATATATATATATATAATAATAACAATATAATGATAATATAAATTAATTATGGAAAGTACGCACTTCGAAAACTATCAAAACGATAAAAAACGGAGAAGTCCAACGCGTCAGGTGTAACAACTCTCATCAAAAGTCCTAATTATTAAATTAATTAGTCCAAAAGGAAACCCTAATTGAGACACCCAAGTGATTATGAACAAACCCTAAAATTTTCAGAATTTTCAGAATCAGGATTAGGGCCCCTAAAACTCAAGGGGGGTTAAACCCTATTGACGATTATCCAAATTGTGAGCTGTAGAAATCAAATTTTCGAAATCCACCAACTCAGCAAGCCTACCCATGCACGTAGCTACCCTATGAATATAGGTTGGCAGTCGCGTAGCGCGACGACTAAGGGGTAGGCAGTCGCGCTACGCGACGGGGTAAAATTTTCAGTATAAATAGGGTGGTTTGGGACTTGATTCTGAGAGTTGAAACGACGTACAAATTCGCAAAATTCACTGAATTACATTAGAATTACTACACAAACACACACGGGTATCGAAATTCTGCTGCAAAACAGGGTATTAGCACAATCGCTGCTACGATTCATTTATCCGACGATCAAGATATCCAATGAATGTTTAAGTGCCGCCCACATTAGGGTTATACTTTATCGTTCGTCATTAATTTGACGGATCATCGTTAATTCGATGGGTAAAGTATTATACTTTGTCGTTCGTTGTTAATTCAACGGATCATCGTTAATTCGATGGACACAGTATTGCATTTTGTCATTCATTGTGAGAATTTGATCTCGTAAATTATCGTAATTGCTGGATTGATTACTAACCCAGTTTTGTGTGCATTGTTATTTATATTAGGTTAACAAGGCTAAATCATAGATTAGACTCTGACCATATTAAATCAGCAATGTGAGTCATTCTCTTTTTATCAAATCTATTTACAAAACCCTATTTATTTCAAAGTTATAATTACAGGGATTAAGTTTATGTAATCACCATATTACAGCCGGTATGTGGGGTTTTGTATACATTACTTGATAATCTTCATCATTGGGGCAGCCAATGGGTGATATGACCATAGTCACAGACACCATTGGACGGAAGGGCCAATGGGTCGAGTGACAAAGTACTGTGGGTAATTGGTTTGATATCAGAAACATTGTAATCTTCCTTAATACTGTAAATTATAACAAATGTGTCATTTTAGTAAATAGAATGATTCACTCAGTATTTCCCGCTGACAAAACCTTTTTCAAACATGTTTCAGGTGATCTGTTGTAATTCAGGAAAAGTGTTGGGGAGCATTTCAAGCTTAAGATAGTGGCTCATTATAAAATAAAGAAATAAGTTTTGTAATATCACGACTTCATAGTAAAAACATAATATTGTAAATTATCAGGGTTTTATCCCGAATTGTGAAATAAAATAATCGGGGAAAATTTTAGCTTTAAACGATCCTTTTAAATAAACTTCCGCTGTTAAACTCAATTAAATCAATACCGCAGTATTTCTGTCTCGCGACTCCTGAAACGGGTCAAACCGGGTCGGGGGTCGTGACAGAAAAAGGTGGTATCAGAGCCACTGGGTTAAGCTAATTAAGTATTTAGAAATACTTAATTTTTCCTGATTACTATTATGTGATTATTTGTATTATTAACTGATTATTTGATTATTTGTTAGTTACAGTATGGGTAAGAAAAAACTGTCAAGCATCTATCTTAAATTAGATAGATCATCTAATGAGAAGGGAAGTTCATCCCAAACCAAATCCTCGAATCAGGCTGAAATTCCTGAAGAAGGAATATTCGTGCGAAAGGCACAATACGAGGAATCACTTTCTCCTCGAAGGAGGGAAATGATTATTAAGAAAAGTAAAGAGAAAATTCGAGAAAAGAGGATTAAACGGGAAACTCAGGAATTAATTGATAAATCACCTTGGGAAGATAAACTAGATGAGAAATGGGCAAATATATATATGCTAGCCACAGTAGCAGAAAATATAAATCTTTAAAGATTAGCACCCTACTCTCACAATCTAGAAACCTTGTGTGATAAATAAAATTTGAAAACCTAAGTATGTTTATCAGTTATCTTTGTAAACAACTAGTACACAGTGTGTAATAAATTACAAAGTTATTTGTAAATTTTAACTTAATATTTTATGCATTTTGCATATATGCTACATCAGCATGAGTGGGATATCCGAAGCTTTTCAGAACCTTAATCTTTACCCTGTAACTATCGAAGCTTCTAAAGAATATACTAGCTACTATCCCGATGTTGAACAACCAGTAGAATTCAAGGTTCCACCTTTGAGCAAGCCAAAACAAAAGAAAAGAACTTATGTAGGATGGAGAAAAATACGTAAGAAGAAGCCAGCTAAAAAAACTGCCCAAAATAAACAATCCTTTGAAAAAGGGAAAAGAAATTATAACCGGAGAGAGTTCTAAACAACAGGAAATGGAAACTGAAGACAAAGAGGAAGGTAAGGAGATAGAAATACAGATGGAGGAAATTACTAAAGAAGTAGTAATGGAAGTTGGGCAAGGGTCTATACCAGTTCAGAGAGAAATCGGAGAGAGTTCCAATCCAACCCAGGAAAGAACTTTTCAAGATGAGATAGATTTTATATTGACAAGCTGTGAAACAATTCAGCCTGTCAATAATAACAATAATAATAATAATAATATTTTTAATTATCCTCTTGGAAACCAACTCCCTATGAATTGGGAACCAGCAATTCCAGATCCAATAGTCCACTCCCAACCCATAGGAATGGACGAATGGTGGACGAACGATTGGCAATTTCAAAATATTGTCAACGATCCTTACTCTTTTCTTCCACAATTCGATCCAGAACCCCTACCTAATCCACCCATGAGTAATGAAAACATGGCTGAACTTCGCCACTTTGGTGAAGAGTTGTTTGATGCTGGAACTAGAATCAGGGAAATAGGGGGACAGATTGCTTGGAAGTACGACGAGAGGGAAATGCGTTTTTAAAAACAACAAGTGACAAGGGATAGTATGATGATAAAATGGTAGTTGTATAATAGTATTAGTAAGTTAGTCTGTAAATAACCAATAAAACACTGTATGATATATGTGAGTAATGATGCATATTATGATAGATATATAAATAAAATCGAGAAATCGATTGTTTTGAATATATCTGTAATATATAAAATTTTCTGATTATTTGTATGTAATTGTTATTTATCAGTTACTAATAAAATTTATATATATACATTATCAGATGGCAAACAGTGGTAATGAACCTATAAATGAAGTTAATCATTCTGAACAACATTCAAGAGACCAATATATGACTCGGCAAGATATCGAAAACATTGTTGCTCAAGGGATAGCCAATGCTATTCCAGCATTCGTTGCTGCTATAAAGAATCCGATTGAACCGCAACAGATTGTTCCTAGTAAACAGATTACTGAAGATAACTTCAGTAATAGTGTAAATGGAGGCAATAAGCATGATAATCATAATAAGGAACCACATCAAGCTCCATTACCCAAGAAAATGAAAACTGCAACGCCTGGTTGCACTTTCAAAGAATTCCTTGCTTGTAAACCCACTGAATTTGCAGGCAATGAAGGAGCAACTGCATCACTGCGTTGGTTAGAGAAAACCGAAGCAGTCATTGCAATAAGTAAATGTGGTAAAGATGATCAGGTCATGTATTCATCCAATCTGTTCAAAGAAGGAGCACTCGAGTGGTGGAACACTGTGTTACAATCAAAAGGAAGAGTAATAGCTTATGCTATGACTTGGGAAGAATTTAAAGGTTTGGTGGAAAGAAAATTCTGTCCCGAGTATGAAAAAGAACAGATGGCGAATAAGTTTCTAAATCATCGGATGATGGGTGTGGATTGTCGTGGATATACCTCGACATTCTTTGAATATGCAAGAGTGGTACCAACACTGGCTTCGCCAGAACCGGTACTTATTTCTCGCTATATTTGGGGGCTAATTAGCGAAATCCGCAATATTGTTAAAGCTGCGAGACCTCACACTATTGATGATGCGGTAGAATTAGCTAACACTCTAACCGATGAATTGGTGCGCACAAGAGATGAAGATAGGAAAAAGGAATTAGCTCAGAAGATTACCCAAGGATTTCGGGCGGGTAATAGTAATAATTTCAAGAAAAGAGGAACAGGGCAATATTCAAATCCACCTTTCTGTAGAAATTGCAAAAGGAAGCATTACGGAAAATGCAACTTAACCTGCAACCTTTGCAAGGGTATAGGACACCGTGAAGAAAATTGCAGAAAGAAAACAGTAATCTGTTTTAACTGTGGAGAAGCAGGGCATTATAAAACAGAATGTCCTAAATTGGTTAAACCAGTAGACAACAAACCTAAGGTGACTGAAGGAACTACTAAGAAGAATGCCAGGGCATTTCAGCTGACCACTCAAGAAGCAGAACTTATTCCAGATGTGATAGCGGGTACGTTCTTAGTTCACAACGTATATGCAAAAGTATTATTTGACTCTGGTGCAAACCAAAGTTTTATAAATACTTCATTCTGTCAAGCTCTTAGTTTACCTTTAACCAATACTAGGCAGATTTTTACTGTTGAAACCGCAGACGGAAATTCAGTTAAAATAGATAAAGTGTTGCAAGAAGGAAACATAGAACTTTTAGGACATAAATTCTCTGCAAAACTATTGCCGATGAATTTAGCTGAATTTGATGTTGTATTAGGAATGGATTGGTTAGTAGCCAACCATGCTAGAATCCTTTGTGATCAGAATTCCATAGAAATTCAATCACCTACCGGAGAAGTGATTAGGATTACAGGAGATAAACCACGGAAACCCATGAAGTTCATATCAGTAATGAAAGTTGCTAATTATGAACGAAAACAAGGAATAGTGTATATGATTTCAGTAATCATTAGCACTAAGGGAAAAGATCTTAAGGAAATACCAGTAGTATCAGAATATTCTGATATATTTCCAGAAGATTTACCAGGATTACCTCCAGATAGGGAAGTAGAATTTAGGATTCATCTAATTCCAGGAACTACACCGATAGCCAAGGCACCTTATCGGTTAGCACCCACATAAATGTTAGAATTGAAAAAGCAATTAGATGAATTACTAAGTAAAGGATTCATACAACCTAGCTCATCCCCTTGGGGAGCGCCAGTGTTATTTGTGAAGAAAAAGGATGGTTCAATGAGAATGTGTATCGATTATAGGGAATTGAATAAGGTTACTATTAAGAATCGATATCCATTACCTAGGATTGATGATCTTTTTGATCAACTTCAGGGGGCTAGATATTTTTCTAAGATAGATTTACGCTCTGGATATCATCAATTAAAGGTACAAGAAGAAGACATACCTAAGACTGCTTTCAAAACTAGGTATGGTCATTACGAGTTTACAGTCATGCCCTTCGGGTTAACAAATGCACCTGCAGCATTCATGGACATGATGAATAGGATCTGTAAACCGTACTTGGATAAATTTGTAATTGTTTTCATAGACGATATACTTATTTATTCCAAAAGTCAGACAGAGCATAGTGAACATCTTCATGCACTCTTAACTTTGTTAAGAAAAGAAAAGTTGTACGCTAAATTCTCGAAATGTGAATTTTGGCTAAAGGAAGTGCAATTTTTAGGACACATGGTGAATCATGAAGGTATTCATGTAGATCCTGCTAAGATAGAGGCAATTACCAAGTGGAAGGTTCCACAAACAGCAATGGAAATAAGAAGTTTTATAGGTTTAGCTGGGTACTATAGACGGTTTATTAAGGATTTTTCCAAGATAGCCGTACCATTAACTAAGTTAACCTGTAAAGCCACTAAGTTTGAATGGGGACCCAAACAGGAAGAAGCTTTTAGAATTTTGAAACAGAAATTAACCCATGCACCAATCTTAGTTTTACCAGAAGGAACTGAAGATTTTGAAGTATATTGTGATGCTTCAAAACTAGGATTTGGATGTGTGCTTATGCAACGCAAGAAGGTAATTGCGTACGCATCAAGGCAATTGAAAAAACATGAAGAAAACTATACGACTCATGATTTAGAATTAGGAGCCGTAATTTTTGCCCTTAAGATTTGGAGACATTATCTTTACGGAAGTAAATTTACTGTCTACACAGACCACAAAAGTTTAAGATATATCTTTGGGCAAAAAGAGTTAAACATGAGGCAAATGAGATGGATGGAAATCCTAAGTGACTACGACTGTGATATTCAATATCACGAAGGAAAGGCGAATGTAGTTGCAGATGCCTTAAGTCGTAAGTATTATGAGAAACAGAGACGAGTTCGTGCTCTCAGATTAAATCTACAAATAGATTTAATTGAACAATTAAAGAATGTTCAAACTACAGCAATCAAGGATGATGCTGAAGGAATGAAAGGACGAATCAAGGAATTAGAACAAGGAGCAGATGGAATTTGGAAATTCCACAAAAGTAGAATTTGGGTACCTAAGCAGGGAGACTTAAGATCTAAGATTTTAGAAGAAGCTCATAAATCTAGGTACACTATGCATCCAGGAAACAATAAGATGTACCAAGACTTAAGAAAGAACTTCTGGTGGATAGGAATGAAAAGGGACATAGCCAGTTATGTTTCTAAATGTCTTACTTGTTCACAAGTTAAGGCAGAACATCAGAAACCTTCAGGATTACTACAACAGTTAGAGATGCCAGTATGGAAATGGGAACTTATAACAATGGATTTTGTTACTAAGTTACCCAAAACCAGAAAAGGTAATGATGCGATTTGGGTAATTGTGGATCGATTAACCAAATCAGCTCACTTTCTACCTATGAAAGAAACCTTTAGTATGGAAAGACTGGCTAAATTGTATGTAGATGAAGTTGTATCCTTGCATGGAGTTCCACTCTCCATTGTTTCGGATAGAGATAGTCGTTTTACTTCCCATTTCTGGAAAAGTTTCCAGCAAGCTATGGGAACTCGACTAAATTTAAGCACTGCATATCATCCCCAAACAGATGGGCAAAGTGAAAGGACGATCCAAACTCTAGAAGACATGCTCCGAGCATGTGTAATAGATTTTGGTGGAAGTTGGGATGATCACTTACCATTAATTGAATTCTCCTATAACAATAGTTATCACTCAAGCATTGAAACTGCTCCATTCGAGGCACTGTATGGAAGAAAGTGCAGAACTCCCGTTTGTTGGGCAGAAATAGGAGAAAGTCAATTATCAGGACCTGAAATAGTGCAAGAAACAACTGATAAGATTACTCAAATCAAGGAAAGGCTAAAGACGGCTCGAGATCGTCAGAAGAGTTATGCAGACAATAGATGTAAGCCGTTAGAATTCCAAGTTGGAGACAAAGTACTATTGAAAGTTTCTCCTTGGAAAGGAGTAGTCAGATTTGGAAAGAAAGGAAAGCTAAGTCCAAGGTACGTAGGACCATTTTCAGTGATCCAACGTATAGGACCAGTAGCTTATCGTTTACAATTACCAGAAGAATTATCTGGAGTACATAATGTATTTCATGTATCCAATCTCAAGAAATGCTTATCAGATGAATCACTGGTAGTACCTCTTCGAGATATAGAGGTAAACGAAAAATTGAAATTTGTTGAGAAACCTCTTCAAATTGAGGATCGAAAGATCAAGTTTCTCAAGCACAAACGCCTAGTGCTAGTTAAAGTAAAGTGGGATTCAAAGAGAGGAGCTGAATACACGTGGGAATTAGAATCAGAAATGAAGAAAAAGTATCCTCAATTATTTCAGTAAATCTCGAGGACGAGATTTTTCTTAAGGTGGGGAGAATGTAACAACTCTCATCAAAAGTCCTAATTATTAAATTAATTAGTCCAAAAGGAAACCCTAATTGAGACACCCAAGTGATTATGAACAAACCCTAAAATTTTTCAGAATTTTCAGAATCAGGATTAGGGCCCCTAAAACTCAAGGGGGGTTAAACCCTATTGACGATTATCCAAATTGTGAGCTGTAGAAATCAAATTTTCGAAATCCACCAACTCAGCAAGCCTACCCATGCACGTAGCTACCCTATGAATATAGGTTGGCAGTCGCGTAGCGCGACGACTAAGGGGTAGGCAGTCGCGCTACGCGACGGGGTAAAATTTTCAGTATAAATAGGGTGGTTTGGGACTTGATTCTGAGAGTTGAAACGACGTACAAATTCGCAAAATTCACTGAATTACGTTAGAATTACTACACAAACACACACGGGTATCGAAATTCTGCTGCAAAACAGGGTATTAGCACAATCGCTGCTACGATTCATTTATCCGACGATCAAGATATCCAATGAATGTTTAAGTGCCGCCCACATTAGGGTTATACTTTATCGTTCGTCATTAATTTGACGGATCATCGTTAATTCGATGGGTAAAGTATTATACTTTGTCGTTCGTTGTTAATTCAACGGATCATCGTTAATTCGATGGACAAAGTATTGCATTTTGTCATTCATTGTGAGAATTTGATCTCGTAAATTATCGTAATTGCTGGATTGATTACTAACCCAGTTTTGTGTGCATTGTTATTTATATTAGGTTAACAAGGCTAAATCATAGATTAGACTCTGACCATATTAAATCAGCAATGTGAGTCATTCTCTTTTTATCAAATCTATTTACAAAACCCTATTTATTTCAAAGTTATAATTACAGGGATTAAGTTTATGTAATCACCATATTACAGCCGGTATGTGGGGTTTTGTATACATTACTTGATAATCTTCATCATTGGGGCAGCCAATGGGTGATATGACCATAGTCACAGACACCATTGGACGGAAGGGCCAATGGGTCGAGTGACAAAGTACTGTGGGTAATTGGTTTGATATCAGAAACATTGTAATCTTCCTTAATACTGTAAATTATAACAAATGTGTCATTTTAGTAAATAGAATGATTCACTCAGTATTTCCCGCTGACAAAACCTTTTTCAAACATGTTTCAGGTGATCTGTTGTAATTCAGGAAAAGTGTTGGGGAGCATTTCAAGCTTAAGATAGTGGCTCATTATAAAATAAAGAAATAAGTTTTGTAATATCACGACTTCATAGTAAAAACATAATATTGTAAATTATCAGGGTTTTATCCCGAATTGTGAAATAAAATAATCGGGGAAAATTTTAGCTTTAAACGATCCTTTTAAATAAACTTCCGCTGTTAAACTCAATTAAATCAATACCGCAGTATTTCTGTCTCGCGACTCCTGAAACGGGTCAAACCGGGTCGGGGGTCGTGACATCAGGATAGCTATCCGGACGGATGGACCATCCGGACGGATGGGCCATCCGCACGGATGGGCTATCCGGGCCAGGACCCTTTCCTTCTCCTCTGTGGCCTATAAATACCATGTCACATCACTGTTCAAATGATGTGACAGCTCCTACTCAACCAAACACGCTCCAAGACCCTTTTTCTCTCGATTTCCTCGCGATTCCGGTAAGATTTCAACCTAAAACTTGTACTTCTACAATCTACACTCGATTCTACATCATTCTATCTTTCGAAACTCAAATTCTAACCGTGAAATCTGTGGATTTGAGGCGTTTTGAGATGATGTCACCAAGTGTTCTTATGAACTCCAAGTTGTGACCTCATCCCACCATAAACGACTCAGATCTGGGTGATTTCCACATGTTTTAATGACAAATCTCACCTAAATCTGTGCTATTTCGAGTTAACCATGAAGGACCATCACGAACGGCCAGATCTGATGGAACGGGGTGATTCCCGACCGTTAGAACGAGTCGGAATTGACGGAACTTCAAGTGTTAGTGCGAAATTACACTACCCTAGTAAAAACGAATGTATTCTTTCCATTAAACACTCGGAAACAGTGATCAGAGTGCGAACCAGACATGTCAGTCCGCACGGATGACATGTCAGTCCACACGGATGACCCTAGTCCGCACGGATGACATGTCAGTCCGCACGACTGTCATCCGCACGGATCATGTCGTCCGCACGCACTGTTATCCGCACGGATCATGTCAACCCGCACGCATCACATCCACCCGCACGCATCACATCCATCCGCACGTACCACCACCTCATCCGCACGGATCACCTGTTATTCGGACGGATAACATGCCATCCGGACGGATGACTTGCCATCCGGACGAATAACATGCCAATCCGCACGGATGAGAGCAATTCAACCTAATGAGTAACTTTTTCAAGGCAAACTTGCTTAACCGTACCTCGTTTACTCTATTTCTTCAAGGATCAATACAGACATAACCGCAACCGACTCGAACAAGTTGTATTCTCGCTAAAAACGCACTGTGAGTATACTTGAACCCCTTTTTAATCGAATTTTGGCTGTAACATACGTTTCCAACAAATCGAACTTATCAAACGAACTATTCAATCAATCGAATTATCACTTGCGAATAACTGTTATGCATAGATATACGTGATGCTAGTTTCATATGTGCTAGGGCTTATACTCGCGACGTCCCACCACGACTAGTATAGTACTATTGCGCCCGACGGGGTCTAGTTGTGCCATCGTACATTCGAGCATCGAGGACTTAGTTGGTAGTATCAGTTTTGTGAGTATATATGTCGTGTATTACGTTTATGCATGTGGAAATTCGCAGCGCTTTTAATCTATTATGCTATACTTATCAAACCTGTATACTCGCCAATACTTTTGTATTGATAAATATTTTAACGTATGTTGCAGGTTAGATCACAGATCTTATCAAATCAAGCTAGGAAGTCTAGAAACTCAACTAAAATCTAGGTTGTCGGATTTGTATTGTTCGGGAGGACAAGAAATCTGTGATAACTTATGTGATTGTATTATTTGTTAGTATGGGATAACGAATGTATTAAATATTATCGCAATATAGTTGTTATGGATTCTCCTGAGCAATCTGATTCGCCTAGTGCCGCGCCCCGATGATTCCGCCATCGGTTGGGGTGTGACAGGGTCGGTTTTTAATTTTTTGAAAACCGACAATCATGGGTCGGTTATGGTTTTGTACGTTTCAATAACCGCCATAACCGAACCGACCCGCTAGTTAATAAAGTTATGGTTAACCGATCCACATAACCGACCCATATGCATAACCGATCCAAATCCAACGTAGGGGCGCAGGAATACCAAAGGACCACTTTGAATTATTAAACCTAATAAAATAAAATCCTTATTCCAAAATCCAACATAGGGGCGGTTACTTACTATTAGGGTTCAAAGTTCTAAACGTCTAATCGTCCTTTCAGTTTTCCTTTCCATCGTCTCTAGTACAGAAGCGAGAGTTCCAGCTTCCAGGTTTGTTTCTGATTTGGTTCCCGTTTAGGTATTGTTTATGATTTTGTTCTCGTTTACGTATCTGCTGCAAAGTTGTCAGTGTTATCTGATTGTTTCTGTTCCAAATATTGTTTCTGATTGTTCTCGTTTACGTATCTGCTCCATTGATATAATCTTTAGCTATAGTAAGGTGTTGTAATCTCGTTTACGTATCTGCTCCAATGATATAATCTTATTCCAAAATCTTTAGCTTTAGTAAGGTGCTGTAATATTCGTTTACGTTTCTGATCTTATTCCAAAATCTTTATTTTTAGTGCTTTCTTATCACATTCAATCTTCCTGAATTATTTTCTACTGGATCTAGAGGTTTCTAATCTATTAATTAATATGGAATGTAGTGTGAAAACGTGTTTGGGTTGGAATGCCTTAATTTTAACACATGTAGAAATTGGTGTTAAAATTACAAGTTAGCGTATTTTTTTATCTTTTTATGAAAATGTGTGTTCATGAATTTTTAAAGTTGTTTGAACCATATGAACTGAGGTAAATCAGATGGTTTAGTTGATTTAAAGTTTATACAATTCAGATGTGTTCTGAATGTTTTATAAGTGTTTACACTTTCAAAAAGTCAAATCCAGTTTACAAAATTCTGTTAGAAGTCTGATAAACTGATTGTTTCTGTTAGAAATATTACATTCAATATTTAAAGTCTGTCACGATTAGTTTAAATGATTGTTTCTGTTAGAAATTTGAAGTCTGTCACGATTAGTTTAAAAGTATTAATATTTATAGATAATATTGTTTTGAGCTAAATTTAACTAGACCCAAGTTCATGGTTAACCGACCACCATAACCATCAAAACCGCCATAACCGAGCGGTTATGGTTATGACTTTTCCATAACCGACATCTCGGTTATGGTTATGGTTATGACCCAAAACCGACCAAACCGACCCATGCACACCCCTAGTGCAAACCACCTTCAAAGCTACACCGGTTTACCTTGCATCTCACAACAAATTCTCTTAACTAAACAATTAGACTTCTTTGCATATCTGCCACTTAGGTTATAGCCTAGTGGTCAAGAGGAGTTATCTCTTGTGGGGAGACCAATGTTCAATCCTTTGAAGGTATAAGTATTTACAGGAAAAATTAGCCGTTAAAAAAAAGACTTATTTGCATACGAGTCTTGTTTTCCGTTGCAACGTTGTTTAGAATCATTAGCTCAAATGTTAATCCAATAACACATCTAAAAGCCTAACAAAAGGGATAAAAGGCAAGTCAATGACAATTGGCATCAAAGTGGAATTTATATGAGGATACGACAATCAAGACAAGTAAGATTATTGTTGCAAATATTGATCACGTCACCCATGAGAAAAAAAACCATAGTAGAGAGATGGGAAATGTGATGTATGAATGCTTTAAATAAGCAATAAAGCTTATTTACTTACGACTCTTGCATCCTTCTTCAACATCGCTTATAATCATTGGATCAAAGGTAATCTTAAAACACATTTAGATCAATATAATTACAAAGGGAAATTGTAAAATGAGAATCACCTTAAGTTGCGAGAACCATGAGAATTACGTATTCCAAAAGGTTTTTAAAAAAAATTCTAAAAAATCTTAAAAAAAATCACCTATCCCAGTAAAAAATTTTATTGTTGATGTCATCGTTCTGTAAGTAAAATTTACATTAGTCATAACTACCATCTCAACGTTTTTTTTAATTTTCTTTTACATATGTGTTTATAACATTTCTATCTACGTTTGTTTTAATTTTCTGAAACATAGTGTACACGTTAACCTTCCCCATAAAAATATACTTGGATAAGAAAAACTATTTGTAAATTTTAAAATCATAATAATAATAATAATACAAGGTAAAATTCTAAATAATAATAATAATGAGTAAAAATGTATCATTAATAAGGGTAAAAATCAAATAGGAAGTTAATTTTCACTAGGAAGGATAGGAAGCCATAGGATTATGACATGTGGCAAATTTTAAAATAAAGAGAAAGGGTATTTTAGTCAATCCAACTCCTTCTTCTTCCTTTTTCAAAACCCAGTAAATTCAAAAACCCATCATTTTCAAAACCCACCATCTTCAACTATTTCTTCACTTTCTATCTCAATAATCACTACATTATAGTGCGATTTTCATCACAAATCAATGATTCAGAACCCGATCAACGTGTTCTTCAGCTTTTTTTGAAGAAAACCCAGTTTAATTTCATAAAAAAATCTCGTTTTTTCCGGTGATTTTGGAGATAATCACTCGATTCGTTCGATTCAAGCGTTGATAAGTGTTTCAATCATTCAAAATTCATCAATTGTTGAAGAAACCACTTCGATCCATGTAAGAAATTCTTTAATTTCATTTTTACGATCTGGGTTTTTGATTTACTTATTGCGTTTTACGATCATGGCGGGGGTCCGGGGGCGGCAGCCCCTGGCGGGGTCCAAGGGGCAGAGCCCCTGGCTGGAAATTTTTTTTTCTGATTAAATTGCTGTAATAAAAATGCATCAGAAAAATTAATTTTCCAGAAATTGGCTCATTTCGAAGACACTGACAATTCAGACAGTTCACAGTCCCAGACAGTTCCCAGACAGTTTTATATGTCCATTGCGTTTTAGAAATAAGAGTGTTTTCACAGTCCCATATAGTTTCAGTCCTTTCTGGCTATTGCGTTTTAGAAAAAAACATATTTTTAAGTGTTTTTAGTCATTGCGTTTTAGGTAAAACACATTTTTGAAGTGTTTTTAGTCATTGTGTTTTAGGTAAAACACATTTTTAGGTGTTTTCAGTCCATTGCGTTTTAGAATGAGTCATTTTTAAGTCCTTTCTGGCTATTGCGTTTTAGAAAAAACATATTTTTAAGTGTTTTTAGTCATTGCGTTTTAGGTAAAACACATTTTTGAAGTGTTTTCAGTCCATTGCGTTTTAGAATGAGTCATTTTTAAGTGATTTCTGGCCATTGCGTTTTACAAATAAGACATTTCTTTGTGTTTTTTGTGCATTGCGTTTTAGGTAAAACACTTTTTATGTGTTTTCAATCCTTTCTGGCTATTCAGTAACGAGCAAGAATGAAGATATAACTGTGATTGGATGAAGAAACAATTGGGTGACAAAGTTGCCATGGTTCAAATCTCAAATCACCTTAAAAACATAACCTAGTATTCTTGTATCTGGAAAGTTTGGTGAGTCTGCAAATATGGAGAGATTGTAATCACATTCTGCATATTCAAAATTCCCTATAGCTCTCTTTAACAGCAAAACGCAATTCATTCAAGAGCTTCCGTAAAACACAAACGTTAGGTAAAACACATTTTTATGGGTTTTTAGTCCATTGCGTTTTATAAAGAACATTTTCTTTTGAGTTTTTAGGCTATTGCGTTTTAGAAATAAAACATTTCTTTGTGTTTTCTGGCCATTGCGTTTTACAAATAAGTCATTTCTTTGTGTTTTTGGTGCATTGCGTTTTAGAAAAATGTCATTTTTAAAGGTTTTTTTTTCATTGCGTTTTACGTAACTGGGGGTTTTTCTATTGCGTTTTACGCAACTGGGTTTTGAATTTTTTTTTTTGAAAATATAGCAATAGTATACTCGTTTTAAAGATAAAAAAACGCTCGTTTTTTGGTGCAATTTTTATAAAAAAATAATGTCGTATGAAAGAGTTATTAACGTTTAAAAAATGGGGGGGAATTGGAGGAGAGAGAAACTATTGGCTTACTTGACTAGAATGCCCCTGAAAAAAGTCACGCGCCTCTTTTCTTACTTTCAATCTCCCTGATTTAATCTTAGCCCTTGATTAACTTAATGGATGGTCAAGATCACTTCCTATCCTTCCTAGCCAAATTAACTTCCTATTGTATCTCCACCCTCATTAATAATAGTAAAAAGTTAAAACATAATGACAGCGACACTAATTAATGTAAAGGAAAATTTTGGTTATCACATTGTGATAGTAAAAAGAGGATTGACATGTAAATTGTGTATACTAGTTTAAAATACAAGTTTTATTTAAAACCAGTATAATTAATTAATACTATAGTTATATCATAAACTTGTGTATTTATTATGATATATATTTTTATTTTATTATATCATTAATATGCCTGCCCACCGGACGGGTATAGAACTAATTTCAGACGAAAACCAGGTTCAAACGTATGTGTTAGAGCCCTAGTTTCAAACGGAAACATGGCTTGGGTTTTGGTTGATAAGCAGATAAAGCTACGTGCTTTCGAATGGGCGGTGGTTAGGTCGCCGACATCGATTTGGGGCAAAGTGGTGGTGGTCGATGTTGGTAGGTGGCACAGGTCTGGGGAAGAGCGACGATGATTTGTGGTAGTAAGTGGTGTGGATGCCCTAAAAATGGATACTGGTGGAGTGGATGACACATGTGGGGCATTGTTACGCTGTTGGCGTAACCCGTCCACCGGACAGGTATTAAACTAGTTATACAGGTTTAGGCTATTCAACGCTGTTTGCAGTCGTAGACGTATAAAATAACATTTTGTCATTGGGTTACCTCTGATAACCGAACGTTCATTCATTGCATTTGAATTGAAATAAAGAGTAAATTACTGTTTTGGGCCATGTGGTTTAGTCAGTTTAACCCTTTCAGCCCCAAAGGGAATATTTTAACATATCAGACCTCGACGTTGCATTTTATAACGGTTTTGGTCCATAACACTAACTTTGTTACTTTTTTTTGCAGTTAAGTGTAAATGTAAGTAAGTAATTATATACCTTATGGGCTGTTTTTTTATAATTCCAAAGTTTTTTTAATATTTAAGAGATTATTAATGCAACTACTCAATTTTTTTATTATTTCGTTATTTCCATGATTATTATTTAACAAAAATAAATATGTATTTTTATTAAGCGTTTGTATTTTATAAACATCGTTTTTAAAATCATTTGTTTTTTAACCTTTTTTAAAACGTATATCGTTTTTAAAATTATTCATTTTTAAACCGGTTGTTTATTAAAATGGTTATTTTTAAAGTTGTTTGTCTTTTAAAGTTTTTTTTAAACAGTTCATTTTATACTGTTCTTTTTAAAATTATTTATAACTTTTTTAAAAATTCATTTTTAAGTCGTTAATTTTTAAAAACGTTTCTTTTTAAACTATTCATTTTAGAACCATTTTTTAAATCATTCATTTTTTAAACTTTGTATTCAATTTACTTATAGCCGTTAGGGAAAAATAACTTCAGAAAACGAACGATTTCAAAAAGCGAAGGAATTAAAAAATGATCGATTTTAAACGAACGAGTGGTTTAAAAAGCAAAGATAAAAAAAGGTGTTTATAAAAAACAAAAACATTAAAAAGTAAGTTAACAAGTGTAAGGTGCTAAAAACGCACGAATTTAATAAACGAAAGGTTAAAAAAATAATGAATTTTAAATAAACAAACGGTTCAATAAAATGGAAGATTTGAAAAATTAATAAACCATTCTAAAAAAAGTTTGTAAAATGAACGATCTTTTGCAAACTTTTTATTATAATGTTTATTTTATTTTTCAAATCTTACATTTATTTTGTTTTTTATACACGTTGTTTTGTAAAATTTAAAAAAAGAATGACCTAAAAATGTGAGTTGTTTAAAAATATTTAAAAAATAAATGATTTTAAAAAATGGTATAAAGTGAAGTGTTTATAAAAACTTTAAAATACAAATGACTTTAAAAAGAACGATTTAAAAAAACAAATAGTTTAAAAAGGAATAATTTAAAAAACGATAGATGGTTTAAACAAAATGTAAAAAAAAAAACAAATTTATATTTATACACTATTAATTTGAAAGAAGTTTTTGTATAGTGGGTTTGTACATGATGCTTAATGAGTTTTTTTGTGCATAGTTGTGTTGTACATGATGCTTAGTGGTGTTGTACCCCATGTTTTGAGGGTTTAAAAAAAAATTGATGTTTCACTTTAAACCCAAAACTACTGGATTTTGTAGTTCTAACCCAAAAGTTTTTAATTTTTCCAATTTAACATTACAACTTTTTTACTTTCAACTTTGATTCCCTGTGTTTTTCATATTTTGCAAAATTTTTCGTTTTACGTTTAGATATAAATTTTTGCGACTTAACACGGCACGATGTGTGTGTGGTTCAACGATTTTATGTTTTGTTATACGCTTCGTTCTAAATTTTGCGAGTTAACATGGGGCAACGTACGTGTATGGTTCAGTATGTTTACGTCGTCTGTTTTTTTCACGTTTAATAAGTTCGTCGCAACGTGCGAGTCCTAAATCGAGTTAGTCATTATTTTCTATTTTTATATCGGTCTAATTTTTACACGTTAAGACGCCACAACTTCAATGTTGGTGGTCGTTGGCTATAGTGTGGCATTGGTGCTATTTGTCATGGTTTTACACCCCCGCCGCTACGCAGGGAGCTTAATACGATAGGTTATTTATATGGTTACAAGTCATGTAACGTAGTAATTATGATATCATTAATTGTATTGAGATTATTTGGTGAATTACTTATTTGTATAAGATAGTAATACATATTTAACCGACAAAAACATTTTTAACAAATTGTAAATGTGAATCTGATCAACAACATGTCAATTTCGTTGGCCGCGGCGCAACGCGCGCGGGTCAATCTTCTAGTTATTTTTTAAAACGAATTTTATAAAAATAAACGATTAATGAAAATACATACTCATTTGTATATTTAAAACATATTTTGTTAAATAATAATCGTGAAAATAAAGAAATAATAAAAAAAAACTTGAGTAATTACATTAGTAATCTCTTAAATAATTAAAAGAACTTTGTAATCATAAAAAAAAACCCCTAAGGTGTATAATGACCTAATTGTACTTACCCTTAACTATAAAAAAGTACCAAAATTAGTGTAAAGAGCCAAAACCGTTATAAAATTCAACATTAGAGTTTCATATGTTAAAAGATTTATTTTTAGTATGAAATAGTTAAACTAGATAAACCAATTAATAAATTTACTCTAAAATAAAGTAAAACCACTTCATAGAAAAACCGCCACACACAAAGTCCACATCAGCACCATCCATTCCATTACCTCTCACTAATTCATCCACCTCATCCACGGTTCACACAAACGCCACGTCACCGATCCGCGTGACATCCAACTAACCAATAAAAACGCATTCACATCCCCTATATAACTACTCCCCAAATCGTTATCCAATTCATCCAATTTCCCCCAAATCTCAAACCCTAGAAAAACTCAAAACTCCCAAATTCCCCGTATTTTCAATGGCACCAAAGGCAGAGAAGAAGCCGGCCGAGAAGAAACCGGCAGAGGAGAAGAAAACTCCGGCGGCCGAGAAAGCACCGGCGGAGAAGAAGCCAAAAGCCGGGAAGAAACTCCCGAAAGAAGCCGGAGCAGGTGCAACGGACAAGAAGAAGAAGCGAACGAAGAAGAGCGTTGAGACGTATAAGATCTACATCTTCAAGGTGCTGAAACAGGTGCATCCGGATATCGGAATCTCGAGCAAAGCTATGGGGATCATGAACAGTTTTATTAACGATATTTTTGAGAAGCTTGCTCAGGAGAGTTCGAGGCTTGCTAGGTATAACAAGAAGCCCACGATCACCAGTAGGGAGATTCAGACTGCTGTGAGGCTTGTGCTTCCTGGTGAATTGGCTAAGCATGCTGTTTCTGAAGGGACGAAGGCGGTTACCAAGTTTACGAGCTCTTGAATGGATGATTGTTAATTTTTAGTTAAGTGTTTTAGGGTTTGTAAGTTGTGTTTAAAGCTCTTGATTTGATCGGTTTGAATTGAGAGGTTTGAAGAATATGTATTAAGAATTTAAGATATCTATAGTTTATTTTGTCTATGGTGGTTTGCTGTTGAGGCATTTTTATTTTGTTTGTAGGGTGTTTTAAATATTCGGATTCGATGCTCGGTAGAGAGTAGTTTTTATCGCTTTGAATCTGATGCCAAAGTGTGGTGGTCAATAGCTTTTATATCACTAGCTAGCCCAATATATAAAATTTACTGGAAATTGGATTTTGAATAAACATGGTAATGGTAATTTCCTAGTTTAAAATTAGGATTTTGCTGATTCAGTTTTTTTTTGAAAGGTAAACTTTATAAAAAACCACCAAACCGCCCCATGTCTCTAAGAAAGAGACATAGGCACGGGCAACCAAATTATATCACGTTAAATTTACACCATGTGCCAATCTATAGAACCCTTATTGTATCTACACCTAAACCAAAGAAAATTTAAAAAACTTTTAATTTCCGCGATAACCTCCATGACCTTTAGCTTTTTATCCGAGAAGATACATTGATTCCTAGCCCGCCAAATGCTCCAAACATCAACATACATGACCCCATGGAACGCCACCTTATTAACCTTTGAAGCCCACCAAATTATGCATGGTAACAACGTCCCGAATAGAGAAGGCGAAAAGATTAGGGACGCCGCACCAAGAAGCTATCGCCAACCAAACCCCTGACGAGAATATGCATCCCGAAAATAAATGCTCCGTCGTCTCTATGAAATCATCACAAAAAACACAGTTTTTATTAGGGACCATAATGTTTCTTCTTTCCAAAGCCGAAGTTGTAGCGATTCTATCCAACTCCGCACGCCATACGAAAATATTGACCTTAGCCGGAATCCACTTGCACCATTCCAAAGCAAAGCCCGTATTATCTTCAACTTCCTTTTGCAACCAATTTTTAGTAGCTTTCACAGAAAACAAACCAGAATTATCTATGGTCCACGTCCACTCATCTAAGCGGTCCGTGCAATGAAAAACCTCCACCATTTTCAAACAAACAGTCAGATCTTTCTTCATAGATTCAGTAAAATTCTCTTCCCTTTGATTCCACCCACACGAATCATCTTTCAAAGAGGCTAGCCGATCCGCAACCGTCACCAACTTGTTCTTTTCAATCTTAAAAAGGTTAGGAAACTTGTCTTTGAACGCTTCATCTCCACACCAAACATCGATCCAAAATCGTATACTCGTCCCATTACCCAATTTGCCCTTCAAGCAATCGTGTAAGGTTCGACTTTCGACTTTAGTGTTGCACCCATGTTTAACAATGTTCTTCCACGTACCGGATATACGTCCATTAATCGACATTATTCCCCATTTCCTTTTAGTGCAATGTAAGGAATCAACTATTCGTCTCCATAAAGCAAAAGGCTCCACCCTATACCGCCAAACCCACTTTAGTAACAACACACTATTACTATAATCCATTATCTTCAAACCCAGACCTCTATTCTTCTTGGCTTTCGTGACCTTATCCCAAGCGACCCAATGAAGTTTTCTACCTTCTTGGCTGATTCAGTTTAAAATGATGTTTTTGCCATCAATTTAAAATAAAATTATGTTTTTGTTCTAGATTTAAAATTATGAATTTGCCCTTAGTTCAAAAATATGATTGTCCCCGTTAGAAAAATTACGATTTTGCATTTAGTTCAAAATTACGTTTTTGCCCCAAGTTCAAAATAAAATTATGTTTTTACTCTTAGCTCAAAATTATGATCTTAGCTCCAAATACTGATTTTGCCTCCATTTGAAACAAAATTACGGTTTTACCCCCAACTAAAAATTATGATTTTGCCTTTATTAAAAAAATACGAATTTGGTCCTAGTAAAAATTTTTAGACTTGCCATCTTTTTAGTTTTTTTAAGAGCCGATCTACCATGCTAATTCTTAGGGTGTCCGGAGTGGTAATCGGTAAAGGGTGGCAAACCACTTTACCGAGTGGTAAACACCACCGCCAACAAGTGTTTAGTCACCAAACTTTACCAATTCGGTGGTGGAATGCCGCATCGGTGAAGAAGAGGTATGTGTGTGGTGGGGTGGGGTCCATGCCAATATCAACCAATCACACATTTTTCCTTTTTTTTTTTTTAAGTTTACCACTTCACCAAGTGTCTAACCATTGCCAACACTTTTCAGCAAAGTTTAAACACTTTTGCCTGATTGACATGACGCGCTCTGATTGGTCGGTTTTTAGTTTACCACTCCAAAGTGTTTAACCACTCCCCACACCCTTAAGTGCAATTTTATAAAAAAAAAACGTTTTTAAAGTCAACCTGTCCTATGTGTGTGATTATGTGAACTTCTAAAGCCGTTTTTTCGCACCACAAAAAATCTACTGGTTATTATGTATTTCTTTCCATGCGATCGATTTCTTCAAAATGTAATAACCACTCAATTATGTTTGACACAACAAAAAAAAAGCTCTTATATATATGCGTGTGTATATATCACTTTGAGTTGATTTAATTTGTAAGTACCTGGAGCTTAACAGATGGCTTTTGGAGTTTAATAGAGGGTTTTTGGGAAGCATTACGTAGGATTGGAAGCATACATGCAAGTTTATAGTTGAAAACGCGAAAAAGGGGCGATAAACCAACTACTAGTGCAGGGTGCGCTGGTATCAACACAATCTTGCGCCACTAGCAGCTAAACCAACGCAATGTGACACTAAAATTGTGTGTTGGGAGTGGCGCCTTGGGTTACCCTGATTCACGAATTTTACACCATTTAAAAATTGACGTTATCCTAGTTGTTTTTTACATACATATAAGTTTTATTATAAATTAATAATAACTTTATAATACTTATACACTTACATACATGTATATACTTCACAACATACAAAAAATAAATACTATTATCAAATGCATATACTAATTTTTTTTTTCATATTATGAACATACTAAAATAAATCACCAATAGAAAATAAAAATTAAATTAAAATAATCGGGTATAAAATTCGGGTAAACGGGTATGTGGTTTCAGGTAACCGGGTCAGGTATCACCTAATCCCATACTCGACCCATACCCACAAATTTTTTTAAAACTAATCCTATACCCAGCCCAATACCTGTCGCTTCAATTGCATCACCTAAATCCACGCATGCCAATAGCCATCGTCCTTTCGGTTCCATCTAACCCAATTTACTTTTTTTAAAGGCATTTAATACCGCGTTCGTTTACATAACTACAGATATGCGGCCAGCCCAATCAGTTCTCGTAGTAAGCCCAGTTTCTTGTTTTTAAGCCCATAATCGCAAACAACACATTTTTTTCTGTTAGGCTGTTTATGTGAATTTAGAAAGTTAGAGGACTAATCTGAAACATACTCCCTCCCACATTCTTTTCTCCCCAGCTGCACCCACGGCGACCATTTCAGAGCTGCTGCGGCAACACCACCACCGTTGATCCAACAACACCAGATATCGGATATCGGAGATGGCCTGGATTGGACAGTTATCGAAGAATCTGAAAGAGCTACGAGTACTCTTTTGTCAGACTTCACCGGCCAGTTCTTCCACAAGGTATCATCCATATTAAATCACCTCGAATTCATTCAATTCGGTTTCAATTATTCAGATCTGTAACGTATTTACTAATTCTGTTTTGGTGACAGAGCGTTTGTTGAGAAGAATTACAAGGAGTTGAAGAAAGCAAACCCTAAGTTGCCGATATTGATTCGCGAATGCAGCGGTACCGAGCCTCAACTGTGGGCAAGATACGGTGCGAATATCTTCCTTCTTTATGTTATACTGACTGTATATTGTGGTTGTGTTTGAGACTGAAATGATATTCCTGTTGATTTTTTTTTTTTTTTTTTTGAGGATCTAACTGGTTCATGTTTCACTCTTGCACTTGAGTTAAGGCTGAGATATCTACTATATAATTAAACTTTTTTATTTGATAAGGAGATAAGAATTTGAATTAACTAGAACATATGTTGTTAGTTCACAAAGTGCAAAGTTTCATTTGTGAAATGTTAGGTTCGATTTTAAAAGTGAATGTGGTTTCTCTATGCTGTGTATTTAGTTTTTGAAGCCTCTTGGTTTGTTTACACCTGTTAAGAGCAAATGACATGGGGCATAACTAAAATTAGAAGTTCGATTCTTGGATGTAATCGAGGATGTCTTTTAACGTCACTTGATAAGCAATTGGTGAAACTGCGCGTGAAATTGTTGGCACAATATGTTTTTGAAACATGTGTTTTGTGTAGTTTTGCTTTATGGTATGAGTTAGGTCTATGGAACTTTTTGCATAAATAGGGGAGTTCATCCTCAAAAGAGTGCAACTAGGTGGCCTAAAAAATGAGCATGCTTAGGTAGTTCGCTCTTTCAAAGTGCCATCTTCTAGCAAGTTTCTGCCAAAGCCTGCAAAAGCTGCAGGTTTCCTGCAAATATACTGAACTCCACTGTTTCAAATTAACATCTTCTTAAGTTCGCTGTGAATCAATATGTAGAAGAAGTTCGCTGTTTGGAATTGAGAACTTCAGAAAGTTTGCTGTTTGATTTAAACAATTAATAAAAGTTTGCTGTTTGAATATGATATCTACATAAGCTTCGCTATTTGAAATTGAGAACTTCATAAGCATACTAGTTTGAGTGTACCAATGTATGAATACACCAATGCTTGATCTGTATCTTCTTGTGAACATAGTAGTATAATACTAACAACAAAATAATAAACATATTATATATTAACGACTACCTACGGTTCGACGCTCGATACGGACCGACGCTCGCTAGGACGATGTTGACTAAAAAATAAAAATATTATATATTAACAACTACCTACGTTTCGACACTCGATACGGACCGACGCTCGCTACGGACGACGTCGACTAAATAATAAACATATTATATATTAACGACTACCTACGTTTCGACGCTCGATATGGACCGACACTCGCTACGGACGACGTCGACTAAAAAATAAAATATATTATATATTAACAACTACCTACTTTTCGACGCTCGATACAGACGACGTCAACGCTCGCTATAAAATATGTTTATTATTTAGTCGACGTCGTCTGTAACGAGTGTCGGTCCGTATCAAGCGTCGAAACGTAGGTAGTCGGTAACATCTAATATTTTTATTTTTTAGTCGACATCGTCCGTAACGAGCGTCGGTCCGTATCAAGCATCGAGACGTAGGTAGTCGTTAATATATAATATGTTTATTATTTAGTCGACGTCGTCTGTATCGAGCTTAGGTTCGTATCGAGCGTCGAAACATATACAATATGTTTATTATTTAGTCGACGACATCCGTAACGAGCGTAGGTCCGTATCGAGCGTCGAAACGTAGGTAGTCGTTAACATATAACATTTTTATTTTTTAGTAGACGTCGTCCGTATCGAGCATGGGTCCGTATTTAGCATGGGTCCGTATCGAGCGTCGAAACGTAGGTAGTCGTTAATATATAACATGTTTATTATTTAGTCGACGTTGTCCGTATCGAGCGTAGGTCCGTATCGAGCGTCGAAACGTAGGTAGTCGTTAATATACAATATGTTTATTATTTAGTCGACGTCATCCGTAACGAGCGTAGGTCCGTATCGAGCGTCGAAACGTAGGTAGCCGTTAATATATAATATGCTTTTTATTTAGTCGACGTCGTCTGTATCGAGCGTCGAAACGTAGGTAGTCGTTAACATATAACATTTTTATTTTTTAGTAGACGTTGTCCGTATCGAGCATGGGTCCGTATCGAGCGTCGAAACGTAGGTAGTCGTTAATATATAATATGTTTATTATTTAGTCGACGTCGTCCGTATCGAGCGTAGGTCCGTATTGAGCGTCGAAACGTAGGTGGTCGTTAATATATAATATGTTTATTATTTAGTCGATGTCGTCCGTGTCGAGCGTCGAAACGTAGGTAGTCGTTAACATATAATATTTTTATAGCGAGCGTCGACGTCGTCCTTATCGAGCATAGGTCCGTATCGAGCGTCGAAACGTAGGCAGTCGTTAATATATAATATTTTTATTATTTAGTTGACGTCTTCCGTAGCGAGTGTAGTCCGTATCGAGCGTCGAAACGTAGGTAGTCGTTAATACATAATATGTTTATGATTTAGTCGTCGTCGTCCGTATCGAGCGTCGAAACGTAGGTAGTCGTTAATATATAATATTTTTATTTTTTAGTCGACGTTGTCCGTAGCGAGCGTCGGTCCGTATCGAGCTTTGAACCGTAGGTAGTCGTTAATATATAATATGTTTATTATTTTGTTGTTAGTACTAGACTACTATGTTCACAAGAAGATACAGATCAAGCATTGGTGTATTCATACATTGGTACACTCAAACTAGTATGCTTATGAAGTTCTCAATTTCAAATAGCGAAGCTTATGTAGATATCATATTCAAACAACAAACTTTCATTAATTGTTTAAATCAAACAGCAAACTTTCTGAAGTTATCAATTCCAAACAGCGAACTTCTTCTACATATTGATTCAGAACAGAGAACTTTCATTAATTGTTTAAATCAAACAGCAAACTTTCTGAAGTTCTCAATCCCAAACAGCGAACTTTCATTAATTGTTTAAATCAAACAGCAAACTTTCTGAAGTTCTCAATTCCAAACAGCGAACTTCTTCTACATATTGATTCAGAACAGCGAACTTGTTATACATATACATACTAAACAGCGAATTTCAGATATGTTGCAGGAAATTGTAAGAAGTTGCAGCTTTTTGCAGGATTTCCAAAGAAGTTCGCTGTTTCAAACAGTGAATTACCTTAGATCACTCACAAATTTAAAGCCCACCTAAAGGCACTCTTTTGGGGTCCAAACCCCTTAATTCTACAAAAAATTCTAGGTCTATGTTGGTTGTTGGTTGAAGTATGCGTATTGATTACTAAGTTCTTGTGCAATTTTAAGTTATTAACTCTAATGATCATAGGAAATGTTTTATTCTAAATTTGAAATGATTTGTGTAGTCTATACTGGGGGTTTGGAATATAGAGTTACAAATGAATCCTTCAAGAGATTAGACCGATAAAGTATGTTATATCACGCCATTTGCACAAAAATTGAAAATATCTCATTTTTGCCTTTTCAATCTTATAGTTTAGTCCGGGTTTTAAGAAGCGCGCCTGAGGCGCGAGGCGCACTAAGGCGCAAGTCTCAGCGCCTCATGGCACATGAGGCGCGCTTTTTCCACAAAGCGCAAGAAAAGCGCATTTTTTGGGTTTTTTGAGGTCTGAGGCGCGCGCCTTATGTATTTTGGGTGTTTTTATGCATGAAAGTGTTGGATAATAGGTTTTTTTGGCTTGTACATGTAGATAAAATCATATATAAACCTTAGTTATTACTATATTTTGGATAAGGGATGCTAAAAACCTATGGGATATGTATAAAAATTTATATAATCTTCTTGCGCTCGGGTACGAAAAGCCCAACGCTTTTGCGCTTTGCGCTTCGTGCCTCATTTTTAGACCTCGTCGCTTTTGTGCGCCTCTCGCTTTTTAAAACCAAGAGTTTAGTTGAAAAACACAAGCATATTAATGTTATTTAAATATAATAACAAATTTGAAGTGATGTCCATAGTTGATCTAGCCTCTGATTCTCACATCCTAATGCATAAGAAGCTTCATTTAGGCCATTTGCAAGCTTCTAAATACCATATCTGATAATTTCAGAATTAAGATAAACGCAAGCTTGTGAAATTCTTTTTTCTTGGAAAGCACTGCTATTATATATTTGAACATTACTGCCTTACAGATTGTTTTATCCTTTAATTAGATTTTCTTATTTCTTAAATTTTGAGCAAAAACCCTTTGATTGTTGGCAAGAGAAACCATGCATATTTGATAGTTTATAAGATCACTGTATTAGAGAGATCCATACATATTTAATAACACATCATCTGTCCACTGTTTGTGGTGGTGTTGTACTTATGTCGCCTTTTGGTTTATGTACAGAAATGGGTGTCGAGAAGGGTATTCGTCTGGAAGGGATGACAGAAACCCAGATCTCTAAAGCACTAGAGGACCTTGTGAAAGCAGGGGCATCCCTTAAATCCTAAAGCATCTGCACTTAAGCTGTGTTTATTTTGTTGAAAACAATAAGCCTAAGACCAATGGGAGTCGCTCCTCAGGTGATATGAACATTTCAACAGTTGAACATGAATTTTCGTTGTATTGCACCATTTACACTGGTGCATGATCCAGTGAAGTGGGTAGTTTGACTTAACTCGCCCTGTATCGAATTAAAAATTGTTGTTTTGATTTGCGATCATTATCCAATCTTTCTAATGCTTAGACACGCGCTTATAACTAGAAGCCATGAATGTCATCTATTGGCTTGACTAGACGTGAAGATGTCTCCTTAAGTTTGAATTGAGTTAAACATCAAGGTTTCTGCTTTTCAGTTTTCACAGTCTCGGTTAGAAAAACTCATGAACCGTCTAAATGTGCTGAGCTCGCATTTTATTACATTTTTACGCACTTTGTCATATTAAACTCAAAATATACCCGCCATAATATTATGAGCTCACATTTGCAATTGAAATTGATAGCATTCAGCTCAAATTATTCTAAGATTAATAGCTCAGTTGTAGAACTCAAACCTTAACCATTAATTAAGAAGCGATGGGAATGATGGAACCTGTGAATTTAAAAGATTTTAGTGAAAATGAAGTCGAATGATTCATTGATTTATATGACGGAACCGGCCAGAGACCAATTCATATGTTGTTATGAACTAATGATAGAACTGAAAGATGATAAAAGGTGATAATGTTTTGTTCGTTTACAATCCTATTAAAAGGTGACTAGTGGGTAACCCGCGCGTTGCCGCGGAGTCGACAATAAGGGGCAATAGCATAATTCAAACCTTAAAACGACATAAAAACATATATAAGTCAATATCATGATCTAGTGTTCTATGTTCTTGTCCAATATCATATGTGACAGTTTCTTTTCCACATGATCTACTGGAAGTTCAATCAGCCCAGTAATAATCAACCTGTATAAGTTTTTTTTTATGAGTGGCATCTTCATAACAAAAAGAACACAACATAAAAGAACATATCAAATGAAAGCCCCAGCTCTTTTTCAATACGTTTAAATGCTTCTACATCTGACATACACAAGGATGCATAAATAAAAGAATACACATAAACTGAAAAAAAAAAAATCTATATATGACTCATTTTGCTAAAGCTACTCATACATATAACTATTTGAAGTTAAGAAGATGACCTATAACACTACTACACTCTTGTTGTAAATCTAAATCTGGCTTTCTCTTTCATTAATACCATGCCTGCGGCTACAAAAGTACTCAAAGGCATAACAATCTTGCAGATACCTGAAAAGAGATTCCAAGGATATAACGGGTCAAATATAAAAACTTGGATTGACTCGGGTAATGTTTTATCTCTAACAACTTGGATTGAAAGGAAACAGATCGAAAGTAACCCAAAGTGTATTTTTGATGCATAAAACCACCTAAAATAACTTATTTAGAACAAATATTAAATGGTAAAATGCCAATTTCGTCCCTGAGGTTTGGCCAGTTTTGCGACTTATGTCTAAGGTTTGTTTTTTCGCATCTGGATCTAAAAGGTAATTTGGTCCTTTTTAGGGGTATTCGGTCTTTTTACATAAAGTGAAAAGGATCGAATTGCCCTTTAACTCTTTAAAAGACCGAATTGCCCTTTAACTCTTTAAATCAGCAAAAAAGACGGAAATACCCCTGGCTTAAAGGAGAAAAATGGATGGAGTGAACAAGCCAGATGAAAATGGCAAGATTTGAAACCTTTTGGATCCAGATGCGGAAAAACAAACCTTTGGACGAAAGTCGCCAAACTGACCAAACCTAAGGGACGAAAATGGCATTTTACTGAATATAGAATTATTATCATTAAAGTAACACTATGAGTTATGTTTTGTTTTAACCCAAACCTGGCCTATTTCAACCTATACAAAAAATGCCTCTTTCACCTGTTACTTGACCCACCAATTTGTCCATTGCTAATAAGAACAAAAGAAATCAAGGCTAGTAGTAAAGCCTGTTTCTGAATAGCTTTCATATCATGTGTGAGATCAGCATCATCTCCTTCATGTGTCAGTTTGCATTTTTGCATCATCGAGATTTCCATCTGGCAAGCAGCCCTCAAGAGATCCTCCTCTAAAGACTCACCATCCTTAACCTTCCATACCACAAAGCTATTCAGGTAGGCGCACCATGCCGAATCAAAAGCTGACAGCTGTGACCAAAAGGTACGTTTAGGCAACACTGGTTCGGAATCTTCACAAAGTCCATGTAGTATTATATTAATCAACAACTCGAGTTCATGAACGAACTTCTTAGCTGACTCGGCTAAAGCGGTCTCACGCTCCCCTTGACCAATAAAAACCGCATCGGGATGAGCCACAATCATGTAGTCTGAAGCTTAGAGGGTGTTTCAATCAGGACTGCAAACTGCTCAAATGGCATTGATTTTACATGTTCCTCTTTGATGTTTAGAACAGAATAATTTTTCGCCAATTCAAAGGTTGTTTTCCGCTTGATGTTTACATGTTCCTCTTTGATGTTTAGAACAGAGCTTTGACCATGGCTTTGACCCATATAAGCAACAGGTATCATGTTTACAGGCATATGATTGACCTGCTAAGAACATTAGATATGCATCAGCTTTTAGTAATTACCAACTTGAATATTTCATAAAAGGAAAATCACGTACATATTTTTTTAAAAGAAACGGAAAAGTTGGATTTATATAATCAATATAGCATCTAACTTCTAAAATGTAGGTTTACACACATGTAAAAATTCAGGAGAATTAAACTTGACAATCAACAAACAATGAAAATAGGAAAAGTGTGTCATACTTCATCAGATATCCCAAATGTACGTGTTCTCTTCAACGCGAGCTCAGAATCAGCTGTTTGATAATCTACAGCTGGATTGTTGGTGGGAGGAGTCCTAGGTCGCTTTAACAAAGCTTCAATGTGATATAAAACAAGAAACCAGCAAATCATATTCAGAAACATTGCACACTCTATCAGGATACTGTTATCTAAAATTAATCGAGCTAAAGATATATGTACCAGCATTATTAGGCGGAGTTCACCCAATAGGGACTGTAGAAACTGACGGATGAGGCACAGATGGGTTTGCCATCCAACCAGCAAGAGATGATGGCAGAGGTGCAGGTGCAGGCTGGAAAGGCTTCGAACGCAAGAAAAAAAATGTATAAATCAGGTTTAAAAATGTATAATATTAGTTAAAACTTCAAATGAATGTAAACGATAGGCTAATTTCACTTACACCGTGAGCACCCAGAGGTGGAAAGCCTGCAGGCTTTGGTACAGAGCCCGTTAATAGATTGGTTACTGGTGATGGGGCCTGTGCACCGTTTGGCTGCGACTGCCCACAGGGCCACAAGAATGATCAACAAACAGTGTTTTGATGTCCGGGTTTGGCTTCGGGTTTTTACAAAGCTGGTGTTGCCAATTCAGACTACAATTTGTAGTTAAATATTAATACTAATGAAAAGTCATGTTATCAAGAAGAAATCGAAACATAGATATGGATAAAGATATGAACCTTTGGTTAATAAGTGTTTGAAGTCTTGAGTTCTTTAAGCTCGGAAAGTTTAACTTGTCGCGAAACAGGGGATTTGCTTCAATCAACTTCTTTAGCTCATTCAACATTATCCCCCTAGCAGATTTAGTGTCTCCGTATTTTGATAATTGTTCGTTATCCCTATATGAACGTATTTACATTAAAACTTTTGACTTTTTATAACAAAACTCAAAACGAATTAGATAACAATAACACACCTGAAGTTATCTAAAGTCAAAAGCTGAGTTATTTCTTTAAACAGATCCTCATTAAACGTGGAAAACACTTTCAAGTCCTTCACTAAAATGTCAGTGCCTTTAGACCGATCCTTCCTACATATTCATCAAATCATAAGAATCTATCACCATTACATCAAAACAAATCTCAATATTAATCAAATTACAAATAACTTAAGCGCGTATGAACACACGCAACTGCATTAATTAACATCAAAACATACTTGTCTAGCGCTTCTAGATACTTCTGTTTCCGTATCTCAAAGAAGATCTTCATCGAATATCTGTTATCATCCACCTTTGTGAATCCAGACAAATATTTCTCCACCTCATCCCAATCACCATTTGTCACCATTTCTTCAAAATAACGCATATTGAAGAAAAAAACCTGATTCTTGCTCCAATCTCCACAACAGAACAATTTATATATACATATCAGTTAGCAGCCACAAATTTACCCGAAAAATTGATGAATTACAAACAAAATTTACAAAAAAAGCAACACATAACAAAATTTTGGCAGTGAATTCAAACAAAAATCAAACAAAGTTACAACTTATAACAATAGTATTACAGCTATTATAATATAAAGAAATTACTCACATCGCCATAAGCTCCTCCGACAGGAGTTCGCCATTGACGGACATCTTTTCACATTCCGTTCACCGGCGACGCCTTTTCCGACGACTGTACTTTGTTGTCACGTTTGTTACCGGCGGATCTGTCACCATCAGTGTTGTCGATTTGTTCTTCCTATTTACTCCTCTTTCTCCGACGGTTCAATTGCAAAAGGCCGATTTGGGGTTAACAATTTATAAACTGAAAGTTTCCCATGAAATACGGGGCTCTTTGGCTAAGCTTATTATTATTTTTTTTTTACTTATTTACTTATTTGCTTTTTGAAAAGTTAAAAGGTGTTTGGGTTAGCTTATTATGTGAGAGGAATAAGTAAATAAGTCATTCCATTATGACTTATTTGCTTTTCAAATAAGCAAATAAGTAAAAAAAATAAGCTTAGCCAAACAGCCCCTACGAATCTGTAGGCAAAGCTGGAAGTAAATACGAAGGGCCGGTAGGTTAAGAACGCTGAGGGTAGAGGAAGGGTCTTAGGGCAAAGCTGGAAGTAAATTTGGCTTTTTAACTAAAGGAACGGATAAATTTACTAATTTAACCCTCAGGTGTCTTAAAATTATAAGTTATTTACTATTTTACCCTCACAAAACATGCATTTTTTACTTGTACATATTGCATAAAATGATGGACGCCATGTAAAATTACATGTGTGTACATCACTTTTTCTTTTTAATATATTATAGATAAGCAAGTAACTTCGAGGATTTTAGATATACACACATTGTTGGGAAAATTATATATACTTATAATTTGCAACATGTTTGTGCAATAGTGAGTTGTAACTTCAGCTTTATTGGTGTTTTGTGCATAAGTAACCTGTACAATTGCTTTTGTTGATTGTACTAAAGCTTCTTTTGGAAGCTTTATATTTCATCTAAATAGAAGAGAGAGACCTGAGATATTGAGATGCAGATTCGTTGTTTGAGAGAGAGAAACGGTGGAAGGACGGTGGTTACTAGGCGGCGTACGGTGGCGGTTTTTCACTTATTACGCTACACGACTAACACTCAAAGAATCATCGAAGAGGAGTGTATTCCGGTGAAGTATGACGAATCTCCGGCGAAGATCCGGTAAGTCTTCTATTCTGTTGCATGTTACAGTTTCAGTTACATCGGCTCTTGATGTGTCGTTTGAGACTATTCTCGCTGATAAATGATTCCGACAAGAATCCGGTCAAGTTCTTGAAAACGCCATCTTCAATTACTCCACCTTCAAATTGATCTGGTTTCCCGACTAAATCACAACCCGCAACCACCCATGCCTCTGGCCAACAGTCTGCAATTAATTACATTCTCTAAAGATGCTTATTTTGCATTTATTACAAGCTACACAGCCCTCTTTCAACAATTTCTAGGGTTTATTGATCGTAATTGCAGGCTTCAATGGCTCAAACAAGGTTGTAGTCTCTCTGTTTCTGTTTCTTTTATTTTTTATTCTTGGTATTTATTCAGCAGGCTCCTTCACTTTATCAAGTGTCAAATTGAACAACAGAGAGTAAATTAAAGATTAAATCTTAATGATAGATGCTATTAATATATTAACAAACCAATTTTGATAGACCAACGTCGGTACCGGTATCAGTATTTTCGGAACAAGTACCAGTAGTTGTTTTTAGGTCTTCGATCTATGCGAAACAATGTGTCAATATCGATGACAACGGTGATGATAGGGATAAACGGAAATGAAGACGATCGTATTTTGAGATTTAGGTTGTACGGTTGTTTTGTAATAAACCTCTCATTGTGGTGGCTCTGGTGGTGTTTCGCAGCGTGTAAGGCGACTGCCGGTGGCGGAGACGACCTACTACAGCCGAACATTTGATGGTAAGAGTTTTAGTGTTTTAGTTTATGAATATGATTGTTTCTTTTCTTTTGCTTAGGTTGTATTGGAGTTACCTATTAATTTTTTTTTCCTGTTTTCGCCTCGTAATTGTGTTGGTAGATATAAGGATTTGCAACTGGCTTCTTGGTTATTGGTTATTAGTAAAAGGGCTATTAATGCGGGTGATCATATTCTTGAAGTGACGCCCAAAATAAGCAACAATTTTAAGCTTAGGGTAGTTGTACCTTTGGCTTTGGGTGGGTTTCAAAAAAAAATTAGAATTTTACTTATAAATCTAAAAAGTCAATATTCTATTACCATTTGGTAATTTCACCAGCCCAAAAACAAGAAGTTGGACGAATAACCAATAAAGCAACTTCCTCAAAAGATACCACATTGAAATCATAAAAAAAAATAACACATGCAGTGGTCTCTATCAACTCTTTGAACAGTAAGAATGAACTTAACCTGATCATATTCTTGAAGTGACATGACAAGGGTGCGAATGTGATCAATCAAGGGTCATAGACTTAACTGTGAACATGTTGGTAGCATTATGCTTAAGTTGTTGGTTTGCCAATCCTCTTGACACCAACTTTTTTTTTTTTGTCAATTGACAGTTGTGTTCGAGTACAGTCATGATTGTGAAGATTGTTATTCGCTTTGCTCATGAGGTTTGTCTTACCATCTCTTATGTTTTAATTTATGTCATGTGTGCGTGTTGTGTATCTGTTTATGTTTGCCTTTCCATTTAGTTGTAGCAAGTTTTTAGTTTAGCTGTATATTAAAAGAAAGCAACTTGCACAACGGTGTTCTTTAGGGTGTTATTAAGAAGGAAGCAACTTGAAGATGTCATCAGTTGTAGGTTTAGAAGAACATGTTTGTTGTCTTGATGTACGTTGTTGTCAAAGCATGTGGCATGTTTTTTGTTCAAGGATTTGAAATTTTTTTATGCTTGAGTTGGTATTTAGTTAAAGGTCCTTGAAGATTTTATTGTTATAATATCTCTCATGTTTACGACAGTTTTGGCTCCTTGAACAAAAGAAAATAAACAAGGAACAATAGGATTGAAACCTCCAATGTTTAGAGTTTAAACTTGGTTGATTTGAAAAGGATTGTCAAGACATCGTTTATGATGGGCTCAATTTGTATGCCCCCGCCGCAACGCGGCGGGCCTCTTATCTAGTTACCCATAAAAGAGAACCTCTTTTAGAACGAATAACTAACAGAATCTCTAAGCCTACTCCAAAATCTCTAAGCCTACTCCAAAATCTATGCTAATGTCCAACATCATGAGACTAGAACTCTTAGTCACTTAGGGAGGAACACCTTTGCTACACACCCTGATGCTGTTAGGCTACAAACCGTTTGGTCCATGAAACATAATTAAAATTTGATTAAGCGGGGTAAAAATACTCATGTTTCACTAAAAAAAAGAACTACTCTTTTGTTTTTGAAACACCATTTCTGGAAGAGGGCGTGAAACATGGCGTGATGGGAGAGCTGTGAAGGGGTTGACGGCGGTAAAAGGGGGAAGAAGGAGTGGGGCCCATGCCATCAATCAATGAGACTTTGTTCCTTCTTTCTTTCTTTTAAATATATTATTTTAATAGGATAGTGAGTAGTGAAAATTTGTGAAATCATTGCACACGAAATGTGAAAAAGATTGAGTGAGAGCTTATGATCATATGCAATCACTTTATGATGTGATAGTGAAAAAAAGTGAATAAAAAACACAAAGTCTTAGAAGTGAAAATTTAGTTTTTAAAAGAAAAGAGTGAAAGGTTAATATGTCTAGATCCAAAGAAAAAAATATAATTCAATTAAATTATCGTGAGAGTTCTGGTAGACATTAGATGATTAGAACACCCAGAATGGACGTTTTTAGGGGGGAGGGGCGTCCATGTGACGTACTTGGATGTTTAAGGTGTTTTGGGATCCCTATGTACATGGATGGGATCGGATGAGTTTGTTAAGTGAAGAAAGGAGAGTGGACGTTTTTCGCTATAAGAGGATAGGTAACGAAGTTTTATACAAATACAATCATGAATACTCTTATAAAATTGAATATATGCTTCATACCGATGAGAAAAAACCTAATAAAATATAGATTTATACTCATATTTTCCAAAATTCACAGGTTTTTATTTTTATTTTTTAAATGCAAATAAATGTATTGTGTTCAATTTGTGACAAAGTTCATATAGTTTTGGGTTTTTTTACATATTTCCCCATCCTAGGTGTCATTATTACATATTTACTCAACCCATAAAATCAGTTACATATTTCCCATTACTAAACCATCTATATTACATATTTTCCCTTCCTAAACCATATATATTACATATTTCTCCCTTTCATTAAAATTTCTATCATTGAATTACCATTTTACCCTTGATGGCAGAGGGCGTCGGTTGTTGGTTGTTGCAGCGAATACCAAGGAAGCAGGGCAGGGGGCTGTCGTGGGGAAGGGGAAGCAGGGCAGAGGGCTTTGGTTGTGGCAACTTTTTGTGGAAGGGAAGTGTAGGTCGACATTTGATACTAATTGTATCTTGAATCCATTAAAATTAGGGCAAGGGTATTTAGGTAATTTTAAAAGAAAAGGGGAAATATGTAATTGATTTTGTGGGTTGGGTAAATATGTAATAAGGGCACTTAGTAAGGGGAAATATGTAAAAAACCCTAATGGATTCAAGATACAATTAGTATCAAATGTCGACCTACACTTCCCTTCCACAAAAAGCTGCCACAACCAAAGCCCTCTGCCCTGCTTCACCTTCCCCACGACAGCCCCCTGCCCTGCTTCCTTGGTATTTGCAGCAACAACCAACAACCGACGCCCTCTGCCCTGCTTCCCTTGCCTGGTAATCGTTGTGTGTATGTTCTTGACAATTAGGCTTGATGAACTTATAGACATTTTTTCTAACTTGAAGTTCAAATTTAATGAGTAACTCTATTATGTAATTAATTTAAATATCATGAATTTCCTTTTCAGATTCAACTCCTATGCTTTGAAATGGAGAAACAAGGGAATTGATTGGAACCTTTGAGAGGCATAGAGGTGTCGTTTGGAGTTGCTGTCATGAGTTTCCTTTCATAATTGTGTATTTATCAATATAAGTTTAATAATATGATATGTTGATCGGTTCTTTTTAAACGTAAGGGAAAACATGAAAAACATACATGTCACAACAGATAGTGCAGTAGAGAATCCAGTGATGGAAGAAGCCATGGAGTTCGACATCTTTGTCAAGGTGATCTGGTTCCTCCTTAGGGTGCTGACTGATGATGGTGATTTTGAAAACTGACAAGGGAATCGGTTATGGAGAGGGAGGTCGAAATTGATGTTATGCTAATTAGGTTATCTATCTAAGTGTGTAACTGTGTAACCCTTTAACCTCTACATAAGTCTCCTTATATAAGCACTCAGAAGGAAACCTAATTAGTTAATATATGGTCCATCAACAATTACCAACTAATTATTTAATAGGTTGTTATATATTTTGATCTATATTATGTAAATGATTATAATGGCTACTAGATTAAATATTAAACATAATATATTTAATCTTACATTCTCCCACTTAGCTGAGTAATCATTTACTATGAGTATTAGATAAGCCTGATCAGGAGTTAACACTCATTTTAGCCTTAAACAAGTATTATAGCAGAGAAATACAGCCGTTTAATCATTATGCGATTCAGGACCCCCATTAGTCATACTATAGCCTTAATTTAAAACCTAATCGTTATGATCAAAATATGCATAAGCCCTTTGTTTGATTTGTAACTTTATTTGTCTATATGCCATTATACCGGTTGAACATATTCTAAGAGACATACAAAATCAAACTGAGGAAATTTCATTAACATAAAACATAAGCTAGTACAATATGCTAAACAAGGTCGTTACTAAATCCCATATTCCGAACATGTTCTTCGTAAACCTTAGGAGGGAGACCTTTAGTCATCGGACCCGCAAGCATATCTTTAGTACTAATATACTTGATACAAAGATTATTTTCCTCAACTCGTTCACGTACGAACATATATTTTGTATCGAGATATAAACCAGCTCCATTCGAACTGTTACTGTTCGCGAAACTAACGACAGCTGAATTATCAGAATAAAGCTTCAATGGTCTAGAAATGGAATTAACGATTTTGAGTCCAGTGATCAGATTTCTAAGCAACATTCCATGACAGGTTGCGTTATAAATAGCAATGTACTCTGCCATCATTGTGGAAGTTGTGGTCAACTGTTGTTTATGACTCTTCCATGAGATAGGTCCGCCTGCTAACATAAAGATATAGCCCGAAGTGGATTTCTTGTCATCTTTGCATTTGGCAAAGTCAGAATCAGAATAGCCCACCACTTCTAAATGATCATTTCTTCTATAAGTCAGTTTATAGACTTTCGTCCCTTGCAGATATCGAAGTACCTTCTTAGCTGCTTTCCAGTGATCTAGGCCAGGATTAGTCTGATAACGGCCTTGCATTCTAGCAATATAAGCGATATCTGGGCGAGTACAGACTTGAGCATACATCAGGCTCCCGACTACTGACGCGTAAGGTATCTGGCTCATTTGCTCCTTCTCAACCTCTATTTTCGGACACTGGAATGAACCGAAAACATCTCCCTTAACTACTGGAGCGACGCAGGGTTTGCCTGTTGCATGTTGTAACGTGTAAGGACACGATCTATGTAAGCCTTTTGGGACAATCCTAAGATCCCTTTGTGTCTATCTCGGTGAATTTCGATGCCAATGACGTAAGAAGCATCTCCAAGATCCTTCATGTCGAAGTTATGCGAGAGTAACCGCTTCGACTCATGCAACATGTCTAAACTGTTACTTGCCAATAGAATATCATCTACGTAAAGGACAAGTATAGTAAAGTTGCTCCCACTCATCTTGAGGTAGGTGCATTGATCCACTTGATTCTTCATAAAACCTTGTTTCTTCATGACTTCATCAAACTTTAGGTACCACTGACGTGATGCTTGTTTTAACCCGTAAATGGATTTCTTCAACATACAGACTAGATGTTCCTAACCTTCAGGTTTAAAGCCTTCGGGTTGTTTCATGTAAACATCTTCGTCTAAGTCTCCGTTAAGGAAAACGGTTTTAACGTCCATCTGATGCAGCTCTAAATCAAAATGAGCTACTAGGGCCATGACGATCCTTAATGAATCTTTACGAGAGACAGGTGAAAACGTCTCTTGATAATCAATTCCCTCTTTCTGAGTGTAGCCCTTTGCAACCAATCTCGCTTTGTAGCGTTCAACGTTCCCATTTGGATCCAGTTTTGTTTTGAACACCAATTTACATCCTACGGGTTTGACACCGTTGGGTAATTCTACCAAATCCCAAACGTCATTTTTCTTCATGGATTCAAGCTCATCAATAATTGCTTTATTCCATTCAGAAGACTGATCACTGCTAATGGCTTCATTGTAAGAGATAGGATCATTGAGCTTTTCGAGATCCATTTCAGTCAGGTAGGTAACATAATCATCCCAATTAGTGGGCCTTCTTTGCCTAGATGACCTTCTGAGTTGATTATCGGGTTCAGCGTTGTCTTGGTTTTGAGCGTTTGATGTGCCCTCGTCATGAGGTATAATGGGTTCTGATTGAAGAGGTAAATTTGGAGTTGGTGCAGTAGCTTCAGGTACAGCAGTTGCATTGGGTACAAGAGGAGTAATCAGAGTAATGGTAAGCGACGAGTCTCTCCCCCCTGCGTCTTGTACTTCTTGCAATTCTTCGTAAGGGTTGGTACTTCTCCCACTGACCTTGAAATCCTCCAGGAACGCAACAATACGGGTGACATGAGAAGGACAATAGAAACGATAACCCTTTGAGTTTTCAGGATACCCGATAAAGAAATAGGTAACTGTTTTAGGGTCAAGTTTCCTTAGGAAAGGATTGTAAAGTTTTGCTTCATCAATACAGCCCCATACTTTCATATATTTAAGACTCGGTTTCCTTCCTGTCCAAAGTTCATAAGAGTTTTAGGGACAGACTTAGAAGGAACTCTATTGAGTATATGAACAACTGCTTTTAACGCTTCAGTCCAGAGGAATAATGGTAAATTAGTGTTGGCTAACATACTGCGCACCATGTTCATAAGGGTACGATTTCTTCGTTCAGCGACACCATTCTGCTGAGGTGTACCAGGCATGGTGTATTGGTTCACAATCCCCTGGCCCTTACAAAACTCATAAAATGGACCAGGAGCTTGACCCACATCAGTATGTCTTCCATAATATTCACCGCCTCTATCTGATCTCACAACTTTAATCTGACGATCTAATTGCTTTTCAACTTCAGCCTTATAATCTTTAAAAGTTGTAAGAGATTCAGACTTTTCCTTAATAAGATACAAGTACATGTAACGAGAATAATCATCAATGAAAGTGATAAATGAAGTATGTCCTGTTATGCCAGCGATTTGATAGGGACCACTAATGTCAGTATGAATGAGTTCTAATAAATTAGAGCTCCTAGTGGCACCTTTCTTATTCGCTAATGTCATTTTACCTTTAAGACATTTGACACATGTTCCAAAATCAGAGAAATCGAGAGGAGGTAAGACTTCATCCTTTACGAGACGATTTAATCGTTCTCTTGAGATGTGGCCTAAACGTTGATGCCACAACATGGGCGAAGTCTCTAAGTCTCGTTTCTCTTTCATCTTTGTGAGTGATTCATTAATGTTATATGACAACAAAGATTTGGAAAAATTATCATCTAGTTCTAATCTATAGAGACCACCATCCAGAATACCAGTACCATAAAGAACAGAATCATAGAGGATAGAGAGTTTGCGATGACCATGGTAAACAATAAAACCGTCCATGTCTAACTTTGGTCCTGATACAAGGTTCCGAGTTACCTCAGGAACATATAAGGTATCATAAAGTTTAATACATAAACCAGTTTTCATAAATAATTGTAATGTTCCAATGGCCTTCACTTTTAATTCTCGATCATCCCCAACCTTAAGCGTTCTTTGGTTTCTTTCCAGCTTCCGGATTGTAAGGAATCCCTGAGTTGAATTGGTAACATGAACCATAGAACCAGAATCAAACCACCAAGAATTAGCAGGAACACATAAATTATAGGACTCAAGTATCATAAAATAATCGTCACCTTTCTTAGCCAGCCACTCCTTAAAATCAGGGCATTCCTTCTGCATATGTCCTGTCTTTTTACATAACTTGCAGTGGATTCTGCCTAAGGAGTTCTTAGAGCTGGAAGGTGCACTTGTATTAGGATTGGGCCTTTGGACTTTTGAAGCATCCTTCCTCTGATGATTGTTCTTCCTCTTCTTAGAGTTGGAGGTGGTGAAGTTATCAACATCAGTAGTGCGATCCATCCTCATACGCTCTTCCTCCTGTACGCACATGGCGACCAGCTCACTCATCGTCCATTTGTCCTTCTGAGTGTTGTAATTGATCTTAAATGCTTCAAAAGACGAAGGAAGCGAAGTAATGATGAAATGAACGAGAAAACCATCACTGATTTCCATTTCCAGCCCCTTCAGCTTATTGGCCATGTCATTCATCATCATGATGTGCTCGCGAATGCCGCTCCTCCCATCATACTTAGTTGTCACCAGCTTGAGGATAAGGGTACTAGCGTGTGCTTTAGATGTCCCCTTGAACTGCACCTCCACATAAGCCAAGTAGGTTTTAGCATCTTCAGAATCAGGAATAGCTCATCTGATTGCATTGCTGATGGACTGCTTCATGAACATGAGAGACATGCGGTTACACCTAGTCCACTTTTCATGAGTCAATTGCTCAGCTGCAGTACTTTGAGTAGTAAGGTCCGCTGGCTTATTCTCTCTTAAGGCATAATCGAAATCCAGCAGCCCAAGCGTAAGCATGAGAGCATCCTTCCATGCAGCAAAGTTATCACCAGTCAAAGGTGAAATCCCGCAATTGGGTGCCGATAATGGAAATAAGATGAGCAAGTTATGATACTAAGGAAGAAGTTCTAATGTGATCTAAGGGCACGTTATACTAAGGCAGGCATAAAAAATGACCATTTTAATTATGAAGCTGTGATATTGTCTATTACTAACATCAAAATAATAGACTTAGTTAAAACTCTACTTAAATGAAGACAAATCAGCTTTGGCCAGAAGTGTAATCATTTAAGCATGTGTGCAAAATGATTGTAACAAATCAGCTTTGGCCATAAATTGAGACAATCACTTTAGTTATGCACTTGTTAAGTATGCTATCTATGAAGGAATTAAATCAGCTTTGGCCAGATATTAAGACATTCATGTTTATGATGCACACTTAACATAACTTTCGTAATACTTGAATGATAAGTAGATGTATCAAATCAGCTTTGACCAGAAATCATACATCAGAAGCTCATTCAAGTGATGGGATTTCGGATAAGTCTTGGCTCTTTATGAACACTCATGATTTCGGATGAATCATGTCTTGGATTCATCCGAGATGAATGATTTCGAATGATCTCGGATGTGTCCAAAACGCGTAAGTCGGATGATTTCAGATGTGTCCAAGACGAATGATTTCGGATGAATTATGTCTTGTATTCATCCGAAATGGTGATGCTTAGTCCGAAATGATCCATGATGGTCCAAAATGATCAGGCAGATGTTGATCCGTAAAGGACGCTTAGTCCGAAATGATCCGTGATGGTTCGTAATGATCAGGCAGATGTTGATCCGTAATGGACGCTTAGTCCGAAATGAGGTCTGAAATGATCATCCGAAATGTGTTCCTCAAGCTGTAAAATCCTTAATTTAGGCAGTTAATAATTAATACGGTTTAAATCCGAAATTTCAGGGATTATGGGATTAAGTTTCCTGTTTAATTGCTAATTATATTTATCTGTTGATTTCGAAATTATATCCATTAATAACAATAACAAATTTTGAAAATTGTTTAGTAGATAAAATAGATCAAATCAGAAAAAAAACACCCAATAATCCAAATTCATTCCAAAACTAAAGGAATGTTTCGAATTTTCTTATGAATATGTGATGAACCCTAAGATAAAATATTCAAACATTCATCCGTAATGCATCCGTAATGATAAAACCCCAGATCCGTAATGATCCGAGATGCATCCGAGATGATAAAACCCAGATCCGTAATGAGGATTTCGGATGGCAAAACGGAATTTTATTAGGGTTTTCAAAACTGTTTTCCAGTTTTATACCAGATTTACGGATACAAAACATAACTGACTAATCAACATATGCTCTGATACCACATGTTGATCGGTTCTTTTTAAACGTAAAAGAAAACATGAAAAACATACCTGTCACAGCAGACAGTGCAGTAGAGAATCCAGTGATGGAAGAAGCCATGGAGTTCGACATCTTTGTCAAGGTGATCTGGTTCCTCCTTAGGGTGCTGACTGATGATGGTGATTTTGAAAACCGACAAGGGAATCAGTTATGGAGAGGGAGGTCGAAATTGATGTTATGCTAATTAGGTTATCTATCTAAGTGTGTAACTGTGTAACCCTTTAACCTCTACATAAGTCTCCTTATATAAGCACCCAGGATGAAACCTAATTAGTTAATAAGGGTAATATGGTCCATCAACAATTACCAACTAATTATTTAATAGGTTGTTATATATTTTGATCTATATTATGTAAATGATTATAATGGCTACTAGATTAAATATTAAACATAATATATTTAATCTTACATGATATTCATCTTTTCAATACACTAACAATTTATTATCAATCTTATAGTAAATAAAAATCAGTTGATTGTATCACAAGACTTTTCATTCTGCAATGTTGATTTTATCTATTTCAAGCTGGTTGTTTGTGGCTTTTAGTTTTATTTTACCAGCATGTACGCAAATAGAAAGTTTTATGTGGTCATGTTAAACGTAATGGTTGTATTTTGGTTTAAAAGGTGATGATGTTTCTATCTCAATTCAACTTTATGTTTTAATAAATTATGGGATGCTTTAACCGAGGATAAATTGCACTCATTTGACCAGATACATATTTTGTACGAGCGTTGTGGCGGAATCAAAATTTTCCTTAAGTTCATAAATGGTTCGGTCTTATATTAGGTTTGAAGGGGAAATATATAAATATTTATTGAATAAGTTCATCAAGGGTAAAATGGTAATTAATGATAGAAATTTTAATGAAAAGAGGAAATATGTAATATATATGGTTTAGGAAGGGGAAATATGTAGGCAAAAGATCAAATACAAATAATCTTAACATACTAAACATACAAATTGAAGGAAAACTCAAAAAGACAAGGTGACATTTTTGTAATTACCACCAACTATCAAAGTTACTATACAAATGTGAACTCAACAAAAAATACCTAAAAAACACAATTTTTTTTTAATATTTTTTATAAAAAAATCGCTACATTTTGTTAGAATTTTTTTTTGTTGCTACTAAAAGTAGCGTTTTTTTTAATTTTTTTAGGTTTTTTAGGGGTTTAGTTTTTAGCATTTTAGCTTGGGTGGGGGGGGGGGGGGGGTGGGGGGTAACTTTGATAGTTATTGATAATTACAAAAAATGCCACCTTGTCTTTTTGAGTTTTCCTTCAATTTGTATGTTTAGTATGTCAAGATTATTTGTACAAGAACTTTTCCCGAAATATTTAATATAGATGGTTTAGTAAGGGGAAATATGTAATTGATTTTATGGGTTGGGTAAATATGTAATAATGACATTTAGGAGGGGGAAATATGTAAAAAAACCAATACATTAAAATTAGGGCAAGGGTATTTTGGGTAATTTTAAAAGAAAAGGGAAAATATGTAATTGATTTTGTGGGTTGCGTAAATATGTAATAAGGGCATTTAGTAAGGGGAAATATGTAAAAACCTATAGTTTTGTGGGCTTTTGAGTAACTTGACAAATTTGCCCCTATTTGACGCAGCAGCCTATATAAAACCCCAAACCCTAAGTCGCACCTCGCTCTCTGCAACTCTTCACTCGTATCGCACTACCAACACAACCGCCGCTGCTGTTTCTTCTTCCAGGTAAACCCTAATTTTCTTCATCCACCACACTATCATTTTATTTCGATTAGGTTTTTGATTCTGCGATCTATCTACCTTTTTTAGTGATTAATGTTGATCTGATCTAATTGCTTTGAAGTTATTTTAGTGCAAATTGATGTTTTTGGGCTGGTAAATTAGTGAAATTGCTGATTTTGATGAACTATTAATTGAGTCTGATTGTTTTTTTGGTTACTTTGGGCTGTGATTTGTTTATTTTTAAATAATTGAAGTGAATATAAAAATTGGTCTGAGTTTGAAATTTATTAACTTGGTAACTGTGGATGATTTGTTAAACAGATTTAGGAACAAACCAAGTTTGAATAAAAATTAATTTGTTTCAAGTGTTATATCTTTGTCTCTAGTTTTAAATAAGTCATAATGCAAATTAACTGTATGCAAAGTTCAAGCCTTCAACACAAAATAATAGACAAATAGGCTATGCAGTTAATATATGTGATATATCGGTTATATTGGTCCCCTAGTAAAATATCGGTCTCAAATATCGGTACCGATAATATCGGCGATATTGACCGATAAAATCGATATATCACTGAATTATCAGTGTTAAATTGCTATATATATAAATTCTGCATTATATTAAAATTACCGATATCCCACTGATATCTCACTGAGGTAACCTATATCTCAAGTATCGGTCCTTGACCGATATCCGATATTTTACCGCATTAACTGCATAGCAAATAGGCCTAAAAAGACACCCCTCCCGGACAAATCATTGAGGAAAAGGGAGGCTGAGGCTGTGTTCTGTGTTCTATGCTTGGTGAGCTAGAGTGGAAAGTCACTGTGCGTGTTCATTTTCATAATAAAAATAATTTTATATACAAGTATGTATATCAGGTTTTTCTGTTTGGTTTAGATTGAAAACTGTCAACTAAAACTGAAGGCAGAGAAATAATTTCAGATTGAGGTTCAACTCAAATTGAAAACCTATAAACCAAATTTGAATTTATTGTTTTCATCTATTCATTTACACATAAAAGCCAAGAAGTTCATATTGATAAAAAAAGCCGAAACTCAAGGTGAGCAAGAACACCAAATTGCCATGTTAACCAAAGGACATAGTTATGAAGTTTTATTTAAACAAGTAAAATTTACAGTTTTACTAGCGGATGTTTATTTACTTTTGTTCTCTTGCAGTATCTTGAATTTGTAAGGATGGTGAGAGTTAGTGTCCTAAACGACGCCCTTAAGAGCATGTACAATGCTGAAAAGAGGGGGAAAAGACAGGTCATGATTAGGCCATCTTCAAAAGTTATCATCAAGTTCCTTATGGTTATGCAAAAGCATGGTATGTTCTGTTCTCATTTTTTTTATTCACACTTTTTTTTAACAAGATTTGAATAAATGACGTCTATCTGGTACTTAACTGCAGGTTATATCGGTGAGTTTGAGTACGTCGATGACCACAGATCTGGTAAGATCGTGGTTGAGTTAAATGGACGCTTGAACAAATGTGGGGTTATCAGTCCTCGTTTTGATGTTGGTGTCAAGGAAATCGAGCCCTGGACTGCAAGACTTCTTCCGTCTAGACAGGTAACCTTTCTTTTAACCTTTACATTGTACACGTAGCTAGTTTGATGGGTCACACAAAAGGTTACGGTTTGGGACATACTGTTTTGATGTTTTGTTATAAAAAGTTAATGTCTTGAATACAATTGCAGTTTGGTTACATTGTGTTAACCACATCAGCTGGAATCATGGATCATGAAGAAGCTAGGAGAAAGAATGTTGGTGGTAAGGTGCTCGGTTTCTTCTACTAAGGCTTTTGAGATTTGAGGGATTTTCCTTGGAAATTTCATGTTAGGGTAGAGAGTGAACGGAGTTATGTTTATGTTTTGAGATTGGATTTTGTTTAACGGGAGCATGATTTGTATTGATTCGCCATTTTGGGTTTTGGTTTTTGGATGTTGCTATAATGTGTTTTCATACTACTTGTGTATGCTTGTAACCCTCGTTCTACATTCGTGTCGTAATCCAATGTTTAACAATAAAAGTTTGAACATCTGACGAAAACGTCATACTTTTAAAGACAAAAGATCAATTACAAATAACTTTAACGTACAAAATGTATGAATTGAAGGTTTTGCTGAAAAAAATGCCATGACATTTTCGTAATAATTAGTAATTATCAAAATTATTGTACATGTAGAGTAATTTTGATATTGTAGAGTAATTTTGTGAAATGTTCTTGTAGAGTAATTTTGATCTTGTAATTATCAAAATTACTCTACAAGTGTATCTTGTAAAGTAATTTTGATCTTGTTTGGTAATTATTAAAATTACTCTACAAGTGTATCAAAATTACCCTGCATCAAAATTACTCTACAAGTGTATCAAAATTACTCTGCCAATTTATCAAACAACATACGATTCAAAATTACTCTACAAAATCATTCATAGAGTAATTATGATACTCTACAAAATTAATTTACATGATCAAAATTACCACACAAGATCATTTATAAAGTAATTATGATACTCTATAAGAACATTTTACAAAATTACTCTACAAGATCAAAATTACTCTACCGGATCACTTGTAATGTAATATAATTACTCTACGAGTAAATAATTACGACAATGCCAACACGTTTTTTGGCTTTTTCATGCCTTTCGTATGTTTTGTACGATAAGGCACTTTGTATGTGTTTGCCGGTACATTAAGTAATATTGAATACACTAACATTGTATAAAAGAGTACATCAAAATTATTCATATCAACTTATTTTTACACATAGTTCTAAACCATTACTGAAAGAAAATGAAATACAACATCTTCTTGTGTCTTGCCAAAGATTGTGTAGCTGCCCAACTATGCGACATAGTTTCGCTACTTTACTACCGTAGTACTGGTTGCACAGCCACTGCCACTGTCATCGCCATGACCTTCGTTGATCTGCCGCCCTAAGCTGCGGCCAAGCGTGGCGGTGGCGGCAATGTTGGACTCCACCAAAGCTTCAAGTATGTGACAATGTGAATCTAAGGTGTCAAGAAAGTGATTTAAGATCTATTTGAATATAAAGAGTTAGTGGTAGAGCATATGTGAAGCATATTCTTCACGCATTAACCATTATTTTCAATATATGCTTCTTATAATACCTTTTCCATGTGGTAAAGAATATATATAAAGGTATGATAAATATATGTTTGAAAAGTGGTATAACTATAAAAATGATATAGTTATGTCACAGTTTCATGATGCTTGGATCCTGCAGCTTCAGCTAAAGTGAAACCATCTCTGCAGTTCTCAACTACTTTTTAACTTATTATCAAGGCTTTCATAAAAAAACTAACAAAACCACCGTTATTAAACAAGATGAAGCGGGTTGGGTAACGCGTCAAAACACATGACTTTGTATGGCTCGGTCCGCTTTTTGTCCAAAGTTCTTTTTACCAAATAGTTAACGGGTTCAATATGATTAAAGATATATTATTTCAATTAAACATAATTTAGGAGGTATCATGAATTTTATAAATACACTTTGGGTGACGTTTCGCTCATTCGACCCACTTGATGACTGATCTATCCCACCCGCTTCCTTTTTAAGCTACAATTTTCGATTTTTTTCTTCGTTAAAAGATAAAACATATCCCGAATAGATCCATTCATAAGTGAATGCGTTGAAGTTTACACATCTAATTAAAACAAATATTCCTGAATCTTGCAAACTACAGTTCCAACTCGTTTATCGATTTGAATCATTGCAGCCATGAGCCATCGAGAATTAAGATTAATCAACCAGATGCAGCTGCTGGAACAGTAAACCCACACAAAAATCAGCTTCGTATATTACATGTAACATGCTGCAGTTTATCTGCCATTCATTTGGGACTTGGTGTTGGTGTGTAAAAGTAATAAAATATTACATAATGATATAATAAGATGATTAAACATTACATAGTAAATATTAAGAAAAACCATTACCGGTATCACCATCATCTGAAACATCGATCTAAGCACGTTGGGATTATTTGGATCCAAATTTAGAGAGAAGTAATAAGAGAGTAAAGATGAACTATGAGTTTAATCACTATAGTTTTCATAAAGATGAACTCCATATGGTTCTTCATAACATGTTTAGCTTCCACACAAACTTTTATCTTCGTAATACATGCTTTAGACCAAACTTCGATTTTCAGAGACAAAAGATTGTTTGTGAGTTATAGTGTAAGACCATGTGTAGTGGTTCAAGCCTCTTAGGAGCGTTTTCTGCCATGTGGATGCCACGTCATCAAGGGCATTTTTCATCCAAAAAGGGTGTAGTGGTTCAAGCCCCATTCTTGCCCCTTCGATCATTATTCAATTTTGTTCAATTATTTTTAAATAAATATAAAAGGGGTTCTAAATAAGTAAATAGATGTGGGAGGATCCTATTGGCCATTCACAATCATCTCAGGCGTGGAAAAGAAAACGCCATTAAAAAAGGCAAAAAACGCCTAGGGGGCGGTGAACGGCTCTTCTGCTCAGAAATGAAATGTTCCTGGAAATGATTGACCCCAGTGGACCATTTATGCATCAAGATCCTGATGCATGGATCTCTCGGTTCGATAAAAAAAATAAGAGGATCGAACCATCTCTTCTGACTCTTTTTCAAATTCGATAAATGTTGGTTGATCGTATATTTCATTAGAGTTCTATGATTCAGAGTATCCTTTCTTATTTGATCCCTTTGAATTCCATATTCGAAGTTGCGATCGGATCTATTCATTAAAAAAATCGATTCAATACATTTCTTATGTACCTATGGGTGCTATGTTGGATTTGAATCAAATTTCGGATCAATATATTATGTTTTGCTAGCAAATACCACTATTTTTTGTTTTGGCTCTTCCAAATCATTCCCGACATTCTACGCCCACTACGTGTGTTCAGATCAACCATATACAGGTCCACCTAATCCCATGGGTGTCTAGTGTGCCAAGTAAGAGTCCTAAAAATATGTATTACCGATAGAATTCTAACAAAATGTCACCTTTTACGAAAAGTAGACCCAGTTAAACGCATTTTGATGCATGTCTTTGTGAAACAACAATTACCTATTGTTTATCATTTGCCTTGTCCAACTTTTCTCTAATATGTGCGCTCTAAGTCTAATACTAACATTTTATACTCATATTAGCAAACAAAAGAAATATAAACATACATAATACAAAAGATTATTAGTTGAAGTGAAATTCATAGCGTCTTTGTATATATACGTCATAAAACTCGGTGTATGACAATTCCAAAAAAAAGCCAAATCATAGAAGTTTCGCAATATCAACATGTGGTAACAAAAAAAATCACAAAAGTTTGCAAAATAAAACCCATGTGGATAAAAAATAGGTCATAAAAGTTCATAACAATCCGTATAAACATAACAAATAATATAATAGTAAATTGGAAGTGTTAAGATATTAACTAAATAAACTAGTTGTAAGAACTCCTGGGAACTTGACTATTTTTTTTCATCATTTTGAAAAAATATATTTTTCCAAGGAAAAACAAAATCATAAGGCACTTTTTTACGGAGGGCAGTTTAACTCAAACTTATCCGCTACAGTGATTTACACCATCTTAAATGAAATTTACACGTTGAAGAAAAAAAAAACGGCTTGTAAATTTTTCTTCGGATTTTTTTTTCACAGGCGTCTTTGTTAGGTGTTACTCTACCTATGTGTAAAATTTGGTTGAAAACTCACATGGGAAATCGAGTTCTCACAAGTTCTCTCAACTCAAAGGTGGTTTGCATTTGAAAGTACGATAGTATATATGTCCTAGAAAATAGTAAATTTATAATGCCTTTACACAATTATTGTTCTAATTGGATGTCTTTTTACCCGTAATACTTTTTAGATTTTTTTTTTCTCGTTAAATTTAAGTTGGCTTAGCTTACGTGGCATTTTCTTATTGGTTGCATTTAAATATATTTGTTTTTTAGTGGATTAAAAGTCAATGTACATTTTGGCAAACATGAGAAAATCACTAAAATAACCCCGACCAATGTGACCGAAAAGAAATTACAATTTGGTAGAGGTTAGATGTAGTTGCTTCAAGGTGAAAGATGCTACATAGGCTTTTCTTTTTTTACATTCCCTCACAATTTTTAAATGGACATAACTTTTTAATACGGTAATATTTAAAAAAAATACACAAAATTAATGAGAATAAATTGGTATTTGGTGCAAATTTATAAATAATATTATCATACTGAAAAACTTATGCCTATTTAAATTTCGTAAGGGAAAAAAAAGAAAGAAAACGTGTATGTAGCCTCTACCTCTAGGGAAACGTCTATATAGCCTATACCTATGTGTAGACGTTTCTAAAAGGTAGAGGCCACATAAACCTTTTTTTTTCTCCACAATTTAAAAATGAGTATAACTTTTTTCATACGAAATATATATATATTTTTAAATTACACTAGACTTTTTCATACGTTAATATTTTTTTATAAAAATTACACTAGACATTTTCATACAATATACTTTTTAAATTACACTTGCTGTAATTAAAAAAAAATATTATCCTATGAAAAAGTTTGTTATAACTTCGTTTTTAAAAATATTATTGTATAAAAAGTTACGTAGGTATAAGAACTGTGGGGAAAAGTCTATGTAGCCTTTTCGGCTCTTTCTCACCTAAAGCCCCTACATATCTAACTTCTTCGATGTCTATTTTCACTTTTTCACATTGATCAAGGTCATTTTGGTAATTTTCCAAAAAAAAAAGGTTAGATTCTACTTGAACTTATATGCTATTACATGTTAGATATTTTAGTGTAATCCAGATTGACTTGGTGGCCAAGTTAATTATAATACACATTAAGCAAGTTTGGAGGTGCAGGAGGGCACATTTGTTTGAGTTGTTATAATTCTAAGTGTTTCAAGCGGAATCTCTAATTAATGGGGGTTCCAAGGGGGCAACACCCCCTTGGAGGGGGTCCGGGGGCAGAGCTCCTAACTGGGGTCGAGATGCAAATGAAAGCGGTATTTTTGCAATTTAAATTAAAAAGATAATAACTGCCTAAAGGCGGTCTGCAAGATTATCCCCTAATTTTCAAAATCAAGTTTCGTGGTGACTTTCTGGTTCTTATGAATTACACAATATACACATCTTGAGTTTGATTTCTTACTCTGAGCGGTATCGGATTGAATTATTCGAGAGAATCACCAAAATAATTTGACCTGAAAGTGATCACACGCTTCTCAGATTATTCATTGTTTACGAAATTCCCCACATAACATGATCATTTCGAATACGTATAATTTCTATAATATAAACACATAAGTACATAACAAATCAAGTACATACATTAACAATTGACTCGTTAACAATTTATGTAACAACCCGACTTTTTGAAGTCAAAGTCAAAGTCAAATGAAGAAAAGATTGCTAATCAGATCTGTCATTCCTTGCTTAATTATTACTTGTACTGTAACACCCGTCTAATTATTTAACGATTTTCGTTTAATTTGCGACAATAGACATGACATTAGATGTAAATACTGTCGAATAATACGGGTGAATTAAAACTTTTACAATTTGAAAATAATACCAATTATTATATACATAATTGCCGTTTAAAAATAACGACGAAACAAAGTGTGCGGAAGCTTGTTTCTCATTCGTGTTCGATTCTTCTTTGGGCTTGATCTTCATCCGGAAAATGCTTGGTATTTACCTGTGATCAAACCAACCTAAAAGTGAGTTTTGATACTTGCATAATAGTTTAAACGAGTTCGAAAACATCAAACAATGAACAACAATCATTTTGCCAGATCTGTGGTCTGTCGCGGGCCGCGACAGACATAACGAAATCTTACACGGGCCGCGTTACACTGTCGCGTGTCGCGACAGATTTATGGTCAGCCGTCGCGTGGTGCGGGGCATGCACATTTCCAGCAGGTTCAGTTCTGCAACCTGCATTTTTCAGCAATTCAAGTTTTTACGAAAATGTGCATAACTTTCAAACTACACATCCGTTTTACCCGATTCTTTTTTCTACGCGACCGTAATTTAATTATCCATCTTATGGAGTTAAAATCTGACATCCGGATTAACAAAATTCCAGACTTTTAAGTCTTCGGTTTACTACCCTTTTTACCAAATATTGACCCGTTCATGTTTTTACCAAACCAACTTATTTGTTTGACCTCCATTCCTTACGAACCCAATATTTCCAACATTTTCATATCATATTAGGTTTCAATCACGGGTTCCTACGCGTTATTGACCCGTCTTTACTTATAGTCTTATTTTGACCCGTTATGGGTATTTATGTCCTTTTAAACATAATTTACGCCCATTTCTCCTATGCCTCATAATTCCACCTGTTCATAACGAAAAGTCTTCCACCACAAATATGATTGTGGTGGATTTAATGAAATAGAATAACTATTCCTAGTTTTATCACCCGGATATGTCATTTTACGGCAAGACGCATTTGAGGCATTTAACACTTGAAAATTTATGCTTCAAGTTTTTATACGCATCTAAGAGTTACAAAATCATAATATAAGTTTCTAAACAACCTTTATGGGTCGTTTTTCCCAATTTACCCTTCAAGGGCATTTTAGTCAACATTAGCCCCTCATTTACTACGAAGGGCTTTCGCTACTTATTTGACCACAAGGTATATTATCCACAACAATATTTATACGTACCTGGCTCGGGTCAACTTATTGACCCATTTCAATACCTTGCCTCTATAATATGATAATTCGTAGCATTCTAATCCATAAACCATTATTATCCTGTAAGCATAAGACTTGACACATACTTATTAGTTGTCATTTGTCAAATGGTACTACAAGTCACCCTTTGACCCGTTTGGTCTAAACGACCAAACATTTTGCATTTGAATTTAGAATGGTATATTTATACATATACACACCATCTCGTTATTTAACCCAATTCGGCTTACGCCGTAGGGTGTCTTGTAACCTTTACTCATATTTGTCGGTACATGACTAAATTACCATTTTATTTCTATCCTTATTATGAGTTACCCCATACGGTAACATTTCCAGATTCATTATATGCTTGTCATTTACGGCTATATTACCATTTACCTAGGTTTATCCTTCATCATGGTTTTTACCAAATTTTGCGTATGTCCCGACTCGTATCAATTGCGTCGGAAATCCATTTTTCCAAATATTATTTTTTATCAAATTTAAAACCTTTAGAATAACTAAATATTCTACAAAAGGTGTAAGTTTCACTTACCTTGCATCCGAATTACGCTTTTCTTTTCTCACTTGCTTCGATCGACCCGCTTCCATCCCAAGCTTCACCTAGCTTGTTAAGCGCCTACTTTCATTCATCATTCACAAGGTTGTTAGATTAGTCATTCTAAATCATGACTTTCACACCTTATGAATCTTTGACTACTTTCTTATTGAACTAAATCATAAATTATGAGTTTAATTCTTATATCAAAACCCACTTCAAATCAAGTATGAACTCTTAACAATTTCCCCTTTTTGTTCAAGTAGTTCATTTATACAAGTTAGTATGGTGTTTATAAACACCAATACAACATCAATTTCATTAAATCATCTAAAATCCATTTTTCATAAGCTTTAACGCATAATTATTTATAATAATCAAATCTGCGTTTTTACCCAACTTTTAGCATTTTAATCCTCACTTAGGCGTTTCATCAAACACCTAGCGGGTCAGATTTTTATATCATCAAAACCAAGTTTATGACTTGTAATTATCATCTAAATTAACTTCAATTAAACAATTTTACACAAGTCTTAACATCCATATTTCTGAAATTTACTCTTAAATTCAGATTATGCTAGAACAAGATCATCAATTCTAGGGTTTATCAAGTTTTCTTCAAGTTCATTAATCACCTACAATGGTGATTATGAACTCTATAATTAACATGAAATCTTTTAACAAGATTTCACCTAGGGTTCATCCCTAGACACCATATCCCTTCTAATTTCATTCATGCATGATACAATCAAGCTAAATTTCAGTTTTTCACAATTAACCTATAATTCAAGATGAATCAAAACATCAAATTTTTGCATACCTTATGATCCCCTCAACAAGGTGATCACTAATTCGTGCTTGAAAATCGATTTGGAGCTGATTTGAACCCTCAATCTGATCAATTTTGACATGCTCTAGGTTTTGGTGGGGAGCATATGTCGCCCCTGTGTTCTTGTTCGACCAGACCACACAAATGAGGTATTTGGTTTTGTTTTTAATTAAAATTAATAATATAAGTTTCAAATTTAACAATATTGGCCCCTCTAATTTGGTTAGTTAATTAAGTAGGGCACAACCTACTTATTTCTAACAATATTCCCTACTTATTAACTAGGTTTAATATTCCTAGTTAACTTTGCGGGTTCGAGAATATCTATGACTAAGTTTATTTCGGGTCCCGTTAACTCGGGCCTTCTATCACTTTATTTCTTAAAAGCTTTTTATTCACTTCAAATAAATATTAGGATTATTAAATAAATTCCTAATATTTGCCAGTTTACTTTTTACCACTAACGGTACTTTCCTCGTCTTTAGTATTAACGGGGTTTAATTACCAAACCCGTTTTCGGGGTGTTACATGTCACACCCCCAAAATCCACATATCACCGCTTGGAGGCGTGACTGACCAGGATCAAACCACTAATCATATTGAACAAGCAAGTAATTAAAAGTAAAAGTCCAACCAACATAATTAGTGTCCAAAACAACCATAGTTTAAGTTACGAGCGGAAGCATAATGTTTAAAACCAAAATATAAGTTTAAATATCCAAAGGTTTAACATGGCACACAGCTGTCCATGTCCCACAACGACACTCCCCATGCAAGCTCCAGCTAAGTACCTATAGACCTGCAAAGCATGTAGTAACGAGTCAACAACAATGTCGAGTGAGTTCACTTTTGGTTGTCCAGTTTATAGTTGTTCTGAAAACACAGTTTGCTCTTTACCAGCTATCCAGCCGTGGGGGTTACCCCATAGTTCGAAAAACGTTTATTAGTTACCCGTTTTTACGTTGGCTATTCCAGCCCGGCTCTATGGCCGTGGGGGCTACCCCATGTTCAATTCACCAGACTCGTTACCATATCGACTACTAACGTTCGTCATGTTTAAGTGCCCTAACGTCTGTGTCTATCATCACTGACGTGCCATAGTCCATTAGTCCACGCCCGTCCTCTGCGGCACGGTGTGAGGTTTGTTAAACCTAATAGCGCTATTTAACTAATGACCCGTTCGCCATTGGCCTCGGCGATTAAGTCGATACAAAAGGAGGGACTTCGTTGATAGAGTTCTAGTCTGGTATAGTTAAATACGTCTCAACAGGACGAGGAATCTATGTTCCTGATTACGTCTCAACAGGACGAGGAATCTATGTTCCTGAATACGTCTCAACAGGACGAGGAATCCCTATTCCTTAACCCATTCCCAACCCCTGGGAATCCCATGCTTTGTAGAGAAGTATGAACCTTGGTTTGCTCGGCAGATTACACAGAAAAGTTAAGTCTAGCAGCTAGTGGTCAACCACGTCCTAACATGGTTACCATACAAGTCAGGTTTTGGTATCAAGTAGTGCACATAAGTATCACGTAAGATAGCATATAAGAATCACATACGAAACATGGCAAACATGCAACATCACGATAACCCATTCAACTTGTGCGACTCGGAAGGTTAAGCCCAATAACCAACGGCCCAACCTATTGTGCGATCGGCATACATGTGCGATCCACAATGGGTTGTGCGGTCCTATCATGCCCGGCCCAATTATCATAACAGTCCAACAAGTAACAACCCAATAATTAAACAACTAAACAGCTTGTGCGATCCAATACATGTTGTGCGATTGGACTAATCCGGCCCAAACACATACCCGGCCCAACAGTTAAGTGACACTACAACTTGTGCGACCCGAAGGTCCTTGTGCGACTGATCTTCTTGTACGACCAAGAGGTCTTGTGCGAGTGGACCTCTTGTGCGACCAAGAGGTCTTGTGCAATCAGTTTTATTGATTCGAATAATATGGAAATTAGTTACATAGCTATTATCTTGCCACCAATTGCAAAGTTCCCTTTTATTTTACCAATTAACTACTTAACAGTTTTATACATAACTAATATTCGATCAAACAAGGGTATTTACTATCTAATTTATATGAACCCTAAATAATACATGATCATTGTATGAACAATAATTTATCACATCACCATCCTAAAATCTATCATTCAAAACATCCAGCATGGTCGAAAACTGTCCATCACCTCAAAAGGTTATTGGACCAAATAGTTGGGTGGGTTTGACTAATTATTAGGTTGAAATATGAATCATATGCAAACCCTTTATCACAATCATGTGCAATTAAGAGTCATGTGTAACCTCAGAAGGTAATCAGTATTACAATCATTAAAACCATCAGAATCATTATCCAAGAATCACATATATCGACTCATGACTCCATCATATTTTATCAACATATATATACATGTATCATTCAGTCGAGCATGAGCATAAGAACAATTAACTAGATCTAATCTTACAGTTCACAGTACATAACACTTAACATGCCATTCCGATCCTGATCACGTTCATACCATACAAGACAAATCATCCAACCCTATAATGTTTCGCATACGGTTACATAACTGATCGATCACATTCAAATCTTTCATAAACACAATCAACAACATAACAATATAATCAGATCTGAAACAACTAACTGTGAAAGTCACTAACCGACTCAGAACGATCACCCAGAAATCTGGCTTCGAACAATGGGAGGGCAGCCGTTTGGTTTCAAAGAAAAACGAGAGAAAGAGTGATAGGTGACTAGGGTTTTTTGTCGAATAGAACTCTCGTAACTGTTGTGATCAGAAAATATATAAAAGTGACTCACCACTGGGCCCAAATCCCATGTTGATTTCGTCGACAAGCTCCTGGACGAAAACACCAATGTGTTTTCGCCTGGTAGTGTTTTCGTTGAGGGTGTAAGGGTGTAAAGGATCCATTTGTTCATTAATTAATTACACAAATCATAATACCAAAATATATACATCACTTACACACAATTGAATTGCACACCATATATTCTTATAAGAACCACACTTTGCAAATAGATACAGAATAGGATTAAAAGCTAACCTCGGAAGTTCGGGTTGTCACATTATCCCCAACTTGAAAGAAATTTCGTCCCGAAATTTTGTACGTACTCACTGAGGAAGCTAGTTAAGTTGTATGGTTTTCCTGGTTTTCCTGGGGTGTCACATCCTCCCCCCGTTGATCTGGAATTTCGTCCCGAAATTCCGTAGCTTCAGCCTCAGTAGTAGTTGTACCGTTTGCGAACAGTTGAGGATACTTTTGTTTCATCTGATCTTCGCGTACCCAGGTGAACTCTGGGCCGCGACGTGAGTTCCAACGAACTCGAACGAGAGGTATTCTAGTACGTTTGAGGACCTTAACATCCCGGTCCGTGATTTCAACTGGTTCCTCGACGAATCGTAACTGCTCGTCGATAGTGAGATCCTTCAAAGGAACTATGTGGGTCTCATCTGACAGACACTTCTTCAGATTTGACACGTGGAAAACGTTGTGAACTGCACTGAGTTCTGCTGGTAAGTTCAGTCTGTAGGCCACCTTGCCTATTTTCTCAATGACCTCGAAAGGTCCAACGTATCATGGGTTAAGTTTGCCCCGTTTCCCAAAACGAACCACACCCTTCCAGGGTGAAACTTTGAGTAGTACACGCTCCCCAACCTGGAGCTCTAATGGTTTTCTGCCCTTATCGGCGTAGACTTTCTGACGGTCACGAGCTGCCGCCATTCGTTGTCGTATCTGAGCAATTCGCTCTGTTGTGTCCACCACAAGTTCTGGAACAGTAATCTGACTATCCCCCACCTCTACCCAACAAAGAGGTGACCGGAATTTACGCCCGTACAATGCCTCAAACGGAGCAGCTTTAATGCTGGTGTGGTAGCTATTGTTGTACGAAAATTCCACAAGTGGCAGGTGCTTTTCCCAGCCGTTGCCAAAATCAATCACACATGCCCTAAGCATGTCTTCGAGGGTCTGGATGGTACGTTCCGACTGCCCATCCGTTTGCGGGTGATAAGCTGTGCTCATATCTAATCTTGAGCCAAAGGACTTGTGCATTGTTTGCCACAGTTCTGATGTAAAGCGTGCATCTCGATCCGAGATAATAGAGGTGGGCACTCCGTGCCTCGAGACAACCTCCTTGAGATATACTTCTGCTAGGGTGGAGAACTTTATCCGTTTCTTTGATGGCCAAGAAGTGAGCAGACTTTGTGAGTCGATCCACGATCACCCAAATAGTATCGTTACCACGTTGAGATCTAGGCAGGCCAGTAACAAAATCCATGGAAATTTGCTCCCATTTCCATTGTGGTATCTCTGGTTGTTGAAGGAGGCCTTAAGGTTTCTGGTATTCCGCCTTGACTCTCGCACAAGTCAAGCACTTGCTAACGTACGTTGCTATGTCGGCCTTCATGCTAGGCCACCAATATGTCGTTTTGATATCGTGGTACATTTTATCCGAACCAGGATGTACTGAGTAGCGAGACTTGTGTGCCTCATCCATCACAAGTTCTCGTAAGTTGCCATAAAATGGGACCCAGATGCGTCCTGTTACATAGTAAGCACCGTCTTCCTTCTGTTCTAAGCGTTGCCTTGAGCCGCGTAGGGCTTCAGCCCTGACGTTTTCTGGTTTCAATGCTTCTACCTGAGCATTTCGTATTTGCGAAGGAAGACAGGACTGTATAGTAAGTTGTAAAGCTCGTACGCGCTTGGGCGCAGTGTCCTTCCGACTGAGGGCGTCAGCCACAACATTGGCTTTGCCCGGGTGGTACCTGATCGAGCATTCGTAGTCATTCAGCAGTTCGACCCATCGTCGCTGTCGCATATTGAGTTCCTTCTGTTTAAAGATATGCTCAAGGCTCCTGTGATTAGTGTAGATAGCGCATTTGGTACCATACAGGTAGTGTCTCCATATCTTAAGTGCAAAAACAACCGCTCCCAGCTCTAGATCATGTGTAGTGTAGTTCTTTTCATGAACTTTGAGTTGGCGTGAGGCGTAGGCTATAACTTTATCCCGCTGCATCAATACGCAACCAAGACCCTGAATGGATGCGTCGCAGTAAACCACGAAGTCGTCTGTGCCCTCTGGCAATGAAAGAATAGGTGCACTGCAAAGTCTATCCTTTAGGTGCTGAAACGCTATCTCCTGTGCGTTTCCCCAACGATAAACAACGCCCTTCTGCATTAGTGAAGTAAGAGGTTGTGCAATCTTGGAAAAATCCCTGATAAACCCCCTGTAGTAACCTGCCAATCCCAAGAATTGGCGAATTTCCGTTGGCGTACGAGGGGCAGGCCAGCTCTTGATTGACTCTACCTTGGATGGATCAACGTGAATCCCATCCTTGTTCACTACATGGCCTAAGAAATGGACTTCACGAAGCCAGAAGTCACATTTTGAAAACTTGGCGTACAGCTGTTCTTTTCGAAGGAGTTCCAAAATAAGTCGTAAATGTTGCTCATGTTCCTCCTGACTCTTCGAATAGATCAGGATGTCATCGATGAAGACAATAACGAACTTGTCTAAGTAAGGCTTGCACACTCGATTCATCAAGTCCATGAAGACCGCAGGTGTGTTTGTTAGCCCAAAAGGCATAACCAAAAACTCATAGTGTCCATAACGGGTTCTAAAGGTTGTTTTGGAGACGTCCTCTTCTCGGACTCTCAGCTGGTGATACCCCGATCTCAAATCAATCTTTGAATAGTAGCTCGACCCTTGCAGCTGGTCGAACAGGTCGTCAATGCGTGGAAGAGGGTAGCGATTCTTCACAGTCACCTTGTTCAGTTCACGGTAGTCGATGAACATTCTGAACGTACCGTCTTTCTTCTTCACAAATAGCACTGGAGCTCCCCAGGGCGAAGAGCTAGGACGAATAAAGCCCTTATCCAAGAGTTCTTGTAGTTGTGTAGAAAGTTCTTTCAACTCTGATGGAGCTAGGCGATAAGGTGCATGAGCTATAGGTGCCATTCCATGGGCTAGCTCGATCTGAAATTCGACCTGGCGATGATGCGGAAGACCAGGTAGTTCCTCAGGAAATACTTCAGGGAAGTCACATACGATTGGAAAATCTTCTATCTTCTTCTCTTTCTTCGAGGTGTCAGTAACGAGAGCCAGAAAAGCAGTGTGGCCCTTACGCAAACACTTTTGGGTCTTAAGGGAAGAGATGATGCTCACAACAGCACCGCTCTTGTCACCACGAATCATGAGAGGTTCATCACCTGGGCGAGGAATACGAACAATCTTTTCGTTACAAAGAATCTCTGTTCGATGTTGAGGTAGCCAATTCATACCAATAACGATGTCGAAACCATCACAACGTTGGGGTCATTCCTAATATCACCCTGTCTAATCACGAACACTCGACCCTTGGCACCATTGCCGTCATTATTACCCCCGTTGTTTTCCAATTGTTGTTCTCGTTTCCTTGGTTGTGGTTCTGATTCTGATTCTGGTTCAGCCGTGGGTAGCGTCTCATGAAATGATCTCCAGCACCACACTGATAACATCCCTTGTTATCCTGCTGTTGCTGCTGATTTTGTGGAGCTTGTGGCTACTGTTATCGGTTCTGTTTTGCAGGACGTGAGCTTCTACAATCTTTGGCTCCATGATCAAGCTTGTTGCATCTCTAACGACGATCCTTGTTGCACTGCCCGCTGTGGTGCAAATTACATCGATTGCACTTAGGGTGGTTTCCCTCGTATCCACCCTGACTTCGATTACCAAAAGATTGCTGACTGGGGCTCCTGTACTCGACTAAGATTGAACCGAAGTGAAACCCTTGCTTAAATTTCCATCCCACTTGCGTTTGTTGTCACTGGGAGCATCCGAAGTAGTTGTAGCAGCATTAATACGTTTCGGCAGTTTATTCTGTCCTACCGCCTGATCTGAGAGACGTTGAGCAAGATGAGTAATATCCTGGATGGTTGCAAGGTTGGCTGATGTCACATGAATTTGAATCTCTGGTACTAAGCCTTTGAGATACAGCTCAATGCGCTTGATGGGAGGATCCACCATTATTGGACATAACACCGTCAGTTGTTGGATCGTTTCGGGTACGCTTCTATCTCTGACCCCGTCATCTTCAGGTTAAAGAATTCCACCTCCAGCTTGTGGATGTCATCACGGTTACAGTATTCACGTTTGATCAGTTCCTAAAAATCATTCCATGGGGTGGCATTAGCAGCCGCCAGCCCCAACATCTGAACTTGCGCGTTCCACCAAGTTAGCGTAGTGCCTTCGAGAGTACCGGTGGCAAATTTCACCCCACGAGCCTCGGGGCATTCACATATCTCTAGGACAGACTCGAGCTTTTCAAACCAATGGAGGAGTCCAACAGCTCCTTTCGTGCCACCGAAAGTACTAGGACGACAGTCCATGAACGTCTTGAATGTGCATACAGGCGGCTGAGCGTTCTGACCTTGTTGCGCGAGGAAGGAGAAACAGGGTTAAGCGCGAAAGTTGGATCATGAGAGTAGGATCTAACATCCTAGGTTAGGTTCGGAATAGTAGGTTATACCTCCTGCCTGGGCGGCTGCGAGTGCTGCCGTAACTTGTTCGTTGATAAGAACCGTCAGCTGGCTTGAGTTAGGTTCACACGTTCCCTCATGATCTCACATCGAAGGAAACACAAATAGGAAAAGTGTCGCGAATGTGCGTAAGTGTGTAGTGACAGTAGGGAGCAAGCACAATTGTGTTTTCAAACTATAGCTGCTACGTTAACCTAAGCATACCATGAGCAAAGTTCTATGCAATCTAGCAAGTAGGCAATACAAAACGTAAACCATATCACCTAGAATGTCGAGCCTTGCACGTGGAGTGAAGCGTCGTTGTGGATCGTAGAGCACTGTACAGGTTATAGTCTGGTTTTAACAAAAACGTTTTTCCTTATTAAAACCAAGTTCTATTTAACCAATGGCTCTGACACCAATCTGTCACACCCCCAAAATCCACATGCGGAGTATCACCGCTTGGAGGCGTGACTGACCAGGATCAAACCACTAATCATATTGAACAAGCAAGTAATTAAAAGTAAAAGTCCAACCAACATAATTAGTGTCCAAAACAACCATAGTTTAAGTTACGAGCGGAAGCATAATGTTTAAAACCAAAATATAAGTTTAAATATCCAAAGGTTTAACATGGCACACAGCTGTCCATGTCCCACAACGACACTCCCCATGCAAGCTCCAGCTAAGTACCTATAGACCTGCAAAGCATGTAGTAACGAGTCAACAACAATGTCGAGTGAGTTCACTTTTGGTTGTCCAGTTTATAGTTGTTCTGAAAACACAGTTTTCTCTTTACCAGCTATCCAGCCGTGGGGGTTACCCCATAGTTCGAAAAACGTTTATTAGTTACCCGTTCTTACGTTGGCTATTCCAGCCCGGCTCTATGGCCGTGGGGGCTACCCCATGTTCAATTCACCAGACTCGTTACCATATCGACTACTAACGTTCGTCATGTTTAAGTGCCCTAACGTCTGTGTCTATCATCACTGACGTGCCATAGTCCATTAGTCCACGCCCGTCCTCTGCGGCACGGTGTGAGGTTTGTTAAACCTAATAGCGCTATTTAACTAATGACCCGTTCGCCATTGGCCTCGGCGATTAAGTCGATACAAAAGGAGGGACTTCGTTGATAGAGTTCTAGTCTGGTATAGTTAAATACGTCTCAACAGGACGAGGAATCTATGTTCCTGATTACGTCTCAACAGGACGAGGAATCTATGTTCCTGAATACGTCTCAACAGGACGAGGAATCCCTATTCCTTAACCCATTCCCAACCCCTGGGAATCCCATGCTTTGTAGAGAAGTGTGAACCTTGGTTTGCTCGGCAGATTACACAGAAAAGTTAAGTCTAGCAGCTAGTGGTCAACCACGTCCTAACATGGTTACCATACAAGTCAGGTTTTGGTATCAAGTAGTGCACATAAGTATCACGTAAGATAGCATATAAGAATCACATACGAAACATGGCAAACATGCAACATCACGATAACCCATTCAACTTGTGCGCTTGGAAGGTTAAGCCCAATAACCAACGACCCAACCTATTGTGCGATCGGCATACATGTGCGATCCACAATGGGCTGTGCGGTCCAATCATGCCCGGCCCAATTATCATAACAGTCCAACAAGTAACAGCCCAATAATTAAACAACTAAACAGCTTGTGCGATCCAATACATGTTGTGCGATTGGACTAATCCGGCCCAAACACATACCCGGCCCAACAGTTAAGTGACACTACAACTTGTGCGACCCGAAGGTCCTTGTGCGACTGATCTTCTTGTACGACCAAGAGGTCTTGTGCGAGTGGACCTCTTGTGCGACCAAGAGGTCTTGTGCAATCAGTTTTATTGATTCGAATAATATGGAAATTAGTTACATAGCTATTATCTTGCCACCAATTGCAAAGTTCCCTTTTATTTTACCAATTAACTACTTAACAGTTTTATACATAACTAATATTCGATCAAACAAGGGTATTTACTATCTAATTTATATGAACCCTAAATAATACATGATCATTGTATGAACAATAATTTATCACATCACCATCCTAAAATCTATCATTCAAAACATCCAGCATGGTCGACAACTGTCCATCACCTCAAAAGGTTATTGGACCAAATAGTTGGGTGGGTTTGACTAATTATTAGGTTGAAATATGAATCATATGCAAACCCTTTATCACAATCATGTGCAATTAAGAGTCATGTGTAACCTCAGAAGGTAATCAGTATTACAATCATTAAAACCATCAGAATCATTATCCAAGAATCACATATATCGACTCATGACTCCATCATATTTTATCAACATATATATACATGTATCATTCAGTCGAGCACAAGCATAAGAACAATTAACTAGATCTAATCTTACAGTTCACAGTACATAACACTTAACATGCCATTCCGATCCTGATCACGTTCATACCATACAAGACAAAGCATCCAACCCTATAATGTTTCGCATACGGTTACATAACTGATCTATCACATTCAAATCTTTCATAAACACAATCAACAACATAACAATATAATCAGATCTGAAACAACTAACTGTGAAAGTCACTAACCGACTCAGAATGATCACCCAGAAATCTGGCTTCGAACAATGGGAGGGCAGCCGTTTGGTTTCAAAGAAAAACAAGAGAAAGAGTGATAGGTAACTAGGGTTTTTTGTCGAATAGAACTCTCGTAACTGTTGTGATCAGAAAATATATAAAAGTGACTTACCACTGGGCCCAAAGCCCATGTTGATTTCGTCGACAAGCTCCTGGACGAAAACACCAATGTGTTTTCGCCTGGTAGTGTTTTCGTTGAGGGTGTAAGGGTGTAAAGGATCCATTTGTTCATTAATTAATTACACAAATCATAATACCAAAATATATACATCACTTACACACAATTGAATTGCACATCAGATATTCTTATAAGAACCACACTTTGCAAATAGATACAGAATAGGATTAAAAGCTAACCTCGGAAGTTCGGGTTGTCACATTACAAGTCTACCCCCCTTAAAGAGGTTTCGTCCCCGAAACCTTTTCTTACTTAATTTATCGAGTTCCACTCCATGCGTTTGCTCTCGATAATCAATTAAGCATTTCTCATATCTTAACCGATTGTTAGTATTACCAGAAAAGTATGGTAATATCCTTTTGGTTATTAATCGTCTACGTATCTCATACGACATTGTGCAACTCGGAATAACGCAATCTCGTTATTTCCACTAGTTTAGTTACTTGGCGATATTCAACACTTTCATATACTATCGAATTCTTTATGGATCCGTTACTTTGACCCGTTTAAAGGTCTTTAGTGAAATCTTTCACTTTTAGCAACAAATTCTTTTGTTTTCAAATTTATTTATTCGGTTCAGTTATACCGAATCCACCGTTTTTTAGCAAACCAAATTTCTTGACTTGAATTGCTGACCCTAACCGGTCTCACTAACTAGACTTATTAGTCCAGTTACTTTTTACCGCTCGCTTGGTTATAATGTGATTCTACTTCACATTGCATCTCTCGACCGTGATCATGTCATATCATGTTTAATTTATATCAACCCTTCATTTTCGAAAATTATCACTTTTTGAATATATTGTCTTGCGCCTATCAGTGTCAAGACTTGTATCTTTCATGCTTATTATTTAAATTCCTATCAGAATTCATGTTTGTAAAAACGTTATTTCTTACTAAAACCGAAGTTTTAGTTTTAGGATCTTCTCTTTAACTTTTGTCAATTACTCATACCATGATATTGACAACCCATAATTTATTGTTTTCTGTTCTCGTTTTACGCGGGGAATCGTAACAAGTTCCCTCATCTTACACTACTGACCCGTAGGTTCCTTCTCTTAACCTCGTAGGCTATTTCCTTAAGCGTTCACCTCTTTAAGGCGAGGCCCTTATTATCCATTTGCTTCAATTTATGACCCGTGGGTCATTTTGGCCCCGTAGACCTTTACACTAATTAATATCCCGTAGGTTATGATGATCCCGTAGATCATCTTTTATTCTAGTCTTTATTCAATTGTCCATTTATACTTATATAGCTTTAAGGCATCTCTTATTATGTTTGGAATCGTTTATTTTCGCTCTTGAACTTCAATTGACCTTGACCGTAGTCTAAGGCTTCATTTGTTTACTTCCGGACTAATCCTCCGACTTTATGACTTCTGACGTTATTTACGCGTCAGTTTGTCCTAAACTTACCGTTACCCGGTTCATACTTATACTCCTTCACAACCCATTACCCGGGTCCTTTTATCTTATTGTTTTTAGCTTTCCAGTTTCACCGGTTTGCGTTTTCCTATTTCATCAAGCATTATTCCTTAATTGACTCATTTGACTCTTTTTGGGTGAATTTTCATCACTCATGGATGTCAAACTTCATTCTTTACTTGACCCGTCCAACTTTGAAATGGTTGAACGTAATTACCAAAATTTATGTTTGCGAAAATTCTTGTCATCTTTTAGTCATGACTCATATTCCGAGTCTTTTGACTTTCTATTTCGCGTTCCTGTTTCTCAGTCTACGCATGCGTTTAAATTCTTACCCACCAACCGGGTGTTTTACCGAAGTCGTTATTATTGCAACCCTTACGGTATGCATTATGACTTCGTTTCGCTTTTATATTCCTATTTTGTTCTCAAATTTGGTGTTTTACAAAATCGGTCCGTTAAGGGTCATATTTGCATTCTCCGGGTTCGAGTGTAAGCACACCCCTCCCAATTGCACACCTTAATCCTTTTTACATTATTCTTTGTCCCTTCACTCGGGCTCATCATCCTAATGTAATACGCTTCCATCACCCGGCTGTGCGTTTACATTATTATCAAATATTTTGCTCATTTGATTCATTTGGATACTTTTAAGTTAGTCCCATTTCACCCCGCCCTTAGTACATCGGATGTAAACGTGTCCGCCATAAGAAGTTCATGGTTTCATATGCCACTACTTACTTGGCCAGAGTAAGCGTTTAACACATGACACACATGACCTTTTTATAGTTTTCACATCACGCCCTATGTAAGTAACGCCTCTATTTGTTTCTCTTGGAAACAATATCCCGAATACATTTTCTATTCGGGTTTTTCCAAGTTTTTAATCTACATATGCAACTTTCAATTTCTACTTATTTGTTGCATATTACTATTTGTGCGATTATTTAAAATGTGCACCTGGTAATGTTTGCCCCGACGGGCGTTCCTTGCCATTAACCTTGTTCGCGGTCGTTACGCGATTTAGTCCTCGGTGAGCATGCTCCTCTTGTCATACTTCGGACCGTTCCATCATCATATCCACAACTCGTTTGACTCTCGTCGTCTTCAAACGCGAGTGTCCTTCAATTAAAACATTCACAAAAGTTAGTAATGTCTACTTCAACAATCGCCCGTATTATAATACAAGGCTTTTTCTACTATAAGCGTCAACGCGCGTATTTTCGTCCACTATTTCAATCATTTTAATTGGGGTAACATGCATCACACGATAGCCCTATGTGTTGTTTACAACGCTTTAGCATGCTAAACTATTAAGATACATGTACTTACCGGATTTGCGATCAAGCCTCGAACCGAACACCAATCTTTATTAAGAGCATAAGGTTTAAGTCCAAGCATAGTTTTCCAACCATACTTGAATCTCTTAAACCAAGGCTCTGATACCAACTTGTAACACCCGTCTAATTATTTAACGATTTTCGTTTAATTTGCGACAATAGACATGACATTAGATGTAAATACTGTCGAATAATACGGGTGAATTAAAACTTTTACAATTTGAAAATAATACCAATTATTATATACAAAATTGCCGTTTAAAAATAACGACGAAACAAAGTGTGCGGAAGCTTGTTTCTCATTCGTGTTCGATTCTTCTTTGGGCTTGATCTTCATCCGGAAAATGCTTGGTATTTACCTGTGATCAAACCAACCTAAAAGTTAGTTTTGATACTTGCATAATAGTTTAAACGAGTTCGAAAACATCAAACAATGAGCAACAATCATTTTGCCAGATCTGTGGTCTGTCGCGGGCCGCGACAGACATAACGAAATCTTACGCGGGCCGCGTTACACTGTCGCGTGTCGCGACAGATTTATGGTCAGCCGTCGCGTGGCGCGGGGCATGCACATTTCCAGCAGGTTCAGTTCTGCAACCTGCATTTTTCAGCAATTCAAGTTTTTACGAAAATGTGCATAACTTTCAAACTACACATCCGTTTTACCCGATTCTTTTTTCTACGCGACCGTAATTTAATTATCCATCTTATGGAGTTAAAATCTGACATCCGGATTAACAAAATTCCAGACTTTTAAGTCTTCGGTTTACTACCATTTTTACCAAATATTGACCCGTTCATGTTTTTACCAAACCAACTTATTTGTTTGACCTCCATTCCTTACGAACCCAATATTTCCAACATTTTCATATCATATTAGGTTTCAATCACGGGTTCCTACGCGTTATTGACCCGTCTTTACTTATAGTCTTATTTTGACCCGTTATGGGTATTTATGTCCTTTTAAACATAATTTACGCCCATTTCTCCTATGCCTCATAATTCCACCCGTTCATAACGAAAAGTCTTCCACCACAAATATGATTGTGGTGGATTTAATGAAATAGAATACTATTCCTAGTTTTATCACCCGGATATGTCATTTTACGGCAAGACGCATTTGAGGCATTTAACACTTGAAAATTTATGCTTCAAGTTTTTATACGCATCTAAGAGTTACAAAATCATAATATAAGTTTCTAAACAACCTTTATGGGTCGTTTTTCCCAATTTACCCTTCAAGGGCATTTTAGTCAACATTAGCCCCTCATTTACTACGAAGGGCTTTCGCTACTTATTTGACCACAAGGTATATTATCCACAACAATATTTATACGTACCTGGCTCGGGTCAACTTATTGACACGTTTCAATACCTTGCCTCTATAATATGATAATTCGTAGCATTCTAATCCATAAACCATTATTATCCTGTAAGCATAAGACTTGACACATACTTATTAGTTGTCATTTGTCAAATGGTACTACAAGTCACCCTTTGACCCGTTTGGTCTAAACGACCAAACATTTTGCATTTGAATTTAGAATGGTATATTTATACATATACACACCATCTCGTTATTTAACCCAATTCGGCTTACGCCGTAGGGTGTCTTGTAACCTTTACTCATATTTGTCGGTACATGACTAAATTACCATTTTATTTCTATCCTTATTATGAGTTACCCCATACGGTAACATTTCCAGATTCATTATATGCTTGTCATTTACGGCTATATTACCATTTACCTAGGTTTATCCTTCATGGTTTTTACCAAATTTTGCGTATGTCCCGACTCGTATCAATTGCGTCGGAAATCCATTTTCCCAATATTATTTTTTATCAAATTTAAAACCTTTAGAATAACTAAATATTCTACAAAAGGTGTAAGTTTCACTTACCTTGCATCCGAATTACGCTTTTATTTTCTCACTTGCTTCGATCGACCCGCTTCCATCCCAAGCTTCACCTAGCTTGTTAAGCGCCTACTTTCATTCATCATTCACAAGGTTGTTAGATTAGTCATTCTAAATCATGACTTTCACACCTTATGAATCTTTGACTACTTTCTTATTGAACTAAATCATAAATTATGAGTTTAATTCTTATATCAAAACCCACTTCAAATCAAGTATGAACTCTTAACAATTTCCCCTTTTTGTTCAAGTAGTTCATTTATACAAGTTAGTATGGTGTTTATAAACACCAATACAACATAAATTTCATTAAATCATCTAAAATCCATTTTTCATAAGCTTTAACGCATAATTATTTATAATAATCAAATCTGCGTTTTTACCCAACTTTTAGCATTTTAATCCTCACTTAGGCGTTTCATCAAACACCTAGCGGGTCAGATTTTTATATCATCAAAACCAAGTTTATGACTTGTAATTATCATCTAAATTAACTTCAATTAAACAATTTTACGCAAGTCTTAACATCCATATTTCTGAAATTTACTCTTAAATTCAGATTATGCTAGAACAAGATCATCAATTCTAGGGTTTATCAAGTTTTCTTCAAGTTCATTAATCACCTACAATGGTGATTATGAACTCTATAATTAACATGAAATCTTTTAACAAGATTTCACCTAGGGTTCATCCCTAGACACCATATCCCTTCTAATTTCATCCATGCATGATACAATCAAGCTAAATTTCAGTTTTTCACAATTAACCTATAATTCAAGATGAATCAAAACATCAAATTTTTGCTTACCTTATGATCCCCTCAACAAGGTGATCACTAATTCGTGCTTGAAAATCGATTTGGAGCTGATTTGAACCCTCAATCTGATCAATTTTGACATGCTCTAGGTTTTGGTGGGGAGCATATGTCGCCCCTGTGTTCTTGTTCGACCAGACCTCACAAATGAGGTATTTGGTTTTGTTTTTGTTTTTAATTAAAATTAATAATATAAGTTTCAAATTTAACAATATTGGCCCCTCTAATTTGGTTAGTTAATTAAGTAGGGCACAACCTACTTATTTCTAACAATATTCCCCACTTATTAACTAGGTTTAATATTCCTAGTTAACTTTGCGGGTTCGAGAATATCTATGACTAAGTTTATTTCGGGTCCCGTTAACTCGGGCCTTCTATCACTTTATTTCTTAAAAGCTTTTTATTCACTTCAAATAAATATTAGGATTATTAAATAAATTCCTAATATTTGCCAGTTTACTTTTTACCACTAACGGTACTTTCCCCGTCTTTAGTATTAACGGGGTTTAATTAGCAAACCCGTTTTCGGGGTGTTACATGTACTCATGAACCTCGATAATCGATACTTTAGTTTACGCCACTTTAGTTGTATTATGTGAAGTAACAATGCAATAAACGCAATTAAACGCTATTCTACTTAACGCTATCTCATCGCAACTCGAATCGCAGTTATGGATATTGTTTTACGTGTGTGTGCTATTATGTGTTACTTGTGCACGTTTATTTATGTTAAAGGTGTTAATCGCAAACGAAATCGCAACTCTATCGCAACGCAATCACATCGCGAATTGGAAACGCAAGGTTAATTATCTTGTTGTATGTTAGTTATGTTATTTGTGTAACTATTATTTAAAACTATCGCATCGCTTATTTGACACTCGCTTAAACACATCGCAACGCTCAACGCACGAAACGGAAGTCGGAAACGAACTCGTACTTGCCGTCCGATCGAACGACCGTTCGATCGAATGGTCATCCAACCGGATGCCCATCCTATCGGATGCCCATCCGATCGGATGGCCATCCGATCGAAAGGCCCTCCGATCCGTCGCTCCACACCGCCTTTCTCCTCCTTCCCCTATAAATACTCACCTGTCACATCACTGTTCATGATGTGACAGCTCTCCTCCGACCCACGCACTCTCAGGCCACTTTTCTCTCGATTACTCGCGATTCTTGTAAGTTTTCATCTCAAATCTTGTACTTCCTTAATCAGCACACACTTTCTCATCATCTCCACCAACAAATCTCACAATTTCACCATGGAATCCACCTGATTTGGGTTGTTCCGGAGTGACGTCATCATGGGTTCATATGAACACCGAAGTATGATCTCATCTCACCAAGAACAACTCAGATCTAAAGGATTCTACAATATTTAAACACTAATTTCTCCTAAATCTAAATATTTTCCAACTGATTTCCACTTTTCTTCAATGTTCTTAACTTTTCACTCAAAAACCGATAGAACCTGAGCTCGTTCGGGCCTTCTACTCATCCTCTAGTGAAGTGCCGGTCTGGGAACGGATTACTATCGAAGAGATGACCGACTTACGGGTTGAACATGAAGTTCCATCAAGATCAGTTACTGATCGAACGGGATGATTCCCATCCGATTGGATAAATTGGACTTGATAGAGTTTCCGTTGTTTGACACGTTGTCATACCGTCTCGGTTCAACCGCAAAACTTTCTAAACTTAACTGATTTTACAAACTCTCAAACGAACAGGTTGCCGAACGAATTGCCCTGTCCTATCGGATCGCCATCCGATCGAACGACAATTCGACTGGATGACTTATGATTTGCAACACTTAAACTATTTTGCAAACTTCAAGGAATATCAGTTTCCAACGAATAGTATCGGACGACCATCCGATCGAATGACTATCTGTGCGAGAGATGAAGTTCTTTGTAACTCCCACTCAAACGAATCACCATCCGATCGAACGGCCATCCGTTCGGATGGCCATCCGACCGGATGACTGGACAAATAGAGATACTTCTCAATTTTCAATATGTTACAACGAAACTTCAAAGTTCACAAACACATCCTTCCCAAACGAATGACCATCCGACCGAATGGTCATCCGTCTGGAGGACCATCCGTCCGGACAGTCATCCGATCGGATCACTATCCGTCCCTCACCTCACTCGACACCATTTAACGCACCGTTCAACGCTTATACTGTCGTTATCTGATCAGGCTAATCTCTTCAGCGCTCCCTTCAATCCAAGCTTGTGTTTTTTTTATTAAACACGAACTGTGAGTATACTCGATCCCTTTTTGCTTAACGCACATTTAGGTGTTACATACGTTACCTATATTTAATCACATCGACACACAACGCAACTACTTTTATACGCTAACCGCTCTGCCTGTTATACGTGTTATTCGATGAATACTTGTATGTTATGTTTACACCGTGATTTTTGCCTGACACCTTAGCAACGATAGTACTATAGTTTGGACTCAGCTCCTGTCGTGGTCAGGGTTGTTAAGGGTTTTACTTCACGTGTCACAGTGGTGATATGTGTTGCGCATTCTACAACTCGCAGTCATGTCTGTGCATATTTCATTGTCGATAACCTGCTAGCTTCACATTTCTACGTGTTACATGCTGGTTATGCGTAAACCGCTTTTCGTTACTATTATGCTATTAAACTTGTATGCTCAACTTTACACTATGTGTATTGACCTATTTTAATGTATGTGACAGGTGTTTATGATGCTATTCTACGCTCGCTATGATTAATCAAGATTAGGTGGTCTAGAAACCCACGAATAATTCATGAGTTGTCAGAACAATTTTTGTCTTTGAGATACTATGTCTGTAATAACTATTTTGCTTGATATGTTATGGTGTGGGACGTAACTTTAAATATTTGGTAATATTAGTTGTTATGGATTTCTCCTGGACAATCTGTTTCGCTCAGTGCCTAACCCCGATGTTTCCGCCATTGGTTGGGGTGTGAAAATTTAGGCTAATGAGTGTGGGGGACGGTACCGACTCGTCTAGGCCCGTCCCGGATTGTCAACACCGCCCCATTGGGACTCGTCCCGTCACAAACGTCGCCCAACGCACGATAGTTAGAAGCCAATTTTGAAAGAATAATGTTGTTGGATTAACGGATAGTTTATAAAAAAATCATTTTCTTTATTATATAAACCATTCAACCCCTCATTTTTAAAAAAATATACTCACTCACACTCTCTAAAAAATCTTAACCACGAACTAGGCAAACGGACAATTTTTTGTAAAGGTTGTAATGCAGATGACACAAATGATCATTGCGGAGGAGGAAGAACAGAGACCGAAAATGTTAGTTTATATTTATATTTATAGATTTATATATCGCTATTATATTTTGTATTAACAATTTATTTTTACTATAACTTATTATATCGTTATTATATTTTTATTTGTAACGTACGTATAGGTTCCCACGATAGATTGGTGACCGATTACTTTGCCAACGAACCCTTGTACACGTACTCGGTGTTTAGACATCGGTTCCGAATGAGTTGCCGACTGTTCTTACGTATCGCCGATGACGTGTCGAGTTTTGACCAATTTTTTACATTACAATTTGATGCTAGAGGCAAAAGCCAAAAGGGGGTTCACCACCTTACAAAAATGTACAACGGCAATCCGCCAACTAGCTTACGGGATGATAACCGATGCGTGATAAGAGTATTTAAAGATGTCCGAAAGAATTGCACGAGAATGTTTGTACAAGTTTTGAAAATGTGTTATGAAGCTGTATAGCAAGAAATATTTGCAAAAACCAAACGCCAACGAGGACCAAAAATTGTATCAATTCCACAAAGTAAGGCCTAGTTTTCCAGGAATACTCAGAAGCGTCGATTGCATGCATTGGCCGTAGTTGAAGTGCCCTAATGCATGGCAAGGACAATTTACGCGAGGCGATCATGGACATCCAACGATAATGCTAGAGGCTGTTGCATCACAAGATCTGTGGATTTGACATGCTTTCTTTGATGTTTCCGGTTCGAATAACGACCTTAACATCATCCAGAAATCAGAGATCCTCAATGATGCCATAAAAGGAACCGGTCCAGATACCAGATTTACGGTTTCAAGGGTGGAATACAGGCGTGGGTATTATATTGCTGATCAAATATACGCATCCTACTCTACAATCGTTAAAGCTATTTCGCACCCGTCAGACGAAAAAGGAAAGAAATTTGCCAAGTATCAAGAGGTGGCGAGATAGGACATTCAACGGTGTTTTGGGGTTCTACAACAATAATGGCACATCATTGAAAACCTAGCACACACTTTTACACCAAAAAAGTTGCGATATCGTATGTATGCTTATATCTTGTTGCATAAGATGATATCATCGAAGACGAAGGTGGAGCGATTTGTGAGTACAACGAAAATGCGGTTAATGAGAATTATGTTCCGCTAAGCGAAGAACAATAAGAGTTAAACACGTTCTCATTACAGAACGAGTACATACATGAAAACCTTAAAGCGGATTTGGTGGAATACATTTGGAACTTCACACAAAACGAACCCAATGCCGACTAGTATTTTATTTAGTTAAGCTTTATTTATGTTGTTTTATTTTTTTAATGTAATGTATGCTATATTATTAATTTTAGTATTTAATTTAATTTCACTTATTTATATATATATATATATATATATATATATTGAATATTATTTAACAAAAGATTTTTTTTTTTAAAAAAAGGGAGGCTCATCACCGACACCCTAGAGACCCATTACTTGGGGTGAGGTGATGGCCCTCCGATGACATGGCCATCTAAGTTATCTAAGTGGAGTATCATCTCCACACCCATAGCCTTAACATATATGTCGACTTCCATGAATGAACACCAAGTCAGTTTGCTATCATGATTAGTTTGCTACAGTGATTATTAAGCCACTTCAGATATTGAATTTAATATCATTCAAGGTTTGATTATTATTTCATGCTGGTGTATTTAGAAAGGTAGGAACGAACTGGTTTTCAAGCAAATCAGCCGAAGCCCGCAAGAGCTTGTTAGAGAGATTAAATCGAGAGGGTTTGATTGGTTTAAGAATATAACGTCTAGTTATAGTATTAGTTGGGGTGATTGGTGTAAATATCCGATGTATATGTTGTAATTTCCTGCCCTTTGCCCGTTTGGGTCGGGGGTGTTTGTTGTGTATAGCCTTTTGCTCGTTTGGGTCGGAGGTGTGTTTTTTTAATGAAGTTCTCTTAAAAAAAAAGATATTGAATTTAATGTAGTTGACTTGCTATAATTCACTAAGCGATAATACATTAGTTAGTAGCTTTGACGCCAATTAACAAACTAGTCGTGTCTCCTTATCCCTATTCAAATAGCTTGTGACTCGCTTATAAGTAGTTTGAATCACAGATTTGTTGATGTCTCTTTGTCTGCTTTAATGTTTTATTTTTCTAAAAGCGAGCCGACTCACCTTATAACCAATCCGACATTTCAAGCCGAGCAAAGTTAACTTGTTGTATAACTATGAGCTTAATCTTGACTTGTTGTAAACAACCCTACCTCGTGACAGGTGTGGAACCAATGTAGTAGTGGCGGACATATAGTGTTAATAGGGGTAACACGGGCTACCCCTCAACCCCGTCTTCGTAGTGTAAAAATACCCTTAACTCCATTTACGTTGTGTATAAATACCCATCAACTCCGTTTCTGTTATATAAAGGATACCCGTGATTCTAAAAAAAATTAGGATACCCCTAACGACCGTTCGATTGAATGGTCATCCGACCAGATGCCCATCCGATCGGATGGCCATCCGATCGAAAGGCCCTCCGATCCGTCGCTCCACACCGCCTTTCTCCTCCTTCCCCTATAAATACTCACCTGTCACATCACTGTTCATGACGTGACAGCTCTCCTCCGACCCACGCACTCTCAGGCCACTTTTCTCTCGATTCCTCGCGATTCTTGTAAGTTTTCATCTCAAATCTTGTACTTCCTTAATCAGCACACACTTTCTCATCATCTCCACCATCAAATCTAACAATTTCATCATGGAATCCACCTGATTTGGGTTGTTCCGGAGTGACGTCATCATGGGTTCATATGAACACCGAAGTATGATCTCATCTCACCAAGAACAACTCAGATCTAAAGGATTCTACAATATTTAAACACTAATTTCTCCTAAATCTAATCATTTTCCAACTGATTTCCACTTTTCTTCAATGTTCTTAACTTTTCACTCAAAAACCGATAGAATCTGAGCTCGTTTGGGCCTTCTACTCGTCCTCTAGTGAAGTGCCGGTCTGGGAACGGATTACTATCGAAGAGATGACCGACTTAAGGGTTGAACGTGAAGTTCCATCAAGATCAGTTACTGATCGAACGGGGTGATTCCCATCCGATCGGATAAGTTGGACTTGATAGAGTTTCCGTTGTTTGACACGTTGTCATACCGTCTCGGTTCAACCGCAAAACTTTCTAAACTTAACTGATTTTACAAACTCTTAAACGAACAGGTTGCCGAACGAATTGCCCTGTCCGATCGGATCGCCATCCGATCGAACGACAATTCGACTGGATGACTTGTGATTTGCAACACTTAAACTATTTTGCAAACTTCAAAGAATATCAGTTTCCAACGAATAGTCATCCGATCGGACGACGATCCGATCGAATGACTATCTGTGCGAGATATGAAGTTCTTTGTAACTCCCACTCAAACGAATCACCATCCGATCGTTCGGCCATCCGACCGGATGACTGGACAAATAGAGACACTTCTCAATTTTCAAAATGTTACAACGAAACTTCAAAGGTCACAAACACATCCTTCCCAAACGAATGACCATCTGACCGAATGGTCATCCGTCTGGAGGACCATCCGTCCGGACAGTCATCCGATCGGATCACTATCCGTCCCTCACCTCACTCGACACTATTTAACGCACCGTTCAACGCTTATACTGTCGTTATCTGACCAGGCTAATCTCTTCAGTGCTCCCTTCAATCCAAGCTTGTGTTTTTTTTATTAAACACGAACTGTGAGTATACTCGATCCCTTTTTACTTAACGCACTTTTGGGTGTTACATACGTTACCTTTATTTAATCACATCGACACACAACACAACTACTTTTATACGCTAACCGCTCTGCATGTTATACGTGTTATTCGATAAATGCTTGTATGTTATGTTTGCACAGTGATTTTTTCCTGACACCTTAGCAACGATAGTACTATAGTTTGGACTCAGTTCCTGTCGTGGACAGGGTTGTTATGGGTTTTACTTCACGTGTCACAGTGGTGATATGTGTTGCGCATACTCGCAGTCATGTCTGTGCATATTTCATTGTCGATAACCTGCTAGCTTCACATTTCTACGTGTTACATGCTGGTTATGCGTAAACCGCTTTTCGCTACTATTATGCTATTAAACTTGTATGCTCAACTTTACACTATGTGTATTGACCTATTTTAATGTATGTGACAGGTGTTTAGGTTGCTATTCTATGCTCGCTGTGATGAATCAAGATTAGGTGGTCTAGAAACCCACGAATAATTCATGAGTTGTCAGAACAAGTTTTGTCTTTGAGATACTATGTCTGTAATAACTATTTTGCTTGATATGTTATGGTATGGGATGTAACTTTAAATATTTGGTAATATTAGTTGTTATGGATTTCTCCTGGACAATCTGTTTCGCTCAGTGCCTCACCCCGATGTTTCCGCCATCGGTTGAGGTGTGACAATTTAGGCTAATGAGTGTGGGGGACGGTACCGACTCGTCTAGGCCCGTCCCGGATTGTCAACACCGCCCCATTGGGGCTCGTCCCGTCACAAACGTCGCCCAACCCACGATAGTTACAAGCCAATTTTGAAATAATAATGTTGTTGGATTAACGGATAGTTTATAAAAAAATCATTTTCTTTATTATATAAACCATTCAACCCCTCATTTTTAAAAAAATATACTCACTCACACTCTCTAAAAAATCTCAACCACGAGCTAGGCAAACGGACAATTTTTTGTAAAGGTTGTAATGCAGATGACATAAATGATCTTTGCGGAGGAGGAAGAAGAAGAAACCACGTCACAACCACGAACTAGGCAAACGGCCATAAACAGAGACTGAAAATGTTAGTTTATATTTATATTTATAGATTTATATATCGCTATTATACTTTGTATTAACAATTTATTTTTACTATAACTTATTATATCGTTATTATATTTTTATTTGTAACATACGTATAGGTTCCCACGATAGATTGGTGACCGATTACTTTGCCGACGAACCCTTGTACACGTACTCGGTGTTTAGACATCGGTTCCGAATGAGTTGCCGACTGTTCTTATGTATCGCCGATGACGTGTCGAGTTTTGACCAATTTTTTACATTACAATTTGATGCTAGAGGCAAAAGCCAAAAGGGGGTTCACCACCTTACAAAAATGCACAATGGCAATCCGCCAACTAGCTTACGGGATGATAACCGACGCGTGATACGAATATTTAAAGATGTCCGAAAGAATTGCACGAGAATGTTTGTACAAGTTTTGAAAATGTGTTATGAAGCTGTATAGCAAGAAATATTTGCAAAAACCAAACGCCAACGAGGTCCAAAAGATGTATCAATTCCACAAAGTAAGGCCTAGTTTTCCAGGAATACTCAGAAGCGTCGATTGCATGCATTGGCCGTAGTGGAAGTGCCCTAATGCATGGCAAGGACAATTTACGCGAGGCGATCATGGACATCCAACAATAATGCTAGAGGCTGTTGCGTCACAAGATCTGTGGATTTGACATGCTTTCTTTGATGTTTCCGGTTCAAATAACGACCTTAACATCATCCATCAATCAGAGATCTTCAATGATGCCATAAAAGGAACCGGCCCAGATACCAGCTTTATGGTTTCAAGGGTGGAATACATGCGTGGGTATTATCTTGCTGATCAAATATACCCATCCTACTCTACAATCGTTAAAACTATTTCGCACCCGTCAAACGAAAAAGGAAAGAAATTTGCCAAGTATCAAGAGGTGGCGAGATAGGACATTCAACGGTGTTTTGGGGTTCTACAACAATAATGGCACATCATTGAAAACCTAGCACGCACTTTTACACCAAAAAAGTTGCGATACTGTATGTATGCTTATATCTTGTTGCATAAGATGATATCATCGAAGACGAAGGTGGAGCGATTTGTGAGTACAACGAAAATGCGGTTAATGAGAATTATGTTCTGCTAAGCGAAGAACAATAAGAGTTAAACACGTTCTCATTACAGAACGAGTACATACATGAAAACCTTAAAGTGGATTTGGTACATTTGGAACTTCACACAAAACGAACCCAATGCCGACTAGTATTTTATTTAGTTAAGTTTTATTTATGTTGTTTTATTTTTTTAATGTAATGTATGCTATATTATTAATTTTAGTATTTAATTTAATCTTCTTTTTTTAATATATATATATATATATATATATATATATATATATATATATATTGAATATTATTTAACAAAAGAAAATTTTTAAAAAAAAGGGAGGCTCATCACCAACACCCTAGTGACCCATCACTTGGGTGAGGAGATTACCCTCCAATGACCTCACCATCTAAGTGAGTATCATCTCCACACCCATAGCCTTAACATATATGTCGACTTCCATGAATGAACACCAAGTCAGTTTGCTATCATGATTACTAAGCCACTTCAGCTATTGAATAGTTTGCTACAGTGATTATTAAGCCACTTCAGATATTGAATTTAATATCATTCAAGGTTTGATTATTATTTCATGCTGGTGTATTTAGAAAGGTAGGAACAAACTGGTTTTCAAGCAAATCAGCCGAAGCCCGCAAGAGCTTGTTAGAGAGATTAAATCGAGAGGGTTTGATTGGTTTAAGAATAGAACGTCTAGTTATAGTATTAGTTGGGGTGGCTGGTGTAAATATCCGATGTATATGTTGTAATTTCCTGCCCTTTGCCCGTTTGGGTCAGGGGTGTTTGTTGTGTATAGCCTTTTGCTCGTTTGGGTCGGAGGTGTGTTTTTTTAATGAAGTTCTCTTTAAAAAAAAAACAAAAAAGATATTGAATTTAATGCAGTTGACTTGCTATAATTCACTAAGCGATAATACATTAGTTAGTAGCTTTGACCGCCAACGATCTCTAGATCAAGTGGTGAATGGCTTGCATTTATCTTGAGAGATGCAGGTTCGACTCCCACTTGGTGCAGAGTGAGGCACTGGTGGGCAATGATAGGAGACCCAGGGAAACCTGGGTTGGATCCTTGAGCCAAACGGGTTTTACCGGTAATTTCACCGTCGTGCCTACGGGCGGGTGGATTATCGGGTTTTCCCCGGAATTGGTGGTGGACTCGGGTTACTCTCGGAGTACTCCGTTTGTCCAGTGGGTGCCCCGAGAGTGCTCGGGATTGAGTTTGTTGGCCGTTAAAAAAAAAAAGTTAGTAGCTTTGACGCAAATTAAGTAATTAACTAACGAGTCATGTCTCCTTATCCCTATTCAAATAGCTTGTGACTCGCTTAGAAGTAGTTTGAATCACATATTTGTTGATATCTCTTTGTCTGCTTTAATGTTTTATTTTTCTAAAAGCGAGCCGACTCACGTTATAACCAATCCGACATTTCAAGCCGAGCAAAGTTAACTTGTATAACTATGAGCTTAATCTTGACTTGTTGTAAACAACCCTACCTCGTGACAGGTGCCGAACCAATGTAGTGGTGGCGGACATATAGTGTTAATAGGGGTAACACGGGCAACCCATCAACCCAGTCTTCGTAGTGTAAAAATACCCCTTAACTCCATTTCCGTAGTGTATAAATACCCCTCAACTCCGTTTCTGTTATATAAAGGATACCCGTGATTCTAAAAAAAAATTAGGATACCCCTAACTTTTTGGGCTGGTTCCGCCACTGCAATGTAGACTTAGCCGTAGCACGGGCTACGGCTCAACCCCGTATTCGCATTTGCAGTGTAATTTTTTTTCGGTTTATACATAAGATAACCCTAAACATATACGAGGATACCCAAAAAGAAGATTATGAAAGTTGATATTATTCATTAAGCCCAAAACCTTTAGTAACTAAGCCCAAATAATTAGTTTATTGATAATTAAACCCAAATTGTAATAATTAATAAAGCCCAAATAATAAAATAATCCATTTGAACAATGCCATGGTTTGTGTGGTAGAAAATGATTTTTCATAAGGTAAAGAGTTAATTACTGTTTTCGTCCCTGAGGTTTGTCAAAAATAACGGTTTCAGTCCATTAGTTTAAAAATTGCCATTTCAGTCCATTAGTTTCATTTTCGTAACCATTTCAGTCCACTAACTTAACTCCATCCATTTATTTTGTTAACTTTGAGTTAACTAACTAATTCAGGGACGGTTTGCGTCAGTTTTAGAAACACAGGGACTTAAGTGTAAACTCTAAAACATTAAAACAAAAAAATAGTAAATTCCAAAAAATCAAAAAAATTCCAAAAAACCAAACAAATTCCAAAAAATTAATAAAAAAATAATAAAAATTCTAAAAAATCATAAAAATTCTAAAAAATCCAAAAAATCCGTTTCGGCGCGAATTGTTTCGACCCGAACCGTTTCAAGCTGAACCGTCCGTACCGTTTCGACCCGAACCGTTTCAAGCTGAACCGTTTCGACGCGAACCGTTTCGACGCGAACCGTTTCGACCCGTACCGTTTCGAGCCGAACCGTTTCGACCCGTACCGTTTCGAAGCCGAACCGTTTCGAGCCGAACCGTTTCGAACCGAACCGTTTCGACCCGTACCGTTTCGAAGCCGTACCGTTTCAAGCCTTACCGTTTCGAACCGAACCCTTTCGAGCTGAACCGTTTCGAACCGAACCGTGCCGTATCGAACCGTACCGGTTCGGCTTCGAAACGGTTCGCGTCGAAACGGTTCGGGTCGAAACGGTTCGGGTCCAAAGGGTTCGGTTCGAAACGGTTCGCATCGAAACGGTACGGTTCGAAACGGTACAGCTCGAAACGGTTCGGTTCGAAACGGTTCAGCTCGAAACGGTTCGGTTCGATACGGCACGGTTCGGTTCGAAACGGTTCAGCTCGAAAGGGTTCGGTTCGAAACGGCACGGTTCGAAACGGTACGGCTTGAAACGGTTCGGCTTCGAAATGGTACGGGTCGAAACGGTTAGGCTCGAAACGGTACGGGTCGAAACGGTTCAGCTCGAAACGGTACGGACGGTTCAGCTCGAAACGGTTCGGGTCGAAATGGTTCGCGTCGAAACTATTCAGCTCAAAACGGTTCGGGTTCGAAACAGTTCGCGCCGAAACGGATTTTTTGGTGGATTTGTTAGAATTTTTTAGATTTTTTAGAATTTTTATTATTTTTTAGAATTTTTTGGAATTTGTTTGGTTTTTTGGAATTTTTTTGATTTTTTGGAATTTACTATTTTTTTTGTTTTAATGTTTTAGAGTTTACACTTAAGTCCCTGTGTTTCTAAAACTGACGCAAACCGTCCCTGAATTAGTTAGTTAACTCAAAGTTAACAAAATAAATGGATGGAGTTAAGTTAGTGGACTGAAATGGTTACGAAAATGAAACTAAAGGACTGAAATGGCAATTTTTAAACTAATGGACTGAAACCGTTATTTTTGACAAACTCAGGGACGAAAACAGTAATTAACTCTAAGGTAAAAGACGACGATGTGATAGAGCGATTTCAAGCTATATAAAAAAGAAGAGGATAAATCTATTAGATATTTGCTTTACTTTATTTTTTTATCGTCGTTTTTCTAATATTGTATGATTGTACGGTAAAAACTATTTTTGAGATACCCCTAATTTAATGGGCTTGTTCCGCCACTACCTCGTGAAGTTTCTAATAAAACCTATTACCCAAGCAAATCTAAGTAATCATATATACTTTAACATTTATATAAATTTACCATCACGTATATATATATATATATATATATATATATATATATATGTATACATATATATCTACACATCCTCACGACCTAAAACTTCAAAACTGAAATTCTAAACCTAACCTCTTATAACAAAAATAATAACAATAAAAAAAAACAAACAAATGAATTTACACAACTTCAAATAGCAATTCCCGCCGTTCCAGTACTCCGACTCCAAATTCTGAGTTCATTCTGAAACGGAGTCAAATTCAAATCCAAACACAACCCTCTCCTGCCACCATCAACCTCCTTCACCTCCGCTTTCGCCGGAATATTCTTTTCCAGCTGAGTATCACCACGGTGCCGCCTCATGTGACCTCCCAAAGCCTGCCCAAGCTCAAACTCCAATCCACAGATGGAGCATTCATGTGTCTTCGCCTTCGCAGGCGACTCTTCCATCGTTTTAATCTTCCTGTGGCTCGTACGGTGCCCGCCCAATGCTTGAAACGACGAAAACTGCTTGTTGCAAGTCTTGCAATGGAAAACCCGTCCGGGTCTCTGAGATCCGGACGGGTTGACACGGTTGATGAGCATTAAGCAGTTTGCCATAGCTAAGTTTTCGATCTCTCGATCGTCTTGCCAACTTCTCTTCATGTTTTGTTGGTTGAATTGACTAGAAAAGATTGGAGTTTAATTAGTTGTTTGGTACGTTGATTGACTTAGGTTGCTGTTTGTAAGCGCATATATATAGTATCATGATCCGAGGAACACGCACTTATGTTCGTGTTCGCATATGAAAAGGTGGGTCGGTAGAGTGACGGCTTCACTCGTCAGCTATGACGTTAGTTTGATTTTTGTTTCTAGAATTTGAAATCATTGACTTGTTGTTGGGTCAAAATCTGGGTTAATAGTTTAAACTTAAAAACCCTAATTTTAGAAAGTCTGCCTAGCATCATGCATTTATGACTAGAACACACAAAAAGTATAGGTTTGGGTCCGTTAACACCACATATTTTGTTAAGCATGACGACCTAAAACACGACTTATATTTAATAAACGAGTTATTTGAACACAACCTATTTAATAAGTGGGTTAACTGATGCACTGATAATATTTAAAATTTTCTTTTAACTCTTTAACTTTCAAAAGTGATTTTTTTTTTCTTTTTAAGCATTTCATTAACTCTTCCCTTTTAACATTTTTAGTGTTTCAATTTTTAAATTTTAAGTATTTGTTTTAACTTTTTCAATAACATTTTCTTCATATTTAATTTGTTTTTTTTTTCTAATAATTTGCGTATATTAACTTTTAAAAAAATCTAACTTTGCAACTATGTTTATCTTTTTTCAACATTACGATATAAATTTTACTGAAAATGTTTATATTTATCGTTTTTGCTTTCGATAATCCGGAACCCTATCGCTACCATACTATATACTATATCGTATGAAGTATGAACAACATCAATACCAATACCTATATTCATTATTATGGTTTCCAATTTCGATAACTTTTCATTTATACAACTTTGTTTGCGACGATAAATGAATACGGGTACCAGGAATCGAGATAAATACCGTTCAAACATCGGTGTCAGTACCGATGTTCGTTTTTACCGGCTTCAATTCGTCAGTGTAAAATACAATTTGATTTTTATACCGAGTGCATGTATCGAAACGAATCGATACCAATCAAATCCCTGTGGTAATGTACCGTCACAATGCGCGGGCAAATACACATGTTAACTTTTAAAAGTGAATTTAATTATTCTTTTCAAGCATTTCATCAACTCTTCTCTTTTAACATATCTACTTTATAAGTTCACTATCGATTCTCCAATCACTCTATTTGTTTCTTCTGCTATTGAAGTAGATATATAAACCCAAGTTTAGAAATAGAGAATGAGAGAAAAACAAAAGGAATTAAATAAAGTAAACAGTTACACAGAGTTTTTTTAAGTCGGAATGATTGATTGCTTAAATTGTTATCAAGTCATTCGTTATTACTCATGTTCACCAACAAACATCGAACAAGTCAGCACGAACATGGCCCAAACCTGACACAAATAGAGACACATGTTAGGTTAGGGTTGAAGAATTCAACTCGCCAATTTGAAGCCCATAAATCTGTCAACCTAACACGATTGACACCACCACTAGCAAAATCTCACTTAAGTGGTTAACTATTTATGTATTTGTTAAAATTTAATTTAAATATAAATATATTGTCCTTTGGCCAAAAGAAAAACAATAATAGAGAATTTTATATTGAAGCCTTTTATTTTACTTTAATTTTTTCATGATATGGTTATGGTATTTTAGTAGTTGAATTGGTCGGAGCCAAAGTTAAGTTAGTTGGTGGCATGGATTTGTGTTCTAGATGGGGTACATATCACGCCATTTCAAGTTCTAGATGGGGTTATCTATTTTTATATAAATAAATTAATTGCGAATAGTAATCAAATAAGTGAACTGAGCACCTTACGTTGTATTTGGAATTTATTGCAGATAATAATCACGTGATCTAACAATTTGTGTTTTTGTAACAACACACAATGACACACACATAGTAGAACCCTTCAAGTGACTCTTCTGCTCTTTAGATTCAACTGAACATACACATTATTTATTGTTGCCAACATGCACGAGGCTATGTCCAGAGGAGAGGAGATGACTCATATCACTACCAGAAAACACAGAATAAACAAATAATAAACTAAAGAAAGAAAGAAAAAAAAATATTTTAAATATCGTTGGTGACAATCTACCCACTGCCCTCAGCAGAGGTAGCTTACCCATCAGTAACAAGAAAGAATGAGGGTCTGTTTGGTTCGTAAAAACTAATGAAATTAGAAGTGTAAGCTGAGTTAATTCCGTTAAAAATTGGGTTTGGTAAATTAAGTATGGAATTTATTCCAATCACTTCTTTCATTCAAGGGAAAGTGTATGTGATGAAATTTTAAACTTTCCACTGGAATTCATAAAGGTTACCAGAAGCCCCTGATATTAAATATTTAAGAATAAATGTTTTTCCTTTTGAAGGACAATTTTGTCATCTTTTTTTACTTTTCAACTCTTTTAATAGATTTACCAACAAACATGCATATAATTTTGGATGTAACTAATTCTAATTCCATCAAATATCAATTCCTTTGATACATCCTAATACCGTTTAAAAAATTCACAAACCAAACGACCCCTAAGTTTTAAGATAGTTGTCTACGATCTGTTGGAAATTAGTCAATTACTGAGATTACACTTTTCAAACATTAATTGATAAATAGAGAGGTGGGGATTAGGTCCAATTGACAAATTTGAGTTAAGCTGTTGCTCCCCTTCAGGTTAAGGGTTCGAAACCCGTTGAAGATGAATTTGATGTAATTTAAGCCGTTTAAAGAAATTAATAGAATATAAGATCGGGAAAGAAGAAAATCTATTAGCTAGTAGCGAGCTTGGTTTTAAAAAGCAACTTCTGGGGCTTTTTCGCTCAGCGCCTTGTGCAATTTCAAGAAGCGCCCTAAAGGTGCAAATTTTAGGGTTTTTTGGGGGCTTTTTGGCCTGAGGCGTGCGCCTTATGTATCTGAGGCGTTTTACTACAGAAAAATGTTATACCTTGGGTTTTTTGACTTGTACATGTCAGTAAAATGGTATCAAAACCTTATTTATAGCTATATTTTGATTAAAGGAAGCTAAAAACCTATAAGATATGTATGAGATATATAAACACCTTGCGCTTGGGTACGAAAAGTCCACTGCTTTTGCGCTTTGCGCCTCAATTTTACACCTCGTCGCGTTTGTGCGCATCTCGGTTTTTAAAACCAAGGTAGCGAGAGATATAATAACATTGTTGATGCGATAAAAGGTCAAGTAAAATTCAAAATTATTTTAGTTCTAATTATTTAGATATTCAGTCGACCACCAAACATGGACTCACCTAGGACTAGAGTTGTAAACAAACTGAACGAACACGATCAAGGCGTTGTTCGTGTTCGTTCGTTAAGGAAATAAATGTACTAAAGAACGGTTCATGAACACTTACCGAATGGGATTTTTATGTTAGTGTTTGTTCATTAAAGAAATAAGCGTGCTCACGAACGGTTCACGAACACAAATAAATTTAGCGAACGCGACGAAGGATAAAGGTGGACGGCCCAGAAAGTAGCACTGGAACTTGAATCCCTTATTGTGGAACGGAGGTCGATTGTATTCGTCGATGTAAATAATGAAAAAGGAAAGGGAAATGGTGCATAAACAAGATGAAACAGGGTTTCCTAATTTAATTGTTAGGGTAATAAAATAAATAAAAGTTTAATAATATAAGAGTGAATTTCAAGAACTGTCCTTTATCTTTATACCACTTTTCAAGCGGTGTCCTTTGTGTTTAAAATTGACGAGTTTTATACTTTATGTTTTAAAATCTTGCACGTTTTGTCCTTTAGGCCTAACCCAGTTAATTTTTTAGTTAAATCACATCACACAAGGGTAATATAGTCTTTTTTACATTTTAATAATTAATATAAAACAAAAATAAAGTTCCCATCTCTATATCTCTTTCTATTTTTCTACCCCTCTCTCTACCCTCTTTCTCACCTCTATCCATCATACAACCACCACCAACCACCATATCTCTCTCACACACAACCTTCATCCAACCGAAACCCTAATCCTTCCTTTAAACAATCCACCGGAGCTCCCAACCCTTCCACCACAACCGCCGGAGCAGCTGCTGCGGTCGTCATGTCGCCGGAGCAAAACCACAACAGGTGGTATGCGTGCAGAAAATCACAAGACGTGAAGCTAAAGGCTCGGATATATGAGATGGATCTTTGAATTGCGTGGACACACCGACACCAGATGCTAAAAGCTCGGGCGTAGAGAAATAGAAGCCGTGAAGCGGTTGAATTTCTCTTTTGTTGACAATGTTGTCAAAGAGGTTTCAAAGGGTATTCATGATTTTGCTAAACCGTTGATTGCATTGATTGCTTTAATGAAGGATTCAGGATGGGATCTAGATGAAGCTGCAAATTCAATCCAAGATTCGGTTGTGTACTCTGTTAGATCTCATAAGAAATACGCATTTGAAGCTTACATTTCAAGGAGAATGTGTGACAACTCATATTTTGGAACCTCTTTATATTTTGGAACCAGTATGAACACTATGTGGTTATGTGACTAACTAAAATGATTGTTGCAACGAAATGTTATGTTATATCATGTTACATGTTATGTATTATGTGAATAGGTTGTGAGTATATAAGTGCGTATGTATAATAAAACCTTGGTTGAACGATGGAACCTGGCTGCATACTTCTCCCTCTCGTTGATACTAGACCTCGTCCCAAACCCCCCATCAATCATGACTTGGTTCACTATCACGAAGCCCAAGGCCAGGCGCAAATGGCCTCATGTTCGCATAACACACAAGGGTTTGTGTGTAATCCTTAGAACCATCAAAACACAAACTCAGCATAAAAACCCTAAACATTCTCTAAACATTATCATCCTCTCCCACCACTTGACGGCAACTTCATCCCCTTCGAAGATTCCCTTCGTGCGATACCATCTCTTTCGTTCAGTCGGCACACTATAGGTATTCGGTTAGTATGACCCACATTTTGTTGATTCACATTCCTTGTTAGTCATGATTTTATGTTGATGATTAGTGAGTTACTTTGTATGTTGTTAATGGGTATGATGATTGACGAATACACTAAGGTTGCATGATAAACATTTTGATGTTCTTAGAAATATACAGATTCATTGTGATGACTTGCAAGGTCGTAACTGTTATTTGGTGGATAGAACTTAGCCGATGAACCGTATTGATGAACCACTGTAAACTACGGAATGTTTATAGGTGTTTAAGAAGATAATGAACTGTAACCTGTAATCTGTAACTGCTGTGGTTATCACCCGGCGAAAGAGGAACTCGACGAAACATGAATGTTTCGTCACAAGGTAGTCCCGACGAAAGTCAGGTTTCACCACCCCTTCTGCCGACGAAACTTAGAGTTTCGTCACTTGTGGTGTTTCGCCGAGGAACTTCACATGAACAGTAGGTTAGTAGATTATGATGTTTACATTAGTGCATGATTTGTAAAGGTTGAATAACATTGATTAAAGAACAGGAAACCTGATGTGCCTTGTGTGTATGGTTCCATTTGTTACGTGTGCTATGAGTTTGAAGTATTAGTTACTTGTTAAGCCATAATTTCTAACATGAATGCATGTGATGAAGGATAGTTATGTGGACACTGTTGCTAAGAGATAACCCTACAGTCTGAGATTGAGAACTTTAGTTTGGTTACATAAATAGAACATTTCTTTATTATTAACTGTTAAGTGAGAATGCATGAATTGTGAACTTGTATGAGTATTGAGTATGCTGATATTGTAGGCTATGATGAGTATGTTAATATTTGCATGTGTTGTAAAGAGGGTATAACATAATCATGAGTGGGAAACCTGAAATGTCGAGGGTGAGCAGTAAATCATCTATTATGCGTGTTATGTGCTTGAAGTGGTTGGAACCTGTTATGCAATATGCACACTATGAACGTATGTGAATAACGTGAAATATGTGGGTTATGTGCACATGAAACTGATTGTTATCGGTAACCATGCTAGGACGTGTTTGATCAACTGTTAAACAAGTAACTAATCTTACCGAGCAAACCAAGGTGAGTTCACTGCTCTTTTTCCAAGCATGCGTCCCGGGTTGGGACATCTGGTAAACGTTCCGGGAAGGGAATGTCGGGTAATGGGTTTGACTGGAATGTTAAACCTGGGTTGTTGGTTAATACACGTCTGTATCTATCATTCAAGTCCTTCCTACCGATTGTTGCTTGTAGGGCAACGGGGTATTAGTTAGTAGCGCTACTTAGGTTTGGCACCCTCACACCGCACCGAGGAGGTCGGGAGTGAACTAATGACCCCCATCTTGACCATTGCTTTGATAGAGGCAATGGGGTTTAGGGCAAATAATCTGGAGCCATCTGCGGTAAGCGTGTGATTAACAACATCGAATCTGTGAAATGTTTTAATCTGGTAACTGGTAACTAAACGCGTTAACAAAACTTTGAACTCACCAGCGTCCTCTGACACACTTGTCTGCATGCTTGCAGGTCTGTAGGGTTATATCATGGAACTTGCTCTCTGGAAGGCTGGAGTAGTCATGGGTCGTGATACATGGAATCACAACACAAGTCTATTGGTCTACTTACGCGTGGTTTATGAAACAATTAACAAATGAGTTATGCTTCCGCTGTGTACAATGAATTATATGTAACGTTTTGTAACACTTTATGATAATAAATGAAAGTTTTATTTAAATATATTTATGAGTTCAATGTGATTGGTGGCTAAGATCCTGGTACGTCACACGTCCCGCGGTGTTCCCGCGTGTGGTATTTTGGGGGGTGTGATAGTTTGGTATCAGAGCCATGTTATAGTGAACTTGGTTTTAAAACATTTTTTTATAAAACCAGACTATAACCGAACAGTTCTGAAAACGTGAATACGACCATGACACTCAGCTCCAGATTGCAAGGTTCGTCTCTCGTATACTCATTGTACTGCGTAACTAGTGAACACTTACATATGATATTGCACGTGATTGCACGTTTAGCACAACAGTATGAATTTATGTGGTGCTTGCATATGTTAAGTGGTTGATAGTGTGGTGTTACCTTAGAGATTCGTGACTCATGTTTTGAGATGTTCTTTGTTTGGTTACTATCTGAGTTTGAGGAACCATTTGACATGAGTTAGGAGGAACTGAGATGAGCATGCAAATCGCAATATTATTGTGGGTGCACACATAATAATAATGTGGGGTGCATGTGAGTCCCAGTGAGGCTTAACAAGTGAAAAGGGGTTCCGTTCCGTTATTTGGTTGATGTGAAACACAACAGTCTATAGGAATCATAGCAGTGATTGTCTCCTACTTGAATGTGATCTTTTCATTTCTCTCAGAAACCTTTCGAATCTCGATGCTAGCGAGTATTACCTGAACACCCACCTGAACGCCTAGCGAACCTCGTAGAAGGTTAGGTGCTTGTACGAACGTCCCCAGGTTGAATGTTGTAGCGTCGAATGATTGGTCAATACCTTCTCACTCCTTTTCATTGGTTGGAACTCTGTGTATTGACGCCTTAGATTCCGTGAGTGCGATCGTTTCTGCAACACCCTAGCAACGTACTGTGTATTACCCGACCAACTTTCAAGATCGAGGGGCAAGAGGATGATCGTAGAATCTCACCGACTTCAGTGTTAGAACGGCCTTGGTTTCTGGCAACGAACATCAGCAATTTCGCTCCAATTGAATCTTTAACCCTAGACAGCGACTTATGGGACTCAACTCTTACGAATTAATCGGGACATAAACGGTGACAATTGACTATAAGGTGGAAGGTGTAACTGCCTGCACCAGGAGTAGTGCCTTAGGACGTGGCATGAAATGTGAAATGATGGACCCTAATGATGAAAGGCCGCAGGACTCCGTTTCGAGCAACGACATTAGAGGTGCCCAAGGGTTGGATCGGATGGCATATCGATCAGATGGCCATCCGATCGGATGGTCATCCGTTCGGATGACCATTCGATCGAGTGGTCCGGCGAGTTAGATTTCGGCATTTCGTTTTACGTATTGAGCGTTGCGATGCGTTTCGAGTGAGCGATGTGATAGTATTACCCATTAGTTACACAAATAACCTAACTACTATATCTAACATACAATCACTATAAATAACCTGCGTTTAGCGTTTGCGATTAGATAGCGTTGCCATAGAATTGCGATTGCGTTTGCGATTATAAACATAACATGCACAAGTAACACATAATAGCACATATACATAAAACAATATCCAGAACACATAATTTGAGTTACGATACGACAGCGATGCGATTAGCGATAAGTCGATTAGCGATTAAACCTCGATTTGTTATAGATACTCCACATAATACAACTAAAGCAAACAAATAATAGAATCTGATTACGAGTCAAAGAGTACAATCAATAATTAAGCAAGGAGTGACAGATCGCAATTAGCAATCTTTTCTTCATTTGACTTTGACTTGTACTTTGACTTCAAAAAGTCGGGTTGTTACAATGAGTAATGCTTGTCTTCAACAGGGCATTGGTAATCAAACAAAGGTTTTTTATTCTTCAGCAGAGGTTCCATGCCTTGAACAGATCTTTGCATTCTTCAAACAAATGTTCTGATTAGTGTTTAAGAGTCACTATCTTCGGGATGAGTGTGCATCATTGACTGTATATTTCTTGATTTGATTAGCATGTTTTGGCTTTCAGAAATCATCTGTTCTTTTGTAGGTCTAAAAAAATCCCCCAGAACAGATGATGCCAAAACTCAGCTTTATTTGACTAATATTTATTCCTCATCAACTTTTCTCTGAGTTGCCCCTTGAATTGGTGTTCAAACTTCATAGAGATAGTCATATGGATCCCTTTCGAGTTTAAGCACTAGAAGGTCTTGCAAATCTTCATTTTTTAGCCTAAATGCACTGTTTATGTAGATCTTTTCAACTATTCCATTAACCTGAGCAAAGTCAATTCATGGCTAGTCCTGTCAGACTTCCATTTTAGAATTTTGAGGCTAGATAGATTTCTTGGGGCAGAAGTTATTTAATGAGTTAGTGAGGGAAGTCTGCCTAGGATGTGACCAACAGGATCAGCAGGATTTTTGTCTGGTTTCCCATACATTAGTTCATTTATGATCCCTTCTTTTATGATTTCATCTTCATATTTCTTCATGTCTTCTGCAGACATATCCTTTTGTCTTTTTAGATAGCTTCTTACAGCTGAGTAGATGTTCTTTGCAGATGGAAGCTCTGAAGGATCAACTAATGTTTTGACAGGGAAATCAACCTGATCACAGTCTGGCTTTCTTGGGAGTAAAGGATCTTTTATTTTAAAATTTCGGGTTGTTTGTAGTTTTGAGTGATTGTTGATTCATCCCATTTAGCCATTGACCTTAAAGTGCCAAACTTTTCAACAACCATCTCATGCTTCATTCTTCTTAACTAAAGTGCCTTTTTGTCATTGGGCTTTCTTCCTGTTTTCTAGTTGGGAGGTGTGAGTTTGAGTTCTGGATTAAGCTTCATCTTTTTTTTATCTTTACTATTTCATCTAGCAAGGATTCAGTTGGTCATCCTAAGAATTGTGCTCTGGTTGCTTTGTATGGTTTGTTGTTCATTATGTGATCCGGATAATCATCCCTTAGTACTTTTCTGAGTTCAGGATCATTAAATGGACCTTGTGAAGCTTTGTTGCTAACATCCTTTGCATAATCTTTCAGGATGTTCACATTTCTGAATTCCTGAAATAAGATTTGCTGAGCCTCTTTATCTTCGTTTCCTTTACTTTTTTCTGCAACAATCTTTTCTTCCAGATGACTGGTGGTGGTCTTGGTTAGTGGTTTCGGGGATAAAGAGGGCCACCAGAACAAGTTGTAGGTCACTGAAGTTGTGTAAAGTCGGCGGAAAACGTGAGAACTCGCCGGAATCAGTTTTGAGTCAACGAAACTTCACGAAAACAATTTATAAAGCTTCAGTTAAGGTCAAAGTGGTGGAATGGTAGTGGCAAACGGTGGATGTTCGTGGTAGCAGGTTGGGGTTAGGTACGGTGGTGGGTGGTTGGGTGGGGGGATGGTGGTGCCACATAAGTAGCCACGTTGTGGTGTTGGGTGGTGGTGATGGTGGAGGTTTTGATGGTGCCGCATAAGCGGCCATGTTAACATATAACTAAGTTTTTGTCCACGTCGGCAAAAAACTAACTGGTTTAGAAGTTGGGATTGTCTTGAGGTTTTTTTTTCTTAATGGGGTTAATACTGACTAACAGGTCAAAGTTAAAATTATGAAAATTCAAATTTCCTTTGAAAAATATAACTTTTTTAAAAAGAAATCAATCTTATTAAAGAAAAAGATAAATAGAAAAGAAGTAAGATAAAACCTTATAAAACTACAATTTTTTTTCCCAAAAGTCATTTTTACTAAAATATGAAACAAAATTAATAATTTAGAATAGCATTTGTAGAAAAATATTATATTTACAAAGTTAATAATTGAATTGCTAATTTTTTTAACGGCCAAATAAATCACCAGATAAGCATCATGGGATGCTCTCAATTGAGCAAATGTATCCCCTTCTCCATAACGGTCAGAGTTGGATGCATACCCGAGACACCAAGCCACCAATTCCAGGGAAAACCCGCTCACCCTATGTCACACCCCAACCGATGGCGGAATCATCGGGGCGTGGCACTAAGCGAAACAGATTGTCCAAGAGAATCCATAACAACTATTAAGTGACAATATTTATAAGGTTTAACATCTCATACTATTAAACAAATAAGCACAAACAGTCATTACAGATGTTCAGTCTCAAAAACAAATCCATTCCGACAACTCCGATTTATTTAGTGGGTTTCTAGACTTCCTAACTTGATTCGGCATAGCATAGCATCCTATCAACTTGTCACATACGTTAAAATAAAGTCAATACATAAAATGTAAAGGTGAGTACACAAGTTTGGATAGCATATAGTATAAAAAACGTTTACGCATAACCAGCATGTATCACGTGGGCGAAGCATGTAACTATCAAACAATGATTACAACTTAACCACGAGACTGCGTTGCAGAGTATGCGCGACACATGTTTAGCGAACACGTGAAGTAAAGTAATGTGATCCCTAGCAACCCCTGTCCACGACAGGTGCTGAGTCCAAACTATAGTACTATCGTTGCTAGAGGCGGTATAGTGTAACACCGTATAAGCATAGTACAAGCATTCATAGATCACGTATAGCATGCGGGAGCGGTTAGCGTTATAAAGTGTTTGCGTTGTGTGTTGATATAGAACGTATGTAACACCCAAAAGTGCATTAAACGAAAATGGGTTCGAGTATACTCACAGTGTGTGTTTAACAAGTAAACACAAGCGGAATTGGATTGAAGGGAGCGCGTTGAGTTAGCCTGTGTACAGAAGCATAAGTCGTTGAGCAGAGTGTTGAACGGTGCGTAAACATAATGTCGAATGGTTAAGTGTTCGGATGGTGATCTGAACGAATGGGTATAACCCATCCGAGCGGATGGTCATCCGAGCGGGTGGCCATTCGAACGGATGGCCATTTGAATGAGATGTGTTTTTTTGTAAATTGTTGAAATACCATTCGTGTTGGGCCTGATCATTACGAACACTATTTAAATAGCTTCGTCGGCTAAGAGCGTCAGCGACGACGTTTGCTTTGCCTGGGTGGTAGTGTATCTCACAGTCGTAGTCGTTGAGAAGTTTAACCCATCTGCGTTGGCGCATATTCAACTCTTTCTGGTTCAAGATGTGTTGTAGGCTCTTATGGTCGGTGAAGACCGTACACTTAGTACCATAAAGGTAGTGTCTCCAAATCTTCAACGCAAAAACAACTGCACCGAGTTCGAGATCGTGGGTTGTATAGTTCTTCTCGTAGACCTTGAGTTGGCGAGATGCTTACGCGATAACCTTGTCTCGTTGCATAAGAACACAAGCAAGACCTAGGTTAGAGGCATCGCAATAAACAACAAAATCGTCGTTTCCATCGGGTAGCGTGAGTACGGGAGCATTGCAAAGCATACGCTTAAGAGTTTGAAAGGCATCCTCTTGTTCGGTTCCCTAAACAAAAGTCTTGTCTTTATGCGTTAGGGAGGTGGAAGGAACGGCCATTTTAGAGAAATCAGCGATAAATCGACGGTAATAACTCACCAATCTGAGTAAAGAACGAACTTCGGACGGGGTTTTCGGTGTAATCCAACTCTTAACTGCTTCAATCTTCGCAGGATCGACGTGAATTCCTAGACTGTTGACAATATGACTGAGGAATTGAACCTCCTCGAGCCAAAATTCACACTTGGAGAACGTGGCGTAGAGGCAATTCCATTGGAGAAGCTCGGGAACTAAATGAAGATGTTGCGCATGTTCGGCTCTCGACTTCGAGTAGATAAGGATATCATCGATAAGCATGATAACGAAGCGATCAAGAAAGGGTTTACACACACGGTTCATCAAATCCATGAAGACCACAAGGGCGTTTGTGAGACCAAAAGGCATGACCACGAATTCGTAATGGCCATAAAGGGTACGAAAAGCGGTTTTAGGGATGACTTGCTCTTGAATTCGCAGTTGATGGTAACCAGAACGTAAATCGATCTTAGAGAAACATGTAGCGCCTTGCAGTTGATCAAATAAGTCGTCGATTCGAGGTAGAGGGTAGCGATTCTTGATAGTAAGCTTGTTGAGTTCCCTATAATTGATGCACATTCAGAACGATCCTTCCTTCTTTTTAACGAAGAGGACAGGTGCGCCCCATGGCGATGTGCTATGGCGTATGAAGCCTTTATCAAGTAATTCCTGGAGTTGGCTAGAAAGTTTACGCATTTCGGACGGTGCGAGGCAATAAGGGGCTTTAGCGACAGGGTTAGCGACAGGGATAAGGTCAATACGAAAGTCGTTATCGCGGGTAGGAGGTAAACCAGGTAAATCGTCAGGAAAAACGTTAGGAAAATCACGAACAACGGGAACGTCCTTCACAGTTTTCTTTTCCTTCTTCGCTACTACAATATGGGCTAAGAAAGCCAAGTATTCCTTACGGAGGTACTTGCTCGCTTGAATGCACGACATAAGCTTCAGTTCTTTCGAGGATACTTCGCCATAAACACAGAGTTGATCACCGTTTGGAAGAGAGAAACAAATCATCTTTTTGAAACAAACAACTTTAGCATGATTTTCACGAAGAAAATCCATGCCAACTATGACATCGAAGCTACCAAGTTGCATCAGAATGAGATCGATCGGGAAGACGTGATTGTTGAGTTCGAGAGTACAATCACGGAGAACGGAATTGACAGTGACGGTTCTTCCGGTGGCAACTTCTACGTCGAAGGTTTTTGGGAGATTAGCGCGTTTACGTTTGAGGAGCTTTTCGAATTCAAACGACACAAAACAGTTATCGGCTTTAGTATCAAATAAACACGAAGCATAAATAACGTTAACAAGGAACGTACCATTGACAACATTGTTGTCACTCTGAGCCTGGCGGACATTGATATTGAAAGTTCTTCTGCAAGCTGCTTGTTGTGGTTGTTGTTGCTGAGGCTGCTGTTGTTGTTGCTGCGGTGGTTGCTGCTATGGTTCTTGTTTCACCACACGCAGTGGGCAGACAATAGCAAAATGATTTGGGTCGCCACAAGAGTAGCAAGCTCGTGCATGAACAGCGGATGCAGGAGCTGCTTGGTTGACCTGAGGAGCGGGTGGTGCTGGAATAGCTTGAGCAGCTTGTTAGCGTGGGCCTGAACAGCAGTGAGCAGTAAAATGCCCATAGAAGTTGCAATTTGCACAAAAACGACAGTTGACCCCTGTCGGATGATGATAAGTGCAATTAGGGCACAGAGGGTGTATACCAGTGTACGCACGCTTAGCAGGCGGTGCGTTGGTAACAGTACCTTGACGACTCTGGTTGCTGGGTTGTACGGTAACAACATTGGGTGGAGCGGCGGTAGTAGCGTAGTTCTTGTTGTTGTTGTTGTTATTTCGCTTGTGGTTCTGGCGTTAAGGCTTTGAACCTTGTGATGTTGCATTGTCGGTAGCTGGAGCTGCGGTTGCTTGGTTGAGGCTCTTGGTTGAGGTTTTGAAATAACCAGCCAAAACTCGCTTGTCATTGATCTCAGCTGCGAGTTGGTGGCAGGTTTAGCTGCTTGCACAAAATCAGCTACACACTCAGAGAGAGCTCGAATGTACTTCTTGATTGTCATATCAGGCGTTGCCACCTGACTAGGACAGAGAATACTTAGCTGTTTGAAGCGAGCGGTGAGACCAGCGTTGTCACCTCCTTCTTGTTTGATATGCCAGAATTCATTTTCCAACTTCTGGACTTCATGAGGAGGACAAAACTCCTTCATCATAAGCTCCCTGAGTTCCTCCCAAGAAAGGCCATAAGCTGAATCATTACCGCGCCTGTTGCGCTCAGCAGTCCACCAATCCAGAGCCCTGGACTGAAAGACTCCAGTAGCATTCACAGTACGCAGATTTTCTGGGCATCCGCTTTGCCTGAAGGTGACTTCAATAGAGTCAAACCACTAGAACATAGCACTGGGTCCATCTTCGCCAGTGAAGTTTGCGGGACCGCATGCCTTGAATTGCTTAAAGCTGAAAGGAGCTATGGGTGTGTCGCTCTTTGACTTGACAGAAGATTTGTTGCTGACCTCGCTGATCTCACTGACAATCTGAGGTCTGACCTTAGCCATTTCCTTGGTTACCAGTGAAGCGATGCGCTTGTCAGCATGGTTTCGTCGAGCAGCACGGAGCGTGTGAGATCCAAAGGACGACATTGTCAACTGCATATTCTGCAGCAGACATCGTCAATTGAATTAGACGAGATTCGATTATATCGGGTTATGTTTTGAAAAGTTTAGCGTTTAACCAACATACTTATTATTATTATTAGGTAAAGCTCGGGAACACGTCGGCACATATTCATATAGTCACACAGGTACATAATCCACGTAAGCACGTATACACATAAGCACATAGGAGCACATAATCCACGTAAGCACATATTTTGCACGTATTCACCTACATATTATGCACGTATTCACCTATTTTTCAAAGCTGCGTTTTGCGTTCGAGAGTTGCGAACGATAGCGAGTAGCGTTGCGGGTAGTATAGTGAGTAGTATAGTGTACGAGAGTTCTTAGTCTGTTCACGATTAGTTAGGATTTTAGATTGCGGAGGCTGTGTGAGTTGTGCGCATTTTAGCGGAGCGATGAGTGGAAAAAGCGTGAATCTCCACAATTGAAACATACAAACATATAAACACATAAAATCGATAACGCGTAAAATTGGCGATTGCAGGCTTAAGTTGAAAACAGAGTGCCCTGGGTGTTAGACATCGACTACCCAAGGTGATTCGATCATTCACAACGACCTCGAGTGCACGCTTTGGCCTAATAGACTGTGCTCTCACCGAAATACGGTGAACGACACTCATCCTTATAGTTACTACGTGACTCGAGCTGTTAAAAAAATCGAGACTTTGGTGAGAGTTTTGTAAAATCAAAGTAGTGAGTGGAACACGTTATTAGGATGCGGGTTTCAACCCTAGCTTTACAACTTCGTCCCTGAAAGTGTGGCAAAACCACGAGATAGTGATGGAGAATTTTGCCAAGATATGGATGTCACTCCTAACTCAACGAAGGTTCTCGTGCTGAGAGTAAAAATACGCGTAGAGTGAGCGATCTTATCTAGAGTTCTTGGTTTTCACACCTAATCTCCACACAATCACTCGTTTGTGTTATACGAGCGTTTTCAAAAGCGTGTATATTGTGTTAGCCTTAGGAAAGGCAATATAGTTTTTAGCCTTAGGAAAGGTTGTCTTTACGCGAAGCTGTAGTATGCGGGTTCGCACGAAGATATAGTTTTCGCAAGTTCGAATGAGAGTATCAAAAGTGGGTTCGTACGAAAACCCCTACTGGGTTCGCACGAAGTTGGTCTGTTGGTACTTAGACAATATACTAGGTCAACTTTACATGACTCGACCCAATTCCCTATAGTTATGGCTCTGATACCAATCTGTCACACCCCAACCGATGGCAGAATCATCGGGGCGTGGCACTGAGCGAAACAGATTGTCCAAGAGAATCCATAACAACTATTAAGTGACAATATTTATAAGTTTTAACATCCAATACTATTAAACAAATAAGCACAAACAGTCATTACAGATGTTCAGTCTCAAAAACAAATCCATTCCGACAAATCAGATTTATTTAGTGGGTTTCTAGACTTCCTAACTTGGTTCAGCATAGCGTATCATCCTATCAACCTGTCACATACGTTAAAATAAAGTCAATACATAAAATGTAAAGGTGAGTACACAAGTTTGCATAGCATATAGTATAAAAAGCGTTTACGCATAACCAGCATGTATCACGTAACGGGCGAATCATGTAACTATCGAACACTGATTACAACTTAACCACGAGACTGCGTTGTAGAGTATGCACGACACATGTTTAGCGAACACGTGAAGTAAAGTAATGTGATCCCTAGCAACCCCTGTCCACGACAGGTGCTAAGTCTAAACTATAGTACTATCATTGCTAGAGGTGGTATAGTGTAACACTGTATAAGCATAGTACAAGCATTCATAGATCACGTATAGCATGCGGGAGCGGTTAGCGTTATAAAGTGTTTGCGTTGTGTGTTGTGTTTTGATATAGAACATATGTAACACCCAAAAGTGCGTTAAACGGAAATGGGTTCGAGTATACTCACAGTGTGTGTTTAACAAGTAAACACAAGCGGAATTGGATTGAAGGGAGCGTGTTGAGTTAGCCTGTGTACAGAAGCATAAGTCGTTGAGCAGAGTGTTGAACGGTGCGTAAACAAAATGTCGAATGGTTAAGTGTTCGGATGGTGATCTGAACGAATGGGTATAACCCATCCGAGCAGATGGGTCATTCAGACAGATGGTCATCCGAGCGGGTGGCCATTCGAACGGATGACCATTCGATTGAGATGTGTTTGTTTGTAAATTGTTGAAAATTCGAAATTTAGTTAAAAGCGTTTAAGTAACAGGTAGCATAAATGTCATGTCATCCGAGCGGATGGTCATCCGGACGGATGGCCATTCGATCGGATGTCCATTCGAGTAGACTGATCTTGTGGTTAAAACTTTTTATAAAATTTTCTATGTAAAAGTTTGAAGTTTAACGGAGATGGCGTGACGACGTGTCAAACAACGGAAACACACCAAGTCCAGCTCACTCGGCCGAATGGTCTCAGCCCATTCGATCAAATGCACTGTTCATGTTTAATATTCATGTCTGACCCGTAAGTCGGTCCATCTCTCCGGTGGAAATCCATTTTTAAGCCAGCTCTCGACTAAGGAACAAGTAGAGAGTCCGATCTAGTCAAGATTCCATCAATAATGTGTGAAAGTTGAAGAAAAGTCGAAAACAGATGAAAAAGTGTTGAAATCTTGTTGTGATTGAGTTAAAAAGTGTGAAATCTTTTAGATCTAGAACCAATCTCGATCAAATGGTGTTCCACAACAGTTTGCCGAAGCAAAACGGGTGGAAACCACCTTCAAGAGGTCCGAATAAGTGATTTCAGGGAAAAAGCTAGTGTTTATGCGTGATTTTGATGAAGAAGATGATGTAGAAGTGATTAGAGATGAAGATTGTACAAGGTTTGAGATGAAAAGCTTACAGAATGGCCTTGAATCGCGATTGAGAGTGACTGTGTAACACCCTAAATTATACCCTTGATTTTTTTTTTCACAAAATTCATTAGTTACATCAAACTTAGTAAACTAATAACTAAGTCAAATCATTTAACAAGATGTATAAAATATGTTTACATCCCAAACACAAAAGTTTTAAAGATTCAAAACATAGTGTTCGGTTCTTCATTAATCACTTGATCACCACCCGTAAAATCCACCAATTTACCTATGATGAAAACCGTTTAAAACATTAGTTTTGACGTTGTTATATAATATAATCACGAGGTTTAACATCACATATATAAAAATATAAAGTACAAGAGCTATTCTGGATCCACCGTAAATTACGGTATCACCGTAATTTACGGTGAGTCCTGGAAATTTCTGGTCACCGTAAACTAGGAGATCCACACCGTAACATATCAGGTCTTTACCGTAAATTACGGTACTACCGTAATTTACGGTAATACCTGGAAATCCATGTCTTGTTTGTTTTGTTTATTTCACTCAAACCCAACTCTTTGAATTCACTTTTCTAACAAGCCACTACATCAAATTCTAGTATTTCAATCATGTTATAATTTAACCAATATCAAAGGACAATCCATCACAATTCGAAGCATCAATCATGTTTTACTTGATTATTTGACCCGTTTGGCTCGTCTAAGGAATCCTCCTCTCTGACGACTACCAACGAGTACCAACCGAATTTAATCAATCAATCAATATAACGACTTCATCGCTTAATTTCAAAACAACTCTTATTCAATTACACATTAGAATCATCAAATCTAATAAATGTAACGGGTCAAGTTACATACCTTAGCGCACACCCTTCAACCGTGAATCACCACCGGCTTGTCCACTCGACGTTCCGGTATCTTGTCCTATAGAGTTCAATTTAAGACATGTTTAGAACTCTCTTCAAATCATAATTCGCATAATACACCGAACATCATGATTATGCGGTTAAACTCGAAATTTCAGTTTTTAAGCCTTCATAGAGGCTTTTCAACAAACACTTCATAAGCAGATTTTTACATGATTAAACATCACATCTTTAGTTTATCATTTAACCCTATTTTCATATAAATCAACCAATTTACATGAATGTTAGCTTCTAATTGCTGAAATCACTTCCAGATTGCCAAATTACACTAAATTAACAATCTACTTTCTAGTGTTCATCCAAATACACATGACCCACTAATCACCTACCATGGTGTTTATGGATTCACCCAAAATTTCTTATGATTTCAACTTCTATTGATCTAGGGTTTGTCCTTAGACACTATAATTGTTCCCCAATCATCATAACATACACATGCAACCCTAATTCCAGATTTTTCCCAATACATGAAAATTTCAAGTTGAGAGTTTTCCTTAGATTTTACATACCTTGTAATCCTCTTACGATGAGGATCACGATTCTAAGCTCGGATTTTCGTTTGGACCAGATTTGCTCCTTCAATTTGTGGATTTTAGTAGAATTCTAGGTTTGGTTGAAGGTGGGTGTCGCCCCCTGATGTTCTGGTCGACCAGGGCTTCAAAGTGGGGTATTAAGTTTATGTTTTATTTGTTTATTAGAATTAAAGTTTCAATTTTAACAACTTAAACCCCTCCACTTTGATCAACATTGATTTTTGTTACTTTTAACCCTACTTTAGGTTATTTCTAGACTTTTAACTAATTAGGTTAAAATTCCTAGTTAGTAAATTCTCGTTTATTTAAACCTTACAAGTTCCAATCTAAGGTTTTATATTTTCGGGGTGTTACAAGTCCACCCCCCTTAAAAGGGTTTCGTCCCCGAAACCGTAGTACGTACCAAATAAAGTAGGGTGAAGACGTCTCATCTCCTCTTCGGACTCCCACGTAGTGTCCGAACCTTTTCTATGCTCCCATTTGACTTTGACTTGATCAATTTGTTTATTTCGTAATTGTTTGACCTTTCGGTCCAAAATCTCCACCGGTCTTACCGCATAATTCAGACTATTATCCACTTCGATATCATCGTAATGGATATAGGCCGTTTCGTCTGCTAAGCACTTTCTTAATTGTGACACGTGAAACGTGCCATGTATCCCACTCAGTTCCTCCGGTAACTCAAGGCGGTAAGCTACTTTACCAACCTTTCCGATAATTTTAAATGGTCCAATAAACCTCGGGCTTAGCTTCCCCCTTTTTCTGAATCTAATAACGCCCTTCCAAGGGGAAACCTTTAGCATGACCATGTCGCCAACCTGGAATTCGATTGGCCTTTTCCTTTTATCAGCATACGCCTTTTGCCTGTCTTGAGCCGCTTTCAAATGTGCCCGAACTATATCGATCTTTTCATTCGTGGCTCGTACTATATCTTGGTGGGCGAGTTCGCGTGGACCCACTTCACCCCAACATACCGGGGTTCGACACTTCCTACCGTAAAGCATTTCGTATGGTGCCATCTTAATACTAGATTGGTAACTGTTGTTATACGAAAACTCGACTAACGGTAGGTGAACATCCCAACTGCCTCCAAAGTCGATTATACACGCCCGTAGCATGTCCCCCAATGTTTGTATCGTTCTTTCACTTTGTCCATCCGTTTGGGGATGGTACGCCGTGCTAATGAACAATTTGGTTCCCATTTGCTCTTGGAAATCTCGCCAGAAATTTGAAGTAAACCGGGTATCCCTATCAGACACAATGGATACCGGCACCCCATGACGTGCTATTATTTCATTCGTGTAAACCTCTGACATCTTTTCTGACGTAAAAGTCTCACGGATCGGAATAAAGTGAGCACTTTTCGTCAATCTATCTACCACCACCCATATGGCATCGAAACCACGATTTGTTTTTGGCAACTTGGTCAGTAGATCCATTGTGATATGTTCCCATTTCCAAACCGGAATGTCTAACGGTTGGAGTTTGCCGTATGGTTTCTGATGCTCCGCCTTGACTTGTAAACATGTCAAGCATTTTTCCACATACTTTGCCACATCCCTCTTCATTCCGGGCCACCAATAATTTTGCTTCAAATCATTGTACATCTTGGTCGCACCCGGATGAATTGAATAACGGGATTTATGAGCTTCATTAAGTAGAAGCGCCTTCACTCCACAGGTATGTGGGACCCATATCCTTCCGGATCGAGTCTTTAACCCGTGATTCCCATCCGACAAATCTTTCAACTGACCAACTATTCTTTCTTTCTTCCAATTCTCTTCTTTTACTGCTTCTAATTGCGCCTCTCGAATACGTTCAAGTATACCCGAGGTTACCACGAGTTGCATCGATCTTACTCGTATCGGGACATAATCCGTTTTTCTGCTCAAAGCATCCGCCACCGCATTAGCCTTTCCTGGGTGATAACGTATTTCGCAATCGTAGTCTTTCACCGTTTCCAGCCATCGCCTTTGTCGCATATTTAACTCCTTCTGATCGAAGAAGTATTTCAAACTCTTGTGGTCGGTGAATATGGTGCACTTTACCCCATACAAGTAGTGCCTCCATATTTTTAATGCAAACACTACCGCCGCCAACTCGAGATCGTGTGTGGGATATTTCTTCTCGTGTATCTTCAATTGCCTTGAGGCATAGGCTATTACCTTGCCCCGTTGCATCAACACGCAACCGAGTCCCGATAGTGAAGCATCCGAATAAACCTCCATGTCTTCAACTCCGTCCGGCAATGTCAATACCGGAGCTTGAGTTAACTTTTCTTTTAGCGTTTGAAACGCTTTCTCTTGATCAACACCCCAAATGAACCTTTCTTTCTTTCGTGTTAGCTTTGTTAGTGGTGACGCAATCTTGGAGAAATCTTGGATGAATCTCCTATAGTATCCCGCAAGTCCCAAAAAGCTTCTAATTTCTGAAGGGTTCTTCGGGGAATTCCATTTTGACACAGCCTCTATCTTTGACGGATCCACCAAAATTCCGTCGGCATTTATGACATGGCCTAAAAATTGAACCTCTCGTATCCAAAAGGCACATTTAGAGAATTTTGCATATAACTTCTCTCGCCTAAGTGTCTCTAACACTTCTTGTAAGTGGTGTGTGTGTTCAGCTTCACTTTTCGAGTACACCAAGATATCATCGATAAACACGATGACCGACTTATCCAACATTGGCTTGCAAACCCGGTTCATGAGGTCCATGAAAGCCGCGGGTGCGTTTGTTAGCCCAAATGACATCACGAGGAATTCGTAATGTCCGTATCTCGTGCGGAAAGCCGTCTTCGGCACATCTTCTTCTTTGACCTTTAGTTGGTGATACCCCGATCTAAGGTCAATTTTGGAAAACCAATTCGCACCTTGTAGTTGGTCGAATAAGTCATCTATCCTCGGGAGCGGGTATCGGTTCTTTACTGTGAGTTTATTTAACTCCCGGTAATCAATACACATGCGCATGCTCCCGTCTTTCTTTCTCACGAACAATACCGGTGCGCCCCAAGGAGACACACTTGGCCTTATGAATCCCTTGTCAAGCAGATCTTGGATTTGGGACATCAACTCTTGTAATTCCGACGGTGCAAGTCGGTACGGGGCTTTTGCTAGGGGTTTCGCGCCCGGAATCAATTCGATCCCGAACTTTACTTCCCGTTCAGGCGGTACCCCCGGTAAATCTTCCGGAAAAACATCTTCATAATCTCGTACTACCGGTACATCTCCAATCTTTCGTGATTCTTTCTCGGGCTCATTAGCGTATATCATGAATGCCTTGCATCCTCGCTTCATTAGCTTGTGAGCTTTCAACATTGAGCATACTATGGGGTTGCCTCCTTTTTCGCCATAAATGGTGACGTGTTTTCCGCTCGGAGATGTTAGTTTTATCTCTTTACGGAAGCACAGGACCTTTGCATGGTGTCGAGATAGCCAATCCATCCCAACTACTACTTGAAATTCTCCCATCGACATCGGGATTAGATTTATCAAATACTCTTCATCGTCGATGCTCAGTTTACAATTTTCACATACATCACAAACAATAAAGCTTTTGTTATTACCTATCTCTACTTCTAAAGGCACAGGTAATTTTGTTAGAATAAATGAAGGATGTCGAATAAGTCCATATGAAACAAAGGATTTATTCGCACCCGTATCAAATAACACGTGTGCAGGAAATGAATTTACAGCAAATATACCTGAGACCACGTCAGGTTCAACCTTTGCTTCTGCGACGGTTAGTTGGAAAGATCTTGCCTTTGCTTTCGGGGCTTCACCTTTCGGTTCCTGCCCATCCTTCTTTCCAACCAGTTCCGGGCATTCCGACTTCTTGTGACCCGTTCGATAACAATTGTAACAAACCGTCACTTTCTCCGGGCATGATATAGCCATATGTCCCGTTTTCTTGCATATGGGACAAGGCTTATCCTTGTAACGGCATTCGCCTTTATGACCCTTCCCGCAGATTCTGCAACTTGGCGACCCATCTTTCTTATCAGATTTCTTTACGCTTTCGTTTGTTCGTGCCTTCTTAGTAGGGCTTGGATTTACATCTTGTGCCCTTCGTTCACCCCGTTCTATGCTCTTTTTCAGTTCGATCTCCCTTTCCCGAGCAGCATTGACAATCTCGGTAAGGGTCTCGTATTTTGAAGGGGTTATGAACTCTCTATACTCCGCACTTAGCATGTTATGGTAGTAATAGACCTTTTGTTCTTCATTTGTCACCAAATCATCACAGAACTTTATCTTGTCCATAAACATCCCCGTGATCTTGTCTATGGATTCACCCTTGTGTCTGAGTTGCATGAACTCTTCCTTGATTCTATTTATGACCGCTTTGGGACTATGGTGTTTAAGAAACGGCGTCTTAAACTCCTCCCATGTCATGGCCATAGCCGCTTCACTTCCAATCTCCTTCTTTTTGTTATCCCACCAGTCTTTCGCTTGACCTCTTAATTGACCCGTACCATAAGCTACGTAGTCATTTTCATCACAATGAGTTCTCTCGAATACTCCTTCAATATCACTTAGCCATCGTTGGCACACAATTGGATCAACCTCCCCATTATATATTGGTGGTTTACAGGCCATGAATTCCTTGTATGAACAAGGCTTTCGTCCACCATGTTTTTCCTTTGCTGAATTGGAATCATCTTCCAATTTCTTGATTCTCTCTTCTACTATTGATAAAACTGTGTTTTGAATTTTATCAATAAAGCCCGACAAGCTGTTTTCGATCGTCTTTCCAACCTCTTCGGCAATCACTTCCCTCACTTGTTCGGTGACTCTTGGCACCGCATTATCATTACCTCCATCAGCCATCACTATTTCTGAAATGTTTACATAAATTGTTAAACATTCCATTTATAACACATGCTTTACTTGTTTTGATTTAATCAAGTTCATAACTCGATTTAATCATTCTTGTTTCAATTCAATCAAGTTCGTAACTTGATTTAATCATTCTTGTTTCAATTCAATCAAGTTCGTAACTTGATTTAATCATTCTTGTTTCAATTCAATCAAGTTCGTAACTTGATTTAATCATTCTTGTTTCATGCATTTCTTGTTTTTGAGTGAGCTTACACACTCGTTTCATGCATATTGTTCATTTCTTATTCTTTACCAGGGCCGGCCCTGAGAATTCGTGTACCCTGTTCGAGCTCGAAAAAATGTGCCCTTAGGCCTTAACGAAATTGGGTATTGGGTTCACTAAAAGTCTAAACCTAATGACAAAGGGGGTAATAACTAATCTAAACCATAAGAATAGTTTTGTACGAGGGCCAATCTTGGAGTTTGTATGAGTGTACCCTATTAAAAAAATATTTTACATATACATATCGGGTTTTTTTCATAAAAAATGTGCCCCTCGAAATATCGGGCCCTGGCCGGTGGTCCTCCCCGCCCACCCCCAGGGCCGGCCATGTTCTTTACGTAGTACATAATTTATTAACAAATAAGTTAGTTCTTACCGGACGATCGATCAAGCTTGAACCGAACACTTATTGACAACCTTGAGCTCTGATACCAACTTGTAACACCCTAAATTATACCCTTGATTTATTTATTATTATTTTTTTTTACAAAATTCATTAGTTACATCAAACTTAGTAAACTAATAACTAAGTCAAATCATTTAACAAGATGTATAAAATATGTTTACATCCCAAACACAAAAGTTTTAAAGATTCAAAACATAGCGGAAGCTTCAAAATGTAGTGTTCGGTTCTTCATTAATCACTTGATCGCCACCCGTAAAATCCACCAATTTACCTATGATCAAAACCGTTTAAAACATTAGTTTTGACGTTGTTATATAATATAATCACGAGGTTTAACATCACATATATAAAAATATAAAGTACAAGAGCTATTCTGGATCCACCGTAAATTACGGTATCACCGTAATTTACGGTGAGTCCTGGAAATTTCTGGTCACCGTAAACCAGGAGATCCACACCGTAACATATCAGGTCTTTACCGTAAATTACGGTACTACCGTAATTTACGGTAATACCTGGAAATCCATGTCTTGTTTGTTTTGTTTATTTCACTCAAACCCAACTCTTTGAATTCACTTTTCTAACAAGCCACTACATCAAATTCTAGTATTTCAATCATGTTATAATTTAACCAATATCAAAGGACAATCCATCACAATTCGAAGCAACAATCATGTTTTACTTGATTATTTGACCCGTTTGGCTCGTCTAAGGAATCCTCCTCTATGACGACTACCAACGAGTACCAACCGAATTTAATCAATCAATCAATATAACGACTTCATCGCTTAATTTCAAAACAACTCTTATTCAATTACACATTAGAATCATCAAATCTAATAAATGTAACGGGTCAAGTTACATACCTTAGCGCACACCCTTCAACCGTGAATCACCACCGGCTTGTCCACTCGACGTTCCGGTATCTTGTCCTATAGAGTTCAATTTAAGACATGTTTAGAACTCTCTTCAAATCATAATTCGCATAATACACCGAACATCATGATTATGCGGTTAAACTCGAAATTTCAGCTTTTAAGCCTTCATAGAGGCATTTCAACAAACACTTCATAAGCAGATTTTTACATGATTAAACATCACATCTTTAGTTTATCATTTAACCCTATTTTCATATAAATCAACCAATTTACATGAATGTTAGCTTCTAATTGCTGAAATCACTTCCAGATTGCCAAATTACACTAAATTAACAATCTACTTTCTAGTGTTCATCCAAATACACATGACCCACTAATCACCTAACATGGTGTTTATGGATTCACCCAAAATTTCTTATGATTTCAACTTCTATTGATCTAGGGTTTCTCCTTAGACACTATAATTGTTCCTCAATCATCATAACATACACATGCAACTAGTGGTGGCAAAGTGGGCAAGTTGGATGGGTTTGGGTAATGGGTCAAGATGGGTTTGGGTCAGGATGGGTATAGGTCAGGATGGGTATTTAAAAAAAAAGGTCGGATGGGTAATGGGTCAAGATGGGTTTGGGTTAGGATATGTTTAGGTTAATATAGGTTTGGGTAAAGATGAGATGAAAAAATAATTAAAAAATAAAATAAAATAGAAAGTATAAAAAAATAAAAAATATAAAAATTCTAAAAAAATCAAAAAATTCTAAAAAAATCTTAAAAATTCTAAAAAATAAAAAAAAAATTAAAAATCCTAAAAAATAAAAAAAATTCTAAAAAAATTCTAAAAAGTCAAAAAATTTCTAAAAAATCAAAAAAATTCTAAAAAATATAAAAAAAATAAAAAAAAAATTCTAAAATATCCTAAAATTCCAAGATTTTAGATACAAGGATCTCAACTGGAAAGGGGGAATCCAGTTTGCAACTTGAAACCTTAAGATTAATTTGTTAGATGATCCATATAGATACTTTAAGTTCACTAGTTTGAACCCGAAATGTATGCCTCAGCAATTGATGTGACTGTCCGCGTAGACAATGGTAGGATGTCGGTTGAACGTGTCCAGCGCCCATGTCAGCAGCTCCTCCCCACAGAAGTCCCCGGGCCCAATCTGGCATTGGTTCCAAAAACCCGTTCGGCCTCCACCTGTAGTGTAGGAGTCTAGCTGACCATGCATAAGAGGTGCATATCAACTCATTTTGCAAACTAAATTGCAATGTTACTAAGGGTTAGGTGAAAAATACTAGTGTTAATTAACCCGACACAAACGGATTTGAACATAATGATTCAATTAAAAGAACACAAAACACTACATGTTTCATCAGTTAATCAAATTCACCCAATTTTACATTTAAAAAATCATGTAATTTTCATACATGCATTTCATCGAACAGGTGATATGCATACATTCAAACATGATACAGTTTGTGTCCATTTGTTCAGTTCAGTACCAAAATCGAAAGTTTATACAATGATTATCATGAATTCTAGGATCCAATCTCATTCATTATTAACATCTTTAATGAACATAAAAATTCAATTTCCAAATCACAAACACATAAGTCTTACCACTTCCATGTTCTAGAGATGAAATTAGGGCTGTGGAATACTTCAATCAGATACGTAGACGAAGCAAACCAATGGAGATGAAGACGAAACTGAACAATTGGAGATGAATACGTGTTATGATTTTTGAACAATCAGCCTATTCGGAGATGAAGATGCGTTCTTATTTCGGAACAAATGAATCGATTCTGAAGTTTGAAACGAATCGTTGATGAGTCCAAAGTCCAAACGATTCTGTGAATGAGGCACAGGAACCTAATTACCCATCATGATTCATGAATCATGACCCATCCCTAACAAAAGTTTGAAATGAAGTTGGAGTTTTGAACTTGAAGACCTGTTTGTTTTTTTTAGGTAATTAACTAATTACCCATCCTGGCCCATCTTCAAGTTTCAGCAAACCCATCCTGACCCACGAAATTCCCTTTATAATTAATAAACATACCCAGTTGGACCCATTGGAAAATAAAGTACAGCCCAAAACAACCCATGGCCTTAAATTAAAAGTCCATTTAAACCCATTTTTAAGTGGGTGGGTTTAAATTGCCAGGTCTACATGCAACCCTAATTCCAGATTTTTCCCAATACATGAAAATTTCAAGTTGAGAGTTTTCCTTAGATTTTACATACCTTGTAATCCTCTTACGATGAGGATCACGATTCTAAGCTCGGATTTTCGTTTGGACCAGATTTGCTCCTTCAATTTGTGGATTTTAGTAGAATTCTAGGTTTGGTTGAAGGTGGGTGTCGCCCCCTGATGTTCTGGTCGACCAGGGCTTCAAAGTGGGGTGTTAAGTTTATGTTTTATTTGTTTATTAGAATTAAAGTTTCAATTTTAACAACTTAAACCTCTCCACTTTGATCAACATTGATTTTTGTTACTTTTAACCCTACTTTAGGTTATTTCTAGACTTTTAACTAATTAGGTTAAAATTCCTAGTTAGTAAATTCTCGTTTATTTAAACCTTACAAGTTCCAATCTAAGGTTTTATATTTTCGGGGTGTTACAGACTGGGAGCGTGTGAGCGGATGGAAGTGTCAAATCAAAAAAATGAGGTGTACGGGTGGTATTTATAGTGGATGTGCGAAGGTTAAGTCGGTGGAGAAAGGCGTGTTCGGTCAGATGGCTTGTCCGGACGAATGGCCATCCGGTCGGATGGTCATCCGGACGGGTATCCATTCGATCGGATGTCCATTCGGACAACCGGGTTGCGTTTGTTAGTTTTCCAACTTTCACCGTTAAGCGTTGCGTTGCGTTAATCGAGTTGCGAGTGAGCGTATAAGCGTTGCGTTGAGATAACCACATAACATTAAACAAGTAATCACACAAATAACACACATATGACAAATGCATAAAGTAAATCCGCGTTTTCGAGTCTGCATTGAGTTTGCGTTGCGATAGCGTTTTGTCTAAACAGATGATGTAAAATGCGATAAAATGTGTTTAAATTGTAAGCGTTATAATAAGCGTTAAATGCGATATCTGCGTTTTGAAGAAGCGTTGTAATAAGTGTTTAAAACATAGTTTAACCCTTTGCGATAATCGAAATCTCGGGAGTACAAGCGATTAAGAAAGAAACGACAACGACAAGTAAGGATCCGAAAAGTCGGGTTGTTACACCCTAAGGCCCACTGCGTTAAAACCCTGTTCGGCTCGGTTTCGAACTAGCGACCTCCAGAGTGGCCTAGTTCTAAACTTCATTGCCACCACCAATGACCTTCAAAATGATGCTAGTGGACCCGCTCGCCCTAAGGCCCACTGCTTTAAAACCCGGTTCGGTTGGGTTTCAAACTAGCGACCTCCAGAGAGGCCTAGTTCTAAAGTTCATTGGCACCACTAATGTCCTTCAAAATGATGCTAGTGAGAGTTGAACTTGGGACCTCAAGGAGAGAAACCAAATGACTAACCACCATACCAACTTGTCAGGACATTGAATTGCTAATTGAATGAAGAAAAGAGATTATTAGGAAGGCCATTCAAAAAAGAAAAAGAGAATATGGGAGGTCACACAAAATTTCTTATTTAATCTCATGTTGCATAAATTGACTATTAAATAATCTTTTATTACATATCACCCACAATTTATATATCTATAATATATATTAAAAAGGAAAAGTGATGTACCAAATTGTAATTTTACTACAAGTACAAGTTATTAAGCAACATTTACAAGGGTGTGCAAGCCAATATAATTGGGATTTGGCTTTATTTTTAAGACGCATAGGGTTAAAATTGTGATTTTGTAGTGGGATTAAATGCTGCCTCTTCATTTCTTTCTTTATGGCGACGGTGGTGGTTACAATGGATTCATTCTTCAGGAATTCTAAAGGAACCCTAATATAATAGCACGTAAATGAAGAGGAAACTGGTGGCGATTCGTGACAAGAAAGTGAAGAGACAAAAAGAGAGAAGCACGAGCAAGAGTATGGCCAGTGACCAAACAAGGGTTCGATTAGGGTTTCCCAAGGAGGAAGAAGGTGACATGTTCTTGTTCGATTGGCGTTCTGAGCAGGTAAGATTACTGAATTCAAGGAGACGTTTTGCATACTTCTTCTAATTCTCCGTTTCGAAGCAGAAAAACCCTTATTCTTGTTTCAGTTTTATCGGCAGTTGCCGTGATCGTACTTTCGTGGAACACATCGACCTCCTTCCGGTCCGATGGTGTTGTTTCTGACCAAATTTACTCCATTGAGGTCGTCAACGACTTCCCTCACGATCCTGCTGCTTTCACACAGGTCTCTCTTTTTTTTGTTTACGAAATTTGTTACTAAGATGATCTTGATTGGTTTATTATAAATTGTTGTCATTTGTTATGGTGGTTGTGGGTTTGGGGATTGTTAGGTTTGATGTTAGAAGTGGAAAACAGTTGTTGTTTTTTGGGAATTGAGAGATTGGTTAGTTTGGAAGTCTGATGTCTACCAAGTGTTTGATGTAATGTTTGGATGTTTTAAACTCGAGTTATGAGTTGGAGTTACTCGGGGAAGACGATGTAGTGATATGTGATATTATAATTGGTCATTTTTGATTGAAAGTTGAGTATGTTATATGAATTTATGTGAAATTTTTATCGGAGATAGTGAATTTATCTATTGAAAGCATGTTAGATCTTGATTACGGTTAATTCATTTGCAGTGATATGTGATGTTGTGAAAGACGAACTCTTTGGTCATGTGCTGATATGCACGGTTTGTTTTGGAGCAATTTAATCTGTAAATGCAATCATATATTTAATATATTACATGTTGTCGTTATACAGATACTTGAAGTGGCTGTTGAAATAGAGATATGTGGGTTTTTTCTATTTATGAAGCATGTTGTCGTTGTTATACAGATTAAAGACAACCATATCTATTTATGAAGCATCAGTACCACAGGTAAGCCTTTTTATTCATACATAAGTCTAATTTGAAGCCTTACTTGTTAATAGTATTTTGGGTCTTTTTTGGTTTTCAAACTCAAGAATTTGAATTTTTATAAACATTACATTTGTGGAGACTGCAGAAAAAACGTAATTCGTGAGTTCAAGGAGCTGAAAGAATTAAAACGCACGAGAAGAGAAGCTCGCTGCACAAGTTGGTTCTGTGCGGCTGTCGGCTGATACAAGCTTCCAATATGAGGTATGTCTGACAGTGTATTAATTCACAAATCACAACCATAAGCACATTTCTTGCTATGTATGCACCATTAAACATCACTATTTAAAAGTTACAAACTCTACCTTAACTTGCAGGTAACTCGAGACACAATCCAGGCTGATTGGCATCGAAACTATGCTGACTCAGCATGAACTTATCACCACTACGAATGGGCTGTGGGAACTGGAGAAGGAAAATCCGATATACGAGATTTTGAAAACATTGGTTTAAAATCACGGGCTCAAGTGAATGGTCTAGACCTCACAGGTTTAAATTCCTACTATATCACCCTAAGGGCATGTAAAAAGGATGGACGCTGCAATGAACTTTCAGTGAAAGCTCATGCGTTGAAGGGTCAACAATGTGTGCATTGCAGACTACTTGTTGATGATGGTTTTGTCACAATCACTAGAGGAGAAGGCATTAGAAGGTTCTTCGAGCATGCAGAAGAGGCTGAAGAAGAAGAGGTATTATAAAATAAATGTGTTTTTTTTTTTTTGCCATATGTATGGACTAAGTTTATTAATTATTATAAGTTTTTAACTGTTTTAAGTTGATTTCAGGATGATGATTCAATGGACAATGATGGGAATGAATTTGATGGAGAGTGCTCCCATCCTCAAAAACACGCAAAAAGTCCTGAACTTGCTCTGAGGGAGACAAACGCACCCGTAAATTTGCTTGTTTTGCAGTAAGATGACATTTTGAGTTTTTTAACCACAGCAGATTGCTGAATTATCACTTGGCTGACTATTGTTATTTTGAATAGATCGGTAATGCAGCGTATCACAACGACTTCTTTTATGAAGAGCTGAGGAGATGCATCCCTCAACTAGCAAATCTGCTACTTTTGGAAGAGGAAGACAAAACAAAGGCAAATGCATCAGGTGCTCTTGGCAATCTGGTTCGAAACTCCATCAGAGATTTTAGCTGAGATTTTATTGTTGAGTTTTATTATTGCTTTTGTGGATATGAAAGTAGTCCAACTGGATATGAAAAAATTTGCCAATTAAGCTGGATATGAAAGTAGTCCAACTAAATCTCTAAACATAATGGACTACTTTTAGGTTTTTAAACCTTCACACTTAAATATTGAAGTTGGTTGTTGAATGTTTAGACTTGTAATTGTTTGTTGAATGTTATTACTATAACATAGACCACAGTGAGTCTATCATTCTATCAATGGCCAGTGTTGATCCTAATAGTTGAAATTGATCCCATCCCAGCCAATTAAAGTTGGAACTTGAGCCAACATTTGGAGTTATGTAATACGGTTTTAAAAAGCGCGCCTGAGGCGCGCCTAGGCGCGAGGCGCACTAAGGCGCAAGTCTCAGTGCCTCATGGCACCTGAGGTGCGCTTTTTTCACAAAGCGCAAGAAAATCGCATTTTTTTTGGGTTTTTTGAGGTCTGAAGCGCGCGCCTTATGTATTTTGTGTGTTTTTATGTTTTTTAATGCATGAAAGTGTTGGATAATAGGTTTTTTGGCTTGTACAATTTATAAACTAATAGACGAGTATAATGATGTAAATTATCGACTCCGACGCAACGCACGGGTTTCCCACTAGGCTGGGTTGTGGTTAGGGAGTACTCATCTTTTAGATTTTTATATTTTTTTACATGTCAGATTGATATTTGATTATTAGTTGTTTATTTGATGCTTTTTTGCAGGCACTAATTAGATTGTTAAGGGATTAAGTGATACCTTGTGTGAGGATTTTCAACGAGGTATGGTCTGGCTGTTAATTTTCTATTTTAAAAATTGTAATAATTTTTTTGGTTATCATTTATGACGTTGACTAGGGTCATGCTTTAATATTAAGGGATGTGATGGATTCACTGTTAGTAGATCAGTTGGTTGAAATTGATGGTACACATGATGAGTTGTTGAATGAAGTATAGTTGGTAGTTGCAACTGAAGAAAAAGAAGCCCATTCATATAAAATTGATCCTGGTCAAGTAATAGTGCTTCAACTTTTTGACTTTAGTACTTTGAGCAAGTTGCTATTGGCATTTGTTTAGGCTGTGAAATTGATTATTAGAATTGGCACATTATATATTGTAGAAAACAATGTCTATACATGGATATTCATTCAAATTAGTGGGTGTTTCTGTAGCCTATAGAACAAAGAAAAGTTGTCTCTGCTTAGCAACAAATGCTGTTTTGGTTGACCAATGGCCATGAGTTCAAATTATGGTCAAACATTCATGACGAAAACATATGTCGATTTACATTTGATAGTAAAGAAATATTTCGTGGAAATATTTCGTGGAAATGCTGGAGTTGTAGTGACAATTTATAACATAGTTCCTTTTATATAGTATAGCTATGTCTTCGTTTGATCGTTTTTTAATCGTCTAATATTTCAAAACATGTAAACTTAATGACTCATAAATTCATTTGTTCATTATCTCTCTTAACATACAACATGGCTTGGCAGAGGCCTTTCGTGTGTTTGTACACTGTACTAAGTTTACTATACAAAAAATCGATCAACATGCCATGCCACAAACAATGGCCTAACGACTCTCATATTACTCTTTTTATTTCATAACCTGATGAATTCATGTTCATTCTATACAAGATTTACTAGATTAACAGCTAAATGTTAATGGTTGATGGTTGGCACCCTTAATGTTGATGGGTATCAAGCATTCCTTTATAATATACATGTAATATTTGATTGAATGACAAATCTTTTGTTTTTTGTAAGTTTGATTATTTTAAAAATATACCAATACGGTAATCTACCTTACGAGTATAGCAGATAGTAAGTGTTGCGGGTAACTTTATGATATGTTCACGCCCTTGTACTATCGACTCCGCCGCAACGCGCGGGTCTCCCACTAGTAACTATATAAAGCAAATGTGATGTAAACATATGTAGTTTTTGTTGATACAACAAATACAAGACCAACGGTGGTAGCTGGACTGGCTAGGCAGAATGGTTGAAGGGTTCAACCTTGCCTAACGCAGGTCGTGGGGTCCCCCCACGTTTGCGAGACGTGGAAGGAGGTTTACTAGTTTATTGTTATTCTTTGCTATGGATCCTCCTCTGAATTGTGCTCAGATTCGGAAGTGGAAGCAAAGGGAATGTGTGTGTTGGATGTGAAAGGGAATGACTTGTGCGAGACAAGCATTCGATGTGAATGACCAGAGATTGAAGAATCAGAGCTGGTCCAGATGTCCCCTGAAGTAAATGAAGTGTCATTTTATAAGGGAAGGCATCTCCCGAAGTGGAATGGATTAGACTAGCAACCTCGCTTGCAGTGGAGGGTTTCCCCTTTTGGGGGTTGAAGGCTTTTGTTCCCCGGATAATAGCGTGCATTGTGCAGACCTGCATTGCCTTTGCGGCTGTGGGTTGGTGAAGCGATCTCCAGATGTGACTGGCTACTGTTTCCGTGTTGCTTTTTCCTTTCTCACAGCTTTTTAAGCTTTGAACCATTTAACCATTTAAGCATTTACGTAATTAGCCATTTTATTCAATCTTGGGCTACCCCCGTCATCAGCCCCCCAAGTCAGAGGTTTTTGGGAGATGAGCTCAAAGACTTCTGACTTTATACACGTGTTTTACTGCCCAAAAGTTTCAAGGGTTCCATGCTTGAAGGCTTGAAAGGTTGAAGGCAGTTAATGTTTTGAATTTGAATTTCAAATAACTGACAATTGATGTGATTGATGTATGGCAGTTGATAGGGTGGCGGTTTTCGCAGAAGTTACTGTGTTGCCATTATTACCCCTATTGTAGACTTATATTTATTTTATGTTTCCATACTTATCCCTTTGTTTCATAATTTATTCCCGGTTTCAATTCCATTCCTCTTCTCTAAGGTAAGTCCCTGTTTCTTATTCATCTTTCATTCTGCATTTTTCGCTTTCAAAAAATGGGTGCTCGTAAGGACTTAGCAAAATCTTTTTCCTGGTTAACACAAGAGGAAGTAGATTTATTTTGTATGGAATATGGTATTGATAGGAAGTTTGATCCCACTGCCCCTGCTTGTGATGTTCCCGTTGATAAACCACCTTCTGGTTCGATTGCCCTTTATTGTAGTCATTTTGAGTTCTCAAATCTTCGATATCCCTTTTCGTTTTTTGTTTTGAACTTGTTGGAGTATTATCGTGTTTCTTTTGGGCAAGTCCATCCAAAGGGGATGGCTAGGGTTTTGCATTTTGAGGTTTTATGTCGTGCTCTCGGCTATGATCCTTCCCTTTTACTATTTCGCCGGTTTTTTCGTTTGGCTAAGAATGGTGATTGGTTTACTTTTGAAACAACCAAAGTTGATACCTGCCTTATTGCATCGATGGTTACTACACTTGGGGCTTGGAAAGACCGCTTTTTCTGGGTTTCCGATACTATCATTCCCTTCAAAATGGTGTGGAGGAATCCGGATGCTGTTCTCAATGCTACGGAACCTTCCGAGTCTGAATTGAATGCTGTTTTTCTTAATGCCATCCGGGACTGCCCTTCTAGGGTTCGTCCCTTTCCTGAACACTTACTTGTTCTATTAGGGGTTAGTAAAATTTGGGGGGATGTTGATCGGGATCCGGTTCTTATGAGGAGTGTCATGGGTATGCATTTTCCTTTTTCGTTCTTTTTATTGTTTTCTTAATTTATGACTTATGTGTTGTCGTTTTTTGTAGTCATGTCTGCTTTGGATTTTATTAAGAGCGACGACACTTCTGATGTTGTTTTTGAGGATGCTCCATCTGTTCCTGGTGAGAATGTTGTGGTTAGAACTGCTGATCAAAGGTTTGAGGGCTCAGGCTATGTTAGTGCTGCTACTGCTAAGGGTTTTTCTAAGTCTAATGCTCCTAAATCTTCAACCCGTCGATCTTCTCGTCGGTTGTTGAAAGCTGGTCCTCAATCCACTTCTACTGAAAAGGTGGACTTGAGTGATGATATTGAAGTTTCGGAAGATCAAGGTGTTGAAGCAGGTGCTGAGAAGGATAAGGAATTGGTTATTCATGGTAAAAAGGTTTCAAGCAAGAAGGTTTGCCACTCCTGTTCAGGAGTCTTCGAGCAGGGACGTTGAAGGGTTGGACCCGGAAGGGATTTATGTGCCTACTTGGTCAGTGAAGAATGATGACAGCTTCAAAGATGCTGCTGTTTGTGAGGATGCTCTAAGTCACATTGCTCCTCCATCAGTTCACAAGACCATTGCTGGGATGGATGATGATTTGATGTTGTCCCGTATGATTTTAAGTACTTGCAATCTTGCTGCCATGCTTCCTCAAGGCATTGCCCGTTTTCGTCAGAGGATGCAGGAGTATGAAGAGTTCTCCAAGAAGAAAGATAAAATGAAAGCCTCCATGGCTGTGATGAAGAAGGAGATTGCAAGTTTTGCTGAGAAAGAATCGGCGTGGGACAAGAAGGTTAGTGATCTTAAAAAGACGCATGAGATTGAGATAAGTGATTTGAGAAAGAGCTTTGAGGCATCTAGGCTGAAACTTAGGGCTGACCGGGAAGCTTTGTTTGTTCAGCAGCAGACTTTTATTAAGGAGAAAGAAGGGTTGAAAGCTTCAGTTGCTCAGGCTACTGGGGATAACCAATGGCTCATAGAGCAAGGTTTTCACCAAGTGGTTACTTATCTATTGCACTCCAAAGAGTTTAACTCTGCTCTTGGTGACGTTTACACTAAGCTTCTTAACCTGGGGAAACACCAAGGCCTCATTGCTGGGTATAAACTTCATGAATCCGGTCATCCTTTGGAGAAGTCACCTCTGTTTCGTCCCGAGGCTTCTGATGTTTTTAAAGGCTCCGTTGAGCAAATGGAGAAGCTGACCTACCCCTACATCCATCAGATTTCCACTTGTTTTGGTAAACCTCTTTCTGTATTGCAGGAATTGAAACCGGAGGGCCTAAATGAGAAGGTTTGTGCTGAGGTTTTGGGCTCTCTTTCAAGGAAGAGGTCCTATTCGGGGGATAGCGATGATACCCTTTCAGGTCAGCCGGATGTTCCTAAGGATGCAAGCTTGGAGGCTTCGGCGGTTGGTGGTGATGGAGGTGTGAAGACTAAAAAGTTGAAGAAAACAAAGAAGGCCAAGGGCGAAGGTTCTGGAGTTTCCAAATCTGTTGATGCTTGATTCGTAGCTTTCTTAGCACTGAAAACAACTTATGTTTGTAATGTTAACTTGAACAATGTTAGGTTTGGTAGGAACCCCTAAGGTTCCTTTTGGTTATGTTGAAGGCCTGTATGGCCGTTGGACAATGATTAAATTTGCAAGTTACTAGGACTTGCCTTAACTTATGTTTGGAAGTCTTTTTAGGACTTTTTATGATGTGATGTTCTAACTATTTTTTCTTTTATTATGGTTTTATGTTTGTGCCTCTTTAGTCAGGGCAGTTCGTTTGCTTTTTAACCGTTCAAGCCTTTGGCTGTCTGTTAATAGGTTGAAGCCTTTAAGGTTTCGAGATATTGCCCGGGTGGCTTGAAGCCTTGAAGGCTTTTTGGTTTTGCATCCAGGCTTGATTTGTGCCTTTGTGATTTTTTCCAATTGACTTTGTTCTTTTTTTGGACTTGTTTTGTTCTCTTTTGTAACTTTGTCTTTGTCGGGTTTGTGTTGCCCTTATGTTTTTTATACCTAAAAGGGTTCAGTGCTGCAGACACTTAGCCTTGGCATTTTTAACAAGAAGAGATAACACCTATCCTTTTCATTATTTCTTTTGGTTTTTCTAGCCTCTTTGTAGACTATATTTCTAAAACTTCGTGAACATTTGGTGTGGGCTGCTTATACCCGTCTATGAGACAATTTTATTTTTTCTTGACAAGTCTCATGGAGTTGTATTGATTTAGGAACTCACCCCTTATATAGGCTCATTCAACCCTTGAACCTATTGAGCGATGTGGCCTGGGAGCTCATCCCCTTACATGGCACTTGCCATGGAGTTTTTTGCTAGGTTCTCAACCTGATTTTAGGATAGAAAGACAAGTTTGATAAAAACAACTTCATTCATTAAAGCAATACTTGCTTTTTACAAAAGGTATTCATAATTCTGCTTGAGATACATTTTGATACAAACCAAACTTTCCGTTTAAACATGGAACCTTTTCAATGTTTTGCCGTTCCAATGCCTTGGAAGCCTTTTGCCTTCTGAATCAGCCAGCTTGTAGGATCCACCTTTGTGTGCTTCAAGGATGGTGTATGGACCCTCCCACTTTGGGCCAAGCTTTCCTTGATTTTCTTTCTTGCTGGCTTCGTTGTTTCTGAGAACTAAGTCCCCTGGCTTGAAACGTTCGTTTTTGACTTTTTTGTTGTAGTAAGCTTCCATCTGTTGCTTGTATTTGGCTTCTTGAATTGCGGCTTGATCTCTTGCTTCTTCTAGGAGTTGTAAATTCAACATGGTCTCTTTTTGGTTTGCTTCGGGATCCATGTTGACAATTCTTTGGGTTACAACTTCTATTTCGGCAGGGATCACAGCTTCGGATCCAAATACCAAGCTGTAAGGTGTTTTCTTATGGCTTGTTTTTTCCGTTGTTCTAATTGCCCATAGAATACTAGGCAATTCTTCAAGCCAGTTGCTTTTATATTATCCCAATCTTGTCTTGATTCCTTCCACTATGCTTCTATTTGTTCTCTCAACCTGCCCGTTTGACTGTGGATAAGCCACTGAGCTGAAAACCTGATCGATTTTGTATTCTTTGCACCAAACGCTAAAAGGTGTCTCAGCAAATTGCCTTCCGTTGTCGGTGACAAGTACTCCTGGCAATCCATAACGGCAAATGATGTTTTCCCAGACGAAGTCGATGACTTGCTTTCCTGTGATCTTGGCAAGTGGTTTGACCTCGGGCCACTTGGTGAAATAGTCTACCGCCACTAGTAGGAATTTTACTCCTCATTTGCTTGGGGGAAATGGACCAACAATGTCCATTCCCCACTTATGGAATGGCCAAGCGGGGGTTATTGGGACTAAATCGTGCTTGGGACTTTTTGGGATTGGTGCATGGATCTGGCAGGCATCACATTTCTTCAATTCTTCAGCTGTGTCGCGATGCATTGAAGGCCAGAAATATCCGAGGTTCATGAGTTTTGCAACTACCGACCTAGCTCCAAAGTGAGCTCCACACACTCCTTCATGAATTTCCTTGATCAAATACTTGTTTTGCTCGGGGCCGACACACCTTAGCAAGGGAGCAAGGTAACCCTTTTTGTAAAGGGTTTCTCCTTGTAGCATGTATTGTCTTGCCTTGATTTCAACCCTTTTAGCTTCCACTTGATCATTGGGTAATTCACCATTTTTGAGGAACTTTCTTATGGGAGTCATCCAGTTTGGTTCTTCTTCGGTAACCACATCTTGAACCTCCAATTCATTAATGGATGGTGCCTTCAACACTTCTACCAGTACCTTCTTGGTGAGGTGGGCAAAAGTGAGAGATGCAAGCTTGCTTAGGGCATCGGCCTTTTTGTTTTGAGATCTGGGGATTTGTTTGATGTTGCATGCTTGGAAGGTACTCATTAGTTCCTTTGATTTTTCTCTGTATTTTTTCATGTTGGGCTCTTTAGCTATGTAGCTATCATTCACTTGGCTTGAGACCAGCAACGAATCCGTGAACACTTCAAGCTTTTCAACCTTCATTTCTTTGGCCAGCCTTAGGCCGGCTATTAGTGCTTCGTATTCAGCCTCGTTATTGGTGGTCTGAAAATCAAATCGAAGAGCATATGTGAACTCCAAACCTTTTGGGTTAATCAAAATTAATCCAGCCCCTGACCCTTCAACGCTTGAAGCCCCATCGGTAAAAAGCTTCCAGGCTTCAGGGTTGGAAGGTTCAGTGGTGGCAGTGTTTACTTCAGTACGTGTTTGGTTTGGGACTTCCACAATAAAATCGGCCAAGACTTGAGCCTTGATAGCTTTCCTTGGGACATAGGTGATGTTATGTTCACCCAGTTCTATGGCCCATTTGGCTAATCGCCCCGAGTTTTCAGGTTTTTCAAGCACACTCTTAATAGGTTGGTCGGTGACCACTTGTATGGGGTGTGCTTGGAAATACCTTCGAAGCCTTCTAGCTGTTTGAACTAAGGCTAAAGCAAGTTTTTCAAGGGGAGGGTATTTCGTTTCAGCTAATTTTAAAGTTTTGCTGAAAAAATAAACGGGTACCTGGGCCTTGTCTCGCTCAATGGTGAGGACTGCACTGATGGCCTCGTCCGTGATTGAGAGGTACACCGATATTAACTCCCCGGTTTTTGGTGCCGCAATGTCTGGTAGGGAAGCTAGATGTTGCTTCATCTGGTTGAAAGCCTCTTCAGCTTCTTCAGTCCATTTGAAGTCCTTTTTATCTGAGCAGTTCTTGAGCGTTTTATAGAAGGGCAGAGATCTTTCGGCTAACTTGGAGGTAAAACGCTTCAAGGCTGCAAGCTTCCCATTCAAGCTTTCAACCTCCTTCTTGGTCTTTGGTGGCTTGGTTTCGAGGACAGCTTTTACTTTGTTAGGGTTGGCTTTGATGCTTTGTTTTCCAACAATGTGGCCCAAAAATTTTCCTTCCTCAAATCCAAATGAACACTTTTCTGGATTAAGCTTCATGTTAACCTTTCTGAGGTTCTTGAAAGTTTCTTGAATATCATCGAGCATTTGGTATTCCGTCTTGCTTTTAATAACCAAGTCATCGACATATGCCTCCATGTTTTTGCCAATTTGGCTTTCGAAGGCTTTGTCAACGAGCCGTTGATAGGTTGCTCCTGCATTTTTGAGGCCGAAAGGCATCTTTTGATAGCAAAAGATTCCTTTGTCCGTGTGAAAAGCTGTTTTTTCCTCATCTTCTTCCTTCATGAGGATTTGGTGATAACCTTTGTATGCATCAAGAAAACATTTGAACGAGTACCCGGTGAGGGAGTCGACTTTGAGATCAATCTCTGGTAGTGGATAGCAATCCTTAGGACAAGCTTTGTTAAGATCCTTGAAGTCTATGCACATCCTCCAAGAGTTGTCTGGTTTTTTGACCATAACTGGGTTTGCAACCCATGATTGGTACTTGACTTCTCGGAGGATGCCGGCTGACACAAGCTTTTCAACCTCTTGGCAGGCTGCCTGACTTCTTTCAGGTGCCAAGCTTCTTTTCTTCTGGACCACAGGCTTGATCTCTGGTGGTATTCTTAGCTCATGCTCGGCAATGTCCCGGGGGATCCCGGTCATATCTTCAGGACACCAAGCGAATACATCACTGTAGTGTGTTAGCAACTTTTCAAGGTATGAGAGGGTCTCTTGAGAAAGGTCAGGGTTGACCCTTATCCTTTGTTCCGGGTATTTATGGTTTATGACCAATCTTTGCCTGTCTTCTTTACTGTTTGAACTTTCACCTTCAACCATGTAGGCTTCCTGGGAGGGTTGAAGGGTTGCTATGCCCCTTTCGGTGGGAAATTTGACTGTACCATGGCCAACAGACACGGCCATGTAAAATGCACACTGTCCTGGTCTTCCGATGATCACATCATAGCTCGAGGGGATGTTGATAACCACAAAGGTGAGTGGTTTGGTTCTTTCTTTTGAACCTTCACTAAAACGAACATCAAGTGTTAGTTGCCCTAAAGGCTTGAGGGGTATGTCAGCGATACCTTTTATAGAGGTTCCAGAAGGTTGAAGCCTTGAACGTTCTTCATTGCTCAATCGGTTAAAGAATTTTTCGAACATGATTTCGGTGGCTGCATCCGTGTCTATGTATGCCTTGCATGTTCGCAACGTTCCCACGGTAGCCTCTACCACGAGAGGGCTAGAGAGAGGGTCATTCTCCGTAGGGGGGAAACAGACACATTGAAGCTCCCAAGCTTCCAACCTTTGTCTTTTGTGAGGAACCTTTCCGTCAAAATCTACCATATTGACTTCCTTACCCTTTCCTTCAGCCATTTTGTCCCGGACTCCCTTTACCAAATGAGCGAGTTCTCCGGATTTAACAGCCTCTTCTATTATTTTCTTGAGTTGGAAGCAATCATTGGTGTGGTGACCCTTTTCTTCATGAAACTCACAATATTGGGTGGAGTTCTCATTTTTCCTGCTTTTGGGGAGAGGTCTAGGAGGCCGAAAGTTTTGTTTAACTTCTTCTGTTGCAAGGATTTCTTGAGGGGTCTTTGTGAGGGGCGTGAAGCTTATGCCTTTCTCCCTGCTTGAAAGGTTCCGACCTTCAGTCCTTCGAGGATCTGAACCCTTTGGCCGCCTGTCATAGGGGTTGAAGTTCCCTCTTTTTCTGGCTGGACTGTTGCTTCTCCAGCCGGACCCTCTTTTTCTTTGTTCCTTAATGTCTACTGCCTCTTATCCCCGGATGTGGGCCTCAGCCCTTTCAAGAGCTTCTTCTAAGGTCTTGGGTAGAGATTTGTTGAAATCCCTTGTGAGGTACTTAGAGGTGATGGCATTCATGAAACCAGCCACCCTCATTTTCTCGTCGGCCCCTACATAAGTTAGACCTTCCTTCTTGTATCGTTCAATGAAAGCACGGAGACTTTCATCATCACGCTGCTTTATCTGAAAGATCACTGTTGCGTCTTTGACATACCGCCTTTGTTGAGAGAAATTGGCCAGGAAACCCTTGCTGAGATCGTCAAAGCTTCGAACGCTTTGAGCAGGTAAATCGTTGAACCAGATCCTGGCGGATCCAACAAGAGTTTGCATTAACATTAGGTAACACTCAGCATTGGACCATTTCTCTATCCGAGCTGCACCGGTGAAGATCTGAAGATGGTCCTCAGGATCTTCAGTCCCATCATATGTCCTGATGTGTGCCGGCATTTTGATCTTTGACTGGAAATCATAATCGGCTATCTGTCTTGAAAAGCATGAAAGGTTACTTGGCTTGTATGGTTTAGCCAAGTCCTCTTCAGTCCTTGCATCCATAGTACTGCTATTGCCGTTGTTTCCCTGAGTGGCAAGCACTTGATTGATGAAGTGTTGCCATGGGAAATTGGCCATCATCTGGGTCATCATGTTGGGCATAGGGTTGAAGCCTTGAAGGCTTCCTGGGCCAGTGGAGCAGTTCATCCCGAGGGGAGCACTCATAACAGCACTCCGTGCTAAAGGGAGCACGGACAGAGCTTGCTCCCATGTAGTTGTAGTAGAGGCTGGATAGCTTGTCACCGGGGATTGTAGGAGCTGGTCAAGAGTTAACTCATGTCCCAGAGGAGCACCACTAGTAATTGGTTGGGAAGAGAAGATAGGATGCACCGTAGGATTTGTCATAGAGGACAAATAGGGGTGAGGGTTTGAAAGGTTACTGGGACCAGCCTCACTTCTTGTTGCAAAAAGAGGAGGAGGTGGTCCAGGAGACAATGTTGGCTCAGGTTCGTCATAGTCTAACCGAATCCTCACTCCCTTTTCTCTTTCTTTACTCACGTGCTGGTTGAGAAGAGTCCTTAGCACAAGGAAATTGTTTGCAACCCCTTCAGGGGTGAGTTCAACACATGATGGGGCATCAGAGACACCGATATTAGGAGATGGAACTCCGGATCGGGACGGAGTTGGTGTGTTGAAGTTGAGGAACTCGGGTGTGCTCCCCGGAGTTGAGAAAGAAGTTGGTATAGCCACGTGAGCTTGGCTACTACCCGGAGTAGAAGTGTTTGGAATCTGATTCACTTCTTCCGGGGATCCACTTTCAGACATGGTGATTTTAAGTGAATAGAGCTACACTACTAGGTCTTTTTGAGAAGAAATAGTGGCGTAGCCCCACGGTGGGCGCCAACTTGTTGATACAACAAATACAAGACCAACGGTGGTAGCTGGACTGGCTAGGCAGAATGGTTGAAGGGTTCAACCTTGCCTAACGCAGGTCGTGGGGTCCCCCCACGTTTGCGAGACGTGGAAGGAGGTTTACTAGTTTATTGTTATTCTTTGCTATGGATCCTCCTCTGAATTGTGCTCAGATTCGGAAGTGGAAGCAAAGGGAATGTGTGTGTTGGATGTGAAAGGGAATGACTTGTGCGAGACAAGCATTCGATGTGAATGACCAGAGATTGAAGAATCAGAGCTGGTCCAGATGTCCCCTGAAGTAAATGAAGTGTCATTTTATAAGGGAAGGCATCTCCCGAAGTGGAATGGATTAGACTAGCAACCTCGCTTGCAGTGGAGGGTTTCCCCTTTTGGGGGTTGAAGGCTTTTGTTCCCCGGATAATAGCGTGCATTGTGCAGACCTGCATTGCCTTTGCGGCTGTGGGTTGGTGAAGCGATCTCCAGATGTGACTGGCTACTGTTTCCGTGTTGCTTTTTCCTTTCTCACAGCTTTTTAAGCTTTGAACCATTTAACCATTTAACCATTTAAGCATTTACGTAATTAGCCATTTTATTCAATCTTGGGCTACCCCCGTCATCAGTTTTATATCACGTCCATCAGTTTATGCAATATGTACAACTAACAAATGCTTATTTTATAAGGGTGAAATTATTAAAAAAAAACACTAAATTTTAAGACACTTGAGGCTATAATAGTAATTTTGACCGCACAATACTCACGTACACAAAAAGCTTTCCTCCACTACCCCTCAAGAATAGTCACCCCCTTCAATGTTTCGTCCATTCAAATGCCTACCCTTCAATCACCCCCTTCAATTGTTTCGTATTTGCTCCTTCAATTATTTAACATGGAACCCTTACTTGATTTCTCTGGTCATTTGCGATTTCAGTTGCCTATTATCAGGTTTTTCATTATCGAATTTTGTTAAACCACTCCTTCTGGTCATTGAACCACAGCCATTCTAACTTTGTCAACTTCGTCAATTGTGAATCAGGTCTGCACATGAATACATTTATACTCACTTATCTACCTTCGGACACCTTATATCTCACTCTTAATCATTCTTTCTTGCTAACGTATGAAATTTTGATGTCTTAGGGCATGTTTGGCTTAGCTTATTTTCACCTTTTCCAAAAGTCCTTTTGCCAAAAATAAGTCAGGAAATCCTTGACTTTTGGCTTTTGCAAAGGACTTTTGCCCTTCAAAAGGAAAGCCAAACACTTTCAAAAGTCCTTTTACCCCTTCAAAAGTCCTTTTTTCTTTAAAATAAGGAACCCCAAACACCCTCTTATTTACAGTTACTTGCTTAAATTTATCCAATTAGTCTATCTAATGCAACAACAATATGATGATGGATATGAATTAGTTACGGAACTATCTGAAAATTGAAAAAGATACTCTGTTTTGGAAGAAAAAGGTTAGGGTTTATGCAGAATGTTGATTTAGGTTTTACAAAATGGTTATGTTTAATCCTTGTTTTTATTTACAGAATTTGTTGGAAGTCAAGGGTTTTGATATCATTGGAAAAGTTATGATTAAGAGCAATTGTAGTGTTGAGATGTTGAATTTAGTTTTGGAAGAGATGATTCAGAGACTTGGGAGAATTATACACTCTGGTGAGGTAAAATGAGCCATTGAGTTTCTTTTAGTGATGGTTGGTTAGGGCAAGAAATTGACGACACAACTCGATAACACGACATGACTTGACATGAGTAAGTTGGAGTGTATATACAGGTTCTACACCCTTTGGGGATAGAATTAGAATTATGTCAGCTTTCCCCTTCTGTATAGATATATATAGGCATATAACCTCATTTCATACAGACTGCATTCAGAATTAAGTTGAATGGTTGTCAGAACGCTTTAGCGTGCTAATCTGTATTGTAAGATGACTAATGTCTAATACTTAATTTATTTTAAAAAATACCATTTCATTAACCCAGTTATTTATTTATTTATTATTATTATTATTATTTTTTGTTTTTGCAATAAGCCAGTAAGTGAATTTGAGACCTTATATGTGTTTTTTTCTCAATAAGCCACAATTTATTAAGTTCCCTCCCTGCACCCTTCATCTATAAACACCAACTTCATGTGCTGTGCCCCGAATTTCTTCTCGTCCATTTTGTAACTTGTGTATAGACTGATATTGCCGCTTATCATTAAACTACTTATATCAAGTAACATTTATACTTTTGAGAGGTTTTAAGTGCTCCCCTATGATATATCTTCGTCCTTCTGTTCATTAATCTTATCTTGTTTGTTGGTGACAGCTGGGATATCTGTGTTAGACTGCGATATGTTTGGCCAGAAAGACAAGTTTTATCTTCACTAGGGACAATTCATAACTTTCATATTAAACCAGTATTCTTCTAATTTATCTATTTTTATATCTTGAAACAATATATTTTATACATGCGGAGTAACACCCATTGTTTCATTTGAAGGTTGGATGATTTGGATTCAAGATCATCATCACCTGCTTCTTCAGTTGCTATAAACAAATGTGGATTCGATGGATTAACCATTCCAAGACACGCAACCGCTACTCCCACAAGATCTTTCAAAAACGGAATCCGAAAAGGATCAGAAGGACTTAAATCAATCGGTCGATCACTCGGATTCGGGGTTTCTCATGCGGTTTTCCCTGAAGATCTAAAAGTTTCCGAGAAAAAGATCTTAGACCCTCAAAATAAATTCCTTCTTACATGGAACCGATTCTTTGTTCTCTCGTGTATTCTCGCTGTATCCATCGATCCGTTGTTTTTCTATCTCCCGGTTTTCAATAAAACGAAAACTTGCTATGGTATAGATCGAAAGCTGGCCATTATTGCTACAACGTTGAGAACCGTTGTTGATGCGTTTTATCTCTTTCACATGGCTCTTGAGTTCAGAACCGCTTATGCATGAGAATTTGCTGACTGTATACTTGATATATAAAGATACGCATTTGTTTTTGGTTTCGGTTTCAGTTACGTTGATATTAATTTACAACTAGGTAGACCAACTATATGGCAGAAATTGGTGAGCTGCACCAGCTTAGCTCACTTTTATTGTCAGACTCCACTTCCTCGGCAACTGATGTGTGGCAGTGGATCCACCACCCATCAGGTTCGTTTTCTGTTTGACAGTGTAAAAAAAAGATCCAAAGTCATGGTCGCGTAATGCCAAATTATGTTATCGAATGGATAACTGGGTTCCGAGAAAAATTGGGATTGTCGCTTGGCGGGCTGAAGGTGAACGGTTACCTACGAGGAAGGCTCTAGCCAGAAGAGGAATTCCGGTATCAACGACGGTCTGTGCGTTGTGTGGCGAGCTTGCAGAGACATGTGAACATCTATTTGTAACATGCCAGTTTGCTCAAATTGTCTGGCATGTTATTGGGCAGTGGTGTAAATACCCAGCTCTATATGCTTTTTGCTTTAGGGATGTTTATAAATGGGCTCCGGGAGGTAAGAAGAAAAGAAAGGCATTCCAAGCCATAACTCTAAAGAACTTTATCCAGCCAACAGTGCCTTAAAAAGACTATCATTAATTATACCTACTTGGTTAACCAAATTTTTGATCTTATATGTTCATGAACTAAAGTCTAAACCTTTAACACGTATACCAGGGTGGACCTAGTTTGTTGGGACGGGGCTCATCCGCTCCCCTCGAAAATTTGGTTCAGCCTGAAACGATAAGTTGGTTTCGTGATCACCACGCTTTGTAGAAAGTTGATTATATGGAAAATTGGAGGGTGGATAAGTCGGTTTCGTGATCACCACGTTTGTTAACCCGCAAAAAAATAAACGTAAAAACATTAAAAAAGAATAACTAAGTCAAAATGATAAAAAAAAAAACCTATGTAAAAAAACCCAAAAGGTAAAAATTAAAAGTTTGAGGTTTAAATAATTAGCTTAATGAAAGTGGAGGTGTGATTTTGTATTTTTTAGGGGTGTGATGTGTAAAAAATGAATAGATAGGAAATAGTGGAGTTAGATGAGACATTATGGCTGCATGAAATGAGATATGCAGGTCCACATTTTTAAGTTTAAGTCCAGATGGGTATTCTGGGCATAAAAATGTTGAGAATATTAGCATTTCAAATGAATTGCTTGAAAAGCATGACCCGAAAGTTTTCTAACTGTGGGTTTCATGTATATCTCATCCCTATATATATAATGCTTTAATTGTGGCTACAGGAACAATCTAAGTCCTTGAAAAAAATAGAGTTCAAGAGGTTGAAATATAAAACTTCGATTTTCAACCCCTTTGACATGTTCCGCACTTCCGCTAAATTTTAAATTTCATCATTTGAGATAAAGTGGAAAACAGGCAACCCATTCATAAGTAAACGAGTCGAAATTGGCAACCTTTGTTCTAAAGAACTAAAGGTCAATCACTCCAAATTTAAACAAGAAATATTCAAAAACAAAAATGGTAAAACGTAAAATTAACCTGCAAGCCGCAATTGTGGTACCAGTTCTCTATAACGTTTCAAAACATCCTCAAATCCATAATGTATGCTAATAATGTTGACCTAGATGTTTTTCATTCGTCTGTATATAGTTCAGTTTTACCTTATGATCAATGATGTGATGTCGCTAATAGGAGTAAAAAATTCATTTGGTTTCATGTTATAGGTCCATTTTGAGTGGGATGCAAAATCAAAGACCATTTCTTTCTTTCCATCTTTCTTTTACTCCAGACTCATTCCTAATTTCTTGTTCCTACTGCACTTGCTCAGAAATAAACAAAGGCTCTTTTTTTAGTTCATCATTTTCTTGTATTATCTCATCCTATATATAACACACCCACACGTACAGTCGTAGTACATCTACCAACACTCCAAATTTCTGTATTTGGAGAACCTAATACTCTGCCGCTACCCACCAACACATCAACTTCTCCGAACTCGACCGCCTCAACAGAATAGGCAGCGGCAGCGGTGGTACCGTCTACAAGGTCCTCCACCGGCCCACTGCCACCCTATACGCCCTCAAAGCGATCTACGGAACCCACGACCACGATGCCCGCCACCAGATCCGTCGTGAAATTGAGATCCTGCGTGGGGTGGACAACCTGAACGTGGTCAAGTGTCACGACATGTTCGATCGTGCAGGTGAGATTCAGGTCCTTCTGGAGTAAAAAAAACAGTTTTAGGAGATCAGGGGACACTCACACGACAGATCTGTGACATCAAGGTAGCCTCAAGGCTATATCTTCAAGCAAGTCTAGTCAAGAAATCAGAATGAGCCCAATCTCAACTCATATCTAGCTCTATAGAGATCATATCGCAATTAAAATTAAACAACAGATTAGCTAAGCAACTATTAACCATGCTACCTACCCCCATTACATTTTCAAATGATCAATGATGAACAATAAAACAAGACCAAGCGTCATTCTAAACGCCGCCGATCAACATTATACTGAAACATCATAAGAGAAATCTAAATGAAAATGTTTGAAGATTCAAAACACTCAACAATACCAAACAGATGCCTAAAGAACAATAATTTCATAATAAAAAGTAGTCTAACGCCTTAATCTGCGATGAAATATAAAGATAGATGTATAGAACATGGCATGAACTCAAGAAATACGATTAAAGGGGGAATTGATAAGCAATTGATGGCGATGATCGATACCTGATGGTCGGAGAAGAAAATCCTAGGGCACGTTGCAGTTGACCTTAGCGGAACAAGGAGCAGGGGACGTGAAAGCGATGTCTGGGAGCCGATCGAGATTCAGAGATGAAAGAGAATGAAACCCTAGAGACGATCGAGATCTCAGAGATGAAGGGGCTGAAACCCTAGACAAAGATGAAAGAGGCGAACTGGGGATATTTCCGTAACTTTGAACATTCCCGTGGTTTTTTTGAACTTTCCTTTAAAATATCGAAGGAATCTGAATTCCATTAAACAAGGGATTTTGTTGGAATTAAAATCCAATTCCCTTCAACTAATTTATCCAACCAAACACACAAAGGAATGGAATTCAAATTCCAATTCCCTTGAAATCCTATTGATTCCTGTCAACCAAACAGCCCCTAATAACCATTTGGTGTATTTGGAAACGAAAGGAATGAGATAGTTTATGGCGAGTCACAATTGTCCGTAGCTAATGTGGTCGAGGAAATAAAATCTAGGAGCTTTTTCTGGGTCAGAATTCGAGCAAAGGAGTTAAACATCACATGAGATGCCTGGAAGAAATTTGATGTATTTTAATTGTTTGGTGAATATATATATTGTGTATGATTGTAATTTTGGTGCTAGCACCTAGCTAGATTTAGTAAAATTTATGTCGGCCGTTCAAAAAAAGAGTTTTTACCAACTGTTTTAACTGTAATATGTAGGTGAAACTCCCTTTAATATTGGAGTTTATGTAGCTTCAATTCACTTCACAAAGTCAGAACATGAAGCAAAGACGCGACAACGTGCGATAAGATTGCTATTTGTCAATTGATATATTAGTTGTTTTAGCGAATTGGTATTAAAGATAAACTATGTGAAACTTGTCATGCAACGTGGGCTAAAAACATAAGGAACCCCGCGGCAACGCGCGGGCATTCTCACTAGTCTAAATAAAAATATTTTTAATACAGTTGAAGCATTTACTTCTAACACCAGCAAAAAAAAAAAAAAAACACAGATTTGAAACCTTTCCTGATCACAAATTTAACCCACATAACAGCAAGCTCAAATAAAATACGCTCTATAGAAATATATGTATAACAAAAACCTAATATCTGAAACTCTTAAGCATTTTACCAAGTAATATACAAATTCTTGAACCAAATGTATGAAAAAAAAAATCAAACAGCCAGTCTTCCAGACAAATAAAGAGCCAACTTATCTCTCGAGATTGATGCGTTCGTATCCGCCATATCACAAAACTCGGGGCGATACCCCGAGTCATGTTGATTAGTCAAAGTCAGCTCATCTAACGCGTCGTCTTCCATGTCAATCATGATGTTATGAAGGATACAACACGCGAGAATAACTCTAGGCAGCCTGTTCTTGTCGGGCCGCCACATAACTCCATGGATCACCCTCCAGACATCTTTCAAGCGGGCCAAAGCCCGCTGGGCCACTAACTTTGTTGCAAAATGGCGTTTGTTGAATTCGGTTTTTGTTTCGGGGAGATCCCGGCCTTGATATGGAGTCAGGAGCCATGGTAGTAATGGAAAACCCGAGTCTCCTACTATGTATTCTTGAATTTCGGTTCCTTCTGGTAGCTTTAGTTTCTTCCCATTTAGCCTCTCTCCTTTCTCTGATAAATCATGAAAACTAGATTTTTGAAGCACGGATGCATCGTCCATTTTCCCGGGATATCCAGTAACTACATCACGGAATCTCATGTCGGGGTCAACAATCACCTGTCACGTAAAGCAGAATACTTTAGTGTTTATTAAAGTAAACGAGTAAAGTACACGGATGATCCTTGGTTTACCAAAATTTTGGATTTGATCCCTTACTTTCTAAAAGTACACAGATAGTCCTTGTGGTTTACACTTTGTAACATATTTAGTCCTCGACTTTTTCCAGAAGTACATGGTGGTCCCTGTGGTTTGCACTTTGTAACGCATTTAGTCCCTAACTTGGACATGCTAAAACTTTTAGATTTGTTGGTTGGGGACTAAATGCGTTACAAAGTGCAAACCACAGGGACCATCCGTGTATTTTTGGAAAGCCAGAGACCAAATCCAAAATTTTGATAAACCACAGGGACCATTCGTGTACTTTACTCTTATAGGATTAGGTTCAAGAGTGAACACTAGTGTAGTTTGCGAACTGAGCGGACTAATCCTGGCCATACATGTGTGTAGATCAATGGCCAGGATTTGATGATGAAATACACTAGTGTATTTTACGATTTGATGATGAAATCCTAGCCATCCACCTGTGTAAATCAATGGCTAAGATTTGTTCACTCAGTTCACAAATACATTAGTGTTCACTCTAGAACCCCACCCTACTCTTATATTTATATATAAAGTTGCATTGCCGTTGAAAAAAAACAGTTTTAAACTTTTAATATAAAAATATATTCATTCACTAATCACTACTAATCTAATTCTTTGAAATAAAAGATTTAGGAGTATACCGCAATTGACTCATTCATAAGTAAATGGACTGAAATCGTCACCTCAAAAAAAAAAAAAAACATACATTTTACATACCTGCAACATCATACTGTGGTTGTCCTTACGGTCAAGCCAAACATCAATTGTCCGATCCGATGCTGACAACAACATCATGATATGAGTGGTATCAATAGCACCACAACAATTAGGAAGGCCTCTGATGTTCTCAAATTTGGATTTTATCTGTGTGAATTCCTCTTCGGTTGTCGGCCATTGGAGGTGGTGGAGCCCACGTTCTTCAATTGCCTCCACGAACCGCCAGGTCACCTGAGAGACGGTTGAGTGGTTTGTACCAAAAAAGTTGCCTACGCCTATTAATGAGTCACCGGAACTTAATCTTCTTAAAGCCAAAGCTACTTGATCGTTAAGAGACATTGACTGGCCGTTTAAGTACATGAAGTTTGATGTTTTGGACGTCATGGGCTCGTTTACAAGCGAGCATATGTAGTTGAATGTTTTTCTTGATACCTTGAAAACCGACTCAAATTGGTCTAGACCTTTTGACGGAGATAGCGAACCTGCAAAGAGTTAGAAACGGATTGACATAATTTCTTCAAAGGATTTGCAAAGAACAACAAAAAGAAGAAAAAAAGCAATAAGCATTACAGAAGAATAGTTTGTACAGAAAGAATAAGAAAAGAAACTTGTAATGAAACTATCACTATAACAATTATGCTAAGAAAATCGGGCTTCATGTCCAACAGAGTCTAAATGGAAATCCGTTCTTCACCAAACGTAATCAGTTTTTAAACAATTACCACACTTACATAAACTAAAAAAATGAATGAATAAACATATGAACACAATCATATGTCCATCTTAGTCTAAGCAGTTAATGCGGTAAAAAATCGAATATCGGTCAAGGACCGATATTTGAGATATCGGTTATCGCGGTGGGATATCGGTAATTTAGTATCATGCTGAATTTATATATATAGCAATTTAATACTAACATTTCAGTATACTCTCCTACCATTAACAAATTAACCTTTTGCAAGCAACTTGCAAAACACTAACAGTTGTAGCAAGTCGGAACTGATTAAGACTTAAAACATTAACATTTTACACTAACAATTAAGACTTAAAACACTAATAGCAGCAACAAGAAGAAAGACGAATGGTAGAACTAAGAAGAAGGGCACTGATATCGGGAAAATCGGTGATATATCGGTCAAATATTGTTTAATATCGTCGATATTATCGGTACCGATGTTCTAACCGATATTTTGCACCGATATCTCACTAGAGGACCGATAACCGATATACCGGCGAAATTAACTGCATAGATCTTAGTAAATGCACTTTATTCAACCTACTTCATCAGTTCCAAAAATATTACATTGGACTCAGCGATGTGTTTGAAATTTAGTCGAGTGCCTAAAGTACCCTTTTAGCATAGAAGATGGCAAGATGCACAAGGAATCTTGTAAACCAAAACCTAACAGTAACAATGGCTGAATAGGCCAACAATGCAATGAACATGGGACATTTGAAAATCTGGTCCCGTTTGTTAGTCCCTTTATGATCTCCAAAATTTTCACAAGGTTGGTCATTTATCTAACCTATGAGCATGTAGATAACAATTTTCCTTATAGCACTAACCTAGCTTTCTCATTATGAAGAAAGTTCAGGTGTTCTATAACTTTCAAGGGTTAATATGTGATACGAGTTTACAATGATTACTTCTTAAGTTCTATGCAGTTAATATCGGTGATATATCTATCGGTTATATCAGTCATATCGGTCCCTTAGAAAAATATCGGTGTCAAATATCGGTACCGATATTATCAACGATATTGACCGATATTTGACCAATATAACTGATATATCACCGATATTTGACCGATATAACCGATATATCACTGATATATCACTGACTTATTGATGTTAAATTGCTATATATATAAATTCTGCATTATATTAAAATTACCGATATCCCACTGATATCTCACCGAGATAACCTATATTTCAAATATCGGTCCTTGACCAACATCCGATATTTTACCGCATTAACTGCATAGCTTAAGTTTATAAACTACAAACCTAATACGATGTGTCGAAACTCTAATACGTCTTGAAATGTTAACCCCTTCATGTTTTAAGTTTTAACTTGTGATTTATGTTAAGCCATTTAGTTAATCTAGATTCTAGGCACATCTTCACAATCCTTTTCGTTAATCATAAAATGCCTCTTTATCTATATTTTTCCTCTCTACCTTACAAACACATTAACGTGGTAAGGTTTTAAAAGAATTAACGTGAACAGCCGGATCTGTAATCTCTAAAGCAGTAAATTAGAACCTTAAAGGGCTAACTTTTTTGAACTTATGGCAACATTCATCCATAACTATTGGTAAGTATGGGTCACAAAGATGCTAAATTGACAGCTTAAACCACCATTGCAAACTTCTTGGCCAACACAAGTTGACCAATCAAGATAATTATTTTGATTGATTGGTACTTGACATATCGCCTTTCAACTTAAAATTTTTCATAGGTTATTCAATGCTGAGATCAAAACAAATGAAAACTACAGGAACTGTGTAAAGGTAGGGGATTTCTAAACTTAAGTATGTATATTAAGTTCAAGAGTCCGACTTTCAAACGTCATATGTCGATCGTCGACTCTTAATCGAAAACCGAAGAATCATACATAAACAGTATGTAAAAACTTCTGCAAGACCTGGACAGCTGAATACTATCATTAGTTGTTTCCATAATCACACAACATAAAATTAGAACTGTTTACATTACCCTAAAATAATTGCATCTATTCTTTTAACTTCACATTCAAATAAAGCCACCCAACAAAAGTCAAACACAGTTTCATCCAACAATCAAACTTTTAGGTCATGAACATGAACATGCCCAAAAATCAGCAGATTAGGGATCCATTCTTGCAACAACCAAAATGCATTTGCAATTAACAACACACAAATCCTTAAAACACACCAAACCCACAAATCATACAGGTATTCCAAACCAAAATTATCGATTAAAAAGGCAAAAACAGCAAAACCGAAAGTGTTTAATAAATAATAATATTTCAAGATAAAAAAATTACCAACAATCCGCTTGGAGAACTCACTCCACCAATCATTAGAGCCCTCTTCAGAAGACCCAGAAGCCAAACCATTTTCACTATCGATTTTCCTCTTCTTTTTGCTTCCTCTTATAGGACCCATGAGCAAGAACAGGACCCGATTGAAATGACCCACAAGTATTGCAATCTTGAAAAGACAAAAAGCAAGTATTTTTAGTTAAAATTGGTGAAAAATAGAGACACCCATTTTGGTAAATCACTCAAAAAGTTTGTAAATAGATCGTAAACAAGTAATGGCAAGAAAGAACATGCAAAGAATGTTTATAAAAGTGGTGTGGGTTTAGTGTGTGTTCTTGGTGTATGTGTGTGTTGTTTTGGGGTGATTGAAGCATGCAAAAAAGAAGGGTTTGTTTGATATACTTGGCGAACGAGGATGGATAGAAGAGATATTGAAAATCTAAATGGCAAAATACGAGATATATTGTAGGGTGGGTTGGTGTTGCCTAAAGAGAGTGTGACAAGGAGATGAAATAAAGGTTATAATGTAATAACAGATATTACGTAAAAACGTTGAACCACACATATTACGTCATGTTAACTTGTACAAATTTAAATGAAACGTAAGAACGTTTAACCACGCACGAACGTTACGTCGTTTTTACTCGCAAAAGTTACAACAAAACGTAAAACGAAAATTTTGCGAAATATGAAAAAGTATAGGGGAACAAAGCCGAAAGTAAAAATTTATGAGTTTAAATTCGAAAAGATGAAAACTTTTAGGTTAAAAGTAAAAAAAAAAATCAAGTAATTTTGGATTAAAAATATAATATCATTTTTTAACCCCTCTAAGCGTAGGGTACAACCCTCTATGCAACAATTCTTTAAGAATTCTTTTTACATATAAGAGTAAACTGTCATTTTGGTCTCTGATGTTTGGTCACTTTTGCCACTTTAGTCCAAAACTCAAATCTTTTGAATCTGGGTCCCTGTGGTTTCAGTTTTATTGCCATTTTGATCCAAAAGTGAAACCAGGCCATATTTGTATAATAAAATCCTGTTATTTTGTCATTTCCCTCAGTGGCAAAATGGTCAATATAATTTTCTTATAACACATTATTAATTAAAATAATAAAACTAAATAACTCTTTGACCTCATAAAAGCACAGAGATTATCATCTTCCCCAAAAATCATCTTCTTCAAACCCTCCCAAATCATGCGATCACTTTTACATACTTATTCATAACACAGTTACACTCCATTAAAACACATCAATAAATACAAAAAAAAAAAAAAAAAATAGCAATCATATAAACTTAGCCAGATACCGATGATAATCTCCCTTCATCTTCAAATAAAACACCTTCGAATCAACAGATCCAGCAGGCGGAACAAGTTTCAAGTCCAAGAGCTTCAAAATCCCGTCGCAAATGTCTGATAACTCCTTCTCAATCTTAGATTTGTACTCCTCGATCACCGTTACATGCTCCTGGTTGCCGCGAGACTCTTCCTTCTGCACGGCGAGCACCGATGACGTTCTTGTATGCGACGGAGAGCAGGTTGCGTTCCTCCACGGTGAGTTCTTCGGTGTCGGAGAGTGAGTTGGAGACTTTTGCCACTTTAGTCCAAAATCCAAAATTTTTAAATCTGGGTCCTTGAGATTTCACTTTTATTGCCATTTTAGTCCAAAATTCAAAAACTCTTTTTTTTACTGTTGCAACATGTCTATTTTGTCTTTTTGTTCAGGGGCATTTTGGTCATTTGGAATTATTATAACATACCTCTGTGTCTCTCTCTTCTTTCTCTCTCAGATCTTCATCATCTTCTCTTTCTCAGATCTTCACCAAACCCAGAATGTCTTCATAAACCCAGATGATGAATATCTAACCAAAACGCAGATGAAGAACAAAACCCAGATGAAGATCTTCATAAATTCCAAAACCGAGATGACCAAAACGCAGATGAACAACAAATCAACAAAACCCAGATGACCAAAACCCAGAATGTCTTCATCTTCATAGCCCCTTCTCTCTCTCTCTCTCAGATCTTCACAAAACCCAGATGAACAACAAATCAACAATTTAAACACAAATTAATGCTGAAACAAGCAGATCAAGTAACAAAACCCAGATGAATCGGACTTCCGTCGGCTTCGCCACCACCAGCTCCACTCCGCTCCGCTCCTGCCGCTGCCGGTAAATCGGAGCTGCGACGCCACCGCCGCCGTTCTATCTCTCTCCTCAGATTCTCTCTCTACACTTCTGAATATAGATGTGTGTGTAGAATGGCACGAAGAGGGAAGGAGGTTTCGTGATTTGGGCGTCTGGTCAGAGATGACCTGGAAAACCCTAACACGGTGTGATGAAGTTGTTGTGGTGGTGGTTAGGACGGTGATGATGAAGGTGGTGTTGCCGGTGGTGATAAAGCCAGTGTTGTTGTTGTCGGTATTGATAAACTTGGTGTTGCCGATAGTGAGAAACCCGGTGTTGCCTGTGTTGATGATGGCGATAAGGAAATTTGAGTTTGAACCTGTTTGTTTTCAGTAGATTGTTTGCATAATTTTCTTCTTTTTGCTATCTTTTAAGGGTTTAATCTTCTGGGTTCGAGGAAAAAACTTTGTCTAATCGATGGTTTCGTGATTTGGGCGTCTGGGTTTTGTGAAGATCTGAGAGAGAAGAAGATGAAGATCTGAGAGAGAGAAGAGAGAGAGAGGGGTATGTTATTATAATTCCAAATGACCAAAATGCCACTGCAAAAAAGGACAAAACAATCAGCTTTCAACAGGCAAAAAAGGGAGTTTTTAGATTTTGGACTAAAATGACAATAAAATGCAAACCTCAGGGACCGAGATTTAAAAATTTTGGATTTTGGACTAAAATGGCAAAAGTGAGCAAACCTCAGGGACCATTTTGGCTATTAACTCTTTTGAGAAATATGAAAAAGTATAGGGGAACAAAGCCGAAAGTAAAAATTTATGAGTTTAAATTCGAAAAGATGAAAACTTTTAGGTTAAAAGTAAAAAAAATCAAGTAATTTTGGATTAAAAATATAATATCATTTTTTAACCCCTCTAAGTGTAGGGTACAACCCTCTATGCAACAATTTTTTAAGAATTCTTTTTATATATAAGAGTAAACTGTCATTTTGGTCCCTGAGGTTTGATCACTTTTGCCACTTTAGTCCAAAACTCAAATCTTTTGAATCTGGGTCCCTGTGGTTTCAGTTTTATTGCCATTTTGGTCCAAAAGTGAAACCAGACCATATTTGTATAATAAAATTATGTTATTTTGTCCTTTTCCTCAGTGGCAAAATGGTCAATATAATTTTCTTATAACACATTATTAATTAAAATAATAAAACTAAATAACCCTTTGACCTCATAAAAGCTCAGAGATTATCATCTTCCCTAAGGGACCAAATGGCAATTTACTCTATATATAAAGTACTATTGATTGATAGTAAATCACACTCTTTATATGAACATATACTTACAATACTTAGGTTGGAGGGAGTGGTCACCCGGGGGGGGGGGGGGAGGGTTTAAACAATTTTTTAGCCAATAATATCATGCCATGTCAAGTCCTCATTCCACTCCCCATTGTGCACTCAATCACTGGCAACGGTCAAACACATGGAGAGTGGTAAACAATTTTTTTAAAGGGGTAATTTTGTAGAATAGTAACAAAGTTTCAAAAATTAGGTCACTCAAGTTTTAAAAGTGTTCCAATCAGTTCACTCAACATTCATTGTTCATTAAAATTAAGGGTTTTTTCATCTATTTCATAGGTAACTGTGGTGATGTGGATTTTTGTTTCTTTTTTCTCTTTTATTTGATGCTAACGTCGAGTGATGACGTGGATTGTAACTTGTTTTTTTTTTTTAATTTTTAATGTAATTAAATGGTTTTTATTTTTAATAAATATAAGAGTTAAATACTTGGTTGGTCCCTGTGGTTTGCAAAATTTTCATACTTGGTCCTAGTGGTTTACTAATTACACGCGTGGTCCCAAAAGTTGTCAGAAATGAACTCGGTTGGTCCTCTGATCTAACCTCTGTTAAATTTCTCAGTTAAAACACCCCATGTGCTTGGCAGGAGAGGGTAATTTGGTCATTTCCTGGTTCTCCCACCCTACCCCCCTTCTTCCTCAAACCACCACCACCATCTCATCTCCTCCACCGAATAACCACCACCACTAACCACCTCTGCCACCGCTCCTACCTTCGATATTTCCTGGTGTTGCGATTAAAAAGACCTTTAATTTCCTGGTGTTGCGATTAAAAAGACCTTTTCATATGCTGGGTTTGACCAGCAACCCAAAAAAGTTCTTAAATCCAAAGATATTACTATTTGATTAAAAAGACCTTTTCATTTAACAGACTTTCAGATCCACTCACAATGTCGCCGAAGTGTCGGTGATTGAAATGGATTCGGCGGCCGCTAATTCTCCTTAGACTTAAGAAAACCCAACTACTGCTTCACATTTTTGCCATAAGATTATGAAATCTCTAGTACATTTAGTTTCATTGCAAATTATAATTGAAAATTGCTTAAAGTTTCTAAGTGTGACAATTTATTTAGTAGAAACCTTTGTGTTCTTAGATATGGGTGGTGACAGATATAAGAGAATACAGTGTGATTGGTTATCACACCCTGACTTTTGCGGAAGCGTGATTATTGGTGTAACTTCTTAATACCATAGCATTCAATCATAACAATTCTATATGATAAAACCATTAGATGTTCATCCATAAATTAAGTTTAAAAATATCACAATATAATTGTTTGAAACATCGACACCAAAGTTAAATTACAAACCACAACAAGTTTTAATGAGTTCATGAAGACTCGACAAAGGACCTTAAACAAACCCGAGTTTGGAACCATGTATCTCGTCCAGGATTAAGATACATCTCCTAAACTCTGAAGACTTGGATGACATCTTTTATTTATAACGCAGCTTGAAAAACATGCAACACTTTCCAGATCCACTTAGTTCCCTGAAATACATGTAATTTGAAAAACATCAACAAAAGTTGAGCGAGTTCATGTGTTTGTGTATGAATAAGCCTTTAAAGTATATCTGTATGTATGTATGTCCCTGGTATGTAGCAATAAGGAAAAGAAAAGATCACCAATGGGCTGCAAATCCAATGGTATGTGTGAAATGGTGCAGGAAGACTAAAACCTAGCGGATTTTGCCACGACTTCAGTTTGTGGACATAGTCACCACATGGGCCACCCTGGTCCTCATGGGTGTGGGCTCGCTACACCCAAATAGATCTATCACTCATGTCCCTCGGTCCTACGACGAGGATTATTGGCCTTAAATGTTATACCCACCTTTCACATGATCAAGCAGTAACCCTCCTTAGCTAACCATACCATGTATAAAACGTTTGTAATAATTGTAACATGTATTTCACCCCCGAAGTATAAAAATGAAAACAGTTAAAAGAAAAGAGGGACATGAACTCACAGTATTGCGTCTTCGGTACTCGTAACTCAAATCTCCTCAGCAAACACGACTACCTACAATGTTCTAACGTCTATTAGACGAACGGGTCATGCCTTGTCTTAGTATTTACGTTTTTGAGTTACGTTTCTTTTATGTCGTTAACATTATCCCAAGTTATAATTATTTGTCAAAATAATAATTATTTTAACTTAAATTATATTTAATTTTGGAATAATTTGTTTAAACAGTACTTTGTGATAATACTTCTCAAGTATTTATTTTCGTATTTCCTTCCCAAGGATGGGGGTATCTCATGCATATATTTTCGTATTCTTGTATTTGTATTTCAAGATAATATATTTCAAGTCTTATTTAGAGAATATATATAAACTTACTTTTATCCAAAACAATGTATTTCAAAGAAATATATATTTTTCCCAAAAATTATATATCTTCCAAATATTCCAAGAAAATACATTTTTACTTCCAAAAATAATATATTTTCTCCTTGTCGAAAATATGATATACTTTGTAATGATAATAAAAATCATATTCTCATTTCTTTCATATTCCAAAATAATATTTACCAAAAATATATCCATAACGGTATTTCCCGGAATATTTTGTAAGTTACGTTCTTGCGTTCGGTTTCACAATATTATGTGTGTAACTTATATATGTATTCCTTGTGATTTTTTTGGTATTATTTTGGATTGTAAATTCTTGGTACTTTGTTAAGTTATATTACTTTAAATCCTAAAATAATATAACTACCACACAAGGTATACAAATAATCACACAATGCGTCTTTAATGTAAATATATATTCTAAATACATATTTATCCATTTTTATTTATAAAAACCAACCTCCAATACTTGTATTTTAGTAACAAATTCTATGGCAAAGTTTATATTGAAAACCATAGTTAAAACACACTTGTAAATACTTGTTAGAAAATATTTTTCTAAATGTTTATATTTTTAGAAAATTTTGCCATAGTTTCCCCTAAAAATGGAGGTGTCCATGCTATCAAAGCATATCATTTTCTTTTTAAAATCATCACAAAGAATCAACAATTAACCCTAGTCAACTTACACTTACCAAGTGTCCAAAACTATACAATTTACATAACAACATGAACTTGATCTTTCACAAAAACTTGTAGTAACTTGGTGGTGTTTTTAGTAGGTTTAGTTACCGTTTAAAGTGTGTTTATTTCTTTAAAAGTCTCATTCTTGAAAGATTTTAGTGTTTACAACTTGTTAGATGATTTTTCCAAAAATCATTCTTTTGAATTTTTCTTGTAAACAAAGTGTTCTTATGCTTGTTTCAACACTAGAAACATGATTGGTTCTTTGTGAAACAATTTCATGTAAATCTTTGTGATTTAGCTTGGTTTCTTTGGAAAACTATTTTAGAAATCATCCACTCACAAGACTTGTATTTTATTTAAATCATCATTACATGAAAACAACTTTTATTATTCAAGTTCATGTAAACATAAGGCATGATGATCTTGGTCTTTCACAAGATCATCACATTAACTTACTAGATCATGTGTTTAATCGCAATCTAGTAGGTTCCATATGATGTCTAACATCACTAACACTAATAATCAACCAACAAGAAGCAAATAATCACAAATCAACAACTATTCATGTGTTTATAAGCTTATGTTAGAGATTCATGAATATGTCTTTTAGTGTTCATCAAGTTTATCAATGTATATCATCTTTTAACCAACAATATATGAAGTTACAAGAGTTCATAAGAGCCTTACTACTAGCACAAGGCTAGGGAAGAACACAAGATGATGGTGATGACAAAAGTGTTGGATAAAAGCAATCGGGTAAGGTCCTTCTAGATCCACAAGCACCAAGCTTCCTTAATCACCTCCTTACACCTTGAAATGAACTTGGAATGAATGGATGGTGGATGAAAGGTGGTGGTTGGTGTGCGCTTGTTCTCGGCCGAGAATAAGGAGGAGAGGGAGAGAAATATGAAGTGTGTTTGTGTGTGAGAGATTAAGGACTCCATATCTTCTTATAACCATCTAATGGTATTAACCATTGTGTTTTATATTCTTGATAGTACAAGCATGATCCTTAGCAAATCCAAGAAAGATCAAATGAAGATTTAAGGAAATCTTGTAAAGATTATGGTGGGGCCATCCTCATAACCGTCCATATGGATGGGGGGTCTTGGTTAGTTTTTAATGGGTAGTTAGGTGACTGAGTTAGATTTCGAGTATAGTGTTTAGTGTTTAAGCATATCATGTGTTATATAGTGTGTTAGGGTGTTCGGGGATCATAACTAGCTCAGAAACATTAAAACAATGTCTCTAATATAATTTTGGTGTTTCGAGTAGTGTCCGGTTGTTCGGTTAGATACCGGTTCATTAAAGTGTCAAACTATTCCGTTTAGTGTTCTTTAAGTACCCTTTTGTGACACTTTTAATTCCCGACACTTAGGAAAGCATTCAGGACCATTTAGTCATATTTTTGCATGTAACTAGCTTGTTAAAAAGATGAATTTATGCTGAATTATGCAGAATTCTGCACTTTATGTGGGTTTTAGGCACTTTCCGGCACTTTAACTATCACCTAGAAAAGCAGTTTTGTGGTCCTTACTTCCCTACATACTATACTAGTGTAGAATTTAGTCTCTGGCTCATACTGGGTCTCAAAACACTGTCTGTCTATGTACTGAACCCCATCAGCATATTCCTGTTTTATCCGCTAATTGTGCTTTGTGCATCATGTATGTCAATATAGTTTATATGTGATAATGATGTGACATTATGTAACATGTGATGCACATGTAAGTATGATGCAGTAATCAGAAAGCAGTTTAAATCATTAATTGTAATTCAGCACAGTCATTAAGCACTAATCATAGTTAATTAATTGTACGGATGCATGCAAATTTGACAGTTGTCACATTCTCCCCCTGTTAAGAAAATTTCGTCCTCGAAATTTATACTACCTTAACTCCCTAGTGTCACATTATGCTTGTATGTATATGGATAATGTTGAGGTAGATAATCCACAAACCGAATCAAATCTTATTCACATCAGGTGATTCCAAGGATATATCTCAACACAAGAGCCCAATGATTAAAAGGTATGTATTCTCGCATTTGATGTCAAAGGGTACGAGATGTATAGATGTATAATCTAGCGTAACTTAGTTAACAGAGGTGTAACAATGGAGTTTTGACCCATGGATTCTCAAACAATCGGTCACAATATGCAAGTGGATTTTCACAAACCATAGCATCCGCTAAATGAACCCAAAATCAATTGTTAGTGCAGTATGTCTATCGCCTCCGTCATCTCAAGACCGTAGCAGAAATAGTTTAAGTTTAGGCTTAAATTGTAATATCTAGTTACTAAAAGGCAAGGTGGCATAATTGTAAATAAGGAGAGTCTCCTTATATTCTTTGCCTATAAATAGGAACCTAAGGGTTAGTTTTAGGGACTTTTGCCATTTGGAGACTTGAAGAGCTTTAGTGTTAGAGAGAGAAACTAGAGAGATAAAGTAGAAAGGGAAAGGCAAAAGGTGATTCGAGGTGCTTGTATCTTTCATACGTTTTATAGAATCACAGATTGAGTACGTTCGTGTGTTCGGTCACGTTCGTGTACGGATTCCGCACATTACACGAGTCGGTTCGCAATCATTTCGGAGTCAAAACCGGTCCTAACAAGTGGTATCAGAGCAGGAGCTCGATTGCACGGATCAAACGCACGATTTCGCACAGGATTTCATCAATTTCAGATCCAACTTGCATCAGATTCGATCTATTTCTTCATCTTTTTCACTTCTTCACGTTTTTATCTGAAAAACGCCAAATTAAACGACTTTTTATGGATAAAAATTACTGATTTTTGGATATGGTGTGCGAAAACAATTGATCTATAAGCCTATAAATTTTCAGAACTTAATTCAAAGCCGTTTGGGAGAAATCTAAGATTTTTTGATCGAAAAAGTTTGTAAAAATGTTGAATGTTGCTGCTGTTATGGTTACTGTTCACCGCACGGTTGGCAATCCGTGTCAAGTCATCTTCATGCCCATTTCATTAAAGTGTTGACTTGTTGACTGGCTACTCGCACAGATACAACTCAAGTTCCATTTCATTAATTTGTTGACTTGTTGACTAGCTACCCGCACGGATACAACTCAAGTTCCATTTCATTAATTTGTTGACTTGTTGAATTACTACCCGCACGGATAACAATCCATGTTGACTTTAGTTGACCTTTCCGAGCGAATTACTACCCGTGCGGATAACATCATTTCCCACCCGCGCGGATAGCATCATTATCACTCGTGCGGATAACATCATTATCATTCGCGCGGATAACAATCCGAGGCATTACATTTTCATTAAAAGTGTTGACTTGTTGACTGATTGTTCGCGCGGATAACAATCCGAGGAATTACATTTTCATTAAAAGTGTTGACTTGTTGACTGATTGTTCGCGCGGATAACGGACACTTGTCCGCACGGATAAGCAATCCGCATCACAGCAATCCGAGTCTTGTGTTCTTACCCGAGTGACTTTAACTTGGTCAACATTATCAGCTTTTGAAAGTCAACATTAAATGTAGACGGTGTGCATGTGATTTTCACTACTGTTGTCAACATTGTCAGGTTTAATCATTCAACTTTATCAGCGGTCATCATTAATAACTACAGCAGAATACACGTGATTCACTTGAATTGATAAACATACATTGAACGACTCAATAGGATTTCATTTAGAAATTAATTCATTGATTGTTATGTGCATCAGTGCATGTGATAGATAACAGGTTGTCAGCCACTTTAATTAATTGAAATCAGATTCTCACGTGAAGGGTTATTGTCAGGTTGCAAGTGAGATTGTTGTTCATTGTTTGTGGTCAAAAGGTCAACAAGTAATCCGGACGAATCACCACTATCCGCACGGATCCTCATCCGGACGGATCACACCATCCGATTGTTCAACATATTCATCCGCACGGATCTCCATCTGGACTATCTCACCCGAACGGATAGCAATCTCATCCGAACGGACAGCGTTGTCACGAGATTATTTTCACTGTTGACTTGTGTTGACTCACTCGATCGGATACCCGTCTGATTCATTTGTTTGATATTGATTAAACTCATTGTGTTTGTTTGTTCTTGATTCAGGTGAATAAAAGGTGCTCGTAATTCGAGAAGATCATATCATGGCTGAAGAGTTCTACAACACGTTCTACAATGCGTTTACATCCGAATCATCTGAAACATCTACTGTCACACCGAAAACCATAACAAAGGCGATCAATGAAAACATCAAGCATGATAACTTCTACGGAACACACTCGAAGCCACCAACTCTGGAAAGCATTGAAGATTACACGTGGTGGAAAGAGAGGTTCATTGGTTGGGCAAAAGCCTATGCTCACGAGAGCTGGTTTTGTTTGGAGTTTGGGTACAAAAGGCCGACTAATGATAAAGGAGAAGAGCTTCCACTCAAAGACTTACCTAAAGATGACAAAGCAGAATTCTCAGCAGAACAGAGAATGATTGCTTTGATCCAGTTGGCAATCAGAAATGACATGTTTGCTTTACTGCAACATGACGGAACTTCAAAATCGGTTTGGGAGGCTTTACGGGTTAAGGCAGAGGGTGGTAAACAAATCAGGAAGAACAAAATTGCTTTATTAAAAAAGGAATTTGATTTGTTTGATAGTATTAACGGTGAATCAGTTCGTCAAATGATTGAAAGTTTTTGTCATCTAAAAATCGAACTAGAAAGATTTAAAATTGAAAAAACAAGAGAAGAAATAATAGACAAACTTATAGAAGCGTTACCACGAGCTGATCAGTGGCAAACGTTTGTGTTTATCTTGAAAAATGATGCTTTATATGATACAATTTCTCTTGATGCTTTGATAGAAAAAATTGAGAGTCATGAACTTGAGTTGCAAAAGCAGGACAAGATAAGCAGTTCTTCGCATCAGCAGAATGTTGGTCTTTATTATAAAGGCAATATACCTTCGGTGAAAGCTGATAGATCACCACAGACAGCATTCAGTGGTGAGAGGACAAAAGAACCTCAGAAAAGCTCATCAAGTTATGATCCGGGTTATCGTTCATCAGCTTCAAAAGTTAGTTCTGAAGAATCTGAAGAAGTTCTGTGCAATATTGCTCTCAAATTGAAAAATTCCCCGACAATGAGCATAAATGCAGCTAAGCAACAAATGAGTTTCCTTGCATCTGTTCTGGAATCGTATGAAGGTCTAGTTGCAGGCAAGATTGGTAACTCTGAGTTAACCAAAGAAGACTACGACCAGATTGATCCGGAAGAGATGGAACTCATTGACATTCGTTGGTGTTTGGCAAGCTGCTCCCGCAGAGCTCAGAGATATATGGAAATTACTGGGAAGCAATCTCTCGGTGGTGCATCTACAAAGCTTGGATTTGATAAGTCCAAAGTGACCTGCTTCAAATGTAAGCAAAAAGGTCATTTCAAAAGTGAGTGCAACAATTCTGCGGTTGGTGGAAATGAACATTCGTTCAATGATGATTACTACCGAAAGGCGATTTACCACCGAAACAGAGAATAGCCAAAGATGATCGAAGATAAACCCAGAGAGAAGTCAAGAGCTTATGCTATAATCCACGATGATGAAGGATATGATTGGAGTCAGATTTGTCCGGAAGAAGATCGTGTTGATATTAAAAAAACAGCTCATGGCAGAAAAACCATCAAACAGCAAACATTATGTTTTTGTTGCTGAAATCAAAGAGGAAAACAAAGAAGAAAATGTTGTTGCTGAAGTTAAAGAGAAAACCAGAGAAGAATTTCTGAGTGAGAAAACAGACAGAGAAATAAGAATGGCTGCGAACAGAATGAATGATATGCAAAAAGAATATGATGAAGCTGTTAGATACAAAAGATGGGATAAGAAACGAGAGTGTTATGTCAACAAATATGGTGAACCTGTTGTTTCCAAGAAGGACATAGTTTTTGATGATGTTCTTCTAGTAATTCCTCGGGTCGGTGAATTTTATTCAAATGCTGTAAAAGGCAAAAATTATGAGGAAAAGCTAGAAAAACTCATAAGAGAAGTAATGATATCGAGTTTAAAGAAGAGAGATGAAGTGAGAATGGAGAAGAATGTTGAGAGTATGGTTGAAGAATTGAAGAAAGTTGCTGAAGAAGATGTGAAGGTATCTGTGGAAGTGAATGAAGAGGTTGTGAAAGAAGCTGTTACTGAAGAACAGCAAGTTGAAGGAACTGAGAAGAAAGACGAAGAAGAAGAAGTGAAAAATGAGAATTTAGTTGGTGATGAAATTGGTGATGAAGAAAAGCAGAAAGATACTGATCAGAAGCAGACAGAAGCTGCAGCTAACACCGAAGTGCCAATCACTGAGGTAAAGTCTGACTCTGAAATTAAAATCAAAACTGTTGAACAGTGCAAGAAATGCATGGAAACGTGCAGTGCTTGTACTGAAAAAGACAAACAATTCATAAAAATTGAAAATATTTTCAAAAATAAATACAAAGAAATGTTTGAAAAAGAAAAAGTTTTGAAAGATAATGAGGAAAAACTTTTGGAAAAATGTAAAAAGGCAGAAAAAGAAAATGATGTTTTAAAAGAAAATGTTTTGAAAAGGACAGAAGAATGTGACCAAAAAGAAATTGTTTGTCAAGAAATGAAGAAAGAATATGATTCAATAAAATTGGCATATCACATTACAAAAGAATCATATGAAAAAGTGAAGGATGAAATGAAATTTGCTCAATCAAGAATGAATTACTTATCTGAAACAACTAAAGAGCTTAAGCGAATGTATGAAATAAAACAAGATGTTGTAAATTCTTACATTGAGGATGTTGCTAAGCTAAAGCGTCAGATTACTGAGTTAGAACAGGATAACAACAAGTTAAAAAGTTATCACGTGTCGTCATATGTGCTTGAAAGAATTTTCAATATAAAACCGGGAGATGGTGAGTCTGAGCAAAACAAGAAAGGCATTGGCTCAGAGTTTCATCAAGTTCCACCACCGGGAAAATTTGCATTTTATGATGATGAAAAGGTCGAAAAAGCTTTCAACATGGTAGATCAATTGCCAGACAACATTGATATAACCTATTCCAAATCTGATGATTCTCATGATTCAGAGGTGGTAGGTAAAGTCGTTGAAAGTGTGTTGAAAGAAGAGTCGGTTGATACAGGTAAATCTGAATCACAGGATGAAGATGAAGGAAATTTTCATGATAGTTATTTGAAAAATACAAAATCTGAGAAAAGTTTGAATGATGATTCAAAAGGATTGGTTTATACCATGATTGGATCAGACAAATTGTTCTTAGATGTTGTATTCCCGATTCAGAATGTGATTTCAGAAAAGGTTGATAAAGTGTTCAAAATGGTTGAGATTGAGAAGTCTGAGATTTCAAAGTTTGCTGGTAAGAGTCATAGAGGTTCATACAACAAACCTGGTTACAAAAAGAAAAACATGAAGGCTGGGTTGGGTTATAAGAAGAAACAAGGTTGGAAAAGAAATGAAACTCCGAATTTTCAGACAAAAATGAGTTTTGTTCAAGGAAAAAGTTTTGAAGAAGAGGAAAAACTCAAATTTAGACTACAGTCTAATGAAGAGTTCAGTGCTCAAAAGAAAAGACAACAACAACAGGTCAAGGATGTGTCCAAGAGAACATGTTTCAAATGTGGTCAAACAGGACATCTTGCACGCAAGTGTCCAAATCTGAAACCTGTTGATGTTGAGACGAAAAAGAAGTCTGTTTATGTTGAAAAACAAAAATATGAAGTTGTGACTCAGAAGTCAACCAAGTTTGATTCTAATCAAACTTGGAAGCCGAAAATGTCAAAGGCTGACTCACAACAAACATGGAAATAGGTGACATCTAGACTTAGAACAACACAAAGTTGGAAAACAACTGTTGATGCAACAAAACCAAACCAGTTTTGGAAACCAAAAACTGTTGTTCAAAATAAAAATGTTCAAAAAGAGTCACATTTCTACAAAAGAGGTACTCCTAAAGGTCAAACATGGTCTGTTAAAAAACAAATGGCTTCGGTAAATGATGAAAAAGTTGAAGTTAAAATTGAAAAAGTCTTTGTGCAAAATGACAAAGATTTTCCGAAGTTAACTGATGCATATTGTGTTGAAATGTCTAAGGTCAAACAGACCTGGGCTAAATTGTTCAAATAATTGAATATTTTGAATGTGCAGGTGCTTCCGAAGAAAATAGAATGTCAACCAAAGGAGAATCGAAGCAGCCTGGCACGGGAAGAGGAGGCTCCTGGACCCTGTATTAGTTGAAACAGGGAGTTTATTTGTTTTTCTGTAAATAAATAAACAATATTTCAAAAACCCTAAAATTTGAGAAATTTAAAACCAAAAATATGTTTTTTTTATCAAAATTTAAAAAAAAAAATTTGAAAATCAAAAATATGTTTGTTTTTAAATTTTGTTAAAAAAAATTCAAAAATTCAAAAATATGTTGAGTGAATACGCCGAAACCCTCACGGCTGAACAAACATGATTAATTCACAAGATTGAAAAACGGTTTTCAAACTGTAAAAAATCAATGTGTTGTAAATCATGGGGGTACGTTATAATTTCTGCTTCTCATGCGTATATTTTCTGCAAATCAGAGCATAGTTAGCAGAAAATGGATGGCGAGACAAAGCTATCAGTATTGGTTGTCAAATTTTCTTTAGAATGGTTTTGTATTTTAGGGGGAGTAATATTGTCAGAAAATCCAAAAACATTAGAAAATTTGAAAAAGCCAAAAACATGATAAAATTCAAAAATTGAGTTTTTGTGTAAAAAGAGGAAATGATAGTACATCAGTAGACAGTTACAGTATGCTAAAGAATTGTAATGATTATATAGCGTTAAACAGTCTCACTGATGATGTGTCGGTAGATTTTTATACATTTAGTAAACTTTTTCGAGATATAAACTTAAATTCAAACTTGCTTATTTCGTGGGGAACATTACTTGGATATATAGGTAACCCCTGAAATCTCGTTTGAAGGACCCCTCTTTCTGAGATACTAGGTCGTTATGCTTAGTGATATCTGGGGTATTATCCCAGGACTTCTGATTTTGCGGAAGCAATGGCCTAGTCCCCGGAGAATACTTTCTGCATTGCTTGAAATATAGCGCCGCCCTCAGCAAATTGATGAAACAATAAAATTGATAGTCATTGTTGTTGTAATACAAAAGATCCTCTAAAGGGGACACACCAAAAGTCGAGCCGTCATCTCTCTGCTGAACGGAAGTTCTGACCTGAGCTCCCACGGTTTCGTCCTATAATTTATTCCCCTTACAGATATCATCTAGGTATACTCACCTGTAAGACTGAATATTGGGATCTGGATACGGGAGTATATTCAAGAGGTGGGACACATGAATAAGTTTAAGTTCTTAATACATCTAATTCGTATCCTGAATCAGATGAACTTTGTGTGAAAATTTAAGTGGATCAGTATATCGACAATCTAAGTGAATTGTTTAATTCTTAATGTGTAAATAAGCTCAACGGTACTTGTGACTTGTCAGAAACTAATATGATCCTCTGACGCATACTCAAACAAAAATATTATTTGTAAATATGTTTGTAAATATTTCTTTACTTCTTTATATTTCAGAAAAATCAAAAAGATTTTGATTTCTGCTTTATTTTCGACAACCGATGTCTCAGAACTGAGTTTCAAAATCTAAGTATGCTGATTGTGTTTCTGAAAATAAAACAAGTTCATTAATTTGAAACTTGAAAATTTTAAAATCAAAAACAGTTTGTGATATCTCCAAGGTCATTAAGTTGGACTTGGATGATTAACCGTGAAGGATTTGGATGCTTAGATTGTTAAAATCTATAAAAGAGCTAGTTTTCGATTTTGGATACTTAACATTGCCAAATCTTTAAAGATTGTTGATATAGGGAGTGGATCAAGTTAATTCTGGATATTCTCATATTATTATATCTTAGAGCCAGGATCTTGATTTAGAAAGTTTTATAGAGCCAGGATACGATTCCTGGACAATCGAAAACACTTTCACTGTTGAAATGTTTTAGCTTATACTGAGAGAGCCAGGGTTTTCAATCCTGAAAGTTTAAAACATTTTTACTTATAAATGTTTGAGAATTGCAGATGTTGTACCAGACTACGATCCCGATAGCCGAGTCTAAGGGGGAGTCTGAAGGCGAGCTCAACGCAAGGGGAAGCGTGGAAAAGAGCCAGGTAACGTTCCCAGAAGAGCTTGTAACCGGAAAGCCAGGTGTCGATCCCAAAGCACGGAAGCTTGACGACAGGGGAAGCCTGAAGAGTTTACCGAAAGGGGGAGCTGAAGCTGAAGACAGATCCACGGGGATTCTGTTTGAGCTAGAGAGAGAGAAAGAAAAGAAGCTACGAGTCTAACTAAATGTTTGAGATTGACTGCGACAATATCCAAGGGGGAGTCTGTTAGTGCAGTATGTCTATCGCCTCCGTCATCTCAAGACCGTAGCAGAAATAGTTTAAGTTTAGGCTTAAATTGTAATATCTAGTTACTAAAAGGCAAGGTGGCATAATTGTAAATAAGGAGAGTCTCCTTATATTCTTTGCCTATAAATAGGAACCTAAGGGTTAGTTTTAGGGACTTTTGCCATTTGGAGACTTGAAGAGCTTTAGTGTTAGAGAGAGAAACTAGAGAGAGAAAGTAGAAAGAGAAAGGCAAAAGGTGATTCGAGGTGCTTGTATCTTTCATACGTTTTATAGAATCACAGATTGAGTACGTTCGTGTGTTCGGTCACGTTCGTGTACGGATTCCGCACGTTACACGAGTCGGTTCGCAATCGTTTCGGAGTCAAAACCGGTCCTAACATCAATAACTTGAATATGAAAAAGATCTGTCAACTTTCGAATAAATAAATGGTAAGGATTAGTGTGTTGACATTCTTGAATTGCGAAAATACACCAAATGAAATACAAGCGAATCTGGTGTCTCATTGTCTTGATTTGTAGTTGCATCAGGAATGTTTAAATGACAGGTCAAACAAAAGTATATGTAGTTTTGTGTGAAACGATTGACCATGATTAGCACAAGCTACAATTTGTAATGACACCACAAGGTGTCATAATTGACATATTTCAACAATAGCGGTGACCGAACAAGTCCACCGTGCTTGGAATCAAAGGAAAGTATATTGAAACAATTCTGAAAATTTAATTTAAACAGCGTCATGGTGTTTTAAATCGAATTTGGAACATCAAAGAACTACTGTTTCTGATTGAAGATGGAAAACAATAAACACTGCGAGGTATTCAATTTGTAACGAAAGAATCGTTAGGAGGTACACCGTGATATGAAATGAATCTAGGTACCATTGTCTCAACACACAACTGTGTTGAGACCGCTTTAATAATGATAAACAAAACGGATTTAGAACAATTAAATAGACAATTAAATCCGTGTATAGGGTGCGTAACTAAATTAGCACAAGCTTCAATTCTGTGAAAGTATCACCGTGAGGTATCGAAACCAATCAAACGATTTAGTGGAGTCGTAGACCAACCAAATCTACTACGACTCGAAATGAAAGAATATTTGCAAAAATATTTGAATATGATGCTCCCAATACATCATATGACGTCTTAAACTGAATATAAGAAATGGATAAGTTCAAGCAATTGAACTTGGTTCTAGCGTAATCTGACAATAAACGTATGTATCAACAAGGGAATCTCAGCATGGTTACGAAGATGAACTATGAATGTAACTTGAAAGAAAAGAAGTTTCAAGAAAGTGTGTTGACTTGATAACAAAAGAGCCAACAATTTCAATAATGTAGGTCATTCGAATCACAAATTAGTAATTAGGTTTAGCAAATTAATATTTGAATTTCAATGAATCGTTTGTTCGAAGCGAAACCACATGCGTAGCAAATGGTGCATGTGTGACATATAAGTTTCCGAGTACTGAAACAATGAGTATTTGTTAAGATGAAGAAATGACCAAGTATCGAAGCAAATGTGTGTTCGCTCTCAGCGAAGAAAATCGGCGCGATGCAACTAACATTAAGGGGGAGTAGAGATGCAAGCATCTACTTGCTAGAAACAAAAGCGGAAATTCCAACAAAAGAAATTTGAGTACTTTCTGCTTGGTTAACTGAAGTAGCATATCTATCAGGATAATGGGGTTTTCTTGAGTTAACAGGTGTGGTTCCTAAGTGACAACCTCTATGAGTTTTGGCCTGGGTTCCCAAAGGGTTTAGCACAAGTTTTCAAAGTTTCGTATTCTGTGCGAAACTGTTTTGTGCATTGCGTAGGAAACACAATTTTTGTGTATGTCCAAAATAAGTCATTGTCCCACAATTTCCTGGTATGCTTCCTTTCTAAATTCAAAGGTAAAGATCCTCACTCACCGATCAATCTTAAAATAGTAGTTGGGTCCTTATAACTAGTTAAGTAAATAATTCGTTAATCCTTGGCAAGAGTTACCAACTCTTGTTGGTTGGCTTGTTCGGCTCCTGGTAGTTGATGCTCATTTGAAAACTATTGTCCTTCTTCTTAACGAGCGAAACCGGGGTTACTCAAAACGGGAAACTTGGTCTGCTATCTTCCTTCTCTATCATCTACTGGAGCTACACTGGCAATCCTTGCTTCTCCGAAGGTGTAAGTCGCTAAGGTGCATTGACTGCAGGCGCGGCGCCTGGAATTAAATTGATGCGAAATTCGAATCGTCGTTGAGGAGATGATTCTAGCAAGCCTTCAGGGAAGACTTCAGGATATTCCGTTATCATAGGGACATCTTCAAGTTTTTGGTTCTTCGGCTCCCTTGTCCACGACAATGAGCCAAGAAGGCAACGTATCCCTTGCGCGAAAACTTCCGTGTCTTCAAGCACTAGTAGTTTGTAGAGGCGTATCCTGCTTCATGAGTCACGATTGCTTCGTCGCTCATCATCGGGGTGTTGATAACAACCATCGTTCGATTGCTTGACAACTGGTCCATTCCAGTTACCACGTTGAGGCTTCCCATTAACTAGTTCTATCGAGTGCGGGTTATCTAACTTATCCCTTTACTAAACCAAGTATATTCTTAAATTCATGAGATACGAAGCTATGGTTGGCACTGGTATCAAATAACATAGATGCAAAATTTTGGTTGACCGAGAACGTACCAGCAACCACATCTGGATCCTGGCATGCTTCATGAGCTCCGATGCTGGATGCCCCTTCACGGTCTTGGTTAGTCCTCCTTGGGAATCTTTTCTAAAGTGCCCCACGTTTCCACATCTATAGCAGCCCGGAACCTTATCATTATTATTTCCGCCTTGGTTGTTGTCATCACTTCCTCCTTTTATGGGACTCTTCGCCCAACAGGCATCCTTGTTGTGTCCCCACTTTCCGCACTTACCGCACTTAGGCTTCTGGCATCGACCTTCATGGTGAAACTTGCACTTATCACATCTTGGCTTAGTCCCCAAGTAAGTCTTAACATCGGCTTGATTGTTGTTAGGGCAATCTTTCTTGAAATGCCATTTGTCCCCACAGTCAAAACAACCTCAAATATGTTTTTGTTCATCTTTGGCTCTACTTTGATAGTCGTTGTTGCCGTTGTTTCCTTCGTGATTTCCGTCGCCATCTTGACCTTCGTTTCCATGTCCCGTACCGATCTGACACATCTCCTTGACATGCCCTACCTTGTCGCAGACATTACTTCTTTTATACCTACATGACCCAGCATGGTGGAGTAGGCAGTTGTCGCACTTAGGTAGGTTGCCCATGTACTCCTTTCCCTTTTTGGTTTTGTTCACGTCATTCATTCGGGTATCCTCCTGGAAGTCAGTGAGCTTCCTTTTGTTCTTTCTGGATGACTCTACCTGTGTTTCCTTCTTCTCGTCAGGGTTTGAAAGCTTTTCCAGTCTAGCTGCTTCTTTACTGAGTGCCACATTTAATTCAAACGCATCGATAGTTGTTGGCAGAGCTGATACTGTCATTAAGCGCAGGATCTGAGGCACCAGTCCCCAGATGAATGGCTCCATACTTTTCAACTCTGGTCCCACTAGGTACGGAACAACTCGCGATAAATCGTGTAGCCTCTGCACGTACTGCGCCACTTTTGGACCTTCCATCATTAGCTTCCAGAATTCGAATTCCATCCTTTGGATTGCCATCTAAGAGCAAAACTCCCTACGCATCATTTCCTTCAGCTCATCCCATGTTAAAGCATTCGTAGCAGCTCTGCCCATTGTTCGAACCTGAGAGTTCCACCATGACAGGGCCCCATCTTGAAATGATCCTAACGCATATAAGACTTGTTGCTCTGGCGCACATCTGCTCATTCGCAAAGCATAATCCATATCTTTGGTCCATTTCGCAAAGGCTATGGCACCTCCAGTGCCGTCGAAATTCGAAGGCTTGTAGTCTAAAAACTGCTTGTAGGTACAACCATTGGATGGGTTAATCCCTGGGATATTTTCGCTGAGTTGGTAGCGAAGAACCTCGTGCCACGCGATGGCCTGTGTGATGTGCGCTTGTAGTTTTGCCTCGGTCATGGGCAGCTGAATGATCCTTTGAGACATCTTCTACGAAAAGTTTGGATTGGTCAAGCCTCATTTGTTCATGGAGTGTAAATAGTTGTATTTACACGTAATAAATCGTCATATCAACACATCAAGCAACAACATACTCATAGCATAAGCAAGTAAATGGAATTATGTTAAATGTGAGTATAACAAACAAGTACGTACATTGCAATCACCGCACATTCCTGTATATTAGTAACACGTTTAATGAGAATAATACGATTAGGTTTTCATTAAGCAGGTAAGCACATAATATCTCAATTATAGCATAACCAAGTAATTCAACAATGTATATAATGAGAATATTGCGATTGAGCTTGTATAAATCACCGACCACAATTACAGTTTTACAAGTTCTACGAGTAGGGGTGAGCAAGAAAACCGAAATAACCGAACCGTAACTGAATAACCGAAATAACCAAACCGAAAAAACCGAACCGAAACAAAAACCGACGGTTCGGTTTCGGATTTTTAATAACCGAATATTTCGGTTCGGTTTTTGGATATCCATTTCCAATAACCGATAAAAACCGAACCGATAGGTTACAAAGCCCAATCCATATGTTTTATGTTTAAGTTGGATCTGTTAGCCTTAAGCCTTTAACCCATACTAGTTGTTAATATGTTAGCCTTTAATCAATACTAGTAGCCCAGCCCAATACATAACATTAATAAAAGACTCATTAATCCTAAATTAGGCTGGAACACTTTTTGAAAGTTGAAACCCTGGAGGGTTGAACAAGTTACGTACTTTAATCAATTATAGTAGCCCAGCCCAATACATAACATTAATAAAAAACTCATTAATCCTTGTTACTTGCATGTTAGTTTTTAGTAATATTGCATAGTTTACAATTTCTTAGCAGCAACTGTTACTTGTTGTTTCTTATTAGTTTCACTTTCTACTAATATTGCATATCACAGTTTCCAAGCAACAACACAGTGAAACTCAACAAGAGAGAAAAAAAAATGGTTATTTAACCGAAACTGGAAAATAACCGAAAAAAACGAACCGTAATAACCGAAACCGATCGGTTATAGAAATGTAAAAACCGATTATAGCGGTTACGGTTTCGGTTTCGGCTCAAAACCGAACCGGTCCATGCACACCCCTATCTACGAGTGTATCATATCACATCAAAAAGGACTACATGGTCACACTACCTTTGTCCACAGTATCTAACAATCTACAACAGTCATAAAATCAATATGCGGTCTTCAAAAGACTTCGTAAGCTGAGCTCAATAGCGACACTCTCACCAAAAGTAAGCTATCTGCATAAGACCAAAAACCAACTACGCTAATGGTGGAGGAGGAGGAGGAGGAGGTGGAGGAATGAAAAGCAACCTGCGCAAATGCGCTAAATCCTCCTCAAGAGCATGAATAATACGCATCAGGTGACTAATCTGCTGCTCCATAGTAAGAAAACGAACGTCAAAATCTGGGTATGGCAGAAGAGGGGCAGGAGGAGTCACGAATGGTGACTGACATGTACAGGGCGAAGGACGGGGAATCCTCTCTAACTCCATGACTCTCCGAAATAACATCTCCTCCTGAAGGTTTAACGATAATAGTAAATCATCCCTTGTGTAGCCAATGTAGTGTGAAAGATGATATGGATCAGAAACAAGCATCGTGTTGGGCGGAAACCAAATCAGTGGCTCGCCCGATGGTACAGAAGCAAAAGGAGCAGTATGTGTAAACTGTGGCATGAAAGGAAAAACTGCTGACACAGGAGGAATATGACTGGGCTGCTGACTCGATGGACCTTCCCCTGGATGGGGTGGAGGGATATCCTATAAGAACGTGATCGGTAAGTCTGTGCGGTGAATGTCAGACATATGTGGGTGAAACGGGGCAATATCAACAGGTGCGTGTCTAGGTACAGGTAGGAGAGGGGGAGTGACAGGTCTAACAAAAGGAGGCAAGTCATCATCGTCCTCTATCCACCCATTGCGGGTGAATGCATAACGGGGATCCATCTGGGCAACAAAAGGGGAATGGTCAACAAGTGCAGGGATCAGGTCAAGTAAAGGTGGTGCAACAACTGGTATCCCAACAGGTACGGGGTCATGCTCTGGTAGAGGATCATGAGCAGGCATAGGCTCGGGTGCAAGTATGGGCTCAGGAGCTAGTATAGGCTCAGGGTCGGCTGGTGCCAGCTCAAGATCAGCGGGTAAAGGCTCGAGATCAGTGGGCGCATCAAAATGCTGATCATCAGGAATAAAGTCAATCTCATGCTCTGGATCAAAGTCAGGATCAAACTCATCATCAAACTCAAAGTCCTGCGGAGGTACAGGTGCGGCAGACATAACCGTGTTAGAATCCGAATCGGTGGGATAACGCTGTAATCCCAATGCATGTAGAGTAGTAGATGACACAAACTCGAATGAATCAGGACCAGAATGGTCAGAAGAAATCTTAACAATAAGAATATCAACAAGTGGAGCAACAATAGCATCATCGGCTGGAACTCCATCACCTTGAACATCATCAGGGGGACCGTCAATGAAAAGATCGATATCGTCATCAGCCATGTCATCAAGAGGCAAATCCTCGAGAGGAAATGCAGCAAGAGGCAAAGGATTGGGGATTGGAACAAAAAGTAGATCCTCGACAGGGAAACCATCAGCTAGTGGTGCATCGTCGCCAAAATCTGGTAAAGCAAAAGGCTGAAAGTCATCATCATCACTACTCTCAGTGCCAGAGGTGAAAGCCTCAGGGTCTGTGACTATCTCATCATCTGAAACTATGGCCATAGGGTCTATGGTATCTGACAGCTCACTCTTAGAAGAAGACATGGTGTCTGTAACAAAACAATCACAACATATTCACATATATCAACAATCATCAATTAAGCATGTAAGTAATAACAATGTATGCATGTATTCATCCTAATCTTCCCAAACTACCCACTCAGTCTCTCAGACTAAGCCTCCCAGTCTCTCAGACTGAACTACTTAATCTCTCAGACTGAACTCCTCAGTTTCTTAAACTGAACTACCCAGTCTCTCAGACCGACCTCCCCAGTCTCTCAGACTGCCCCAGCTAGTCTCTTAGACAAACTCCCCAGTCTTTCAGATTGAATTATAAACATAAATTTTGAAATGTGTTTCGTGGATTTGTTTGTAAAAATGTTTGTTTTCGGGATCTGGGCGTTATGTGTATGCAATGAAAACATGTTTGAAAACATTTTCGTGAGAGCCCTAATGATCGTAGTCTAGGCTCGAGAGGGAATCCGAGTTCGCTACGACCGAAGCTCTGATACCAAGCTGTCACACCCTGACTTTTGCGGAAGCGTGATTATTGGTGTGACTTCTTAATACCATAGCATTCAATCATAACAATGCTATATGATAAAACCATTAAATGTTCATCCATAAATTAAGTTTAAAAATATCACAACATAATTGTTTGAAACATCAACACCAAAGTTAAATTACAAACCACAACAAGTTTTAATGAGTTCATGAAGACTCGACAAAGGACCTTAAACAAACCCGAGTTTGGAACCATGTATCTCGTCCAGGATTAAGATACATCTCCTAAACTCTGAAGACTTGGATGACATCTTTTATTTATAACACAACTTGAAAAACATGCAACACTTGCAAGATCCACTTAGTTCCCTGAAATACATGTAATTTGAAAAACATCAACAAAAGTTGAGCGAGTTCATGTGTTTGTGTATGAATAAGCCTTTAAAGTATATCTGTATGTATGTATGTCCCTGGAATGTAGCAATAAGGAAAAGAAAAGATCACCAATGGGTTGCAAATCCAATGGTAAGTGTGAAATGGTGCAGGAAGACTCAAACCTAGCGGATTTTGCCACGGCTTCAGTTTGTGGATATAGTCACCACATGGGCCACCCTGGTCCTCATGGGTGTGGGCTCGCTACACCCAAATAGATCTATCACTCATGTCCCCCAGTCCTACGACGAGGATTAATGGCCTTAAGTGTTATACCCACCTTTCACATGATCAAGCAGTAACCCTCCTTAGCTAACCATACCATGTATAAAACGCTTGTAATAATTGTAACATGTATTTCACCCCCGAAGTATAAAACTGAAAACAGTTAAAAGAAAAGGGGGGCATGAACTCACAGTATTGCGTCTTCGGTACTCGTAACTCAAATCCCCTCAGCAAACACGACTACCTACAATGTTCTAACGTCTATTAGACGAACGGGTCGTGCCTTGTCTTAGTATTTACATTTTTTAGTTACGTTTCTTTTATGTCGTTAACATTATCCCAAGTTATAATTATTTGTCAAAAAAATAATTATTTTAACTTCAATTATATTTAATTTTGGAATAATTTGTTTAAACAGTACTTTGTGATAATACTTCTCAAGTATTTATTTTCGTATTTCCTTCCCAAGGATGGGGGTATCTCATACATGTATTTTCGTATTCTTGTATTTGTATTTCAAGATAATATATTTCAAGTCTTATTTAGAGAATATATATAAACTTACTTTTATCCAAAACAATGTATTTCAAAGAAATATATATTTTTTCCCAAAAATTATATATCTTCCAAATATTCTAAGAAAATACATTTTTACTTCCAAAAATAACATATTTTCTCCTTGTCGAAAATATGATATACTTTGTAATGATAATAAAAATCATATTCTCATTTCTTTCGTATTCCAAAATAATATTTACCAAAAATATATCCATAACGGTATTTTTTGGAATATTTTGTAAGTTACGTTCTTGCGTTCGGTTTCACAATATTATGTGTGTAACATATATATGTATTCCTTGTGCTTTTTTTGGTAATATTTTGGATTGTAAATTCTTGGTACTTTGTTAAGTTATATTACTTTAAATCCTAAAATAATATAACTACCACACAAGGTATACAAATAATCACACACAATGCGTCTTTAATGTAAATATATATTCTAAATACATATTTATCCATTTTTATTTATAAAAACCAACCTCCAATACTTGTATTTTTGTAACAAATTCTATGGCAAGGTTTATATTGAAAACGATTGTTAAAACACACTTGTAAATACTTGTTAGAAAATATTTTTCTAAGTGTTTATATTTTTAGAAAATTTTGCCATAGTTTCCCCTAAAAATGGAGGTGTCCATGCTATCAAAGCATATCATTTTCTTTTTAAAATCATCACAAACAATCAACAATTAACCCTAGTCAACTTACACTTACCAAGTGTCCAAAACTATACAATTTACATAACAACATGAACTTGATCTTTCACAAAAACTTGTAGTAACTTGGTGGTGTTTTTAGTTGGTTTAGTTACCCTTTAAAGTGTGTTTATTTCTTTAAAAATCTCATTCTTGAAAGATTTGAGTGTTTACAACTTGTTTGATGATTTTTTCAAAAATCATTCTTTTGAATTTTTCTTGTAAACAAAGTGTTCTTATGCTTGTTTCAACACTAGAAACATGATTGGTTCTTTGTGAAACAATGTTCATGTAAATATTTGTGATTTAGCTTGGTTTCTTTGGTAAACTATTTTAGAAATCATCCACTCACAAGACTTGTATTTTGTTTAAATCATCATTACATGAAAACAACTTTTATTATTCAAGTTCATGTAAACATAAGGCATGATGATCTTGGTCTTTCACAAGATCATCACATTAACTTACTAGATCATGTGTTTAATCACAATCTAGTTGGTTCCATATGATGTCTAACATCACTAACACTAATAATCAACCAACAAGAAGCAAATAGTCACAAATCAACAAGTATTCATGTGTTTATAAGCTTATATTAGAGATTCATGAATATGTCTTTTAGTGTTCATCAAGTTTATCAATGTATATCATCTTTTAACCAACAATATATGAAGTTACAAGAGTTCATAAGAGCCTTACTACTAGCACAAGGCTAGGGAAGAACACAAGATGATGGTGATGACAAAAGTGTTGGATAAAAGCAATCGGGTGAGGTCCTTCAAGATCCACAAGCACCAAACTTCCTTAATCACCTCCTTTCACCTTGAAATGAACTTGGAATGAATGGATGGTGGATGACAGGTGGTGGTGGGTGTGTGCTTGTTCTCGGCCGAGAATAAGGAGGAGAGGGAGAGAAAGATGAAGTGTGTTTGTGTGTGAGAGATTAAGGACTCCATATCTTCTTATAACCATCTAATGGTATTAACCATTGTATTTTATGTTCTTGATAGTACAAGCATGATCCTTTGCAAATCCAAGAAAGATCAAATGAAGATTTAAGGAAATCTTGTAAAGATTATGGTGGGGGCATCCTCATAACCGTCCATATGGATGGGGGGGGGGGGGGGTCTTGGTTAGTTTTTAATGGGTAGTTAAGTGATTGAGTTAGATTTCAAGTATAGTGTTTAAGCATATCATGTGTTATGTAGTGTGTTAGGGTGTTCGGGGATCATAACTAGCTCAGAAACCTTAAAACAATTTCTCTTGTATAATTTTGGTGTTTCGGGTAGTGTCTGGTTGTTCGGTTAGATACCGGTTCGTTAAAGTGTCAAACTATTCCGTTTAGTGTTCTTTAAGTACCCTTTTGTGACACTTTTAATTCCCGACACTTAGGAAAGCATTCAGGACCATTTAGTCATATTTTTGCATGTAACTAGCTTGTTAAAAAGCTGAATTTATGCTGAATTATGCAGAATTCTACACTTTATGTGGGTTTTAGGCACTTTCCGGCACTTTAACTATCACCTAGAAAAGCAGTTTTGTGGTCCTTACTTCCCTACACACTATACTAGTGTAGAATTTAGTCTTTGGCTCATATTGGGTCTCAAAACACTGTCTGTCTATGTACTGAACCCCGTCAGCATATTCCTGTTTTATCCGTTAACTGTGCTAACTGTGCTTTGTGCATCATGTATGTCAATATAGTTTGTATGTGATAATGATGTGACATTATGTAATATGTGATGCACATGTAAGTATGATGCAGTTGTCACATTGGTGAGGACGAGTTGCAGGTCCAATTTGTTTCAGATTAGGTTAGTGGATCTTTAATCATGTTCTGATTTGGGGAAGTTTTGAACTCGAAGATATGTTGTTTTCGTTTTCTGGTGGTGGTGCTGTTATTGATGCAAGCGTCTAACATCGCCGTTGTTAGAGATGTGTGATTAAATATATAATTATTATAATATTTAATCTTGTAGCCATTATAATCATTTATATTATATAGATCAAAATATATTAATAACCTATTAATAATTAGTTGGTAATTGTTGATGGACCATATTACCCTTATTAACTAATTAGGTTTCCTCTTGGGTGTATATATATAAGGAGATTATTAGAGAGTTTAAGTGTTAGACAATTACAAAATTCACACAACCCTAATAACATCAATTCGTCTCTCTCTCCATAACCGAAACCAACCCTTGTTTCGGTTTCATCACCATCATAATCTTACACCCTAAGGAGAAACCAGATCATCCTGACAAGCATGTCAAACTCAATGGCTGCATCTCTGACTGGATTCTCTGCTGTAACAGGTATGTTATTCATATTTTCCATTATGTTTAAACAGAACTGATCAACAAGAGAAATTGAGAATTTTGTTAGAAGAAGCGAAAATCAGAGGTGAGGAGGTAGGATGTGGAGGACCAGAGGTGGTGGCCGGCTATCGGAGGTAGGAGTAGTGGCTGAGGTGGTCTGGAGGTGGTTAGTGGTGGTGGTTATTCAGTGGAGGAGATGAGATGGTGGTGGTGGTTTAAGAAAGAAGAAGAAGGGAGTGGGGTGGGGTGGGAGAACAAGAAAATGACCAAACTACCCTCACATGCCGAGCACATGGGGTGTTTTAAGAAATTTAACAGAGGTTAGGTCAGGGGATCAACCGAGTTCATTTTTGACAACTTTTGGGACCATGCGTGTAATTAGTAAACCACTAGGATCAAGTATGAATTTTTTTGCAAACCACAGGGACCAACCAAACATTTAACTCTTAAAACTCTAAATATAATTTCATATATTAAAATAATTCGACTCCAGCATCTTATGCCCAATTTTTTCTTGACACGTGGAAAAAAAGACATGGCTCAATTTGAATGTTAAGTTATCTAATTGTGACAAAAACAACACTAGTAACCTAACTAGAACACTTTTAAAACTTGGTTACTAGTCTGTGAAATTTTCGATTGGTTGGAAGGGGTTGAGACCCACCATTAATTCCCTCACCCTCCCACCTCTCTCCTCTTCAAACACTCGGTGAATACTCACCGATCAAGTCCCTCACCAGTCACCGGAGAGATGTCACCGAAGGGGTGGCAATGGTTCCCCGTGCGGCAACCCAACACCCCGCATCCACTCCCCGATATCACTCCACCCCCCTTATATTTAGCTTTTTTACTAGCCAGTACATACATCCTTTTGATCCTACTTCTAAATTTATATATTTTGTCCTTTACGGGACTTAACCTTATAACAAAAGACACATTTTTTCCACACATTGATACCACTAGTCTAGAAATAGAAATCTGTTGATATTTTGTCCTTGTATTTAGCACTAACTAGAAACGTTTTGTTGGTGTATCATGACAAGTTTTGAAAGCATGTGTTTTTTTACCACCGTGATGAAAATTTGATTTATGTCGAATTTTACAGTTTAGTTTAAGTTTATAACTTTTATTTGTAGGAGCAATTTCGTGTATTCTTGTAAATTTGTATAGTATAAAAAATATATAATCACATATACACGTTCAAAATGCTCTAATTATTTTACAATACAACCTAACCCCTATAACATTCTACTTCACATCACAAAACACACGTCACTTGTGACCTAAACCCTAAAGCTAAAGCAAATGGAAATCCAAAACAATCGCCAAAATCAGTCATCCCCACCACTTCAAGTTATATTCTGGTAACAGGGATCACAATTTTTTTATTTGGGGAGGTGAACAAAAGGATACAATGGCATGATGAACATAACTATAGTTAATTAATGATATAATCTTTCATTGTGCAAATATAATATCATGTACGTTTTAAAAATCGATGACATAAATCTTGAGTTGTTTCATTATGATAAACTAATAGTTTGGTGTGACAAAGCGTTTTGGACACATTTAACATTTTTTGACACATTAAAATAAACTAGAGGAGAATCCACACGATGTGGCAGAGAAAAAAATAATTAGGTTGATCCAGCTAAACTTGGATTTTAGTTGTATTGTGCTCAACCCGTATAGACCGCTTAGCTCGAATTCAAATTGAGTTGGCTTAGTTCGAGCTCAAAATCGAGCTATTTTGAAGCTTGAGCTCAACTCAAATAAATTTCGAGTAAACTCAACTTGGCTTGATTTAGCTCAATTAAGTTATGAGCCATAGCCATAACTAAAACCAACATTTTTGGTTCGGTTCACTTTTAAACCAGCATATTGATTATTAATAATAGACCCATTCACCAAGAAAAAAAGTAAAACTAAATAGGCCAAAGGCCCCATTGGCACAATTAAACAAAGCTGTCATACAATTTTGTTGAGTTACTCTTCACTATTTATAAGGTTTTTCTTTTGGTAATGTTTGTTTAGGCAAACGACCTGGGACAATATATGTTTTTATAAAGTTTAATATATAGGTTAAGTAGAATGATTGAAAGGTAATTTCACTATCATTCTAAGATTTTAACCTTCTTTAAGTGTTTTAATATGGTGGTTATATAGTTCGTCATGCAGTGTAAACATAGTTGTAAGAATCGCTAAGCACTAGTCGGTCGATGGAGTACCAACTAGCGTTTAATCGGGATTAGTCATGATTAATCGGGATTAACCGGATTGAGATTTTTATATATGATTTTTTACTTTTATACATGTATATACACATTTTTATATGATTTTTTTTTAAAGTAGACATGCTTTAAACCCTTCTCTACCCATTTTTTTTTAGTATACAAGATTAATCGTTGGAATATGAAGGTTTTGGCCGACTTTCCGACTAGTATCAGTGTACGGATACAAATCTCGATGTCTTACCCTCCCTTTTCGAGAACCTGATCGGAATCTCGCTGGAATAGCCTATATCCGACCAACTAGGGCCGATTTTGGCCAACTAGGGTCAATTTCTGGCTGACTAGAACCGATTTTCCGGCCGACTAGAGCTGAATAGGGTCGACGCTGACCGATTAGGACCGACTAGCGATTAATCATGATTTTTCCAACGCTCTGCGTATATATAATTTAGTTAAATATATTATATGCTCTGCGTATATATATAATAAAAAAAAATAGAAAGTTTATTATGTTTTTTTAACGAATAGAAAGTTTATTATGTTTTTTTTCAACAAGTTTGTGAGCTTATCCGTCGACACAAACCAACACACTCAAGTTTGTCTGATACGAACCAACGGATAGAAAGTTTATTATGTTTTTTTTTTCAACAAGTCTGTGAGCTTATCCGTCGTCACAAACGAACCCACTCAAGTTTGTCTGATACGAACCCAAATAAGGCAGCAGTCGTGGTTTTGTCGCACGTCGCAAGCCATACTAACGTTTGGGCCCTCCATTATAAATGCTCTAATAAGCACCATAGCACTAGAGTATTTACTAAAACAACTTTGAATTGAAAAACATTATCTATCAACTTGGTTGAGCCACTATCAACGGGGTGTTTATCATCTAGTTCGGCACAGTTTTGTCATAAATTTTGAGTTGAATCTTTAATTATGGTTTTGAACCGATTCGGTTGTTTGGGTCTGCTGGACCAACCAAAGATATTTGAGCTTATATATATATATATATATATATATATATAGGGGACCGCTAGAATGAGAACCACCCCGAGTTATGAGAACCGCGAGAACCACACCGTACGGGGCGAGGTGGACCAATTTTTTTTTCGAAAACGTAGATTAGTGTATCACAAACACAATCGTAAAAAAAAAAAATTAAAAAAAAAAACGTCGTGTGGGTAGTTTTTTACACCACAAAAACGTGGTTTACGAGTTCCGTAAAACTCGTAAACCACGTTTTTGTGGTGTAAAAAACTACCCACACGGCGTTTTTTTAAATTTTTTTTTTTACGAATGTGTTTCTAATACATGCACCTACGTTTTCGAAAAAAAAAATTGGTCCACTTCGCCCCGTACGGTGTGGTTCTCGCGGTTCTCATAACTCGGGGTGGTTCTCATTCTAGCGGTCCCCTATATAGGGGACCGCTATAGGGGACCGCTAGAATGAGAACCACCCCGAGTTATGAGAACCGCGAGAACCACACCGTACAGGGCGAGGTGGACCAATTTTTTTTTCGAAAACGTAGATTAGTGTATCACAAACACAATCGTAAAAAAAAAATAAAAAAAAAACGCCGTGTGGGTAGTTTTTTACACCACAAAAACGTGGTTTACGAGTTACGTAAATTTACGGAACTCGTAAACCACGTTTTTGTGGTGTAAAAAACTACCCACACGACGTTTTTTTTTTTAAATTTTTTTTACGATTGTGTTTGTGATACACTAATCTACGTTTTCGAAAAAAAAAATTGGTCCACCTCGCCCGGAATCAAGTGGTTCTCGCGGTTCTCATAACTCGGGGTGATTCTCATTCTAGCGGTCCCCTATATATATATATATATATATATATATATATATATATATATATATATATATATATATATATATATTTTAAATATTCAATTCATAAATGATAAATATAAATCTATCCTATTACACACATATTAATAATTGAAGGTTTTGAACAGTAACTAGGGGTATTTTAGGAACTTCAATATAAATTACACGTTGCAGCTTTCAATACCTCCACCATTTCATATGCCTCCAAATTGCTTTATCATGAATGTTTTTTAGGGTTCCGTCGTATATGGGGATACGCCAAAAGTTCTTCGCTACATGGTTAGTTGCATCTCTCAATTTTGTTTCATGATCATGAAATCTGTTTTGTTTTTACGCTTTTCTATGACCTAATTTTGCTGAAAACTGGATCGTTTTGTTTGAACTTTTAAGTGAAGGAACGGATGTAGAGACAAGCATAGTCACGGCCATGTGAAGTTCGTGTGGTGCTCCAACTACGGCAAGTGTTACCCTATGGTCATTCTGTTTTTATCTTTACTTTGTTATATGTGTTGTTACAATCCAAATTGTTAAATCTAGAAGGATTCAGGTGTAGAATTGTTCCGTTCGGAACAAGACTCATTTTAATTATCACAGTGTGTGCTTTTTCTGCAATTGTTGGATCATATTGGTGCCTTTCCTGATTCACAGATTTATTTATACACTTTGATCTAATGTGTGCATCAGATTGTAGTTAAGTTAAATATATAAACCCACTGAAATTTGAGTAGAGTAATTGATTGTTTAAATAGAATCACAAAAAAAAAAAAAAAAATCATGTGAGTAGAGTAATTGATTGTTTAAAATTTTTAAACGGTCGACCCGAAACACGACATGATTTTAAATGGGTTCGACACGAATATATATATGGGTCGGGTTAGAGTAGAAGAACTCAACCCGAAACCCATCAACCTGACATAATTGACACCCTTGTCTATGAACATTGCACTTATTAGACTTCGTAAACAAGGACACATGAAAAATTCATATCAGTTTCTAGCAAGAATGCATGATGATTCATTAATTCTAGCACTATAGCATTGAATTATCTGCAAATTAGAAACTTATATAAAGCTGTGATTAGGGGTGTGAATTTCTGACACGACCCGAAAACCCGGCACGAACCTAACACGAAATTCCCCGGTTTAGGTTTAGTCTAAGCGTGTTCGGGTCAGCTTCAGGTTGAACCCACGAACACGTTTAGGTTAGCGGGTCGAGTTCGGGTCAACCTGGTTGGGTTTGCGGGTTGACCCGTTTAACACACATATGCTATAGTATATTTTTTTACAATATATTTTATATCATAAATAAAATGTGGCGTGTATTTTATGCCATGATTATAACTTAAAATGAGAAATTAACAGAGATTTTAAAATTTAAATATGCTATTATTATATACATTTGTGTTTTTTAAGTAAATATTAATTTTAATATATCAATTTCAGTAAAAAAATTAAAAAATTCGGGTTAAAAGGGTCGTGTTCGGGTGAATATGTATGATATGATTTTCGGGTTCGGGTCGGGTTCAACCCGCCAACCCGTGAACACGACCCGTTTAACACCCCTAGCTATGATTATATGTTAACAGAATCTTAGATTGAATGCAATTTCTTTTTCTTTAGTGTCCTTAAATGCGGAACATTTTGAGGGGATGTGTGTCGATTTTACCAAGTTTCTCAATCAGAGGTTCTCACTAACTCACAGGTACTAATTTCACATTAACATTTGTTCATTAATTGGCGCAAAACTACAGCTAGACATTTTGACCCGTTTACTTAAAAATGGGTCGGTTTGTGTTGTGTTCAATTTCAAACAGGTCATATAATTATAACATGTCAAACAGGTTGAAAAATACATACAACCTTCTTAAATTTGAATTGTTTCTATTTAAGATTTTGTTTAATAACGCATTAGTTAATAATGCAGTAAATAGTTTTTCTGGGTCAACCTGACTGAAACAACCCCCCCCCCCCAACCAACCCATCTCGCAACTCTTTAATTCGACAAGCCGATTTTAATGTTAAAGCACCCTCATGGGACCCACGGAGATTCCTTCTCAATATGCTGAAATAATAAAAAATCCGACTACACACTATGCTTTCAGTGCTAACTTATGCATCCCAAGGTGAGTTATTTACATTTTACAATCCCGTCTTATCGATCTCAATCTTAACCGTCGATCTAATGATCTGACCCTGATAACGCTGTTTGATGGGCGGTAGTTGATGCTTTTTGGAAGGGTTTTGACCGATGGGCGGGTCAACTCTTGAGTCAAATGTGACTTATCGGATAATCTTAGCATGACTGCCGATGCTCTGGTAGATTGGTTACAAGTAGTTACATAATTGCTTTATTATCTAACATTGTTTTGGCTGAATAAATGTAATATTTACAAGATCTTTTTTCTTTTTTTTTTCTACTCAGCTAACAAGTGAGCCGCACATGTCAAATGGAAAGTTTAACATCGACTATAAGGTAACTTATATATCTTGTAGGCTCTTTATAACACATACATTATGCATGTTGGCTTTTATTTTATTTTTATTAGTTATATCATATGTCACGAAGCAACCATTTCGTCGGGTCCTTTATATGTTTCAGATTGCCAAGTAAATGAATATGTATTTTCCTTTTGTGATAGTATTTAATTAATTAATTTAAGAAAAACGAGTTGACTCGAGTTATACATAAGTTGAGTAAGAAAACATAGTTTCAACCTCGAGCCCATGTTAGATTTGGTTTACCTTAGCTCTTTCGTTGAACACACTACTCATATGTAATTATAAACTTTTCTTACACAAAATAACAAAAACGTAAAAATAATTTATGTTTTACGTAGTGTCTTACTCAAATCTTTATGGGCTTGCATTGCACTCTTGCAGATGCCATCCCTACTAGAAAAGCAATGTACTTGCAAATATATATTGCAGAAAATGGATGCACCAGATGTTTTGCAACGACAGGCTATGTTGGATGGACTTCATAAGTTTGGTACTTGGGTTTTTATTTAGTTTTTGTCGAGTTGAGCATCTACCGGATGCACATAGAGTCACATGACATGATGTCAAACCTCTATACAAATGGCTCCATGCCACTCATCATATAATCAAAATACCTTTCCCTTTCTTTCTTTATTTGTAAACAAGAAAGCTTTAAGATATAGATATTCAATCATGGTTATACTTTTTTATTAGGAATGGCATTCCACCCTATAGACGGCACATTGCGTTATTATTGATGGAAGCTATCTGGACAGCAAACATTCAGGACTGCATTCGTGGGAAGTTATAGCCGGTAATGGGTGCAGGGTACCACATAATTCATCACACCACTAATCACTATAGCTAAGTTTATAGGTCACCTTAAGCTCTTTTTGCTCAAAAAGTCATGATTGTACACATGTTTGTTTTAGTTGATTTGTCATGTTGGCAGTTGGTATGCAAATGAGTCTCTTAACTGCAGCTAATGAATAATATCGGTAATCATGTTCCTGGCAAATAGCTCTATTTAGCTACTCTTGGTGAATTGTGTTAGTAATCATCTTCATGAAGCGCGGCGCAACGCGCACGCGGGATAATATCTAGTTCTAATAAATAAAGAACTTGGGTTGACACATGGCACCCTTGACAATCCAGAAATTTAGTGGGAAAATTTAATAGAATTTTCATATTTATTGTTCAATAATCTAACTAGCGGTAAGACCCGTGTGCACACGGGTCGTTTCTTAGAAAACCATGCATAACAAATATAAACGATGAGTATAGTTATATTTATATAGACTTATAAATAAAATAAATAAATAAGTCAGTCGTTAAATATTTAAAGTTTAGAGTATAAAAACTTAAAGTTTAGATTGTGATGAGTCTTGTTTTTCTTCCATAAATGTCTGAAGAACCATTTTGATGATGTATTCTTCTTGAGCCTTGTCTTCTTTTGTTAATTCATCCATCTGCTTTTCTTTCATTCTTTGATAAAGGATGCTAGCATGTGGAGCAGTGGGTCTCCTGATAATCAGGCTTTTTAGGAGCAGTGAAATCTCTCTTCATTAACTCTTCCAAATTTTTGTAGGTAGCTAATACCTTTTCTTCTCTCCACCTTGTAACCTGGTTCCTTAACCCATAATCAGCAGTTATCAGCTCTTCTTTCATTCTTTTCAGTTTCAAGGTCCTTTCTGGCACATTTTTCTTGTAATTGCCCAAACTGGAAGAGTTTGCTTTACCTTGTCTTGAATCATCTTTTGAATTCTAGCTGTCTCGTCTTGCAGTTCACTGATGGTCCATTCTTTGTATTGATACTTTTCTGCCCTGTACTTCTTGTATGCCATTATGTATTCAAGATAGTCATTTCTCATGCTTTCATCATCTTTTTCTGATAATTTCTGACAAAAGACTTTTGAGAACTGCTCTAAAGTTCTAACTTTGGTGAGCAGGTAATGATAATTTCTTTGAATCTCTTTGTCAGACTTTCCCTCTGTATCTCTTTTAGATATATCATCTGCTTGTTGGGCCTTTATTTTGAGATATTCTTCTATATTTCTTGGCAAGGGACAACCTTGAACAGATGGGAGTTTCCTCTTTTCAGGATCATCTTCAGAGTAGAAGGATTTGATTTCCTCCCTGATTGCTGGAAGATCTAGAGGATATTGTACTCCTGCAGGGCCAATGACAGTGTTTTGATTGAAGGATTGAACTGAAGATAATGGAACAGGGTTTGGAATGGTGACAAGGGACAGTGGTTGTGTAGATGTTAGAGTTGGGGAAGTGTCATCTTCCAGTACAATGTTTGTTATCTTTCTCCTTTTGTGCTTTGGAGAAGTTGGTGGTGTATTTGTGGGTTGAGTGGCAGTGATTGAAGTAGTTGGTATCTGAGTAACAGCTGTTGAAACAACTGGTGTTTCAACCACTGTTGTCACTACAACAGTTGATGTGTCAACTGTTGTTTTCTGCTTTTTGGAAGGTAGTTTTTGTGGTGGTGATATTGTTTTTGGTATGGCAGTGGATTGAGTGTGGGTTGATGTAGCAGTGATGGCAGTTGTTGAGATAACATCTGTTGGTTTGGAGGTTTGATGAGAGGAAATTTTGGGGATTTGAGGAGTTTGTTTGGTGGTTTTGGAAGGTGTGGTTTTGGGTTGGCTTACTTTTCTGGTAGGATGTCTTCTTTTAGGTTTAGAGGTACCCTGCTCTTCTTTTCCATTAAAACTTTCTTCTCCTCCTCAAACCTTTTAGACCCTTTTATTTCCATTGACTCTTTCATGTTTGCCTTTAATGCAACAAATGCATTTTGAGTCTCATCAACCTTTTTGGAACCATCTGGCCTTGGGATTTCTACCACAAGTATGGACATTCGTTCTGGTGGGATGTATAAACCGTCTTCTTTTCCCTTCTTCCCTTTAGTTTTCTCCCACTTTTTGACATCATCAGGATTTTCAACATAGATGATTGAAGGAGGAGCAGTGCCAGTGGTTTGAAGTAGATGAGCTTTAATGGCTTTGATACCTGCTTGAGTATCTTCATATCTAGCTTCCATGACATTTCTGACCATTTGAAGTTGAACTTCATGCTGTTGATCTGCATATTGTCTTTGTTTGTGAAGCCGATGTTGAAACAGATGCCATAGCTCAGCAGGGGATGGAGCAGATGTTGCAGATGGTGCAGTAGTGGGTGTAGCCTTTTGAGCTTGTAACAACTGTTGCAGCATAGTTTTGATTTCTGCAACAGATGTGTCAAGTTTATCAACCCTCTCCGTCAATTCTTTGTATTTTAAACCATCACCCAAGTTAATAGGATCATCTGATTTCCCACCAGTGGTGGTTGTATCAGTGGTTGACTTAGGAAAAGTTTCCCAAAAATCATCCACTGATGCCCCTTGTTCTCGGTACTGGGGACTTCTTTCTTCAGCAGAGCTTACCATTTTAAGGTCACCAGTGTATAATGGAAACACACCAGTGGACACTATGGTTCCCAAAGAAGAAATTGCCTTCAAGGGAGTCTCACTAATGAAACTACTGTCCAGGTGTAAACCAGTGGGTCCAACACCTGTAGTAGCTGCTCCACTTGAACTACTGACAGGAATTACTTGTAATTCCTGCAGTGTAGCCTCCTCAACTGTTGGTGGGTTAGCAGAGATAGAGACACCAGACTCAGTCACTTTTGGTATATTCTCATTGACAAGTGATTGAGAAGAACTGATTTTTATCTGGGCAATATCAAGTGCATCCAACAGAGGCATCATTGATAGTGGGAGTTGGGCAGTAAAGATAGGGGTAGAAAGAGAATTTGCCCCGAGAGCTGGGCTATCGAAGATAGATTCAAGTGAATCCATTCCTTCATATTGTGGTGTCCCTGTTGATACAACCTGATCCTTTTGAGAGGATGCATGAGGAGTTTTAGGCTCAGGTTGAGATCTTTCTTCCATCTGCTGTGAGGAAGTAGCAGCAGTGGTTTCAGGTGACTTTTGTGTTGTCACATGTGTTACCTCTGGGATCTCATCTTCCAGAGTCACCTTTTTGGTGGGTTTGGGGGGGCTTTTGGATTGTTTTCTTTTTGGTGTGGGTTTCACAGCAGGGGTTTTGCTTCTGTGATCACCAGGAACAGTGGGCTCAACAGCAGGGGCCTGAGGAGCAGTTGTTGCTGCTAAATTCCGCTCAGGTACCTCTGTTTGTGTTTTTGAAAGTTTTGACAGCCTTGTGAATGTTCCAGAAGTTAGACTATTTATTTGAATAGGATTTCCTTGGATAAGCACATGTGCATTATCCTTTGAAAATTTCTTTTGAAGATAAAAACTTAAAAACCTTGGAAACAATAAAAATGATTTTTATTAACATTCTTAACCATATCATTGAAAATCTCCTAAGAGTAGTTAAAATTTTCTTCATCCATGATAGCATAGCCCAGGTATTGGATTTTCAATGGTATTTAATTAAAAGTTGTTTTATTTGACACACACATGAGGAGGGTATGGAATAAAAACCTCGGAGCGGGTGGAAAACTGCCCTTTTGTAAAGTATCCTTTTTCATTTCTTCTTCATACCCTCTCTCAATGAAATCAATTTGGTACTATGTTTTTGGGAAAGAGCTTTTATCTGTAAGATCATTGATTTCAAAAACCTCTGAAATGGTTTGAGGTGTGTTGACCACTGGAATTCCCCTTATTGATGAAGTAATAGCTAAGGTCTTTTTGTCCTTAGTTTCAAGCTTTGCATTTTTCCAGAACTCTCGTTGGGTATCTAGGTATATGGTTTCATTGCAGGTTAACAAAGTTTTGTACTTTGAAGATGAAAGTGCATCAATCACGAAATGAAAACCTGTGTTTTGACTTGTTTTTACAAGTGTACACACGCAGTTATGACGGGTTTTGAATGGAAGATCCATGATAAATCAAAGGTAGTTAAGAACGAAGGAAGAAGATGAGTGATTTGAGAGAATTTGATGAAAACTGCTTTTGAAAGGAATTTTGAATTCGACTCGACAGTCAAAACCCTGTTTGGGGTTTTGATCAGGGTTTTATAGGTGGAAAAAGTGAATGCTGACGTGGCAGCGGTTACAAAAGATCCGACGGCTAATTACTGTCCATGTGAGAACCTCTGATGAATAATGGATGACAGTTGTTAGGAAACCACTGATGAATCAATATCAGTAGTTTACAGTGCTGAAAATGAAAACAGTAACTGACTATAACTATCAGTGGATAGCCTATCAGTGGATTAAAACACTGACCTTTAACAACAGCCATTATATAAAAGGTGGTTCAAGCATGTTCCTTCTCTAAAAAACAATATTTTAACCCATCAGTCGTTTCAATCCCCTTCAACCTCCACAAAACACTATTTTAACCCAACACTGATTTTAAACCACCATTTTAACCAAACAGCGGTTTCAACCGCAGTTTTCTCAACAGTAGTTCCAAACATCTGCTTTCATCCATCTGTTGACCAAAGTCAACAGATGTACCAACCACTGTTTTATTTTCAAACATCTGTTCCCAATAACAGAGCTTTGATCATTTAAACATACCTTTGCCAATATTACAATGCTGAAAATGAAAACAGTAGCTGACTATAACTATCAGTGGATTAAAACACTGAGCTTTAACAACAGTTATTATATAAACACTGATTCAAGCATCTTCCTTCTCCAAAAAATAATATTTTAACCCATCAGTCATTTCAATCCCCTTCAACCTCCACAAAACACTATTTTAACCCAACAATGGTTTTAAGCCATCATTTTAACCAAACAACGGTTTCAACCACAGTTTTCTCAACAGTAGTTCCAAACATCTGTTTTCATCCATCTGTTGACCAAAGTCAACAGATGTATCAACCACTGTTTTATTTTCAAACATCTGTTCCCAATAACAAAACTTTGATCATTTAAACATACCTTTGCCAATATTACAAGCTTTTACACTCTCAACCCTAAATATTTATTTACTTAATTTAAATAACAAACATGGTTAATAATTTTAACACAACTAATTATATAAAAACTACAAGTGTCAAACAGAGGTAACTATATAATAAACAAAGTTTAAAACAGCAAACAACAATCAATAGAATACAACATACTAATTCCAAATCAATGCGCGAAACAGCATACAAAGTTCATCCATCTGTTAGTCAACAGATGTATCAACCACTGTTTTATTTTCAAACATCTGTTCCCAATAACAGAGTTTTGATCATTTAAACAGACATTTGCCAGTATTACAAGCTTTTACACTCTCAAACATAAATATTCATTTACTTAATTTAAATAAATATTCATTTACTTAATATAAAAACTACAATTGACAAAACAGCAAACAACATTCAATAAAATACAGCATACTAATTCCTAATCAATTGGTGAAACAATAGTCTTGATAAATATAGCTCCTTTCGGACCATTGTAGTTGTCAACATGTTGGAGGTATTTCAGAAGTTCGTTGTTCAGATCAACACTTCAATCATATCCCCCCAGATGCTTGTTATCAGCCACTTGTTGTCTCCAATTATATTAGTCCTTCGGCGCCTATCTACATAATCAACTGTGACAACCCAAACTTTCAAGGTCTTTCCTAGACACGTTACTTATTTCACACCGGTGTTTTCTTTATTTGTTTGCATTGTATTTGTGCATATTTGGCATATGAATGATTATTGCGATATTGTTTGGTCTTATGATTATTGAATATGATTAAGGTATTGAAACTTATTAACTGCACACTCGACGAAACACGGGATCCTTGTCACAAACCCCTACTCGACGAAACACTAGATGTTTCGCCATCAACATCATGACGAAAGATGGCCTTTCGTTAAGGCCCTGATTCGCCAAAATGGGCTTTCGGCCCAAGTGAGACCCCAACGTTATATTAACCTTACACCCGCATAACAATACGTACGATCATAATCGGCGAAACCCTACACTCTCCTTCCTCTCCCTTGCACGCGGCGACAGTCCCCATCCCTCTTGAAAGTTCTTTCTAGTCCCATCTCGCATCCGGTTAGTGCACGATCACTAGACATAACCTGTTTGTTGTGTAGATTGGTATAATCATCTTCACATGATTGTGTATGTTATGATTGATCTGATTGATATGAATCATAGTTGATATGAATATGGTTAGGATCGGTTACGAATCTGATAAGTTTCATCGAATTCAAAATTAGGGTTGTTTGGAATATTTGGTTAATAATCACAGAACTTAAACTGTTAATGATTGGTGTGAATAAGAACAATGTTGTCTATGCATGATCTGATTGGTTATGGTCTTCAGTGTCATATTTAGGGTTAAAGATTATTGATGGTTGAATTATGTACATTAAATTAATGATGTAAACTGTGGAGCATGAACCGTAACCGTTAGAAACATAACGTTTGATCCGATTTGGGAATTGATAAACTTGTTTGCTGAAATCATGGGTGTTTGTTATTAAGGAAATATTGTAACTGTTAGAAGGACGACGAAGGTCCCTCCCCATGAAACACCCTATCGAAGAAACACACTAGTCTTTCGCCACCCACCATGTCGACGAAACACCCTAGTGTTTCGTCGTTTGGAGTTTTGCCCGCCAAGTGAGTAGTTCACAACAGACTGTAGTTTAGAGCATGTAAGATAATGAATAACTATGTCACTGTCTGTTAAGGATATCAGTTATGTCTGAGGAAAACATGATTCGCTTTGATTAGCACATTTAACTGTTGAATACTGTTGCGAAACATGTGTGTGAATTGTGGATATGTATGAGTTAGAATGTCTGCTATGTGTCATTCGGAAACTGTTGATTGAATGCACACCATGATTGCAATTTATACGTGAACCTTGTGAATGTAAACTGATATTGCATACGTGAATACCATAGGCTGTGACTGTTTAAGTGTGAATAAGTAACTAGTCATACTGAGCAAACCAAGGTGAGTTCACTTCTCTCAAAACAAGCATGCGTCCGGCGGGGACAATCAAACTGACAAAACTTGTAAACGGATTTTTGTAAACCCATATCCTTGTATGGGATATGAGGCAGTTTTCAAATACCCACATCCTTGTAGGGGATGTGAGGCGGATTTCACATATGCATATCCTTGTAGGGGATATGCAACGGTTTTCAGTAAACGTTAAGGTTGGATAATACACTCACTCTCTATCACATAAGTCCCATCATACTACCGGGTTAGTTACTCATAGGGCAACGGGGTTATTACTTGATAGCGCTATTAGGTTTGGCACCCTCACGACGTACCTGGATAGGATGGGCGTGAACTAATAACGTTAAATCATGACCAATATTTGATAGTGCATTGGGGAAGGGCAAAAAGGGCTGTCTGCGGTATCGAGTTATTATCAACTTAACAAATCATAAATCACTACCTGGTATTAAACGGTTAAAGCAAACTGTGAACTCACCAGCCTGTCTGATACACTTTTTTTGCATGCTTACAGGCCCTTAGGTACACTGTTATGGAACTTGCTGTCTGGGAAGCTGGAGTGGTCATGGGTCGTGGTATTTGGAACGCTTCTCAATGTTGCATTGTTGAACACTTTTATTTAAACAAACTATTATGCTTCCGCTGAACATGTTGATTTTATTAAACGGTGTTTGAATGATACATTTACATTTAATGAAAGGTTTTATTTTATCTTATATGTATATGGTTCAATGTGATTAGTGGCTGGATCCTGGTATGTCACACGCCTCGCGAGGGTTTCCGCTTGTGGTATTTTTGGGGGTGTGACAGTTTGGTATCCGAGCCACTGGTTATTGTGAACTACGTTTTAAAACGTTTTCATAAAACCAGACTATAACCAAACAGTATCGAAAGCGACCATGACACTCAGCTCCAGATTGCAACGTTCGTCCTCTGTCTACTTTATGCATGAGTTGTTTAGTAATCACACACTCACAGCTTGCATGAAACTATATACTAGATACTAGATACCATGATATGAGTACCTGTGCTGCATGTTTTAGTGAAGCCAGATAGTGTGGCACTACCCTTCGACTCTTGTGATTCTAATCTTGTAATGCCTTTCGTGTTGCTATTTGGATGTGGGGGAAACTTTTAGCACGAGTTAAGAGGCACTGAGATAAGCATGCAAATTGCCTTATTATTATGGGTGCACACATAATAATAACGTGAGGTGCATGTGAGTCCCAGTGAGTCTTAATGAGTGCGAGAAGGGTTTCGTCCTGTCGTTTGGTGTAAACTTTGTAGCTTGTAGATGTCAACATGAGATTTGACTCCTACCTTATCTCGAATCTTAACTTGTTCCCTCTCCTTATATAGAATCATGAGCGGATGAGGACATGGACGTGGACACATTGCGATGACTCAGGCTGAGTTAACAAATCTGATTAACACCCGTGTGGCTGAGGCTTTGGCAGCCTATCAAGCTGGTACGATATATGCCAATTATTCATTATTCTTGTGTAGCGTACCCAAATTCTTACCCGTGTATTGTAATTTCTTTCGTCCATAGGTCTCCAAGCGAACCAAAACCAGAACAATCCACCTATGTGTACGTTCATGGATTGCAAGCCCCAAACTTTCAGTGGAGCTGAAGGTCCCGTGGGACTGCTCCGTTGGTTCGAGAAATCCGAATATGTTTTTGCTATATGTAACTGTCCAGAGGGGGACAGGGTGAAGTTTTTTTTGGCACCTTGGAGGATGGTGCTCCGACCTGGTGGAATGCACAGGTGCAGATGTTGGGCGTCGAGATGGTGAACGCGACCACTTGGGATGATTTCAAAGAGTTTATTTAGAAGGAGTACTGCCCTCGGGATGAAATTCAAAAGTTGGAAAACGAGTACTATGACCTGAAGATGGAAGGATCTGAGATTGAGGCTTATACGAAACGGTCTCATTAGCTGGCAAACATGTGTCCTAGTTTATCTCGACCACCATCTCGCAGGATTGAGCTCTACATTAAGGGATTGGCACCATCAATTAAGGGGTTAGTCACTGCAGCGAATCTCGACAACTTACCACGGATTATCAGGCTGGCTCACAAGATTACTGATCAGGAGGTGGAGCGTGGCTCGCTGCCACCCCGTATTGCTGCTACTACCGCTGTCACTGCTACTACCACCGCCCCCACCACCGACAACAAGCGTAAGTGGAACGACACAGATAAGACAGCAAACTCAAACCAATCGCAAAAGAAGCATGATTACCACAACAGCCGCAGTTTTAGTCAATCGTCTTCAATTAACCAGAATCAAAGCCACAGCCAGACTTCTGGTTACGCAAGAAAACAACCAAAGTGTAATGAGTGTGGTTTTCATCACTATAGTCAGTGTAGTCAAGCATGTCAAAGGTGTGACAAGTTGGGTCACATGGCGAAAGATTGCAGAGCTCCACATCCCAAGCAACAACAGCAACAATCTCAGCAGCAGTCACAGAGGCAACAACCCCAACCGAATCGGGGTAATCAGAGGGGATGTTATCAGTGTGGCAGTGAAGGGCATTTCAAGAAGGATTGCCCATAGTTGAACCAGAATGCCAACAATAACAATGGGGTTAACCGCCAGAACAACAACAACAATGCGGGAAACAACAACAATGGGAATAACGGTGGGAATGGCGCTCGCGGTAAGGTGTTCACTATTGGGGCAGGCGATGCAAGGAACGATGGCAACGTTGTGACCGGTACGTTCTCTGTTAATGGTATTATTGCTTCTGTACTATTCGACTCTAGGGCCGACTGGAGTTATGTGTCTTTGGGATTCACTCGTCAGCCAGGGTTAAGTCCTGCGCCTCTTGTAAACAAGCATGTAGTGGAAATAGCTGATGGCAAGTTGATAGAAGCCACACATGTATTCTTAGGGTGTTAACTCGATCTTCTAGGTCAAGTGTTCAACATTGACCTTCTTCCCATCACTCTTGGTAGTTTTGATATAGTCATTGGTATAGATTGGTTGTCCAAACATGGAGCAGACATACTTTGCAAGGAGAAGATCTTGCGTGTACCTCTCCCTAGTGGGGAAACATTATCTGTCCAGGGTCATCGAAGCGGTGCAACTGTCAACATCATTTCATCTATGAAAGCCCAGAAATGGTCACGAAAGGGCTACCCCGCTATTCTTGCGCTTGTTACTGATGCTCGGCCTGAAGAGAGGAAAATCGATGATATACCAGTCGTACGGGAGTTCCCTGACGTTTTTCCCGAGGAACTTCCAGGTTTACCTCCACATCGTCAGGTGGAATTCCAAACTGATCTTACACCAGGAGCAGCTCCGATCGCTCGCGCACCATATCGTCTTGCACCTGGGGAGTTGCAAGAATTGTCCAATCAACTCCAAGAACTGTTGGATAAGGGCTTTATTCGACCCAGTTCTTCGCCTTGGGGAGCCCTGGTGTTGTTTGTAAAGAAGAAAGACGGGTCTTTTCGCATATGTATTGATTACCGCGAACTCAACAAGGTGACGGTCAAGAATCGTTATCCCTTACCTCGCATTGACGACCTGTTCGACCAGTTGCAAGGGTCGAGCTTCTACTCGAAGATTGATCTAAGATCGGGCTATCATCAGATGAGAGTCCGAGAGGAGGATGTCCCAAAAACAGCTTTTCGCACTCGGTATGGCCATTACGAGTTCCTGGTTATGCCATTCGGGTTAACTAACGCACCAGCGGTATTCATGGATCTCATGAACCGCCTATGCAAACCATACCTTGACGATTTTGTCATCGTGTTCATCGATGACATTCTAATCAACTCTAAGAGCAAGGAGGACCACGAACGGCACCTACGTCTTATCTTGGAGCTCCTGAGGAAGGAGTAGCTTTACGCGAAGTTTTGTAAGTGTGACTTCTGGATTCGAGAAGTACACTTCCTCGGCCACATCGTTAACAAAATGGGGATACACGTGGATCCTACTAAGATCGGCTCAATCATGAATTGGGCCGCACCATAGAATCCTTCAGAGGTGCGACAATTTCTTGGACTCGCTGGATACTATCGAAGGTTCATTGAGGGTTTTTCAAAGATCGCGCAACCTCTCACCGCTCTAACACAGAAGGGTGTAGTGTATACCTGGGCAACGAAACAGGAAGACGCTTAGTGCACCGATTTTGTCTTTACCAGAGGGTACCGAAGATTTCGTAGTGTATTGTGACGCCTCTATTCAAGGTCTCGGTTGTGTGTTGATGCAACGTGAGAAAGTTATAGCCTACGCCTCTCGACAGTTAAAGGTCCATGAAAAGAATTACACGACTCACGACTTAGAGTTGGGGGCCGTTGTGTTTGTGCTCAAAATCTAGAGGCATTACTTGTACGGTACTAAATGCACTATTTATACTGACCATAAGAGCCTTCAGTATATTTTCGACCAGAAGGAATTGAATATGCGACAGCGTCGCTGGGTAGAACTCTTAAATGACTATGACTGTGCAATCAAGTATCATCCAGGAAAGGCTAACGTTGTAGCCGATGCCCTTAGTCGAAAGGAAACGAAACCCAAACGTGTTCGCGCCTTGCAGCTCACCATTCACTCAAATCTCCTAAATCAGATACGTTCTGCATAAGCTGAAGTGTTGAAAGAGGAAAACATTGAAGCAGAATACTTAAGGGGCATGGAAAAACGACTTGTAGAAAGATCGGATGGTATTCTCTACTTCATGGAGCGTGTATGGATTCCTTTGTTTGGTAACCTTAGGGAGCTTGTAATGGATGAAGTGCACAAGTCTCGGTACTCTGTCCATCCGGGTTCGGATAAAATGTATCAGGATCTCAAGGTTTTGTACTGGTGGCCGAAGATGAAGGCCCACATTGCAACTTATGTAAGTAAATGTTTGACTTGTTCAAAGGTCAAGGTGGAGTATCAGAAACCCTCGGGCCTACTTCAGCAACCAGAAATACCTATGTGGAAATGGGAGCAAATCTCCATGGATTTTGTCACAGGGCTACCTAGAACTCAAAACGGAAATGACACCATTTGGGTGATCGTTGACCGTCTCACAAAATCTGCACACTTCCTCGCAATCAAAGAAACTGACAAGTTCTCGCATCCGATTTATCAAGGAAGTGGTTTCCAGGCATGGAGTGCCAACCTCAATTATCTCTGATCGAGATCCGCGTTTTACATCCGATTTATGGCAAGCGATGCAAAAATCATTTAGCTCACATCTCGACATGAGCACTGCCTATCACCCTCAAACAGATGGTCAGAGTGAGCGAACCATACAGACATTGGAAGACATGCTGCGATCATGTGTTATCGATTTTGGTAAGGGTTGGGAGAGACATTTACCCTTGGTGGAGTTTTCTTACAATAACAGCTACCATACCAGTATCCAGGCAGCTCCGTTCGAGGCTTTATACGGTCGAAAATGTCGATCTCCTCTCTGCTGGGCTGAAGTGGGTGACAGCCAAATCACAGGCCCGGAGCTTGTGCTCGAAACTTCGGAGAAGATAGTACAAATCAGAAATCGTATGGCGGCGCGCGACCGTCAGAAAAGCTATGCTGACCAGCGTAGGAAACCTTTGGAGTTTACTGTGGGCGATTGCGTTATGTTAAAAGTCTCACCCTGGAAGGGTGTGGTATGTTTTGGGAAACACGGCAAGCTTAATCCGCGTTATGTCGGGCCATTCAAAATTCTGGAACGAGTCGGTAAGGTGGCATACAAGCTCGTGCTACCTGTTGAGTTGGGTAACGTCCATGATGTTTTCCATGTTTCATAGTTAAAGAAGTGTTTATCCGATGAGGCGCTTGTAGTACCGTTTCAAGAGCTTAAAATTCATGACAAGTTGCAATTTATCGAGGAACCAATCGAAATTATGGACCGGGAAGTCAAAGTTCGTAAGAATAGCCGAATTCCAATCGTGAGAGTTCGTTGGAACTCAAGACGTGGACCAGAATTCACGTGGGAACGCGAGGATCAGATGAAGCTCAAGTATCCTCACCTTTTCCCAAAGAAACAATCTAAACCCAGTGCAACTAATGAATTTCAGGACGAAATTCCCCTTTAAGTTGGGGATGATGTGGCACCTGGGGAAAATCCACAGTCATCCTGATTTGACATTTCGTCATTTTCGGAGTAAATCTCAAATTTCAGGACGAAATTTCTTTCAAGTTGGGGATGATGTGACAACCCGAACTTTCAAGGTCTTTCCTCGACACGTTACTTGTTTCACACCGGTGTTTTTGTAATTTGTTTGCATTGTATTTGTGCATGTTTGGCATATGAATGATTACTGTGATATTGTTTCGTCTTATGATTATTGAATATGATTAAGGTATTAAAACTTATTAACTGCACACTCGACGAAACACTGGATCCTTGTCACAAACCCCTAGTCGACGAAACACTAGATGTTTTGCCATAACAACACGACGAAAGATGGTCTTTCGTCAAGGCCCTGATTCGCCGAAATGGGCTTTCGGCCCAAGTGAGACCCCAATGTTATATTAACCTTACACCCGCATAACAATACGTACGATCATAATCGACGGAACGCTAAACTCTACTTCTTCTCCCTTGCACGCGGCGACAATCCCCATCCCTCTCGAAGTTCTTTCTAGTCCCATCTCGCATCCGGTTCGTGCACTAGACATAACCTGTTTGTTGTGTAGATTGGTATAATCATATTCACATGATCGTGTATGTTATGATTGATCTGATTGATATGAATCATAGTTGATATGAATATGGTTAGGATTGGTTACGAATCTGACAAGTTTCATCAAATTCAAAATTAGGGTTGTTTGGAATATTTGGTTAATAATCACAGAGTTGAAACTATTAATGATTGGTGTGAATAAGAACAATGTCGTCTATGCATGATCTGATTGGTTATGGTCTTCAGTGACATGTTTAGGGTTAAAGATTATTGATGGTTGAATTATGTACATTAAATTAATGATGTAAACTGTGGAGCATGAACCGTAACCGTTAGAAACATAAGTTTGATCCGATTTGGGAATTGATAAACTAGTTTGCTGAAATCATGGGTGTTTGTTATTCAGGAAATATTGTAACTGTTAGAAGGACGACGGAGGTCCCTCCCCACGAAACACCCTATCGACGAAACACACTAGTCTTTCGCCACCCACCATGTCGACGAAACACCCTAGTGTTTCGCCGTTTGGAGTTTCGCCGCCCAGTGAGTAGTTCACAACAGGCTGTAGTTTAGAGCATGTAAGATAATGAATAACTATGTCACTGTCTGTTAAGGATATCAGTTATGTCTGAGGAAAACATGATTCTCTTTTATTAGCACATTTAACTGTTGAATACTGTTGCAAAACATGTGTGTGAATTGTGGATACGTATGAGTTGGAATGTTTGCTATGTGTCATTCGGAAACTGTTGATTGAATGCACACCATGATTGTAATTTATACGTGAACCTTGTGAATGTAAACGGATATTGCATACGTGAATACCATAGGCTGTGACTGTTTAAGTGTGAACAAGTAACTAGTCATACAGAGCAAACCAAGGTGAGTTCACTTCTCTCAAAACAAGCATGCGTCCGGTGGGGACAATCAAACTGACAAAACTTGTAAACGGATTTTCGTAAACCCATATCCTTGTAGGGGATATGAGGCGGTTTTCAAATACCCACATCCTTGTAGGGGATGTGAGGCGGATTTCACATACACATATCCTTGCAGGGGATATGCAACGGTTTTCAGTAAACATTATGGTTGGATAATACACTCACTCTTTATCACTTAAGTCCCATCATACTATCGGGTTATTTGCTTGTAGGGCAACGGGGTTATTAGTTGATAGAGTTATTAGGTTTGGCACCCTCACGACGTACCTGGATAGGACGGGTGTGAACTAATAACTTTAAATCATGACCAATGTTTGATAGTGCATTGGGGAAGGGCAAAAAGGGCCGTGTGCGGTATCGAGTTATTATCAACTTAACAAATCATAAATCACTACTTGGTATTAAACGGTTAAAGAAAACTGTGAACTCACCAGCCTGTCTGATACACTTTTTCTGCATGCTTGCAGGCCCTTAGGTACACTGTTTTGGAACTTGCTGTCTGGGAAGCTGGAGTGGTCATGGGTCGTGGTATTTGGAACGCTTCTCAATGTTGCATTGTTGAACACTTTTATTTAAACAAACTATTATGCTTCCGCTGAACATGTTGATTTTATTAAACGGTGTTTGAATGATACATTTACATTTAATGAAAGGTTTTATTTTATCTTATATGTATATGGTTCAATGTGATTAGTGGCTGGATCCTGGTACGTCACACGCCTCGCGGGGGTTTCCGCTTGTGGTATTTTTGGGGGTGGGACATCAACTACACAAGGATTATTGAAAACAAACACCTTCATCCAGCCTTCTTCTTCATATCTGAGCAAATCAGCAGTTAGCTCAGCAGACTTTCCAATAACAATCAAATGCAGCCTCTTTGCGATGGTCAAAAAATGCCCTTGGCAAGGATTGACTACAATACTCTCTGGAAAACGAAGCATTCTGAAAGTCTCACTCAGAACATCAAAAGCAACGACGTTCCTCTCACCTAGTGGATACCAATAATTTGAAACCATAAAATATATGGTTTTATCAGCATAAACTCCTGTAGACCATGAATAACCACTTGAACCTAAATTGTTTACGCTACCGAAATTTATTGTTCTCCATGACTAAAGACGTCGTGAGTAAACACGAGCAGCAACTACATTACGGTAACATCTGATGTTCAGCACTTTCAGATCATTGAACTGATCAAAATAAATTCCACCAGTATCAGAGTTTCAATCATGATTTTAATTGAAGTAGTCATCAGACAAAATATTATAGCGCCTGGTAGTTGGATTCCAAAGAATCAGCTCACAGCAAATCCCTTCATTGCAAACTAACAACAAACCATTAAATGACGATAGAATACGTAAGAAGCTAGGGTGGACATTGTTAGGAAAACTTAAGGTTTTGCTTCTAACAACATCCAAATTACCAGCAACTACGTCGTCAACGACAATTGACGTGTCTTTAAAGGATAGTAGTTTCTTTTGTACTGAATCTCCACTTCGGAGAGCATGCATCATCTGAAATCCATGACTTGACAATTCCCTATAAAAATTATTGGAAAGACATTTGAAACGGCCAATATCTTCTGCAGAGAGCCTTGTGAAAATCTCGTCGACAATCACTTGAAACCCAAATTTTTTCATTTTGCAGTGAACCAATGCGTCTTTGAAAGTAAAAGAAATTGTAATGATAAACAAAAAACTTTTGAAGATGATTGAGTAGATGGATGAAAACGGTAATGATCAAATCCTCTGCCCAATGTATTTTATATACCCAACGAAGGCGGTTATGACTAAATATATCGTCAGACGAAAGAATATGATGCGACACTCGTTAGGCTTTTAATGCATTTCCATGGGAAAAATATAAAATTAAACACGTTATTATAATTACAATTAACCTTTTCATTTACCTATAAGACACCTTTGCCATAAGATAGAACTGATTGAGTGACGTGCATTAATTGCAAAGTACATATCCCAAGGCATTTTGAATTTGAAATTACCCGCAATTTCAAACCACTGCTATGGTATATGTTTGCCAAAGGAAACATCTGCTAAGTTATACTTTCTTGGCTATGGGCAGTAGTTTGCACTCTTGAATGTGGGCCAGACCTTTGACATTTAAATATAGAGCATTAGTTTGAAATTAAATGTATTTTAATTCAGATAAAAAATCTCAGATAAAAAATTGACACATCAGCAATAATCATTTAGTCATAACTCGGATAAAAAATCTATTCATTTGGAATACAAAGATATTGCGAACATCTGTTAAAGCTCTATTAGGCAACAACAGATGTTGGCAACAGTAGCAAGTCAAACAGCCGTTAGATCAGCAGATGATGATTTAGAGCAGATGTTGTCTATACACTAACAGAAATTGATACAAGATCAACATAATCTAATTAAACTCAGAGACAATTTCACTTCTACATCAAAAGTACCGATCTGCAATAATCAGATGATATTAAAAATTACATAATAATACTTATTCAGCTTAAAATTACAACGAAACTTTAAAATCTAACAACACCACCAAGAAATTTACGAACCTAACAGCAAAAAATTAGTGCTTTTAGCTTCAAATTTAGTGCTTTTAACTTTAAACTCCATCAATGTATATCTTCGACAATCGCCATGAACTCCACGGAAGTACTCAATGCATCAACATCAGGTTTCTAGAAACCTGATCTCTCGTGAACAGATCAAGATGCAGTACATGAAAACACTTCTTCAGCTGTTGAAGAGTAGCCCTGTCCTCATATACTTAATCCTTAACTTTGTTCATAAAGAGCTGCTTTAAACCAAACTTTATGCTTCTTTTAATACAAAAAAAGGCAGGAAAGACCATTACTCTAGTAAGATAAAATCTTATCTTACAGCAGTAGCAGATCCTTTCTTGCGTTTAGTAGGAACTACTGCGGCTTCTACATCATCATCATCTGCCCAAAGTCATATGTAATCATCATTTAGTCATAAGCAAAAATTATTTTAAATGTACATTTAAAAATCTTTCTTTGTGTTTAATTTAACCTTATGCTTCTTTTAATACAAACCTATAATAACTCGCAGCAGATTGTATGAATTTTAAACAACTGTGATTAGACTAAAATATAAAGCGAGAACTAGAGTATATCACTTCAAAATTAAAAACTCAAAATTTCAAATTTGGAGTAGCAAAAAACACATACTTTAAACGATGTTGGAACAATGATACTGGAAACAACCATAGAACAATCATCATCATCATCTGCAGCAGATCATTCACAATCATCATTTAGTCATAACTCAGATAACAAAATTTAGTAAAAATCAAAAACAAAAACACATACCATGATCAAGGCAAACCACATATCCCCAAAAAATTTTCTGAAAGTGGGTCAGAGAGAGCTTCAGTTTTCTCTTATCCTTTATGAACAAATGCCGAGTATTGAGAAGAAGAGATTTGAGGGAGAGATACATTACAAATGTGGTTTGAAAATACAAAAGAAGAGAACACGTTTATATAAGAAGATGATTGACACAAGTGAGTGACATGCATTAATTGAAAATTACATATCCCCATGCATTTTGAATTTCAAATTACCCGCAATTTCAAAACATCTGCTTCTACTTTCTTGTAGACGGGCAGTGGTTTGCCCTTTGGAATGTGGGCCAGACCATTTGAATACTCAAGGCAGTGGTTTGAAATCAAACTAAAGTGATTTATATATTAGACTTTATGATGTAACACAAGGCAGTGGTTTGAAATCAAATTAAAGTGATTTATATATTAGACTTTATAATGTAATAATGACATAAGAAAAGCATTGTTGGACAGCATCTCCTGTTGACACATCAGCTTTTTTTATGTCATTGGGATTTCTCCTTTTATAGAAAGTATAAATAGTTAAAAAAAAGTTAAAATCTTTAATTATGTAAACTTCAAATACATTCCGTAAAACAAGATTCCTTTTTGACTTTTCCTATTATTCAGAATCCAATTTATTCACTTTCTATTCACATCTTTTTAATCGGAGAGTTAGGGTCAACAATCCCTCTTTAATAGTTCTGAATCCTTGTATCATAGTAAAATTGAATCTTCCGCGCTCGATGTCGTCGGATTAACGTGTTCCTCTTTTTCATCGCTTAGGGTTATAAATAGATTTTAGATTTCAATTTCAGATCCCCATTATTTTTGCTTTCTATCCTGCAAATGAGTGAAATATATCTACTGCATATGACTTCTCTGAATTGCGGGTATCGGATTAAATTTCAAGTTAGTGTTTTTTTATTTTATTGTTGTATCAGCCAACTTTCATTTTTTTTTTATGATTTTAGATTGCGATTGGTTCTTATTTTTTTGTTCACGCGTTAGAATTTGGATCTTATGTTGATATGTTGTATTGCGTGTGTTGATTTTGTCGGAACCGTTCGCGTAAATAAATAAAATAAAAAATTTTTTATTACTGATTACAAAACAAAGAAATAAAGAAAGCAGAATTACAGTACAATTACATCTGGAAAAACAAAATACAAGAAATGAAGATGAAGAAGAAGACTGAGGCACGTGTTCAACATGCTTCCCTTAAAACAAATTCCGAGTCTCCCAAGAGTACTCGTTTTGTTTCCCAGGGTACAACAGCCGGAGCAGTAGTACTGCCGGAATTTGCCTACAACCCGAAGGTTACCTTGAAACTGCAAGAAACAGATCAGAAAAACTGTAGAGAGAAAGTGAATTGCTGTTGTGTTGCTGGTATTCGTTGTGTCTATTCTGCAGTGACTAAAAGCTGTATTTATACAGCTCCAGATTCGAAACAGTCAAAAAAGGAATTAAAGGAGAGGTTTAAATTGCATTAAACGTCTTCAATGCAATTTAATACGTCATTTAATTCTCAGTTAAAGACCGTTAACTCGACAGTTTCGAAGTTGAACTGTAACTGCACTGTCATTCAATGCCGCCCAGGTCTGCACGCCCATGCGTGGTGCGTCCTTTTGGCTCACTGCCATGTGCGCGTGCGCCAAACTGACTCAGGTCCATGCGCGTTCATACGCGGTGCGTCCTCTTGGCTCACTGCCATGCGCGCGTGCGCCACTTCACCTGTGAGCCTCTACGAGCACGCCACACAGTTGCACCGTTTTTGCTCACTTTGGTGCGCCGCACACGTCACATCAGGACCCATTCAACATACACAACCGCGCGGCTTCTTGCCACTTGTACCCGCGCGCGGACTGCCACGTCACGCGCCTCGAACCTGCATGCCACTTCACCACTTGGTCCTTGCAGCTTCTATGATCCACCACGCGCATGTGGTCAAAAATACAAAGGCGGCTCTCAAGCGGCTCGCGGCGATGCGAGCGTGCGAAGTGCGCCATCAAAGTGCCACATTGCGCCTCATCGCCCACGCCACGCGCGCGCGCGAGCGTGTGCGAGTGCGAGTTAGGGTGCTCCGCACCCTTCGCGAGGACACTTAGTGTGTGCTTCCATGAAACAATAAGGATGGAGAGTTCCCACTTAAATACCCGTTTAAGTTCCATCTCTCCTCCGATGTGGGACAAGGTGCTACTTTCCCTTTTGTTTCAGCATTCAATGTTTCAAACACCTAACTTTGAGCATCGATATCTCATTCATCTTAGCTTCGTTTTGGACGTGGTTTAGTTCGTTGCGAAGCTCTTCCAACATAGAACACAAACCCACAAATAAATACATAAAACCCGCTCATTTTATTATATTTATTTCTAGTCCAAAATAGGAAAAAATCATTTTCCTATATTTGTGAAAAATGCTATTTTCACCTATTTTTCCAACAATCCCCCACATGAAAAATGCTATTTTCATCAAATTTCCAACAATATCCCACATGTATGGAAATCGATCTTTTCCTCACACTTTTCAACGATAAACTTCGACAGTTGAGTATTGCAAGATAGGTAGGTTGAAACTTTTGAACCTTCTTTTGTGAAACATACTTAGCTTACTAGCGGTTTGTAGACGCGATGTCCTTGAACATACCCCCATTTGTGTAAACGACAATACACTTCACACAATACTCTCCCTGGTTTGTCCAACCCCTCATTGTCGTGTCCTATTATGGTCCTGGAACACTAGTCTGGTTCTGCGAGAGCTCTAGGATTTGTGCACCCCACAAATCCATTCGAAGCGACCCTACTTCTCTCTAACATAGGTGATTCCTCTGAATCATTAAAAGCATCATGGTTATTTGATTTCCCGAAATCGTTAACCTTAATATGCTTAGCCTCACTTCAATGTCACTGATTGGAATGGACTAGGAAGTATATATAACTCCCTTTTATTTAGTTTGGGGTACTCCCCCACAGTGACTCCAGTCAACTTAGATCTTGGGATCTCCAGTCAACTAAGTTAGGTTTCCCTCATATTCCCATTTATCACGGGCTTTAGTCCCATTCCTCTTGACAAAGTTTCTACTAACTCTCTACTTAAGCCTTTTGTTAACGGGTCCGCAATGTTATCCGTTGATCTCACATAATCAATTGTGATAACACCCGTTGAGATTAGTTTTTCGTATCGTGTTATGTCTACATCGCATGTGCCTTGATCTGCCATTGTACATCAAGCTTTGAGCTCTACCAATTGCTGATTGGCTATCACAATGTACACATATGGCTGGCAAAGGCTTTGGCCATCTTGGAATATATTCCACGAATTGACGTAGCCATTCCGCCTCCTCGCCTGACTTATCCAAGGCGATAAATTCAGATTCCATTGTGGATCTTTCTATGACCGTTTGCTTAGAAGACTTCCAAGCAATAGCAGCTCCTCCAAGTGTAAACACGTAACCACTTGTCGATTTGGAATCTTTATTATCCGATATCCAGTTTGCATCAGTGTATCCTTCGATCACTGCTGGTTATCGGGTATAATTCAGTCCATAATCTCTTGTGTATCTAAGCACCCTCGTGATAGACTTCCAATGATCCGCGCACGGATTGCTGGTGTATCCACTTAGCCTACTCACCGCGTAAGCCATGTCGGGTCTAGTACATGTCATTAGATACATTAGACTGCTAATAATTCTTGAATACTCTAACTGAGCAACTCCATCACCTTTATTTTTCTTGAGATGTTGGGAGGTATCAACTGGAGTTCGAGCTACACTCGTGTCTCCCGAGTTGAATTTTTCAAGAATTTTATCCACATAATGAGATTGACTTAACACAAGACCATCTTGGGTTCTTATGATCTTTACTCCAAGAATCACATCCGCTAAACCCATGTCTTTCATGTCAAATCTCGCTTTCAACATGCTTTTAGTAGCTTTGATAATTTTATCATTACTCCCAATGATAAGCATATCGTCTACATAAAGGCATAAAATCACATAACCTTCATTTGTGTCTTTGAAATAAACACATTTGTCGCACTCATTTATTTTGAAACCATTGTCAATCATGACATGATCAAACTTTTGGTGCCATTGTTTTGGTGCTTGCTTCAAGCCATACAAAGACTTGACGAGTTTACATACTTTACCCTCTTGACCTGGGGCGGAGAAACCTTTAGGTTGCTCCATGTAGATCTCTTCTTCTAAATCGCCATTTAGAAATGCGGTTTTAACGTCCATTTGGTGAACTTCCAAATTTCTTAAAGCCGCTATAGCAAGAACCAATCTAATCGAGGTTATGCGCGTCACAGGCGAGTAGGTATCAAAGTAATCTAGACCTTCCTTTTGTCTAAATCCTTTAATCACCAACCTGGCCTTATATTTATCAATACTTCCATCAGTTTTCATCTTCCTTTTGAATATCCAAGTGGTTTGCAACCAGGTGGAAGATCTACTAACTCCCAAGTATGATTTTGCAATATAGAATCAATTTCATTCCATATTGCTTCTTTCCATTGAGGTCCTTCTGAAGAGGAAACCGCTTCGCGATATGTATTGGGCTCGCCCTCAACCATATAGCTAACGAAGTCTGGACCAAAGGATTTTTCAACCCTTGGCCTTTTGCTTCGCCTACGATCACTTTCTTCAACCTCAGGTCGTTCATGTGTCTTATCATGAACTACCTCATCAACTGGTGTAGATGAGCTTTCACCTACTTCAAAATTAGGTGTTAATGACGTTGCATGTGTTTGTCTTCTCAAAGGAAACACATTTTCAAAGTAAGACACAACGTTAGGATTCACCTCCATGATAGTGTTTACGTGTACATCAGGATTCTTGGACTCATGTACAAGAAAGCGATGTGCACTACTTTAATGCGCATACCCAATAAATATGCAATCAACAGTTTTGGGTCCTATCCTAAGAGCCTTAGGAGGTTGTACAATCACCTTTGCTAGGCACCCCCACACTTTCAAGTATTTTTTTGAAGGCTTCTTCCTTTTCCATAACTCATATGGAGTTTCGTCTCTCTTTTTTAGTGGTATCTTGTTCAAAAGATAATTAGCCGAGAGAATGGCTTCCCCCACATTTCCTGGCTCACCCCAGAACTTATCAACATGACGTTCATCATTTCTTTCAATGTGTGGTTCTTTCGTTCCGCCACGCCATTTGATTGTGGAGAATAAGGAGGTGTACACTCATGTACATTGCCACTTTTTGCGCATAAATCGGCAAAAGGTGCAACATATTCGCCTCCTCGGTCGCTTCGCAAAGCTTTTATCTTCTTTTGAAGTTGATTCTCAACTTCATTTTTGTACAAGATAAATTTACTTATTGCTTCATCATTACTTTTTAGTAAATATACATAGCAATATTTAGTACTATCGTCAATAAACATGATGAAGTACTTATTTCCACCTCTTGTGGGTACGGCTTTTAAATCACAAATATCAGTGTGAATTAAATCAAGGGGTTCGATTATTCGTTCAACCGATTTCGATGATGATCTTGTAAGTTTGGATTCAACGCATGTTTCACATTTATAGTGTGAATCAATATGGAATGTTGGTATACAATTTAAATTGATTAAACGGCGTATTGAATTAAAATTTACGTGACCTAATCTACCATGCCATTTATTCGAATAAGAAAACTCAAGCATATAAGTAGAAGTAGTAGCAATTTTATTCATGTTCTTCTTGACCGCCATTACATTCAATTTAAACATACCATTTTGGGCATAGCCCTTGCCTACATACATTCCTCGTTTAGTTAGTACAAATTGATCGCTCTCAAAAATTAAACGAAATCCAAACATATTAAGCAACCAACCCGAGACTAGGCTCTTGCGCAAGTCTGGGACATATAACACGTTGCTTAAAGTGAGCTCCTTCCCTGAAGTCCACTTCAAAATCAATGTTCCTTCACCCTTGATGTCCGCGGTGGTTGCATTTCCCATGTACAGCTTCTCATCTCCCGCAAGCTCTTTGAAGGTGGTAAAGAGGGTCTTGTCTGGGCACACATGACGGGTCGCGCCCGTATCAACCCACCATCCTTTTGGAGTGTTGGTCACCGCATTGACCTCATCCAACATTGCGGTTTTATCGGAAATCATTGCCACCAAAGGCATTCCGTCTTCATCCACCATGTGCGCACGCTCACGCTTTGGTTTCTTGCATTGGTTAGCCCGATGCCCCGGCTCGTCACATTTGTAACAAGTCCCATGGAACGTTTGAGGTTTCTTTTTCACAACCCCTTTCTTCGGTCCAAGTTTGCTAGCCTTTGCTTTCTGTTTGTCCTTTTTCCCCTTGCCCTTCGCTCCCTTCGAGGATTGCCCATGCTCAACCAGATTTGCGCTAGCACTAGTCTGCGCAAGACTGCCTTTTTGGGCAATTCTATTGTCCTCTTCAATCCAAAGACGAACAATAAGGTCCTCTATAGTCATCTCCTTTCATTTGTGTTTAAGATAGTTCTTAAAATCAACCCAACTAGGAGGTAACTTTTCAATCATCGCTGCCACTTGGAATGTCTCGCTAAGTGTCATGCCTTCCGCAAAGATGTCATGTAGTATAATTTGGAATTCTTGGACTTGAATCATAACTGGTTTAGAATCAACCATTTTGAAATCCAAGAAACGGGCTACCACAAATTTCTTTGTGCCAGCATCCTCCGTTTTGTACTTCTTGTCCAAGGCATCCCAAAGATCTTTGGAAGTCTTGACATTGTAGTACACATTATACAATGCATCCGAAAGCCCGTTTAACACATAGCCTCGACAAATGAAATCCGAGTGCTTCCAAGCCTCTACCGCGCTCAGAGCCTTAGCGCTGGTCTCCCCTTCCTCAGGTTGGGGATCGGTTTCAGTTAAGAACCTCGCAAGGTTCATGGTGGTCAGGTAGAAGAACATCTTCTGCTGCCACCTTTTTAAGTGTAGACCCGAGAACTTCTCGGGTCGTTCAGCGTGATTAGCCACTGTGGACGCTCCCACAGTGGTGGCGTTCAAGGGGGTTCCCGTCACAACACTCGTGTTGTTAACGTTGACGTTTTCGGTCGACATGCTGAAAAATAAAATTTAAAGTTTTAGTCAAAAGGTCTATTTTATGCAAAAAACAGAAGTAACACTTAAATTTTAATTTACCACAAATTGACTGTTTAGGCTTCTAAGTCCAACTTTGAAGACCAAAAACAGAAAATTTATAATTTTTAGAACTTACTAATTGGCTTCTAAGTCCAACTTTTAAGACCAAATCAGAAAGTTTTAGCACTTTTTAGGACAGGTCTAAAAGTAACCAGCTCTGTTTTCAACCAAAGTCGCACCTTTGAAGATGAAAACAAAAAAAAAACTGTTTTTAAAACACAAACTGAGTGAATCAAAACTGGTTTGAATCACAAACAGAACGGTTTTGATTACACGAACGATTTTAAAAATTTGTTTTAAGATTGTAGGAACCGTTCGCGTAAATAAATAAAATAAACAAATTTTTATTACTGATTACAAAACAAAGAAATAAAGAAAGCAGAATTACAGTACAATTACAACTAGAAAAACAAAATACAAGAAATGAAGATGAAGAAGAAGAAGACTGAGGCACGTGTTCAACACGCTTCCCTTAAAACAAATTCCGAGTCTCCCAAGAGTACTCGTTTTGTTTCCCAGGGTACAACAGCCGGAGCAGTAGTACTGCCGGAATTCGCCTACAACCCGAAGGTTACCTTGAAACTGCAAGAAAGAGATCAGAAAAGCTGTAGAGAGAAAGTGAATTGCTGTTGTGTTGCTGGTATTCGTTGTGTCTATTCTGCAGTGACTAAAAGCTGTATTTATACAACTCCAGATTCGAAACAATCAAAAAAAGGAATTAAAGGAGAGTTTAAAATTGCATTAAACGTCTTCAATGCAATTTAATATGTCATTTAATTCTCAGTCAAATACCGTTAACTCGTCAGTTTCGAAGTTGAACTGTAACTGCACTGTCATTCAATGCTGGAAGCTTCTACGCGCGCGCGCACAAGACACACTGGTGCGTGCGCGCCCAGGTCTGCACGCCCATGCGCGGTGCGTCCTTTTGGCTTACTGCCATGTGCGCGTGCGCCACACTGACTCAGGTCCATGCGCGCTCATGTGCGGTGCGTCCTCTTGGCTCACTGCCATGCGTGCGTGCGAAGTGCAAAGTGCGCCATCAAAGCGCCACATTGCGCCTCATCGCCCACGCCACGCGCGCGCGAGCGTATGCTAGTGCGAGTGCAAGTTAGGGTGCTCCGCACCCTTCACAAGGACACTTAGTGTGTGCTTCAATGGAACAATAAGGATGGAGAGTTCTCACTTAAATACCCGTTTAAGTTCCATCTCTCCTCGGATGTGGGACAAGGTGCTACTTTCCCTTTTGTTTCAGCATTCAATGTTTCAAACACCCAACTTTGAGCATCGATATCTTATTCATCTTTGTTAGGATCTGAGGCTCTCATGATTGTGTTTGTTTGTATAGTTTGAACAAATCAATAGAAGTGAACAAAGTTTAAGTGCAGCGGAAATGAACAACAAACTTTGTAAACACAATTACAAAGGAGAATAGTTTTGATAAATACATGCTTTCATTGAGTTTTTAAAAGCCCTGTTAAAGACTTTGTTACCATGTGATGATTCTGAAAAACTTGTCTAGACCTCTTGTAAGTTTATTCATTGAGGATACTATTGTTACCTGAACTTCCCTGACCCAATGAATGCACACAGTTGTTTGATGACCATTTTTACCCCAATTTTTTACTCTTAAGTGTTTTATATTTATACTCTTTTCTTTTGACTTCAAAAGTTTTGAGATAAACACACTTCTGAGTTTTTGTGATTTTCCTTCTTCCCTTCTTACCCTTCCTATTCATAAGTAATGAAATACTTACTGGGAGGTCTTTATTGAAGAAATACTTAATCCAGAATCATTTTGAAGTAATGTTTTTGAGAGATCTGGTCATATTTTGTACATGCATATGTCAAATCTCACATTACTTATGATTTGGGCTATTTCAACACCTGATTTTCTTAATGTGTTTTTAACAGAGTTGATTTGGTCCTTTTTAACAGGATTCCCAACCTGTTTTTCAACACCTAAGATCTTGTAACTAAAGTTTTAATTTCCCTCTTTTTATGTTAACAAAAACACTAATTGTTATTTAATCAAACATAGGTTTTGTTGACACGAGGTACACACTTTAGCAGCAAACATGATAAAAACAACACAAAAGTTCATAACAACAATTGAAATCAATTTTGTAAAGAAGATAATTATACCATAGTTAACAGATATATTTTCAGATCTGAAACCTATAGGTGATTTATGTATGACATCATTTGTTGTGTGAATTTTGTGTGTCTTATGACATCTTGGTTGTTTTACAGAGCTTTTGGATAGTCACTTTGAACATGATTTCTCATTACTCTGTTTTTCAACTAAATACAATCAACCTTAGTATCAATGAATTTTGAGCTGAACTGTTATGTCAAATTGATTGTTAGATCGAATTTGACTGTCCATGCAATGATACCAATTGTTAGGATCTGAGGCTCTCATGATTGTGTTTGTTTGTATAGTTTGAACAAATCAATAGAAGTGAACAAAGTTTAAGTGCAGCGGAAATGAACAACAAACTTTGTAAACACAATTAAAAAGGAGAATAGTTTTGATAAATACATGCTTTTCATTGAGTCGAATGATTACAATACAAATCAAAAGATTACAAGTCATGCTTACAAATTAAACTCCCCCTCAGCCTGATACTCCATGGTTGATTGCACAAGATGAAAGGATTGGACTAGAGGAGAAGAACTCACTTAGTCAATCAAATGTAACAGTACAGGGTACTGCTTCATTTATAGGCAAACAAAACCACTGAAGCATCTCAGCTGACGTCACCATGAAAGTGACATCTAACAACCTAACAACATGTAACCACTGTTCCTATACAAACACCGCTAATCTTAACCACTGACTCTATACAAAATAAGTGACATACAAAACTACTGCTTTCTCCTTTCATCAGTGCTTTCCTCAAGGTTGATCAGTCCTTGAGTGGGCAGTCCTTTAGCATCAGTAGATTGAACCAGCAGTGTTTAGCAGTCTTCAGGGCTTCATCAGCAGTTTGAAGGACAGCAAGTGTTGTATACGGACAGTGGATAGAGGACCATCAGATGTTATAGCCACTTTCAAGGGGAAAGCTTAATGCAAACAGCTGCTTATTATGAATCCACTGTTGTGATCCGGTTTTGGCTCTTATTATCTGTTCCTCTGATAGGGTTCAATCCCAACAATCTTAGCTCCGTTTTGGACGTGGTTTAGTTCGTTGCGAAGCTCTTCCAACATAGAACACAAACCCACAAATAAATACATAAAACCCGCTCATTTTATTATATTTATTTCTAGTCCAAAATAGGAAAAAATCATTTTCCTATATTTATGAAAAATGTTATTTTCACCTATTTTTCCAACAGATTTATCACAAGGTTAGGGTTTACGTGTTAATTGCATCTTATTGTTAATTGTGTTATGGTTGTATCCATTTATCATGTTGTTTTGTTTCTGTAACCCAAAGCACGTGAACACCATCAATTTATTATATATTTATCATACCGAAGTTGAAGGTTGCAGTCATTTGAGAACTAAAAGTTAAATTTACTGATCTCCTAAGTTTATATCTCTGGCATATATATGGTCCTTGACTCACAAATCATATTGAGTTGTGAGTTATATAGATTTTCCATGTTATTTTAAATCATGTTGAAAACTTTTTTTTAATTTATTTATTTGAGGCATGGTCCTCGACTCATAATGCAGTTGAAATGGATGTTAACATTTTTTACCAAAAAATTATCATTTAAATATATGATACCTAGAATATATTTTGAGTTGAGGATCCACATGTTTAAATCACATTTTATCGGAAAAGGATAAGGTTAAACCCATCTAACCATTCAAACTTATTTTAATTTTCTAAACTTTATACTAGGGGTCTATTTGAAAAGTATTTTCTCAGTTATTGTCTATCCTACTTAGTTTTATGTATCATTTCCAATTTTGCAATAATATATCATAAGTAAAACATTTATTTAAATAATGAATTAATTTTAACATGGTAATTTTTATTAATAGAAATAAACTAAGTGCACTTTACATCAATATCGCAGGTAAGCGAGCAACAAGCAGCGCCGCTACCCCCTTCTGAATAGCAAACCCTAGCCTATTAAAGACAAACCCCTGCCCCTCTGTTGATGAGCAACTGCTGTGGACAACCTTTTGGACCCTAGTCAACAAACGGATAGCTTTTGGAGCTAGGGAGCCAAAGGTGTCGAAGGCGAAGGGGACAAATGCATGTTGGTTATCAGCACATTCTTTAGCGTGTTTATCCACCTTTTTTGACTCCGCTTTCCTTATAGCTTGTCCTGCTACAAACCCGTTTTCCCTTGAACCAGCTAAGGGGGAGACTCCTGTGAGATCTACACAAGCATGTTTCCCTCCCGCCCAGCCAAAGACGAGCAGATCCGCTGGTCTCAATGTAGATCTCCCTTCCATGGGGTCTGTAAGGAAATTCACAGGGGCCTCCTTCTTGACAGAATTAAGAACCCAGTCTTCTTGCTACCATGGTTGTTTAAATAAGAACCATGAGTTCGTATGGTGTTTAAGATCCTTAGATAATCTAATTAAATATGTAAACTAGATCATTATTTTTTCTCACCCACGGTTCAATGGCTTTAAATAACATTACTCTCATCACCGACCTTGATGTATTGATCAAATGCAAGGTTACTTGAAAGTTAACTCCGAGAAAACACCATGTGTAATCATTCTTCAGTTTGGGAAATTGAAGTGGCATTGAGGTTTTTCATTAAATTATTATGATATTTTCTTTACAAAGTCTACACATATTATAGTTTTAATAGTTTTTCAACAAAAATAGCAAACACTAAACTTTTTTTTTTTTTTTTTCTGTTTTCAGGTTACGCATATGTTTCAAATTCTTACTACTATGTACCGCTGATCATTGATTAGACTAAAGAAATTATTGAATATATGAAAAAGTATGAAATTTTGTACTAATGTTTATTTATCTCTAACTTATTTATCTCTAATTTACTGAAATGCTTTATAATAATTAGTATTATTCCATTTTTTTAATAAACATACTACTTTCCAAAGTTGCTAACGATAGTTCTTCGTTTCAACGTAGCATATCTTCATTGATTATGTATTCCTTGCAGAATGAATTTGTTATGGACAGTGCTTTCAGCAGTATTAGTTTATCAATAGAAGTTTTTATTTTTGTCAATCTTGAGTTGTATCTAATCTCATAATTTTATTTTACATTCCCTAAGTTTAATATTTCCTTTATTGTTTAACCCCGTGTAATACACGGGTTACTAACCTAGTATCATATATGTATAACTCCATATTCCACAGATAATAAAAAATAGAAAAAATTACACCGTTGGTGTTTGTGGTTTCTATCAAATTTCAATATAGGGTACTAATAGTTTTTTGTTGCAAAATCAGGTATTAACTTTCTAATTTGTCACAATGTAGAGTACTAAGGCTAAACCTTGTTAACGTTTTTTGTCAAGTTATACTAAAATGACTAAAATGCCCTTTAATAACTAGAAAGTCTATTTTTTAATTAATTATATTTGACTAAAATTTTAAAGTTTTATTTATATTTATATGTTTTATATTTTTTTGTTTTATTTATATTTTTTTATAAAATTATATGGATTTGAAGTGCATATTATTATATATAAACTCAAAGTTTATAAATAATAAACTTCAAATACATTTAATTTTATAAAAAATATAAATAAAACAGAAAAATATAAAAATAAATAAAACTTTAAATTATTTTAATCAAATATAATTAATTAAAAATACACTCTCTACATATTAAAGGGCATTTTAGTCATTTTAGTAAGATTTAACAAAAAAAAGTCAACAAGGTTTGTCCTTAGTACTCAACATTGTGACAAGACTCGGCCTTAGTACTCAACATTGTAACAAATTAAAACATTAACACCTGATTTTGCAACAAAAACTATTAGTACCCGACATTGAAATTTGACAGAAACCATAAGGACCAACGGTGTAATTTTTTCTAAAAAAATAAAGGTAAATAACTTGTTAGTTTCACACGAAAGTTACAAATCGTGAATCAAACTGTAAACCTGGATTTTCAAACTATGAATCGGGCCATGTAAACTTCTAACCGGCAGAATTAACTGATTTATGGTTCGATTAGTTTCTACTTTCTACACACTAAATTAATAATATGTTTGCCTATCCGATCATGTATGAAAGAAAATTCTTACTATCCAAATGCACGGATAGTCCCTATGGTTTGTTAAAATAACACCTTTAGTCCCCAACTTTTGAAAATTACACTCATGCTCCCTGTGGTTTGCTCGGTTGTTACTTGGGTAGTCCCTAGAGTGGATATAGGTTAATTTTTTCTGTTAAATGGAAGTAAAATGACTAAAATGCCCTTATTATTCACTACCCTCTCCCTTTTCTTTCTCTCATCTCTCTTTCACCAGAATTCCACCACTACCATATTTTCAACATGATATTGCTATAATAAGTTTGCCGACAAAAACAAGATACGATAGTCTAGTGTATTTTCAACCAATGACAAGTCTCGTCTGCTAGATCCCATAAAATTGGAGATCAGCAGTAACTAGTTTTTCCAGCTTCAAAATTCCTAAACCAAACCTTCGATCTGGAAAATGGAACGTTTGGTGAAAGGGTTGCTTGATGTGGCATTAGGTGGCGATGATGATCGAAACCAGCGACAAGAAGATGGGACCGATGAATGATCCAGATCTACTTCTTGGGCCCAGGTTAGTGTCGTTGATTTAGGATGATTGTTTTTGTTTTTTAAGGTTTTTGATTAATGATGGATCAGATGATGATGTTCAGGTTTTTTTTTGAACGGCCGACAGAAAATTTTATTTATTAAACTAGCAAGATGCTAGACACCAAATATACAATATCTAATTACACCATTTAGGCCGAGGCCAATCCAACACTATTCAAACACCGAAAATCTACTCCAACCTTCCCATGATAGGCACGTCTCCCTGGACCTATTTTTAACCCAAAGATAGCCTAACGACTTAACTTCTTCCAAAACTTTAATTACATTAGGTTGAGCGCTATTAAAAATTACCTCGTTGCGAGTCTTCCATATGCACCAGATAACTATTTGAATAATTGCTTGCAATGTCTTCTTTCTTTTTCGTGATCCCGAACTGAAATCATGAAGATTCAACAAATCCTTGAGTTCGAAAGCCACTATTGGAGGAATTTTGCACCATGTAGCAACATTCTGCCAAACTATTTGAGTGAAATGACAAGCAACAAACAAATGTTCACTTGATTCCACATATTCTCCGCATAAAACACAAGTCGCGTCTACAATATCGATCTGTCTTCTAATTAACGCTTCCCTAGTTGGGAGTCTATCCTTTTCTGCTCTCCACGCCACCATGCCCACCTTTTTTCGGAGTCCAACTATTCCACGAGAAGACCCTGCTTGGCGGTACTCTATGGGCAGAACTTAAAAAAAATTTATGCTTGAAACCGAAAACAAACCTGAATTATCAAAGTTCCATATCTGTTTGTCTACACCATGTGATATAACAATAGCATTTAATAGGCCTAGCAGATTGTATAGTTCAGCACTTTCCAACCCAACTGAGATGGGCCTAGCCCAATCCCAAGTAAACAGCAGACCTGGACTAGAAGGACAGAACCGACCAGCAACATTACAAAACTTGTTATTTTCAAGATTAAATAAGCTGGGAAATCTCAGATTTAAAGGTGATTCACCCAACCAATTTTCTAGCCAAAAAGATGTATTTGATCCGTCTGCTATTACTGCTTTGATAGCCTTCCTTAGATCTATTCCTCGTCTAATTAAGGTGTCGTTGATGCCCACTATTTGTTTCCATGGCCCAGTTATAGAGACCTTAACCGGGATTGCCGACCAGGACCTATTATTGTGATGAAACACCCATATAACATTCCTCTATAATCCTTCTCTCTGTACTCTGAAACGCCACCACCACTTTGCTAGCATAGCAAGGTTAGCATCTTTGAGTGAACCAAACCGAGACCTCCATACTCGATCGGAGCTGTTGTTTTTTTCCCATGCAACCCAATTCATTTTTGCTTTCTCCTCATCTCCTCCCCCAAAAAAACCCGTCTAATCCTCTCAAGTGAATCGATAACCTGGGCTGGTGCCTTAAATAAGGAGAAATAATACGTCGGTAGAGAGTTAAGAACCGATTTAAGTAGTGTAATTCTACCACCATACGATAGATGTTTAGCCTTCCAGATCGATAATCTGCTTCTGAATATTTCAATCACTGGTTCCCAGTTACGAGAAAGATTCATGTTGGCACCAACAGTCAGCCCTAGATGTTTGAATGGGAACGATCCTTTCTTACAATCAATAATATTCGCCATATGTTGGATTTCCAATTCGCTTACACCAATACTATAGAAATTGCATTTCAAGAGATTAACTTTGAGTCCAGAAGTTAGATAAAAACATATAAGGATCCTTCTAAGGTTCATAATATTATTATAGGACCACTCACCAAGAAACATGACGTCATCCGCGTAAGTAAGGTGAGAAATATATGGACCGTTATTAGTGCATCTTATGCCTCTGAATAGATCTTCCAATATTGCTTTCTTCATAATCCCAGATAATGCCTCCATAACGATAACGAATAGGAACGGGGAAAGAGTATCCCCTTATCTAAGACCACGTGTACAAACAAATTCACGAGTGGGGGAGCCATTTACTAAAACTGACGCCTTTGCCGAATAAAGAGTCGCCATTACCCATTTCCGCCATCTACTCGGGAAGTTCATTTGCATCATAATGGAATCAAGAAAATTCCAATTGACCGAATCGTATGCTTTATGGAAGTCTACTTTAAAAAACATGGCATGTTTCTTTGACTTTTTAAGACCCGATTATCTCATTTAACATTAACGGTCTGTCGATGATACTTATACCAACCAAAAATGCCGATTGCTCATTCGAGATTAGTTTTCCAATAACGCCCTTTAGTCGGTTAACCAACACCTTCGATATTACTTTGTTAATTACTCCAATCAAACTAATGGGACGGAAATCTGATGGTATTTTTGACAAACGTGAAGTTGAATCCGTCAGGACCAGGAGCTCGGTCCCCCATCGCAATCCCAAATGGTATTTTTAATTTCAACAACAGAAAACGGTGCTTCCAACATGTTTGCATCCAAATCAGAAATACTAGATAGATTCGGACAATTAATACTTGGTCTGCGCCCCATTGGTTCCGAAAACTGATTACTAAAAAAGTAAAAAAAGGCTTCTTTAGTAACCAATGGATTTGACTCCCAAACCCCGTCTATTTTCAGGCCATTCACTCGATTGGTGCTAATGTTTGAATTGATAATTTGGTGAAAGAAGGCAGAATTTTCATCGCCCTCTAATGCTCATCTAGCCCGATATTTTTTACGGATATCCAAATATTTTAACCTGTCCTGTTCTGACAGAAAAGTTTTACACTCCGCCCTTTCACGCAACTCATCCTCCGACAAGAACCTTTCTTCTGCTAGATTATCCAATGACAAAGCCCTGTTCTTTTTGTCACTATACATTCCTACTGAACGATTCGTTTCCTCCTTCAACCAAACCTTAATATTATTTTTTAGCCATCTTAATTTTATTGCAATCGCCAGGTCTGGGCCCTTAAATGAAAAATGATCACATCCTTGACTCACAAAATCCAAGAACCCAGGTAATTCGAACTATGAATTAAAGAACCTAAATGGGGTGGGGCCAAAGTCTGTTTGGACTGTGGAAAGGATGATTGGTCTATGATCCGATGCTACTCTATCCAAGGCTATCACAGACGCCATCGACCACTTCTCCATAAACCCGAGACAAACTAAATAACGGTGAAGTTTACTCAACTTATCTCCACTATCTGAAATATAAGTATACTTACCTCCAGTCATGTTATATTCCGATAACCATGCAGCCAAAATGAATTTATTGAAAACATGAGCATTGGAGGTGTTGAACTCTGAGTTTTTCCTTTCTGAAGCGTCTAGAACCTCATTAAAATCACCCATCAGAACCCACAATCCCTGAATTGAGTTTCTAACTGTTAAAATGTCGTTCCATAACGACCTCCGGTTCCCCGCTGTCACAACCCCGGCCCCTATCTCCTGGGATCGGGCGGACGCGAACTCAGATTTGGTGGTATCGGTGGTTTATCATTATTTGGCAGCGGAAATTTCATCAGGATTATCATAGTAAAATACCACATTTTTATATTAATAAACACATGGGTAAAACCCAAGTTTCTATTACAGACATGTTTATAGGGATAAACCCTAATTTATTGAATTTAAAACATCGTCTTTTAGGTAACTTTTATAGCCACTTGTTTCCAAGCATTCAGTGCTCTCCAGCTGGCTTCTAATTGGCTTTCACATTTTGTTACCTGAAACGCGTTTTAAAAACATTTGTCAATGGGAAATACTGGTGAGTGAATCCCAGTTTAATCAAGAAGCATTTATCCTTTAACAGTATTGAGAGCAATAACAATGTTTATATCTACACAATTACTCATTCAGTACTGTCAATCCATGACTGGTGGGTCATATTACACATAGGCTATCTTGTTGTCCAATGGCAACGTGTTCCACATTTTGTATACAAAACCCCAACATACCGGTAGTAATTGAAGAACTACAAAGACTCAATCACTGCCAATCACATTGTAAATTATTTAAGGTTTTGTAAAAACAGTTGGTAAAAAGGTTTACAAAAAGGAGATTACACACATTGCTACTTTAGACTTTCCTTGGTGGATTCCTGGTTATAATCAATTAATTAAATAATTCACTTGTGTTAGTGTAATAACCCAATATTTACATTAGTAATACCCTCCCCGAGACAGAACTCCAACGACTACGTCGGGCAGAACCTCGACAGCCGTTACGGAGCACTAGATCAATCGGGTAGCGTATCTAATACGTAACCGGGGTTATAATACTTACAAAGGGGCAGAACTTCATTAATTAGGGGGTATAATATCCGATTATAGCTTCTACCTTATAGAAATTCGAGAGAGAAAGCGAAAGACTGAACGATTCAAATGAACAGCCGATGGCCTTTATTTATAGGTCTGTTCGACCATCTTGTCACGCCCCGCGTAAACCTCAGCCAAGGGCTTCGCGGTCCGTGAGGCTAGCTAGGGTAGGCCCTAGCTTGGTTGATTCGACTCATAGCTTCCACACGCGTTATGCCACGGGGTACCTCAGGGTGCGGCCATGGCCTTTAGCTGTCGCGGCCCGCGTAAGACTCCTTAAGGGTCTTCGCGGCCCGCCAGGAACTATTAAAAATTGTTTTTATTAAATTTTTACAAAATTAAAGTATTTAGGGTCCATTATTCATATACAAGGTGTATTTTAGGACGTATAGGGACATTTTATTAGGGGTGTCGGAAATATTTTAGGAGGGTTGTTATATCCTCCCCACCTTGTTTTAGAACTCGTCCTCGAGGTCTATTGAAATAGGTGTGGATATTTCCTTTGCATCTCTGATTCAAGCTCCCAATTGTACTCTGATCCTCTCTTGGAATCCCATTTTACTTTGACTAAAACCAATATCTTGTGCTTGAGATTTTTGACTTTCCTGTCTTCAATTTGTAGAGGCTTTTCTACAAACTTGAGCTTTTCATTTATCTCTGTCTTTAAGAGGTATTATTAGTGATTCATCGGCTAAACACTTTTTGAGATTACATACATGAAAGACATCATGTATTCCTGCCATCTCCTCTGGCAGTTGTAGCTGATAGGCTACAGGTCCTATTCTTTTGATAATTTCAAAAGGTCCAACATACCCGAGGATTAGCTTTCCTCCTTTGATGAATCTTACCACTCCTTTCCATGGAGGGACTTTTAACAAAACTTTATCTCCTACTTGAAATTCCAATGACTTTCATCGGTTATCAGCATAGCTTTTCTGACGATCGCGTGCTGCTTTTAGTCGTTCCTTTACTTGAATAATCTTATATGTTGTCTCATGTACTATTTCTGGTCCAGATAATTGCTTTTCTCCAATTTCTGCCTAACAGACTGGGGTTCGGCACTTTCGTCCACAAAGTGCTTCAAATGGTGCAGCATTGATACTGGTATGATAGCTGTTATTGTAAGAAAATTCTATTAATGGCAAGTGATCGTCCCAATTTCCTCCGAAATCAATTACACAAGCTCTAAGCATATCTTTCATTGTCTGAATAGTCCTTTCGCTTTGTCCGTCCATTTGAGGATGATAAGTTGTGCTTAGATTTAGCTTGGTTACCATTCATTTTTGGAAACTTGTCCAAAAATGAGAAGCAAAACGGCTATCTCTATCAGAAACAATTGATAAAGGAATACCATGTAATGAAACTATTTCATTTACATATAATTTGGCTAATTGTTCCATACTGAATGTTTCCTTCATTGGTAAGAAATGAACAAATTTAGTTAGTCTATCACAATTACCCAGATTGTATCATTACCTGTTTGTGTCTTGGGTAATTTGGTAACAAAGTCCATTGTTATCAATTCCCATTTCCATACAGGCACTTCCAATTGCTGTAACAAACCTGAGGGTTTCTGGTGTTCAGCTTTGACTTGTGAACTAGTAAAACACTTGGCAACATAAGTTGCTGTACCTTTAATTGATGATATCCTGAACGTAAATCGATTTTAGAGAAAAATCGAGCTTCTTGTAATTGATCAAACAAATCATCGATTCTTGGTAATGGGTACCGATTTTTAATCGTGACTTTATTTAATTCACGGTAATCAATGCACATTCGCATCGACCCAACTTTCTTTTTGACAAACAATATCGGTGCTCCCCATGGCGATGAACTTGGCTGTATGAATCCTTTTTCTAACAGTTCGTCTAATTGTTTCTTTAGCCCTTGCATTTCTGCGGGTGCCAAACGGTAAGGTGATTTGGAAATTGGTGCTGTTCCTGGTAACAGATGAATTCTGAACTCGACTTCTCTATCTGGCGGTAGTCCTGCTAATTCTTCTGGAAATACATCTGAAAATTGAGATACTATAGGGATATCTTTTAATTCCTTTCCTTTAGTGTTAATGATTATAGAAATCATATACACTAATGATCCTTTCCTAGCATAACTTGTTGTTTTCATTACAGAGATGAATTTTGTGGATCTAGTTGGCTTATCTCCTTTAATTGTGATCTTTTCACCTTTTGGTGAATTTACTTGTATTGACTTTTGATCACATAAAATACTGGTTTTATTGGCTATTAACCAATCCATTCCTAATACAACACCAAATCCTGCCAGATTCATTGGGTAAAGGTTTGCAATAAACTTTTGATTTAGAAATTCTATTCTTGCTCCCTACAAGATTTCGGTAATCTTAATTGTCTCTCCATTTGCTGTTTCTACTAAACATTCATGTTGGAGTTTAGTTAATGGTTGATTGAGAAGTTTGCAAAATGAAGTATTAATAAAACTTTGGTTCGCACCAGAGTCATATAATACTTTAGCAAAAACATCATTAACTAAAAACGTACCGACAATCACGTCCGGAATCATTTTGGCTTCTTCTGCAGTCAGAACAAATGCTCTAGCATTCTTAGTAGTTTTGTTGTTTGTTGCTGGAGCTAATTTTGGACAGTTTGGCTTGATATGACCTTGCTCTCCACAATTGTAGCATATCTTATTGGTGGGTTTCTTCCTGCAGTCTTCTTCCTTGTGTCCAGATATTTTGCAAAAATTGCAGTATATGGAGCATCTCCCAGAATGCTTCCTTTTGCAATACTTGCAGTAAGGTGCAGAAGTAGAACCTACATTTTTTCCACGGTTGGAATTACCGTAGCGAAATTATTGGGAAAGCTTTTGAGCTAGGTTCTTCCTTTGGTTTTCTTTTTGGGTACGTACCAGTTCATCTGTCAAGGTATTAGCTAGTTCTACTGCTTCTTCTATGGTTTGTGGTCTAGCTCCCTTGACTACATGCCTGATTTCACTGATTAATCCCCATATGTAATGGGAGATTAACACTGGTTCAGGTGATACTAGGGTTGTCACTATTCTAGCATATTCAAAGAATGTAGTAGTGTAACCTTTACTATCTACTCCAGTCATTCTTAGATTTAAGAATTTATTTGCTATCTGTTCCTTTTCATTGGGAGGACAGAATTTCCTTTCTATTGTATCCGTAAACTCGTTCCATTCCATATCATAAACCCTGTCACTTCCTCTAGATTGGAGGATAGTGTTCCATCATTCTAAAGCTGCATTTTTAAACAGATTGGAAGCAAACATTATCTTATCTTCTTCTGCGCACTTGCTTATTTTTAAGACTGCCTCAGTCTTTTCTATCCAACGTAGAGCTGCAATGGGCCCTTCATTGCCAGAGAATTCTATTGGTTTACAGGACCAAGATTCTTTGTAAGAACAACCATAAGACATGGTTCTTCTTCTTTTTGGAATTGGCATTTGAAAAATGGGTCCATTGTGCACGTTGTGACTAAATTCAGTATGGGTTCGCTTACTCCCATTACCACTTTTATTATTATTTTCCGCGTCCCTAACATTTTGTATAATAGCTGGCATGGCATCCCTAATTCCTTGGCTTACAATATGACGAATTTCACTGTTATTTATTTGATTTTCATTATTCTGGTTTTCTTGATTTGCTGCGTTGGCCATCTGGATTTTAAACAATTACCAGATATTAATATCACATGAAAATATCCAATGCAACCATTACACAACAAGCATGCTGATCCAAAATCGTCGAACATTGCGACTTACTCTATTTTATATTAGGCATCTATATTTATTACAAATACAACTGGAATTAAAAGAAAATACTAGTATGCATCACTAACCACAAAATGGTATATACTACAATATATTATTATTATATATTTAAGAATTTTTTTTTCAAACATACACATATATATATATATGTATATATGTATATATTATTATTATTATTATTATTATTAGTGATAGGGGTTCATCCAAAATTCCATATTACGCTCGTCATATTTCCAGACGAGTCGTTCCCCTATTTGCCTCATTCTCTCACTTTCTTCTAAAATCTCCTCACCAAAGGTTTGGAGTTCTTGCACATTTTCAGTTCTCATGGGTGGTGCAGGTGCTGGTATTGGCTCAGGGAACTGGGGCATATGTTCTTCCTGAGGGTATGAATTCTCTAGAATCTCCCTGATGTATTGGTCATTATAGTAATATGGGTCTAGGGGATCCAAATCGGGATAGGGTCCTACTAGATCTTGTATGGGCTCCTCTATGGGGATTGGATAACGTTGCTGGTAATCCCTATGGTCGTAAAACCATGGGTCATAGTCTAGAGGAGGGGGTGCAGATACCCTAGGAATCTCAGCTGGGTTTAGTTCAATGTCCATGGGTTGTGTGGGAAACAATGGTAATGGTTGGGGTGCTATGAGTTGCTCTAAATTAGGGTCTGCTGCTGTAGTTGTTAAGATATGAAAATTTGCTAGACTCCTATGGAGCATATCTTGTGTGTGAGCATCCGTTTCTCTCTTAAAGGCTGCTAAAACTCGTTGTTGTTGTAACTTTTTCATCCTTTTCCTACGTTCATGTGCTCCTCTGCTGAACCATCCTCTCTTCTTGGGAGGGAATGGCTTTTCAGATTGGGCCTTGAACACGAATATCTCATCTTCATTGTCAGCCGAATACCCTGAGAGGGTAGGCTGTGAAGAGGTGCCTTCGTCCCTAGGTGAACCGGACAGTTGACGGTAAGCGTCTAAAGGTCCTTGATCACTCATGCTGTAAACTAACAAATTGTCAAATAAAAAAAAATAATAATCTACACGTATGCACATAATCTTATTGATTATTTCCTAACAGAATTGAAAATTTTAATGTCAGCAGAACACTTCTTTGGCTGAAATTAATGGCTGTAGCTCTGATAGCACCTTCTGTCGCAACCCCCGGCCCCTATCTCCTGGGATAGGGGGACGCGAACTCAGATTTGGTGGTATCGGTGGTTTATCATTATTTGGCAGCAGAAATTTCATCAGGACCGTAGTTAGGAAATATTTTATCAGTGTAAAATTCCACATTTTTATATTAATAAACACATGGGTAAAACCCAAGTTTCTATTACAAACATGTTTATAGGGATAAACCCTAATTTATTGAATTTAAAACATCATCTTTTAGGTAACTTTTATAGCCACATTTTTCCAAGTCTTCAGTGCTCTCTAGCTGGCTTCTAATTGGCTTTCATATTTTGTTACCTGAAACGCGTTTTAAAAACATTTGTCAGTGGGAAATACTGGTGAGTGAATCCCAGTTTAATCAAGAAGCATTTATCCATTAATAGTATTGAGAGCAATCACAATGTTTATATCTACACAATTACTCATTCATTACTATCAATCCATGACTGGTGGGTCATATTACACATAGGCTATCTCGTTGTCCAATGGCAACGTGTTCCACATTTTGTATACAAAACCCCAATATACCGACAGTAATTGAAGAACTACAAAGACTCAATCCTTGCTAATCACATTGTAAATTATTTAAGGTTTTGTAAAAACAGTTGGTAAAAAGGTTTACAAAAAGGAGATTACTCACATTGCTACTTTAGACTTTCCTTGGTGGATTCCTGGTTATAATCTATTAATTAAACAATGCACGTGTGTTAGTATAATAACCCAATATTTACATTAGTAATACCCTCCCCGAGACAGAACTCCAACGACTACGTCTAGCAGAACCTCGACAGCCATTACGGAGCACTAGATCAATCGGTCAGCGTATCTAATACGTAACCGGGGTTATAATACTTACAACGGGGCAGAACTTCATTAATTAGGGGGTATAATATCCGATTATAGCTTCTACCTTATAGAAATTCGAGAGACAAAGTGAATGACTGAACGATTCAAATGAACAGCCGATGGCCTCTATTTATAGGTCTGTTCAACCATCTTGTCGCGCCCCGCGTAAACCTCAGCCAAGGGCTTCGTGGCCCGTGAGGCTAGCTAGGGTAGGCCCTAGCTTGCTGATTCGACTCATAGCTTCCACACACGTTATGCCACGTGGCACCTCAGGGTGTGGCCATGGCCTTGAGCTGTCGCGGCCAGCGTAAGACTCCTTAAGGGTCTTCGCGGCCCGCCAGAAATTTGTTTTTATTAAATTTTTACAAAATTAAAGTATTTAGGGTCCATTATTCGTATACGGGGTGTATTTTAGGACGTATAGGGACATTTTAAATAAATTAGGGGTGTCAGAAATATTTTTGGAGGGTTGTTATACCCGCATCATTAGGTGTATAAATGTTAACAAAATTAATGCGACATCCCGACTGTATCAGCGCCCCTGAAACCACCATAAAATTCTGATTCTTAATAACATTTTCACGCGAAAAGATTGTCGGGCACCAAAGACATGCTAAACCCCCATATCTGCCCTGTGATTCCACCACTGCATATTGAAATACAGACCGACCCCAGAAACAGTTGAACATGAAGTTGGAAGAATTACCCAGCTTAGTTTCCTGGATAGAAAGAAAATGAATACCATAGGTCGTTTTCAAACTTCTGATCCAATCCACTTTGCGAGGATTCCTCACCCCCTTATATTAATATATAAGCAATTCATTGTAAACCCTTGTTAACACCTTCATCTTCAATCAATTTCCGGGTTTCAACATCAAAACCCTCTAAGCTAATACCCACCTTGGTCCCAATTACCTTAGTGAGTTCAACTTCTTCAAGTGTATTCACTCCTTGACTGAACGCCGACGCCAAATTAGGGGAATCAGAAGCACTTGTACCTGAACCTGGAACTGAGTTCAACTCTGGCGGTAACTCCAACGGGATCCGGTTGCTTTGAACATTGACAGGTTCTGACTCATCATCACCAGCGAATGCGCTCTCCTTGTCGTTTTCAGCAGCAGGGGTGTTTAGGTCAAAATTATCGTATCCAGGGTCCACATTTTGGTAACAGGATCGGACAGGTGGGCCTTGCATTGATCCAGTAGATGTTGGGCTCCTAACTGCTCTGGGTCGTTTACCTAAAGACTGAAATTGATCCAACAAAATTCCTGGGGTAGTGGGCTGCTGACTTGGCTCAGGCTGGGTTTCATTATAAGCACTATTAAGATCGCCATTAATATTCTCATTGAGACCCACAAAATCATTGTTAGACTTTGAAACACGAACCACTGAATTCACATTCAGACCCACAAAAATCATTATAACCACCGATCATGGTTGAAAACCGATGATCGTTTATGCTTAAGTTGATGTTTTTACATAGCTTTTAATCTTGAATAGCCTACTTTTAATGGGATTTGTGTTTTACAGGTCTAAAAGAGTTTAAGGAGCTAATCGGGAGCTTTACAGAGCACCGGTAGCAAACGGGATCAACCGGGGATGTGAAATGAAAAAACCGGGCTAGTCACGAATATTGGATGTGTTTTGGGGAATGTTAATGGATTTCAAATGAATATATTGGAAGATGGCATGATAGAGGGCTGAATTACGAGTACGTGGGCGAAAACGGTGCGTAAAACAGAGCTATAACGAAAAAGTTATGAAGAAAACAAAAAATGGTATTTAGAGGCACCGTCGGCGACGCCCAAAAGGGCCGTCGGCGACTCCCTCTGGTTTGTTCCGTCGGCCAGAAACCTTCGTAAACAACAGATTAAGCCGTCTGGTAAAACTGATACTTCCAGGGGCCGTCGGGGATGCCCTAAATGGCCGTCGGCGACGCCACCTGCATTCTCATATCGCGAAAAACTTGATTTTTGAGTTGGGGACGAGTTATAACATCAATTTGGACCAAGAAACGGGGGTTACACGTTATTTGGAGATTTGAACTTGATCTTGGAGCCTATTACCATCCATCTTTCACCTACCATCATCTTTACAACCCGAATCAACAACCGAATCATCATGATTTCCATTCGATAACCCTAATTCCATTCATCTTTCAATCCATCATCACCAACCATCCACAACCCTAACCATTCCTCCATTAACCCATCTTCAAGCTTCACGATGACCCAATTCAAGTCTCAAGCATCCGTTGATCGTGCCTTTTCTACCATGAGCGGCTAACTTCTTGGAGGTTTCACCCCGGTGTAGGTTTTTGTAAGTTCTTAGGGTTTAAACATTGTACTTGAGATTCAGTTTGTGACAAGTTGTGATTTGATTCTGAAACTTATGATAATTGTCTTGTATTGGTATTGTATTCGTGAATTGTCGAGTGAAGATTAAATTTGACTTTGCGAAATGTTTATGTGCAATTATGCCTTATCTAGGTTAGAGTTTACATGTTCTTGGTAACGAAGTGCATTGTGGTTCGTCACTCACGACGTTGATAGCTCTTGGCACCTAAGCCTCGTAACACTAAATTTGTTAATCATATTTGCAATTGAATCGAATCTAAAACGTGTAGAAACCCTAGGACTTCAATCACCGAACCGGGTGTGAACCTTGTTTTCTTTATATTGTTAAAACAATCAATTTTATTTCTTGCAATTTGTTAATCATTAGTTGTTAATCACTTAAACCAATTCTTCTAGTTTAAATTCACATCTTTCAACAAAACACAAAAACAAAAAAAATATATCATAGCAAGCATCATAATTGTGACACCTTTTCAAAATTCAATCGAATCCACTCGCAAACCACATACTCTTCGTGGTTCGACCCCTTACTACCACTAACTATTTGTTAAGAGTAATTTGGGACTATAAATAATATCTTTGACCGGAGCACGACACTCCGATCAAATTTTGGCGCCGTTGCCGGGGAGTGCGTACGCTTTGTGTTTGGATATTGTTTGAAGTTGTGTGATTAACTATTTAATTAGCATAATTTCTTTTCTTGTACTTTGTCTTTTTCTTTGTTACACGGGTGTGTTACTTGTACAGGTTACAGGTAGTGCATGCATACGCGGAACTCCGGGAGGACTTCACCGTTAGTCTACGAACCGGAAATTGAGAGAGTTGCAAGAAGAAATTTAGCAAGCCGATTGGAAGCAACACTTGCTTCTAATCAAACCAATCAAACACCACAGTCCACAAAATTCTCATTGAGACCCACAAAATCATTATAACCACCGATCATGGTTGAAAACCGGTGATCGTTTATGCTTAAGTTGATGTTTTTACATAGATTTTAATCTTGAATAGCCTACTTTTAATGGGATTTGTGTTTTACAGGTCTAAAAGAGTTTAAGGAGCTAATCGGGAGCTTTACAGAGCACCGGTAGCAAACGGGATCAACCGGGGATGTGAAATGAAAAAACTGGGCTAGTCACGAATATTGGATGTGTTTTGGGGAATGTTAATGGATTTAAAATGAATATATTGGAAGATGGCATGATAGAGGGCTGAATTACGAGTACGTGGGCGAAAACGGTGCGTAAAACGAAGCTATAACGAAGAAGTTATGAAGAAAACAAAAAATGGTATTTAGAGGCACCGTCGGCGACGCCCTCTGGTTTGTTCCGTCGGCCAGAAACCTTCGTAAACAGCAGATTAAGCCGTCTGGTAAAACTGAGACTTCCAGGGGCCGTCGGGGACGCCCTAAATGGCCGTCGGCGACGCCACCTGCATTCTCATATCGCGAAAAACTTGATTTTTGAGTTGGGGACGAGTTATAACATCAATTTTGACCAAGAAACGGGGGTTACACATTATTTGGAGATTTGAACTTGATCTTGGAGCCTATTACCATCCATCTTTCACCTACCATCATCTTTACAACCCGAATCAACAACCGAATCATCATGATTTCCATTCGATAACCCTAATTCCATTCATCTTTCAATCCATCATCACCAACCATCCACAACCCTAACCATTCCTCCATTAATCCATCTTCAAGCTTCACGATGACCCAATTCAAGTCTCAAGCATCCGTTGATCGTGCCTTTTCTACCATGAGCGGCTAACTTCTTGGAGGTTTCACCCCGGTGTAGGTTTTTGTAAGTTCTTAGGGTTTAAACATTGTACTTGAGATTCAATTTGTGACAAGTTGTGATTTGATTCTGAAACTTATGATAATTGTCTTGCATTGGTATTGTATTCGTGAATTGTCGAGTGAAGATTAAATTTGACTTTGCGAAATGTTTATGTGCAATTATGCCTTATCTAGGTTAGAGTTTACATGTTCTTGGTAACGAAGTGCATTGTGGTTCGTCACTCACGACGTTGATAGCTCTTGCACCTAAGCCTCGTAACACTAAATTTGTTAATCATATTTGCAATTGAATCGAATCTAAAACGTGTAGAAACCCTAGGACTTCAATCACCGAACCGGGTGTGAACCTTGTTTTCTTTATATTGTTCAAACAATCAATTTCATTTCTTGCAATTTGTTAATCATTAGTTGTTAATCACTTAAACCAATTCTTCTAGTTTAAATTCACATCTTTCAACAAAACAAAAAAACAAAAAAAATATATCATAGCAAGCTTCATAATTGTGACACCTTTTCAAAATTCAATCGAATCCACTCGCAAACCACATACTCTACGTGGTTCGACCCCTTACTACCACTAACTATTTGTTAAGAGTAATTTGGGAATATAAATATTATCTTTGACCGGAGCGCGACACTCCGATCAAATTTTGGCGCCGTTGCCGGGGAGTGCGTGCGCTTTGTGTTTGGATATTGTTTGAAGTTGTGTGATTAACTATTTAATTTGCATAATTTCTTTTCTTGTACTTTGTCTTTTTCTTTGTTACGCGGGTGTGTTACTTGTACAGGTTACAGGTAGTGCATGCATACGCGGAACTCCGGGAGGACTTCACCGTTAGTCTACGAACCGGAAATTGAGAGAGTTGCAAGAAGAAATTTAGCAAGCCGATTGGAAGCAACACTTGCTTCTAATCAAACCAATCAAACACCACAGTCCACAAAATTCTCATTGAGACCCACAAAATCATTATAACCACCGATCATGGTTGAAAACCGGTGATCGTTTATGCTTAAGTTGATGTTTTTACATAGCTTTTAATCTTGAATAGCCTACTTTTAATGGTATTTGTGTTTTACAGGTCTAAAAGAGTTTAAGGAGCTAATCAGGAGCTTTACAGAGCACCGGTAGCAAACGGGATCAACCGGGGATGTGAAATGAAAAAACCGGGCTAGTCACGAATATTGGATGTGTTTTGGGGAATGTTAATGGATTTAAAATGAATATATTGGAAGATGGCATGATAGAGGGCTGAATTACGAGTACGTGGGCGAAAACGGTGCGTAAAACGGAGCTATAACGAAGAAGTTATGAAGAAAACAAAAAATGGTATTTAGAGGCACCGTCGGCGACGCCCTCTGGTTTGTTCCGTCGGCCAGAAACCTTCGTAAACAGCAGATTAAGCCGTCTGGTAAAACTGAGACTTCCAGGGGCCGTCGGGGACGCCCTAAATGGCCGTCGGCGACGCCACCTGCATTCTCATATCGCGAAAAACTTGATTTTTGAGTTGGGGACGAGTTATAACATCAATTTTGACCAAGAAACGGGGGTTACACATTATTTGGAGATTTGAACTTGATCTTCGAGCCTATTACCATCCATCTTTCACCTACCATCATCTTTACAACCCGAATCAACAACAGAATCATCATGATTTCCATTCGATAACCCTAATTCCATTCATCTTTCAATCCATCATACCAACCATCCACAACCCTAACCATTCCTCCATTAATCCATCTTCAAGCTTCACGATGACCCAATTCAAGTCTCAAGCATCCGTTGATCGTGCCTTTTCTACCATGAGCGGCTAACTTCTTGGAGGTTTCACCCCGGTGTAGGTTTTTGTAAGTTCTTAGGGTTTAAACATTGTACTTGAGATTCAGTTTGTGATAAGTTGTGATTTGATTCTGAAACTTATGATAATTGTCTTGCATTGGTATTGTATTCGTGAATTGTCGAGTGAAGATTAAATTTGACTTTGCGAAATGTTTATGTACAATTATGCCTTATCTAGGTTAGAGTTTACATGTTCTTGGTAACGAAGTGCATTGTGGTTCGTCACTCACGACGTTGATAGCTCTTGGCACCTAAGCCTCGTAACACTAAATTTGTTAATCATATTTGCAATTGAATCGAATCTAAAACGTGTAGAAACCCTAGGACTTCAATCACCGAACCGGGTGTGAACCTTGTTTTCTTTATATTGTTCAAACAATCAATTTCATTTCTTGCAATTTGTTAATCATTAGTTGTTAATCACTTAAACCAATTCTTCTAGTTTAAATACACATCTTTCAACAAAACAAAAAAACAAAAAAATATATCATAGCAAGCTTCATAATTGTGACACCTTTTCAAAATTCAATCGAATCCACTCGCAAACCACATACTCTTCGTGGTTCGACCCCTTACTACCACTAACTATTTGTTAAGAGTAATTTGGGACTATAAATATTATCTTTGACCGGAGCGCGACACTCCGATCAAATTTTGGCGCCGTTGCCGGGGAGTGCGTGCGCTTTGTGTTTGGATATTGTTTGAAGTTGTGTGATTAACTATTTAATTTGCATAATTTCTTTTCTTGTACTTTGTCTTTTTCTTTGTTACGCGGGTGTGTTACTTGTACAGGTTACAGGTAGTGCATGCATACGCGGAACTCCGGGAGGACTTCACCGTTAGTCTACGAACCGGAAATTGAGAGAGTTGCAAGAAGAAATTTAGCAAGCCGATTGGAAGCAACACTTGCTTCTAATCAAACCAATCAAACACCACAGTCCACAAAATTCTCATTGAGACCCACAAAATCATTATAACCACCGATCATGGTTGAAAACCGGTGATCGTTTATGCTTAAGTTGATGTTTTTACATAGCTTTTAATCTTGAATAGCCTACTTTTAATGGTATTTGTGTTTTACAGGTCTAAAAGAGTTTAAGGAGCTAATCGGGAGCTTTACAGAGCACCGGTAGCAAACGGGATCAACCGGGGATGTGAAATGAAAAAACCGGGCTAGTCACGAATATTGGATGTGTTTTGGGGAATGTTAATGGATTTAAAATGAATATATTGGAAGATGGCATGATAGAGGGCTGAATTACGAGTACGTGGGAGAAAACGGTGCGTAAAACAGAGCTATAACGAAGAAGTTATGAAGAAAACAAAAAATGGTATTTAGAGGCACCGTCGGCGACGCCCTCTGGTTTGTTCCGTCGGCCAGAAACCTTCGTAAACAGCAGATTAAGCCGTCTGGTAAAACTGAGACTTCCAGGGGCCGTCGGGGACGCCCTAAATGGCCGTCGGCGACGCCACCTGCATTCTCATATCGCGAAAAACTTGATTTTTGAGTTGGGGACGAGTTATAACATCAATTTTGACCAAGAAACGGGGGTTACACATTATTTGGAGATTTGAACTTGATCTTGGAGCCTATTACCATCCATCTTTCACCTACCATCATCTTTACAACCCGAATCAACAACCGAATCATCATGATTTCCATTCGATAACCCTAATTCCATTCATCTTTCACTCCATCATCACCAACCATCCACAACCCTAACCATTCTTCCATTAATCCATCTTCAAGCTTCACGATGACCCAATTCAAGTCTCAAGCATCCGTTGATCGTGCCTTTTCTACCATGAGCGGCTAACTTCTTGGAGGTTTCACCCCGGTGTAGGTATTTGTAAGTTCTTAGGGTTTAAACATTGTACTTGAGATTCAGTTTGTGACAAGTTGTGATTTGATTCTGAAACTTATGATAATTGTCTTGCATTGGTATTGTATTCGTGAATTGTCGAGTGAAGATTAAATTTGACTTTGCGAAATGTTTATGTGCAATTATGCCTTATCTAGGTTAGAGTTTACATGTTCTTGGTAACGAAGTGCATTGTGGTTCGTCACTCACGACGTTGATAGCTCTTGGCACCTAAGCCTCGTAACACTAAATTTGTTAATCATATTTGCAATTGAATCGAATCTAAAACGTGTAGAAACCCTAGGACTTCAATCACCGAACCGGGTGTGAACCTTGTTTTCTTTATATTGTTCAAACAATCAATTTCATTTCTTGCAATTTGTTAATCATTAGTTGTTAATCACTTAAACCAATTCTTCTAGTTTAAATTCACATCTTTCAACAAAACAAAAAACAAAAAAATATATCATAGCAAGCTTCATAATTGTGACACCTTTTCAAAATTCAATCGAATCCACTCGCAAACCACATACTCTTCGTGGTTCGACCCCTTACTACCACTAACTATTTGTTAAGAGTAATTTGGGACTATAAATATTATCTTTGACCGGAGCGCGACACTCCGATCAAATTTTGGCGCCGTTGCCGGGGAGTGCGTGCGCTTTGTGTTTGGATATTGTTTGAAGTTGTGTGATTAACTATTTAATTTGCATAATTTCTTTTCTTGTACTTTGTCTTTTTCTTTGTTACGCGGGTGTGTTACTTGTACAGGTTACAGGTAGTGCATGCATACGCGGAACTCCGGGAGGACTTCACCGTTAGTCTACGAACCGGAAATTGAGAGAGTTGCAAGAAGAAATTTAGCAAGCCGATTGGAAGCAACACTTGCTTCTAATCAAACCAATCAAACACCACAGTCCACAAAATTCTCATTGAGACCCACAAAATCATTATAACCACCGATCATGGTTGAAAACCGGTGATCGTTTATGCTTAAGTTGATGTTTTTACATAGCTTTTAATCTTGAATAGCCTACTTTTAATGGTATTTGTGTTTTACAGGTCTAAAAGAGTTTAAGGAGCTAATCGGGAGCTTTACAGAGCACCGGTAGCAAACGGGATCAACCGGGGATGTGAAATGAAAAAACCGGGCTAGTCACGAATATTGGATGTGTTTTGGGGAATGTTAATGGATTTAAAATGAATATATTGGAAGATGGCATGATAGAGGGCTGAATTACGAGTACGTGGGCGAAAACGGTGCGTAAAACGGAGCTATAACGAAGAAGTTATGAAGAAAACAAAAAATGGTATTTAGAGGCACCGTCGGCGACGCCCTCTGGTTTGTTCCGTCGGCCAGAAACCTTCGTAAACAGCAGATTAAGCCGTCTGGTAAAACTGAGACTTCCAGGGGCCGTCGGGGACGCCCTAAATGGCCGTCGGCGACGCCACCTGCATTCTCATATCGCGAAAAACTTGATTTTTGAGTTGGGGACGAGTTATAACATCAATTTTGACCAAGAAACGGGGGTTACACATTATTTGGAGATTTGAACTTGATCTTGGAGCCTATTACCATCCATCTTTCACCTACCATCATCTTTACAACCCGAATCAACAACAGAATCATCATGATTTCCATTCGATAACCCTAATTCCATTCATCTTTCAATCCATCATACCAACCATCCACAACCCTAACCATTCCTCCATTAATCCATCTTTAAGCTTCACGATGACCCAATTCAAGTCTCAAGCATCCGTTGATCGTGCCTTTTCTACCATGAGCGGCTAACTTCTTGGAGGTTTCACCCCGGTGTAGGTTTTTGTTAGTTCTTAGGGTTTAAACATTGTACTTGAGATTCAGTTTGTGACAAGTTGTGATTTGATTCTGAAACTTATGATAATTGTCTTGCATTGGTATTGTATTCGTGAATTGTCGAGTGAAGATTAAATTTGACTTTACGAAATGTTTATGTGCAATTATGCCTTATCTAGGTTAGAGTTTACATGTTCTTGGTAACGAAGTGCATTGTGGTTCGTCACTCACGACGTTGATAGCTCTTGGCACCTAAGCCTCGTAACACTAAATTTGTTAATCATATTTGCAATTGAATCGAATCTAAAACGTGTAGAAACCCTAGGACTTCAATCACCGAACCGGGTGTGAACCTTGTTTTCTTTATATTGTTCAAACAATCAATTTCATTTCTTGCAATTTGTTAATCATTAGTTGTTAATCACTTAAACCAATTCTTCTAGTTTAAATTCACATCTTTCAACAAAACAAAAAACAAAAAAATATATCATAGCAAGCTTCATAATTGTGACACCTTTTCAAAATTCAATCGAATCCACTCGCAAACCACATACTCTTCGTGGTTCGACCCCTTACTACCACTAACTATTTGTTAAGAGTAATTTGGGACTATAAATATTATCTTTGACCGGAGCGCGACACTCCGATCAAATTTTGGCGCCGTTGCCGGGGAGTGCGTGCGCTTTGTGTTTGGATATTGTTTGAAGTTGTGTGATTAACTATTTAATTTGCATAATTTCTTTTCTTGTACTTTGTCTTTTTCTTTGTTACGCGGGTGTGTTACTTGTACAGGTTACAGGTAGTGCATGCATACGCGGAACTCCGGGAGGACTTCACCGTTAGTCTACGAACCGGAAATTGAGAGAGTTGCAAGAAGAAATTTAGCAAGCCGATTGGAAGCAACACTTGCTTCTAATCAAACCAATCAAACACCACAGTCCACAAAATTCTCATTGAGACCCACAAAATCATTATAACCACCGATCATGGTTGAAAACCGGTGATCGTTTATGCTTAAGTTGATGTTTTTACATAGCTTTTAATCTTGAATAGCCTACTTTTAATGGTATTTGTGTTTTACAGGTCTAAAAGAGTTTAAGGAGCTAATCGGGAGCTTTACAGAGCACCGGTAGCAAACGGGATCAACCGGGGATGTGAAATGAAAAAACCGGGCTAGTCACGAATATTGGATGTGTTTTGGGGAATGTTAATGGATTTAAAATGAATATATTGGAAGATGGCATGATAGAGGGCTGAATTACGAGTACGTGGGCGAAAACGGTGCGTAAAACGGAGCTATAACGAAGAAGTTATGAAGAAAACAAAAAATGGTATTTAGAGGCACCGTCGGCGACGCCCTCTGGTTTGTTCCGTCGGCCAGAAACCTTCGTAAACAGCAGATTAAGCCGTCTGGTAAAACTGAGACTTCCAGGGGCCGTCGGGGACGCCCTAAATGGCCGTCGGCGACGCCACCTGCATTCTCATATCGCGAAAAACTTGATTTTTGAGTTGGGGACGAGTTATAACATCAATTTTGACCAAGAAACGGGGGTTACACATTATTTGGAGATTTGAACTTGATCTTGGAGCCTATTACCATCCATCTTTCACCTACCATCATCTTTACAACCCGAATCAACAACAGAATCATCATGATTTCCATTCGATAACCCTAATTCCATTCATCTTTCAATCCATCATACCAACCATCCACAACCCTAACCATTCCTCCATTAATCCATCTTCAAGCTTCACGATGACCCAATTCAAGTCTCAAGCATCCGTTGATCGTGCCTTTTCTACCATGAGCGGCTAACTTCTTGGAGGTTTCACCCCGGTGTAGGTTTTTGTTAGTTCTTAGGGTTTAAACATTGTACTTGAGATTCAGTTTGTGACAAGTTGTGATTTGATTCTGAAACTTATGATAATTGTCTTGCATTGGTATTGTATTCGTGAATTGTCGAGTGAAGATTAAATTTGACTTTACGAAATGTTTATGTGCAATTATGCCTTATCTAGGTTAGAGTTTACATGTTCTTGGTAACGAAGTGCATTGTGGTTCGTCACTCACGACGTTGATAGCTCTTGGCACCTAAGCCTCGTAACACTAAATTTGTTAATCATATTTGCAATTGAATCGAATCTAAAACGTGTAGAAACCCTAGGACTTCAATCACCGAACCGGGTGTGAACCTTGTTTTCTTTATATTGTTCAAACAATCAATTTCATTTCTTGCAATTTGTTAATCATTAGTTGTTAATCACTTAAACCAATTCTTCTAGTTTAAATTCACATCTTTCAACAAAACAAAAAACAAAAAAATATATCATAGCAAGCTTCATAATTGTGACACCTTTTCAAAATTCAATCGAATCCACTCGCAAACCACATACTCTTCGTGGTTCGACCCCTTACTACCACTAACTATTTGTTAAGAGTAATTTGGGACTATAAATATTATCTTTGACGGGAGCGCGACACTCCGATCAAATTTTGGCGCCGTTGCCGGGGAGTGCGTGCGCTTTGTGTTTGGATATTGTTTGAAGTTGTGTGATTAACTATTTAATTTGCATAATTTCTTTTCTTGTACTTTGTCTTTTTCTTTGTTACGCGGGTGTGTTACTTGTACAGGTTACAGGTAGTGCATGCATACGCGGAACTCCGGGAGGACTTCACCGTTAGTCTACGAACCGGAAATTGAGAGAGTTGCAAGAAGAAATTTAGCAAGCCGATTGGAAGCAACACTTGCTTCTAATCAAACCAATCAAACACCACAGTCCACAAAATTCTCATTGAGACCCACAAAATCATTATAACCACCGATCATGGTTGAAAACCGGTGATCGTTTATGCTTAAGTTGATGTTTTTACATAGCTTTTAATCTTGAATAGCCTACTTTTAATGGTATTTGTGTTTTACAGGTCTAAAAGAGTTTAAGGAGCTAATCGGGAGCTTTACAGAGCACCGGTAGCAAACGGGATCAACCGGGGATGTGAAATGAAAAAACCGGGCTAGTCACGAATATTGGATGTGTTTTGGGGAATGTTAATGGATTTAAAATGAATATATTGGAAGATGGCATGATAGAGGGCTGAATTACGAGTACGTGGGCGAAAACGGTGCGTAAAACGGAGCTATAACGAAGAAGTTATGAAGAAAACAAAAAATGGTATTTAGAGGCACCGTCGGCGACGCCCTCTGGTTTGTTCCGTCGGCCAGAAACCTTCGTAAACAGCAGATTAAGCCGTCTGGTAAAACTGAGACTTCCAGGGGCCGTCGGGGACGCCCTAAATGGCCGTCGGCGACGCCACCTGCATTCTCATATCGCGAAAAACTTGATTTTTGAGTTGGGGACGAGTTATAACATCAATTTTGACCAAGAAACGGGGGTTACACATTATTTGGAGATTTGAACTTGATCTTGGAGCCTATTACCATCCATCTTTCACCTACCATCATCTTTACAACCCGAATCAACAACAGAATCATCATGATTTCCATTCGATAACCCTAATTCCATTCATCTTTCAATCCATCATACCAACCATCCACAACCCTAACCATTCCTCCATTAATCCATCTTCAAGCTTCACGATGACCCAATTCAAGTCTCAAGCATCCGTTGATCGTGCCTTTTCTACCATGAGCGGCTAACTTCTCGGAGGTTTCACCCCGGTGTAGGTTTTTGTAAGTTCTTAGGGTTTAAACATTGTACTTGAGATTCAGTTTGTGACAAGTTGTGATTTGATTCTGAAACTTATGATAATTGTCTTGCATTGGTATTGTATTCGTGAATTGTCGAGTGAAGATTAAATTTGACTTTACGAAATGTTTATGTGCAATTATGCCTTATCTAGGTTAGAGTTTACATGTTCTTGGTAACGAAGTGCATTGTGGTTCGTCACTCACGACGTTGATAGCTCTTGGCACCTAAGCCTCGTAACACTAAATTTGTTAATCATATTTGCAATTGAATCGAATCTAAAACGTGTAGAAACCCTAGGACTTCAATCACCGAACCGGGTGTGAACCTTGTTTTCTTTATATTGTTCAAACAATCAATTTCATTTCTTGCAATTTGTTAATCATTAGTTGTTAATCACTTAAACCAATTCTTCTAGTTTAAATTCACATCTTTCAACAAAACAAAAAACAAAAAAATATATCATAGCAAGCTTCATAATTGTGACACCTTTTCAAAATTCAATCGAATCCACTCGCAAACCACATACTCTTCGTGGTTCGACCCCTTACTACCACTAACTATTTGTTAAGAGTAATTTGGGACTATAAATATTATCTTTGACCGGAGCGCGACACTCCGATCAAATTTTGGCGCCGTTGCCGGGGAGTGCGTGCGCTTTGTGTTTGGATATTGTTTGAAGTTGTGTGATTAACTATTTAATTTGCATAATTTCTTTTCTTGTACTTTGTCTTTTTCTTTGTTACGCGGGTGTGTTACTTGTACAGGTTACAGGTAGTGCATGCATACGCGGAACTCCGGGAGGACTTCACCGTTAGTCTACGAACCGGAAATTGAGAGAGTTGCAAGAAGAAATTTAGCAAGCCGATTGGAAGCAACACTTGCTTCTAATCAAACCAATCAAACACCACAGTCCACAAAATTCTCATTGAGACCCACAAAATCATTATAACCACCGATCATGGTTGAAAACCGGTGATCGTTTATGCTTAAGTTGATGTTTTTACATAGCTTTTAATCTTGAATAGCCTACTTTTAATGGTATTTGTGTTTTACAGGTCTAAAAGAGTTTAAGGAGCTAATCGGGAGCTTTACAGAGCACCGGTAGCAAACGGGATCAACCGGGGATGTGAAATGAAAAAACCGGGCTAGTCACGAATATTGGATGTGTTTTGGGGAATGTTAATGGATTTAAAATGAATATATTGGAAGATGGCATGATAGAGGGCTGAATTACGAGTACGTGGGCGAAAACGGTGCGTAAAACGGAGCTATAACAAAGAAGTTATGAAGAAAACAAAAAATGGTATTTAGAGGCACCGTCGGCGACGCCCTCTGGTTTGTTCCGTCGGCCAGAAACCTTCGTAAACAGCAGATTAAGCCGTCTGGTAAAACTGAGACTTCCAGGGGCCGTCGGGGACGCCCTAAATGGCCGTCGGCGACGCCACCTGCATTCTCATATCGCGAAAAACTTGATTTTTGAGTTGGGGACGAGTTATAACATCAATTTTGACCAAGAAACGGGGGTTACACATTATTTGGAGATTTGAACTTGATCTTGGAGCCTATTACCATCCATCTTTCACCTACCATCATCTTTACAACCCGAATCAACAACAGAATCATCATGATTTCCATTCGATAACCCTAATTCCATTCATCTTTCAATCCATCATACCAACCATCCACAACCCTAACCATTCCTCCATTAATCCATCTTCAAGCTTCACGATGACCCAATTCAAGTCTCAAGCATCCGTTGATCGTGCCTTTTCTACCATGAGCGGCTAACTTCTTGGAGGTTTCACCCCGGTGTAGGTTTTTGTAAGTTCTTAGGGTTTAAACATTGTACTTGAGATTCAGTTTGTGACAAGTTGTGATTTGATTCTGAAACTTATGATAATTGTCTTGCATTGGTATTGTATTCGTGAATTGTCGAGTGAAGATTAAATTTGACTTTACGAAATGTTTATGTGCAATTATGCCTTATCTAGGTTAGAGTTTACATGTTCTTGGTAACGAAGTGCATTGTGGTTCGTCACTCACGACGTTGATAGCTCTTGGCACCTAAGCCTCGTAACACTAAATTTGTTAATCATATTTGCAATTGAATCGAATCTAAAACGTGTAGAAACCCTAGGACTTCAATCACCGAACCGGGTGTGAACCTTGTTTTCTTTATGTTGTTCAAACAATCAATTTCATTTCTTGCAATTTGTTAATCATTAGGTGTTAATCACTTAAACCAATTCTTCTAGTTTAAATTCACATCTTTCAACAAAACAAAAAACAAAAAAATATATCATAGCAAGCTTCATAATTGTGACACCTTTTCAAAATTCAATCGAATCCACTCGCAAACCACATACTCTTCGTGGTTCGACCCCTTACTACCACTAACTATTTGTTAAGAGTAATTTGGGACTATAAATATTATCTTTGACCGGAGCGCGACACTCCGATCAAATTTTGGCGCCGTTGCCGGGGAGTGCGTGCGCTTTGTGTTTGGATATTGTTTGAAGTTGTGTGATTAACTATTTAATTTGCATAATTTCTTTTCTTGTACTTTGTCTTTTTCTTTGTTACGCGGGTGTGTTACTTGTACAGGTTACAGGTAGTGCATGCATACGCGGAACTCCGGGAGGACTTCACCGTTAGTCTACGAACCGGAAATTGAGAGAGTTGCAAGAAGAAATTTAGCAAGCCGATTGGAAGCAACACTTGCTTCTAATCAAACCAATCAAACACCACAGTCCACAAAATTCTCATTGAGACCCACAAAATCATTATAACCACCGATCATGGTTGAAAACCGGTGATCGTTTATGCTTAAGTTGATGCTTTTACATAGCTTTTAATCTTGAATAGCCTACTTTTAATGGTATTTGTGTTTTACAGTTCTAAAAGAGTTTAAGGAGCTAATCGGGAGCTTTACAGAGCACCGGTAGCAAACGGGATCAACCGGGGATGTGAAATGAAAAAACCGGGCTAGTCACGAATATTGGATGTGTTTTGGGGAATGTTAATGGATTTAAAATGAATATATTGGAAGATGGCATGATAGAGGGCTGAATTACGAGTACGTGGGCGAAAACGGTGCGTAAAACGGAGCTATAACGAAGAAGTTATGAAGAAAACAAAAAATGGTATTTAGAGGCACCGTCGGCGACGCCCTCTGGTTTGTTCCGTCGGCCAGAAACATTCGTAAACAGCAGATTAAGCCGTCTGGTAAAACTGAGACTTCCAGGGGCCGTCGGGGACGCCCTAAATGGCCGTCGGCGACGCCACCTGCATTCTCATATCGCGAAAAACTTGATTTTTGAGTTGGGGACGAGTTATAACATCAATTTTGACCAAGAAACGGGGGTTACACATTATTTGGAGATTTGAACTTGATCTTGGAGCCTATTACCATCCATCTTTCACCTACCATCATCTTTACAACCCGAATCAACAACCGAATCATCATGATTTCCATTCGATAACCCTAATTCCATTCATCTTTCACTCCATCATCACCAACCATCCACAACCCTAACCATTCCTCCATTAATCCATCTTCAAGCTTCACGATGACCCAATTCAAGTCTCAAGCATCCGTTGATCGTGCCTTTTCTACCATGAGCGGCTAACTTCTTGGAGGTTTCACCCCGGTGTATGTATTTGTAAGTTCTTAGGGTTTAAACATTGTACTTGAGATTCTGTTTGTGACAAGTTGTGATTTGATTCTGAAACTTATGATAATTGTCTTGCATTGGTATTGTATTCGTGAATTGTCGAGTGAAGATTAAATTTGACTTTGCGAAATGTTTATGTGCAATTATGCCTTATCTAGGTTAGAGTTTACATGTTCTTGGTAACGAAGTGCATTGTGGTTCGTCACTCACGACGTTGATAGCTCTTGGCACCTAAGCCTCGTAACACTAAATTTGTTAATCATATTTGCAATTGAATCGAATCTAAAACGTGTAGAAACCCTAGGACTTCAATCACCGAACCGGGTGTGAACCTTGTTTTCTTTATATTGTTCAAACAATCAATTTCATTTCTTGCAATTTGTTAATCATTAGTTGTTAATCACTTAAACCAATTCTTCTAGTTTAAATTCACATCTTTCAACAAAACAAAAAAACAAAAAAATATATCATAGCAAGCTTCATAATTGTGACACCTTTTCAAAATTCAATCGAATCCACTCGCAAACCACATACTCTTCGTGGTTCGACCCCTTACTACCACTAACTATTTGTTAAGAGTAATTTGGGACTATAAATATTATCTTTGACCGGAGCGCGACACTCCGATCAAATTTTGGCGCCGTTGCCGGGGAGTGCGTGCGCTTTGTGTTTGGATATTGTTTGAAGTTGTGTGATTAACTATTTAATTTGCATAATTTCTTTTCTTGTACTTTGTCTTTTTCTTTGTTACGCGGGTGTGTTACTTGTACAGGTTACAGGTAGTGCATGCATACGCGGAACTCCGGGAGGACTTCACCGTTAGTCTACGAACCGGAAATTGAGAGAGTTGCAAGAAGAAATTTAGCAAGCCGATTGGAAGCAACACTTGCTTCTAATCAAACCAATCAAACACCACAGTCCACAAAATTCTCATTGAGACCCACAAAATCATTATAACCACCGATCATGGTTGAAAACCGGTGATCGTTTATGCTTAAGTTGATGTTTTTACATAGCTTTTAATCTTGAATAGCCTACTTTTAATGGTATTTGTGTTTTACAGGTCTAAAAGAGTTTAAGGAGCTAATCGGGAGCTTTACAGAGCACCGGTAGCAAACGGGATCAACCAGGGATGTGAAATGAAAAAACCGGCCTAGTCACGAATATTGGATGTGTTTTGGGGAATGTTAATGGATTTAAAATGAATATATTGGAAGATGACATGATAGAGGGCTGAATTACGAGTACGTGGGCGAAAACGGTGCGTAAAACGGAGCTATAACGAAGAAGTTATGAAGAAAACAAAAAATGGTATTTAGAGGCACCGTCGGCGACGCCGAAAGGGGCCGTCGGCGACGCCCTCTGGTTTGTTCCGTCGGCCAGAAACCTTCGTAAACAGCAGATTAAGCCGTCTGGTAAAACTGAGACTTCCAGGGGCCGTCGGGGACGCCCTAAATGGACGTCGGCGACGCCACCTGCATTCTCATATCGCGAAAAACTTGATTTTTGAGTTGGGGACGAGTTATAACATCAATTTTGACCAAGAAACGGGGGTTACACATTATTTGGAGATTTGAACTTGATCTTGGAGCCTATTACCATCCATCTTTCACCTACCATCATCTTTACAACCCGAATCAACAACAGAATCATCATGATTTCCATTCGATAACCCTAATTCCATTCATCTTTCAATCCATCATACCAACCATCCACAACCCTAACCATTCCTCCATTAATCCATCTTCAAGCTTCACGATGACCCAATTCAAGTCTCAAGCATCCGTTGATCGTGCCTTTTCTACCATGAGCGGCTAACTTCTTGGAGGTTTCACCCCGGTGTAGGTTTTTGTAAGTTCTTAGGGTTTAAACATTGTACTTGAGATTCAGTTTGTGACAAGTTGTGATTTGATTCTGAAACTTATGATAATTGTCTTGCATTGGTATTGTATTCGTGAATTGTCGAGTGAAGATTAAATTTGACTTTACGAAATGTTTATGTGCAATTATGCCTTATCTAGGTTAGAGTTTACATGTTCTTGGTAACGAAGTGCATTGTGGTTCATCACTCACGACGTTGATAGCTCTTGGCACCTAAGCCTCGTAACACTAAATTTGTTAATCATATTTGCAATTGAATCGAATCTAAAACGTGTAGAAACCCTAGGACTTCAATCACCGAACCGGGTGTGAACCTTGTTTTCTTTATATTGTTCAAACAATCAATTTCATTTCTTGCAATTTGTTAATCATTAGTTGTTAATCACTTAAACCAATTCTTCTAGTTTAAATTCACATCTTTCAACAAAACAAAAAAACAAAAAAATATATCATAGCAAGCTTCATAATTGTGACACCTTTTCAAAATTCAATCGAATCCACTCGCAAACCACATACTCTTCGTGGTTCCACCCCTTACTACCACTAACTATTTGTTAAGAGTAATTTGGGACTATAAATATTATCTTTGACCGGAGCGCGACACTCCGATCAAATTTTGGCGCCGTTGCCGGGGAGTGCGTGCGCTTTGTGTTTGGATATTGTTTGAAGTTGTGTGATTAACTATTTAATTTGCATAATTTCTTTTCTTGTACTTTGTCTTTTTCTTTGTTACGCGGGTGTGTTACTTGTACAGGTTACAGGTAGTGCATGCATACGCGGAACTCCGGGAGGACTTCACCGTTAGTCTACGAACCGGAAATTGAGAGAGTTGCAAGAAGAAATTTAGCAAGCCGATTGGAAGCAACACTTGCTTCTAATCAAACCAATCAAACACCATAGTCCACAAAATTCTCATTGAGACCCACAAAATCATTATAACCACCGATCATGGTTGAAAACCGGTGATCGTTTATGCTTAAGTTGATGTTTTTACATAGCTTTTAATCTTGAATAGCCTACTTTTAATGGTATTTGTGTTTTACAGTTCTAAAAGAGTTTAAGGAGCTAATCGGGAGCTTTACAGAGCACCGGTAGCAAACGGGATCAACCGGGGATGTGAAATGAAAAAACCGGGCTAGTCACGAATATTGGATGTGTTTTGGGGAATGTTAATGGATTTAAAATGAATATATTGGAAGATGGCATGATAGAGGGCTGAATTACGAGTACGTGGGCGAAAACGGTGCGTAAAACGGAGCTATAACGAAGAAGTTATGAAGAAAACAAAAAATGGTATTTAGAGGCACCGTCGGCGACGCCCTCTGGTTTGTTCCGTCGGCCAGAAACCTTCGTAAACAGCAGATTAAGCCGTCTGGTAAAACTGAGACTTCCAGGGGCCGTCGGCGACGCCCTAAATGGCCGTCGGCGACGCCACCTGCATTCTCATATCGCGAAAAACTTGATTTTTGAGTTGGGGACGAGTTATAACATCAATTTTGACCAAGAAACGGGGGTTACACATTATTTGGAGATTTGAACTTGATCTTGGAGCCTATTACCATCCATCTTTCACCTACCATCATCTTTACAACCCGAATCAACAACAGAATCATCATGATTTCCATTCGATAACCCTAATTCCATTCATCTTTCAATCCATCATCACCAACCATCCACAACCCTAACCATTCCTCCATTAATCCATCTTCAAGCTTCACGATGACCCAATTCAAGTCTCAAGCATCCGTTGATCGTGCCTTTTCTACCATGAGCGGCTAACTTCTTGGAGGTTTCACCCCGGTGTAGGTTTTTGTAAGTTCTTAGGGTTTAAACATTGTACTTGAGATTCAGTTTGTGACAAGTTGTGATTTGATTCTGAAACTTATGATAATTGTCTTGCATTGGTATTGTATTCGTGAATTGTCGAGTGAAGATTAAATTTGACTTTACGAAATGTTTATGTGCAATTATGCCTTATCTAGGTTAGAGTTTACATGTTCTTGGTAACGAAGTGCATTGTGGTTCGTCACTCACGACGTTGATAGCTCTTGGCACCTAAGCCTCGTAACACTAAATTTGTTAATCATATTTGCAATTGAATCGAATCTAAAACGTGTAGAAACCCTAGGACTTCAATCACCGAATCGGGTGTGAACCTTGTTTTCTTTATATTGTTCAAACAATCAATTTCATTTCTTGCAATTTGTTAATCATTAGTTGTTAATCACTTAAACCAATTCTTCTAGTTTAAATTCACATCTTTCAACAAAACAAAAAACAAAAAAATATATCATAGCAAGCTTCATAATTGTGACACCTTTTCAAAATTCAATCGAATCCACTCGCAAACCACATACTCTTCGTGGTTCGACCCCTTACTACCACTAACTATTTGTTAAGAGTAATTTGGGACTATAAATATTATCTTTGACCGGAGCGCGACACTCCGATCAAATTTTGGCGCCGTTGCCGGGGAGTGCGTGCGCTTTGTGTTTGGATATTGTTTGAAGTTGTGTGATTAACTATTTAATTTGCATAATTTCTTTTCTTGTACTTTGTCTTTTTCTTTGTTACGCGGGTGTGTTACTTGTACAGGTTACAGGTAGTGCATGCATACGCGGAACTCCGGGAGGACTTCACCGTTAGTCTACGAACCGGAAATTGAGAGAGTTGCAAGAAGAAATTTAGCAAGCCGATTGGAAGCAACACTTGCTTCTAATCAAACCAATCAAACACCATAGTCCACAAAATTCTCATTGAGACCCACAAAATCATTATAACCACCGATCATGGTTGAAAACCGGTGATCGTTTATGCTTAAGTTGATGCTTTTACATAGCTTTTAATCTTGAATAGCCTACTTTTAATGGTATTTGTGTTTTACAGTTCTAAAAGAGTTTAAGGAGCTAATCGGGAGCTTTACAGAGCACCGGTAGCAAACGGGATCAACCGGGGATGTGAAATGAAAAAACCGGCCTAGTCACGAATATTGGATGTGTTTTGGGGAATTTTAATGGATTTAAAATGAATATATTGGAAGATGGCATGATAGAGGGCTGAATTACGAGTAAGTGGGCGAAAACGGTGCGTAAAACGGAGCTATAACGAAAAAGTTATGAAGAAAACAAAAAATGGTATTTAGACGCACCGTCGGGGACGCCCTCTGGTTTGTTCCGTCGGCCAGAAACCCTCGTAAACAGCAGATTAAGCCGTCTGGTAAAACTGAGACTTCCAGGGGCCGTCGGGGACGCCCTAAATGGCCGTCGGCGACGCCACCTGCATTCTCATATCGCGAAAAACTTGATTTTTGAGTTGGGGACGAGTTATAACATCAATTTTGACCAAGAAACGGGGGTTACACATTATTTGGAGATTTGAACTTGATCCTGGAGCCTATTACCATCCATCTTTCACCTACCATCTTCTTTACAACCCGAATCAACAACAGAATCATCATGATTACCATTCGATAACCCTAATTCCATTCATCTTTCAATCCATCATCACCAACCATCCACAACCCTAACCATTCCTCCATTAATCCATCTTCAAGCTTCACGATGACCCAATTCAAGTCTCAAGCATCCGTTGATCGTGCCTTTTCTACCATGAGCGGCTAACTTCTTGGAGGTTTCACCCCGGTGTAGGTTTTTGTAAGTTCTTAGGGTTTAAACATTGTACTTGAGATTCAGTTTGTGACAAGTTGTGATTTGATTCTGAAACTTATGATAATTGTCTTGCATTGGTATTGTATTCGTGAATTGTCGAGTGAAGATTAAATTTGACTATACGAAATGTTTATATGCAATTATGCCTTATCTAGGTTAGAGTTTACATGTTCTTGGTAACGAAGTGCATTGTGGTTCGTCACTCACGACGTTGATAGCTCTTGGCACCTAAGCCTCGTAACACTAAATTTGTTAATCATATTTGCAATTGAATCGAATCTAAAACGTGTAGAAACCCTAGGACTTCAATCACCGAACCTGGTGTGAACCTTGTTTTCTTTATATTGTTCAAACAATCAATTTCATTTCTTGCAATTTGTTAATCATTAGCTGTTAATCACTTAAACCAATTCTTCTAGTTTAAATTCACATCTTTCAACAAAACAAAAAAACAAAAAAAATATATCATAGCAAGCTTCATAATTGTGACACCTTTTCAAAATTCAATCGAATCCACTCGCAAACCACATACTCTTCGTGGTTCGACCCCTTACTACCACTAACTATTTGTTAAGAGTAATTTGGGACTATAAATATTATCTTTGACCGGAGCGCGACACTCCGATCAAATTTTGGCGCCGTTGCCGGGGAGTGCGTGCGCTTTGTGTTTGGATATTGTTTGAAGTTGTGTGATTAACTATTTAATTTGCATAATTTCTTTTCTTGTACTTTGTCTTTTTCTTTGTTACGCGGGTGTGTTACTTGTACAGGTTACAGGTAGTGCATGCATACGCGGAACTCCGGGAGGACTTCACCGTTAGTCTACGAACCGGAAATTGAGAGAGTTGCAAGAAGAAATTTAGCAAGCCGATTGGAAGCAACACTTGCTTCTAATCAAACCAATCAAACACCACAGTCCACAAAATTCTCATTGAGACCCACAAAATCATTATAACCACCGATCATGGTTGAAAACCGGTGATCGTTTATGCTTAAGTTGATGTTTTTACATAGCTTTTAATCTTGAATAGCCTACTTTTAATGGTATTTGTGTTTTACAGGTCTAAAAGAGTTTAAGGAGCTAATCGGGAGCTTTACAGAGCACCGGTAGCAAACGGGATCAACCGGGGATGTGAAATGAAAAAACCGGGCTAGTCACGAATATTGGATGTGTTTTGGGGAATGTTAATGGATTTAAAATGAATATATTGGAAGATGGCATGATAGAGGGCTGAATTACGAGTACGTGGGCGAAAACGGTGCGTAAAACGGAGCTATAACGAAGAAGTTATGAAGAAAACAAAAAATGGTATTTAGAGGCACCGTCGGCGACGCCCTCTGGTTTGTTCCGTCGGCCAGAAACCTTCGTAAACAGCAGATTAAGCCGTCTGGTAAAACTGAGACTTCCAGGGGCCGTCGGGGACGCCCTAAATGGCCGTCGGCGACGCCACCTGCATTCTCATATCGCGAAAAACTTGATTTTTGAGTTGGGGACGAGTTATAACATCAATTTTGACCAAGAAACGGGGGTTACACATTATTTGGAGATTTGAACTTGATCTTGGAGCCTATTACCATCCATCTTTCACCTACCATCATCTTTACAACCCGAATCAACAACAGAATCATCATGATTTCCATTCGATAACCCTAATTCCATTCATCTTTCAATCCATCATACCAACCATCCACAACCCTAACCATTCCTCCATTAATCCATCTTCAAGCTTCACGATGACCCAATTCAAGTCTCAAGCATCCGTTGATCGTGCCTTTTCTACCATGAGCGGCTAACTTCTTGGAGGTTTCACCCCGGTGTAGGTTTTTGTAAGTTCTTAGGGTTTAAACATTGTACTTGAGATTCAGTTTGTGACAAGTTGTGATTTGATTCTGAAACTTATGATAATTGTCTTGCATTGGTATTGTATTCGTGAATTGTCGAGTGAAGATTAAATTTGACTTTACGAAATGTTTATGTGCAATTATGCCTTATCTAGGTTAGAGTTTACATGTTCTTGGTAACGAAGTGCATTGTGGTTCGTCACTCACGACGTTGATAGCTCTTGGCACCTAAGCCTCGTAACACTAAATTTGTTAATCATATTTGCAATTGAATCGAATCTAAAACGTGTAGAAACCCTAGGACTTCAATCACCGAACCGGGTGTGAACCTTGTTTTCTTTATATTGTTCAAACAATCAATTTCATTTCTTGCAATTTGTTAATCATTAGTTGTTAATCACTTAAACCAATTCTTCTAGTTTAAATTCACATCTTTCAACAAAACAAAAAACAAAAAAATATATCATAGCAAGCTTCATAATTGTGACACCTTTTCAAAATTCAATCGAATCCACTCGCAAACCACATACTCTTCGTGGTTCGACCCCTTACTACCACTAACTATTTGTTAAGAGTAATTTGGGACTATAAATATTATCTTTGACCGGAGCGCGACACTCCGATCAAATTTTGGCGCCGTTGCCGGGGAGTGCGTGCGCTTTGTGTTTGGATATTGTTTGAAGTTGTGTGATTAACTATTTAATTTGCATAATTTCTTTTCTTGTACTTTGTCTTTTTCTTTGTTACGCGGGTGTGTTACTTGTACAGGTTACAGGTAGTGCATGCATACGCGGAACTCCGGGAGGACTTCACCGTTAGTCTACGAACCGGAAATTGAGAGAGTTGCAAGAAGAAATTTAGCAAGCCGATTGGAAGCAACACTTGCTTCTAATCAAACCAATCAAACACCACAGTCCACAAAATTCTCATTGAGACCCACAAAATCATTATAACCACCGATCATGGTTGAAAACCGGTGATCGTTTATGCTTAAGTTGATGTTTTTACATAGCTTTTAATCTTGAATAGCCTACTTTTAATGGTATTTGTGTTTTACAGGTCTAAAAGAGTTTAAGGAGCTAATCGGGAGCTTTACAGAGCACCGGTAGCAAACGGGATCAACCGGGGATGTGAAATGAAAAAACCGGGCTAGTCACGAATATTGGATGTGTTTTGGGGAATGTTAATGGATTTAAAATGAATATATTGGAAGATGGCATGATAGAGGGCTGAATTACGAGTACGTGGGCGAAAACGGTGCGTAAAACGGAGCTATAACGAAGAAGTTATGAAGAAAACAAAAAATGGTATTTAGAGGCACCGTCGGCGACGCCCTCTGGTTTGTTCCGTCGGCCAGAAACCTTCGTAAACAGCAGATTAAGCCGTCTGGTAAAACTGAGACTTCCAGGGGCCGTCGGGGACGCCCTAAATGGCCGTCGGCGACGCCACCTGCATTCTCATATCGCGAAAAACTTGATTTTTGAGTTGGGGACGAGTTATAACATCAATTTTGACCAAGAAACGGGGGTTACACATTATTTGGAGATTTGAACTTGATCTTGGAGCCTATTACCATCCATCTTTCACCTACCATCATCTTTACAACCCGAATCAACAACAGAATCATCATGATTTCCATTCGATAACCCTAATTCCATTCATCTTTCAATCCATCATACCAACCATCCACAACCCTAACCATTCCTCCATTAATCCATCTTCAAGCTTCACGATGACCCAATTCAAGTCTCAAGCATCCGTTGATCGTGCCTTTTCTACCATGAGCGGCTAACTTCTTGGAGGTTTCACCCCGGTGTAGGTTTTTGTAAGTTCTTAGGGTTTAAACATTGTACTTGAGATTCAGTTTGTGACAAGTTGTGATTTGATTCTGAAACTTATGATAATTGTCTTGCATTGGTATTGTATTCGTGAATTGTCGAGTGAAGATTAAATTTGACTTTACGAAATGTTTATGTGCAATTATGCCTTATCTAGGTTAGAGTTTACATGTTCTTGGTAACGAAGTGCATTGTGGTTCGTCACTCACGACGTTGATAGCTCTTGGCACCTAAGCCTCGTAACACTAAATTTGTTAATCATATTTGCAATTGAATCGAATCTAAAACGTGTAGAAACCCTAGGACTTCAATCACCGAACCGGGTGTGAACCTTGTTTTCTTTATGTTGTTCAAACAATCAATTTCATTTCTTGCAATTTGTTAATCATTAGTTGTTAATCACTTAAACCAATTCTTCTAGTTTAAATTCACATCTTTCAACAAAACAAAAAACAAAAAAATATATCATAGCAAGCTTCATAATTGTGACACCTTTTCAAAATTCAATCGAATCCACTCGCAAACCACATACTCTTCGTGGTTCGACCCCTTACTACCACTAACTATTTGTTAAGAGTAATTTGGGACTATAAATATTATCTTTGACCGGAGCGCGACACTCCGATCAAATTTTGGCGCCGTTGCCGGGGAGTGCGTGCGCTTTGTGTTTGGATATTGTTTGAAGTTGTGTGATTAACTATTTAATTTGCATAATTTCTTTTCTTGTACTTTGTCTTTTTCTTTGTTACGCGGGTGTGTTACTTGTACAGGTTACAGGTAGTGCATGCATACGCGGAACTCCGGGAGGACTTCACCGTTAGTCTACGAACCGGAAATTGAGAGAGTTGCAAGAAGAAATTTAGCAAGCCGATTGGAAGCAACACTTGCTTCTAATCAAACCAATCAAACACCACAGTCCACAAAATTCTCATTGAGACCCACAAAATCATTATAACCACCGATCATGGTTGAAAACCGGTGATCGTTTATGCTTAAGTTGATGTTTTTACATAGCTTTTAATCTTGAATAGCCTACTTTTAATGGTATTTGTGTTTTACAGGTCTAAAAGAGTTTAAGGAGCTAATCGGGAGCTTTACAGAGCACCGGTAGCAAACGGGATCAACCGGGGATGTGAAATGAAAAAACCGGGCTAGTCACGAATATTGGATGTGTTTTGGGGAATGTTAATGGATTTAAAATGAATATATTGGAAGATGGCATGATAGAGGGCTGAATTACGAGTACGTGGGCGAAAACGGTGCGTAAAACGGAGCTATAACGAAGAAGTTATGAAGAAAACAAAAAATGGTATTTAGAGGCACCGTCGGCGACGCCCTCTGGTTTGTTCCGTCGGCCAGAAACATTCGTAAACAGCAGATTAAGCCGTCTGGTAAAACTGAGACTTCCAGGGGCCGTCGGGGACGCCCTAAATGGCCGTCGGCGACGCCACCTGCATTCTCATATCGCGAAAAACTTGATTTTTGAGTTGGGGACGAGTTATAACATCAATTTTGACCAAGAAACGGGGGTTACACATTATTTGGAGATTTGAACTTGATCTTGGAGCCTATTACCATCCATCTTTCACCTACCATCATCTTTACAACCCGAATCAACAACCGAATCATCATGATTTCCATTCGATAACCCTAATTCCATTCATCTTTCACTCCATCATCACCAACCATCCACAACCCTAACCATTCCTCCATTAATCCATCTTCAAGCTTCACGATGACCCAATTCAAGTCTCAAGCATCCGTTGATCGTGCCTTTTCTACCATGAGCGGCTAACTTCTTGGAGGTTTCACCCCGGTGTATGTATTTGTAAGTTCTTAGGGTTTAAACATTGTACTTGAGATTCTGTTTGTGACAAGTTGTGATTTGATTCTGAAACTTATGATAATTGTCTTGCATTGGTATTGTATTCGTGAATTGTCGAGTGAAGATTAAATTTGACTTTGCGAAATGTTTATGTGCAATTATGCCTTATCTAGGTTAGAGTTTACATGTTCTTGGTAACGAAGTGCATTGTGGTTCGTCACTCACGACGTTGATAGCTCTTGGCACCTAAGCCTCGTAACACTAAATTTGTTAATCATATTTGCAATTGAATCGAATCTAAAACGTGTAGAAACCCTAGGACTTCAATCACCGAACCGGGTGTGAACCTTGTTTTCTTTATATTGTTCAAACAATCAATTTCATTTCTTGCAATTTGTTAATCATTAGTTGTTAATCACTTAAACCAATTCTTCTAGTTTAAATTCACATCTTTCAACAAAACAAAAAAACAAAAAAATATATCATAGCAAGCTTCATAATTGTGACACCTTTTCAAAATTCAATCGAATCCACTCGCAAACCACATACTCTTCGTGGTTCGACCCCTTACTACCACTAACTATTTGTTAAGAGTAATTTGGGACTATAAATATTATCTTTGACCGGAGCGCGACACTCCGATCAAATTTTGGCGCCGTTGCCGGGGAGTGCGTGCGCTTTGTGTTTGGATATTGTTTGAAGTTGTGTGATTAACTATTTAATTTGCATAATTTCTTTTCTTGTACTTTGTCTTTTTCTTTGTTACGCGGGTGTGTTACTTGTACAGGTTACAGGTAGTGCATGCATACGCGGAACTCCGGGAGGACTTCACCGTTAGTCTACGAACCGGAAATTGAGAGAGTTGCAAGAAGAAATTTAGCAAGCCGATTGGAAGCAACACTTGCTTCTAATCAAACCAATCAAACACCACAGTCCACAAAATTCTCATTGAGACCCACAAAATCATTATAACCACCGATCATGGTTGAAAACCGGTGATCGTTTATGCTTAAGTTGATGTTTTTACATAGCTTTTAATCTTGAATAGCCTACTTTTAATGGTATTTGTGTTTTACAGGTCTAAAAGAGTTTAAGGAGCTAATCGGGAGCTTTACAGAGCACCGGTAGCAAACGGGATCAACCAGGGATGTGAAATGAAAAAACCGGCCTAGTCACGAATATTGGATGTGTTTTGGGGAATGTTAATGGATTTAAAATGAATATATTGGAAGATGACATGATAGAGGGCTGAATTACGAGTACGTGGGCGAAAACGGTGCGTAAAACGGAGCTATAACGAAGAAGTTATGAAGAAAACAAAAAATGGTATTTAGAGGCACCGTCGGCGACGCCGAAAGGGGCCGTCGGCGACGCCCTCTGGTTTGTTCCGTCGGCCAGAAACCTTCGTAAACAGCAGATTAAGCCGTCTGGTAAAACTGAGACTTCCAGGGGCCGTCGGGGACGCCCTAAATGGACGTCGGCGACGCCACCTGCATTCTCATATCGCGAAAAACTTGATTTTTGAGTTGGGGACGAGTTATAACATCAATTTTGACCAAGAAACGGGGGTTACACATTATTTGGAGATTTGAACTTGATCTTGGAGCCTATTACCATCCATCTTTCACCTACCATCATCTTTACAACCCGAATCAACAACAGAATCATCATGATTTCCATTCGATAACCCTAATTCCATTCATCTTTCAATCCATCATCACCAACCATCCACAACCCTAACCATTCCTCCATTAATCCATCTTCAAGCTTCACGATGACCCAATTCAAGTCTCAAGCATCCGTTGATCGTGCCTTTTCTACCATGAGCGGCTAACTTCTTGGAGGTTTCACCCCGGTGTAGGTTTTTGTAAGTTCTTAGGGTTTAAACATTGTACTTGAGATTCAGTTTGTGACAAGTTGTGATTTGATTCTGAAACTTATGATAATTGTCTTGCATTGGTATTGTATTCGTGAATTGTCGAGTGAAGATTAAATTTGACTTTACGAAATGTTTATGTGCAATTATGCCTTATCTAGGTTAGAGTTTACATGTTCTTGGTAACGAAGTGCATTGTGGTTCATCACTCACGACGTTGATAGCTCTTGGCACCTAAGCCTCGTAACACTAAATTTGTTAATCATATTTGCAATTGAATCGAATCTAAAACGTGTAGAAACCCTAGGACTTCAATCACCGAACCGGGTGTGAACCTTGTTTTCTTTATATTGTTCAAACAATCAATTTCATTTCTTGCAATTTGTTAATCATTAGTTGTTAATCACTTAAACCAATTCTTCTAGTTTAAATTCACATCTTTCAACAAAACAAAAAAACAAAAAAATATATCATAGCAAGCTTCATAATTGTGACACCTTTTCAAAATTCAATCGAATCCACTCGCAAACCACATACTCTTCGTGGTTCCACCCCTTACTACCACTAACTATTTGTTAAGAGTAATTTGGGACTATAAATATTATCTTTGACCGGAGCGCGACACTCCGATCAAATTTTGGCGCCGTTGCCGGGGAGTGCGTGCGCTTTGTGTTTGGATATTGTTTGAAGTTGTGTGATTAACTATTTAATTTGCATAATTTCTTTTCTTGTACTTTGTCTTTTTCTTTGTTACGCGGGTGTGTTACTTGTACAGGTTACAGGTAGTGCATGCATACGCGGAACTCCGGGAGGACTTCACCGTTAGTCTACAAACCGGAAATTGAGAGAGTTGCAAGAAGAAATTTAGCAAGCCGATTGGAAGCAACACTTGCTTCTAATCAAACCAATCAAACACCATAGTCCACAAAATTCTCATTGAGACCCACAAAATCATTATAACCACCGATCATGGTTGAAAACCGGTGATCGTTTATGCTTAAGTTGATGTTTTTACATAGCTTTTAATCTTGAATAGCCTACTTTTAATGGTATTTGTGTTTTACAGGTCTAAAAGAGTTTAAGGAGCTAATCGGGAGCTTTACAGAGCACCGGTAGCAAACGGGATCAACCGGGGATGTGAAATGAAAAAACCGGGCTAGTCACGAATATTGGATGTGTTTTGGGGAATGTTAATGGATTTAAAATGAATATATTGGAAGATGGCATGATAGAGGGCTGAATTACGAGTACGTGGGCGAAAACGGTGCGTAAAACGGAGCTATAACGAAGAAGTTATGAAGAAAACAAAAAATGGTATTTAGAGGCACCGTCGGCGACGCCCTCTGGTTTGTTCCGTCGGCCAGAAACATTCGTAAACAGCAGATTAAGCCGTCTGGTAAAACTGAGACTTCCAGGGGCCGTCGGGGACGCCCTAAATGGCCGTCGGCGACGCCACCTGCATTCTCATATCGCGAAAAACTTGATTTTTGAGTTGGGGACGAGTTATAACATCAATTTTGACCAAGAAACGGGGGTTACACATTATTTGGAGATTTGAACTTGATCTTGGAGCCTATTACCATCCATCTTTCACCTACCATCATCTTTACAACCCGAATCAACAACAGAATCATCATGATTTCCATTCGATAACCCTAATTCCATTCATCTTTCAATCCATCATCACCAACCATCCACAACCCTAACCATTCCTCCATTAATCCATCTTCAAGCTTCACGATGACCCAATTCAAGTCTCAAGCATCCGTTGATCGTGCCTTTTCTACCATGAGCGGCTAACTTCTTGGAGGTTTCACCCCGGTGTAGGTTTTTGTAAGTTCTTAGGGTTTAAACATTGTACTTGAGATTCAGTTTGTGACAAGTTGTGATTTGATTCTGAAACTTATGATAATTGTCTTGCATTGGTATTGTATTCGTGAATTGTCGAGTGAAGATTAAATTTGACTTTACGAAATGTTTATGTGCAATTATGCCTTATCTAGGTTAGAGTTTACATGTTCTTGGTAACGAAGTGCATTGTGGTTCGTCACTCACGACGTTGATAGCTCTTGGCACCTAAGCCTCGTAACACTAAATTTGTTAATCATATTTGCAATTGAATCGAATCTAAAACGTGTAGAAACCCTAGGACTTCAATCACCGAATCGGGTGTGAACCTTGTTTTCTTTATATTGTTCAAACAATCAATTTCATTTCTTGCAATTTGTTAATCATTAGTTGTTAATCACTTAAACCAATTCTTCTAGTTTAAATTCACATCTTTCAACAAAACAAAAAACAAAAAAATATATCATAGCAAGCTTCATAATTGTGACACCTTTTCAAAATTCAATCGAATCCACTCGCAAACCACATACTCTTCGTGGTTCGACCCCTTACTACCACTAACTATTTGTTAAGAGTAATTTGGGACTATAAATATTATCTTTGACCGGAGCGCGACACTCCGATCAAATTTTGGCGCCGTTGCCGGGGAGTGCGTGCGCTTTGTGTTTGGATATTGTTTGAAGTTGTGTGATTAACTATTTAATTTGCATAATTTCTTTTCTTGTACTTTGTCTTTTTCTTTGTTACGCGGGTGTGTTACTTGTACAGGTTACAGGTAGTGCATGCATACGCGGAACTCCGGGAGGACTTCACCGTTAGTCTACGAACCGGAAATTGAGAGAGTTGCAAGAAGAAATTTAGCAAGCCGATTGGAAGCAACACTTGCTTCTAATCAAACCAATCAAACACCATAGTCCACAAAATTCTCATTGAGACCCACAAAATCATTATAACCACCGATCATGGTTGAAAACCGGTGATCGTTTATGCTTAAGTTGATGCTTTTACATAGCTTTTAATCTTGAATAGCCTACTTTTAATGGTATTTGTGTTTTACAGTTCTAAAAGAGTTTAAGGAGCTAATCGGGAGCTTTACAGAGCACCGGTAGCAAACGGGATCAACCGGGGATGTGAAATGAAAAAACCGGCCTAGTCACGAATATTGGATGTGTTTTGGGGAATTTTAATGGATTTAAAATGAATATATTGGAAGATGGCATGATAGAGGGCTGAATTACGAGTAAGTGGGCGAAAACGGTGCGTAAAACGGAGCTATAACGAAAAAGTTATGAAGAAAACAAAAAATGGTATTTAGACGCACCGTCGGGGACGCCCTCTGGTTTGTTCCGTCGGCCAGAAACCCTCGTAAACAGCAGATTAAGCCGTCTGGTAAAACTGAGACTTCAAGGGGCCGTCGGGGACGCCCTAAATGGCCGTCGGCGACGCCACCTGCATTCTCATATCGCGAAAAACTTGATTTTTGAGTTGGGGACGAGTTATAACATCAATTTTGACCAAGAAACGGGGGTTACACATTATTTGGAGATTTGAACTTGATCCTGGAGCCTATTACCATCCATCTTTCACCTACCATCTTCTTTACAACCCGAATCAACAACAGAATCATCATGATTACCATTCGATAACCCTAATTCCATTCATCTTTCAATCCATCATCACCAACCATCCACAACCCTAACCATTCCTCCATTAATCCATCTTCAAGCTTCACGATGACCCAATTCAAGTCTCAAGCATCCGTTGATCGTGCCTTTTCTACCATGAGCGGCTAACTTCTTGGAGGTTTCACCCCGGTGTAGGTTTTTGTAAGTTCTTAGGGTTTAAACATTGTACTTGAGATTCAGTTTGTGACAAGTTGTGATTTGATTCTGAAACTTATGATAATTGTCTTGCATTGGTATTGTATTCGTGAATTGTCGAGTGAAGATTAAATTTGACTATACGAAATGTTTATATGCAATTATGCCTTATCTAGGTTAGAGTTTACATGTTCTTGGTAACGAAGTGCATTGTGGTTCGTCACTCACGACGTTGATAGCTCTTGGCACCTAAGCCTCGTAACACTAAATTTGTTAATCATATTTGCAATTGAATCGAATCTAAAACGTGTAGAAACCCTAGGACTTCAATCACCGAACCTGGTGTGAACCTTGTTTTCTTTATATTGTTCAAACAATCAATTTCATTTCTTGCAATTTGTTAATCATTAGCTGTTAATCACTTAAACCAATTCTTCTAGTTTAAATTCACATCTTTCAACAAAACAAAAAAACAAAAAAAATATATCATAGCAAGCTTCATAATTGTGACACCTTTTCAAAATTCAATCGAATCCACTCGCAAACCACATACTCTTCGTGGTTCGACCCCTTACTACCACTAACTATTTGTTAAGAGTAATTTGGGACTATAAATATTATCTTTGACCGGAGCGCGACACTCCGATCAAATTTTGGCGCCGTTGCCGGGGAGTGCGTGCGCTTTGTGTTTGGATATTGTTTGAAGTTGTGTGATTAACTATTTAATTTGCATAATTTCTTTTCTTGTACTTTGTCTTTTTCTTTGTTACGCGGGTGTGTTACTTGTACAGGTTACAGGTAGTGCATGCATACGCGGAACTCCGGGAGGACTTCACCGTTAGTCTACAAACCGGAAATTGAGAGAGTTGCAAGAAGAAATTTAGCAAGCCGATTGGAAGCAACACTTGCTTCTAATCAAACCAATCAAACACCATAGTCCACAAAATTCTCATTGAGACCCACAAAATCATTATAACCACCGATCATGGTTGAAAACCGGTGATCGTTTATGCTTAAGTTGATGTTTTTACATAGCTTTTAATCTTGAATAGCCTACTTTTAATGGTATTTGTGTTTTACAGGTCTAAAAGAGTTTAAGGAGCTAATCGGGAGCTTTACAGAGCACCGGTAGCAAACGGGATCAACCGGGGATGTGAAATGAAAAAACCGGGCTAGTCACGAATATTGGATGTGTTTTGGGGAATGTTAATGGATTTAAAATGAATATATTGGAAGATGGCATGATAGAGGGCTGAATTACGAGTACGTGGGCGAAAACGGTGCGTAAAACGGAGCTATAACGAAGAAGTTATGAAGAAAACAAAAAATGGTATTTAGAGGCACCGTCGGCGACGCCCTCTGGTTTGTTCCGTCGGCCAGAAACCTTCGTAAACAGCAGATTAAGCCGTCTGGTAAAACTGAGACTTCCAGGGGCCGTCGGGGACGCCCTAAATGGCCGTCGGCGACGCCACCTGCATTCTCATATCGCGAAAAACTTGATTTTTGAGTTGGGGACGAGTTATAACATCAATTTTGACCAAGAAACGGGGGTTACACATTATTTGGAGATTTGAACTTGATCTTGGAGCCTATTACCATCCATCTTTCACCTACCATCATCTTTACAACCCGAATCAACAACAGAATCATCATGATTTCCATTCGATAACCCTAATTCCATTCATCTTTCAATCCATCATCACCAACCATCCACAACCCTAACCATTCCTCCATTAATCCATCTTCAAGCTTCACGATGACCCAATTCAAGTCTCAAGCATCCGTTGATCGTGCCTTTTCTACCATGAGCGGCTAACTTCTTGGAGGTTTCACCCCGGTGTAGGTTTTTGTAAGTTCTTAGGGTTTAAACATTGTACTTGAGATTCAGTTTGTGACAAGTTGTGATTTGATTCTGAAACTTATGATAATTGTCTTGCATTGGTATTGTATTCGTGAATTGTCGAGTGAAGATTAAATTTGACTTTACGAAATGTTTATGTGCAATTATGCCTTATCTAGGTTAGAGTTTACATGTTCTTGGTAACGAAGTGCATTGTGGTTCATCACTCACGACGTTGATAGCTCTTGGCACCTAAGCCTCGTAACACTAAATTTGTTAATCATATTTGCAATTGAATCGAATCTAAAACGTGTAGAAACCCTAGGACTTCAATCACCGAACCGGGTGTGAACCTTGTTTTCTTTATATTGTTCAAACAATCAATTTCATTTCTTGCAATTTGTTAATCATTAGTTGTTAATCACTTAAACCAATTCTTCTAGTTTAAATTCACATCTTTCAACAAAACAAAAAAACAAAAAAATATATCATAGCAAGCTTCATAATTGTGACACCTTTTCAAAATTCAATCGAATCCACTCGCAAACCACATACTCTTCGTGGTTCCACCCCTTACTACCACTAACTATTTGTTAAGAGTAATTTGGGACTATAAATATTATCTTTGACCGGAGCGCGACACTCCGATCAAATTTTGGCGCCGTTGCCGGGGAGTGCGTGCGCTTTGTGTTTGGATATTGTTTGAAGTTGTGTGATTAACTATTTAATTTGCATAATTTCTTTTCTTGTACTTTGTCTTTTTCTTTGTTACGCGGGTGTGTTACTTGTACAGGTTACAGGTAGTGCATGCATACGCGGAACTCCGGGAGGACTTCACCGTTAGTCTACAAACCGGAAATTGAGAGAGTTGCAAGAAGAAATTTAGCAAGCCGATTGGAAGCAACACTTGCTTCTAATCAAACCAATCAAACACCATAGTCCACAAAATTCTCATTGAGACCCACAAAATCATTATAACCACCGATCATGGTTGAAAACCGGTGATCGTTTATGCTTAAGTTGATGTTTTTACATAGCTTTTAATCTTGAATAGCCTACTTTTAATGGTATTTGTGTTTTACAGGTCTAAAAGAGTTTAAGGAGCTAATCGGGAGCTTTACAGAGCACCGGTAGCAAACGGGATCAACCGGGGATGTGAAATGAAAAAACCGGGCTAGTCACGAATATTGGATGTGTTTTGGGGAATGTTAATGGATTTAAAATGAATATATTGGAAGATGGCATGATAGAGGGCTGAATTACGAGTACGTGGGCGAAAACGGTGCGTAAAACGGAGCTATAACGAAGAAGTTATGAAGAAAACAAAAAATGGTATTTAGAGGCACCGTCGGCGACGCCCTCTGGTTTGTTCCGTCGGCCAGAAACCTTCGTAAACAGCAGATTAAGCCGTCTGGTAAAACTGAGACTTCCAGGGGCCGTCGGGGACGCCCTAAATGGCCGTCGGCGACGCCACCTGCATTCTCATATCGCGAAAAACTTGATTTTTGAGTTGGGGACGAGTTATAACATCAATTTTGACCAAGAAACGGGGGTTACACATTATTTGGAGATTTGAACTTGATCTTGGAGCCTATTACCATCCATCTTTCACCTACCATCATCTTTACAACCCGAATCAACAACAGAATCATCATGATTTCCATTCGATAACCCTAATTCCATTCATCTTTCAATCCATCATCACCAACCATCCACAACCCTAACCATTCCTCCATTAATCCATCTTCAAGCTTCACGATGACCCAATTCAAGTCTCAAGCATCCGTTGATCGTGCCTTTTCTACCATGAGCGGCTAACTTCTTGGAGGTTTCACCCCGGTGTAGGTTTTTGTAAGTTCTTAGGGTTTAAACATTGTACTTGAGATTCAGTTTGTGACAAGTTGTGATTTGATTCTGAAACTTATGATAATTGTCTTGCATTGGTATTGTATTCGTGAATTGTCGAGTGAAGATTAAATTTGACTTTACGAAATGTTTATGTGCAATTATGCCTTATCTAGGTTAGAGTTTACATGTTCTTGGTAACGAAGTGCATTGTGGTTCGTCACTCACGACGTTGATAGCTCTTGGCACCTAAGCCTCGTAACACTAAATTTGTTAATCATATTTGCAATTGAATCGAATCTAAAACGTGTAGAAACCCTAGGACTTCAATCACCGAATCGGGTGTGAACCTTGTTTTCTTTATATTGTTCAAACAATCAATTTCATTTCTTGCAATTTGTTAATCATTAGTTGTTAATCACTTAAACCAATTCTTCTAGTTTAAATTCACATCTTTCAACAAAACAAAAAACAAAAAAAATATATCATAGCAAGCTTCATAATTGTGACACCTTTTCAAAATTCAATCGAATCCACTCGCAAACCACATACTCTTCGTGGTTCGACCCCTTACTACCACTAACTATTTGTTAAGAGTAATTTGGGACTATAAATATTATCTTTGACCGGAGCGCGACACTCCGATCAAATTTTGGCGCCGTTGCCGGGGAGTGCGTGCGCTTTGTGTTTGGATATTGTTTGAAGTTGTGTGATTAACTATTTAATTTGCATAATTTCTTTTCTTGTACTTTGTCTTTTTCTTTGTTACGCGGGTGTGTTACTTGTACAGGTTACAGGTAGTGCATGCATACGCGGAACTCCGGGAGGACTTCACCGTTAGTCTACGAACCGGAAATTGAGAGAGTTGCAAGAAGAAATTTAGCAAGCCGATTGGAAGCAACACTTGCTTCTAATCAAACCAATCAAACACCATAGTCCACAAAATTCTCATTGAGACCCACAAAATCATTATAACCACCGATCATGGTTGAAAACCGGTGATCGTTTATGCTTAAGTTGATGCTTTTACATAGCTTTTAATCTTGAATAGCCTACTTTTAATGGTATTTGTGTTTTACAGTTCTAAAAGAGTTTAAGGAGCTAATCGGGAGCTTTACAGAGCACCGGTAGCAAACGGGATCAACCGGGGATGTGAAATGAAAAAACCGGCCTAGTCACGAATATTGGATGTGTTTTGGGGAATGTTAATGGATTTAAAATGAATATATTGGAAGATGGCATGATAGAGGGCTGAATTACGAGTAAGTGGGCGAAAACGGTGCGTAAAACGGAGCTATAACGAAAAAGTTATGAAGAAAACAAAAAATGGTATTTAGAGGCACCGTCGGGGACGCCCTCTGGTTTGTTCCGTCGGCCAGAAACCCTCGTAAACAGCAGATTAAGCCGTCTGGTAAAACTGAGACTTCCAGGGGCCGTCGGGGACGCCCTAAATGGCCGTCGGCGACGCCACCTGCATTCTCATATCGCGAAAAACTTGATTTTTGAGTTGGGGACGAGTTATAACATCAATTTTGACCAAGAAACGGGGGTTACACATTATTTGGAGATTTGAACTTGATCCTGGAGCCTATTACCATCCATCTTTCACCTACCATCATCTTTACAACCCGAATCAACAACAGAATCATCATGATTACCATTCGATAACCCTAATTCCATTCATCTTTCAATCCATCATCACCAACCATCCACAACCCTAACCATTCCTCCATTAATCCATCTTCAAGCTTCACGATGACCCAATTCAAGTCTCAAGCATCCGTTGATCGTGCCTTTTCTACCATGAGCGGCTAACTTCTTGGAGGTTTCACCCCGGTGTAGGTTTTTGTAAGTTCTTAGGGTTTAAACATTGTACTTGAGATTCAGTTTGTGACAAGTTGTGATTTGATTCTGAAACTTATGATAATTGTCTTGCATTGGTATTGTATTCGTGAATTGTCGAGTGAAGATTAAATTTGACTTTACGAAATGTTTATATGCAATTATGCCTTATCTAGGTTAGAGTTTACATGTTCTTGGTAACGAAGTGCATTGTGGTTCGTCACTCACGACGTTGATAGCTCTTGGCACCTAAGCCTCGTAACACTAAATTTGTTAATCATATTTGCAATTGAATCGAATCTAAAACGTGTAGAAACCCTAGGACTTCAATCACCGAACCTGGTGTGAACCTTGTTTTCTTTATATTGTTCAAACAATCAATTTCATTTCTTGCAATTTGTTAATCATTAGCTGTTAATCACTTAAACCAATTCTTCTAGTTTAAATTCACATCTTTCAACAAAACAAAAAAACAAAAAAAATATATCATAGCAAGCTTCATAATTGTGACACCTTTTCAAAATTCAATCGAATCCACTCGCAAACCACATACTCTTCGTGGTTCGACCCCTTACTACCACTAACTATTTGTTAAGAGTAATTTGGGACTATAAATATTATCTTTGACCGGAGCGCGACACTCCGATCAAATTTTGGCGCCGTTGCCGGGGAGTGCGTGCGCTTTGTGTTTGGATATTGTTTGAAGTTGTGTGATTAACTATTTAATTTGCATAATTTCTTTTCTTGTACTTTGTCTTTTTCTTTGTTACGCGGGTGTGTTACTTGTACAGGTTACAGGTAGTGCATGCATACGCGGAACTCCGGGAGGACTTCACCGTTAGTCTACAAACCGGAAATTGAGAGAGTTGCAAGAAGAAATTTAGCAAGCCGATTGGAAGCAACACTTGCTTCTAATCAAACCAATCAAACACCATAGTCCACAAAATTCTCATTGAGACCCACAAAATCATTATAACCACCGATCATGGTTGAAAACCGGTGATCGTTTATGCTTAAGTTGATGTTTTTACATAGCTTTTAATCTTGAATAGCCTACTTTTAATGGTATTTGTGTTTTACAGGTCTAAAAGAGTTTAAGGAGCTAATCGGGAGCTTTACAGAGCACCGGTAGCAAACGGGATCAACCGGGGATGTGAAATGAAAAAACCGGGCTAGTCACGAATATTGGATGTGTTTTGGGGAATGTTAATGGATTTAAAATGAATATATTGGAAGATGGCATGATAGAGGGCTGAATTACGAGTACGTGGGCGAAAACGGTGCGTAAAACGGAGCTATAACGAAGAAGTTATGAAGAAAACAAAAAATGGTATTTAGAGGCACCGTCGGCGACGCCCTCTGGTTTGTTCCGTCGGCCAGAAACCTTCGTAAACAGCAGATTAAGCCGTCTGGTAAAACTGAGACTTCCAGGGGCCGTCGGGGACGCCCTAAATGGCCGTCGGCGACGCCACCTGCATTCTCATATCGCGAAAAACTTGATTTTTGAGTTGGGGACGAGTTATAACATCAATTTTGACCAAGAAACGGGGGTTACACATTATTTGGAGATTTGAACTTGATCTTGGAGCCTATTACCATCCATCTTTCACCTACCATCATCTTTACAACCCGAATCAACAACAGAATCATCATGATTTCCATTCGATAACCCTAATTCCATTCATCTTTCAATCCATCATCACCAACCATCCACAACCCTAACCATTCCTCCATTAATCCATCTTCAAGCTTCACGATGACCCAATTCAAGTCTCAAGCATCCGTTGATCGTGCCTTTTCTACCATGAGCGGCTAACTTCTTGGAGGTTTCACCCCGGTGTAGGTTTTTGTAAGTTCTTAGGGTTTAAACATTGTACTTGAGATTCAGTTTGTGACAAGTTGTGATTTGATTCTGAAACTTATGATAATTGTCTTGCATTGGTATTGTATTCGTGAATTGTCGAGTGAAGATTAAATTTGACTTTACGAAATGTTTATATGCAATTATGCCTTATCTAGGTTAGAGTTTACATGTTCTTGGTAACGAAGTGCATTGTGGTTCGTCACTCACGACGTTGATAGCTCTTGGCACCTAAGCCTCGTAACACTAAATTTGTTAATCATATTTGCAATTGAATCGAATCTAAAACGTGTAGAAACCCTAGGACTTCAATCACCGAACCGGGTGTGAACCTTGTTTTCTTTATATTGTTCAAACAATCAATTTCATTTCTTGCAATTTGTTAATCATTAGTTGTTAATCACTTAAACCAATTCTTCTAGTTTAAATTCACATCTTTCAACAAAACAAAAAAACAAAAAAATACATCATAGCAAGCTTCATAATTGTGACACCTTTTCAAAATTCAATCGAATCCACTCGCAAACCACATACTCTTCGTGGTTCGACCCCTTACTACCACTAACTATTTGTTAAGAGTAATTTGGGACTATAAATATTATCTTTGACCGGAGCGCGACACTCCGATCAAATTTTGGCGCCGTTGCCGGGGAGTGCGTGCGCTTTGTGTTTGGATATTGTTTGAAGTTGTGTGATTAACTATTTAATTTGCATAATTTCTTTTCTTGTACTTTGTCTTTTTCTTTGTTACGCGGGTGTGTTACTTGTACAGGTTACAGGTAGTGCATGCATACGCGGAACTCCGGGAGGACTTCACCGTTAGTCTACGAACCGGAAATTGAGAGAGTTGCAAGAAGAAATTTAGCAAGCCGATTGGAAGCAACACTTGCTTCTAATCAAACCAATCAAACACCACAGTCCACAAAATTCTCATTGAGACCCACAAAATCATTATAACCACCGATCATGGTTGAAAACCGGTGATCGTTTATGCTTAAGTTGATGTTTTTACATAGCTTTTAATCTTGAATAGCCTACTTTTAATGGTATTTGTGTTTTACAGGTCTAAAAGAGTTTAAGGAGCTAATCGGGAGCTTTACAGAGCACCGGTAGCAAACGGGATCAACCGGGGATGTGAAATGAAAAAACCGGGCTAGTCACGAATATTGGATGTGTGTTTGGGGAATGTTAATGGATTTAAAATGAATATATTGGAAGATGGCATGATAGAGGGCTGAATTACGAGTACGTGGGCGAAAACGGTGCGTAAAACGGAGCTATAACGAAGAAGTTATGAAGAAAACAAAAAATGGTATTTAGAGGCACCGTCGGCGACGCCGAAAGGGGCCGTCGGCGACGCCCTCTGGTTTGTTCCGTCGGCCAGAAACCTTCGTAAACAGCAGATTAAGCCGTATGGTAAAACTGAGACTTCCAGGGGGCGTCGGGGACGCCCTAAATGGCTGTCGGCGACGCCACCTGCATTCTCATATCGCGAAAAACTTGATTTTTGAGTTGGGGACGAGTTATAACATCAATTTTGACCAAGAAACGGGGGTTACACATTATTTGGAGATTTGAACTTGATCTTGGAGCCTATTACCATCCATCTTTCACCTACCATCATCTTTACAACCCGAATCAACAACCGAATCATCATGATTTCCATTCGATAACCCTAATTCCATTCATCTTTCAATCCATCATCACCAACCATCCACAACCCTAACCATTCCTCCATTAATCCATCTTCAAGCTTCACGATGACCCAATTCAAGTCTCAAGCATCCGTTGATCGTGCCTTTTCTACCATGAGCGGCTAACTTCTTGGAGGTTTCACCCCGGTGTAGGTTTTTGTAAGTTCTTAGGGTTTAAACATTGTACTTGAGATTCAGTTTGTGACAAGTTGTGATTTGATTCTGAAACTTATGATAATTGTCTTGCATTGGTATTGTATTCGTTAATTGTCGAGTGAAGATTAAATTTGACTTTGCGAAATGTTTATGTGCAATTATGCCTTATCTAGGTTAGAGTTTACATGTTCTTGGTAACGAAGTGCATTGTGGTTCGTCACTCACGATGTTGATAGCTCTTGGCACCTAAGCCTCGTAACACTAAATTTGTTAATCATATTTGCAATTGAATCGAATCTAAAACGTGTAGAAACCCTAGGACTTCAATCACCGAACCGGGTGTGAACCTTGTTTTCTTTATATTGTTCAAACAATCAATTTCATTTCTTGCAATTTGTTAATCATTAGTTGTTAATCACTTAAACCAATTCTTCTAGTTTAAATTCACATCTTTCAACAAAACAAAAAAACAAAAAAAATATATCATAGCAAGCTTCATAATTGTGACACCTTTTCAAAATTCAATCGAATCCACTCGCAAACCACATACTCTTCGTGGTTCGACCCCTTACTACCACTAACTATTTGTTAAGAGTAATTTGGGACTATAAATATTATCTTTGACCGGAGCGCGACACTCCGATCAAATTTTGGCGCCGTTGCCGGGGAGTGCGTGCGCTTTGTGTTTGGATATTGTTTGAAGTTGTGTGATTAACTATTTAATTTGCATAATTTCTTTTCTTGTACTTTGTCTTTTTCTTTGTTACGCGGGTGTGTTACTTGTACAGGTTACAGGTAGTGCATGCATACGCGGAACTCCGGGAGGACTTCACCGTTAGTCTACGAACCGGAAATTGAGAGAGTTGCAAGAAGAAATTTAGCAAGCCGATTGGAAGCAACACTTGCTTCTAATCAAACCAATCAAACACCACAGTCCACACCGACCATTGAAACCAATTCAATGGCAAATCAAAACTCAAACCAAAACCTCAACCAAAATCAAAACCCGAACCAATTTCAATACCGAAGCAATTTCAATCCTGTCCAAAATGTTCAACCCATACCTCAAGAGCAACCGGGTGGTAACACCAACTCTAGACCACCCACACCACCTTTCCGAAACCAAAATCCCAATAACACCCAACGAACACCCTAACAACAAAACCTTCACCGACAAAAATCCTTACCCCTTCACCTTGATGATCGGAATGTCAATTCCGACCGTAGAGGCAATCGAGATCGTGGCAATCCCGCGAATGAAGACCCGTTCTTTAACATAGACGATTTGAGAAACACCATCCCCGATGACGAACCGTATAGTGTTCCCGGTTATCAATCGCCGGAACATGTTAGTGTTCATACGGAATATTCGGATGATGGGGGATACTATGATGATCGGGCTAATGATGACGAAGATTGGGGGTATGTGAATCAAGGTAACGTCTACAATGCAAGAGGGTTTAAAGATGATGAGTTTGGCTACCAAAATGCCAACTTTGTGGGGAATGAAGATTACGGGTATGGGAATAGAAGAAATGACGGTTAGGAAAACAACCGCCAACCACGGAACAACAACCAAAGGAACCGGAATGGTGGGTTTTACAATAACAACAACAACGCTAACCCTAACCGGATTCCTCGTTTCGTGGGAGGTGGTAATCAAGGGGGTAACCAAGGTGGAAATCGAAGAGGTAATAGAAGGGATAATCGGAGGCCGGTGGATCAAGAAGTTAATGGTCCGCATCATCGTCAACAACCTCCACGGGGAGTAAATGACCGTTTTAGGGTGGTAGTCACCGCGAATGACTCTCCAATAGTGTGTGAAAGGAGGATGTTCGATTGCAAGCCTCACTACATCAATATACTTCCCCACTTCAATGGGAGGTCTAATGATGAGCCGTACACGCATTTGGCGGAGTTTTCTTCCATTTGTAACACTATCGGGGGGGCACAACTTTGCATTGGAGGAGGTCAAGCTTCGATTGTTCCAGTTTTCGTTAAAAGACAAGGCGAAACAATGGTTTCTTACACTTCCGGCGAATAGTATTCGGACATGGGGTGAGATGCAACAAGTATTCCTTGATGAGTACTATTCAATGGCAAAGACTGATGATGCGCGGGATGAAATAAGGTCGTTTCAGAAATTATCGAGTGAACCGTTGCACGAAGCATTTACAAGGTACAAAGAGTTGATTCGGAAATGCCCACATCACCAAATAGAAAAAGTGGGAGTTGGTTAAGTGTTTTGTACGGGGTTTGGATGATATGACATGGAATCGCCTTGAGTCAACGAGCAACGGAACCCTATTGAACAATCATGAAGATGATGATTGGGAGTTCCTCGAGCGGATGAGTAAGCGGTCGAAGGAAAAGGAATCGGCCGATAGAGCCAAGAAACATCCCGTTTCCCGGTCACTTCCCGATCTTGATTCTAAGGATCGAATTTCTACCTTAGAACGGGAAATGGATCGTATGAAGAAGAAGGAGGTGAACGCGGTACAATTCGCGGTGTGTGAAGAGTGTGGAGATATCGGCCATAGAACCGAGCAATGTCCAACGGGGCAGAGTGATTACACCGAGGAGGTAAATCAAGTGTATGGGGATCGAAAGCAATACGACATGAATTCCAACACTTACCATCTGGGTTTGAGAAATCACCCTAACTTCCGGTATGGTAATGCCTCGAATCAAATGAACCCGAATTTTCAATCGGGTAATCAAGGTGGTTCTTCTTACAACATCCGGCAAGGTGGTAACCAAGGGGGTTACCAAAGGAATTACAATCAAGGGGGTAACCAAGGGTATCAAAACCGTGAAGGTAATTATCAACGTGGTTACAACCAAAGTGGAAATGGGGGTAATGCTTCTAACTCTCAAGGTGATGACTCATTCAATTCTAAAATGGATGCTCTCATGAATGCTATGAGTACCCTTACAACCGAAGTGAGGAAAGAGTTTGAGGTGCGAGACAAGTCGCATAAGGCATTGGAAAAACAAGTGGGTCAACTTGCGGAAGAAATGGCCAAAATTCGTGGAAGTGGAGGAAGACTTCCAAGTGATACCGCAATGAACCCGAAGCATCAAAGCTCAAGCACGGGCAATGTGAAGAATGTACACATTAGCGCGGTAAGTCTTCTTATGAATGATGAAATTTGTAGTGTTCAAAGCATTCCACCACCACAATATGTTGATGGTGTAGTGGAAGATATAAGTGATGAGCAGGAAAGTGAAAATGAACAAGAAACGATTTCACAAAGTAAAATTGAAAATATAACTAAAAATTCTTTTTGTGAAAATTGTTTAAATCAACTTAACCCGAGTAATGCATCAAAAGTTGAGGAACGGTACCCACTGAAGGACGAGGGGTGGGAAAATTTTAAACAAGCAAAAATTAATTTACCGTTACTCGATGACATAAAAAAGGTTCCGGCCCATGTGGAATGCTTAAAGGAGTTAAGCATCGAAAAACGGCACAACAAATTACCCGAACCGGTTGATTTGATATCTCATGTTAGTGCCGTTTTATCGAGTGTGCTCCCCCAAAAAGTTCAAGATCCGGGAGACCCTCTTATCCCAATTCAAATTGGAACATTTAAAATTGAGAGGGCGCTCCTAGATCTTGGAGCTTGTGTGAGCATCTTGCCTGGGAGTTTGTATGACCAATATGATTTTGGTCCATTAAAAAAGTTTGATACTCCCGTAGTATTGGCCGATCAGACTTCCACGCATCCACGAGGGATGGTGGAAGATGTGATTGTTAAGGTGGATGATTGCTACTACCCAGTTGACTTTTTGGTAGTAGACTATGCTGGGTGTGTTGAGGACACCCAACCGATAGTCATACTGGGTAGACCGTTCCTTGCAACAGCTAATGCCATAATAAATTGTGCAACGGGAACAGTAAGCATGAAGTTTGGGGACCGAGAATTAAATTTAAATGTTTTTCCAAATTTCACTAACACGCTCGGTGAGGATAAGTGTCCTAAAAAGGACATGAATCCAAACAAAAAGGTATGTTCTATGGTTGGTAGGTTTGGAGAAACAAAGAAGAAGACGGTCAAGAAAAAGAAGGCAAAGAAGTCACCTCTAGAAAAGAAGAAGGAAGAGGAGGTGAGGAAGTTTGGACCGTTTGGCAACAAATGGTATGAATCACCGGTGGGTGATTTCGAGGAGTTCGTAGGCGGCAAGCACGCCATTCGACCACCATGAGGTGGTAAGTCAATTGTTGTTGTATATTTTCTTTCGCAATTAGTTTTAGTTTGTTTCTTTGTGGTTTTGTTCTTGTTGTTGTATGATGTTATTTCGTTTTAGTAGTTAAATGAACGTTGTGGGTGTGTTCCCTATATAACCCTTACGAGACCTACTCGTCCTCCCAAGCTATTGGGGGGTTTAAAAGGGCTTGTTGCATAAGCTAAATGCAATCGTGATTCCTACGGTGTAGGTTTTTGTAAGTTCTTAGGGTTTAAACATTGTAATTGAGATTCGGTTTGTGACAAGTTGTGATTTGATTCTGGAACTTATGATAATTGTCTTGCATTGGTATTGTATTCGTGAATTGTCGAGTGAAGATTAAATTTGACTTTGCGAAATGTTTATGTGCAATTATACCTTATCTAGGTTAGAGTTTACATGTTCTTGGTAACGAAGTGCATTGTGGTTCGTCACTCACGACGTTGATAGCTCTTGGCACCTAAGCCTCGTAACACTAAATTTGTTAATCATATTTGCAATTGAATCGAATCTAAAACGTGTAGAAACCCTAGGACTTCAATCACCGAACCGGGTGTGAACCTTGTTTTCTTTATATTGTTCAAACAATCAATTTCATTTCTTGCAATTTGTTAATCATTAGTTGTTAATCACTTAAACCAATTCTTCTAGTTTAAATTCACATCTTTCAACAAAACAAAAAAAAAACAAAAAAATATATCATAGCAAGCTTCATAATTGTGACACCTTTTCATAATTCAATCGAATCCACTTGCAAACCACATACTCTTCGTGGTTCGACCCCTTACTACCACTAACTATTTGTTAAGGGTAATTTGGGACTATAAATATTATCTTTCACCGGAGAGCGACACTCCGATCACATTCCCATGCAACTCATGCATCTCTGAATTAAAACTTTGCTTAGGGGCTTGGACCTGCGTCTTCTCTACTTCCGGCGATGAAGTGAAGAGATCCGGAGACTCTCCAATGCCACTCTTCACCTGTGGTTCCTCATTTTCCGGCGCCGGGACATATTCCCCTTCTTCCAATTGATTATCTGCCTGTTGACTCTCTTCGTCATCTGAACCTCGGTCAGACTGTTCCTCCGACTCATCATCTAGAAAATCTGGCGACCAGCACCCCGAGATTTCTGAGACCCATACAACAAACTTTCGGTTTTTCCAGTTCAAAACAATCGACTTCTCAATACGCGACCCCTGGGCCGTAGCAATAACTATCACACCATCGGAATTATCGTAAGATTGCCATGAAAACTCTAAAGGTTTAACTATTTTCCCAAATAACGAACCTATTCATTCATAAACTGCATTATCCCTTAAGATGAAAGGCACACCAGAAATTCTAACAGACACTATTCTTTCCATCGGCAAATCTTCCCCATTCCAAACATAAAACTTCGAAAAAACGTTGGCTAACACACCTCCAAAAACAACTATTATTTCATTAGCGTCCAGTCTGTTGTGTAAGGTAATTAGTACACTCAAGCCACCGATATAAGACAAACCAAATTCTTTTAGTCCGCCTTCCTCTAGAGTTCGGTTAACCCTGTTAAGAGAATCAACATCTTTTGCCACACCTATTATGGACCTTCCAATACAATGCAACGTGTATACTGAACCATTGCCCTCTATTGTTATTGACTTCGAGCCCTGGCCATTGCTAACATCCTTATCTTGGAATAGATCCCGAAATGACTGTCCATCCCGAACATACGCTGAGTCGGACGGACCAGCACCATTATTCTGACTAATGTTGTTGGTTGTGTTGGATTTTGGCGGCTCCGATTCCTTTGCCCTCCAATGTTTTTTCCCCTAACATATCCGTAGTGTATATAAACTTCTTATGGTTCTTATCGTACATTGCCAGGGACACTTTAAGTTTTGTTTCAAAAATTCTTACCGTATTCATATCTTGAATAACAGTGTCGACCTTACCCGCAATGACATACCGGACAAAACCAAAATGATTCCCTTTTAAGTCCTTTTTCCGAGCAACGTAAGCATCCGTTATGAATCCATGAGGATAAAAAGCTCTCCACAAAAGGGTTTTTGTCACCCTATTAGGTAAGTTTTGAACTAGAAACGTCATCTCAATACCGTCAGGACGAGTTCTCTTGTTTTTCCGATTTTGTACTTCTGACCAAGGACCACCTTCATCTTCCCTCCGATACTCCTCCATTTAAATTCCTATCCACGCGTGAATACCAGATTTTTAAAAGGTTAACGGGATTCATATCAATCTAGCTAAACTATAAAAATAGCCGCGATCAATAACAGACCCGCTAAGCAATCAAAATCCAGATTCAAATCCTTTATACCACGGAACACAGCCGAGACAAGTCGCGAATGGATGGAACAAAAGAACCGATTAGAAATAAAGGTTAGATCAAAATTCACAGAAAGTAAATCAATTAAACCTCACTCTCTAATTAATTCTACTGTTCATCGTCGAGCAAACCTGAGCGGCGGGAGAAAACACGAGAAGGTCGCCGGAGAAAAGAGGATTCGATCAGTCACCACAGTACCGAGGAGACTCACGACACTGCTAACAATCTCGTTATGATCGGCAATGGAAAGATCCGCACAATCAATTACATGCTGTTATACAAAGCATGAGCTCCTAAACGGCGGTAAAAGAAACGAGGTATCGCCGGCGACTTTTCGGTTTCCACAGAGAAAATAGTTCAGTAATATTGAACTAAACCAACTCAATTAAGTTATAAGTTGCAGCGAAGTTCAGGTTGTGTCTGGTGATGAGGATCATGAACATAATAATAATATTAATAATCGGAGGAGTGAGGTTAGTCATTAGTGCTTTTAAGATTAAAGATTTTGATATGATGGGGGTTCTGATGTTTATTGATTGGGTGCTGTTAGTGATTCTTATAAGAATTTAACATCTGGGTATGTCATAGAGTGGAGAAGATGAAGGGTAAATTTGTCATTTCACATTCACTTAACGGAGAAAACTAACCGTCATCCACTCCAGGGACCATCCGAGTAACAAACTGTCAAACCACAGCGAGCACCGGTGTAATTTCTAAAAGCTGGGGACTATAGGTGTTATTTTACAAAACCACAGGGACTATCCGTGCATTTTACTCTTGGTTTTATTAACAAAAATACATAAAATTTATGTTTACCCTTAAGAAATAATTTATATATATATATATATATATATATATATATATATATATATATATATATCTAAAAGAAACTCTTCATGTATTTTGAGGTGATAAGTCCAGCAAAAGCTGATTCCAAAACGAAGCCTACTTTTGTTTTCCAAGCCCAGCCCAACTTAAAGCAAAAAACTTAAATTGGCCTATGGGTCTTATGACACTCAACTTTTACATATATTTTACTAGGTTAGAACCCCGTATATTACACGGGTTGAATAAATATAATTTTATATACTAAGTAATAAAATAATTACATCTTTTAAAAACTTGTGTATTGCACGATTTGAATAAACACATGTCTTGAAATGAACTTTGAGGTACTATTTACTTATTGTAACATCTCACTTTATTTTTTATTAGGTTAGAGAGTTGTGTATTACATAGTTTATAATATTTTACTTTGTTTTTTATTTATTATTAGGATAGAAACTTACATATTACCTGATTTTGGATAATCAGCAGAACAAAAAGGAAATGAAATATTTTAGTAAAAAAAATATTAAATATACAAGAGATAAGCTGGATATTATGATTTAATATTATTATTTCATTGGAGTGTAAAACGGGATAATGAGATCCTTTATTAAAAGTAGGATTCTAAATATACCACATGTATAAAAAATATATATGTTCTACATGTATTAAATAAATCCTTTTAACGAAATAGTTTGTTAAAATAAATATTTTTATTTTAATATATGATTAACAGTTATCCTTGTCCTTATCATCAAAATATAAAAATAATTAAAACTACCAATTAAATAAAATCTTTATCTATATAATATATTTAAAACGCTAATATTTTTTTTAGATTTTAATAATTAATATATTACTATCAGTTATCTTTGTCTTTATCACTAAAATCTATTATACAAATTTTAAATTTTAAATTTAATATTATCAATAATTGAATTTCCATAATAAATATTTAGAAAAATAATTATGACCGCCTCATAGAGCGCAAATATGGTTTCTTTTATTATATAGTATAGATCCTTGTCCTTATCATCAAAATATAAAAATAATTAAAACTACCAATTAAATAAAATCTTTATCTATATAATATATTTAAAACGCTAATATATTTTTTTAGATTTTAATAATTAATATATGATTATAATAATTAATATATTATTATCAGTTATCTTTGTCTTTATCATTAAAATCTCTTCTACAAATTTTAAATTTTAAATTTAATATTATCAATAATTGAATTTCCATAATAAATATTTTGAAAAAATAATTAAGACCGTCTCATAGAGCGCCATGTGTCCCCAATAAGGTTTCTTTTATTATATAGTATAGATTCAGTCACCCTTCACTAGAGGTGCACAAACCGGGTTTTTTCAATACCTGGTTCTGGTTATGGAACCAATTCCGGGTATGATCGGGTATCACTTATACCGGGTATTGCAAGAACCGGTTCCGGTTCCTGTTTCGGTTCCAATTCTAGCATTAAAAACGAGGTTTTTCAATACCTGGTTCCGGTTATGGAACCGGTTCCGAGTATGGTTGGGTATTACTTATACCAGGTATTGAAAGAACCGTTTCCAGTTCCTAGCATAAAATGCCATACCGAGTATACCCAGTTCTGGGTCGGGTATGGAACTGGTTCTTCAAAAATCAGGTATAATAACCGGGTATTAATAAATCGGCATTTCAGGTATTGGGAAAAAACTCCTTTGAAGTGGGTTTATGGCTAAACTTTAATTTTATGTTGTAGACAAAGCATGCTTCTAAGATTGCAAAACTTTTATTTTTATTGCAAGCAAAGTATGCTTGTAAGATGCTCAAACGATAAACAATGAGTATGGGTGGGAATTATGGATTTTATTTTAAGGTTAAAACTTAAAAATATGGATATGTTTGTTATTTTGAGTTAGCTCACAGGTTAAAAACTAAAAATATTGACATGTCTGTTATTTTGAGTTAGCTCACAATAAAGAAAAGTAGTGCATTAGACTAAAGCGTATGGGGGCCGGCTTAGGCCCGGCCTGGCCCGGCGCCGGTCCCCCACACCGCCCCCTCAGCCCGGCTCGTCCTAAACGGCTCCCACACGACGCGGGTGACGTGCCTCCTTTTCAAATTTCTAGCCGTTACAAACGGCTATATTGATAAAAAAACAAAAAAAAAAACTTTTCCACTTTAAATAAATAACCCATCTCTCATCCTTTTTTATACCAAATTCTCAATACTTCTCCCGTTCTCATCCAATTTTATAAAAAAATACTCCATCTTTTTTATAGAATCATGAATCCATTCAACCCGAACTATCCCAACCCGAACCAACCTAACTTTTTTTCGACTCCCGCTTACAATCCGACTATGGATCCTTCATGGGTGTCTCCGCAATTTACGTTTTTGGGTTTCCAACAATCACCCAACGCCTTCAAACAAATGTCTCAACTTCAACAAATGCAACATTACCAAGCACTCCAACAAATGATGCAATTCCAATCGCAACCGTCAACATCCCAATCGCAACTCCCGGTTCAAGTTGACGGTGATGATGATGAAGAAGTCGTCCCCGAATCGCCACCTCAAGAGCTCAAGCGCAAAAAAAACAAGGGGAAGGGGAAGACGGTTGAAATCGTAACCGAAAACAAAGGTGGTTCGAAAACAAAGGCTCGACCTTGGACAAAAGTAGAGGAGGAGGCGCTAGCAATTGCGTATGTTAAGTCCTCAACTTGCCCGATTGTCGGTATGAACCAAAGTTTTTTTTTTTTAGTTTAAATTTAAAAAGATTTATTTTTTACTTTTACTAATGCATTTTTTTTAAATTTAGGGAACAATTAAACGGGTACTAGTTTTTGGAAGGCGACAACGGAAAGATTTAACGGGATTATGGGGCAAGGCCAGATGCGTGATATCGATTCCGTCTCGGGATTATGAGGTTGGATCTCGACTCGGTTCCGGAGGATGAACGCGAGTTTTATCGGAGGATGAAAGAGGAGGTTAAGAAAAAATAGACGTCGTAGGTTGTTTACTTTTTTAATCGTATCGTTATTTTTTTTTTTTGCTTTTATGTTTTCCGTTTCTAGGATTAGTAATTTTAATTTTTAGGAAATGTAATTTTTTTTATGTTATGAAATGAATTTAATTATGTTGTTTTATGTTTTTATTTTATTTAATTTTTATGAAGTTTTTATTAAGTTAACAAAAAAACTTAGAAAATTATAAAATAATTAGGTGGGGTAGGCCCATCCTCCACCCCCCTCAAAATGCAAAGAGGCGCATCCTTCATAGGATGGTGATGTGGCGCCTACGTGGCGACCCATCCTCATGGGGATAGGGCCCTCCATACCCTCTAGCCTTATAGATTGACACTTTAACGCATCACATATTCACAATCATAGATTTAGAGTTTAATGCATCAAGTATTCGCAATTTGCTTTTATGTTATATCATAAGAAATATATTAGTTTTCTAACAAATAAAATCACAATATTTCATTATTAAACTATAAAAAGAAAAACATATAAAAATTAAAATAAACAGATATTTGGTATTCGGTAAACCCGGTTCCGGATATAAAAAATCGGGTACGAGTACAACCTGGTTCCGAGTATTAAAAAAATCCGGGTACAAATGGGTATAATTCGGGTCCAGTTCCAGGTACGGTTTTTTACATATACGGTTTTTTACATAGAAATCTATACCCTACGCGTACCCGGTGAGTAGGGTCGGGTACGGTTCCCGGTATGAAAAAGTCGGTTTTTTAATACCCGGGTCCGATTCCAGTTTTTTTTGCACCTCTACCCTTCACAGCATTATATTTTTGGTCTGATTTCATATATATCTTTGTAAAATTGACAAATTATATATACACATCCACAACTAAACATATCATATATACTCAACTTAAATGAGTTTTGTTGGAAATTTGAGTGAAAATGAGTTTTTCACTAAATATTTTAGACACCAATAATAACATTTATATATATGTTGTATAAATAATTATTTTTGGATTTGTGTTCTACGTTGTGAAAGCTTCATAACAAACCGAACTATGTCCAAAATAGAGCTAAGATGAATGAGATATCGAAGCTTGAAGTTGTATGTTTGGAACTAGGGGTGTGCAAAAAACCGAATTAACCGAACCATAACCGAATTAATTGACAAAATCGAACCAAATAAAAAACCGGTGGGTTGGTTAATGGTTTTTTTGAAAACCGAAAGTAGCGGGTCGGTTATGGTTATCATTTTTTCCATACCCACCATAACCTAACCGAACCGACATGTAATAAATCTTTGTAGGATTTAGGACTTTCACCATATTTTTAATATTTGATGTTTCTGACTAAAGATTTCTAGTACTTATGGGTTTTTTTCATATCATTTTGTGGTTTTGTTTGAATGTTTATTTGAATTTATGGAATATATCATTTCACTTTATTTGAATATTCGATAATAATAATTTTGTATTAATATTATAGATTATTTATATATTTTTAATGCTATGTAATATACTAATATATACAAATATACAATAACAATTTATTCCATGTTAAAAAAAGTTAAGCTATTTTTAGCTAAACTAAATACACAGTTAACCACCCATAACCGACCCTCTATAATCATCAAAACCGAATAACCATAACCACCATAACTGATCGGTTATGGTTATGGTTATCCAATAACCGACATCGCGGTTATGGTTATTGTTTTTGGTCAAAATCGACCCCAACCGACCCATGCACACCCCTATTTGGAACAAGCAAAGATAAGAAAATTGGATTGAGTTTTGTCAACTTGTCTCACATAGGTGGGATGACAAAACTTGAAGTTGTTTATAAGGAGAAGCACTCTTTGTTTATTGTTTCCTTAAATGCAAACACTAGTGGGAACCCTAAGGGGGCGCTGCACCCTAATCTGCGCACGCGCGTGGCGTGGGCGTTGGGCGCAATGAGAACCTTTGTATTTTTGTCTGTGAGCGTGTGGTTAGCTACATGGTGGGTGGCAACTCCGTTATGGCGCATCCTCAGGTGGCATAGGCGCGTGAAGACTCCCGGCTGACATGGCGCGAGGCTATGTGTCCGCGCGGGTTAAAGTGTAGTGCGCGCAGCGGCGTGATGTGAGGTCTATGTAGCACTATGCGCGGACTGGCAACTCAGCTGAGGCGCGCGCCCAGGTTTGCATCTGAAATAGAACAACTGGTTTGACTTGGTCAAACTAGTTGTTTCAACTCGTTTAATTCTATCATGAATGAAATTGGGCTTTTCGAGTTGACCACTTTAATCCATTTGATTGAACTTTAATATTGTCTGTTACAATATTAAATATATTGTTTATTATAAGATGAGTTAATTACACAAATGGATCCTGTGGTTTATACCCAATTTCGCCTTTGGGTACTAACTTTTTTTAACAGGTTTAGATTTTGTAACGACTTTGGGTACTAACACCAAAATTTATTAATTGATGACTAAAACACACTTGCATTTTTTTTAAGTTTACCAATGTAACACAAATGGGTACTGACACCTAATTTTATTTAAGTTTAAATCAATTTTAAAATCTATTAATTTTTTTTGTTTTCTATTATATCTCTTAATTAACATAAAATCTAGTATTTTTTTTATTTTCATATTTTTATTAAATTTCTTATTTAACATAAAATCTACTAGCTATATACTTTTATGTAAATTAAATTTCTTCCTCGTTTTAAATAATGTAAACCTTACTCGTTTTCAATTTTTGATAGATATGATTGATAATAAGAAATATCTTTCATGTAAAAAAATTAAGCCCTTTTTAACTCGTTTTTTGTTCATTTACATTTTACTATTTTAGAAAGATATTTAATTTACGTAAAACTATATAGCTAGGTATTTTAGATAAAACTAAAAAAATTTAAGCCTTTTTTAAACACATTTTTTTTGTAAAAACAGATATTTAATTTAAATAAAACTATATAGCTAGTAGATTTTACTGGTGTAACTAACAGATTTTATGTAAAATAAATATCTTTCTAAAATAGTAAAATGTAAATGAACAAAAAAACGAGTTTAAAAAAGGCTTAATTTTTTTTACATGAAAGATATTTATCATTATCAATCATATATATCCAAAATTAAAAACGAGTAAGGTTTACATTATTTAAAACGAGTAAGAAATTTAATTTACATAAAAGTATATAGCTAGTAGATTTTATTTAAAAAATACTAGTGTAACAAGTAGATTCTATGTTAAATAGGAAATTCAATAAAAATATGAAAATAAAAAAAAATAAATAGATTTTATGTTAATTAAGAGATATAATAAAAAGGTGAAAATAAAAAAATAAATAGATTTTGTAAAATTGATTTAAACTTAAATAAAATTAGGTGTTAGTACTCAAATGTGTTACATTGATAAACTTAAAAAAATGCAAGGGTATTTTAGTCATTAAATAACAAATTTTGGTGTTAGTACCCAAAGGTGTTACAAAATTAAAACCATAAAACCTAAACAGTTAAAAAAAAAGTTAGTACCCAAAGACATAATTAGGTATAAACCACAGGACCCATTTGTGTAATTAACACTTATAAGATTAATGAGAAATTAAACCATGTTCATTGTTTATTATCTTGTTAATTGTCATATTAAATATGGTTGACTAAGTCATCTTTGTGTGAATATAAAATGAACATGAAAGTTCATTTTGGATATAGAGAAAGATACTCACACATATAGAAGTGCTACGGTTCTAAAGAAATTTAGAGAAGAGAATTCTTTAAATTATGTCACAACTTCGTTTTTTCGTAATTAATTTTATGAACACCAAATTATACCCGGTGTAATCTCGGGCGTGAGAGCCATCTCCGGCAGTACAACAACAAACAGACCGACTGAGAGTAGCCGGAATCTGTTTTAAGTGCCCCGTGTCAAACACGATCCTCAACTAAAACCGTCAACGATATTTTGCTTGTCATGCAGCGGTGTTTCGAACAAGAAGGTGGGGTTGAAGTTCTTCCAAAGATATCATCTTGAATCAAGATTGGTACAATTAAATTGTATTTTATATTTGTTTATTTAGTTTATGTAACCGGTATTGTACTAGAAGAATTTCCCACAAATAATGAGGTATCGTTATTATTTATTATATACTTTGAACCTATTCCTAGAAGTTTTTACATAATAATCATTCTACCATTTCCATTAAATCTGTTTATACCCTAATTTTTATTTGCATTTGGATTATGATGTACATCAAGAAACCAAAACATCAGCGTTTTCTCAAGTGTTCTTCGCGGTATGACACAACCAGACGGATCACAACACAACTGTCTAGTATGATCAATATTTAATACATTGTTTACAAATTACAACCATTCACGGATCACAACATAACTGTCTAGTATGATTAATATACAATTTACATCGTTATTTGCAGATTATCGAGATCTACCAATATAGGACAATACTCAATAGTCAATTCAATACGATACCTCGTACGCGGATACTGGCAACATGGTTCTGATTTTAACAACAATTAACAGACTAACAGTTTAATAATTAACATTAAACCGACGAACGGACCTTTTGAGTTCTGAATCTTCTGATCGATGTTCTTAGTCGCGCTTCTAATCGATTTTGTTCTTGTTCACGTCTCTGAATCTTCTGTTCGCAGCAGCCCAGGCCCAGCGATTTAGCGAAGTTCTGATGAAGTGATGATGTTCGATTGTTCGTTTCGTTACTCTGATGAGTTTGTTCATCTCATCCTTTCAGATTCCAGGAGTCCATAAAATTGCCGTCGTGCATTATAATTTTTATTAAAATCATATTAGTATTGGGCCAATAAACCTAATGTGTAGCGGGCTAAATTATAAACCATTAAAAGCTATTTGATAGTGGGCTTATATTAGAATTGGTATGCGTTTACAGTTTTTATTTAAAATAACACACATATATATATACATATATATATATATATATATATGATTCTTCTTTTACAGAGATTAATATTTAATACATGGTTTACAAATTACAACCATTCACGGATCACAACACAATTATCTAGTATGATTAATATACAATTTACATCGTTATTTGCAGATTATCGAGATCCACCAATATAGGACAATACTCAATAGTCAAATCAATAGGATACGTTGTACGCGGATACGAGCAACATGGTTCTGATTTTAACAACAATTAACAGAATAACAGTTTAATAATTAACACTAAACCGATGAACGAACCATTTGAGTTCTGAATCTTCTGATCAATGTTCGTGGTCGCGATTCTAATCGATTTTGTTCTTGTTCACGTCTTTGAATCTTCTTTTCGCAGCAGCCCAGGCCTAGTTATTTAGCGAAGTTCTGTTGAAGTGATGATGTTCGATTGTTTGTTTTGTTACTCTGATGAGTTTGTTCATCTCGTCCTTTCAGATTCTAGTAGTCCATGAAATTGCCGTCGTGTATTATATTTTTTATTAAAATCATATTAGTATTGGGCCAATAAATCTAATGTGTAGTGGGCTAAATTATAAACCATTAAAACCTATTTGATAGTGGGCTTATATTAGAATTTGTATGCGTTTACAGTTTTTATTTAAAATAACACACAGACACACACACACACACACATATATATATATGTGTGTATATATATATATATATATATATGATTCTTCTTTTACAGAGCTTAATATTTAATACATGGTTTACAAATTACAACCATTCACGGATCACAACACAACTGTCTAGTATGATTAATATACAATTTACATTGTTATTTCCAGATTATCGAGATCTACCAATATAGGACAATACTCAATAGTCAATTCAATACGATACGTCGTACGCGGATATGGGCAACATGGTTCTGATTTTTAACAACAACTAACAGACTAACAGTTTAATAGTTAACACTAAACCGACGAACGAACCTTTTGAGTTCTGAATCTTCTGATCGATGTTCTTGGTCGCGCTTCTAATCGATTTTGTTCTTGTTGACGTCTCTGGATCTTCTATTCGCAGCAGCCCAGGCCCAGCGATTTAGCGAAGTTCTGATGAAGTGATGATGTTCGATTGTTCGTTTCGTTACTCTGATGAGTTTGTTCATCTCATCCTTTCAGATTCCAGGAGTCCATGAAATTGCCATCGTGTATTATAATTTTTATTAAAATCATATTAGTATTGGGCCAATAAACCTAATGTGTAGTGGGCTAAATTATAAACCATTAAAAGCTATTTGATAGTGGGCTTATATTAGAATTGGTATGTGTTTACAATTTTTATTTAAAATCGCGCGCACACACACACACACACACACACACACACATATATATATATATATATATATTTAATACATGGTTTACAAATTACAACCATTCACGGATCACAACACAACTGTCTAGTATGATTAATATACAATTTACATCGTTATTTGCAGATTATCGAGATCCACCAATATAGGACAATACTCAATAGTCAATTGAATACGATACGTCGTACGCGGATACGGGCAACATGGTTCTGATTTTAAAAACAACTAACAGACTAAAAGTTTAATAATTAACACTAAACCGACGAACGGACCTTTTGAGTTCTGAATCTTCTAATCGATGTTCTTGGTCGCGCTTCTAATCGATTTTGTTCTTGTTCACGTCTCTGAATCTTCTGTTCACAGCAACCCAGGCCCAGCGATTTAGTGAAGTTTTGATGAAATGATGATGTTCGATTGTTCATTTCGTTACTCTGATGAGTTTGTTCATCTCGTCCTTTGAGATTCCAGGAGTCCATGAAATTGCCGTCGTGTGTTATAATTTTTATTAAAATCATATTAGTATTGGGCCAATAAACCTAATGTGTAGTGGGCTAAATTATAAACCATTAAAAGCTATTTGATAATGGGCTTATATTAGAATTGGTATGTATTTACAATTTTTATTTAAAATAACATATATATATATATATATACACATATATATACATATAGGGGTAAGATCAAATAAAAAGTTAATTTTCCCTAAGTAGGATGAGAAGGAATCTTAACCATTCATTTTTCAAATCAATGGTTAAGATGAAAGGGTAGGAGAAAGGAGGAGTGAAAGGGTGTCACGGCCCCCGTCCCGGTATGACCCGGTCCAGGAGCCGCGGAACAGAAACCCGTGGTATTTATTAATTGAGTTGACAACGGAAGATTTTACAGGATCTTTTTAAAACTTGAAATGCCTGATTATTTTATTTCAGAATTCAAGATAAACCCCGTAATTTACAATAGAGGAATTTCACAAGTAAATTCCCTGATTTACAAAACATGTTTATTTATTTAACTGAGCCACTACTTCAAGCTTGTTAGTGCTCCGTAGCACTTTTCCTTGGTTCACAGTAGTCACCTAAAACATGTTTTGAAAATATTTTATCAGTGGAGAAATACTGGCGAGTCACTCAAGTTTAATAAAATGACACATAGTTATAAATTACAGCATAAGAGCGATTACAATTGCTTCTATCTTATTTTTATCTGGCGCCGTGTCACCTCCTGGTGACGATGGTCATACCACTATTGGGTCCTTTCACCCAAGTAGTGATGATTATCACGGTTAGGATTTATTAGCCTAACCGTGAGAAATTAGTAATGTGCACAATACCCCACTAGCCAGTGATTCAAGATAACCACGACTTAATCCCTGTAATTATAACTTTTGAAAATAAATGGAGTATTGTAAAATACTTTTGATAAAAGAGAATGACTCACATTGCAAATTAAAAAGGGCAGAGTTTAGCCTACTGATTATCCTTGTAACCTAATTTAAATAACAATGCCTACGAACTAAGTTAGTAACTAATACAGCATTTACGATAACTCACGAGATTAAAAACCCTCACAACGAATGACAAAGTGCAATACTTAAACATCCATCGAATTCACGACGAATTACAAAGTATGGCCCTAATGTGGGCAGCACTTAAACATCCATCGGATAGTTTCAATCGATCGGACATTGAATCGTAGCAGCGATCGAGTTAATACCATGTATTGTAGCTGCGCCTCCCTATTGGAAAATGTGATTTCGGACAGTAGAACTTCGTTTTTAATCAAAACTTTCGACACAGCTGAACTGATCATGATCGGATCTATTTATAGGTGAAAAATGGGGTTTACGCGGCCCGTTTAAACCCTAGCTTGAACCTTACGCGGCCCGCGTGGCCACCTAGTCTACGTGTAGGTTTGCTGGGTCACGAGTAGGGTTGCCAGGTGGATGCCATGTGGCCCGGATGCTTATCCGGTCAAATGTTAAGTTGACGCGGCCCGCGTAAGGGTCCGCTTATCCATCACGCGGCCCGCCTGAAGACCAAAAATCTGATTTTCTTGGTTTTTGATATGGATTAGGGTTTCAGGGGTACGGGTTTTCACTTACGAGTCGTTTTGGGACATTTTTTAAAGGTCCTTACATCCTCCCCACCTTATTTAAAATCTCGTCCTCGAGATTTATTGAAATAAGTGAGGATACTTTCGCTTCATCCCCGATTCCATCTCCCAGGTATATTCGGGTCCTCTTTTTGAATCTCATTTGACTTTGACCAGTACCAATCTTTTGTGTTTGAGAAACTTGACCTTTCTGTCTTCTATCTGCAATGGCTTCTCAACAAATTTTAACTTTTCATTTACCTCTACATCTTGAAGAGGTACTACCAGAGATTCGTCCGATAGACATTTCTTTAGATTGGATACATGAAATACGTCATGTATTCCAGCTAGCTCCTCTGGTAGTTGTAAGCGATAAGCAACTGGTCCTATTTGTTGTATTACTGGGAATGGTCTATTTGCTGTATTACTGGGAATGGTCCTACGTACCTTGGACTTAGCTTCCCTTTCTTACCGAACTGAACTACTCCTTTCCAAGGAGAAATTTTCAAGAGTACCTTGTCTCCAACTTGAAATTCTAGTGGCTTGCGTCGATTATCTGCATAACTTTTCTGGCGATCTCGAGCAGTTTTCAGTCTTTCCTTGATTTGAGTGATCTTGTCGGTGGTCTCTTGCACAATTTCAGGACCTGATAATTGACTTTCTCCTATCTCTGCCCAACAGACTGGAGTTCTACACTTTCGTCCATATAGGGCTTCGAATGGGGCAACTTTAATACTTGAGTGATAACTATTGTTATAGGAGAATTCAATTAAGGATAGGTGGTCATCCCAATTTCCACCAAAATCTATCACACATGCCCTAAGCATGTCCTCCAGGGTTTGGATCGTCCTTTCACTTTGTCCGTCTGTCTGAGGATGATATGCAATGCTTAGATTTAGTCGGGTTCCCATTGCTTCCTGGAAACTTGTCCAGAATTGGGAAGTGAAATGACTATCCCTATCTGATACAATGGAGAGTGGGACTCCATGTAAGGATACTACTTCGTCTACGTATAATTTGGCTAACCTTTCCATGCTAAAGGTTTCTTTCATGGGTAGGAAATGAGCTGACTTGGTTAATCGATCTACAATTACCCAAATCGCGTCATTACCTTTTTCTAGTTATGGGTAACTTAGTAACAAAGTCCATGGTTATAAGTTCCCATTTCCATACCGGCATTTCTAATTGTTGGAGTAATCCTGAAGGTTTCTGGTGTTCTGACTTAACTTGTGAACAAGTAAGACATTTAGAAACATATCTAGCTATGTCCTTTTTCGTTCCTATCCACTAGAAATTATTTCTTAAATCTTGGTACATCTTATTATTACCAGGATGCATGGTATACCTAGATTTATGGGCTTCTTCTAAAATCTTATTTCTTAGCTCTCCTTGCTTAGGTACCCAAATCCTTTTCTTGTGGAATCTCCAAATTCCATCACTTCCTTGTTCTAATTCCTTTATTCTTCCCTTCATTCCTTCAGCATCATCCTTGATTGTTGTTTCTTGAATGTTTTTCAGTTGTTCCGTTAAGTCTAATTGTAAACTTAATCTAAGAGCACGAACTCGTCGTTGTTTCTCATGATACTTACGAGTTAAGGCATCAGCAACTACGTTTGCTTTTCCTTCATGATATTGAATATCACAGTCGTAGTCACTTAAGATTTCCATCCATCTTCTTTGCCTCATGTTTAATTCTTTTTGCCCAAATATGTATCTTAAGCTTTTATGATCTGTATAGACAGTAAACTTACTTCCATACAGATAATGTCTCCACATCTTAAGGGCAAAAATTATGGCTCCTAATTCTAAATCATGAGTCGTATAGTTTTCCTCGTGCTTTTTCAATTGCCTTGATGCATACGCAATTACCTTCTTACGTTGCATTAACACACATCCTAATCCTAGCTTAGAAGCATCACAGTAAACTTCAAAATCCTATGTTCCTTCTGGTAAAGCTAGAATTGGAGCATTTGTTAATTTATGTTTCAAAATCCTAAAGGCCTCTTCTTGCCTAGGTCCCCATTCAAACTTAACTGCTTTACATGTTAGCTTTGTTAATGGCACAGCTATCTTGGAAAAATCCTTAATGAATCGTCTATAATATCCAGCTAACCCTAGAAAACTTCTAATTTCCATAGCTGACCGCGGGACCTTCCATTTGGTGATTGCTTCTATCTTAGCAGGATCTACGTGAATGCCTTCGTGATTCACCATGTGACCTAAAAATTGCACTTCTTGCAGCCAAAATTCACACTTCGAGAATTTGGCGTAAAGCTTTTCTTTTCTTAACAAAGTTAAGAGTGCATGCAGGTGCTGACAGTGCTCTTCCTAACTTTTGGAATAAATGAGTATATCATCGATGAAGACAATTACGAGTTTATCCAGGTACGGTTTACAGATCCTATTCATCATGTCCATAAATGTTGCTGGAGCATTTGTTAACCCAAAGGGCATGACTGTAAACTCGTAATTACCATACCTAGTTCTGAAAGCAGTTTTAGGTATGTCTTCTTCTTGTACTTTCAACTGATGGTATCCGGAGCGTAAGTCTATCTTAGAAAAGTATCTAGCTCCTTGCAATTGATCAAAAAGATCATCAATTCTAGGTAATGGGTATCGATTCTTAATTGTAACCTTATTCAATTCCCGATAATGGATACACATTCGCATCGACCCATCTTTCTTCTTTACGAACAACACTGGTGCTCCCCAAGGGGATGAACTAGGTTGTATAAATCCTTTACTTAGCAATTCATCTAACTGCTTTTTCAACTCTAGCATTTCGGTGGGTGCTAACCGATAAGGTGCCTTGGCTATCGGTGTAGTTCCAGGAATTAGATGAATTCTAAATTCTACTTCCCTATCGGGTGGTAATCTAGGTAGTTCTTCTGGGAATACATCCGGGTATTCTGATACTACTGGAATTTCTTTAAGTTCCTTATCTTTAGTGTTGATGATTATGGAAATCATATACACTATTTCTTGTTTTCTTGAATAACTGGCCAACTTCATTACTGAAATGAATTTCATTGGCTTACGTGGCTTATCTCCTGTAATCACCACTAATTCTCCAGTGGGTGTATGAATTTCTATGGAATTTTTATCACAGAGAATTCGAGCATGGTTGGCTACTAACCAATACATTCCTAATACCACATCGAATTCGGCTAAATTCATAGGTAACAGGTTTGCAGAAAATTTATGACCTAAGAGTTCTATCTTTTCTTCTCGCAAAACCTTATCTATGTTAACAGAATTCCCATCTGCCATTTCGACTGTAAAAATCTGCCTAAGGTTGGTTAAGGGTAAGTTAAGAGCTTGGCAGAATGAAGTATTTATAAAACTTTGGTTTGCACCAGAGTCAAATAATACTTTTGCATAAACGTTGTGAACTAGGAACGTACCAGCTATTACGTCAGGGATTAGTTCTGCTTGCTGAGTAGTCAACTAGAAGGCTCTTACGTTTCTCTTGGTAGTTCTTTCTGCAGGGTTGGCTTTGTTATCAGCTGGTTTGACCAATTTTGGGCAGTCTAGCCTAAAATGTCCAGCTTCTCCGCAGTTGTAGCAGATTGATGCTTCCTTCCTCCTGCAATCTTCTTCTTGATGCCCTGGAATTTTGCAGAAATTGCAATACCCTTTGCATCTGCCAAAATGCTTTCTTTTACAGGCATTGCAAAATGGAACTGTGGAAGATTGCCTAGTTCCCTTTTTCTAGAAATTACTACGGTTACCCACACAGAATCCCTGGGTAATTTTTTGGGCCACTTCCTTTTTCCGATTTTCTTCTCTTGTGCGTACCAGCCCGTCAGTTAGAGTGTTAGCTAATTCCACCGCATCGTCAATAGTGCGTGGTCTCACAGCTTTAACGATATCACGGATTTCGCCAATCAATCCCCAAATATAGTGAGAAATAAGTACCGGTTCTGGTGAAGCCAGGGTTGGTACAACTCTAGCATACTCGAAGAATGTCGAAGTATACCCTCGACAGTCTACATCCACCATCCGGTGGTTTAAGAATTTATTCGCCATTTTTTCTTTCTCATATTCGAGACAGAATTTTCTTTCTACTAGTCGCTTAAATTCTTCCCAACTCATGGCATAGGCCACATCACTTCCCTTGGCTTGTAGTACTGTATTCCACCATTCTAGCGCCCCTTCTTTAAAAAGATGTGACGCATACATGACTTTGTCTTCCTCAGCACATTTACTTATTTTAATCACTGCCTCGGTTTTCTCTAACCAACCCAGTGCAGCAGTCGCCCCTTCGTTGCCTGTAAATTCAACCGGTTTACAGGCAAGAAACTCCTTATAAGTGCAACCAGGCGTTGCAGCTTTCATTTTCTTAAGGAGTGGGGCTTGCATCCTATCGTTGTCGTTATTAGTATGGTTGCCGCCTCCGTTTACACTATTACTAAAATTGTCTCCGTGTGTACGTTTGCTAGGAATCATTTGTTGAGGTTCAACTGGATTTCGGGCAGCAGCAAGGATTGCTGGAATAGCATTGGCTATTCCCTGAGCAACGATATTCTCGATATCTTGCCTATTTAGAAATTGATCTTCATGATTTTGTTCGGATTGGTTAACTTCATTAACGGGGTCATTACCAGCGTGTTCCATCTGGTAATTAATTTATATAAGTGATTAGCATAAAATAATTAATAATCAAACATAACAAAATAATTGCACATAATCATGTCAACACGTATAGCCAAAATTGTCGATTTTTCGACGTTTGATATTTTATATATTATGATAGGCATCCGTACACACTGGTTATTTTATAAAAGTTTTATTTTTAAGTTATTTCACATAATTATATTTTTTATTACTATTATTATTTTATTATACAACCACAACCACACCATCACCATCTGCTGGCATCTCAGAAGCGACGTTCCCTCTCGTCATACTTCCAGGAGATCTGTTCTCCCACTTCCCGTATTCGATTCCCTGCATCCACCAGCTCCTCGCCATAATGGCGAAATTCTGCCAAGTTTTCGGAGCTCATAGGTGGGTGTAGCGGAGGCTCCGGGTCAAATTGGGGGAAAAAGGTATTAGGGTTATTTAAGAGATTCTGAAACTGCCAGTCGGTGGTCCACCACTCTTCTAGCTCTGCTGGTAGAAGTTGGGAATGGATAATAGGATCTGGGATATCAGGTTCTATCTCAACTGGAAGTTGTGCTTCCGCTGGGTAATTAAAGATGTTTTCACCGGCAGGTCCGATGAGGTCACTAAGTGCCAGTTTATGATCCAGCTCCTCCCAGGGTGGCATTTCCTGATTTTGCCTGGAACTTTCTCCGATCTCTATTCCCTTGCCTTTATCTTTGGGATCCTCCATTTTTATAACTTTCTGTGTCGCTGGTTTCCTCCTGCGCACACGCCTCCAGCCCACAATTCTTCTTCTCTTCTTTGGCTTGGGTTTCTCCGGTGGCTGGGCTTGAAATTCCATAGGTTCCTCCATGTCGGCACAATAACCGGTAAAGTCTCTGGAAACTTCCACATTAACAGAATAGAGATTGAGATTCTGAAGAGCTTCAGACAACTCATTCATGTTGTTTAGCAGATATGAAGAAATACACAAATTCTAGGTTAAAATTTTGTAAATTGAATTTTCACATAATCACAAAAAGGTAATCAGAAAAATTAATTACAATTATCTGATACATTTATACAAACAGATTGATTAAAACAAAATATGGCGATTTTTATGTATATATATATTTATTACAAAGTACAACTGAAATTTAAAATATACTAGGGATTGTACATTTTATTTTAGTCTATCTTTTCTTACTAAGTTATTTATTTAATGGGCAAGTTTCTGGCTTATGGATGATATGGGTGCTAGTACTGGGCAGGGTTTTGGCAGTTAAAGGTTAACATTTACTGCTGTAGTGGCTAACATATAGAGATTTGCCAATTGTTCGTCTAATTCATTTCCCATGGTAGGTTATTGCCTATTTCCTTATTCATCATTTCTTTTGGTTGTGACTTCTTTATTTTCTCTTGACTTTTTCTAATAATCCAACTTCTTTTATTAGGGGTAAGTGGTTTCTCAAACTGTGTCTTACGAACAAATATTCATTCCTCAGTATCTGCTGAGTATCTTGAGGAATTTGATTGAAATGAAGTTCCCTTATCTTTTGGTGAACTATCTAATTGACGATAGATGTCCACAATTCTTTGCTTACCCATACCGTAACTAACAAGTAGTCAGTTAAAAACACATAGTCACAAAATGGTAATTAGGAAAGTTAAGTATTTCTAAATACTTACTTGGCTTGAATCAGTGGCTCTGATATCACCTTTTTCTGTCACGGCCCCCGTCCCGGTATGACCCGGTCCAGGAGCCGCGGAACAGAAACCCGTGGTATTTATTAATTGAGTTGACAGCGGAAGATTTTACAGGATCTTTTTGAAAACTTGAAATGCCCGATTATTTTATTTCATAATTCAGAAAAACCCCATAATTTACAATAGAGGAATTTCACAAGTAAATTCCCTGATTTACAAAACATGTTTATTTATTTAACTGAGCCACTACTTCAAGCTTGTTAGTGCTCCGTAGCACTTTTCCTTGGTTCACAATAGTCACCTAAAACATGTTTTGAAAATATTTTATCAGCGGAGAAATACTGGCGAGTCACTCAAGTTTAATAAAATGACACATAGTTATAAATTACAGCATAAGAGCGATTACAATGGCTTCTATCTTATTTTTATCTGGCGCCGTGTCACCTCCTGGTGACGATGGTCATACCACTATTAGGTCCTTTCACCCAAGTAGTGATGATTATCACTGTTAGGATTTATTAGCCTAACCGTGAGAAATTAGTAATGTGCACAATAACCCACTAGCCAGTGATTCAAGATAACCACGACTTAATCCATGTAATTATAACTTTTGAAAATAAATGGAGTATTGTAAAATACTTTTGATAAAAGAGAATGACTCACATTGCAGATTTAAACGGGCAGAGTTTAGCCTACTGATTAGCCTTGTAACCTAATTTAAATAACAATGCATACGAACTAGGTTAGTAACTAATACAGCAGTTACGATAACTCACGAGATTAAAAACCCTCACAACGAATGACAAAGTGCAATACTTAAACATCCATCGAATTAACGACGAATGACAAAGTATGACCCTAATGTGGGCAGCACTTAAACATCCATCGGATAGTTTCAATCGATCGGACATTGAATCGTAGTAGCGATCGAGTTAATACCCTCTATCGTAGCAGCGCCTCCCTATTTGAAAATGTGATTTCGGACTGTAGAACATCGTTTTTAATCAAAACTTTCGACACAGCTGAACTGCTCATGATTGGATCTATTTATAGGTGAAAAATGGGGTTTACGCGGCCCGCGTAAACCCTAGCTTGAACCTTACGCGGCCCGCGTTGGCCACCTAGTCTACGCGTAGGTTTGCTGGGTCACGAGTAGGGTTGCCAGGTGGATGCCATGTGGCCCGGATGCTTATCCGGTCAAATGTTGAGTTGACGCGGCCCGCGTAAGGGTCCGCTTATCTTTTACGCGGCCCTCCTGAAGACCAAAAATCTGATTTTCTTGGTTTTTTATATGGATTAGGGTTTCAGGGGTCCGGGTTTTCACTTACGGGTCGTTTTGGGACATTTTTTGAAGGTCCTTACAAAGGCTATCTTGGGAAAATCTGTAGGTCCCGAAATCTGAGGATCGATAACGAAAACCAAACCCTTGTTTATAACAAACAATGTCACGGGTGCGGAATCCCCGTAACGATGCCAAATCAAACACAGTTAATAACACACGCGGTATAACCAATGAAACGCAATCTATTGATTAAATGGGATGAGAACCAAGAATAACTGATACACACACAGTTTTCAGAATAACTCTCAGGGTATGCTCTCATCTGGTTTCAGAATGAAACTAGAAAGTGTTTATATAGCAGCCTGGGCCTTAACTTCGACGAAACCATATGTGGGCTCGACGAAACAACATGACATTGGGCCTGAAGAAATCCAATAGACGAAGAAACCAGGGGGTTTCGTCACTGATCACGACGAAACCTTCTGAATTGGACACATGGAGTTTCCTCATGTTGTGTGCGACGAAACCTGGGGGTTTCGATGCATGCTGCAAATTGTGAACTGTTTGCTGCAAACACAAACATAATGAGAGTTTTACCCTTATATGCAACATGCATTGTTCGTATATCATTACATAACAAACAGAGACAAAATAGTCAGACACAAGTGGATAGGAGGATATCCGACTTGGTCGACGGCAAATACAGACTCGATAAACGACAAAAGACCGTACAAATTACAACGATAAACAAGACTAGTTACAGACACAAAAAGGTGCATCAACAAACTCCCCCTTCTCTGTTACTCGTCTTCGGTCTTCCAATCTTCAATCTTCAGTGCTGTTCAGACCACGAACCGCCCGCATGAATTCCTCGGTAGTAGCAGAAGCAAGCGACGCGCTGGAATCGCAAAGCTTGATGCGCGTCCTTGTCTTCGTAGAAAATGTCGTGCCTATATAATTTTTCAATGTCAGCCGCGGACATGTTAACGATCCACATCGGATCTAACATTCTGAAATTTTCACGATCGCCATCAAAAATAATCACTGCCTCGTGCGTATCGGAGTTATAACACCATAACCTCATTTCTCCAAGAAAGTTCTGCTTCATCGGCATTAATGGTATTATATCTACGACTTTCGCGGGCTGATACACAAGCTTGTAGCGCCCCGTGTTCGTTGCTGGATCAAGAGTAAACTTGATTTGCTGATAAATAGGGAACTGAGGCTTGTATGACTCGTCTTTCCAGCCAGACTTCTTGTTCATCTTTATCAGCCGTTCGAATAATGCTGCGCCTTCAAAGTTTGAGCGATTAATGAGCTCAATCTTCGTCAATGCTGCCACATCGTAAAAAGGAAAAGATAGTATGCTCAGCAACGATCGGAAGTATTGAATTCCAAATTCCCGTTTGATGGCGACGCAATGTATTTCCTTGACGAACATCCAACAGAGGATTCTTCCACTCGGCTTTGCTTTCTTGAACTGTAAGTAATCAACTTGTGCAACATCTGGCACAGGCTTGGAAACCTTCGATAAGAACTGCTGTTGGCACTCGGAGAACGCATCTGTGGCATTCTCAGAAGTATCACGGTTCTTTAAATGCTCATCTATGACGTCCACATTCTCTTTTAACCATTCTTCATCGAAAGGAGCGAATTCAGTCCCGTCTTGACGCACATACGTGGACTTCTTCTCATTTCCCTAAAAAACAATCTCTTCAATGTTTTCAACATCAGTAGAGTCAGGCTCACTCGGCATCTTATTAATCTCAGCATCGTCAATCTCTCCCATTGCATTTAGAGCAAGCAACTGCTCATGTGAAAGATCCTCGATAATTTCTCCTTCTTCAAGTAATTCCCCAGTGATTGGATGAACAACCTGCAATGCAAGATCAGCACTGCTTGGAACAGAAGATGTACCTTCAATCTGTTGAACTGTTCCAGAGGAGGTTCCTTGAGTAGATTCGATCGATGACGGCTGAACAACAACTATTGCAGAAGATGTAGCGGCTGGCGGTTGCTGTGATGTAGTAGAAGGATCACGGTTCCCTTGATCTTCAGGATCGTCATCCCTTTTCTTCATTACTTCTTGTTGCTTACATCGATCATCCCACAGCGTAGCAACCCGATTTTGAAGAAACTCATAGCCAGCTGTTATCTTCTTAACTCCATCAACTATCGTTGTATTTCGTGACTCGTACCACTCTTTCATGTAGTCACACCTTCCTTTAAGATCTTCAACCAACTTTTGAAGTATAGAGCTGCTTCTCGCTCTCTCTTTGTATGCAGCTTTCAAACGTACATTTTCAGCTTTAAGATGATCAATCTCAGCTTGTTGGCGTCCTATAACCGTTTGTTGTTGTTCAACAGTGTACTTTAACGTATTTATTTCCACCTGTTGACTGAGCCGATCGTTCTTCGTGATCCTGATGAAATCAGTCTGCCTTTGAATACGATCTGCAGCCGCTTCAAATTGAGAGAATAGGAAGTTGTTCTTCTCGTCTTGAGACATTTCCGAGAATATCCTTTGACGTTCAGAACTAGGCTGAGAAGTAGTTGCTCTAATTGCAGCAGCCATTGATCTTTGTGGAACAGCCTGAGAAGTTACTGTTGGAGTTTTAGGAGCTGAAGATACCACAGGAGTTTCTTGAATAGGCTTTTGAGAAACAGATGAAGAGGTAGCTAAGTATCTTCTTGATTTCTTCTTTTGACGTTCAGCAGGTTTCTCAGCTTTCCTTTTCTTTAAACGTTCTGCTTCAGTATCTGGAGGAACGTATTCTGGGTCATCCTCCTGTCTAATCCTCCTGTATCTTTTAACACCACGTTCATCGAGATACATTTCGTATCCAGGCTCAATAAGATGATCATCCGAATCAGAATCCTCTTCATCATCGCCAGCAGATGTACCACCAGTTGCACCAGCACTAGATGCACCAACGACACCTGTATCACCACCATCATTACCATCACCTTCACTATCACTTTCAGACATATCAGAATCAACTGGATCTGGACCAAACTTTTCAATACTTTTTCTATTCAACTCTGGCTCTTCGTTATCAGATTGGCTGTCATCATGACGCCATTTATCATCAGCTGGAGCAATGTAATCTGGTTTCCCAAGAGCACCGATCAACTTTCTTGGAGGATCGCTTTCTTTGTATCTTTTGGCAGCAAGACTCTTGATTATCTTTAATGAATTCAAGATCATGGGCTCGATCTTCAGAATGTCGTCATCGGTTTTAGGAAGACCAGGATGTTGAACATTCATGACCATTTGAAGAAACCGCGGATACATCCAGAACTTGTTCCCGGTTATTCTACTTCCAGTCCTCGTCATATTTTCCTTCATATTGGCGAAGATGTACTTTGAGATGCTAAACGGTTTGTTTAGCACCAACGCTACCATAAAACCAACTAGATCATTGCCTGTCATATCGTATCCGGCACGTCTATTGCTAAGACACTGAATGAGAACGTGTAATAGAAACTTGTAGCGAACGGTAGATCACCCTTGTTGATTTAATTGCTGAAGGTGTCTCCTGTACACTTCATTCGTAACAAGCAGCCTCGCGTACACATGATAGGTACAGAATATGGAGCATCCGGATGGTCTTGTAGCTGTAAAACATCGTTCAAGATACCCGGAGATACAATAACATCCACATCATTTACACGACCCTGTACTTCCTTTCCTTCTTCTTGCGCAACACTTGTAGAATCCAAGAAGGCTTTGATAAGAGATTTATAGACAGGCGTTGAGAAAGTAATAGCATGATTGATCCGCGACTCCCTGATCCACTTAGTGATATCTTTCAGCTCAGCGATCTTTTCCTCGGGATCCAGAAAAGCAATTTGATTATGACGCTTTTCAGACATTGTCTCCTCTTCCGATTTGTTTTCCTTCTTAGTCGGTTTCTTACGTTTTCCTTCTTTCGGTGCCATCTGAAACTGGAAGTGTCCACAATAAGCAACAATGGTATCACATATGCATTTAGACATGTATGGATACAAATTCATGTATCCAATTGACAGTTAACATATACACACACATCTTCTGTGAACAAACACCAAACAGAGAATTTTGCTAAGGCATGGACGACGAAACTCTGTTATCTTCGACGAAACTCCCTTATGTACGACGAAACTCCCTTGGTCAACTAAGGTCAGAGTTGACCGTTGACCAGCAGAGTTTCGTCGACAGTACCTCGACGAAACGGATCCATTTCAAGGGGGTTACGTCGTAAAGGAGTTACGTCGTGAAGGGGGATACGTCGAAAGGAGTTACGTCGTAAAGAGTTACGTTGAATTGGGGGTTTTTGAACAGTTAGGGTTTTGAAAATTTGGGGGTTTCGCCGAATGGAGTTTAAACAATGATCAGAACACAACAAACCACTATCAACACTTTGTTTAACCCAACCCAAATAGGAAACACACCCAAGATCTAATGTAGATATGTTTTGTGATCAAAAACCCGTTTGAAATAGTTAAACCATCAACAATCATCAATCCCCTGTTTTTATAGACCAAACTATAACCCAAATCAAAGCACAATCAATGTAAACATCCTAAATCTATCTGTTTTTTATAGAAACCAAAACAAGCACAAACTCAAATCATGAAAACATCAAGTAACATGGTCTCAGAGGGCTTTTGAACAAAAACAGACGGTTCATTATGTTCGAATCATGATCATGAACATTTTTATACCTGTGATTTACAGAAAAACTTTGATAAAGCAAAGGGATTTGAGAGATGGTTAATGGGTATGGCGGTGGAGTGATGAAGAAGATGAACAGGGTGATGTTTGAAAAAGTGATCAAACCTGAGACCCCTTTTAAACACCGCCTTACCTCGGCGAAACTCTCATCTCAATGAAATGCTAGGTGGGCTTCGACGAAACTCCCTTGATGGGCTTGGACTGGGCCAGAACATTTAGCCCACGACGAAAATAACTGGGCCAGGGAGTTTCGTCGTTACCTCGACGAAACGTGGGGATTTCGTCGAATACCAAATCAGGTTTGACCAAGGTTGACCAAGTTGAAACTTTTGACTTTGACCATGGGGGTTTCGTCGATATAAAAGGGGTTTCGTCGACACTTGGGGTTTTCGTCGACAACATTTTTCAAAATATATTAAGGCATGAAAATTTTTGCACACTTCACAGATTTTGTTTAATTGAACCCATTTCAATTTTGATTGAGTTTTCAAATGCAAGGACGTGTTATGAAGTAGGTTTCTGGCTTCCGGCAGAAAACTTCGAGATACCAACCATCGGCTAATCAAAACAAATTTTACAACTTACACTACAACACAAATTAAAGTGCGGTAAACTAATGAGAGACAATAACATAAAGAATTTGTACAATGAACAATCTTTTTGCGAGTTTCAAGGTAAGAGAATCATTACCAGCTTACGGTCTTTGTCAAAACGGTTTCTGATTTCTGTTTAAAGCTTTAGATAAGTATTCTACCACAATTATCGGTATTGTTGTCCACCTAAGCTCAACTTTTCAGATGTAATCATAATTAGGAGATATGATTTACGGTAAGAGTTATACTTACTTGTCGGTGTACATCCACTCACGACACATTCCCGTATCAAGGTATGCACGAGAGTTCATCTTACCGGTGAGTATACTTCTTATCATCCATTTGACCGTATAAAAGATGTGAGAGACTCACTTATTTTGATTGAAAACAAGCCCTATGTGATAGAATCACTTATTGATGAGGAACTTGATTTTCAGATGCATGAGGGCACAGGAGCAAGTCCGTGAACAGGTCAGTACTTTTGTACAGCAAAGAGACGAACTTGACTCCCGGATAAATGTGATATATTATCACTTGTTTGTTTGGACATGTGATTATTGATCACTTATTGAGGTCGAATGCAGTATGTACACGTATGTATAGTATCATGGAAGATCTAGACTTCGTCTCCGTTTTGTTTCGGTAAAAAGAACAACCATGATACCCAGATGATAAGACAGCATAAAGATCGAATATCTCAGAACCTCGGAAATCTCTCAAACGAAATTTTGGTACTAAGACCATATACCAATGAGTGGTTCCCACCTGACTTGAAGTCTGTTAGGTTTATATCATCCTGCACATTTTAGTCTGATTGTGAGCCTACCGATACATCGTTAGTAAAGCTACTTATCATTTTTCAATTTTTCTTTTTCTTTTGACCATAATGACAGACCACACCAGTGTATATCATCACTTTCCCTTCTTTTCTCCAAGAAACTCATTTTTGGTTTTCTATTGTTTTTGAATTTTTGATTTTTCAAATTTAAAGACAGAAAGTAAACGATATATTTTTGGATTTTTGAATTTTCACATATTTTTGGATTTTCTGAAATTTCTCCCCCTAAAATGCGAAAAGATAAGTAAACTAAAAATCTTTTTGGATTTTTGACGCTTAAGAAAATATTTACAAAAACGATCAGCCGACCGAAGTTTACTCTTGTTTCACCTTAATACCATTGACCAATAAAAGATAGTCAAAACGAGATTTGTCAAAAGCTTTTGTAAACAGATCAGCACGCTGTTCATCAGTGTGGATTTTAACAACATCGATTAATCTTTTGTCAAAACAATCACGTATGAAGTGATACTTAATTTCAATGTGCTTGGTTTTGGAGTGTTGGACAGGATTTCTAGTGATAGATAAAGCAGCATTATTATCAACAAAAATAGTGGTAGATAGGAATTCAAAACCGTAGTCGCGCATTTGTTGCTGAATCCATAGAACTTGAGAGCAACAACTTGAGGCAACAATGTATTCAGCTTCACAAGTTGATGTAGCAACACAAGTTTCCTTCTTGCACTGCCACGTGACTAAGCGACTTCCTAAGAATTGACATCCAGCCGTTGTGGATTTCCCATCTATTTTGCATCCGCCGAAATCTGAATCACTAAAAGCAACCAAGTCAAAACTATCATCCTTAGGGTACCAGAGACCGGTGTCCGGGCAACCCTTCAGATAGCGAAAAGTCCTTTTAACAGCTCCAAGATGAGATGCTTTTGGGTTGGCTTGATATCTTTCAAGCAGGCACGTTGGATACATGATGTCAGGCCTCGATGCTGTGAGACACATGAGAGATCCGATCATAGCGCGATAATAAGAAGAGTTGACACTTTCACCCTTCAAGTCCGGAGTAATCCCGTGATTAGTCGGAAGTGGGGTGCCAATGGGCATTGCGTCAGACATCTGGAATCGGCTCAAGATGTCACCAACATATTTAGTCTGATGGATGAATATCCCAGACTCAGTTTGTTGAACTTGTAGGCCCAAAACGAAATTCATCTCTCCCATTGCGCTCATTTCGAACTTCTCCTGCATAACACGTTCAAATTGCCTGCACAAAGTATCGTTAGTAGAACCAAAAATGATATCATCAACATATACCTGTACCAATAAAAGATCTCCATCCTGTTCCTTGATGAAAAGAGTACAGTCGATAAGACCCCGGCGAAAACCGTTCTCCAGCAGATAAGTAGATAAAGTTGCATACCAAGCCCTCGGTGCTTGATGTAACCCGTAGAGAGCTTTGTTGAGCAACCAAACCCGATCGGGATGGATAGGATCTTTGAAACCTGGAGGGTGTTCGACATACACCTCTTCTTCAACAATACCATGTAAGAATGCGCTTTTGACGTCCATCTGATAGACTTTGAATCCTTTAAAAGAAGCATAAGCTAGAAAGTTCCGAATAGCCTCCAGACGAGCAACTGGTGCATAAACCTCGTTGTAATCAATGCCTTCAATTTGACGAAAGCCCTGAACAACCAATCTCACCTTGTTGCGAATGACCACTCCACGATCATCCTTTTTGCACTTGTAAACCCAACGGGTGCCAATTTTCTTGTAGTTGTCGGGTTTTTCAACAAGTCTCCAAACACCCAGTTTCTGGAATTGTTGTAGTTCCTCTTGCATTGCTTCAACCCAAGAATTATCCTTTAAGGCTTATTTCCAAGATTTCGGTTCTTCTTGTGAAACGTAACAAGCGAAGGACCAATCATTTTGAAGACCAGATTCTCTAATGGCTAAATACAAACCAGCACTCTGGTTGTTTCTCAGCTGATTACGTGTCTGCACCCCGCGTTGGACATCTCCTATGATATTCTGCTGTGGATGGGTATCGTGAATCCTCATTTCAGGATTTTCAGGAACACGAGCATTAACACCCAAATTGTTAATATTAAGATCAACAACCAAATCCACACCGGGAATATGCGTGGAAGTGGATGCATTCCCTTTAGCAGTATCAACATCCTGCACATGAGGAGTTTCAACAGAAGTACCCTGAACAGGAGCAACTGGAGCTGAAGTGCCTTCAGTCGCATCCAGATATTCATCATCTTCCGATGACTCATTGTACTTAGTAGCATCTTCAAATACCTCATTTTGAACTGTGTTGTTAATCGAATTAGAACCTTGTGGATTAACAATAACAGGTCTAACCAATGGCGAGTCAGCAGTGTTGTCACTATCAAATAACATTCTAGCAGCTACAGAATCTTCGTCAAAGGTTAGCAGATTAAAGGAGTCGAATAGACCATCGTAGTCGAACATCCAAGGATCTCCCGGAGCCCTAACAGGACTTGTATACCTTTGAACCCTTACTTCACTCCATAGCTCAATCTTTTTGGTAGCTAGATTCCATACGCGAAAATTCGGAGTAGCATATCCAAGGAAGAAACCCTCGATAGCTTCCGCGCCAAACTTTCCATCCGGCTCAATCATAGTGCATGGACCGCCAAAAGGTTCTAGAAAGGAAAGATCCGGTTTCCTTTTCTGTAGAAGCTCGAAACAAGTCTTGCCATGTCTCTTAACTGTAAGAACTTGGTTTAATGTGTAGCAAGCAGTCGACACAGCCTCCCCCCAGAACTGAACAGGAAGCTCCGACTCTACCAACATCGTTCTTGCAGTTTTAATTATCGTTCGATTCTTCCTCTCCGCGACACGGTTTTGTTGTGGAGTGTATCGAGAACGGTATTCATGAAGAATGCCCTTAGAAGTACAGAACTCATCCATCACACGGTTCTTGAACTCAATTCAATTGTCGCTTCTGATCCTCTTAACTTTCAACGTGTAGAGATTTTCCAACATTGTAAGAAGATCCTTGAGGATGCCAGGAGTATCACTCTTGTGTGCCATAAAATCTACCCAAGAAAATCTAGAATAATCATCAGTAACCACTAAACAATAAGCATCCCCGAATGTTGTCTTGTGTCTCATAGGTCCAAAAAGGTCCATATGAAGACGTTCGAGAGGCATGCTAACAGTGTTGATTTTCTTCAGAGGGTGAGACTTCTTCGTTTGTTTCCCTTTTTGGCACGAAACACAGATATCTTGTAGATGAAAACTTCTCACAGGCACACCATTCACAAGATTGTTTTTCACCAAATGGTTCATTTTTCTTAAGTGAATGTGCCCCATTCTTCTATGCCAAGATATAGACTCCTTCTCCGTGGCTTTTGAGACAAAACATGTGACTTGTGCAGAAGTCGTAATCGCTTGGCTCATATCAAGAATATAAAGATCATTAACTCTTGGAGCCGATAAGAGAATCCATTCCTCTGGAATTTTGAAACCAGGTAATAACAACCGGCATCATAAAAATGCGGGGTGAACTTCTTATCGCAGATCTGCGAAACACTGAGAATATTATGATCAATTTAACGAACATAATTGATCTTATCGAAACATACAACACCATTGGAGATCATTCCCTCTCCAGTGATGTATCCACTTTTGTCTCCAGCAAACGCGACATAGCCTCCTCTAATATTTCTCACATCATATAGAAGCCGTAAGTCGCCTTTCATGTGCCTAGATGCTCCACTATCAACAATCCAATGACTATTAATAGTTCCTCCTGGAACACCCTGCACATATCATCAATGATCAGTTGAGGATGGGGACCCAAGCCTTAGTGGTCTTGGGTCGTCCCTGAGCATCACGAAAGATGATCTCGATTTCTTGATGATTTTGTAACACAACACCTCCCCCTGAATTTTCACCCATCTTAGGTTTCCAAGTTTGATTTGCTTTACCAAATATAGTTTTATGAAAAGATTCTGAAACTTTTGGTTTTAAAAAATGCAGAGAACTTGGTTCCCTGTTGACCGTTTTGACTTCAGATTTTAAAGCCTTTTCAACAGCTTTGACATTTTGACGTCGTTGTTTCGTTTCTTGTTCCTTAACAGTTCTTTTATCATGTTTTGGTGAAACGGGACGACGTTGAGGGTGAACCTTTTCAGGTGCTGCTATCTCAACAAATTTATCCTTGGGAGTGTTTGGCAATTTTTAATGATGTGTCCAAACTCCCCACACTTAAAACATGTTCTCCTTCCCACAAACTTAGGAGAATCTGATCGACAAACAGATGTCGAACCCGTAGAACCCGAGGTACTTGCTTTTTCATCACACCCGTTTGTATGTTGAGTGTAATTGTTTTGGTTATTACGCTTTAAAATCGTGACTTGTTGGACAAAATCGGTGTTTGATTTGTTTTCAAAAGTCTCAATTTTATCCGTACCATTCGATGCTACAAATTTGACATTATTGTTTTTCTTTTGATAACGAGCTCCTTTTGTTTCAAATTTAGATTGAGAAACGTTAGGCTTATTAGCTCGCTTTTCTGGTTGTTTACCCTTAGAGGAAATAGGTTGTTGCTTTGTTGGTGATTTTTTATTTCCAAATTGTTTCCTGATTTCAGCTTTTGGAATTGGGTCACATTGAGTTACAATAACTCCTGGAATTGTCTTTCCCAAAAATTTGTTTGTATTATCTTCAAAAACTTTATCAATCGAAGATGGATTGACATTTTTAATTGGAAAATCGTGATCTGAATAGATTTTAGAATCACCAATCAAAGTGTACAACACGTTATTACTCTTAACGGCAGACACAGATTTCTTGTCATTCTTGACAGGATCTATCACGTGTTTGACAACTGGGTGAACAGCAGGAGTAGGAGGATCACAAAGAATATGATTCTCAATTGGAACTTCTACTCCCTTCATCTTGTCAAGTGATTTATCCTGATCACTCATATCTGATTCTGGGTTATCATCAAACGACTCATAGTCCTCAATGATTGGAGGACTTTGTTTTGTAGATGTTGAAGTTTCTGTTTGCTCAGATGATGTACTTGAAGAACTGTCCGATTTGAACCCTAGGCCAGTAGTAACTTCCTCATAATCAAGAGGCACACTGGGCTTAAACCGTGGCATTTCTTCTTCATCAGGCATATGAGTATAATTATGTCTTAAAGGGGGCGGACACTTCTTATACCCAACACCTTTCTTGTTTCCCTTCAGTTGTTGAACGTCAATAATGTGATCGAGCACAAATCGGGAGTGAGAATAACTCTCCAATTTGAGCTTGATTGCATCATGCTCACATTTGGCAATGGCTAGCTCCTTTTTGGTTTCCTCAACGATGTTAATGTAATCGTTAATACTAATTTGTATATGATAAACAGTTTTGGTCAATTCGGAAACACTTTTCTTTAAGGTTTCAATTACAGATTTAAAATCCTTTTCGTTTCTAGCTAAAGCCATATTTGCGTCTTTGCATTTAGACATTTCAATAACCAAACTTTGATTATGACTATGAAGTTTTTCGGAATCAAGCTTCAAATTAGCACATTCATGTTTCATATCAGCACAATCACTACATATGCTAAGAGTTTCAGATTTTACCTGACTCATAGAGGCTGAGTGTCACACCCCGATATTTCCACGTATTACCGGTGGGCCCGGTGGGGGAGTATCGTGACGTAGTTAATATCGTTATAGTCAAACAACACAACATTTAAATGCACAGCGGAAGCAAAAGATAGATTCATTTCAACCTTATAAAATTGTAATATTAAGTATCACAAGATAGTTGAAAATAATCCACAGGTGGATCAAATAAAAAGAAACTTTGTTCAACAGACTGAAATGCATCCAAGCTTGCGAGACTCTTATTGATGCTAAAGAGAAAGCCAGCCTATTTCGAGTAGTACCTGCACTTAATCTTTTTGGGAAAATACGTCAGTTTACACTGGTAAATACAATCAACTGACTCATTTTGAAAAGGTTTAGAAAGTTGATTTAAATGCACGAGGCACAAACATTTTATAACTTGGGATAATTATTTGAATATAATACTCGTAAACGAATTACATGTTTCTTATGCGTTCAGTAGCCCGGTTCGTGTCGGGTTAAAGATCAATAGATACACCACATTATGTGTTTAGGCACTGACGGGTGTACGCCTACACCCCGTGCTTAGGTCGTGGCCATTTCGTAAAATGATGCCAAGGATATCCGGGACATGGTCATTAACCCCCCAAAGGCGTTTAAGCAAACAAAACATATTTTTAAACGGGTCATCTCGATAATACTTAACCACCAATCGAATAAGGTCGAATGCCCGACCAAGCGGTATTTTAGATACCGTACCCCAAGCCCGTATAAGGGAAAATAAGTTAAAAGTATTTACCTTTGCAAGTAATAATCACAACAAGCAAGTGCACGTAGCTTTTACCGGGTCTCCTATTCTGGAACGAAGGTTCATAATAACCTATTAGAATCCTAACGGGTCTTTAATTAAGCCTAAACTAATACCGGTTAGTTTTAAAGGAAGATACAGTTCGAACGCATGATTAAGCGAAGACCGGAATAGAATGTGATTTAGACCCAACAAGTTTGAATACTTGTATAATATGGGTAAACTAAACACATTCTGGATTTTGAGATAAAAATGATAAGGTTTGACCCGTTTCGGCTAGTTTATGTAAACTAGTTACATAAACCGAACCGAACGCGAATAACGCATAACGGTTAACCGAAAGAGTCACGAATAGGTTTCCTAAGTTAATATGCTTTAAATATTTTGTGATATCAGTATGATTCCTTCCATTATGCCCAAAGCGAGTTTAATCTTAATTTAAGCCCCGTAGGGGTATTTTGGTCATTTTAAAGATTATAAAAGAGATTAAATATAATTCTGAGACTCGGGTCTAAAATAATCAGTAAAACAACTTAATTTAACAAGTCATATCAGTTGGTGATAAGTCTTATATGAAAAAAATGGTTTTAAACCCATACTATGTATTTAATACGCGTAAAAAGCCGTTTTAAGCGATTTCCGGGTTTAACAGGAAATCTGAGTTTTCTGATCAGGTTATAAAGTTAAAAATACTTCATTTATCATATAGAATCAGTGGCCAAAAGTTTGGTATCAATTTGTCGTATAAAACTCATTTTATGAACAAAAAGGGTATAATCGGTAATAACCGAATCAAGGCCATAACCTTAGGTTATGATCAGGTTAAAAATAATTAAAAATCTTCAAAAATCCCAAAATATTATATTACATCAGTGGGTAAAAGGTTTGGTGTCAAAAATTGGGTTTAGGTAGGCTTTATGCTAATTGCGCCGATTAATTAACAAAAAGCTTTTACAATGCGCCGATTAATTAACAAAAAGCTTTTTAAGTGCGCTATTGAGCATAACTCCTAATCTAGACCTCTAACTGATATGAAATTTTAGGTACACGTTTATAAATCAGTAACAAAGATTATTCTCCTCTCACATTTCCAAGATTATCGTTTTATGGTCAAAAGGGCATTATGGTCAACATTAAGCAATTAACGGAAACGCGTGAACAAATCGGACAATCAATGAACCAACCACAGAGGTTTAAACTATCATATACCCTGATTCAAATGAAGCTCTAAGGTATTTCTAAATCATGCTACTACGGGTCAGAACTGAAAGTCAACGGATAAGTCAAAGTATGCGACTTTCGGTTCCGAACCGGTCCTAAACTGAAAATTTTCGGGTCGAACATGCTTAGACATGTTCTTACATTTATTACTAAGTTATATGAGTGGTAAAACAGGTTACACGTCTCCTACATTGCTAATTATGCGTTAACTTGAAAATTAAGTTTATGTTGACTTTTTCGGATTAAGTTTGACCCGACATTTGACCTAGTTAGAGTGGGAATCAGAGGGTGTCCTTTTAAGGGTTTTATGCCCACATAATTACCAACTTATAACAACTTTCAATTTGGCTAAACACTGGACCAATAGTGATTAATCGATAAGTCAAACCTTAATTACGACGATTTGACTTTAAGCTAATTAACTAAGTAAAACACGATTAAGGAAGGTCAAGGAAACTTACCAAGGTCCTATGCACGACTAGTGATGCTTAAGGAATGGCCTTGAGCTCCAGAAATGATCAGAAGTTGAGTATGGAATGAATGATCAAAAGTTGTAAACAATGTGCCTTATATAGTGGGTTTGATTGCTTGTGATCATGACAAACAACTCTAGGATTGATCCCTGATCAATTACAAGTGTCCCTAGTGCCTAAGAACTAGTTTATGTTGCACATGGTAGTGAAAAATGGCAATGTAAGTCGTTTAAATCGTTTTAACAGGCAACTGTCAAGTTTTATGTTACTGGGACTGTCTTACGGACCGTAAGCTAAGGGTCTTGCGGTCCGTAAGACCTCTTACGGACCGTAAGACCAAATCTTTGCGGTCCGTAATCCTTTACCAGAAGGCAAAAATTTGTAACCTTTCAAGCTTCGAACAGGCAACTTAGATATTACGAATTTGGGCCTCTATTATCAGTATGGGCCACTTGAATATGTCTTGAACAGTTTAGACCACCTTGCTATGTTTAAAGTTGCCTTGGATTCTTTTGAAAAAGCCATAAACGAAGGTTTGTCAAACACATTCTCATAGGATCCCATTTCTTGCACTTTGATTCAATTATTACTAGTATTTACCGGATTTGAAGTATATCAGATGTTCATAATATAGATTAGGGTCTAGGGATTCATAACTAGGTCGCTCAGAGGTATTTAATTAACATGTCGACGCTTTTAAATCCTACCGTACATCTTTAACTAGATCCGGGTTTATAACACTTTTGTCTTGCACGACACGTGTCGTTATTTCATTGGACACAAATTTTCAAGGTGTTACACTGAGACATTTGCCATAAAGGCAGTTTGAAAAGAAAAAGATCCATCTTCAGAGAAGAACTTCTCCATTTCTTCAGATGCTACATCAGCCTTCTTGATCAGAACTGATTTCTGACATTTCAACTCCTCTGCTTCATTTAACAAGTCATCAATATCAGAACTTGCTTCTTCCTTCACATCAGATTCAGAATGATAATCGCCCGAAGTAGAATTTTCTTCAACAGAACTCCCGGTATAACCCGAACTGTCGTCACTTTCAGAAAATTCTTCCTTGTGAACGTGCTTGATGTGATTGATGATCTTTGCATAACATGTTGTTCCTCCTCTTTCTTGATCACCTTCCCCAAGTTGTACAGACCAATTACACCCTTCATCAGCTTGAACGGTCAATGCTCGATTGGTGTTTGATGGTCCAGACTGGTTCTGGTTCTGATTGTTGTTCACCGCTACCATCCTTCTTTCACGATTGTCTTGATTGACATTGACATTGGAAGTACTCTTCTGATTTCTGAATGGGTTCTGATTGCCTTGTTTTCTTGGTCGGGTGCACTCACGTTTGAAGTGCCCCTTTTCGCCACAATTGAAACATGTAACCGCTTCTTTATCAAATCCGTACTTCGTATCCTGCTTACTTTCCAAAGAACTTCTCCCTGTTCGAACCATAAAGTCCTTCGCCCTTCTAACAGCACTTGCAAACGCCCACTTTATATCCATCAACTCCATTTCATCACGGTTGATTTGTTGATAATCTTCGTTGGTCAAATTAATGTTTCCAATTTGACCTGCGACCAAACCGCATTAAGCACTGATCATTGTATTAATGAGTTCCATATGCTCCTTCGCTACTTCAATGCTAACATTTGAGAGATTTGATGTATCAACTCTGCCTGTGTTAGGGTTTAGGGGTGGAGGATTGTTGGTATAATGAGCTTGCTGTTGTGGTTGTTGTTGTGGCTGGGCTTGTTGTTGTGGTTGGACTTGTGGTTGAGATAGGACAGGAATATAAGCCCTTGGATCGAACTGAGGTTGAGTAGTGGTAACTTGAGGTGGAGGTTGGGGTGATGGTGGTAGCCACACACTTGCATCGAATTGAGGTTTAGAAAAAGCATGAGCTTGAGCAATCATATGCGCTGGCGGATGATAAGCACTAGGATCGAAAACCGGAGGTGGAGCTGATTGTGGAAACGGAAAAGAGCTTGTATTTGACATAAACACCGTTTGTAACATCGGTTACTGAACTCCAACTGGAACTAGCTAACTGGTTAAAACCTGCAAGATACATTTCGGTATTTTGAGGAACAGGAATTCGTTTAGCTTTCCGTATTTCTTCATCATTCTTGTGTTCCAGCTTCTGAATGAATTCATAGATATTGACGTTGGCAACATCTAGAATGCCCGTATGCTTTAAAAGCTCAATGAACGGGCTCCACTTTGGAGGTAGAGCAACAGCAAACCGTGCAACCATTTCCGGTTGAGTAGCAGTAACACCATAAGCAAACATTTCACTAATCAAATGATAAAAACGTGTAGTCATATCATTTAGGGTTTCATTCTCCAAGAACTGAAATGATTCAAACTCTTTCTTTAATAAATCATGGCGTGTCTTTCTAGTAGCTGCATTTCCTTCTCCTCTAGCTGTCAAGGCATCCCATAAAGTTTTTGTGTTTGTACAGTAAGAGAATTGATGATAGATTTCTTTGTGAAGCGCTTGTGTAAGAATAGCATACGCCTTCTTCTCTAAGTCATAGGCTTTCTTGTCATCTTCAAGCATATTAGTAAAACCCGCTGCAGTTGATGCTACTCTTTCTATAGCAAGGCTGCATTCAGTAGTGAAACACGTCCAAAGTTCTGTGTTTTGCCCTAAAACATATGTGTGAAAACGACCCTTCCATGATGGATAGTCATCCATGTGATTCAGCTTTGGCGGGCGATTGTTGCTGCCCGTTTCACTCTCGCTAAGCAAAATATTCTGAATGCTTTGATTTTGATTCGATACCAAAGCCCATTGAGTTGCACTTATATATTGCTGACCAAAAACATTCTTTACCCATGCTGCTGCAGAAGTTTGATCTTAACCTGGTCGTGGGTCCGTACTCCAATCCCACGGACTTGTACTACTCATATTTGATATTAGAACAACTGTACCTGATAAAACACTTGAAAACACAAAGTTAGAACACTTTTGCAAGTCCTTTGTTTAAAATTGACAGCAGATCTCGACGAAACTCCTTCTACGAAACTCTGAGGTTTCGTCGAAGTGATTTTGACGAAACCTAGGGGGTTTCGTCGAGGTGATTGTGACGAAACTGTAAGTGTTTCGTCGAAAGTCCTTGTGACGAAACTCAAAAGGGTTTCGTCGGGTAATGATTTCGTCGGGATAAGGTTCAGACAAGTGGGTGAGAGTTGGTAAAATTTTTCAACTTAAATCTTATCTCTTTACTGACACAGTACAAAATTTTCAACACACAACATGCCTGATTCACCTAATAGTATGGGTGAATAATATTTAATCAATTTAAAAATTTTATCAATTTCTTTTAATTCTAAATTCAAAGAATATCACAAGAACAGCTTGAATATTTTATGAAGATATGAAGATACAACCCAGATATATGAACTTCCGGTCACCTGAACAATTTTCCGAAACACGAATCCGCACAAACTTTTACTGAAAACCCCAGTTTTATCTTATGAATAAGCAATGTCACAAAGGTTTTTAACAAAACTTTGCCAAATAAGCAAGATACAAACAAATTTTAAGCACTTTTTCCAGAAAATATGAGTTTTTCAAGAACAAGATTTCCAGAAAATCATAAACAACAGTTTCCAATACTTGATAAAAATCCAACTATGTTTGATTTTAAACAAGGATAAGAGCCAATGCTCTGATACCACTTGTAGGTCCCGAAATCTGAGGATCGATAACGAAAACCAAACCCTTGTTTATAACAAACAATGTCACGGGTGCGGAATCCCCGTAACGATGCCAAATCAAACACAGTTAATAACACACGCGGTATAACCAATGAAACGCAATCTATTGATTAAATGGGATGAAAACCAAGAAAAACTGATACACACAGTTTTACAGAATAACTCGCAGGGTATGCTCTCATCTAGTTTCATAATGAAACTAGAAAGTGTTTATATAGCAGCCTGGGCCTTAACTTCGACGAAACCATATGTGGGCTCGACGAAACAACATTGGGCCAGACATTGGGCCTGAAGAAACCCAATAGACGACGAAACCAGGGGGTTTCGTCACTGATCACGACGAAACCTTCTGAATTGGACACATGGAGTTTCGTCATGTTGTGTGCGACGAAACCTGGGGGTTTCGTCGCAGGCTGCAAATTGTGAACTGTTTGCTGCAAACAGACAGTTGCAGCAAACCTCATACAAACACAAACATAATGACAGTTTTACCCTTATATGCAACATGCATTGTTCGTATATCATTACATAACAAACAGAGACAAAATAGTCGGACACAAGTGGATATGAGGATATCCGACTAGGTCGCGACAAATACAAACTCGATAAACGACAAAAGACCATACAAATTACAACGATAAACAAGACTAGTTACAGACACAAAAAGGTGCATCAACAAAATCCTATTTATAGACTTTCTCTCTCCACATGCAAGGCACATGCATATTCCACCCTCATTTTTTTAAATGTTCATAACTTTTTTATACGACATTGTTTTTTCATAAAAATTTCACCGTAAAATCGAGCGTCTTTTTATCTTTAATTTGAGTACCATATTGTTATATAAAATATGAAGACTAAAAAAACCCACTTAAATGTGTTGTATTTCTATGTTGTATAACATTTTTTGTACTGAATTTTTGTACTAAAATTTTTGTGTTGAATTTTTTTGTCTTAAATTTTTTTTCCTCAATTTTTTGATGCTGGATTTTTTTGTACTACATTTTTTGCTAAATTTTTTCGTGCAATATTTATTTGTACTAGATTTTTTTGTGCTATATTTTTTTGTACTATATTTTTTGTGCTAGATTTTTTGTGCAAGATTTTTTTGTACTAGATTTTTTTTTATATTTTTTAAAAACAAAAGGGGTGCTACATGTCATTTTCACTCCTATTTATAAGGACCAAAATGCCTTTCATTCCTACTTATTAGGAGTGCCACATGTTATCATCATAATCCTTCTTAGGCTACTTAAGCAAAATTCACTTTTTAGTGGATCCTTCCCCTATACATATATATATATATATATATATATATATATATCGATTTTTTTTTTAAAAATCTTGTGTCCCTCGAAATCACGGGCCTTGTGCGGAAGTCCCCCCCGTACACCATCATAGTCGGCCCTGCATACAATCATCAAGATATGTGTTTAGAAAGGAACTTTGATATACTATTTACTTATTATTAAATTTTATTTTGTTTTTATATCATTTATTATTAGGTTAGAAACATATGCATTACACGGAGGTGAACCAATGAAATATTAGATGGTTGTTATTAGTGTCTGTTATAATTTTTATTAAAATCATATTAGTATTGGGCCAATAAACCTAATGTGTAGTGGACTAAATTATAAACCATTAAAAAGTATTTGATAATTGGCCTATATTGGAATTGTTATGTGTTTACAGTTTTTTTAAATAACGTATATATATCGAATTTTTTAAAAAAATCTCGTGCCCCTCGAAATCACGGGCCTTGTGCGGAAGTCCTCCCCGCACACCATCATAGTCGGCCCTGCATACAATCATCAAGATATGTGTTTAAAATGAACTTTGATATGCTATTTACTTATTATAAAATTTTATTTTGTTTTTATATCATTTATTATTAGGTTAGAAACATATGTGTTACACAGAGGTGAACCAATGAAATGTTAGATGATTATTAATAACCGGAAAAAATGAAAGTAAGAGTTGAGAAAAGGATATTAAATAAATAAGAGAAGTCTAATTTAAATAAGAATACCAATTTATGTAATTTATCCTAATTATGGTTTTACATAGAAAATAAAAAAAAACGTCATCGGCCATAACCAAATAATATATTATTAATTCAATAACCGAACCGTTAAGCGAGAAAACCGATAAAACCAAACCGAAATTAACCGAACCAAACGATTTATATTTTTCATATATTTCTAGCTTTTATACCTCCATTTCATGTATTTCACGTTTTATACTTTCATTTCATGTATTTATACCTCTGTTTCATTTATTTATACCTCTATTTCATATATTTATACCTATTTTCATGTATTTATACATCCGTTTCATTTATTTATACCTACATTTAAAAATGAACCTGTATTTAAAATATAATACTTTTGGTATAGTAAGTGGTAACGAGTGTTGTACCGTGACAAACTAAATCGATTCCAACCGAACAACATTGGTACTAGTATCTATATTATCCAAACCGGTACCGGTATTATTTATAGACGCTTTTAATCTATCAACTATTTATTGAATTTGACTTTTCTCTAATAATTTGAATGTGTTAATTTTTTAAGTCTGAATATACAACTGTGTTTTTTGTCCCTCGACATTCCGATATAAATTCGTATTTAGAAAGAAGTTTTCTTGTACCCGTACATTGAAGAACCGAACTGATTCTGATTGAACAAAATTGATACCGATATTGATATTATCTGAATCGATACCGGCATTTGTTTTTATGATTTTTAATCGATGTAAAAAACGTGTCAGTTTTTTAGGTATATCACAAATTTATTTTTTTTCTTTTAACTCTCAACTCTTGTTAATATTGATGTCATAACAAACCAAACGTATACATCAATTTTCCATCACATAACGCGAGAGAATCCCATTAGTTTACTTTAAGAAAATATAAAGTAATAAATTTAATTAGCATTTAAAATGCAAAAACTATGAATATATGAAAGTGGATGACACATCCCAGTTAATCCGAGATATTGTGGCCGTCATTGTTCGATGATGTGAGGTGATGTAATCCTCTTTGGTAGCACTAACTTATTTGGGATTTCTTTTTTGCTTTTTTTTATTTGTATAATTCTGAAGGAATTATTTTTACTTTTTAATTTCACACATATATACATGTACATATCCGTTATGTAGTTTAAAAAGGAAATGAAAAAACGTACCATATAAGATCATGTGAGTGTTATAAAAATAAAAGAAAGATGTTTATCACGTAAGGTTGTGAGGTATGGTTGGAGCTTTCTAGGGGCTTCATTGCGACACATCATCGACATGTATATGCCACGTAGGACAAGAGGCTCCATTGCGTTTTACGAATAAAGCTCACGCACGGTATGGGTTAAATCCCCCAATAGTGCCCCTTCTATTTTTAAAAATTTTTTTAAGGTTTAAAATTGAAGTGAGGCCCACAATTCCATGTGTTATTGCTAAGTATTGTAATCACTGGGCATCAATAGCGCCCATCAATCGCGCCCCTGATATGGAAGTGGCACACTATTAATGATTTTTTTGTTGAGATGGAAGGGGGTTGGCGCCCCATACCGTGCATCCTAAGTAGCTCAAAAGAGTATGTGCCATGTGAAGCTTAAAATTATATAAAAAGTGCTCATTTTTAAGGGACCTTCATGTTGATGTATAAATGATTTGTACATTATAATCCAAACTCGTATCTTGAATAGAGTTTACATCGAAACGTTGACAAAGATAATCACTTCCTAACAGTATGTTCGAAATCTTTTAAAACATCATATTAAAAATGATATAAGAGAAAAAAAGTGTTGTGGGTATGACCATGATTGTCAACATTCCGCCTAGCCTTGATTAATCGATAGTCGAAGGTTCACTAAGTAATTTTCATTTAATTGGTTAATTAATCCCTATGCGACCACTAGTGGTCAAATCTGATCCTAATCGGTGGCAGTTTAGCGATTTCGACCAAATTCTAGCCAAAACCTAAAATTTCGGCCAAAACATGTAAATTCCGGCAAGTAATCATATCTACTCCAAAATATGGGTTGAAGAAGGTATTAAAACATGTCTACTATATATACCTATACAACTGAAAATTACATATAAAATTCCAAACCTATTAATCCCGATTAATCGCTAGTTGGTATCGCACTGCCAGCCTAATGTCTAACATTGGGTATGATATGTGTCCTTGTTTACTTATAGCCATTAGGAAAAAAAAACTTCAGAAAATGAACGATTTCAATTATCAAAGGAAATTTAAAAACGACCGATTTTAAACGAACGAGTGGTTTAAAAAATGAAGATTAAAAAAAGGACGTTTATAAAAAATAAAACCTTAAAAAAATAAGTGAACAAGTGTAAGGTGCTAAAAAATGCAAGAATTTAATAAACGAAAGGTTAAAAAATAACAAATTTTGGATAAACAAACGGTCCAAAGAAATGAAAGATTTGAAAAAAAGAAATAAACCATTCCAAAAAAAGTTTAAAAAATGAACGATCTTTTGCAAAATTTTTATTAGAATGTTTTTTTTTTTTTTCAAATCTTACATTTCTTTGGTTTATTATACACGTCGTTTTGTAAAATTTAAAAAATGAACGACTTAAAAAAGTGAGTTGTTTAAAAAATGTTTAAAAAATAAATGATTTTAAAAATAATGTGTCGCAACCCCCGACCCCTGCCTCGGGAGGCGGGCGGCCGCGGCCTACTCAGAGATGGTGGTATCGGTGTTAATCATTATTTGGCAGCGAAAATTTAATCAGAACCGTAGTTAGGAAATATTTTATCAGAGTAAAACACCACATTTTATATTAATAAACATATTGGGATAAAACCCAAGTTTTCATTACACCATGTTTATATGGATAAACCCTAATTTATTGAATTTAAAACATCGTCTTTATTTAGGTAATTTTTATAGCCACATTTTTCCAAGCCTTCAGTGCTCTCCAGCTGGCTTCTATTTGGCTTTCACATTTTGTTACCTGAAACGCGTTTTAAAAACATGTGTCAGTGGGAAATACTGGTGAGTGAATCCCAGTTTAATCAAAACACATTTTATCATTGCACAGTATTGAGAGCGATTACAATGTGTATATCTACACAATTACTCATTCAATACGGTCAATCCTGACTGGTGGGTTATATTACACATTGGCTATCTCGTTGTCCAATGGTAACGTGTTCCACATTTTGTATACAAAACCCCAAGATACCGGCAGTAATTGAAGAATTACAAAGACTCAATCACTGCTAATCACATTGTAAAATATTTAAGGTTTTGTAAAATAGTTTGCAAAAAGGTTTACAAAAAGGAGAGTACTCACATTGCTAATTTAGGGTTTTTCCTGTGATTTTATTTGTTATAATCTATTAATTAAACAATGCACACGTGTTAGTATAATAACCCAATATTTACATTAGTTATACCCTCCCCGAGACAGAACTCTAACGACTACGTTGGGCAGAAACTCGACAGCCGTTACGGAGCACTAAATCAATCGGGCAGTGTATCTAATACGTAACCGGGGGTTATAATACTTGCAACGGGGCAGAACTTCGTTAATTAGGGGGTATAATACCCGATTATAGTTGTTAGACTACAGAAATTTGAGAGAATTTGCGAATTGTGAACGATCGAAAACTGAAGGCCGATGCTCCCAATTTATAGGAGCTGATTTCAAGTTCCTCGCGGCCCGCGTAAGCCGAAGGCATAGCCTTCGCGGCCCGCGACGTAGGTCGGGTAGGGCCTAGCTTGGGCCAGTCATGGGGTAGGCTCAACACGCGTTGCGACACGTGGCACCTCAGGGTGCGGCCTGGTCTCCAAGCTGTCGCGCCCCGCGTAGCCCGAAGAGAAAGTCTTCGCGGCCAGCGAGCGACATCTGGATTTTGTTTTTATTTTTATTTTATTAAATTAACGGTATTTAGGGCTATTATACGTATACGGGTGTATTTTAAGACATATAGGGATGTTATAAATATATTAGGGTGTCGGAAAAAATTTAGGAGGGTTGTTATGTCCTCCCCACCTTATTTTAGAACTCGTCCTCGAGGTCTACTGGAACAGGTGTGGATATTTCCTCTGCATTTCAGATTCAAGCTCCCATGTATACTCTGGGGGGGGGGGGGGAGGATAGTGCACGGTCCTCCCAACCACCGAAGTGATCCCACTCCGGGAGCCGCTACCCGACCAAGCTAGCTCCGCGGTGAAATCCCCTTACCGAGTTGTTACCCTGGGCGACATATGCCACTCCCAAGACTCGAACCCGGGACCTCTGGGAAGAGGTGGGTGTCGGTGGCCAATTGGGCTACCCCAGTTGGTTGCTCCCATGTATACTCTGGTCCTCTTTTGGAATCCCATTTTACTTTGACTAAAACTAACCTTTTGTGTTTGAGATTCTTGACTTTCCTGTCTTCAATTTGTAGAGGCTTTTCTACAAATTTTAACTTTTCATTTACCTCTATATCCTTAAGAGGTACCACTAACGATTTATCAGCTAAGCACTTTTTGAGATTGCATACATGAAATACATCATGTATTCCTGCCATTTCCTCTGGCAGTTGTAGCTGATCAGCTACTGGTCCTATTCTTTTAATAATCTCAAAAGGTCCAACATACCCGGGGCTTAGCTTTCCCCTTTTGATGAATCTGACAACTCACTTCCAAGGAGAGACTTCTAACAATACCTTGTCACCTACTTGAAAATCTAACGGCTTCCGCCTGTTATCAGCATAACTCTTCTGTCGGTCACGTGCTGTTTTTAGTCGTTTCATGACTTGAATGATCTTGTCCATGGTTTCTTGCACTATTTCAGGTCCAGACAATTGCTTTTCTCCAATCTCTGCCCAACAGACTGGAGTTCGGTACTTTCGTCCATAAAGTGCTTCGAATGGTGCAGCATTGATACTGGCATCATAACTGTTATTGTAAGAAAATTCTATTAATGGTAAGTGATCGTCCCAACTTCCTCCGAAATCAATTACACAAGCTCTAAGCATATCTTTCATTGTTTGAATTGTCCTTTCGCTTTGTCCGTCCGTTTGTGGATGATAAGCGGTTCTTAGATTTAGCTTGGTTCCCATTGCGTTTTGGAAACTTGTCCAAAAATGAGAAGTAAAACGGTTATCTCTATCAGAAACAATTGATAAAGGAATACCGTGTAATGAAACTATTTCATTTACATATAATTTGGCTAATTGTTCCATACCGAATGTTTCCTTCATTGGTAAGAAATGAGCAAATTTAGTTAACCTATCTACAATCACCCAGATTGTATCATTACTTTTTCGTGTCTTGGGTAATTTGGTAACAAAGTCCATTGTTATCAATTCCCATTTCCATACTGGCATTTCCAATTGCTGCAACAAACCTGAGGGTTTCTGATGTTCAGCTTTGACCTGTGAACATGTTAGACACTTGGCAACATAAGCTGCTATATCCTTTTTCATTCCTATCCACCAGACATTCTTTCTTAAATCTTGATACATCTTATCACTTCCAGGATGTATCGTATATTTAGACTTATGGGCTTCGTCTAAGATTCGGTGTCGTAGGTTTCCTAATTTAGGTATCCACATTCTTTTCTTATGGAATCTCCAAATTCCATCTGTTCCTTGTTCTAATTCCTTAATCATTTCTTTCAATTTCTCAGTATCGTCCTTGATTACAGATTCTTATGCTTCTTTAATCTGGTCATTTAAATCTACATGTAGATTTAATTTAAGAGAATGTACTCTTTTTGGCTTTTCGTGATACTTTCGACTTAAAGCATCAGCAACTATGTTAGCCTTTCCTTCATGATACTGGATATTGCATTCTTATATAGTTGCTGAACCTGGTCCTCTCGCGGCCCGCGTAAAACAAAGACAAGAGTTACGTGGCCCGCGTCAACCCTAGTCAAACGTGTAGCTAGTCCGAGTCAGCGAGTAGGGTCAACACACGTTGGCCACGTGGCCACACCGGGCTGCGCCACCTTTTGAGACTCTTGCGGCCCGCGTTAACTAACGAGGGGTCTTACGCGGCCATCCTAAGCTTAAAACTCAATGAAATCAGGTCTAAACCTTCATACCGCCCGCGTAAGGTTTGGGGTGGGTCTACGCGGCCCGCCTCAACTTAAATTTCAGATTTTTAATTATTTTTAATATTATTTACTATATTTGAGGCCCGTTTTCGCGTATGGGGTGTATTTTGGACATATTGGGATATTTTAGAATATATTATGGTATCGGAAAAATAATCGAGGGTGTCGGTTTAATTGAGGATTGTTATATCCTCCCCACCTTGTTTTAGAGCTCGTCCTCGAGATCTACTGGAATAAGTGTGGATATTTCCTTTGCATTTCAGATTCAAGCTCCCATGTGTACTCAGGTCCTCTTTTGGAGTCCCACTTCACTTTGACCAGAACTAATCTCTTATGTTTGAGATTCTTGACTTTCCTGTCTTCAATCTGTAGAGGCCTCTCTACAAACTTAAGTTGTTCATTTACCTCTATATCCTTAAGAGGTACCATTAGTGACTCATCAGCTAGGCATTTCTTGAGGTTAGATACATGAAACACATCATGTATTCCTGCCATTTCCTCTGGCAGTTGTAGCTGATAGGCTACATGTCCTATTCTTCTAATAATCTCAAAAGGTCCAATATACCTGGGACTTAGCTTCCCTCGTTTGATGAATCTTACCACTCCTTTCCAAGGAGAGACTTTCAATAATACTTTATCTCCTACTTGAAATTCCAATGGTTTGCGTCGGTTATCAGCATAACTCTTCTGCCGATCACGTGCTGCTTTCAGTCGTTCCTTGACTTGAATAATCTTGTCGGTTGTTTCTTGTACTATCTCAGGTCCAGATAGTTGCTTTTCCCTAATTTCTGCCCAACAGACTGGGGTTCGGCACTTTCGTCCATAAAGTGCTTCGAATGGTGCAGCATTGATACTTGTGTGATAACTATTATTATAAGAAAATTCTATTAAAGGTAAGTGATCGTCCCAATTACCTCCGAAATCAATTACACAAGCTCTAAGCATGTCCTCCATTGTCTGAATTGTTCTTTCGCTATGTCCGTCCGTTTGAGGATGATAAGCTGTGCTCAGATTTAACTTGGTTCCCATTGCTTTTTGGAAACTTGATAAAAAATGAGAGGTAAATCGACTATCCCTATCAGAAACAACTGATAAAGGAATTCCACGTAATGAAACAATTTCATTTACATATAATTTAGCTATCTGTTCCATACTGAAAGTTTCCTTCATTGGTAGGAAATGAGCTGACTTGGTTAGTCTATCTACAATCACCCAGATTGTATCATTACATTTCCTTGTTTTGGGTAATTTAGTAACAAAATCCATTGTTATTAATTCTCATTTCCACACTGGCATTTCTAATTGTTGTAACAAACCTGAGGGTTTCTGGTGTTCAGCTTTAACTTGTGAACAAGTTAAGCATTTAGAAACATAGGCTGCTATGTCTTTCTTCATTCCTATTCACCAGAAATTTTTACTTAAATCCTGGTACATTTTATCATTTACGGGATGCATCGTATACTTAGACTTATGGGCTTCTTCTAATATACGATGACGTAGGTTTCCTAATTTAGGTATCCACATTCTCTTTTTATGGAATCTCCAAATTCCATCTGTTCCTTGTTCTAATTCCTTAATCATACCTTTTAGTTTTTTAGCATCATCCTTGATTAATGATTCTTGTGCTTCTCTGATTTGATCATTTAAATCTACTTGTAGATTTAATTTAAGAGAACGTACCCTTTTTGGCTTTTCATGATACTTTTGACTTAAAGCATCTGCCACTATATTTGCCTTTCCTTCATGATAATGGATTTCACAATCATAATCATTAAGCATCTCCATCCAGCGTCTTTGTCTCATATTTAACTCCTTTTGCCCGAAAACATACCTTAAACTCTTATGATAAGTGAATATGGTAAACTTACTACCATAAAGGTAATGTCTCCACATCTTAAGGGCAAAAATTATAGCTCCTAATTCCAAGTCATGGGTTGAATAATTTTCTTCATGATTCTTAAGTTGTCTAGATGCATAGGCTATAACCTTTTGGCGTTGCATTAATACACATCCATAACCTAACTTAGAAGCGTCACAATAGACTACAAAGTCTTCAGTTCCTTCTGGTAATGCTAGTATGGGTGTATTAGTTAATATTTGCTTAAGAATTCTAAATGCTTCTTCTTGTTTTGGTCCCCATTCAAACTTAATGGATTTACAGGTTAACTTAGTTAAATGAATGGCTATTCTAGAAAAATCTCGAATAAATCTTCTATAATAACCGGCCAATCCTAAGAAACTTCTAACCTCGGTTGGTGACTCGGGGGTTTTCCATTTAGTAATCGCCTCGATCTTTATTGGATCCACATGAATCCTTCATGATTCACTAAATGTCCAAGAAATTGTATCTGTTCTAACCAAAACTCGCACTTTGAAAATTTAGCATAAAGCTTTTCTTTTCTTAATAGACTTAAAAGTGCATGCAAATGCTTTGCATGATCCTCTTTACTCTTAGAGTAAATTAAAATATCATCTATGAAAACGATTATGAATTTATCCAAATATGGCTTACATATTCGGTTCATCATGTCCATAAATGCGGCTGGGGCATTGGTTAAACCAAATGGCATGACAGTAAATTCATAATGACCATACCTTGTTCTGAATGCGGTCTTAGGAATATCCTCTTCCTGTACCTTTAATTGATGATATCCTGACCTTAAATCGATTTTAGAGAAAAATCGAGCTCCTTGTAGTTGATCGAACAGATCATCGATTCTCGGCAATGGGTACCAATTCTTAATCGTGACTTTGTTCAGTTCACGGTAATCAATGCACATACACATTGATCCGTCCTTCTTTTTAACAAATAAAATCGGCGCTCCCCATGGTGATGAACTTGGCTGTATGTATCCTTTTTCCAGCAATTCATCTAATTGTTTCTTCAATTCCTGTATTTCGGCGGGTGCCAAACGGTAAGGTGCTTTGGCATTTGGTGCTGTTCCTCGTAGCAGGTGAATTCTGAATTCGACTTCTCTGTCTGGTGGCAGTCCTGGTAATTCTTCTAGAAATACATCTGAAAACTGGGACACAACTGGAATGTCTTTTAGTTCTTTTCCTTTAGTGTTAGTGATTATGGAAATCAAATACATTATAGAACCTTTTCTTATATAACTTGCAGCTTTCATCACTGATATGAATTTTGTGGATCTAGATGGTTTATCTCCTTTAATTGTGATCGTTTTACCTTTTAGTGAATTTACTTGGACTGACTTTTGATCACATAAAATACTGGCTTTATTGGCTATTAACCAATCCATTCCTAATACAACATCAAATCCCGTCAGGTTCATAGGATAAAGGTTTGCCATAAACTTTTGATTTAAAATTTCTATTCTTGCTCCCTGCAAGATTTCAGAAATCCTAACAGTTTCTCCATTAGTTGTCTCTACGAGACATTCTTGTGGTAGTTTAGTTAATGACTGATTTAGAAGTTTGCAAAACGAAGTATTAATAAAACTTTGGTTTGCACCAGAGTCAAATAATACTTTAGCAAAAACATCATTAACTAAAAACGTACCAGCTATCACATCTGGAATCATCTTGGCTTCATCTGCAATCAGAACAAATGCTCTAGCATTTTTAGTGTTCCTGTTGTTCATAGCTGGAGCCAATTTCGGACAGTTTGTCTTAATGTGACCTTTTTCTCCACAATTGTAGCATAATCCATTACTGGATTTTCTCCTGCAATCTTCTTCCTTGTGTCCTGGCATCTTGCAGAAATTGCAAAGAGTAGAGCATTTTCCCGAATGCTTTTTCTTACAGACCTTGCAGAAAGATGCAGAAGTAGAACCCATATTCCTACAATTATAATTCCCAGAACGGAATTCTTGAGTAAGTCTTTGGGTTAGGTTTCTCCTCTGGTCTTCTTCTCTAGTACGGATTAATTCATCTGTCAAGGTATTTGCTAGTTCTACAGCTTCTTCTATAGTTTGAGGTCTAGTTGCCTTGACTACTTGTCTAATCTCTCCAATTAATCCCCAGATGTAACGGGAGATTAACACTGGTTCAGGTGATGCAAGGGTTGGTACTATTCTAGCATATTCAAAGAATGTGGTAGTATAACCCTTACTATCTACCCCGGTCATTCTAAGGTTTAGAAACTTATTAGCTATCTGTTCCTTTTCATTGGGAGGGCAGAATTTCCTTTCTACCATATTCTTAAATTCTTCCCATTCCATGTTGTAAACCCTATCACTTCCTCTTGATTAGAGGATAGTGTTCCACCATTCTAAGGCTGAGTTCTTAAACAGATTAGAAGCAAACATTATTTTGTCTTCTTCAGCACACTTGCTTATTTTTAAAACAGCCTCAGTCTTCTCTATCCAGCGTAGAGCTACAATGGGTCCTTCATTGCCCGAGAATTCTATTGGTTTGCAGGACCAGAATTCTTTATAAGAACAACCGTAAGACACGGTTCTTCTTCTTTTGGGAATGGGCAGTTGAAATACGGGTCCATTGTTCACGCTGTGTTCTGGTTCAATTGGTCGCTTACTGCTATGCTTAATTTTATTATTCGCTTCTTGAACCGTTTGAATAATAAATGGCATTGCATCTATAATTCATTGTGCCACTATGTGTTGAACGACACTATTATCCATTTGGTTTCCATTGTTATTGATGCTTGGATTCTCATTAACGACGTTAATGTTACTCTGGTTATCGTTATTCAGATTTCCTTGATTTCCTTCATCGGCCATCTGAATTTTAAACATTTACCCCGTATTAATATCACAAAATAATATTAATATAGTCAATCACATGACACACATTTTTGCCAAAAGCGTCGATCATTGCGACTTTACTCTATTCATATACTATTATGCATTTATTACATACTAGTACTGACATAAAAATTACAATACCAACTGAAATAGAATTACACTAATAGTAATAGGCATTCGTACACACATATTTTATTTTTATTTTATTATTTTATTATATTATTATTACTATTACCGTTTCACCATCACATTCAGGGATATGGATTCATCCAAAAATCCATATTGCGCTCATCATATTTCCATACGAGTCACTCTCCCACCTGTCTCATTCTCTCACTACTCTCTAAAATTTCCTCACGAAATGTCCTAAGTTCTTGTACGTTTTCTACACTGGTGTGCGGTTTCCTGGTGTGGGGGTGTAGGTGCCTGAAATTGGTAAGGATCTTCTAAAATTTCCCTAATGTATTCATCGTGAAAATAGGGATCTAAAGGGTCCAAACCTAGGTAGGATCCTATGTTCTGCATGGGTGTGTCTTCATGTATCGGGTAACGTTGCACATAGTCCCTAACATCATCCCACCAGGGATCGTAATTTGGGTTTAGGGGGTTTGGTGCTGGTACCCTAGGGATTTCTTCTGGATTGAAGTCATGCATCTCCACTTGGTTTTCAGGGTTTTCTATCTCCATGGGTTGGTCAGGGATTGGCAGTTGTGGTTGGGGTGCTATTATTTGCTCCAGATTTGGGTCAGCTGTAGTGGTTGCTAAGATGTGGATGTTGGCTATACCCCTATTTATCATATCCTGGGCATAGGCATCTGTCTCTCTCTTGGCTGCGGCTAATACTGTAACACCCCAAAAACGGGTTTGGTAATCAAGCCACGTTAATAGTGACGACGGGTAAAATACCGTTAGTGGTAAAAATTAACCCGGTAAATATTAGGTTTTTAAATAAATTATCCTAATATTAAATAAAAGTTATACAAAGGCTTATGGATAAATAAAGTGTTTAAAAGGCCCGAGTTGACGGGACCTAAAATAAACTTAGTCATAAATATTCCCGAACCCGCTAAGCTAACTAGGAATGTTTGACCCGGTTAATAAGAGGGAATATGGATTGTAAATAAGTATGTTATAACCTACTTAATAATTAACGAAACAAGAGGGACCAAAGTTAGATATTTGGAAAAGTTTAGTTAATTAAAACAAATAATAAAACACAACACACACACTAAGAGTGTGTGTGTGTGTGCGTACGACCAGGGGAAGCTCCCCATGGAGCCAAACCCTAACCTTCAACAAATCTACCAAATTGAAGGTCAATCCAAGACCCAAATCGATGCATGAACGCGTAGAAACGATCACCAAGTCATGGGGATCACAAGGTATGTCACAAAACCTAGATTGGTTGAAGTTGAAATTCGAGACAAGTAGGTTACTTGCAAATAAATTGATGGATTATGATCCAATGATGAAATTAGGAATGATTTTATGTCTAGGAGTAAACCCTAGACATTTACTTGTTGAATTGAGGTTCACAATTGTGAATTTCATGATATTCCATTTATGTGTTAAATGGGTTTTGTAGAAGTAAGATGAACCCTAGAATTATGACTATTAAAATGGTGTTAATTGATTTCCATGAGATGAATCAGAGAATGGTATGCATGCTAGACATAATAGAATTGAAATTATGTTTATGTTTATGTTTAGTAGAAATAACTAGTTATGAACTAGTTGTAAAATGTGTAAAAACAATGTATGCACATTAGGTGTTTGTTAAAATGCCTAAATGAAAACTAAAGTGTTGAAATTAGAGTGAAAATGTGCAATGAATAAGTTGATAAGTCGATTGCCTTTAAAAAGTCAAATCGACCAAGTGTATGATCGGATGGTAAATTCGATATAAGAAGAGTAGGATGGAATAGTCGTAAATGATTATGACTAACCTAACCATCTTACAATTACAATGATAGTTTGACGCTTGGCAAGCTAGGTGAAGGCTTGGGGAAGGAAGCGGGTCAAACGAAGCAAGAATGACGGAAAAGCATAATTCGGATGCTAGGTAAGTATAGCTTACACTAGTCTTATATTTCAGAATATTCTCTTATCGTATTAGTTACGAATAAGATAAATACAAAATCGAGGTATGATGTTCCGGCGTGTAGACGTACGGAACAAGATAGTCGAACATAATAAGAAACCATGTTGATGGTTTAAAAGGAGTTAAATCGGTAATTCGATCATTTTATGACAAATGGAAAAATGAACTTTTGAATGGTTACCTTATAGGGTAAACCAAAACAAACAATAAGGGTAAAACGGTAAATTGGTCATGCGTTGACCATAACTATTGGTTTTGAAAGACACGGTAGGACGTAAGCCATGATAGACTAAAAATCGTTAAGAAACGATTAATAAGTGAAATGACCGCACGGTGTAAACCAAAGCGAGTCATGTAGATGAGATGGTAATAAATATCATCTCGCCAACAAAATCGGTCACTTAGACCAAATGGGTCAAAAGGTGAAGGTATCACCTTTTGACAATAACGACTAATGATTATTGTCGAGTTATATTATTTCAGGAATAAATGTAGAAATGATATTTGCATCGCTACTATTTAGCGAATATTATAGCAAGGCATTAAATCAGGTCAATACATTGACCCGAGCCAGGTATGTGTAATAGAGTAATGATTCATTGAGAACGTAAGGTTCAATGAATATTTAATGAAGTTTTAGATAGACAATGGGTTACTTAAGTGGGTAAACCGAATGTTTTAAAAGAGGGTAGTGGCGTTTTGAAAAGCATATTAACTTTTCGAGCAAGATCATAATTCAAAAGAAGAATCATGGGTCAAACATGCTCTCAAAAGACCTTGTCGTGATTGAAAGACTAAAAAGGACCAAAACGCCCTTGTTAGCTAATTCGAACAAACAACCTTTAAAGGTTGTTTGGAAACAAGTTTTAAGATTAAGTAAATACTTAGATTAAGTATAGAAGTTGAAAGAGGTATTATATTAGTCAAACGGTACTATTTGAGTTTTTGCCGTAAAATAATGATTCGAGAGGTAAAATTTGGTTTATATAGATCACCACATCAAACCCGCCATAAACACAATTGTGGTGGGAGATTATAGGATAAGAAATGTGGTGATGAAATGCTAGAAACAATCGAAAGCGATTTTAGGCTCGAAAGTGCTTAAATACCCTTAACGGGTCAAAATAAGCATACAAGCGAAAACGGGTTTAAATTGTGTAATAAACCTATGATTAGAACCTAATATGGTAGGTAACATTAATTTGTAGAAGTGTATGTAATATAGGAATCAAACAAATACGTTTGTTTGATAAAATGCATAAACGGGTTAAAATTCGGTAAAAAGGTAACGAGTCAAAGGCTTAGAAGTCTCAAAATTTCTTATGTTGGATGTAGGATTTTAACTCCATAAGATGGAGGATTAAATTACGGACGCGTAGGAAAAATAATCGGGTAAAACGGATCAATAACGAAGAAGTTATGGCCGTTTCCGTAAAACCTAGCATAGCTGATCTGAACTGCAACCTGCTGGAAACTGGTTTCCCAGGCGACACGCGAAGGAACAACCTGGTTCCTCCGCGACACGCGACAGAACCCTGATTTAGCGAAAAAAAATTATTTTAATCAGTTTCGCTTCCCGGACTCGTTTAAATATGTTCTAAGTTACATATGACTAATCCAACTCATGTTTTATGAGTTTCAGGTATGATTTTAGCACCAGAGGATGATCAAGCACAACGAAGAACCGAACACGATCAAGAAATAAGCTTCCACACTATGTATCGTTGTTTTGTTAAATGACGAACTCAAACATGTTATTTTGTATAGTTTTAATTCTGTAAATAAAGTTTAATGAAACCCGTATTTTCAATGTATTGAAATTCTAATTACCCGTTTATTTTCGTAAATTATACGAAAATTGTTAAATAATAATAAGGGTGTTACAAATACCCTCTGATCTTGTAACTTTTTCATACGCTTCCTACGCTCGTGTGCCCCTCTACTGAACCACCCCTTCTTTTTCTGAGGAAATGGCTCTTTTGATTGAGCCTTAAACACAAAGACTCCTTCTTCCGTATCAGCAGAGTACCCTGAGAGGGCAGGCTGAGAAGAGGAGGTGCCTTCGCTTCTAGGCGAACCAGACAATTGACGGTACGCGTCAGATGGTCCTTGGTCGCTCATACTGTAAACTAACAGATAGTCAAATAACACATAATAATTAAATACAATTATGCACGTATTTTCGTAATTTATTTCCTAACACTTTACATTTTGATGTCAGCAGAACACTTCTGTGGCTGAATCAGTGGCTTAGATCTGATACCACTTCCTGTCGCAAACCCCGATCCCAGGTTCCCCGGGAACGGGCGGCCGCGAGCCAGTTTCGGTGGTATCGCGTGTTGTCTAATTTGGCAGCGGAATTTTTCATCAGGACCGTAATTATGAAATATTAATCAGAGTAAAATACCACATTTTCATAACATTAAACAAATGGGTTAAAACCCAAGTTCATAGTACACACGTTTTTATAGGAATAAATCCTATTTTATTTAATAAAAACATCTATTTTATATTTTGGTAACTTTATTGCCACTTTTCCAAGCCTTCAGTGCTGTCCAGCTGGCTTCTATTTGGCTTTCACATTTTGTTACCTAAAACGCGTTTTAAAAACATTTGTCAGTGGGAAATACTGGTGAGTGAATCCCAGTTTAATCATGTTTAAATAAAAATCCCATTGTACAGTATTGAGGGCGATCCCGCAATTATATTTGTTTCCAAGACATTACAATTAACATCCATGGTACTGTCGAACCCGACTTGTGGACATGTTACTCCTTGACCATGTGGTAACAAATTTTGTATACAAAACCCCAACATACTCATCATAATTGTATTCTTACAAATACTCAATAACTGTTATTCGCATGGAAAAGTATTTAAGGTTTTGGAAAAACATTTAACAAAAGATTTACAAAAAGTGGATCAACTCACATTGCTGTCTTAGATTTTCCGTAAGGGTTTCCCGGTGATAATCTATAATTTACACAAATGTACACGCGTTAGTATTAATAACCCATTTTAACATTAGTAATACCCTCCCCGAGACGGCATTCCAATGACTACGTTGGACAGAACCACGACAGCCATTACGGAACCCTAGATCAATTAGGCAGCGTATCTAATACGTATCCAGGGGTTATAATACTTACAACGGAGCAGAACTTCGCTAATTAGGGGGGTATAATACCCGCTTATAAAGCCTACTATTCAGAATTTAGAGAAAAGAAACGTTTGTGAGCGATCGGAACTGAAAGCCGATGCCATTCTTATATAGTTGCTGATCCTGGTCCTCTCGCGGCCCGCGTAAAATAAAGACAAGGGTTACGCGGCCCGCGTCAACCCTGGTCAAACGTGTAGGTAGTCCGAGTCAGTGATTAGGGTCAACACGCATCGGCCACGTGGCCACACCGGGCTGTGCCACCTTTTGAGACTCTCGCGGCCCGCGTTAACTAACGGGGGGTCTTACGCGGCCCGCCTAAGCTTAAAACTCAACGAAATCAGGTCTAAACGTTCATACCGCCCGCCTAAGGTTTGGGGTGGGTCTACGTGGCCCGCCTCAACTTAAATTTCAGATTTTTAATTATTTTTAATACTATTTACTATATTTGAGGCCCGTTTTCGCGTATGGGGTGTATTTTGGACATATTGTGATATTTTAGAATATATTATGGTATCGGAAAAATAATCGAGGGTGTCGGTTTAATTGAGGATTGTTATAATAATAGACTTCAAAGTCTTCAGTTCCTTCTGGTGACGCTAGTATGGGTGCGTTGGTTAATCTTTGCTTAAGAATCTTAAAGGTTTCTTCTTGTTTTGGTCCCCATTCAAACTTAACAGACTTACATGTTAGCTTAGTTAATAGAATGACTATTCTAGAAAAATCTCGGATAAACCTTCTATAATAACCGGCCAATCCTAGAAAAGTTCTAACCTCTGTTGATGACTCAGGGACTTTCTATTTAGTAATTGCCTCAATCTTTGTGGAATCCACATGAATTCATTCATGATTAACTAAATGTCCAACAAACTGCACTTCTTCTAACCAAAATTCACATTTCGAAAATTTAGCATAAAGCTTTTCTTTTCTTAGTACATTTAAAAGTGTATGCAGATGCGTTGCATGTTCCTCTTGACTCTTAGAGTAAATGAGAATATCTCTATAAAGACAATTATGAATTTATCCGAATATGGCTTACATATTCGGTTTATCATGTCCATAAATGCGGCTGGGGCATTGGTTAAACCAAATGGCATGACAATAAATTCATAATGGCCATACCTTGTTCTGAATGCGGTCTTAGGAATGTCCTCTTCCTTTAATTGATGATATCCTGAGCGCAAATCGATATTTGAAAAAAATCGAGCTCCTTGCAGTTGGTCAAACAGATCATCGATTCTCGGTAATGGGTACCGATTTTTAATCGTGACCTTATTTAATTCACGGTAATCAACGCACATACGCATTGACCCATCTTTCTTTTTGACGAACAATATCGGTGCTCCACATGGTGATGAGCTTGGCTGTATGAATCCTTTCTCTAGCAGTTCGTCTAATTGTTTCTTCAACTCTTTCATTTCTGCTAGTGCCAAACGGTAAGGTGCTTTGGCAATTGGTGCTGTTTCTGGTAGCAGATGAATTCTGAATTCGACTTCTCTGTCTGGTGGTAGTCCTGGTAATTCTTCTGGAAATACATCTGAAAATTGAGATACTACAGGGATATCTTTTAATTATTTTCCTTTAGTGTTAATGATTATGGAAATCATATACACTATTGACGCTTTTCTTTCACAACTTGCAGTTTTCATCACAGAGATGAATTTTGTGCGTCTAGTTGGCTTATCTCCTTTAATTGTAATCTTTTCACCTTTTGGTGAATTTACTTGTATTGACTTTTGATCACATAGAATACTAGCTTTATTGGCTACTAACCAATCCATTCCTAATACAACGTCAAATCCTGCCAGATTCATTGGGTAAAGATTTGCAATAAACTTTTGATTTAAGATTTATATTCTTGTTCCCTGCAAGACTTCAGAACTCTTAATGGTTTCTCCATTTGCTGTTTCTACCAAACATTCTTGTTGGAATTTAGTTAATGGTTTGTTGAGAATTTTGCGAAATGAAGTATTAATAAAACTTTGGTTCGCACCAGAGTAAAATAATACTTTGGCAAAAACATCATTAACTAAAAACGTACCGGCAATCACGTCTGGGATCATCTTTGCTTGTTCTGCAGTCAGAACGAATGCTCTAGCATTTTTAGTAGTCTTGTTGTTTGTGGCTGGAGCTAGTTTTGGACAGTTTGGCTTGATATGACCTTGTTCTCCACAGTTGTAGCATATCCTATTGTTAGGTTTCTTCCTGCAGTCTTCTTCCTTGTGTCCGGATATTTTGCAAAAAATGCAATATATAGAGCATCTCCCCGAATGCTTTCTTTTGCAATATTTGCAATAAGGAGATGAGGTAGAACCTACATTTTTCCCACGATTGAAATTTCCATAGCAGAATTCCTGGGTAAGCCTTTGAGCTAGGTTCCTCCTCTGGTTTTCTTCTTGCGTACGTACCAGTTCATCAGTCAATGTATTTGCTAGTTCTACGGTTTCTTCTATGGTTGGTGGTCTAGCTGCCCTAACTACATGTCTAATTTCACCAATTGATCCCCATATGTAACGGGAGATTAACACTGGTTGTAACAACCGTAAAAAAACGGATATCCAAAGTTCTACCCGTTTTGAAATTCGGATCCTAACTTTGAAACCTCGGAAAATTATTTATTTTATTTTATTTTATTGCGAAATAAATAACCATCAAAGGAATTATTCCCTAATTTAATCTCGTATCGATTTAACTATTTACTATTTAATTACTTGTTTAATTTACTTTATTTAATTAACTTAATTAATTTAAAAGTTTATATACGTATAAACTGGTTAGCTTGGTTAACTATGTTATATAACTTAAACCAAGTTAATTCAACTAGTTAATTAAACCTTTCAAAATTAAGGGGGCTATATTGGTATTTTTCCTAAAACTGAAGTGCAGGGACCAATCCTGTAACAAAGGGAAAAGTGTTAAATGCTAAAAACAATAAAAGTCTTACATCGATTTCATCTACTAATATTTAATATTTATGCACTCGATACGTTTTGAAACTTGATTTTTTGCCGCTAACTATCGATTGCATCCATATTATCATTGATTAAAGTTCTTTATTTTTTGAAATTTAGGAACCTGGACATCTTTATCATCCACAACCGTACACCCTTGCACATATACAAATCAATCACAACCTGTTTCTATACCCGGCGAGTCATTCGAACACTATAAACCGACTCTTCCAACCTTCCAACGTCTCACACCACTCCACTCCACACCCTCACAATCCCACAAACACATTTCACCATACCTTACAACCCACCGGAGTATTAGACGCCGTCAGAATCCGTTCGGGTTCACAACATTTCGTTTCGGTATACCTTCTGTCCACCTATTCGTTTCTTTTCGGGTCATTTCAGATGGGGTTAAGGGTTACAGTGGATGGGTGTTTTTGTATGGGTTTGGTTCGAACAAAGAAGAACCATAACAAGGCTCGTTGCTGCCACTTGTTCAGACCGAGTTCGACCGCCGAATAACAAGAACACAAGAGATGCGGGCTCTGTTCGATGAAAAAAAATCCTAAACAACCTTCCGCGGACCGCCTGTCACCTCGCCGGAGCTCGGGAAGACAACTGGAGAAACCCGCGACGGTTCGTCACGTGTTCTGTACTTTCCTCTTGCTTACTATTCCTTTAAATCCTTGTCGTTTTCATTTGTTTATACACCAGAAACCACATAAACGTAATCTATCGTGAAACTAAGATCAGTTATATGTTTGGTTATACGTAGAAGATGACCCATTTAAACTGTGTATCGTTCATGTAAATGAAGAAAATGATGACACAATGTTGCTAAGGCTTAGTGGTTTCATGTGGGCTGTCCAAAGCAAGGGTCACGGGTTCGAGCCCGGATTCCCCATGTCTCAACTTATTTTTTTATAAAATAAAATCAGTTGGTTTTAAATTCAAAAACTAATTCTAAACACAACCAATTATTATATTTTAAATTATAATCAGTTATCATAGTCCTTAACCAGTTTTATAAAATTAGATATTTTAGAAAGTCATTTAACTAAATTCAAAAGATTTAGAAATAAACACTGTTAGTGCATTTATGTCTATGGCCTCCGTCAATTCAGATCGTAGCAAAAACTGAAGAAATCTAGACTTTATATTGTAATAAGTAGGGAAAAGGCAAGGTGGCAATATTGTAATTAATTAGTTTTCTCATTAAAGCCTTGGCCTATAAATAGGAGGCTTATGCCTTAGTTTTAGAACTTTTGGCATTTGCACTTTTGGAGGTCAAGAGATAGAGAGAGAAAGTGTTGTGTACGTGATTCAGGTGCTGTACGTTTTCAGATCATTCAATAGAATCACAGATATAATTACATCGTGTGTGTTCGGTCACGTTCGTGTACGGATTCCGCACGTTACACGAGTCGGTTCCCAATCGTTTCGGAGTTGAAAACCAATCCTACAAGTGGTATCAGAGCAGGAGCTCGATTGCACAGATTAATCACACAGATTCGTACAGGATTTCATCAGATTCAGATCTAAATTTCATTCAGATTTGTCAAATTTCTTCATTCTTTACTTTATAGACTGAAAATTGCAAAAGTAATATGGCTTTTACGGTTAAAATTGGCTGATTTTTTGATATTATGTGTGAAAATCATTGATCTATAAGCCTACAAAATTTCAGATCAAAACTCCAAGTAATTTGAGAGATATTAAATTTTTTTTGTCCGATCTGTTAAAAATGTTCGTCATTGTTCTTGGTGATGTTCACCGATCGGATGGCAATCCGATCGGATAACCACCCGATCCATTGTACATTGATTTGTTAAAACTCATAAGTGTCAAGTCTCGGATTGCGACCCGATCGGATCACCACCCGATCCTTTGTAAGTCATTAAAAAAGGTTGACTTTGTTGACTGTCACTCGACCGGATCACCATCCGATTCAAGGGGCTTTGTTTGTTCAAAAGCTTAAAGTGCAAAGAATCGAGTGGCAATCCGAACGAATTACCACCCGATCCTAATCATTTCATTTGTTTGTAATTCAGGTGTTTGTCAAAGTATCGGATCCCCACTCGATCGAGTCACCACCCGATCCAAAGCATAGTGTCAAGTATCGGATCCCCACTCGATCGAGTCACCACCCGATCCAAAGCATAGTGTCAAGTATCAGATCTCCACTCGACCGAGTCACCACCCGATCCAAAGCAAAGTGTCAATCATCGGATCATCACTCGATCGGTTTACCACCCGATCCAAGGCACGTTGTCAATCATCGGATCCCCACTCGATCGGATCCCCACCCGATCCAAGACAGATTGCCAATCATCGGATCATCACTCGATCGGATTCCCACCCGAACCAAGGCACATTGTCAATCATTGGATCCCCACTCGATTGGATCACCACCCGATCCAAGGCACATTGTCTTTATCTTTCGTTTGATACATCTTTAGCGGGGGGTTAATCGAGGGAGTAGGATATTTAACCATTGCCATAGTCAAGATAGCATTGCATGATGCTAGGGATTCGATACCTAGGTAGTCTTTTCTCATCATATTTGATTTAGACTTTACTCCCAAGTTTGTGATTGTTTTGCGTTGCTTGTCTTGTTTGCTACACTTTCTTAATTAATTAGGATATTAGTTAACCATCAAAACAAACTTAATAATTGACTTTATATTCAACAACGATTCATTACCTAGAGTTTGCATATAGTGTCCACGGATTGATATTCGGTCTTGCCATCTACACTACACTGCGGCCGGTGCACTTGCCGATTGTGTGTGGTTTAGTTAGCGATTCCTTTTTAAAACTTGTTCGAAATTAATAGTTACATTTTCACACATCAGAGAGCCAGGGTTTTCAATCCTGGATGTTCAAAATGTTTTCACTTATAAAAGTTTGAGATTTGCAGATATTGTACCAAATTACAATCCCGATAGCCGAGCCTAAGGGGGGAGTCTGAGGACGAGCTCAACGCAAGGGGGAGCTTGTAACCGGAAAGCCAGGTGTTGATCCCAAAAGCACGGAAGCTTGACGAAAGGGGGAGCCTGAAGAAAAGAGTTTACTGAAAGGGAGAGCTGAAGCTGAAGACAGATCCATGGGGATTCTGTTCGAGCAAGAGGGAGTCTATGTTGTTGAAGTTGAGATAAAGCTTCAAGAAGACTCAGAGAGAGAGAGAGAGAAAGACAAGACGCTACGAGAATTGACTACGACAATATCCAAGTGGGAGTCTGTTAGTGCATTTATGTCTATCGCCTCCGTCAATTTAGATCGTAGCAGAAACTGAAGAAATCTAGACCTTATATTGTAATAAGTAGGGAAAAGACAAGGTGGCAATATTTTAATTAATGAGTTTTCTCATTAAAGCCTTGGCCTATAAATAGGAGGCTTATGCCTTAGTTTTAGAACTTTTGGCATTTGAACTTTTGGAGGTCTAGAGATAGAGAGAGAAAGTCTAGAGAGAGAAAGTGTTGTGTACGTGATTCAGGTGCTGTACGTTTTCAGATCATTCAATAGAATCACAGATATAATTACGTCGTGTGTGTTCGGTCATGTTCATGTACGGATTCCGCATGTTACACGAGTCAGTTCGCAATCGTTTCGGAGTTGAAAACCGATCCTACAAACACAATTTGAGTATTTTGGTTTCATTCTTTTATTATTCTTTTACCTTCTATAATAAAAAAAAAAAAAAAAAAAAAAAAAAAAAAAAAAAAACCTTAAGCTACTTCCAATTTGTTTCCTTTATTTTAGTGAATAATAACCATAAATCCTTTGAATGGATTTCCCTTCTTTTAACGGTCAATTTAACTAAGTTATAATAAAATTTTCTTTATAACATATAAATAATATAGATGCTAGTTTAGAAGCCTAATTAATATTCGGAGTAATATCTAACCTATAAATATTAATTAGATCGTTACTGTGTTATTCCATATCTAGGGTAATCCTATTCGTCCTTTTTGGAGTTCTCAATCTTTACTCGTGCGTACTTACAAGAAATTTCCATACGCAACCAATGTGAGTATACTCGATCCCACTTTTACTCTTTAAACACTTTGGGATGCAACATGTATTCTATATTTTAAACACACATGAAACTATTTGAATCACTCTCTATCCATATTTGAACATGAAACTATATGATGCTTGTTAATCTCGTATGTGATGTTAAACTTTTCGTGTCTATATGCTCATTAACTTCGTACAAGCCTACCTTAACAATTATAGCGCTATAGGAGTAATGCACCGCCCACGATTCTTGGGGTATTGTTAAGTCAAACATGTTAACCTCCCTTTATTCTATCCGGGGATAGGCTATTTTAACGCATTGGATTCTTGGTTTTGAACATATACTTGACACCGTTACGACATACTAGTAACTTGCATATTGTGATTCATGTTGGATACGAGCCTTAGACTATTTTAAAACCATTTTTATGCTATGTATCAAAACTTGTATACTCGCCTTTGCTTTTGCATTGAACTCTATTTTAATACATGTTGCAGGTTCGATAGACAAGATGATGCTAAGTGAAGAAACAAGATTTAAGTGGACATAGAAACACACTTAGATTAATCAATTTTGTATTATAAGTTTGAAACAATGTTGTCCGTAATTGATTCTTGTATGACATTTTAGAAATTTATGAAATTTGAATTTAAATTATATTGTCACATAGTGTTATGAAGTCTCTTGCAATCTATTTCGTCTCATCCCGATGTTTCCGCCATCGGTTGGGGTGTGAAACTGGTTCTGGTGATTCTAGGGTTGGCACTATTCTAGCATATTCTAAGAATGTAGTAGTGTAACCCTTACTGTCTACTCCAGTCATCCTACGGTTTAAGAATTTATTAGCTAGCTGCTCCTTTTCATTAAGAGGACAAAATTTCCTTTCCACCATATCCTTAAACTCAATCCATTCCATACTATATGTTCTGTCACTTCCCCTAGTCTGAAGGATAGTGTTCCACCATTCCAGGGTTACATTCTTAAACAGGTTCAAAGCAAACATTATCTTATCTTCTTCTGCACACTTGCTTATTTTTAAGACTGCTTCCGTATATTCTAACCAACGTAGAGCTGCAATGGCTCCTTCATTGCCCAAGAATTCCATTGGTTTACAGGATCAGAATTCTTTATAAGAACAACCATAAGACATGGTTCTTCCTCTTTTTGGAATTGGCAATTGAAGAAATGGTCCATTGTTCACGCTGTGTTCTGGTTCAGTATGTGTAACACCCCAAAAATCTAATAGTTGATAAATAAGGCATTTACTAGAATTATGTGTGAAATAACTTAACTAGGTTTGATTAACTAGGATTAGTTAACGTAGTTTGTTTATCTATGTTAGTTACAAGAAGGAAATAAATAAATTATCAAAACTACAAGGGTTGATCTTGTACATTTTAATTAAAGTTTGGTTAAGTAGTGGAAGATCACAAACATCAGACATAAGTCTGATGTTGGTGTCGATGCAAGCCAAGGGCCAAGAAGGGTTTCTCATGATGATGAAATGTTGAAGAATTGAAGCAAAATCCAGCCTTAATTCTCTTGCATGTGTAGAGATTCTATATCAAAAAGCTATATGAAACATGTGGGATCATGTCGAGATGGACTCAAGCACAAAAGGCTAACGGGTCAAGAGGAGGCAAGGAAGCGGATACGAACACGGATGCATAAGGCAAGTGATTTCCGGAATCACTTCTTAATTTGTTTAAGTAAAGTTATGTACTAGTTATTTAATTTAAGCATGATAATCGAAGTCAAATAAGGTTTGGTTGTACGAAATTGATGATTTTCGCTAGTCGAACGAACGGGTCAAAATGAGGTCTTATTGCTATACGGAATGGTTGCATAAGTAATGATTACGGTATTATAATCGGGTAATGGGTAGAATTGCGTATAAGTATGCTACCTGAGAAATGGAGACGCGGGTTAGTAGTCAAAGGACTCGGTTGTGAGTTATGATTAAATGGATAAACAATTTCACATATGGAAATTGTACTACAAAGTTCAATTACGTATAATTGAGTGAGATGAATGAGTTTAACGCATACCGGGTATCGGGTGCATAAACCCCAAGTACGAAACTCCGATAATGTAAAACTTTTATAGTTATAATGTTCATGTAAGTCTTAGGTTAAAATAAGTTAGACATGTCTACTTTTGGGTCGAAAGGTTGTTTATGAAAGGTTGTTTATGAAAATGTTATGTTGTTAAAAAGTTGTTTATGAAAGGTTTATGTTGTCGAAAGGTTGTTTATGAAAATAAAAAGGTTGTTTCGAAAGGTTGTTTATGTAAATGTTATGTTGTTAAAAAGTTGTCAAAATTTATCAAGATTTCTTTACTTAACATGTTGGGCGAATGCTTTATATTTGGGGCGTTATAGTAACTTATCCCGTGACCTTTAAAGAGTCTCGAAATGTATTCCAAACTCATTGTAGAGTGTTTATGAGATACGATTAGCGCGTACGTAAGTTTAAGAGGGAATGAAATAAGTCTAAAGGCACGTACAAGTATGGGTATGGATTTACCTCCATGTTAGTAATGGAATCCATAGGTAAGCATGTTTAGAAATGAATACGTACGTAGGTCAATAGGTATGAGACTTATTTATATGAATGTTTTTTATTGGGATATATGTTAGTATAATCATATGAGATTGTAAATATTATGCAAGAGCTTGTATGTAGGCATGTATGTATATATATATATATATATATATGTAGGTATGTATGTATGAATATACATGTGAATGTACGTATGCACAAAGTAGGAATTATCGCCCATATAGAATGGTGCATGTATGTATGTATACATGGTTTCAATACGTTGGGCATTTACGTTACTAATAGTGTGTCTTGAGAATGAAATGTAATGCATGTACATTATTGAAGTCTCACCAAGGATTAGACATCCAGATGAAATGCTTAAATTAGAAAGATAACGAAATGGAAAGTATATGAGGATAGCACGTGACGAGACTCCATGATTATGAATCTTGTTTATATATATAATGCATGCTAATGTTATAAATGTATTTGGTGGGTGCAGGTGGTACGGAATCATGGATTAACATGATGGAAGGATAGTGATTGAAGATCGAGTGACAAAGACATGGATTGTACGGAGTGGGTGGTCATGTAATCTGTATTAGTATGTTATTATCGATACATTAATGAAAGATAAACAATGTAGTTCCTTACATAAAGATGTTTTTAAATGATTTTTAAGTATAAATGAACGTTTTAAGAAAGAAATTTTATGGCACGTATTTCCGCTGCGACTTTTTGATCAAAATGTGTTAGGGTCTTACAGTATGGGTTCGCTTACTTCCACTATTACTTTTATTATTATCCGCTTCTCTAACATGTTGGATAATAGATGGTAGAGCATCTCTAATTCCTTGGGTAACTATGTGTCGAATGGCACTGTTATTTATCTGGTTTTCATTATTCTGGTTTCCCAATTTGCATTGTCGGCCATCTGGATTTTAAACATTTACCAAGTATTAATATCACGAAACAATATTGAATGCAAATAATCGCATAACAACACATTAATCCAAAATCGTCATCATTGCGACCTTTACTCTATTTTATATTATGCATCTATATCTATTAAAAACCATAACTGGAAATGAAAATACAATACTAGTATGCATTAGTAACTATAGGGTGATCTATCCTAGTTTGGAAAATATTATTATTATTATTATTATTATTATATTTTTTTTCAAACATACACACATATATATTTATATATTATTATTATTATTATTATTATTATTATTATTATTATTATTATTATTATTATTATTATTGATAGGGGTTCATCCAGTATTGCATGTTGCGCTCGTTATATTTCCAAACGAGTCTCTCCCCTATCTATCTCATCCTCTCACTTCCTTCTAAGATCTCCTCACCAAAGGTGCGGAGTTCCTGTAGGTTCTCAGTACTCATGGGTGGGGCTGGGGCTGGTATCGGGTCAGGAAACTGGGGCATGGGTTCTTCCTGAGGGTATGAGTTCTCTAGAATCTCCCTGATATATTGGTCATTATCATAATAGGGGTCTAGAGGGTCAATGTCTGGGTAGGGTCCTACTAGATCTTGCATGGGCTCCTCTATCGGGATTGGGTAACGTTGCTGGTAATCCCTGTGGTCGTCAAACCACGGGTCATAGTCTGGAGGATGGGGTGCTGGGACCTTAGGGATTTCAGCTGGGTCTAGGTCAGGTAGTGGGTTCTGGTCAGCTGGGTCAACCTCTACTTCCATGGATTGTGTCGGGAACAACTGCAGTGGTTGTGGTGCTATGAGTTGTTCTAGATTAGGGTCGACGGATATGGTTGCTAGTATGTGGAAGTTTGGCAGTCTTCTATTGATTATGTCCTGTGTTTGAGCGTTCATTTCTCTATTTGCGGCTGCTAAAGCTCGTTGTTGCTGAAGTTCTCTCATCCTCTTTCTACTCTCGTGAGCTCCTCTGCTGAACCATCCTCTCTTCTTGGGAGGGAATGGCTCTTCAGATTGTGCTTTGAACACGAAAATCCCTTCTTCGGTATCAGCCGAGTACCCCGAGGGGGTAGACTGCGAAGAGGTTCCTTCGTCCCTAGGAGAGTTGGACAGTTGACGGTAAGCGTCCGAAGGTCCTTGATCACTCATACTGTAAACTAACAAATTGTCAAATAACACAAAATAATAATCTACACGTATACACATTGTTTCATTTATTATTTCCTAACAAAATTTATAATTTCAATGTCAGCAGAACACCTCTTTGGCTGAAATCAGTGGCTAGGCTCTGATACCACCTTCTGTCGCAACCCCCGACCCCTGCCTTGAGAGGCGGGCGACCGCGGCCTACTCAGAGATGGTGGTATCGGTGTTTATCATTATTTGGCAGCGGAAAATTCATCAGGACCGTAGTTAGGAAATATTTTATCAGAGTAAAACACCACATTTTATATTAATAAACATATTGGGATAAAACCCAAGTTTTCATTACACCATGTTTATAGGGATAAACTGTGACAACTGTGTTCGGTAATCGATGTACGATGTAAAACAATGATGATTTTTAATAAAACAATGTGCTTTGGTGTTATTATATGTGTTTTGGTGTTCTATGTGTGTATTTGTGTTGGTGATTTTTTTCAATACGATTCGATTCTGATTGCAAGCTTTAAATCTCGTTTTGGAAGGTTATACGCAAACTGGTGCGTAAACGCAGTCAGTATAACACGACAAACACTCCGGAATAGTGACATAGGATAAACATACCTTAAATAACCTCCACATAACTTAGAAATAAGTTTTGAATGGGTTGGTGTGTTGAAACCAAGCTTGTTCGATCGCAGGGACTATTTGTGTCAAACTGCGAAACTATGCCGATTTGAACTGTAACGAACATTCCGGAACATGTCCATAAGTTAAACATACCCTAAATATCCTTTACATAACTTAGAAATAGGCTTTGAGGGGTTCGGTGTGCTAAAATAAACTTTATGCTCATTCAGGGACTAAAAGCGTCAAAAAGTGCACAAGTTTGCATTTTCGCGCATAACTTACGTTCTGAATACATCCGGACATCCAAAAATTTATGTAAGCATTAAAATATTTCATTTTGGTGTTTGGCATGATAAAATTCCATTCGTCGCTTAATTTGGATCGTTTTTGCGTTCGTTACGACTTCCGTCGTAATTAAGCGAATAACGCAACCATACGACCAAACGAAACGACATCCGAGATGTTTTTGAGCATATTTTAAGTTCCCTATACTTTAACTTTATTTTAGAGCCTTGAAATGGGGTTAACGGGGCTTAAAAGTACCAAAAAAATCAAGTTTTACAAGTGTAGGGACCATTTTTGAAATTTCTGGCAGATTCAATGAACCTAGTCCATTTTGAAGTGTTAATGGTTTTCACCCATGGTTTTGCAAAACCATGGGCTGGTATTCAATGAACATAGTCCATATTAGGGGCTCCCATGGTTTTAGAAAACCATGGGCACACATGTAAGGTCCAGACCAAAGCTCAGTTTTCGAGAAACGATCTTAACGGTTCTAGAAATCCTATATATACCCCATCCATTTCACTTCAAAACCCACAATTTGAAATCTGATTTATGCTCTCTAAGTGGAAGTATATGCTTCCTACCTGAGAGAAAAATCGGAATCAAATCTTGCGGGGACCTTCTGTAAGTGTTCTTTCGTTCTTTTCATTCGTTTTAGCGTTAAAGTCAAACTGCGTTTGACTTTCTGCATTGACCAGTTTATGGTCAATGTGAAGTTCGTTTGAACTTCATAACGTGAGCGTAATCACGATGGTTATAGTCCCTAGTGACTATACCTACTGATTACCACGTTATCTAGGCTCAGTGACGAGTCGTAGTTTCGGCCAAAATGCGTATTCTTGCGTATTTTGTAACCAAACTACTCTTAGGTATCAAAACCGTTTGTTTTGATACCAAACTTGTTTCTAACTTAGTTAAGAATGTTTTAACATGCTTAGCTCGTCACTTTTAGATTAGTGCTTATGTAGAGTCGTAAGTCAAGCGGACTAAACATCCGCTTAGACTTTCGAACACGACCCGTTTGGTTGATCATTAGGATCCTACCAAACATGGTTAGTGACCATAGTTGCATAGGGATTAACCTTCCGAGGTTATACCTTATGGTCACCTAGTTTAGGTAGTTGTATGATAAGTAGATTATATGTCTTAGGTCATCATCATCATCATCGTACTCAGTATATCCCACCTATAGCAAAGCTAAGGTAGGGTCTGAGGAGGGTGGGATGTAGACAGCCTTACCTCTACCCCGTAGAAATAGAGAGGCTGCTTCCAATGAGACCCCCGGCTCGATTGTGGTTTTGCATCAAGCCTTGGACATAAGGCACATAACACTCAGCAATTGAGACAAACGCCAATTGGTGCATGTACCCCCTTGTCTTTCGGCTATCAACGCCACCACATGATGCCTGATTAACGATCCCCTCTTTTTAACGTTATTTTCACGAAATTAGTAAAATAACGTTAAAAATTAGTGCACTTTTGCTTTTGCCCCCCCGAGCGCCCACACATATATTACATTATATGAGCAGACCGCAAGCGGGGCTCATTATATGTCTTAGGTAAATTACCAAAATACCCTTTTCATGTATAATTGGTAATTAAGCTTATGTAACCTAAAATTTTGTCACATAACTTATTATACATCATGATTAAACTTGTATAGGCATATAATACTTGTCATAGGACTAGTTAGACGTTCCGAACGCGTTTCACGCGAACGACACATTAAAGTAGCATAAGCTACCTTAATGGGTTGCGATGGGTCGAAGGCACTTAGGTTAGGTTTCATTTAGGATGTAGGCCTTGTTAAACCATATCACATGAGTTCCAACACTCATTTGGTTTACAAGACCTCATTCTGTCCGATCTTCCGATTTAGGCGTCTATTGTTTGACTAGTGAATCAATTACTAAGTGCTACTTGATTTCTCTGGTTTACTCGAGTTTGTTGAAGTACTATTGATTGAGGATACCTTGCACTACATGTGAGTACATAGTTCCCCTATTTTACAACTTTCAATTGTTTTGGGGTGATTCATATGTACAAAATGTTTTCAAGGTTTAAACGGTGATTTCAAAAACGAATAGAACGATTTATACTAAACTATTAATGATTTCGATAATGTGAACGAACTTGTTGGTTGTAGTTACATAACGAACAACATTCATTAGCATTGATCAAGCCGACCAGTATTAGGTTATGGTACCATAGGATATGACAAATCCCGTTATTGCACTATACCCATGGTGTTGTAGGTAACGACTGAATCTGATGATTGTTAACTTACCCTTTGGAGGTTTGTTAATGCAAGAACGAGTTGAACGATGAACGAGTCACAAAGGTTTGAATGTTATTAACGGGACGACCATATATAAGTTTTCACAATTAAAACGAGGACGATTTAAATGATCTAAACGAGTAAACGATTTGGGAACGATTTGTAAACGATTTGGGAACGATTTGGAAACGATGTTAAACGATTTAGGTAAACGATTGGCTTCTGGGCTAGTGTTTAGATAACGGGACGGGTGTAATGTGGTGAAAACATGGTAGATACGCCGCTGGTACTTCTTATATATAAGTGTTTTCAACATATTACATACCGTGGCGTTATTTAGTTCACTTGGGTAAACGATATTGAAACGATGTCACTCAACGATGTTTTCGAAATAATATACGAGTCTTATTAACGAGAATATACGAGATGTTTTACAAGCTGGTTTTCTAAAAACAAAAAGCTTTTGGGTTAAGAATCATGGCTACGAAATTTTATAAATTATAACCATCTTGATTTGAGTTGGTTAATCATGTTGCAATATTATACACTTTAAAAAAAAACAAGGTTTTCGAGGTATCGCAATATATGAAAACAAGCCATGATTCCGATACTCTTGTAAAACCTATGTACTCGCCAGCATTTCTTTGCTGACTTTGTTTTTACATATGTTTCAGGTATTGTTGCTTGATTGACGTTCTAGGATGCATGCGTCACGTAGGATCTGGACGAGGCCATAGTGACATAATATCTATGATAGACGATATAAAACTTGTTTGTTATGTGTTAAAACAACGTTAATGTTTAATATTATCAATAAAACGAAACACTTTTTGTATCCATGGTTATGAAACGATAATTCTGTTACAACACTCCCCGACGTTTCCGCCACGCTTTGTTGTTTTACGTGGTCGGGGTGTGACATAAACCCTAATTTATTGAATTTAAAACATCGTCTTTATTTATGTAACTTTTATAGCCACATTTTTCCAAGTCTTCATTGCTCTCCAGCTGGCTTCTATTTGACTTTCACATTTTGTTACCTGAAACACGTTTTAAAAACATTTGTCAGTGGGAAATACTGGTGAGTGAATCTCAGTTTAATCAAAACACATTTTATCATTTCACAGTATTGTGAGCGATTACAATGTTTACATCTACACAATTACTCATTCAGTACTGTCAATCCTGACTGGTGGGTTATATTACACATTGGCTATCTCGTTGTCCAATGGTAACGTGTTCCACATTTTGTATACAAAACCCCAACAAACCGACAGTAATTGAAGAATTACATAGACTCAATCACTGCTAATCACATTGTAAAATATTTAAGCTTTTGTAAAATATATTGCAAAAAGGTTCACAAAAAGGAGATTACTCACATTGCTACTATACCTGGCAAACGGGTCGGGTTGGGTCGGGTCGGGTCATGGGTCAACACGGGTTCGGGTCAAAACGGGTCAATTAAAAAAATGGTTGTTTTGGTTCGGGTCGAAACGGGTTCGGGTCGAAACGGGTTCGGGTCGAAACGGGTTCGGGTCGAAACGGGTTCGGGTCGGAACGGGTTCGGGTCGAAACGGGTTCGGGTCGGAACGGGTTTCGGGTCGGGTTAGTTAAAAAAATGTTTTTTTTAAGAGATTGTACATCAAGGGGCAATTTTGTCGGGTTAAAACGGGTCCGGATTGGTTCGGGTTGAGAATGGGTTCTGGTCGGGACTGGTTTGGGTCAAAAAAGTGGGCTTCTTCAGTGCAGCCTCTCTGGCGGTACAACAATAATGGAACACCGCATAACAAAATCATAATTACGTTTATAAATTAATGGAATAACGGGTGCTGGTCATTAAGTGAAGAAATAGATTGATGGTAATTGGGGGAAATATAGAAAATGAGCAGTAAATTTAAAGATTAACTTCAACTAGTATTAAACACCCCCCGCGTTGCGGCGGGACTATCAACGTTGAACTTGCAGCGTGTTAATACGAATAACTTAGACCGAAACGTAAAACATATAAAAGAATAACTAAGTTGACCTATTACCCGCACATTGCAACGAACCTATCAAACCGGAAAAAATAGACGATATTGAACCGCACACATGTTGCGCCGTGTTAACTCGCAGAATTTAAAACGGAACGTAAAACGAAAAATTTGCGTAAGATGAAAAGTATGAGGGATTTGCGTAAGATGAAAAGTATGAGGGACTAAAGTTGAAAGTAAAAAAGTTGCGAGGTTAAATTGCGAAAGACGAAAACTTTTGGGTTAAAAGTAAAAAAATCAAATAGGTTAAGGTTAAAAGTGAAAATTTTAGTTTTTTTTTTTGAAAATCCCCCAAAGCATTGAGTACAACCACTCTTTGCCTACAAATGTTGAAAATTTATAATATGGAAATGGATATATGAGAATTAGATATTTTAAAATAATGCATATTTGGTGATAACATTCTGTTTGTGTATCATAGACGAAAATTAAAACCAGCTATAAGATTCCAGGTGATGAAATATAAATATGGATATTACACCTCTAAAGGCTTAAACAAAATGGAAACTGGAAACGCGGTGAACGCGTCAGTGACCTTCTATCTCACTAAACCTTGAAAGCATACATATTTCACTAAATCGTCTGATGGTACGTGTCGAAAACGGTTCGCGTCGAAACGGCTCGATTCGAAACGGTTCGATTCGAAACGCTACGGGTCGAAACGATACTGGTCGAAACGGTACGGGTCGAAACGGTTCGATTCGAAACAGTACGGGTCGAAACGGGTACGGGTCGGAACGGGTACGGGTCGGAACGGTATGGGTCGGAACGGTACGGGTCGAAACGGTTCGATTCGAAACGGTACGGGTCGAAACGGTTCGCGTCGAAACGGTACGAAACTCGTCTCGTGCGGAAAGTCGTGTCGGCCCAAAATCCATTGCGATCAGAAACGGTTCGATTCGAAACGGTACGGATTGAAACAGTAAGGGTCGAAACGGTTCGATTCGAAACGGTACGGGTTGAAACGGTTCGCGTCGAAACGGTTCGATTCGAAACGGTACTGATCCGAAACGGTTCGATTCGAAACGGTACGGGTTGAAACGGTACTAGTCGAAACGGTACGGCTGGAAACGGTCGGTAATGGTCGAAATATCTTACCCAAACCAACCCATATAATTTTAAGACACTAACCCACATCGACCCATTTCTTTAATGTTGTCGACCCGCTTTGACCCGAAAAAAAAACAAGATGGAATTTCAAGTGACCCATTGTGACCCAATTAGTTAAAATATCTTACCCAAACCAACCCATATAATTTTAAAAGCAACCCAAATTGACCCATTTGAAAGGCTTTGGGTCAAAATTGCCCCCTCTAATTGCTACTTTAGGGTTTTTCCTGTGATTTTCTTCGTTATAATCTATTAATTAAACAATGCACACGTGTTAGTATAATAACACAATATTTACATTAGTTATACCCTCCCCGAGACATAACTCCAACGACTACGTCGGGCAGAACCTCGACAGCCGTTACGAAGCACTAAATCAATCAGGCAGCGTATCTAATACGTAACCAGGGTTATAATATTTACAACGGGGCAGAACTTCGTTAATTAGGGGGTATAATACCCGATTATAGTTGATACATTACAGAAATTTGAGAAAATTTGTGAATAGTGAACGATCGAAAACTGAAGGCCGATGCTCCCAATTTATAGGAGTTGATTTCAAGTTCCTCGCGGCCCGCGTAAGCCGAAGGCTTAGCCTTCGCGGCCCGCGACGTAGGTCGGGTAGGGCCTAGCTTGGGCCAGTCATGGGGTAGGCTCAACACACGTTGCGACACGTGGCACCACAGGGTGTGGCCTGGTCTCCCAGCTGTCGCGCCCCGCGTAGCCTGAAGAGAAAGTCTTCGCGGCTCGCGAGCGACACCTGGATTTTGTTTTTATTTTTATTTTATTAAATTAAAGGTATTTAGGGCTATTATACTTATACGTATACGAGGTGTATTTTAAGACATATAGGGATGTTATAAATATATTAGGGGTGTCGAAAAAATTTTAGGAGGGTTGTCATAGAATGGTATAATGAAGTGTTTAAAGAAACTTTAAAAAGATAAACGACTTTAAAAAAACGATTTTAATAAACAAACAGTTTAAAAAGGAACAATTTAAAAAAAATGATAGATGGTTTAAACAATATGTAAAAAACCAAATTATTTTTTTAAACGACTTTTGTAAAAACAAATGGTTAATGAAAATACATATTTATTTGTATACTTAAAACGTATTTTGGTAAATAATAATCGTGAAGATAACGAAATAATAATAAAAAAAACTTGAGTAATTGCATTAATAATCTTTTAAATATTAAAAGAACGTTGTAATTATAAAAAACAACCCATAAGGTACATAATGGCCTAATTACCCTTACACTTAACTGCAAAAAAGTAACAAAGTTAATATCAGGGGCCAAAACCGTTATAAAATGCAACCTCGAGGTCTGATATGTGAAAAGATTTATTTTTAGGCTGAAATGGTTAAGCTGGCTAAACCACAAGGGCCAAAACAGTAATTTACTCTTGATAAATAATAGACTTGTTTAGCGCCGTGAGCTTAGTCAAGTTCAATATATAACGACGGTTGGGCTCGAGCTTTATTAATTAAACAAACTTCAAGTACTAGCTCTTTTCGGACTTTAAGCAAATCAATAATGAGCTACTTACTAGCGGCATGAACTGTTTACACCCTTAGTTTTGTAAGAAAAAAAAATACTTGCTTAACAATGTTTCTAGTCATATATAATAAGTCTATAAAAGATATGAAGACTTAAAAACAATTAACAATAATGTTTCTGATGATATATAATAAGGGGCTGTTTGGCTAAGCTTATTTTTTTTTGACTTATTTACTTATTTGCTTATTTGAAAAGCAAATAAGTCATAATGGAATGACTTATTTACCTATTCCTCTCACATAATAAGCTAACCCAAACACCTTTTAACTTTTCAAAAAGTAAATAAGTAAATAAGTCACTAAAATAAGCTTAGCCAAACAACCCCTAAGTCTAAAAGATAAGACGACCTTAAAAACAATTAACAATGTATAAATCAGTTGATTAGAAATTTGGAAATCATTTGAATATGATACACGGACTAAGGTGATCCACGACTTTTCACTTGTTTCGCCATGTGGAACTTTGGCTGCACTATTTGGTTAGTGCATGGCATACTTGCATCATAATTGAATACAATAAACTTTGTTTTTTCCGACCCCAGTCAAATTTGTCAGCACCTAAATGATGATGGAAAGTAAAATCGATGGAATATTGAAGGATATCTTATCATGACTTTAAAATGCATACCACTTATCACCTACATGAATGAATGTAAAAGGATGGTCCATATTGTTTACCTTTTATTATTGATACTATTTATTTATTATTATGTACAATATATGTGCATATAATGTATGCATGTGTGGGCGTTCGAGGGTAAAATTGAAAGTGCACTAATTTTAACGTTATTTTACTAATTTCGTGAAAATAACATTAAAAGGGGGGATGGTTAATCATGCATCATGTGGTGGCGTTGATCGCCGAAAGACAAGGAAGTACATGCACTAATCGGCCTTTGTCTTAATTGCTGAGTGTTATGTACTTATGTGCCTTATGTCCAAGGCTTGATGCAAAAGTACTATCGAGCCGGGGGTCTCACTGGAAGCAGTCTCTCTATTCCTATGGGGTAGAGGTAAGGCTGTCTACATCTTACCCTCCTCAAACCCTATGTTAGCTTTGTTATTGGTGGGATTTACTAAGTATGATAACGATGATTATTATTAACAAATAATAGAAAATTTATGTCCATGATATCCTTAGCCTTCATAAACAGGTAGTTGGAAGTGGCCACAGAAGGAAAATCATCTATATGATCTTGTTGGTGCGTGTTTGGGCATTTGGAGAACTAAAAACAAAATGTGTTTCGAGAATGAGCCGGTCAAAGTGGAAAAAACTAATGGTAGAGATAAAGTCGTTAAGATTTCTTTGGATGAAAAACTATTCTAAGGCGTTTTCTTTAGATTGGACTAAGTGGTCGTGATTTGATGTATAATTGCTCTTTTTGTTTGCGGTTGTTTGTAGTTTTGCCTTGCTAGCGGCTTGCTAGTTTTTTTGTTTAATGAAAGTGGCCGTTACCATAAAAATCTAGGGCTAGTTCCGTTAGAAATGAGTCTTAACAAACGAATTGGGTTAACATGAGAAGTGAAGAAGGAAATTTATATTTTCTTTTGAATCATTTTCCCATCCTATTAAGCACGTATTCGTTTTAAGATCCATTTGTATGTTAACACTCATTTGTATTTGATATTTACACTTAAAATCTATTTGGATAAAAAAGAAAAACATGTTGTATTTCATTTAACTAATGAAAATTATTTATAACGAAAAAATTTACCAAGTAAAAATTAAAATATGCTAAGTAGTTAATTTTAGAATTATTGGATTTTATCATTCTCAACTATTGGCTATTGGCCGCTGCCACCTTCAATTATCACTTTGACGTCCGTCACCCCCAAATTAACAATTAGTGTGTCAAGTCACCACGTCGTTAACTAATCACTAACTTTTGATCCTATTTTTATACTATTGGGGTGTCATAGGGATCTTAGGAAGGTTTTAGGGATCTTTGGACACACCGAAAAGTATAGTAACAAACTCAAAAGTTAGTGATCAGTAACAACGTGGTGACAAAACAAACTAAGTGTTAAGTTGGGGGGTGACGGGTGTCAAAGTGATAGTTAGAGGTGGCAGCGACTAATAGCCAATAATTAAGGGTGATAAAATCCAATAACCCTTAATTTTATTTCTTAAGTCTGAAAATTACTAATTTTCTTTTAGAGTAAACTATCAAAATGGCCTCTGAGGTTTGGTCACTTTTGTCACTTTAGTCCAAAACTCAAAACTTTTGAATCTGAGTTCTTGTGATTTTAATTTTGTTGTTATTTTCATCCAAAATCAAAATCTGGTCAGATTTTTCAGTTAAATCCAGTTTTTTTTGTCTTTTTCCTCCATTTTAATGAAAGACAAAACGGTCAGATTTTTTAATTTGTTATAACAAAACATTAAATGACCATTTTGCCCTTCATTAAAAGGGAGGAAAAAAAACTGGATCTTATCTGAAAAATCTGATTAGATTTTGATTTTGGATGAAAATAACAAAAAATTGAAACCGCAGGGACCCAAATTCAAAAAGTTTGTGTTTTATACTAAAGTGGGAAAAGTGACCAAATCTTAAGAACCATTTTTGCAGTTCACCCTTTCTTTTATAAGTCACCTCTCTTTTTACTATTTGTCTGGTAGAAAATCAATTCTTAAATCTCGTCATAATTACCGTATGTCTTGTTTATTGACTTAGAACAACTCAAAATACATAACACACCACCAAATTATCAAACAACTTTTGGCTGCAAGATCGAACATAATTCATTACCCATTAAGGGCCAAACTATGTAGATAGTCACCCTTAAAAGGTGTTTTTTTTCCTTAGTGTCGAACTGTAGCCAAAACGCGGCGTTTTGGTCCGGTTAACCAGATAAAGACTGACGGGTGTCTGACGGGTCTGTTGACTGGACCAAAACGCCAAGCTTTGGCCGCGTTTTGGTCATGTCAACCAGACCGGGTGTCAGTCTTTTGTCTGGTTGATAGGACCAAAACGCGGCCAAAGCTCGGCGTTTTGGTCCGGTCAACAGACCCGTCAGACACCCGTCAGTCTTTGTCTGGTTAACCGGACCAAAACGCCGCGTTTTGGCCACAGTTCGACACTGCAGGGTGTGCATATAAGGACAAAAAACATTTTTTTTGGTGTGTAAATAGGCAAAATGGTGTGTAGATAGGTACACCCTTCATTAAGTGTGGTATGAAACCTAAAATAAAACCCTGTTTTACCTTTTTTTTAGAGTGTAAATTACAAAAATAGTCCTTTATGTATGTCATTTATTGCAAACTGTGTCTTTTGTCTTCAATAATTACAGAAAACGTACTCGATGTTTGCAAAATCTTGCAAGTTATGTCCTTTAACCCTAACTCGGTTAATTTTTGTGGTTAAATCTGATTAAATGGACCCCATCTAAGGGTATTTTGGTAATTGTACTCTTTTATTTAAAACATATATTAGGAGATAAAAAGAATTTAAAACAAAAATAAATAATCACCTTTCTTTCTCAACTCATTGTCTCCCTCTCTTTTTCTCTCTCTCTCTAACTTCATATGATCCCCAACCCCATCACCATTAAACCACCAACAACCATCACTACATTTACCACCGTAACCACCATGAAATACCCTCAAATCGAAACCCGGAATCACCATGAAAACCCCTCAAATCCACCACCGCAACCACCATGAAAACCCCTCAATCAAAGTTATCCTCTCAATGTTAGGGCTTCTTCTGCTGATCTCTTTTATCAGAAATCAAAAGATTTCAAATTTAGATCTGGGTTTTCACGGTGGTTCTGGGTTTTTCGATGGCGGTGGTTATGGTGGTGGAGATGCCGTTGGTTATGTTGGTGGAGATTGACGGTGGAGATGGCGGTGGAGGTCGACGGTGGAGATAGCGATGGTGCTTGTGATTGGGTGGCGGATGGTGGTTATGATTGGGTGGTGGTGCTTGTGGTTGGGTGGTGGCGGTGCTTGTGAATGGGTGGCGATTAAGGATTTGAGGAAAAGAATAGAAAAAAGATTGACGATTTGAGGAAATGAATAGAGGGTTTAATCTGCCATTAAGGATTTGAAAGAGGTATGAAGAAGAAAATAGAGAAGGGTGTGGAAAACTCATTTCACAACTAGTTGAAAATTGAGATCTGGATTGACCTAACGGAAAATCGGAGTGTGGACATTGTATAATTTATGTTCAAGTGGAGGAAACGATGGTCCTCTGTTCAACATGGAGACAAATTGAACCTCTTCAACATAATAGAAGTGTTATGAACCTTTCTATGAATCATTTGTCATGGATCTCAATACGCCACTTTGTTGCCCTAATTTTGGTGACTTGTAAGAAATTGGGGTTTTTTTTGTTCATGGGTTATTGATGATAATGTGCAGATTATTGATAATAATCTGGGTTTTGAAGTTTTGAATATTTGAGTTATTGATGATAATTGTTTATCTTTTTCTTTGTGTTTTGAAGATCTGGGTTTAGAAGATCTGGGTTATTGATGATAATGTGTTTTAAAGTTTTGAAGATCTGGGTTATTGATGATAATGTGCAGATTATGAAGATTAGAGTTGAGAGAGAGAAGATCTGAATTTTTTATAATTTTATTTTTTAGTATTAGGGTAAAATGACCAATATACTCTCATGTGGGGTCCATTTAGTCAGATTTAACCATAAAAATTAATTGAAATAGGGCTAAAGAACATAACTTGCAAGGGTTTGCAAACATCGAGTACACTTTCTGTAATTATTGAAGACAAAGGACACAGTTTGCAATAAGCGACATACATAAATGACGCTTTTTGTAATTTACTCTTTTTTAGAGTAAAATACCAAAATGGTCCCAAAATTTAAGCCACTTTTAACAATTCAGTCTAAAAATGAAATCTTTTGTATTTGCGTCACTAAGGTTTTATTTTTGTTGTCATTTTCATCCAATTGGCAAACTGAGTTAGAATTTTCTATTAACTCTTCCTCTTTTTGTCGGTTCCTCATTTAAATGAAGGGTATAATGGTCATTATATGCCATAATATATTTTAATTAAATAAGGAAAACGACAAAAAGGGAAGAAGTTAACAAAAAATTCTAACTCAGTTTGTCAATTGGATGGAAATGACAACAAAAATGAAACCTTATGGATCCATATACAAAAACTTCATTTTTGGACTAAGGGGCTGTTTGTTTACCTCTTAATGAGGCTTATAATGGTTCAGATCTCTTACTGGTTCAGCACTTAATGGTTCAGACTGTTTGTTTTGCGAGCTGATGTCTGAATGGTTCAGACATTTGCCTCTGAATGGTTAAACATTATACTGAGTTTGAATGGTTAAGACCTCTAATCTGAATTGGTCAGACATTTGCCTCTGAACGGTTAAACATTATACTGGCTCTTAATTGTTTAGACCTCTTATTGGTTCAACACTTAACCATTCAGAAGTTGCCAAACAACCTCTAAATGTCTAAAGTAACATAAACTCAGACACTATTTGAACATTTTACTTTTTTTTTAATTATCTCTGTTTTAAAAGTTAAAAGATTGAAATTTGAATTTACTTGAAGATGTTGGACACAGTGGTAGCACATTGTCATTTAGAATGGGACAAGTCCAATCTAGATGTGTGAGTTGTGCTTTTAGATCAAACTAGGAATAACACCCGCGCGCGATGCGGTGCGGATACATTATAAATATCGAATCAATTAGTCCAAACGTTATGCGATACATTAACCATATGAAAATACGCGTTCCAACGTATCCAAGTGAACTCTATGTAACTTATATAAGCATTGCGATTGGATCAAAACGTAAAGTAAATCGAGTTTATAATGTACAATCATAACCTATTATATGTGACCCGACTCGTACATAGAAAACTTAACGGATATAAAAGAAAAAACTAACACGTGTATGTGACCCAAATCGTACATTGGAAACATAACAGATTAACAGGTATAAAAGAAAAAATTGACACGTAAAATTAAAAGGGATTAATTAGAACTTTTGAAAAAAGAAAAAGATGACAACAATTTGACTCCACTCGGTTCGAAACAAAATTCCGAAACATCCATAATATAAGCCCGAAAACATATTATATTTGACCTGACTCGTTTCCCAAAAAAACTTACGTTGAATCGTAGACTAACTCTAATTTATACCAAAACGTACATTAAAATATGCACGTAAAATGATTTTTTTAAAGAAAATGTATTATATTTGAGCTAACTCATTTTCGAAAAAAAGTTTACGTCAAAACGTAGAGCAAATCAAATTTATACCGACACGTACATAAAAATATGCACGTAAATAATTTGTTTTTTTTAAGTAAAGAAAGTATAGGGTAAACTTGAAACAAATTATTAGTAAAAAAACTTAATATATTAAAGGACTTCGTAAAACCGTTCCAAATAGCACAAATACCACACCACTGCCAACGACCACCAACATCAGAAAATGTCGTAAAAACGTTGAACCACACACGTTCGTTGTGGCGTGTTAATGCGAAGAAATTAGACCGAAACGTAGAAACGTAGGAAAAAAATAACTAAATCGATTTACGACCCGCATGTTGCTACGAATCTATCAAACAGGAAAAGTTGACGCGTTGCGACGGGTCTGTCAAACGGGAAAGCACAGAAGAAAAAAACGTTGAACCCCACATGCACGTTGCGGCGTGTTAACTCACAAAATTTTAAAACGAAACGTAAAACGAAAAACTTGCGAAAGATGAAAATTATGGGGTTAGGAAGTTGAAAAAAAATGTTGGAGTTAAATTGTAAAAGATGAAAAGTTTTGCGTTAAAGGTAAAAAAGTCAAAGGGGTTAAAATGTAAAACATAAAACCTTCAAGATAAAAATGAAAAATGCCAAAAGTTTTTTGAAAAACTCACTATGCATAATTTACAACAAGAGTAAGCAACAATTGGTTGCTTATTTATAGGTTGGAAATTCCACTTTCTCAATGTCTTCTTATAAAAATATGGTTAGTGCTCTCTGCATACGTAATCCATCCCTCCCTTATCAATTCACTAAAATAAAATACTATTCTCGTGATGTTGATATTTAATTTTTGACAATATATGTATGTTATTTTATTGTTTTGAATTAACAATAACATACAGCTGTATAATTATAAAGATTTATAACACTATGTGTCGATTGTGGTTCATGAGTTTTTTTAGCATGCTTGCTTTTTTTTGCACCTTTTTTTAAACAGGAAGCTAATCTACTTGCGATTTTATACAATAGTCCACTATAGGCCTGCCTGCCTGACACTTCGTTAATGGTTCAACCAAATTACGATTTTACCTCATATAAATTTGTTGTTTTGTTTTTTTCTTTGTCAAATTACTATTTTACCCATAGTGTAAAATTTGTTTTAGTGTTTTTTAAACTATTGTAGTGGTTTGTTTTAATTGGTTGGCTCGAAGTAATTTTTATTCGTTACAGGCGGTAGTTTTTCAGTTTTTTTTAGGGAAAATGTCTCAAAATAGTAACCAAATTTTAAAAGTGTTCTAATTATGTCATTTGTATCATTTTTGTCCCAATTAGATAAGTTATCATTCAAATCGAGTCATGACCTTTTTCCACGTGTCAAGAAAAAAATGGAGCATAAGATGCTAGGGTTGGATTATTTTAATATATGAATTTATATTTATAAAAATAAAAACACTTTAATTACATTAAAAATAAAAAAAACAAGTTACAATCCACGTCATCACTCGACATTAGCATCAAATGGAAAAAAGAAACAAAATCCACATCACCACGGTTACCTATGAAATACATAAAAAAACCCTTAATTTTAATGAAAAATGAATGTTGAATGATCTGACTGAAACACTTTTAAAACTTGAGTGACCCAATTGGAACACTTTTAAAACTTGGTTACTATTATACAAAGTTACCCCTCTTTTTTTAACAAAAATATGGTAGTGTTTTATTTTAATTGTTTGACTCGATGTAATTTTTTTTGAGATCGTGTTATGAGTAGTATGTACAAGTAACCGAAACATAGAGGTATATGTTATGAGAGAAAATTTTTTTGGCTTGGTGCCCTGCAACGCGGCCGGGCAAAAACTAGTTTGTAACAAATTGTTGATAAAATTAAAATTCATCATATATGACAATTTAAATAAAATGATTAATCTTAATAAACCTGGAGAGATATCCTAAGTAGATGATACGTATAATTGGACGTAACTTAATGAAAACTTTTATGCGATCATGGAATGTAAAATAAGAATGTTAAAAAATATTTGGAAATTTTAATGATATATTGTTATAAAGAAATGTTAAATTTAAAACGAGTTGTATTAATACAATTGTCTATTACATTTTCTAAGAAATTTCTAAAAATGTGACATCATTTAAATGTTATTGAAATGAAATGTTTGTTTTACATTATTTTAATGTAAGTGTAAGGCTTAGGGGTATGGTGACCGTTCCCCATCCCGTCTTGGTTCGGCGACGCTGGCACACCATGCCCCCCCCCCCCCCCCGCGGTCCCGTCCTCATCGTCGACTTCTTGCCGTTTGCGACGAACTAAATATAGTGGCCCCCCAGTCAAATGTAGCCGTTTAAAAAAAAAATTCTCATTTAATTCAAAAAAGGCAGCGGTTTTTTTTTTAAAAATAACCAATTCACTCCCACTTTTATAAATACTCACTTCTTTTACACCTTTTTTCACAACTTTTCATCCCACTACAATCTCATATCTCTCTCACATTTTATAACCCCTCTTCCCTTTTTATACAAACTCATCAATTTTTATACCATTTTTTACCCGCTACCACCCCATCTCTCTCTAAAAAATTATCATGGCTTCACCTTCTTCCATTTCTTCAATTTCTTCCATCTCTTCATCATCTTCGTCTACGTGGTATTCATTATCTTCGGAAGAGGATGCTATTATGCACAACATGATTATGAACGCTGCTCAGATCTTCATGGCTGGTGATGAAGCGTCGTCCCAACGGCTAACTAGACGAGCAAAATTAAACCGAGACCAAGAAGGTACTTTACTATTTTTTCCTTATGTTTTATATAGTTTTGAAAATGTATTTTATAATTAATTTCATTTATGTTTCGTTTTAAATTTATAGCCGCCCACGTTAAACTAGTAGCCGATTATTTTGCCGACGAACCCGTGTACCCAGCCGAGATTTTTTGACGTCGGTTCCGCATGAGTCGTCCACTGTTTTTACGTATTGCAGGCGACATGGCCCAGTCTGATCCTTTTTTACATTGCGAAACGACGCTAGGGGGCAAAGGGGTTTCAGTAATTTACAAAAATGTACGTCGGCCATTTGCCAACTGGCATACCCCGATGCATTAGACGAGTATATATGGATGTCTGAAAGAACCGCACGTCTATGTTTGCACAAGTTTTGCGAATGGGTTGTCAAATTGTATAGCAAGAGATACCTGCGGAAACTGAACGCAAACGACGTTCAAAAATTATATCAAGCACACGAACAGAGACATTGTTTCCCAGGAATGCTCGGGAGCATTGATTACATGCACTGGCCGTGGCAGAACTGCCCAGTTGCCTGGCAAGGTCAGTATATTAGGGGAGATCATGGACATCCGACTATTATTCTAGAGGCTGTTGCGTCACAGGATCTCTGGATCTGGCATGCTTTTTTTGGTCTACCTGGTTCGCTCAATGACCTTAACATCATATACCAGTCACAGATATTTGAGGATGTAGTGGCGGGTACAGGTCCAGACACAAGTTTTACGGTTTCGGGGGTGGAATAAAGGCAAGGTTACTACCTAGCCGATGGAATATACCCAACGTACTCGACAATCGTTAAAACTATTCCGCACCCGACAGATGAAAAAAGAAAAAAAATTGCAAAGTATCAAGAGGGTGCGAGAAAAGATATTGAACGGGCTTTTGGTGTTCTACAAAAAAAATGGCAAATCATTGAACATCCAGCACGTTCGGCTACACCAAAGCGGTTACGACACATTATGTACGCTTGTATCATCCTTCATAACATGATCATTGAAGACGAAGGTAGAGCGATATGCGAGTACGACGAAAACGCGTCTACTGGAAATCCTGTTCCAGTTAGTGGGGAACAACAAGATTTGAACAATTTCTCTCTATGTAACGAGTACACACATCATAACCTACAAGCGGACTTGGTGGAGTACATTTGGAACAACGCTCAAAACGAACCCGACGACGACATGGAAGACGAAGACTAATAGCTTATTTTAATATATTAGGATTTTTTTAAGTTTATGTTTTTTTTAAGTTTATTTTTTTTAAGTTTATTTTTTTTATTTTATGTTTTTTTAAGTTTATGTAATATTTTTTAATATTAATGAAAATATTGTGTTAGTTTATTTGTTAAATGTTAAAAAAAAAAGTAGAAGATTAAAAAAAAACATAAAAGTGGTGGGGAGAACTATGACTAGGACCATCCTCCATACCCTCTAGTTTTGTGGGATGGACCATCCTTGGAAGGACTATGACGTGGCGCCTACGTGGTGGATCATCCTCCCTTGGAGCACTATCACCATACCCTCTAGCCTAAAAAACATAATCACTTTCCAATTGTTTATATCAAATAAGTCGGCCAGTCGGGTATAACATAAGCACTCTTACTCGTTTCCGAAAAGTTTGTTTTACCTGACTTTTTTCACAAATAAGTCCGGTTAAACATAATACGTTTTTGTGCTTATGTTATGTATGTTTTCAGTTAGTCTACATTTTAAAAAATAACCCTCATGGTAACGTGTAACTAATTTTCAAACACTCAACAACTAAAACATGTATTTATATATAATAATTAAGTGTAGTGGCACAATTTATTTCGGTGTCACGCTAAATAAATTTTTGGAGTAACAATCTGCATACCTTAAAATAAAAAGTTGAATATATCTTTAGTCGTGAAAGATAAATCTAACAAAATCTTACTATCTACAAAAGGAGAAAACGCACTGACATAAGAAAAGCTTATTTGGCAGCCATAGAGACTGTCCAACAATGCCTTTCTTATGTCATTATTGCATCATAAATCGGAATATATAAAATCAGTTTAAAGTCTATTTAAAAATCTGCCATCAAACCTCTGCCCATATTGATGTATTCATGTATACGAAATTCAAACCTCTTTCATCAAAATCTCTGTCTAGATTCAAAATTCTGGCTTCAGATTCAAAATTCAAACCATACACATACACATATATAACATACATGATTCTGGTTCCACATTCAAATTTCAATTCATTTCTCTCACTCATATCCGTGAGCAATCTCTCTCTCTCAAATGCAGAGCTCCCATATTCAGCCGGTTAATCTCCGATTACAGATCTTTGTACTTCACATAATTGTCCCAACATCATTGTTCCAACATTGTTGAAAGTATGTTTCTTTTTGTAATTTTGAACTGGTCTCTCTAATTCTCGCTTTATATTTCAGCCTAATCAGAGTTGTTTGAAATTCATACAATCGTTTGCGGGTTATTTTAGGTTTGTGGATTTTTTTAAACTGTTGATAATGTTGATAATTTTTATTTTAAAGTGTTGATATATTTCAGCTCTGTTTTCTTCGAGCGACCAGAGGTAGAAGCAACTGTGGAGCCATAATATTTTAGAATATGTTAATATGGATATTGATAGTATTAAATTAAATACAAAGAAAGATTAAACTCTTAAATATACATAAAATATTACACGCTACAATTAACACTTGCTAGGATTTCGTAGACTCTCGCCTTCTTTCATGCAATTTCATTCTTTCTTTTGTTATGCAGAACCGCTAGCATGTCGTAGATTTTCTGATGTTGTTTCAGCATTTGTGTGATAAACTGTTCTGCATTGTTCTAGAAGTCTGATGTATGAGAGTGGAGGACTTCATCAAGCAATCAGATGTTGCTCCCGGTTTTCTTGTAATTATTATCACTGATGATGTAGATTTTTCTGTTTAGTTCTTCATCAGCTCTGTTTTCTTCGAGCGACCATCTAGAGAATTGCATTTTAACATCGTTGGTGTCCGACCAGTGGTAGAAGCATCTGTTTGCCATCTAGGGTATTGTTGGTGTTGCTAATTTTGATTTGTTTTTTGACAGACAGTTTTTTAAAAGACAATTGTTGATGTTTTGAATCAAACTAATCATCAGTCTTTTATAGTGTTTAAAATGCATATTTATAGTAAACGAAGAGGTTAGTCGTCATTATGATAACCTTTTTTTAATATTTAAAATTTGTCATTTCGGTTTCTTGATACTTAATTTTATAGTTTTCTCATGAAAACTTATTTTTGAAAGGTTTTGCATTAAAGGGCTGCTGTTTTTAAATAGAAAGGGCAAATCCAGGAAATGTTGATGAGGAAATAAATATTAGAAACAATGAAGGGTTTTGGCATCATCTATGGTTTCAGGAGGAGATTGTTGGCTCATGTGAAACCTTTCTTGAGAACATATAATACAAAGCCAAAACAGCTCTGCTGGATTATAAAGACTCTTAAAGACTAAACCACTGAAGAAGTCAAAGATCTGCTGGAAGTCAAAGGTCTGATCATCCTTTGAAGAAAGCACTGCTAAAGCTTCATCAGAGGTTTAGCTCATCAGAGGATAGCATCAACAGAGTCTTGTAATCAGTGTTTTGTTAATGTAACAGTGTTTAGACAATCTTTCGACCTGAAGTATTCATGATCAAAACATTTCTTCCATTATTTATGTTATAAAGCTTTCTTCATTTCCGCAGCATATTGTTCATCTTATTATCATCTTTCATCTTTAAAACAAACCGAAACAATTAAACTCAGATCCTAACATGTACGAACAAACTCTATGATCTTAGGCTGAGGGGGAGTTGTAATTCATGCTTACGTCAATCGTTTGTGTATTCAATCATTCAACAAAAAGTATTCATGATGAAAGCATATCTTCCATTATTTGTATTATAAAGTTTTTCTTCATTCAACTGCATATTAGTTCATCTTATTATCATATTCCATTCTTCATCTTAAAACAAACCTAAACAATTCAAACTCAGATCCTAACATGGATACCGATAATCTTAAGCCTTTTAAGATCCAAAATCTAAAAGGTGAAGTGCAGGAACTATTTACAAGATCTCAAAAAACCAATACTGGATTCAGCTACGGTATTGTTGGATGGCCTGGTTATTTGAAGAACCAAAATATTTTTTTTTGGTGATGAACTTTCTTTTTGGATAGGAGAATGGAAATAGTCGTATGTAACTGATGTATTAACCGATGATCTATGTTTATAGTTGTCTATTATCTATAATAGATAACAAGTTTTTATACAATATCTATATACATATCTATACTTTTTACTAAAATGTATTATGCATGGTTTTCTAAAAACCATCCGTGTTTGCACACGGGTTTTACTACTAGTTTACTTAATAAGACAAACTAGCAAGTAAACAAAATTATTTTTTTTAACGGCTAATTTTTTTCCCTTAAATACTTACATCTCCCAAGGATTAAACTTTGTTCTTCTCACAAGACATAATTTCTCTTGACCACTAGGCCATAGCCTAAGTGGCATCAAACAAAATTTTCTTAATAAGACAAACTAGGAAGTAAACATGCCCATGTTTGTTTGGCTTGTTGTAGTACTCTTCCCATTAGGAGAAAACTTGAACCACACACAGTTTTGCCATTATGAAACATATAGCTTTTCAATATCTTCCTCCACTCACATATCCAAAATCTTAGTTTCTCTGCTCAACTTTTATTTAGGATTATAATCCTCCCAACTTAAGTTTTATTTCGGGTTATAACTTATAATTCTCTCCATGGTTGTAGAACTCGCTAGACGCTAGTTGGTCAGTGGGATGGAGACTAGCGATTAATCGGATCAGAGTTTTTATGTATAATTTTAAGTTTTATACATATATACACATATTTTTATACCTAATTTTTTAAGTAGACAAGTTTTAACCGGAATCTGGCAGGTTTTAGCCGAAGTCTATGATTTTTTCCGATTTTTGCCGATTTTCCCGATTTTTGGCGGGCAAACTAGCGCCAATTCGGGCCGACTAGCGATTAATGGATTGATTAACGAAAAATTAATCAGTAGAGGACCGACTGGCGATTAAACGACGACTAGTCGCCGATTAATCGCGATTTTTATAACACTGGTCCTCAATCTCTGAGGGTATCTTCTCTAATTTATTCAAATTGAGGGTTTGTAGTCAACTTAAAGAGATTTCACTTCATTTATTTGACAATTTTAATAAAGATTTACTTATTATGTATGGTTAAAATACAAAATCAGCTATAATTTACTAGTTATATATGTACATAACTACTCAACATAATATCAAATACAACATTATCATTGAAGTTTCTATTAAGGTAGTAAAATAAATAAGGTGCACATGTTCTTTTGGCTAAATAAAAAAGTTGTAAAGGTGGAGGGAAAGAGCATATGAAAACGTGATCCACCCGTCAGACCACTTTTATGAATGGTCACTTCACACCATATATACCTTGGAGCTAGGGTAAGGGTCAGATGAATACGAACATTGTGACCCAAACCGTAGTCGAAAAGGTACACATATGTAATTTGCTCACTAATTTATTAGATAGTCGTGACGACATGTGATTGACGTGGTTAGCTCAAATTTAATAAACTGGCTTAAAGTGCAATATAGCTTAAAGAGTTGAAAGGTAAAAGGGTTCGGAAGTCGACCCGTTGTAGTGAACAACAAAAAGCATGAAACAGTGTCAAGTCACATCACACTTTACGTGTGATCTCTCCCACTCAGCCGCAAAAGAGCATGTGAGAAGTGACACTCTTTTACTCGCAGGTCCGAAGCCTTCAACCTACCAAAAAGGGCAAGCTCCTTACTGCATCATCAAATCACTAGTCAAAGGTTTCCTTTCATGGCTGGCTCCCTCTCTATAACTAACAACACTTGTCCATTCCATCAGCCAATCCAGAAATCTCATTCTCTCTCTAGAACTTGTGCTTCACTTGTTCTATTCTTCACTCACTCCAACACTATCACATTGCATGCAAACATTCTAGGTTGAGTCTCCTTCAATTCAGAATTCAAAGCAATCAATAGTAAGTGATCCGACCCTACGTATTGCATTCGGAGGGGGGGGGGGGGACCTGCATTAGGCAAACCAAGATTCTTGAACCCCTATGACTAGCCAGTCTAACCACTATCCTTGGTCTTATATTTGTTGTAGCAACAAGTTGGCGCCCACTGTGGGGCCACGCCGCTAAGTTTATCATAAGAGACCAGTAATGTAGCTCCAATTTCGTCAAGTCTATCATGGCTGAAAGCGAGTCTCTAGGTGAGGTGAATAAAGTGCCTCGTATTTTGATACCTAGGCTAGCCAAACTCCACCGGCTATACCCACCTCATTTTCTACTCCGGAAAGCACTCCAACGGGAACCGTGTTCTCGGAGTTCTCTTCCTTTCAGACACCAAACCCCTCTCGTTCGGGGGTTCCTTCTCCTCAAATCGGTGCAACAAGTACACCAACACGCACTGATTTAACACCCGACGGGGTAGCAAGCAACTTCCTACACTTGAGATCCCTTCTTAACCAGTACGTGAGCCGAGAAAGAGAAAAAAGAGTAAGAATCAGGCTGGACTATGATGAGCCTGAGCCTTCGTTGTCACCTGGGCCACCCTTACTTCCTTTTGGTAGCTCACAACCTGCTGTATCTCAGAACAAAGCTGGTCCTAGTTATCTTCCACCTAATCCAAGCCCGTACGATGTCGGAAGACCATATCCAATAGTTTTCCTTTTGTTTAGATCTCATTCGGTTGCAACTGGTGCACCGTTGGGACATGAAATGACTTTAGATCAACTCTTGTAGTCATCAGTTTCAAGCCTTCCTCTTCCCGTGTCCACAACATGGGAGCAAGCGTTAGCTGTTCTTCCTATGGCTCGAAGTGCAGCCATGAGTACCCACATGGGAATGAACTACATGGCTACACCTGAAAGCCTTCAAGGCTTTAACCTGATGCCACAGATGACGGCTCAAATGATGGCACATTTTCCTTAGCAACACTCCATTAACCAAGTGTTAACCACTCAAGGAAATACAAGCAATAATCTGGCCTCACAAGTAGAAGAAGATCTTGCCAAACCTTACAAGCCTAGCAATTTGTCTTGTTTTTCTCAACAAATTGTCGATTATGATTTTCAAAGTCGGGTTAAGATGCCATCCCACACAAGAACGTACGACGGAACTGAAGATCCTGAAGACCACTCCAAATCTTTACCGGGGCTGCAAGGATTGAAAAGTGGACTAATGCCAAGTGTTGTCTCATGTTCATGCAAACCCTTGTAGGGTCTGCCCGAATATGGTTCAATGATCTACCCGAACAAAGCATTCGAACCTTTAACGACCTGAGCAAAGGATTCTTGGCCAACTTCTCACAACAACGGAGGTACGTCAAGGATGTAACAGTGATTTTCCAGATCAAACAACGAGACGATGAAAGCCTTAGAGATTTCGTCGAAAGATACAAGAAGGAAGGGTTAACCTACGTGGGTGCTGATGAAAAAATGAGGGTGGCAGGCTCAATGAATGCCATCATCTCCAAGTACCTCACTAGGGACTTCAACAAGTGCCTACCTAAAACCCTTGAAGAGGCCCTTGAAAGGGCTGAAGCTCACATTCGTGGAGGGGAAGCCGTTGACATCAAAGAATAAAGGAAAAATGGGTCCTAGATGGAGAAGTAACAGTCCCAACAGGAAAAAAAAGTAACTATGGTTCCTATGATGAAGAAACACGAGTTCACCTGACGAGGGATTCGAACCGCTTTCTCAGAGAGGATGGAGAATCACATCTTGTTCTTCCTCTTGAACCTAGACCTGCCATGGAGAAGAGAGAAAAGTGGGGTGTAGAGACGACCGGTAGGGGAAGAATCAACTTTCTCCAGCTACAAAAAGTGTGTTTGCCCCATATCTCTTCAAGAAATATGGTATTAGACCCAACCCGAACGACCGGACATATCCGTTACTTATCGCCTTTATTATAATATTTATTATTATTGCGTACTAACCCGCGAAGCCTAGCGCGTTGTAGTTTACACTACACTAGGTTGTGGGCCTGTAGAGACAACCCCTAACTGGGCCTGGCCCATTAAGGTTTGGGCTGCCCATATCTCCTATATAAGGAGGTCTTCACCTCACTATTAGGGCAAGAGATATGGGTCAAACACACTTTTTGTAGCTGGAGAAAGGGGATTCTTCCCCTACCGGCCGTCTCTACACCCCCACTTTTCTCTCTTCTCCATGGCAGATCTTGCTTCAAGAGGAAGAACAAGATGTGATTCTCCATCCTCTCAGAGAAAGCGGTTTGAATCCCTCGTCAGGTGAACTCGTGTTTCTTCATATGACAAACGTCCGATGGATGGGTAGGATTTTGAAAGTATGCGTAAATCAAGAGATGGGAACGCGAAACAGAAAGTCAAAAGACTCGGATTGTGAATTATAACTAAAAGACGATTAAATTGTGCAAACATAAATTTTGATAATTATGTTCAACTATTTCAAAGTTGAACGGGTCAAATAAAGAATGAAGTTTGACGTTCATAAGTGATAAAACCTCACACGAATAAGTCAAACGAGATAAATAAAGTATGAAAGCTTGGTAGTACAAGTAAGCGCAAACCGAATAATGGAAGCGCGAAATATTAATGAACCTATGTGATGGGTCATAAAGGAATGTAGATAGGAAAAGCGCAAACTAGCGAAAAAAGAAGGTTAAAAACACTAAGATAAGGAACCCGGGTAACGGGTCATAGAGAAGTATAGGTAAAGACCGGGTAACGGTAAGTGTAGGACAAACCGACGTGTAAATGACGTTAGAAGTCATAAAGTCGGAAAGATAATTCGAAAGAAAACAAATGTAGCCTTAGACTACGGTCAAGGTCGAATAAAATCCAAAAAGCAAAAGTAAATGATTCTAAACATAAAAAGGGGTGCCTTGGCACCATATATATATACAGTTGAATAAAGACTCGTATAGAAGATGATCTACGAGATCATCATAACCTACGAGATTATAATTAATGATTAAGTCTACAGAACCAAAAAGACCCTCGGGTCATGAATAGAAGGAAACGAACTGATGGGGTTTTACCTTAGAAGGTGGAAATCTAAGGAAAAAGCCTGTGAGACTATGTGAAAGAACCTACGGGTCAATAACATAAAACAAGGAAACTGGTTGTAACTCCCCGCGTAAAATAATAATGGGAGGTAAAGTTAGTATAAAAGCGATGGGTTTCGCTAAGTTAATTGAATGGGTTTAAGCGAAGAGATTGCGAAAGGTTTGGTTGACAAAAGTGAAGAATTTCACTAAAACATTTAAACGGGAAAAATTGACAAAAGAATCCACAATTATTTAAATTGTGTTACGTCACAAAAGGGCGAAGTCATTATCGAAAAGACAACGGAACGGGATAAATCCTTGGACAAAAAACTTCTTGATGTGAGAAATTAACACGAGTTGACAGAGAAAACATAAACTAAAAATTTATTTTTTTAGTCAAAAGCAACGTTTTAACAAACATAAGTAGTATGAGGGGATTTAGAAAATCTTAAACACACATAAGGCCGAAGATGGCAAAATAGTATACCCGGATAACGGGGTATGAAGTGACGACGACTAATTAGTCTAGCCGGTAGAACTATTCAAAGTTAGGAAAATGTCATGACAAATACAAAGCGCTTGTTAATATAAGACAAGCGCGGGATAAACATGTTAGCGGACTGATGAGACTAAGTGGTCAAGTGACAACTCGGTCAATAAAGATAAAGGATATCAGCTGAAAGTAACGGCCCGCGAGGCCTTACACATGAAAGACGTATGCGTCAATATAAATGAAAACGTTAGATCGAAAAGAATGAATGAATGCCTTGAAAATGAAACTAAGTCCGTTTAGTTTAAATTAATGAACTACGTAAATAAGGTTTCGGGGACGAAACCTCTTTAAGGGGGGTGGACTTGTAACACCCCAAAAACGGGTTTGGTAATCAAACCACGTTAATAGTAATGACGGGTAAAATACCGTTAGTCGTAAAAAAATTAATTAACCCGGTAAATATTAGGAATTTAAATAAATAAACCTAATATTAATTGGAAAGAGGATAAATACTTTGAGAAAACAAAGTATATAAAAATGCCTGAGTTAACGGGACTTAAAATATAACGGGTTATAACTTCCTTAACCCATTAAGTTAACTAGGAATAATTAACCTAGTTAGTGAGGTGTAAATAAGTAATAAAACATGGAGTTCCAGTCCCTAACAATTAAAATTAAACTTGAGGGACCAAAATCGTTCAAAGGAAACAAGTTCTATTTAATAATAATAATAATAATAATAATAATAATAATAATAATAAACATACACCAGGTGTGTGTTCTGGAATCGAGCAGAAGGAGCTCCCATGGAGCCTAACCCTAAATTCAACAAAACCTTCAAATTGGAGGATCAAACGAAGGCCAAATTCGGATTGGAATATATATAAACGATCACCAAGTCAAGGGGATTGTAAGGTATGTCGAATTTTTGACATTCATGAAGTTATGAAAAATTAATTAATTTTGCATGATGCAATCCATGTATGAATATGAGAAATTGAGATAAGATAGAGATATACACTTGCTTAGGAACAAACCCTAAGTGAAAATTTTGAGTGAATTGCTATGATTTAGGTGTTTGGATGAATTACCACACCTAGTTAAATGGGTTTTGATAATTTGATGAAGTTAATGATGAACTTGTGTTTAGAATCATCATATATGGTAGTAACATGAGACTACTTGAACAATTTAGGTGTTTAAATATATGACCATACTTACCATGAAATGGGTTTTGTATGATGTGATAAAATTGTTGTTATATGTATGTTCATAGATTGCTTGAAATCATGAATGTGTATATGAATACTCAAATCTTTTGGCTAAGTTTGATAATCGGTTAAATTTCATACATGTGAAGCAATGGGTTGTTCCATGGGGATGAAACGATCCGTAGTTTTTGTATAATATTGATAAATTAGCATACGATGATTGAGATTATGTTAATTCAACGATTTACGATTTCATGAACTTGGTTGAGAAAACTAGTTAAAATGGTAGTGTAAGAATAATGCCTATCGGATATTTGACAAATTGCTTAATGAATTGTTGAACTTAATTGTGTAATTGCTCATGTTATAGGCCGTTTGACTTTTAAAAGCCACACTAACCAATAATGAAATCAATTGGTAAATTTGATATAAAGTCCGTAAGGTGAGACAGTCTTGATAATAATGACTAATATAACCACCTTGCGAATGATAAAAGGTAGATTGACGCTTGAAAAGCTAGGTGGAAGCTTGGGTAGAAGCGGGTCAAACGAAACTAATACGCGTGGAAAAACATAATCGGATTTCAAGGTAAGTAAAGCTTACACCCTCTTTTGTAAGTTATGTTTTTATTCATAGGTTATAAATACGACAAAAGCTATATCCGAATTATGGTTCCGACCCGAAATGAAACGGGTCAGAGCATATAAAATAATGATAAACCATGTTTAATGGTAAAACAGGCGAAATGGTAATTGGTCACGAGATGACATATATATAAAATGAGTTTTTTTAACGAAATGGTAAATAAATACCAATCGAATATAAGTGCAAAATGTTTGGCCGTTTAGACCAAACGGGTCAAATGGTAATGTTAATACCATTTGACACATAACGACTAACAAGTGCTTGTCGATCTAATGCTCACAGGGTAAAACGGCTTATGGAAATTTGCGTTGCTATAAATTAGCAAATTATTGAAGCAAGGTATTAAACGGGTCAATATGTTGACCTGAGCCAGGTACGCATAAATAGGTTTATACTTAAGAGTGAGTTTTTGGTCAAATAATTAGTGAGTCCTTTGTAGAAAATGAGGGACTAAAAGTTGACAAAAAACCCTTGATGGGTAAATCGGCTAAACGACCCTTAGAGGTTGTTTAGGAACTTGTTATTGATTATGAAATCCTTAGATACATATAAAAGTTATAGGCAAAAACATTTGTGGGTCGAATGCCTAAAAATGGGTCATTTGCGTAAAATGACTAGTCGAATGGTAGAATTGGGATTTTGGGTTCCTTACGTTAAATCCACCACAAAAATAGTTGTGGTGGAAGACAAGTAGTTAACTAATATGGAAATGCAAGGTGCGACAGGAAAAATAACGAGTCTGATGCCTAAATGCTTAAAGTCCACTAAACGGGTCAAAATAAATTAAGAAGTTAAATGTGAATTAAGTGATTAGAAAGATACATATAAATCGGTGAATGTTAATGCGTACGCGAACCCCGTATTGGGAGTGAAAACGTTAATGCTTGATAAGCCCGGGATGGGTAGGAAAATATTAGAGACGACTCTTGATAACATTCTTGCAATGTAATTTAAAACTAAACGGGTCGAATAATAGAAAAAGGGATTTATAGACTATTTGCTTATAAATTGGATTTTTATATGAACAATGATGGTAAACGGGTTCGTATTTTAATTACGGACACATAGGAAAAAGAATCACACAAATCGAACATCTAGATTAAAAGTTATGCTAATTAGAAGTTGTATAATAGTTAAAACATAGCTGGGCATATATGCTGCTCAAAGAGGTCAACATTATGTTGAAATGATGGGGTCGCGATGCGCAACGGCCAAGGTGAAACACGGTCGCGGCACGCGACGGTTTTGGAGAACCCCGTCGCGGCACGCGACAGGGGTAAATTCTGCAGATTTTGTTTGTTTTGTTTATTTGGCTCAAGGAACTGGGTGAGACATGTTCTAAATTTATCAAAACTAACGTTTGAGTTGGTTTTGATTACAGGTGAATGATGTCAGCCTTCCGGGTGAAGATCAAGCGTCTATCCAGAACCGAACACATGATAAAGAGGCTTCCGCACGGCGTGTCGTCGTAACTTTTAAACGACGAACTCAATTTCATTATGTCGTATTATTTTTTAGTTGTAAAATTTTTAATTTAACTGTATTTTCAACATACTTGTAAACATAATTACAAGTTTATTTTCGTAATCCATACGAAAACCTTTAAAATAATAGCAAGGGTGTTACACTACACCCCCACTTTTCTCTCTTCTCCATGGCAGATCTAGGTTCAAGAGGAAGAACAAGATGTGATTCTCCATCCTCTCAGAGAAAGCGGTTCGAATCCCTCATCAGGTGAACTCGTGTTTCTTCATTGGCGCCCACTGTATCAAAATCTAAATCCAAGAATCACAACTCGTTTTTTCTCCATTTCAATCTGAGATCTGTGTTCTTGGAGACCTACACATGACTCACTGGATCAACAAGGGTCGTTTTTATATTTGTCAAAGCTAGGTAGGCAACTTACAGATCTAAAACTATCAGATCTATCTTATTGGAGATCCATGAGAAATTTCTCTATCTCCCAAAGTTGTTCCAGATCCGGTATGTTTTTTCCTCCATTAAAATACCTAGAAACTATGTTACCATGGATGATTGGTTTTAAATCTTTTTAGATTCACACATAACTATCGATACTTTGAGTTTTTAAACTTCTAAATCAGATCTGCCAAGTGAGATAATAGATCTGAAAAATCTATACTAAACAATCGACATAAGCAAGATTCCCAAATATATTCTTATGCTTACAAGATTCGTCTTTCGAAGTATGATTTTAGTTACAAGAAACAAAAATTATCAATTTTGGACATCAATCTGACCTTTAGAATTAGTGCGACAGAAAAAAGGAGTAGATGTGGTGCAATATTCTTTATTCTCATTCCAAAATGTGGTACATACCTTAGAGCATGAAGTAAAACAAAAGGGAGGTACAAGCCCTGGTTGGTAAGAGTACAATACATAAAGCATGCATTCTCTGGTGTGTTGTGGAAAAACCCTTGGACATTTTTACAGGTTTCATAAAAGGCCACCCGCACATGACAGGTGAGCTCCGCCACCCGCGCATGGAAATCATGCTCTACCCGCGCATGAAAATCATGTCGGGCGTGCCAGACATGCCTACCCACGCGCGGAAACCATGCTCTGCTACCCGCACACACTACAGGCGAGCTTCGCCACCCGCGCATAGAAATCATGCTCTACTCACGCATGAAAATCATGTCGGGCGCGCCGGACATGCTCTACCTTCACGCGAAAACCATGCTCCGCCACCCGCGCACGACAGCGAGCTCCGCCACCCGTGTGATAGCAGTTAACAAACCTGCAACCCTAAGACATGCCTCACCGCTTCGCGCGCCGTACATGCCTTACGTCTCGCGCGTGGTGAACAAGTTCCGCTACCTCGAGCGCGCCGGACATGCTCTACTGGAGGATGACCTCTACTTCGCGCAGCACGGGACTACAACAATGGGTGATTTCCACCCGCGTACGCGAATACGTACCGTAAGGTGCCAGAGTTGAATCCTCTCCGCCATGATACATTTAAAAGACCTAAAGAAATTGTACTCTAAATACTCGCCATTAAAGACCTGCTTCAAAATTTTGCCTGAGAAAGAAGCTAAAAAGGTGTCGTAGTATTTAATGTTTGTGGGGGTTTATAAGGGCACGTGTCAACTTTTTTGAGGTTCACATCACTTTTCCATTTTACTCCACAACTTACGACCTTTCACAATATTGACCCTTACAACATCATAAACTGACATGACTTTTAAGACCTTCTACTCATGGCATCATGCTTACGTTTTAAATTAAAATATTGATATTCAAATTTGCCACAAAGTAAAAAGCATAAAAAATGATTTTTTACTATGTAGACGTGTGTCCGGTTTTCGTTAGGCAATAACTAACACACTCGTTACATGTTGTATATACATATACGAGTATACACTTGCTACTTATCTAATATCAATATTTTAATATAACGCTACTAACATTTTATTTAGTAGCAATAAATTGAGAGACTAGCATGGTGCAACATCATTTCAAGGGTCAAAATTTCTTTCACATTTTGCGGAGTATGGATGCATAGAACAAACACCTCATAAGGAAAAAGTTTCGGTACAATATTTTCCATAAATCCAACCATTTATAACAATTTACCTTGTCAGGTTTTCTGCACGAATGGCAATATATTCAATCGGTGAAACGAGACGAGTGATCCTCACGCACACCGATGAAAGCCGAAAAAGTTGCATTACATACGAGCACATAAGTCGCAATACGCGCATGCTCCTTTACATACAAGCACGCCGGTCTCCATACGAGTGTGCTGCTCTACATTTGAGCATCTCAGCCTCCATGCGAGCCCGCTGCTCCACATACGAGCAAGTAAGTCGCCATACGTGCATGCTCATTTACATACGAGCACGCCGGTCTCCATACGAGTCTGCTGCTCTACATACGAGCATCTCAGCCTCCATGCGAGCCTACTACTCCACATACGAGCACGTAAGTCACCATACACACATGCTCCTTTACTTATGAGCACGTCAGTCTCCATATGCGCATGCTCCTTTACATACAAGCACGTCGGTCTCCATACGAGTCTGCTGCTCTATATACGAGCATCTCAGCCTCCATGCGAGCCTGCTGCTCGACATACGAGCACGCAAGTTGCAATACGCGCATGCTCCTTTACTTGTGAGCACGAAGTCGCCAAACACGCATGCTCTTTTACTTATGAGAACGTAAGTAGCCATACGTGCATGCTCATTTACATACGAGCACGCCGGTCTCCATACGTGTCTGTTGCTCAACATACGAGCATCTCAGCCTCCATGCGAGCTTGCTGCTCCACATACGAGCACGTAAGTCGCCATACGCGCATGCTCCTTTACATATAAGCACGCCAGTCTCCAGGCGAGCCTGCTGCTCCACATGCAAGCACGCTAATCTCCATGTGACCCTGCTGCTTTACATACAAGCGCGTAAGTCGCCCGCGCGTGCATGCTTAGTTACATACGAACACTCTTACAAAATATAAAGTGTACTACAAATGCACGCACCACTTTGGGTATACGCAAAAACACATTGGATAAAACAAAGCGTCGTTTACACCTACAATCTTCAAGGCAAGCCGCAGCTCCTTGCTCCACACTGGATTGTTGTTGTGGCACACCTGAGGATCATCGCAGGCTCAGGCTTCCACTTCATTACCCTGACATGACTTTACGCTAATTCTCATTCGCGATAACCTGCACAAAGTGGATTAACACGTGCAAATATTGTAGACAATAGTTTACAAAGATTCAAACACTAGGTATACGTATTCCTCAAGGCTAAAGACACGCGCACCATGCGCTAACCAACAGAAGGCACACAAAAGGGTGAATATTTTACAGTATCCACACGACTGTGTGCGTACCGCTAAAGCTGGGCCACACTCGAAAATCATCCGAAGGGAAGACACTCATCTAGTCAAGAATTCCACCCACTTGCCATTCGTTCATGGGAGCAACACTGGACTGGGGGGGGGGGGACTTGAAGGGGTATGGTCCCAAATGTTGCATAAGTCATACGCACGTTTGGCCCTAACCACACTCAATGCTAAAACTCAGCCTGTTCCAAGACTCATGCACGAGACCTAACCACGTATACGCAACCTTGACAAGCTCATGCTAATGCGCCAGTACAAATGGCAACTGGCTGCAACCAATCAGCGTGTGCCAGGTTTGCCCAACCAATTTCCACGATGAACAATCGTTGGATATTCACTGCTCCATTATCTCTACTTACAGCTGAAAACAGATGTAACAAGCGTGGCCAACAATTTTCCCGCACCTGGGCGACAGGTAAGCCTAAAAGTCAATCTTTACTTTCGAACACTCCTAACAAGTCTAGTACTCCTCCCATGCTTGCATGCGAGAGCAGCACTAGACTGGGGGACATGATGGGTTATGGTATTAGACCCAACCCGAACGACCGGACATATCCGTTACTTGTCGCCTTTTATTATAATATTTATTATTATTGCGTACTAACCCGCGAAGCCTAGCACGTTGTAGTTTACACTACACTAGGTTGTGGGCCTGTAGAGACAACCCCTAACTTTCCCTTGCCCATTGAGGTTAGGGCTGCCCATATCTCCTATATAAGGAGGTCTTCACCTCACTATTAGGGCAAGAGATATGGGTCAAACACACTTTTTGTAGCTGGAGTAAGGGGATTCTTCCCCTACCGGCCGTCTCTACACCCCCACTTTTCTCTCTTCTCCATGGCAGATCTTGCTTCAAGAGGAAGAACAAGATGTGATTCTCCATCCTCTCAGAGAAAGCGGTTTGAATCCCTCATCAGGTGAACTCGTGTTTCTTCATATGACAAACGTCCTAGAAGTTTAGACCCAAGAAGGCCTGAAAACAGGAACCCTCCAAGCAGGGAAAAGACTGTGAACTTCACAGCCTTAACCAAGACCCCACAAGAAATCCTAGCCACCGAAGAGGTAAAACATAGTTTCCGACCTCTCCGAACCTTACCAAAGAACAAAAGAAATAAAAACTCTACTCAGTACTGCGAGTTTCACGAAGAGAAAGGCCACCACACCAACGATTGCTTCCAGCTCAAGAAAGAATCGAGGAAGCTGTTAAGTTCGGAGAACTTGCCTACTTAGTCAAAGGGGTAAGAGACAAAATGGCTAAAGGTAAGAGTAAAGAAGTAAACATGGTAAGCCTTGATGGGAAAACTTCCCACAAACGACCACGCTTGAAGGCTTGGGAGCTTTAATGTGTCTGATTCCCACCCCCTGAAAGGGGTCTGCTCTCAAATCCTTTGGTGGTGGAAGCTACCGTGGGAACCATCAAAACAAACAAAGCTTACATTGACACAGGAGCAACCACCGAAATCATGTTCAAGAAATGCTTCAACCGTCTCAATAATGATGAACATTCAAGGATTTAGCCAGCTGAGTCCTCTATTAAAGGTATTGCCGATGTACCCATCAAGCCTTTGGTCCAATTAACCCTTCATGTTTGCTTTAGTGAAGGAAAGATGGAAAGAACCAAAGCACTTACATTCGTGGTAATCAACATGCCTTCCAACTATGATGTCTTCATAGGAAGACCTGGGCAAAGTGAGTTTGGCATGGCGGTTTCAATTGGCCAAGGTATTGTGAAGTTCCCAACCGAAAGAGGGATAGCAACCTTTCAACCTATCCAGGAAACCTTCCTGGTTGAAGGGGAAAGTTCAACGAAAAATGAAGAAAATGAACAAGGATGGATCATTAACCCAAAATATCCTCAACAAAGGATAAGGGTAAATACCAGCCTTACTGAAGACACCCTCTCTTATCTCAATAAACTGCTCTTGCACAACATGGACATCTTTGCATGGTGTCCCGAAGATATGACCGGTATCCCTCGAGATATCGCTGAACATGAGCTCAAAATCCCACCCAATGTGAAACCAGTTGTTCAGCAAAAGAGAAGTCTAGCCCCAGACAGAAGCCTTGCAGCATGCCAAGAGGTTGAAGGGCTTGTGAAAGCCGAAATCATTCGAGAAGTAAAATATCATTCCTGGATAGCCAACATGGTGATGGTCCGAAAGCCTGATGGGTATTGGAGGATGTGTATTGACTTCAAGGATCTAAACAAAGCATGTCCAAAGGATTGCTACCCTTTTCCTGAAATTGACCTGAAAGTTGATTCGCTAACAGGCTTCCCCTTCAAATGCTACCTGGATGCTTACAAAGGTTATCATCAGATCCAGATGAAGAAGGATGATGAAGAGAAAACAAGGTTCCACACTGAGACGGGTATTTTTGCTATTAAAAATGCCCTTTGGTTTAAAGAATGCAGGGGCAACCTACCGACGTTTGGTAGACAAGGCATTTACTGGGCAAATAGGCAGAAACATGGAAGCTTACGTTGATGATTTAGTAATAAAGAGCAAAACCGAGGGACAAATGCTCGATGATATACAAGAAAAGTTCCTGAACCTTAGAAAGATCAACATGAAGCTTAATCCTGTAAAGTGTTCATTTAGTTTCGAAGAAGGCAAGTTCTTGGGGCACATCGTGGGAAAGCAAAGCATAAAGGCTAACCCTAACAAGGTTAAAGCCATCCTTGACACAAGGTCTCCACAAAGCAAGAAGGAGGTTGAAAGCTTGAATGGAAAGCTTGTATCCTTGAAGCGTTTTACGTCCAAGCTAGTTGAGAAGTCCCTGCCTTTCTTCAAACCCTTCAAGGGTGCACCAACAAGAAAGACTTTCAGTGGACTGAAGAAGCTGAGGAAGACTTAAACCAAATAAAGCAGCACTTAGCTTCACTCGTAGACATTGCTGCCCCGGAAACAGGGGAACTAATCTCTGTCTATCTTTCAGTTGCTGAGGAAGCCATCAGTGCGGTCTTGACCATTGAACGTAACAAGGCCCAGGTACCCCGTTTACTTCTTCAGCAAAACTTTAAAATTGGCAGAGACCAAGTATCTCCCGTTAGAAAAACTTGCTCTAGCCCTGGTAAAAATAGCCAGAAGACTTCAAAGGTACTTTCAAGCACGCCCAATATAAGTGGTCACTGACCAACCCATTAAAACTCTTCTTAAAAACCCTTAAACTTCCCGATGACTAGCCAAATGGGCGGTGGAACTAGGTGAACACAACATCACCTACATTCCTAGGAAAGCTGTCAAAGCCCAAATCTTGGCTGATTTCATTTTAGAAATTCCAAAAGAAACAACAACGGAAGTTAACACCGCCTCAACTGAACCCTCTAGCCCTGATACATGGAAGGTTTTTAACCCTGATTTCATTAAATAAGTAGAACATTTAAACAGAACTTAACAATCCACACATTCTCTAAACACGCCACACGTTGTCTAAAACGCCATAAAACTTTAAAAAAATGGCTCAGGTTATTGTATGGAGGTTTGAGAGGTCGAAAAGACGTTTCGTCCTAAAGTTCTCAGATGGCAGAAGGGTGAAGGTCAAGACAATCAAGGCCATACTTAGTATGGATGTAGCCGTTCAGTGGGATATTATAGCACTAGGGATTCCAAGGGCCGACGATTGTGAACGGGCTCGAACGGTAATAAGAAGATTGAAGAGAAAATTTACAACAGACGATGATGATGATATTGACGATACTGGTCTACCAACAGTTACCAGTTAGGGTTTGGATGAACAATCAAGAACGGTTAAAGTGACTTATCGACACGGAGTGGAATATTCATTGTCGATGGACGAAATGCTGAATATAGAGAGAATACATCTTCTTGAACAACTATGTGATTTAGCACCTTCGAACGATGCAAGATCCAGGGTTGTCATGATATTTAGGTATAGGTTGCAACAAAGACGAGACAAGGTAAAGGCGTTATACGCCAATGCACAATATGATGATGATGAATCTGAAGAAAGTGATGAACAAAGCGATGAGTATATCTCTGATGTAATCTCATACACAGAAGACTATTAGTTTGTTTTGATTTCGTCTTATTGTAATTTTTTGAATTATTAATGAATTATTAAGAATGCCATGAACGCCAAAAAAATTACCTTTATAACATATATGGGAAATTCAACTGGTGAATCTATAAAAACGTCAAAAAATTGTAAAGTTTGAATTATTATAGGTATATATTGAATTTGGTAACACCATGGAAGCCAAGATGTTAGAATTATTAATTAATTTTAATGAATTTGGGAACACCATAAACGCCAAAATATTTACTATGTAACACAAAACCAATTAATTCAACGAGGCAGATCTAAAAAAGACCAATAAAACGTCTGTTATTTATTGAATCTAACTAAACGCCGAAAAAATCTTAGACGCAAAAAATGAAGCAGTACTGTGACACACGCATTGGAAAAAAGAAGATAAAAAGACAAAAATGCCCCCCGCCCTGATTATTGTACAATAGGGCTTAACGTACGAACTGCACGCGACTGGTTTTTCAACGTGCGACTTTGTTTTTTAACATGCGATTTGTGCTGAAAAAAACAACATGCGAAAATGCTTTATATACCAACATGCGATTTAATCATATTTACCAACATGCGAAATTGCTACAAAAAACAACATGCGATTTCATCAAAAATACCAACATGCGATTTCCAACATGCATTTTTATAACATGCGATTTCAGAATCGCGTACCAGCGTACAATAATCCATATTGTATGTTACACTTTATATATATATATATATATATATATATATATATATATATATAGGGGACCGCTAAAATAAGAACTACCTCGAGTTGTAAGAACCGTGAGAACTACACCGTACGGGGCGTGGTGGACCAAATTTTTTTTTCATAAACGTAGATGCGTGTATTATAAGCACATTTGTAAAAAAATTCAAAAAAAAAAAGTCGTGTGTGTAGTTTTGAGCACCACAAGTTTGTGTTTACAGGTACCGTAAATCCTACCGAAAAATTTACGGTACCCGTAAACACACACTTGTGGTGCTCAAAAACTTTTTTTTGAATTTTTTTACAAATGTGTTTATAATACACACATCTACGTTTTTGAAAAAAAAATTTGGTCCACCTCGACCCGTACGGTGTAGTTCTCACGGTTCTTACAACTCGAGGTGGTTCTCATTTTAGCGTGATTCTATATATATATATATATATAGGGGAAGGATGTATAGAAAACCCACTTTTGGTTAGAAAACCCGGGAAACTCAAAGCTCCCGATGTTTTTTTTTGAAAAAATTTACACATGTTATATACATGTTTTTAAGGGTTTTGGGAAAAAAAAATCAAAAAAGCGCCGAGTAGATATTTAAAAAAAAATAAACAAGTTTTGGTGTAACATATGTTACATTCATCTAACATATTTGTAACATATGTTACACCAAAACTTGTTTATTATTTTTTTTAAATATCTACTCGGCGCTTTTTTGATTTTTTTTTTTGCCCAAAACCCTTAAAAACATGTATATAATTAACATGTGTAATTTTTTTTAAATTCGGGAGGTTAGAGTTTCCCAAGTTTTCTAAATTATAAGGGTTTTCTATAGATACTTCCATTATATATATATATATATATATATATATATATATATATATATATATATATATATATCGGGGAAGGTTTAAATGAAAATCACTAGTTATTGTGAAAACTCGAAAACTAATTAAAAAAGCCAAAAAACATACCAAATTTTTTTTTTTGCATACCAATTTTCGCAATTTTTTATATATAAAAAAATTTCCATTTTTTTTTTGTAGTGCAAATGTTTAATACTACTACACATGTGTATATGTACTACACATGTGTATTATATATATATATCGGGGAAGGTTTAAATGAAAATCACTAGTTATTGTGAAAACTCGAAAACTAATTAAAAAAGCCAAAAAAACATACCAATTTTTTTTGTAGTGCAAATGTGTAATACTACTACACATATGTATATGTACTACACATGTGTATTATTACACATGTGTACTATAAAAAATTGTTTTTTTTTTAATTTTTTTTATATTTAAAAAATAGCGATTTTTAATAAAAAAAATTGTAAAAAAAATTGGTGTGTTTTTTAGGCTTTTTTAGTTAGTTTTCGAGTTTTCACAATAAAAGTGGTTTTCATTCGAACCTTCCCCTATATATAGGGTAGGGTTCTAGAGTGAACAATAGTTAAGTTGTGAACAAAGTGAACAGATCTTGACCCTTCATTTCTTAGATGATAAGATTTAATGGTAATGGCAATTTGGTAAATATTTTATAGAATATAACCAGTATAAGAGGGATAGGGGCATTAATGTAAATGTATACTAAATCTAATTTTGTAAATATCACAATCACAATCTCTCTCATAAAGATACAAAACTTTCAAGTTCATCGATTTAGGGTTCTGCATCAAAAATCGATCGGCGGTTTCGAGTACAATAAGACAGAAGATTATCAAAATCGATTTAGGGTTCTTCATCAAAATCAATCGGCGGTTCTTCATCTGTAACCGATCGGCCATGTCCTCCATTTTTTGTGTTTTTATCAAATAAAGAAGACAGAAGATTAATGGGCGACGACGAAGAACACTCTTTACCATCATCATCATCTTCGTCGGAACGATGAGTAACCAACGTACGCCAATCTAATCCCTCGTTTTTGTTTGATTAGACACCGTCGTTGTTCAATTCCTCAGAATAGGGATTGAACTGGAAATTAGTACTTTTTTTTTGTTTTCCTGATCTACTGGAGAATTAGGGTTCAGATTTAATTTGTCGGAGTTTAATTTTTGGAAACCGGGGTTGTACACTATGTTTTTATAAGATTTAGGGTTGTGATTCGTCAGAATGCGATGTTGCTCTGTTTGTTTGTTTTTTTTTTTTTTTTGAAGGAGAGGGTTGGTTTTACAAGATATTGGATTTTACTCTGTTTTTATGCGGTGTACACATGTGTGCACGGCGATATACACATGTGTATATTGTTACGAAGATTTGTTAATACACTGGTCGTACACATATGTACAGGGTATTTTTTTTATTTGTCTCCAAACCTTTGTTTTAGACTATGTACACATGTGTTTAAGGAGTCAATACACAAGTGTCTTTGATTAATGAATTAAACACACACATTAATAAACACACACATTTTTGGAAACCGGAGTTGTACACTATGTTTTTATAAGATTTAGGGTTGTGATTTGTCAGAATGCGATGTTGCTCTGTTTTTTTTTTTTTTAAGGAGAGGGTTGGTTTTACAAGATATTGGATTTTACTCTGTTTTTATGCGGTGTACACATGTGTACACGGCGATATACACATGTGTATATTGTTATGAAGATTTGTTAATACACTGGTCGTACACATATGTACAGGGTATTTTTTTTATTTGTCTGCAAACCTGGGTTTTACACTATGTACACATGTGTTTAAGGAGTCGATACACAGGTGTCTGTGATTAATGAATTAACTTCGATTGTTATGCATCTCAAACTTGCCCCCGTACGGTTTTCTCCTTGATATATTTCAAGTTATTTGTAATGTGATTTTTTTGTTTATGTGAATTTATGTATGTAATTGGTATTATTTCTCTTGTGCAGGTAGTAGATGCCATAAAGAAGATCTTGTATGTTGCTGAAGTGGATGCATCTATAGTGGAAGAAGGTCAGACTATGCTTCTTCATCAGGAGAAACCAATTGTGGATGTGGAAGAATACAAGACTCAAAAGAGGAAAAGTATTATCAATCTTGATGTTGATGGGGCTGCAAGTGACACAGATGTAGTTTCAGTCTTTTGTTGTACTTGAACAGTGTATGTAAAGAGTTAATTGTGTTTATACAAATGTACAAATTTGAAAGAATACAAAATTCAGTTGTGGTTATGTAATTGCTGTATAACTGTTAATAATGGCTTCTCAATTGTACATTAAGTTATATTAATTATAATTGTTAAAGATGTGTATTTTCGGCCCATATTCTTTAGCGTAGTACACTACTGAACGGATTTTTCATATTAGGTACACATGTTTCGTATTTTTCTAATAAAAAGGATGTTGTTTGGTTTGAACTTTAAACCGAATTAGGTCCTATCTTAAAAAACTTGAAACACTTTTAATTGGATCAAACATGGGTCATTTGAAGGTCATTATGTAACAACCATCGGTAAAACCAACACCCTCATAATATTTCCGACGCCCTAGTATATCTTAAAATGTCCCAATATGTCTTTATATACACCCCATATAAGAAAACGAGCCCGAAATATATATAATAGTATTTAAAATAAATAAAAATTTAAATCTAGGGCTGAGGCGGGCAGCGTAGACCCACCCCATCCACTTACGCGGGCGGTATCAGGGTTAAACCTGATTTCGTTAGTTTCCTTAAGTCCAAGCTGGCCGCGTAAACCCCATCTTAACCTTTACGCGGGCCGCGAGTGTCCCAAATTGTGGCGCAGCCCTGGGCCGCCACGTGGCCCAACACCCGGATAAGCTAGTTGTCGAATCAGCTAAGCTACGCGTTGACCCAGATTTGACGCGGGCCGCGTAATCCTTAGCTTACCTTTACGCGGGCCGCGAGAGACCCAGGTTTAACACCTATATAAGCAGGCATCGAGTTTCAGTATTCTTCGTTCAATTCTTATATTTCTTAAGCGAATTTCTGAGTAGTAGAAGTAATACACGGGTATTATATCCCCTAATTAGCAAGGTTCTGCTCCGTTGTAAGTATTATAACCCCAGTTTCGTAATAGATACGCTGCCCGATTGATTTAGGGTTTCGTAACAACTGTCGTGGTTCTGCCCGACGTAGTTGTTGGAATGCCGTCTCGGGGAGGGTATCATTAATATTTTCAAAGGGTTATGATACTAACCTATGTACATTTGTGAAAATTATAGATTATTCCCAAGAAACCCTTACGCGAAGTCTAAGAAAGCAATGTGAGTTTATCCTCTTTTGTTAACCTTTTTGTAATACTTTACAAAACCTTTAATGCTTAATAATATGATTAAGCAGTGATTGAGTCTTTGTAGTTCTTCAATTACTGCCGGTATGTTGGGGTTTTGTATACAAAATATACTACTGCGTGTAGTAAGTCGGGGATGACAGTACGTTACCATTGGACGATGAGTTAGCCAATGTGTAATATGACCCACAAGTCAGGATTGACAGTACTGAATGAGTAATTGTGTAGAAATAAACAATGTGATCCCTCTCAATACTGTTTTAATTGATAAAATGTTTCTTGATTAAACTGGGATTCACTCACCAGTATTTTCCGCTGACAAATGTTTTTAAAACTCGTTTCAGTTAACACAATGTGACAGCCAATTAGTAAAAAGCCAGCTGGAGAGCACTGAAGGCTTAGTAAAAATGTGGCTATAAAAGTTACCTAAAAGACGATGTTTTAAATTCAATAAAATAGGGTTTATCCCTATAATTGTATTGTAATAAGAAACTTGGGTTTTGCCCATGTGATTATTAATATTAAATATGGTGGTTTTACTTTGATAAACATTTCCTAACTACGGTCCTGATGTAATTTCCGCTGCCAAATTAACAAGCTGAAACCACCGAAACTCTGAGTTCGCGTCTGCCCGTTCCCGGGACAGATAAGGGATCGGGGGTTGTGACACGTTACACTAAATGCGAAAATATAGTCAACATTAAAAAAAAGCCGAATCTCTTAGTCATGATGCCATTCCTAAAAAATAAATAAGAAATACAAATCTATAATAAAGAAAGATGCTCTTAAGCAGTAGCACCCTTTCCTTTCTTCTTCTGCAGCTTCTTCATGTAGAATTCTAGCTCTTTTCCTTCCAATATGTGTCTGAAAATATTTAAAAACCATTTTCACATTAGAATTTACATATGTATACTTGTATGTTACACCAACACGATATGAATGATAAATCATACAAGCATTATTCACTTTAAATCATATGATAAATCATGCAAGCATTTTTCCAGAAAATCCCCAACGAATGAAACAATGTAAAAGTCATAAACAATTTTAGTCGGTTTGAAACTCCCTTATACCAAATTAACATATAACATCAAACAAAATTTATAACTCAAACTGTGGTAATCCATATGCTCCTATAGTTGTTTTACACATATTTTGTCCTACACATAAACCACATTTGACTCTTGACTAAAAGGATCTACCGACTTCTAACTTAACACCAGCTATCTTCTAACAGGAAGTTAATAAACACACACATTAAAAAAATACCAAAACACAACTTCAACAATAATTAAATCACCAGAGTACACACAAAAGAAACTACAAATGCAAGTAAATTAACATCATTTCAACAAATTATCATCTAAAAATCCTCTCAAAACTTCTGATCGCTATGGGTTATCAATAAATTAACAGATTTAACACGAATTGCATCCAAACACATACCCATAATCCAAAAACGACCAAGAACAACGAAAATATCATGGATGTTTCAGATTGAGACATATAAAGGGATTAATTACAGAAAATAAATTAATATAAAAACAAAATCGTACAAATATATCGATTCAGAAGCTTAACAGAAAGATTGAGAGGGCAAATATGGAGTTTTTGAACAGGGGATTTGCGTGTGAAATTGGGGAAAATTGGTGTGCAGGCAATTGGTGTTCCAAACCGAATCGATATATTTGTTGTTATTTTGAGTCATCCATAGATGTATGTGAACCTGAACTATACTACGTTCCAGGGAAAAAGAAAGAAGTAAGCTATGAGATTTGGTTGAGGAACGATGATCTGGGATCTGGGGAAGAAAAAATTGTTAGTTGTATGGATTACGACTAGAATCTATGAAAAAAAAGATATTTCAAATTCACAACAAAATAGGAGATGTAACTGATTATGAATTAATAAAGAAAAATGAGTTAATATTAATTTAAATGTTAAATTACAATCCTATCCTTTACAACTAAAAAACAAATGAAGGGCTAGGATTAGTTCACTAAGTTCACAAGCAAGAGGGTTGTTCACTCATGATCCTAACCCTCTCTCTCTCTCTCTCTCTCTATATATATATATATATATAGAGAGAGAGAGAGAGAGATTGGGTAAAATGAGAACCGCATTGAGTTGTGAGAATCGTAGGAACCAATATTAACCATTGATCAAATGTGTTTTGATGGATAAGATTAAAAGACAATAAAACAAGGTAATGATTAAGCTTTAATTAATGAGATTTTTGTTTTTAGTGAAGTCAAAGAAGGTGGAAAAGCACACGAAAGCTTGTGAGGATAATCAGCATGCCGTTGTCCCCCCTGGCGTTTGACACGTTCGGCTCCTTGGCGCCAGAGGTCGTTCGGTTCTTGGCTAGAGTTCAGCGTGTGGTCCACAACAACTTTTCGACCCCTCAGGAGCGAGACTTTGTTTTTGGTAGATTGGTGTTTTCTATTTAGAAGAGAATGGCGGCGCAGTTTGTTGCTCGTCTACATGCTATTCTTATGTAATTTGCTCTAATGATTGGAATGAAACAATTATTTATCTGTCAAATTATGGATTATTATATAACTTAAGATCTACATGTAAATATATATTACTCCATTTCATTTCGGATGAATATGCCCTCGAAAATTAACATTGCCATAAAATTCCACATTCCACCCAAAAAGAATTGGAAAACGTCACTATAAATAACCTCCACCACCAAAGCTAATTACCAACACACTTGCAAGAGCTTCAAGTTCTAGAGAGAGAGAGAGAGAATGGGGCAAGAAGATGAAACAACACGAAAAGGTCCATGGACGGAACACGAAGATTTCCAGTTGGTATTTTATGTTCACATGTTCGGAGACCGCCGTTGGGACTTCATTGCCAAAGTTTCAGGTTTGAAGGTGGCGGGAGTAAAAAACGAAAACTATAGATCCTTAGGCTATTTTCTAATAGGAAAACCTGTTAAAATTTTAATCACGTATTAACGTTTTTACTTGTGTAAACCCCCAAAATACATTTTTGGGGATTATTTTTCTTTTTGTGGGGTTTTTTGATTTACAGGTTTGAAAAGAACTGGAAAAAGTTGCAGGCTGAGATGGGTTAATTATCTAAATCCTGGTCTGAAAAGAGGGAAGCTATCACCCCATGAAGAGCGACTTGTTCTTGAACTTCATTCTAAATTTGGCAACAGGTTTGAATTTTGATTATGGATATATGCCATTGTTTTACACAAACATATATTATTTAAACCAATTATTTGATCTTTAACTTTTCAAAAAAAAAATATTTGATCTTTAGGAACATTACTAGCTAGTTCTTAGGGCTTAAGGTATTAATGGATCATTTACTATACTTAATACATTGTGAATTTAAATCTTCTCAAATCTCAAAACCAGAATTGTGTAAAATTGTTTATTGATTGGATTATAAAATGAATTTTTTTGATAGAATTGTACTTGTTTAAAGTAACAATTTAAAAAAAGAAAAAAAAACTATGCCCCCTTTAATGTCACTTAGTGCTTTTCTCACCCGGAAAAAAGAAAAATTATTTTCAACAAGTACAACAATATGTTTGGATCATTTACAAAATCAGTGTTTTTTCTTTATTACATTTGTTTTAATTTATATTCCTCTTATATCATCATCACCTTATAAAGTTATCCATAAGTCTGTTACACTCAAAAGCTTAAGTTGATTCTAATTCGATACATGATAACTAGAGTATATTTTCAAACAACCTAAAACGTACTATTGAAACGAATAGCTATTCTCTAGCAAATTCGGTAATTAATTAATTAAGTATGTTTTTTTCGTTCAACTTTAATGTTATAATTCTTTCAGGTGGTCTAAGATTGCACGCAAATTACCAGGACGGACAGATAATGAGATCAAGAACTATTGGAGAACTCATATGAGGAAAATAGCTCAAGAAAAGAAAAGGTCGACGACATCATCTTTGTCTTCGTCTCTCTCGCAGTGCTCTTCCTCATCATCAAGATGTACTACCGTCGCTTCCATGCCGATGATTGAGACGAAAGAAAGAAGCTTTTACGACACTGGGGGAGTTGATCAAAAGATAACCAACATGAAAGGGAAAAACAATAACAATTTCAAGAGTGCTACTACTAGGGTTAGCGATTCAAGTGAGTGCCATTACTGGATGGACGATATATGGAATGATTTAGAGTTATTGGAAGATGATAACATAAAGCCGTTTTTTGATCCTTATAGTGAAATAGCACCTTCATTAACATGGGACAGTTGTCTGAGCACTTCATGGACGATGGACGGCCAGGAAGAGTTCGCTGAAAACAATTTTCATCTAACAAGCCAATACCTTAGTTCAGAACTAGTTGACTAGTTGTGTTATTTGATTAATTGATTTGGTGATCATATTCTCAATAATCTACCTTTTCGGTATTAGATCAAGGTCAAATCTTTCTCTTAAACCTAAAATGATTGAATATGAAATAAAATTTGCTCAAGGTGTGTGTTTTGTTACAAAAAGTTTGATGTAACTTCTTATATAATAAAAAGATTATGTTAATCTCAATACTTTTTTTTATATTACTTGGCTGGTCATGCACAACCCTTCTTCGGACTCATATTGGTTTATTGTATTTACATTTCTCATTGAATTTTAAACATCTAAACAATCTTCTGTAGGGGCAGAAAGGAGGGACCTAAGAGGGTCTATTAACTCCGGTCCACCAAAATTTGGTGATACATATATATATAGCCACTAAAATGAAAATCATATCCAGTTGTAAGAACCATGAGAACCACTCTCCACCAATCATATTTTGCCAACGAAAAGGGTAGTCAAGTCATTTACCTAAAATGTCTAATCTCACCCTCTCTCTTCATTTAATTCACACACTCTCTCTCTTTATTTAATGCTCACCATCTCTCTCTTCCTTTTTAAAACCTCTGTCTTCTTCGTTTGTCTCAAAACACCACCTTCATCTTCATGAGAGAGAAGGGGAACCTCCCCCAGCCGGATCTCCCCCTGGACCCTCCATCGCCGTCGGTCACCCATCTTCGTCGACTCCGGCCAATCGCCATTGAACCCCTCATTCAAAATCAAACCTGCAACTACAATCATCTATCTCTATTGAAACCCTCATCTCTCATCTTCAAAACACAGAATCATCTTCAAGACGGTGGTGGGGAGGTGGTTGGTGGGGAAGACGGTGGTGGGGAGGTGGTGGTCGGTAGCGGATGACGGTGGTGGGAGGTGGTTTGGTCAGAACAAACAACGCCTCACTTTCAGGATTCGGCTAGATCCGACAAATCCCGACCAGATCCTGCTCTCAATCGGTTCACATCCTGAAAAGAGTTACAAATCTAGTGTATTCGAGTCTCTGCAAACCAGTGGCTGGTTTAGTTCCAGCAGACAGTTGTGTTGCTTAGTCGATGTATGTTCCGGTTACCACCGTCATCAATCCCCCTTTTATTTTGCTCCGGCGACCACCGTCATCAATCCCCCTCGTCTGTGTATATTCCTGTACTTGCAATTTTTTTTTGTTAATTTGACTATTTTTTTAAGTTTTATTAACGGTGCTCTGTTTTTACTCATATGAGTAATTTTTATTGGGGTTAAAAACGGATACAAACGATAGTTGGGTTTTTTTGTTCGTTGATCACATCTGATTGCCTTAAGGTTTTATCTAATTTTTATCTGTGTATACTTTTGAATGTTGGGGTTTTTTACTGGTGTTTTTTTTTTGTGATGAAGGTGGGCGACGGTTGTTGGTGGTGGTGGCGATGGCGTTGGCTGGTTTTTGCTGATGCTTTTGGATGATTTGAATGTTTTGAAACAGCGAACTATGTGTGGGTTTTGAGCTGTTCGATTGGGCGGCGATGATATGTGTTCTTTGATCTCTGGTTTGATTTGGTATGTTGGGGATTTTGATTTGTGTTCTTTTGAATCTGTGGGTTTTGATATGGTCGATTTTTGGGCGGCGATGATGAAAAAAAAACGTAAATTTAGATGACGATGGCGCGGCAAGGACGGCGGAGGGTAGGTTTTTTGAACCTGCAACCCCACTTTTGCAGCCTTTGATTATCGGATAATGTGAGCCAAGCCCTGTTTTTTTTTCGAGATACACTTTGTTTTGATGTTGTTGGTTTTTTATTTTTCCCCCCTAGTCGATGATGATAACAATATATCTGAGACACCTCCCGAGTTTGCGATTTCTGGGTGCGTTCGTGTAACAACTCTTATTAAAAAGTCCTATTTATTACTTTAATTGTCCAATATGAAACCCTAATTGAGAAACCCAAGTGATTCTGCATAAACCCTAAAATTTTCAGAATAATCGGAATCAGGATCAGGGCCCCTAAAACTCAGGGGGTAAAACCTAGTCGGTAATATCTAAACAGTTTAACGTGTAAATCGAATTTGCATGCGAGACCAACTCAGCTGAGCTACCTGGACACGAAGCTACCCTAGGGTAGATTAGGGTCTCTCGCGCCACGCGACGCGCACAAGAGGATCTCTCGCGTGGCGCGAAGGGGACAAATTTTAGGTATAAATACAGGGGCTTGGGACTTGACATTCTGCGTTAGTTCGACGTAGAAATTCAATACGTACATTAAGATATAGTAGAAACAGTCCATAAAAACACACAATTCACGAAGTGCTGCCGCAATACAGGGTAATAACTTGATCGCTGCTACGATTCAATGTCCGATCGATTAAAACTATCCAATGGATGTTTAAGTGCTGCCCACATTAGGGTTATGCTTTGTCATTCATCGTGAATTCGATGGAAGTTTAAGTATTGCACTTTGTCATTCGTTGTGAGGGTTTGATCTCGTGAGTTATCGTAAATGCTGTATTAGTTAGTAACCTAGTTTTGTGTGCATTGTTATTTAAAATAGGTTGACAAGGCTAATCAGTAGACTAGACTCTGTCCGTGTTAAATCTGCAATGTGAGTCATTCTCTTTTTATCAAAGTACTTTATAAATTCTTAAATATTTTCAAAGTTATAATTACAGGGATTAAGTCTTTGTAATCACCAAATTACAGCCGGTATATGGGGTTTTGTATACATTACTTGATAATCGTCACCATTGGGGCAACCAATGGGTGATATGACCATAGTCACAGAAACGAGTCGAGTGACAAATACCGTGGGTAGTTGGTTGATATCAGGAAACATTGTAATAGCTCTTAATACTATAAATTGTAACAACCGTGTCATTTTAGTAAAAAGAATGATTCACCAGTATTTCCCGCTGACAAAATCTTTTTCAAACATGTTTCAGGTGATCTGTTGTGATCCAGGAAAAGTGTCGTGAAGCACTACAAGCTTAAGGAAGTGGCTCATTATAAAATAAAGAAACATGTTTTGTAAAATAAAGATTTCTCCGTGAAATCTTATTATTGTAAATTATCGGGGTTTTAAATTCCGAGTTGTGAAATAAAATAATCAGGAAAATTGCAGTTTTAACAAGATCCTGAAGAAAACTTCCGCTGTTAACTCAATTAAATAAATACCACGGGTTTTTCTGTTCCGCGGCTCCTGAAACGGGTCAAACCGGGTCGGGGGCCGTGACAGAAAAATGTGGTATCAGAGCCACTGAGTTAAGCTAATTAAGTATTTAGAAATACTTAATTTTTCCTGATTACCATTATGTGATTATGTGTTTTATTAACTGACTATTTGTTAGTTACAGTATGGGTAAGCAAAAGCTTTCAAACATCTATCTTAAATTAGATAGGTCATCAAATGAGAAGGGAAGTTCATCCCAAACAAATTCCTCAAAACCTTATGTAAATCCTGAAGAAGGAATATTTGTTCGAAAAGGCCAATACGAGGAACCACTTTCTCCTAATAAAAGAAGTTTGATTTTTAAGAAAAGTCAGGAGAAAATAAAGAAATCCCGAGAAAAGAAAGTTAAACAGGAAACCCAGGAATTAACCAGTAAATCACCGTGGGAAGACCAGTTAGATGAAAAATGGGCGGATCTTTATATGCTAGCTACCGTAGCAGTAAATGCAAATCTTTAGAATACCATGACCCAGTATTAGCATCCTTATCACTGACAAACCAGAAACATTATCCAATAAATAAATTACAATAAAACCTAGTATGTTTAATTGTCAATTTTCCTTTGTATTAAAGACATACGGTATGCAATAATATTTGAAGGTTATCTGTGAAATTTGTTATAAAAATTTTAACTTATTATTTTTACATATATGCTAAACAACATGAATGAGTTATCTGGAGCCCTAGAGAATCTCAACCTTTACGCTGTAAACATAGAAGTTTCCAAAGATTTTACTGGATACTTTGCTGATGTGGAACAACCTATAGAATTCAACGCTCCACCTCTGGAGAAACCCAAGCCTAAAAAGAGGAGAAGATTGGTAGGATGGAGGCGTGTGCGTAGAAGGAAACCCGCCACTAGGAAGAATTCTAAAATAAACAATCCTTTCTAAAAGGAAAAGGAATTGAAATCGGGGAAAGTTCTAAACACATGGAATTAGAGATTGGGGAAGATTCTAGGCAGATAAAGATGGAAATTAGAGAAAGCTCTAAGCAAACCCAGGAAATGACATTGCAGGAGGAGCTAGATTTTATATTGGCAAGCTGTGATACTATTAAGCCTGTCAATGAAAATGTTTTTACTTATCCTATTGAAACTCAAAATGAACTTGGAACCAGCAATCCCAGAACCTATAATCCACACCCAACTGTCACACCCCGATATTTCTATTTATTACCGGTGGGCCTGGTGGGGAGCAACGTGACGTAGTTGATATCATCATAGTCAAACAACACAATGTAAATGCACAGCGGAAGCAAAAGACGAAATATATTACAATCCGATTCAAAAGTAATATCAAATATCACAACGGAATGTAAGATGGATCCACAGGCGGATCTTAAACAAAAAGATAACATTGTTCAACAGACTTTAGGCATCTAAGCTTGCGAGACTCTTTATTGATGCTAGGAGTAGCCAGCCCATTCCGATTAGTACCTGCACTTAGCCTTTTTGAAAAATACGTTAGTTTACACTGGTAAATACAATTTAACTGACTCATTTTGAAAAGGTTAAAAATTGATTTGAATGCACGTGGCACAAACATTTTATAACTTGGGATAATTATTTGAATATAATCTTGTAAGAGAATTACATGTTCCTTATGCGTTCAGTAGCCCAGTTCGTGCCGGGTTAAAGATCAATAGACGCACCACATGATATAGTCCCGCAGGAGTTTCCCCCGAAACTGGCGGTTATACCTTAATATTTATTTATGCACCAACGGGTGTACGCCTACACCCGCATGCTTAGGTCGTGGCCATTTCGTAAAATGATGCCAAGGATATCCGGGACATGGTCATTAACCTCCCAAAGGCTTTAAGCAAATAAAACAATTTAAACGGGCCAATTAATATCAATTAACCACCATACGATTAAAGATTTAATGCCCGACCAATCGGTATTTTATATACCGTACCCCAAGCCCGTATAGGGAAAATAAGTTAAAAGTATTTACCTGAGCTAAATATAAATTCAATCCCAGCCGTATATCAATTCAGCAAGTACAGATAGCTTTTACTGGGCTCCTAATCTGGAACGAAGGTTTTTAATAACCTATTAGAATCCTAACGGGTCTTTAATTAAGCCTTGACTTAGACCGGTTAGTTTTCAAAGGAAGATACGGTTCAAACGCATGATAAAGCGAAGACCGGATTAGAATGTGGTTTTGACCCGACAAGCTTGAATGCTTGTTTAATATGGGTAACTTAAACACATTCTGGATTTTGAGACAAAATGATATGGTTTGACCCGTTTCGGCTAATATATGCAAACTAGTTACACAAGCCGACCCGAACGCGAAAAGTGCGTAACGAGTAACCAAAAGAATCATATACAGGTTTCCTAAGTTAATATGCCTTAAATATGGTGTGATATCAGTAGGATACCTTCCATTATGCCCAAAACAAGTTTAATCTCAATTTAAGCCCCGTAGGGGTATTTTGGTCATTTTAAAGATTATAAAAGAGGTTAAATAAAGTTCTGAGACTCGGGTCTGAAATAATCAGTAAAACAACTTAATTTAATAGGTTATATCAGTTGGTGATAAGTCTTATATGCCAAAATGGTTTTAAACCCATACTAGGTGTTTAATACGCGTAAAAAGCTGTTTTAAGCGATTTCCGGGTTATACAGGAAATCTGAGTTTTCTGATCAGGGTATAAATTTCAAAATACTTTGTTTATTATATAAAATCAGTAGCAATTGGATTGGTGTCAACATACTATGTAAAACTCATTTTATACACAAAAAGGGTATAATCGGTATTAACCGAATCAAAGCGATAACCCCATGTTATGATCAGTTTAAAAATAATTAAAAATCTTCAAAAATCCCAAAATATTATATTACATCAGTGGGTAAAAGGTTTGGTGTCAAAAATTGGGTTTAGATAGGCTTTACGCTAATTACGCTGTTTAATTAACAAAAAGTTTTCTAATTACGCTATTTGGCATAACTCCTAATCTAGACCTCCAACTGATATGAAATTTTAGGGACATGTTTATAAATCAGTAATAAAGATTATTGTCCTTTCACATTTCTAAATTTCTCGTTTTATGGTCAAAAGGGCATTATGGTCAACATTAAGCAATTAACGGAAACGTGTAAACGAATCGGACAATCAACGATCCAACCACAGAGGGTTATACTATCATGTAACCTGGTCCTAAGGAAGCTCTAAGGCATTTCCAATTCATACTACATCGGGTCAGAACTGAAGTCAAAGCAAAAGTCAAGGTTTTGCGACTTTCGGTTCCGAACCGGGTCTAAATAGAAAATTGTCGGGTCGAACATGCTTAGACATGTTCTTACACTTTACATCAAGTTATATGAGTGATAAAATAGGTTACATGCCTTCTACATTGTTAATTGTGCGTTAATTCGAAGATTAGCATTCTGTTGACTTTTTCTAGTCAACTTTGACCCGACAAATGGTCTAGTTAAAGTGGGAATCAGAGGTTGCCCTTTTAAGGGTTTATTGCCCACATAATTACCAACTTATAACTACTCTTAATTTGACTAAACACTGGATCATTAGTGATTAATCGATAAGTCAAATGTTAATTACGACGGTCTGACTTTTAAGCTAATAACTAAGTAAAACTCAATTAGGAAAGGTTAAGCATACTTACCAAGGTCTAATGCACGACCAGGGATGCTTAGAGAAGGGCCTTGAGCTCCAGAATTGATCAGGAGAGGAGTTGTGAATGAATGAACAAGAATTGCAAACAATGGGGCTTATATAGTGTTCTTGATTCACTAAGATCATGACAAGTAAGGCTATACATGTTCCCTTATCATCAACAAGTGTCCCTAGTGCCTAAGAATCATTTTAGGCAACCCCTGGTGGTGTAAAAGGGCAAGATGTGTCGTTTACATGGGTTGAACAGCCAACAGTCAATTTTCTGCATCTGGGAGTGGCTTACGGACCGTAAGGCTCCCAGCTTACGGTCCGTAAGGACCTGGTCAGCCAAACACATTCTTTCAAAAATTGACAGTTTGGCCCCTGAACTTCCAAATCTTGATTTTAAGGTGCTTTCTTGCACTTGTAACCCCCAAACTTGACTTTTAAGGACTCCAAGTCATAAACTAACTTTGTTAGGTCCCCGGCAAAATCATACGATCACCGAAAAGTCTTAAATTTCGACGTTGACGCTTTTAACCCCTCATATACGAATTCTATCATAACTTTCTCATACGATAACGAAACTTGGTGAAATTTTTATCATACATTCTAATGAGCATAATTAATCGTTACAAAGATTTAGGTTTGCTAAAAGGTCACTCAGAGGTATACTTTAAACATGTTGACACATTTAACCCCTGTAGTTTGTAATCTCTCATTTTCTTTCACAATTAGCTTTGTATGATCCATGAATCATTCGTTTAAGGGTATAAACATCATGTAGGGTTGTTGTAAAGTATATTAATCCATTGTTGACACTTTGAACCCTTATATTCTCATACTTTCCTTGTTTGTCAACTTTAGTCCTTCCAGAGTATTCTTTCACATGTTCAAAGCTTGTGACACGTGTCAACACATTATAGGACGTGAATTTTCGAGGTGTTACATCCTCACCCCCTTAAAAGAAATCTCGACCTCGAGATTTGCTAAAATTATGGAAGTACTTTTTGTCGTATAATGGACTTGACTTCTATAGTATATCTGGAACCTTTCCAAGCTCTCAAAGTGACCCCTATATTAGGTACGTGTATCCTTTTGGAGCTTCTTAACCTGTCGATCCTCAATCAATACAGGATGCTCATCACATCATAAATCTGCATATCATTATGGGATAGTGCTTCTTGACTTATTTGCGAAACACATCCTTCAGTCACTAGTGTGCAATGTATTGCGAGCTCCGCCAAGCTCCTTAAATAGGTTTTAGCTTATAAGCTACTTGATCTTGATACATTCGATTTCCTTCGAATGATTCTATATATTCAGAGCTTAACTAGCCTGATAATTTAACGATTTTGGCACACCCTTCCTGGGTGATATCTTTTGTTGAACCATATTCCTTAACAAGAGTTTAGGAGGGTTGCTACTTTCATAAATTCTTGGTTTTCTGCCGAATACTGGCAACTTACAGATGATTAGGGATTTGTATGATCTTATTCGTTGTTTCCAATGCAACTTTCAGATCCTGATAAGTGGACTTCCCAAAGTCTCGTCCATCCAACGGATGTTTTGATAATTCATCTATACAACGTCTCCAAAGGAGCCATCTTGATACTTATATAACAACTATTATAGAAAAGCTTATCTTAAGGTGAGATGGTTATTCCAACCATTGCTCAAAACTAATCTTAAGGAGTAGCTAATCCTTACAGTTAGTAGAACAAATCGACGATCCTGGGCAGCTGATGGCGATTCTTAATCGTTGCCTAATCAGGGTTGCGGTAAACAATGCATAAGCAAAATGAACCGTCTTTCATAGTTAACTATACCGAATTTTCAGGATATTGAGTTAGGCTATATGAATCTATATCTTAAAACTTACTTAATCAGGGTTTCGATTCTTCCAATGATGGTACTAGTTGCGTTAGAGATTTCGTAATAATACAGCCCTAAATGGGATGTAAACCTTAACTCGACTTGCCTTTCAGGAGGTGAACAGGGTAATTCTAGGATAAGGTAATCAAGATACAAGGAGGTTATAGAGATTTTTTCATATCTCAGGCTCCAGTTTATCCATTATTGCTTGTGTCAAATAAATGACACATTTATGTTACAAGTCCACAAATTCCTTAATCGGGAACATTTACTTGGACAATTTCCATTATGGATATCTTCTTTGAATACCATTAGTTGACTTTAGTACCATATGACCATCGGAATATCTTTGTGGTCCCATGCATTAAACCTCCATACTGATCAGGCATGGAAGCAATCTATGGAATTTATTAAGATACACCAATCCTCATATGATGCTTTTATCATACCATTTGGTATTCGGAATCGATAGAGATTAAAGAGATATCAACTATATGTGCTGACGCACTTCCTCTCGAGAGAGGATACTTAAAAAAAAATTCTATGACTGGAGGTTTCTGACAAGAACAGAAGAAATGGTTCTTATGATTTCGCAGGTAAGTTTTATCTTACGCTTAATATCTAGAGTTCTTACGGGAAAATTTCTAAAAGTTTGCTAAGCTTAGGTTCTTATGAGAGACTTAGCAACACCTGATCCTAAACGTATCTCCTAGCAATCAAATCACAATAAGGGATTTATCTGGTGTCATTATTAATGTGAACTACCCCTAATTATTCATCAGGAGGGTTAAACGCCTCCATTCTTAACCCTTTTAAACTTAGCTGTAAAATCTTAGACAACTTTAGGGCAGTCTTAGCTTTGACTGGTTATTTCTTAATCTATGCAACGTGAGTAGCTGAGGTAGATCCATAATGGATTTATAATGAACAGGCTTTGAAACCTTAATGTGCCCCTTCTTAGCCGATGCTAAATCATCAATATATATATATATAGTGCATTATGCTTAGATTATAGGTTAACTGAGTAAGAGCACTATTTCAACCAATGAACCAAGGTTTGCATCATACTGCCAATAGTTTATAGCTCTTATGGGGGAGTTGGAAAAATTCTTATTCCATCTTTTTCCATTTCGCGACGCGGATAATAGGTTTTCTTAATAAGGTCCTTAAAACTTGGACTATCCCACAATGTATAAGAGGATCCTTCCTAAGGATTTCATTAATGTCCTCACTAATTAAGGGTATTGCCATCGGGTGACTGTGATGTATACCTTACCATGTCCTTTCCAGCATAACCGCTGATATACCTAACGGTTTCTACTTCATCCATCCATTTCCTGAAATCGATGGCCCCTTTTTACTATTGAAGTCTCTTGACTTCTAAGAGACGAAGTACTTTTAAGTACATCCTAAAAGGAAAGGGGCTTCTTGCCACATATGATTTTGTTTGGGTTATTCTTCGCATTTGAAGCATGAATAAAGCTCTTTCTCATGAGCAGCGACATGTGTTTTAAAGCGAACATCATTCGGCTTCTCGAACCTTTTCATGACTTTTCTCATAGCCTTTCTAACAGCTGCGTTAATTACCGTTTTGGAGATTAACTCTATTAACATTGAGGTTCACATTGGATGCAACATTAACATTTGTCGCATCCTCAGCATTGCGACTGTTGTTTGTCTTATCTGAGTTTCCATGCTTGAATCTTTGGTATTAAATACTATATTCAACAAGTGTTTAGGCAATCCATACCCAGTGTCTCCTTGAATGGTCAAAGGCTCACCATAAGGAGTTTTGATAACTACATACTTATTATTACACCCACAATATGGGCTTGGTCACACGACGACCAATCCATTCCTATGACTATATCGAGTCCTTATATTAATGAAAGCAAGGATAGCGGAAAGAGAATGGTTCTTAATGGATATAAACATCCATCTAATGTTGCTGAAGCAGTCTCTGAGGTACTATCGACCAATTTTACTTTATACTTAACGCTTAGAATTTTAACAGGCAGATTTAATGATTTACAAAATCTATTGTCTATGAAAGACTTATCTGAACCTGAATCAAATCATATTCTAGTATGAGCGTTATTGATAAAGAAAGTACCTGTTGTGACATCGTCATCCTGAATAGCCTCTTGAGCATTCATCTGAGAGCTTCCAGCTTTGGTCTTCTTAACATCCTCAAACTTTTTAGCGTATTTAGGGTAGTTGGTCTTAATGTGCCTTTTTTCATTGCAACCATAGTAGGTTGCGTCTCCCAATCTCTTGCAATCCAAGGTCTTGTGCTCCTTGGACTTGCAGATTCCACAGGGTAGAGGCTGAGATTCATATCTGCATTTCCCGAGGTGGTATTTCCTACAGGTTTTGCATCTGGTCTTTTCACCGGTCAGCTGTTTGTCCTTCAAATCCTTCCCAGACTTAGTTGCTCCTTCCTTGGCACCTTAGGGCAATTAGTACTGATGTGGCCCTTTTCGCCGCAGCTGAAACAGTTTGCATTCTTTATGTCCCTACATTCGTGGGACTGGTGGCCAGCTCTTTTACAGATGCCACATTGATTTATCTTTTGGTTTGATCGACACTGTCCCCAGTGTCTTCTTTTGTAGGTTTTACATTCGGGTTTTGCCTCCTTTGGTTTGGACTGGTTATAGCTTGAACCGGTCTTACCCTTTTTGTAACCCCTATTTGGGGTTTTATCGCACTTTCGCTTATGATCCTTCAACACACGGTCCACAGCGTTGTTTACGGCTGTATTTATCATAGCCTGAAACTCGGTGCTTGTTAAGTTCAGTCTTGCATCATCATTCTGATCAACTGGATGATTGTGAGCTTCAGAGGAGTCAGCCATGGTGAAGCTTTGAAGGCTACAAATCATGTAGTAATAATTTGCTTAATTATATTGGATTGTCGAATTGATGATTAAATAGCCATGGTGCAAATAAACCATGTAGGCCAATAGATAGTATTAAATTTATTTGATTATGTTTTGCCTAGGTTTTTAAATAAACCATCTTTGGTGTTTAAACGGAATATAATCCTTCATATTTCTTAGACAGGGGACATAAATCACGACTGTCAATGTCGCACCGACATTTTATATAGCACTAAGGCTTGTTCCAAAGGACTCTTGACGGCACAGGAGCCTTGTCACTAGGGAAAATTTTAAAACATAATCGATGATTCCTTTGGATCGGAAAATTTCATAGTTCGTTGTCTTAACAAGAGATTATGAAATAAAACTATCTTTTCCATGTATACATATTTGCCCGAAGGTATTCATCCTAATGGATGTTTTGATGTGTTCATCATGTTCGATGTTTATTAGCCATGGTCCCTCTTGATCATTTACGCTAAATAAGGGGTTTGGAAGTTCCTAATATAAAGATGACAAGTGTGATTTTATTGCATCACCTTTGTCAGGAGTGTTAACATGTTTTCAGATGTTAACAAGGATCTGAATCTTTTTTTTTAAACATGTTTACCATCTTAGCTAGGTCTTTAATGACATTCAAGCTAGGTTATACCTTTTAAGATTCTTTTTAATGTATATACTGGCAGGAAAGGAATGATACTTATTTTATTCAGGGTTTATAATTATCCTAAATTTATTTAAAATATAACTATGGCACAAAAGGCCAAGTCACAAGGGCAGCTTTAAATTATAAACCATGATTTTGCAGAATCAGGTATTTAGGCTTTGAACGTTGTTCATTGCCTTTCTTGACAGGGAGTTGTAGGCTACGACTATCTTTTGTCTTGTATGACAATGAATACGGCTCGTAAGTATTACATCCTTAATGGATGCTTAATTCACCAAATAAGAAAGGATTTCAGAAGAATCCAGTATAAGGATGAATTATGTGATTGAATCACATCTACCAGGAATGTTAACATGTTTACAGGTATAAACAAGGTTTTGAAGCTTTAGAATAGGCTTATGTAAAATCACCAAAATTTATAACCCATGTTTTTTTAATAACCATTTTAGTTAATTTGATAAATATATAATTGTTCAGGATCCTTATCATAAATCCTAAATTATAATGGCGCAAAAGGCCTAGTCACGTAGACAAGTTTAATTTATAAGCCCAGATTTTATAGAACCGAGGCATTAAGGTTTGAATCACAGTTCATCACCTTTTCTTGACAGGGAGCTATAGGCTACTACTGTCTTTAGTCTCAGAGGATGTTAATTATAGCCCGTAGGCACTTCATCCTTAAGGGATGATTATTTCAAATAAGGGAATTTAGATTAACCCCCCTTTTGGCCTGTGTGACTTTAACGATTCACAGTTTGCCAAAAAGGTAAACATACTTACAGATGTTAACAGGGATTGGAATCTTTTGGATAGGTTTTACCGTCTTGGCCATGTCTGCAATGACATTTAGGCTAGGTTTTACCAACTTGGCTATGTCTGCATTGACATTTAGGCTAGGTTTTACCTTTAAGATTCTTTTAATATTTAACGCAGAACAATCCTAAATTGAGATGTATACAAGGATCTGAATCTAATTGTGGAACTACCGTCTTGGCCCTGTCTTAAAACGACACATGAGCTAGGTCTAGTCCCTTTTTAGATTTTGCCATCTTGTTATATTGGTAGATCTTATAATAGTAACGTTATTTTAAATCTAACCCTCCCAGTAAAATTTAAACAGGTACAGGGTTGCCCTAAATGGGACTTCTAACAGCAATGACTCGCCCATGCAGGGGCTAATCAGAAAATAACAAAGGAAACAAATAAAGGACAAAAAAACAAATCATGAATAGTCCTAAGTTCTTTGTCTAGACTCAAGAATAAAATGTTCAATTGTGTAACTGAGATTAAACACAAAAGGCTAGTGTTTAATTCACTCAGTGTTGGCTCTGATACCAACCTGTCACACCTCGATATTTCTACTTATTACCGGTGGGGAGTAACGTGATGTAGTTGATATCATCATAGTCAAACAACACAATGTAAATGCACAGCGGAAGCAATTGATGAAATATATTACAATCCGATTCAAAAGTAATATCAAATATCACAACGGAATGTAAGATGGATCCACAGGCGGATCTTAAACAAAAAGATAACATTGTTCAACAGACTTTAGGCATCTAAGCTTGCGAGACTCTTTATTGATGCTAGGAGTAGCCAGCCCATTCCGATTAGTACCTGCACTTAGCCTTTTTGAAAAATACGTCAGTTTACACTGGTAAATACAATTTAACTGACTCATTTTTAAAAGGTTAAAAATTGATTTGAATGCACGTGGCACAAACATTTTATAACTTGGGATAATTATTTGAATATAATCTTGTAAGAGAATTACATGTTCCTTATGCGTTCAGTAGCCCAGTTCGTGCCGGGTTAAAGATCAATAGACGCACCACATGATATAGTCCCGCAGGAGTTTCCCCCGAAACTGGCGGTTATACCTTAATATTTATTTATGCACCAACGGGTGTACGCCTACACCCGCATGCTTAGGTCGTGGCCATTTCGTAAAATGATGCCAAGGATATCCGGGACATGGTCATTAACCTCCCAAAGGCTTTAAGCAAATAAAACAATTTAAACGGGCCAATTAATATCAATTAACCACCATACGATTAAAGATTTAATGCCCGACCAATCGGTATTTTATATACCGTACCCCAAGCCCGTATAGGGAAAATAAGTTAAAAGTATTTACCTGAGCTAAATATAAATTCAATCCCAGCCGTATATCAATTCAGCAAGTACAGATAGCTTTTACTGGGCTCCTAATCTGGAACGAAGGTTTTTAATAACCTATTAGAATCCTAACGGGTCTTTAATTAAGCCTTGACTTAGACCGGTTAGTTTTCAAAGGAAGATACGGTTCAAACGCATGATAAAGCGAAGACCGGATTAGAATGTGGTTTTGACCCGACAAGCTTGAATGCTTGTTTAATATGGGTAACTTAAACACATTCTGGATTTTGAGACAAAATGATATGGTTTGACCCGTTCGGCTAATATATGCAAACTAGTTACATAAGCCGATCTGAATGCGAAAAGTGCGTAACGAGTAACCAAAAGAATCATATACATGTTTCCTAAGTTAATATGCCTTAAATATGTTGTGATATCAGTAGGATACCTTCCATTATGCCCAAAACGAGTTTAATCTCAATTTAAGCCCCGTAGGGGTATTTTGGTCATTTTAAAGATTATAAAAGAGGTTAAATAAAGTTCTGAGACTCGGGTCTGAAATAATCAGTAAAACAACTTAATTTAATAGGTTATATCAGTTGGTGATAAGTCTTATATGCCAAAATGGTTTTAAACCCATACTAGGTGTTTAATACGCGTAAAAAGCTGTTTTAAGCGATTTCCGGGTTATACAGGAAATCTGAGTTTTCTGATCAGGGTATAAAGTTCAAAATACTTTGTTAATTATATAAAATCAGTAGCAATTGGATTGGTGTCAAAATACTATGTAAAACTCATTTTATACACAAAAAGGGTATAATCGGTATTAACCGAATCAAAGCGATAACCCCATGTTATGATCAGTTTAAAAATAATTAAAAATCTTCAAAAATCCCAAAATATTATATTACATCAGTGGGTAAAAGGTTTGGTGTCAAAAATTGGGTTTAGATAGGCTTTACGCTAATTACGCTGTTTAATTAACAAAAAGCTTTCTAATTACGCTATTTGGCATAACTCCAAATCTAGACCTCCAACTGATATGAAATTTTAGGGACATGTTTATAAATCAATAATAAAGATTATTGTCCTTTCACATTTCTAAATTTCTCGTTTTATGGTCAAAAGGGCATTATGGTCAACATTAAGCAATTAACGGAAACGTGTAAACGAATCGGACAATCAACGATCCAACCACAGAGGGTTATACTATCATGTAACCTGGTCCTAAGGAAGCTCTAAGGCATTTCCAATTCATACTACATCGGGTCAGAACTGAAGTCAAAGCAAAAGTCAAGGTTTTGCGACTTTCGGTTCCGAACCGGGTCTAAATAGAAAATTGTCGGGTCGAACATGCTTAGACATGTTCTTACACTTTACATCAAGTTATATGAGTGATAAAATAGGTTACATGCCTTCTACATTGTTAATTATGCGTTAATTCGAAGATTAGCATTCTGTTGACTTTTTCTAGTCAACTTTGACCCGACAAATGGTCTAGTTAAAGTGGGAATCAGAGGGTGCCCTTTTAAGGGTTTATTGCCCACATAATTACCAACTTATAACTACGCTTAATTTGACTAAACACTGGATCATTAGTGATTAATCGATAAGTCAAACGTTAATTACGACGGTTTGACTTTTAAGCTAATAACTAAGTAAAACTCAATTAGGAAAGGTTAAGCATACTTACCAAGGTCTAATGCACGACCAGGGATGCTTAGAGAAGGGCCTTGAGCTCCAGAATTGATCAGGAGAGGAGTTGTGAATGAATGAACAAGAATTGCAAACAATGGGGCTTGTATAGTGTTCTTGATTCACTAAGATCATGACAAGTAAGGCTATACATGTTCCCTGATCATCAACAAGTGTCCCTAGTGCCTAAGAATCATTTTAGGCAACCCCTGGTGGTGTAAAAGGGCAAGATGTGTCGTTTACATGGGTTGAACACCCAACCGTCAATTTTCTGCATCTGGGAGTGGCTTACGGACCGTAAGGCTCCCAGCTTACGGTCCGTAAGGACCTGGTCAGCCAAACACATTCTTTCAAAAATTGACAGTTTGGCCCCTGAACTTCCAAATCTTGATTTTAAGGTGCTTTCTTGCACTTGTAACCCCCAAACTTGACTTTTAAGGACTCCAAGTCATAAACTAACTTTGTTAGGTCCCCGGTAAATCATACGATCACCGAAAAGTCTTAAATTTCGACGTTGATGCTTTTAACCCCTCATATACGAATTCTATCATAACTTTCTCATACGATAACAAAACTTGGTGAAATTTTTATCATACGTTCTAATGAGCATAATTAATCGTTACAAAGCTTTGGGTTTGCTAAAAGGTCACTCAGAGGTATACTTTAAACATGTTGACACATTTAACCCCTGTAGTTTGTAATCTCTCATTTTCTTTCACAATTAGCTTCGTATGATCCATGAATCATTCGTTTAAGGGTATTAACATCATGTAGGGTTATTGTAAAGTATATTTATCCATTGTTGACACTTTGAACCCTTATATTCTCATATTTTCCTTGTTTGTCAACTTTAGTCCTTCCAGAGTATTCTTTCACATGTTCAAAGCTTGTGACACATGTCAACACATTATAGGACGTGAATTTTTGAGGTGTTACACCAACCTCTAGGAATGGATGAATAGTGGACTAATGATTGGCAGTTCCAAAACCTTCTCAACAATCCCTATACGTTTTTCCCTCAGTTCGATCCAGAACCTCTACCAAATCCACCGATGAGTGATGAGAATATGGCTGAACTCCGCCCATTTGGTGAAGAGCTGATGGATGCTGGAAATAGGATCCGAGAGATAGGAGGACAAATATCATGGAAATATGATGAGAGGCAACATCGTTATTAAAAATACAAGTTGACGAGGGAGAAGTAGGTTGTGAATCTGTGTTTGTATAATAACAATCATAGTAATAAAAATCAGTATGTGTAAAATAAACAATAAAACGATTGTAAGATAAAAGTGTGTACGAAAGCATATTATAATATATAAACAAAAGAAAATTTAGAAATTTACAATTTGATTATATAATTGTTTATGTGATTACGTGCGATAAATTGTTATATTTGGTTGTTTCTTATTTTATACTAATAAATTATATAAATTATCAGATGGCAAACGTTGGTAATGAACCAGTAAATGAAGTAAATCAATCTGAGCAAAATCAGGAAGAGCAATTGTTAAATAGGCAAGATATCGAGGAAATCGTTGCTCAAGGAATAGCCAATGCTATTCCAGCAATTCTTGCTGCTGCCCAGAAACCTGTTGAACCTCAACCACTCATTCCTAGTAAACGAACTCAGGAAGATAACTTCAGTAATAGTATAAACGGAGGAGGCAATCATATTAATAATAACAATAATGTTCTACAAGCCCCAATTTTCAAGAAAATGAAAGCTGCAAGACCTGGTTGCACTTACAAAGAATTTATTGCCTGTAAACCAGCTGAGTTTGCAGGTAACGAAGGGGCGATTGCAGCACTGTGTTGGTTAGAGAAAACTGAGGCAGTGATTACCATAAGTAAATGTGCCGAGGAAGATCAGGTCATGTATGCGTCAAATCTTTTTAAAGAAGGGGCGCTAGAATGGTGGAACACAATATTACAAGCTAAAAGAAGGATTGTGGCCTATGCCATGAACTGGGAAGAATTTAAGAATATTGTAGAAAGAAAATTCTGTCCCGAGTATGAAAAAGATCAAATGGCAAATAAATTCCTAAACCATCGGATGATGGGTGTAGACTGTCGAGGATATACTTTGACATTCTTCGAATATGCTAGAGTGGTACCAACGCTGGCTTCGCCAGAGCCGGTACTCATTTCTCGCTATATTTGGGGATTAATTAGCGAAATCCGTAATATCATTAAAGCTGCGAGACCTCGCACTATTGACGATGCGGTAGAATTAGCTAATACCCTAACTGACAAACTGGTACGCACACGAGATGAAAACAGGAAGAAGGAACTGGCTCAGAAAATTACCCAAGGATTTCGTGTGGGTAATAGTAGTAACTTCAAGAAAAGAGGAACAGGGCAATCCCCAAATCCTCAGTTCTGCAGGAATTGTAAAAAAGAAACATTATGGAAAATGCAATATAACCTGCAACTTTTGCAAAGTTGTAGGACATCGTGAAGAAAACTGCAGAAAGAAAACCATAATCTGCTTTAACTGTGGAGAAGCGGGGCATTTTAAAACAGAATGTCCTAAATTGGCCAAACCAGCAGACAACAAAACTAAGACGGCCGATGGAGCTACTAAGAAGAATGTCGGAGCATTCCAGCTGACCACTCAAGAAGCAGAACTCATTCCAGATGTGATAGCTGGTACGTTCCTAGTTCACAACGTGTACGCAAAAGTATTATTTGACTCTGGTGCAAACCAAAGTATTATAAATACTTTATTCTGCCAAGCTCTTAAATTACCCTTAACCAACCTTAGACAGATTTTTACAGTCGAAACGGCAGATGGGAATTCAGTTAAAATAGATAAGGTTTTGCAAAATGTAGAAATAGAACTTTCAGGTTATAAATTCTCTGCAAACTTGTTCCCTATGAAATTAGCTGAATTCGATGTTGTGTTAGGAATGGATTGGTTAGTAGCCAACCATGCTCGAATCATTTGTGATAAGAACTCTATAGAAATTCAGGTACATACCGGAGAAGTAATCAGGAGTATAGGAAATAAAGCACATAAACCCATGAAGTTCATATCAGTAATGAAAGTTGCTAGTTATGAACGAAAGCAAGGAATAGTATATATGATTTCAGTAATCATTAGTACTAAGGGAAAAGAACTTAAGGAGATTCCTGTAGTCTCAGAATACCCAGATGTATTCCCAGAAGAGTTACAAGGATTACCACCAGATAGGGAAGTAGAATTTAGGATTCATCTAAGTCCCGGAACTACACCGATAGCCAAGGCACCTTATCGGTTAGCTCCTACAGAAATGTTAGAACTGAAAAAGCAGTTAGATGAATTACTAAGCAAAGGATCCATACAACCTAGCTCATCCCCTTGGGGAGCACCAGTGTTGTTCGTAAAGAAGAAGGATGGTTCGATGAGAATGTGTATTGATTATAGAGAATTGAATAAGGTTACAATTAAAAATCGATACCCATTACCTAGGATTGATGATCTTTTTTATCAACTTCAAGGAGCTAGATACTTTTCTAAGATCGAATTACTCTCCGGATATCATCAATTAAAGGTACAAGAGGAACACATACCTAAAACTGCTTTCAGGACTAGGTATGGTCATTACGAGTTTACAGTCATGCCCTTTGGGTTAACAAATGCTCCTGCAGCACTTATGGACATGATGAATAGAATCTGTAAACCGTATTTGGATAAATTTGTAATTGTCTTCATTGACGATATACTTATTTATTCCAAAAGTCAGACAGAACATTGTGAGCACTTGCATGCACTCTTAACTTTGTTAAGAAAAGAAAAGCTTTATGCCAAATACTCGAAGTGTGAATTTTGGCTAAAAGAAGTGCAATTTCTAGGTCACATGGTGAATCACGAAGGTATTCATGTAGATCCCTCTAAGATAGAGGCAATTACCAAATGGAAGGTTCCTCAATCCGCAATTGGATGGACGATATATGGAATGATTTAGAGTTATTAGAAGATGATAACATAAAGCCGTTTTTGATCCTTATAGTGAAATAGCACCTTCATTAACATGGGACAGTTGTCTGAGCACTTCATGGACGATGGACGACCAGGAAGAGTTCGCTGAAAACAATTTTCATCTAACAAGCCAATACCTTAGTTCAGAAATAGTTGACTAGTTGTGTTATTTGATTAATTGATTTGGTGATCATATTCTCAATAATCTACCTTTTCGGTATTAAATCAAGGTCAAATCTTTCTCTTAAACCTAAAATGATTGAATATGAAATAAAATTTGCTCAAGGTGTGTGTTTTGTTACAAAAAGTTTGATGTAACTTCTTATATAATAAAGGAAAATTGGTTTTTAATAAACCAACCTTTAACCAGTTGGTAAATAATAATGCTACCTACAGATTTGGTATATAATAATCCTACGTTTCAATATGTTGGTACTCAATGGACCTCCGTTAGTTTTTTTTAACTGAAGTTAGTTTTTAAGTTTTATTTATTACACAAACAGTCCCTGTAGTTATAATTTACTAGTTTTAACTATGAGTTAATAGCCAAAATGGTCCCTGAGGTTTGCACCACCACCACTACCACCACCACCACCACCAAAGCACCGCCGCCACCACCACCACCACCACCACAGCACCGCCACCACCACTACCACAACACCTGACATCGAAGGCATCAGATCCAATCCTCCAATTTCGATTTTTTAATCCACCAAAAGTTTCCCCTCAATGGTCTTTAGCCACTTTACAACTCATATTTGCACTCCTTTTTGACCCAATTTAGTGTAATTCCACTTTAACCGGAATTTTTATAAAAAAAAAATCTAAAAGTAAATCAATCCACTTAATTGGTCGTTTTATGTCGAATTAATCGGGAGTATAAGATTTCTTGGATCCATACGAACATTCTGAACCCATTAGAAAACGCGAACACATCGATTCTCGCCGGAAACCGTAACCTGCAACTATGCCGGAACAGTACAGTCGCCGGAATATGTGTTTTCTTCGATTTTCACGGTACCGGTTCGTTTTTATTGTTTCATTTAGTTCAATTTTGTTTGTATAATGTTACCCTGAGTGCCAATTTAGATATAACATAGTTTCCCCGGTTAAATTCGACGTTTTGACTTCCTGTTTGACTTGGTTTGAATGAATTGGGGAAGATGACCTTTCACATTTCTGCATTTATGTTAAAAAAAAAAAACAAATCAGACACAAAACCACTGGTGGCGGTGCTGTGGTGGTGGTGGTGGTGGTGGCGGCGGTGCTTTGGTGGTGGTGGTGGTGGTGGTAGTGGTGGTGGTGCAAACCTCAGGGACCATTTTGGCTATTAACTCATAGTTAAAACTAGTAAATTATAACTACAGGGACTGTTTGTGTAATAAATAAAACTTAAAAACTAATTTCAGTTAAAAAAAACTAACGGAGGTCCATTGAGTACCAACATATTGAAACGTAGGATTATTATATACCAAATCTGTATGTAGCATTATTATTTACCAACTGGTTAAAGGTTGGTTTATTAAATACCAATTTTCCTATAATAAAAAGATTGTGTTAATCTCAATACTTTTTTTTATATTACTTGGCTGGTCATGCACAACCCTTCTTCGGTCTCATATTGGTTTATTGTATTTACATTTCTCATTGAATTTTCAACATCTAAACAATCTGCTGTAGGGGCAGAAAGGAGGGGCCTAAGAGGGTCTATTAACTCCGGTCCACCAAAATTTGGTGATATATATATATATATATATAGCCACTAAAATGAAAACCACATCCAGTTGTAAGAACCATGAGAACCACTCTCTACCAATCATATTTTGCCAACGAAAAGGGTAGTTTGGTCATTTACCCCAAATGTCTAATCTCACCCTTTCTCTTCATTTAATTCACACACTCTCTCTCTTTATTTAATGTTCACCATCTCTCTCTTCCTTTTTAAAACCTCTGTTTTCTTCGTTTGTCTCAAAACACCACCTTCATCTTCATGAGAGAGAAGGGGAACCTCCCCCAGCCGGATCTCCCCCCTGGACCCTCCATCGCCGCCGGTCACCCATCTTCGTCGACTCCGGCCAATCGCCATTGAACCCCTCATTCAAAATCAAACCTGCAACTACAATCATCTATCTCTATTGAAACCCTCATCTCTCATCTTCAAAACACAGAATCATCTTCAAGACGGTGGTGGGGAGGTGGTTGGTGGGGAAGACGGTGGTGGGGAGGTGGTGGTCGGTAGCGGATGACGGTGGTGGGAGGTGGTTTGGTCAGAACAAACAACGCCTCACTTTCAGGATTCGGCTAGATCCGACAAATCCCGACCAGATCCTGCTCTCAATCGGTTCACATCCTGAAAAGAGTTACAAATCTAGTGTATTCGAGTCTCTGCAAACCAGTGGCTGGTTTAGTTCCAGCAGACAGTTGTGTTGCTTAGTCGACGTATGTTCCGGTTACCACCGTCATCAATCCCCCTTTATTTTGCTCCGGCGACCACCGTCATCAATCCCCCTCGTCTGTGTATATTCCTGTACTTGCAATTTTTTTTTGTTAATTTGACTATTTTTTTAAGTTTTATTAACGGTGCTCTGTTTTTACTCATATGAGTAATTTTTATTGGGGTTAAAAACGGATACAAAGGATAGTTGGGTTTTTTTGTTCGTTGATCACATCTGATTGCCTTAAGGTTTTATCTAATTTTTATCTGTGTATACTTTTGAATGTTGGGGTTTTTTACTGGGGCTTGGGACTTGACATTCAGGGTTAGTTCGACGTAGAAATTCAATACGTACATTAAGATATAGTAGAAACAGTCCATAAAAACACACAATTCACGAAGTGCAACCGCAATACAGGGTAATAACTTGATCGCTGCTACGATTCAATTAAACCGGGTCGGGGGCCATGACAGTTCGTTTCTGCGTAAAAAGGTTTTTGTAAAAAAAAAAGTTAAACCGTAAACTTTTTAACGTAAACCGTAACTTTTTAACGAAAACCGTAAACTTTTTAACGTAAAACGTAAAAACGTGAAACGTAAAAAGTTTTACGTAAAACGTAAAAATTTTAACGTAAAACTTAAATCGTAAAAAGTTTTACGTAAAACGTAAAAAGTTTAACGTAAAACTTAAAACGTAAAAAGTCTAAAAAGTTTAACGTAAAACGTAAAACGTAAAAGGTGTAAAAAACGGCGCGTTAAAAAAACGTGTAAAAACGGCGCGTTAAAAAAACGGCGCTTGAAAAAATGGCGCGTTAATAAAACGACGATTGAAAAAGCCCGGCGTTAAAACGGCGCATAAAAAAGCGACGTTTGAAAAAGCCCGGCGTGCAAAAACCGGCGCGCAAAATAAGTTATTTTGTTAAAAAATCTGAATTTAAAATTGGTTTTTAATATAAAAAAATTATGTTTAAAAGATAAAAAGTAATATAATAAAACAAAAAGGTAATAAAAAAATAATAAAGACTAAAAGACAAAAAAAGTAATTTTACTAAATTACCTTTTTAAATTAAAATATTAAAGACATAATAAGACAAAAATATTTAATATTAATATTAAATACTTTTAATCTCATAAATTAATCTTGAAGATCTAATGGTTAGGAACTGGTTCTCGCGGTTCTTACAACTGGAGGTGTTTTTTCATTTTAGCGGTCCCCTATATATATATATATATATATATGTAGGGAGAAGATCATGCGAGAACCACCTCTTATTACAAGAACCGCGAGAACCAATGTGAACACAACCAAAAATGCCTAAAAATAGCTAAAAATCACACAAAAAAATTTTATTTTTTTAATATTTTTATATAAAAATCGCTACTTTTCGAAGCAAAAAAAATTAAATTTTTTTTTGCCACTAAAAGTAGCGAATTGAGCAAAAAAAATTTTTAAAAAAAATTAGATTTTTATTTTATTTTTTTAGATTTTTTTTAGGTTTTTTGGGGGTTTAGTTTTTAGCATTTTAGCTTGGGGTGGGGGGGGTGGTTTAGGTTTTTGCGGGGTAGGGGAGGGGGGTTTAGGTTTTGGGGGGGGGGGGGTTAGGTTTTTTTTAGGTTTTTTGGGGGTTTTAGTTTTTAGCATTTAGCTTGGGGGGGGGGGGGTTAGGTTTTTTTTTTGGGGGGGGGGGGTTAGGTTTTTTTAGCTATTTTAGGTTGTGTTCACATTGGTTCTCGCGGTTCTCGCAATAAGGGTGGTTCTCGCATGAACTTTTCCCTATATATATATATAAATAACTGCAGAACTTTCAGAACTCCTAATAAACAATCATTTTATATATAAGTTTTTGTATTTAGAATCTTTTTATCATCGATTATATGTGTTTCTTTGATTACATACATGTTAAAAGTAGTTTACATATGTTTAATTGCCAAAATTATATATATGTGTAATTATAAAATTACATATAAAAAATGATAAAATTACTCTTAACATGTATGTAATGGTAAAAATACACATAATAAATTATAAAATTATCCAAAACATAAAAATATATAAATAAAAAGATTGTTTATTAGGAGTTCTGTAAATATTTATGGTTCTGAAATGATCCTGACCCTATATATATATATATAGGGTAAGGTTCATGCGAGAACCACCTTTATTGCGAGAACCGCGAGAACCAATTTGAACACAACCTAAAATAGCTAAAAATACCTAAAAAAACCCCAAAGGAACCTTAACCCCACCCCTAAAAAACCTGAAACCCCCCCTCCCCTCATAAAAAAAAAAAAAAAGAAAAAAACCTAACCTCTCCCCCAAGATAAATGCTAAAAACTAAAACCATCAAAAAACCTAACCCCCACCCCACCCCCTCCCCAAAAAAAAACCTAAAAAAAAATCTAAAAAACACACAATTTTTTTTTAAGTTAAAATCGCTACTTTTAGTAGCCAAAAAAAAATTAGGCTACTAAAAGTAGCGATTTTTTTTTATAAAAAATATTAAAAAAATTGTGTGTTTTTTAGCTATTTTTAGGTATTTTTGGTTGTGTTCACATTGGTTCTCGCGGTCCTCGCAATAAAGGGTGGTTCCTAACGGATCTTTGTCTTATATATATATAGAAACGGGATTAGGAGAAAACGGAAAAAAGTGTGAGAACGGTGAAAATGCATCCTGACCGAACACGTGGCGTGGGGCATGATCAGGGTCCGAGGGGTTTTTTTGTCTTTTTAGTATTCCTCTCCTTTCACGATTTTCGCGTTTGACATGTTTCTTTATTTTTTGCGTGCAAGATAATTTTGGCGTTTTGTAGATTTATTAATTATCTGGCATTTTATTGTTTTTTCTGAGATTTCTTCTCTTTGAGTTAATTCTTTTTGTGTCACATAGTTAATATTTTGGCGTTATGGCTTTTTCCATGTCATATTTGGCGTGTTGTATATTTTTGTTAATAATTCATTACCATATATTAATATTTTAAAAAATTACAATGACTCGAAAATCCAAATAATCTAATAGTCTTCCGTAGGTGGGATTACAACAGGGATGTACCCATCGCTTTGTTCTTCACTTGCTTCAGATTCTTCATCATCAAATTTCATTTTTGCGTATAACGCCATTAGCTCGTCTCTACTTTGCTGCAGCCTATTTTTGAATATCTCTGCGTCCTTGGATTTTGGATCATTTGAAGGTGTTAAATCACAGAGTTGTTAAACGATAGATAGCAACCCTGTCTTCAACATTTCTTCCATTGATCTTGAATATTGCACCCCGTTTTTATACGTTACTTCAAGTGTTCCTTCTTCCTCATTCAATACCCAACTGCTAAGTTTTGGTATTTGTGTATCTTCAATATCATCATCATCTTCATCATCTTCTGCTGGAAACTTTTCTCCAGTCTTTTCATTACAGTTCTAGTTCTTTCACAATCGTTGTCTTCTGAACTTTTCATTCATTCCCATTAAGGCTTTTATTGTTCTTACCTTTACTCTTCTCCTGTCAGCGAACTTTATGATGAATCTTTTTTCTTTCCTTTCAAACCTCCATGAAATAACCTTAGCCATTTTTTAAATTTTTTGATGTTTTGGAGAATATGTGGCGTTTTAGTTTTTTTGGCGTGTTTAAGCTTGGGTTCTGATGGTCTTCTTTTATATTGACTTTTTTTCCCGCGTATGTCAGGTAATTATGGCGTTTTGAAATGATAAATAAATTTAATATAATAAATGTTAGTAATTATGTTTTCCGTCGTTTCATTTTACTGTTTTTTACAGTTTACCATGTTTTGTGTTTGAGACTCAACTGTTTTAATGGTGTAACACGTCAAATCTTTTTTACGGCTGTAATTATGGCGTTTTGTTTTCCAATGGCGGTTAGATAACTATTGGACTTCTTTTTGTTTTATATTCTTTGCACATTGTTTCACTTTTTTTTTATAATGTTAATTGTTCAAATTAATTTTATTATAGTTTGGTAGTTTTTTGGGGGCTTTTTTATGGCATTATGGCGTTTTACACGTATTTGCTAATTTTGGCGTTTTATTATATTTTTCATTATAGCATTAATATTATTTTTGTTGTTTATTAACTGACATTACAGAACAAACAATAGGCAAAGAAAATAAAAAAAAGTAAAAAAAAACAAAGCAGAAGCAATTTATGATTTTAAATCTTCAATGTCATCAGTCTCTTTTTTCTTTTGAAACTACAAGAAATGTGATAAATAAATGGCTTTTTAGGTTTGGCGTTGTTTATTTACTTTGTTCATGTGTTGAAGTGTCTTTGTTGATGTTGGAGACATAGAGCGACCCCCTGTGGGTGGATGCTATCTGCCACGGGTATAGGTCTCTTCTTATCATCCAAACCTTCTTCAGGAACAAAGATGACAGTATGACATATGGGTGTCATCAGTCCCTCTCTTTTCAATTTTGTCCATCTCATGCAGCAAAATCTTTCTACATTCGCATAACAAATCATTAATTGAAGCTTTATGCAGAACTTTACTGACGATCAAAAGAAAAGATGTTTGTTGTCGTTGTATTTTTTGGCGTTTTGCATTGAATTGTAATTTTTTTAGCACCCACTGTGTGTTTTTTTTTGTGTGATAAACGGTAGGTGGTGAGTGTTTCTATTTATAGAATTTTTTTTGCGCGTATGTTAGGCGGGATGTTATTTTTTATAACAAAAAATGTAATTAACATTTACCCGGATGTAAACTTTGGCGTTATATATAATGGCGTTTTTGTAGCCAGAGAGCTTAAATTAAAACACAGAAAAAAGTACACAGTGATAAAATTGGCGTTTTGTATTTATTTGGCATTTTATTTTCAATGGCGTTTTATGTGAGGAATTGTTTTTTTACCTTTTTACCCTTAATGACGTGTAACACTCTTTCAATTAAATCAAGGTTTAACGTATAGTTTACGAAAAGAATCATGTAATTAAGATTACATATACATCGGAAATACGGGCTTATTAAAATCTTTTACAATTTAAAAGTTTACAACATAATGTAATTAAGTTCGCCATTTAAAACTAACAACGAAACGTCGTGCGGAAGCTTTTTTCTTGATCGTGTTCGGTTCTTCATTGAGCTTGATCGTCCTCCGGTAATAGAAATTTACCTACAACTCATAAAACATGAGTTAGATTAGTCATACGTAACTTAAAACGTATTTAAATGGGTTCGCAATGCATATAATATTAAAATAAACATTTTTCGAATTTTTAGAACCCGTCGCGTCGCGCGACGGATTCTTGCTTTTGCCGTCGCGTGGCGCGACGCCGTGTTTTGTCCAGAATTTTTGTTGCTGAACTGCAGATTCCCAACTCAATTTCTCAAACTTATAATTCACAAAAATGGGCATATCTTTCGCACTACGTGTCCGTTTTACACGATTCTTTTTCCTACGTGTCCGTAATTATAATACGGACCCGTTTACCATCATTGTTCGTATTAAAACCGGATTATAGGCAACTAGTCTATAAACCCCTTATTCCTATTATTCGACCCATTTTAAATTACATTGCAAGAATGTTATTAAGAGTTGTTTCTAACATTTCCTACCCATCCCGGGCTTATCAAGCAACAGCATTTTCACTCCCATTACGGGGTTCACGTATGCACTTACATTCACTGATTTATGTGTATCTTTCAATTCACTTTATCCACATTTAACTTCCTAATTTATTTTTAACCCATTTAGTGGACTTTTAAGCATTAAGCATCCAACTCGCTATTTTTCCTTCGCATCTTGCATTTCCATACTAGTTAACTAATTATTTTTCCACCACAACTATTTTTTTGTGGTGGATTTAACGTAAGGAACCCAAAATCCCAATTTTTACCCTTCGACTAGTCATTTTATGCAAAAGAACCATTTTTAGGCATTCGACCCACAAATGTTTTGGCCTACACTTTTATATGTATCTAAGGGTTTCATAATCAATAAACAACTTTCTAAACAACCTCTAATGGTCGTTTGCCCGGTTCGCCCGTTAAGGGCTTTTTGGTCAATTCTAATCTCTTATTTTACGACGGAAGATTCTCACCAATTATTGACCGAAATAACACTTTTAACTACAACATAATTATGTATACCTGGCTCGGATCAATACATTGACCCGTTTTAATACCTTGTCTCGAAAATTTGCTAATTCATAGCAACGCTAATTCATAAGCCGCTTCATCCTGTAAGCATAAGACTCGACAAGTGCTTATTAGTTGATATTTGTCAAATGGTATCCTCATTACCATTTGACCCGTTTTACTTTTTTTATTCATTTAGGGGTTACTTATAGTATCCGTTCAAAAATCCATTTTTACAATTAGCTTTTCATGGCTAATATACCGTTTTATCTCTTTTACCATTAAACATGGTTTTTATCATTTATATTAGTTCTGACCCGTAATATTTCGCATCGGGAACCATATCTTGAATATTATCCTTATTGTATTTGCAACTTATAGAATAAACATTTATTCTACTAAAGGGTGTAAGTTTCACTTACCTTGCATCCATGCCACACTTTTCTTTCCATACTCGCTCCGTTTGACCCGCTTCATCCACAAGCTTCCACCTAGCTTGTTAAGCGTCAAACTATTATCCAATGTTCACAAGGTGGTTAGATTAACCATAATTTAATATGATCTTCCACCTTACACATTTCTATGCATTCATCCGAACACTTAATATAATCACGTTTTACACACAATCAAATAGACCGCGATCTCATTTAGGCATTTCATATCACTGAAAACGGGCTGTTTTTGGTGACTTGTTTAACCTGTTTACAAGTCTTCATAAATTATGATTTTTTATGTGGCGTAACTCTCGGAGGGTTAGGCCTTGTGTTAAAATTTCAAGATCTAACTCTTTACCAAAAATTCGTAAAACATCATTAACTAAGCTGCAATAAGATTCGTCACTTCTGACTGCAGCTTACGGAAAAATTCATTTAAAATTCCTCGTTTATCCGATTGACGAAATTCCAATTGGCGATTTTTCTAATCACTTAAAAATTTCTACAGTCCAAATTTGAGGTCATAACTAAATTCCTAAATTGAGTTATGACATTCGTAATGGGCTGTAAATTTTGCCAGAAAACGTAGCTTTAACCTTCAGTACGGAAAAATTCATAAAACACTCAATTTTTGTCGAAAAAATGCGATTCTAGTGGGGTTTTAAAGATATTAGCTGGAATTACATTTTAGACTCAAGAAACACATGTTTTTGTCAAGTTTTGTCTATGTTACAGCCAATACAAGTCGGCTGTAAATTTTGATCAGGAGTTGTTTGAATTCAGCTTTCAATTAAAGCATGTTCTTGTCATCATAACACTATTTTCTTTGCAATCAAAACCCTAAAAACATCTCATACATGAATTTAGCATCAACAAAATCTGAATTTACTTGAACTAAGCATGATTTCAATATATACTTGTCCAGAGTTTACTCCTAGACATAATATTGTTCCTATTCCATCAATACAACATCCATGCAACACAAATTTCGAATCTCACATGATTATCAAAATCTCAAGATGTAACTAGAAGATGAAATTTGACATACCTTGTGATCCCTTCGCTGAGGTGATCACTAATCTAATCTTTGATTTCGATTTGGAGTAGATTTGGCTTCTCAATTTGATCAATTTTGCAAGTTAGGGTTAAGTTGGAGGAACCCTTGTTCGCCCCTGTGTTTTCTACGACCAGAACACACACTTTTATGTGTGTTTTGGTGTTTTGTGTTTAATAAATTAACCCTTTTCTCTTTTACCCCTTTTAGTCCCTCATGTTTGGTTAGTTATTAATTAGGTCACAACCTAATTATTTTTAACAACATTCTCACTTATTAACTAGGTTTGGCATTCCTAGTTATCTTAGTGGGTTCGGGAAAGTTTATGACTAGGTCTGCTTTAAGTCCCGTTAACTCGGACCTTTTGTCCATTTTATTTCTTGAAAGTTCTTATTCGCTTTTTAATTAATGTTATGATTATTTATTTAAATCCTAATATTTACCGGGTTACTTTTACCACTAACGGTATTTTACCCGTTCTTTTAGTATTAACAAGGTTTGATTACCAAACCCGTTTTCGAGGTGTTACAAGTCTACCCCCCTTGAAGTGGTTTCGTCCCCGAAACCTTTCTCACGTACTTTACTAGTTTAGATCATCCGAACCTTAGCTTCGGTGATCACTTGAGCATTGCTCGCACATAATAATCCCACCAAAAAGTATGGTAATGTGTTTTTGTTTTGTTTTTTTTAAGGCGTATGCGCCTCTCACGTGTAAGGCCATTATTTTCAGCTTGTGTTTCTTATTCTGGTTACTTATTTGACCTAGTTGTCATCTGATTACTCGGTTGTATTTATTATTCAACATGTTTATGTCTAGCTAATTTTATATTGACAAGCACTTTACATAGGTCGTAACACTATTTTGACTTTGCATGGTTTTTACCGGCTAGACTGATTTGTCGCCGTCACTTTATACCCCGTCACTCGGGTATATCATATTGCCATCCCAGCCTTTTTGCATGTTTCTGGTTTCATATCTCATAATTCACGTTACAACGTGGTTACGTTCTATGTCACTTTCAGTGATCGTAATCACATCACATCTTGTTTAAGTTTATGTCGACTTTTCATCGTCGAAAATCTTTCTTTCGAACGTATTGTTTTACTCCTATCGGTTAAAACCTATATCCTTTTACATTAACCATTTCCGAGTTCGTGCCATAATATTCATATTTTTTAAAACGTTGTTTCTTACTGAAACTGAATTTTAGTTTAACGTTTTTCTATTTAGCTTATGTCAATTGCTCACATAAAAGAAATTGACAACCAATAATTTATTCCCTTCCGTTGTCATTTCGGTAATGTCCTCGCCCTTTTTGTGAAATAACACAAATTAGAATTCGTGAATTCTTTTGTCATTTCAGCTTGTTTAGATGTTTTAGTGAATCTTTCACTTTTGTCCACTAAACTTTTCATGATCTCTTTGCTTTTAACCCATTTAATTAACTTAGCGAAACCCATCGCTTTTATACTAACCTTATCTCCCGTTATTATTTTATGCAGGATATTACAACCAGTTTCCTCGTTTTATTCTATTGACCCGTTTGACTTATTCATGTGAAATTGTATCATTTATGGATGTCAACTTCATTCTTTGTTTTGACCCGTTCAACTTTAAAATAGTTGAACATAATTTATCAAAATTTATATTTACATCATCTTGTTGTCTTTTAGTCATGACTCAAAACCCGAGTCTTTTAATTTTCCATCCGAGTTCCCGTTTCTCAGTCTACGCATGTGTTTAATCCTTACCCATCAACCGGGTGTTTTATCGAAGTCGTCGTTATTGCAACCCTTTCGGTATACATTAAGACTTCGCTTCATTTTTATATTTCGACTTTGTCCTCAAGTTTGACGGTTTTTTTTAAAACGGCCCGTTAAGAGATATATTTGCATTCTCCGGGTTCGAGTGTAAGCACACCCCCTCCTAATGCATATCTTAATCATTTTACATATTTGGATTCTCCGGGTTCGAGTGTAAGTGCACTCCCTCCCAATGCATATCTTAATCATTTTACATGTTTGGATTCTTCGGGTTCGAGTGTAAGTACACCCCCCCCCCCCATTGCATATCTTAATCATTTTACATTAATCTTTGTCCCTTCACTCGGGCTCATTATCCTAATGTAATACGCTTCCGTCGCTCGGCTGTGCGTTTACATTATTATCAAATATTTTGCTCATTTGATTTATTTGGGTACTTTTTAATTTGTCCCACTCACCCCGTCCTTACTACATCGGATGTAAGTATGTCTGTCATAAAAAGTTCATGGTACCACGTGCTCACCACTTACTTGGCCAGAGTAAGCGATCAACACCTGGTATACATGACCTTTTTATAATTTTTACATTACACCCCATTTAAGTAATGCCTCTATGTGTTTCTCTTGGAAACAATATCCCGGATAGGTTTTCTATTCGGGTTTTTCCAAGTTTTCGATCTACATATGCAACTTTCTATCTCTACGTATTTGTTGCATATTACTATATGTGCAATTAAATTTAAACTGTGCACCTGGTAATGCTTGCCCTGACAGGCTTCTCTTGCCATTAGCCATGTTCGTGATCGCTACACGATTTAGGTCCTTGGTGAGCATGTTCTACTTGTCGTACTTTGGACCGTTCCTCCGTCAAGTCCGCAATTTGTTAGACTCCCGCTATCTTCAAATGCGAGTATCCTTCAACTAAGCATTTACAAAAGTTAGTAATTTCAACATTAATAAATGCACGTATTGTAATACAAGGCTTTTTACTGCGCGTGATTTCGTTAACTATACTAATCATTTTCGTTGGTGTAACGTGTATTACACGATACCCTATGTGTTGTTCACAACACTTTAATCATACTAGACCATTAACATACTTGTACTTACCGGAACTGCGATCGAGCCTCAAACCGAACACTTTACCCTTCAACCTTGAGCTCTGATTACCAACTTGTAACACTCTTTCAATTAAATCAAGGTTTAACGTATAGTTTACGAAAAGAATCATGTAATTAAGATTACATATACATCGGAAATACGGGCTTATTAAAATCTTTTACAATTTAAAAGTTTACAACATAATGTAATTAAGTTCGCCATTTAAAATTAACAACGAAACGTCGTGCGGAAGCTTGTTTCTTGATCGTGTTCAGTTCTTCATTGAGCTTGATCGTCCTCCGGTAATAGAAATTTACCTACAACTCATAAAACATGAGTTAGATTAGTCATACGTAACTTAAAACGTATTTAAACGGGTTCGCAATGCATATAATATTAAAATAAACATTTTTCAAATTTTTAGAACCCGTCGCGTTGCGCGACGGCTTCTTGCTTTTGCCGTCGCGTGGCGCGACGCCCTGTTTTGTCCAGAATTTTTGTTGCTGAACTGCAGATTCCCAGCTCAATTTCTCAAACTTATAATTCACAAAAATGGGCATATCTTTCGCACTACGTGTCCGTTTTACACGATTCTTTTTCCTACGTGTCCGTAATTATAATACGGACCCGTTTACCATCATTGTTCGTATTAAAACCGGATTATAGGCAACTAGTCTATAAACCCCTTATTCCTATTATTCGACCCATTTTAAATTACATTGCAAGAATGTTATTAAGAGTTGTTTCTAACATTTCCTACCCATCCCGGGCTTATCAAGCAACAGCGTTTTCACTCCCATTACGGGGTTCGCGTATGCACTTACATTCACTGATTTATGTGTATCTTTCAATTCACTTTATCCACAAATAACTTCCTAATTTATTTTTGACCCATTTAGTGGACTTTTAAGCATTAAGCATCCAACTCGCTATTTTTCCTTCGCATCTTGCACTTCCATACTAGTTAACTAATATTTTTCCACCACAACTATTTTTTTGTGGTGGATTTAACGTAAGGAACCCAAAATCCCAATTTTTACCCTTCGACTAGTCATTTTACGCAAAAGAACCATTTTTAGGCATTCGACCCACAAATGTTTTTGCCTACACTTTTATATGTATCTAAGGGTTTCATAATCAATAAACAAGTTTCTAAACAACCTCTAATGGTCGTTTGCCCGGTTCGCCCGTTAAGGGCTTTTTGGTCAATTCTAGTCTCTTATTTTACGACGGATGATTCTCACCAATTATTGACCGAAATAACAATTTTAACTACAACATAATTATGTATACCTGGCTCGGATCAATACATTGACCCGTTTTAATACCTTGTCTTGAAAATTTGCTAATTCATAGCAACGCTAATTCATAAGCCGCTTCATCCTGTAAGCATAAGACTCCACAAGTGCTTATTAGTTGATATTTGTCAAATGGTATCCTCATTACCATATGACACGTTTTACTTTTTTTATTCATTTAGGGTTACTTATAGTATCCGTTCAAAAATCCATTTTTACAATTAGCTTTTCATGGCTAATATACCGTTTTATCTCTTTTACCATTAAACATGGTTTTTATCATTTATATTAGTTCTGACCCGTAACATTTCGCACCGGGAACCATATCTTGAATATTATCCTTATTGTATTTGCAACTTATAGAATAAACATTTATTATACTAAAGGGTGTAAGTTTCACTTACCTTGCATCCATGCCACGCTTTTCTTTCCATACTCGCTCCGTTTGACCTGCTTCATCCACAAGCTTCCACCTAGCTTGTTAAGCGTCAAACTATTATCCAATGTTCACAAGGTGGTTAGATTAGCCATAATTTAATATGATATTCCACCTTACAAATTTCTATGCATTCATCCGAACACTTAATATAATCACGTTTTACACACAATCAAATATACCGCGATTTCATTTAGGCATTTCATATCACTGAAAACGGGTTGTTTTTGGGGACTTGTTTAACCTATTTACAAGTCTTCAAAAATTATGATTTTTTTTATGTGGCGTACCTCTCGGAGGGTTAGGCCTTGTGTTAAAATTTCAAGATCTAACTCTTTACCAAAAATTCGTAAAAATTCATTAACTAAGCTGCAATCAGATTCGTCACTTCTGACTGCAGCTTACGGAAAAATTCATTTAAAATTCCTCGTTTATCCGATTGACGAAATTCCAATTGGTGATTTTTCTAATCACTTAAAAATTTCTACAGTACAAATTTGAGGTCATAACTAAATTCCTAAATTGAGTTATGACATTCGTAATGGGCTGCAAATTTTGCCAGAAAACACAGCTTTAACCTTCGATACGGAAAATTTCATAAAACACTCAATTTTCATCGAAAAAATGCAATTCCAGTGGGGTTTTAAAGATATTTCCTGGAGTTACATTTTAGACTCAAGAAACACATGTTTTTGTCAAGTTTTGTCTATGTTACAGCCAATACAAGTCGGCTGTAAATTCTGATCAGGAGTTGTTTGAATTCAGCTTTCAATTAAAGCATGTTCTTGACATCATAACACTATTTTCTTTGCAATCAAAACCCTAAAAACATCTCATTCATGAATTTAGCATCAAAAAAATCTGAATTTACTTGAACTAAGCATGATTTCAATATATACTTGTCTCGGGTTTACTCCTAGACATAATATTGTTCCTATTCCATCAATACAACATCCATGCAACACAAATTTCGAATCTCACATGTTTATCAAAATCTCAAGATGTAACTAGAAGGTGAAATTTGACATACCTTGTGATCCCTTCGTTGAGGTGATCACTAATCTGATCTTAGATTTCGATTTGGAGTAGATTTGGCTTCTCAATTTGATCAATTTTGCAAGTTAGGGTTAAGTTGGAGGAACCCTTGTTTGCCCCTGTGTTTTCTACGACCAGAACACACACTTTTGTGTGTGTTCTGTGTTTAATAAATTAACCATTTTCTCTTTTACCCCTTTTAGTCCCTCATGTTTGGTTAGTTATTATTAGGTCACAACCTAATTATTTTTAACAACATTCTCACTTATTAACTAGGTTTGGCATTCCTAGTTATCTTAGTGGGTTCGGGAAAGTTTATGACTAGGTCTGCTTTAAGTCCCGTTAACTCGGACCTTTTGTCCATTTTATTTCTTGAAAGTTCTTATTCGCTTTTTAATTAATATTATGATTATTTATTTAAATCCTAATATTTACCGGGTTACTTTTACCACTAACGGTATTTTACCCGTTCTTTTAGTATTAACAAGGTTTGATTACCAAACCCGTTTTCGGGGTGTTACATGACGCGCGTCCACGTAATAAAATTGGCGTTATTTACTAAAATGCCACCGCGCCAATCTAGTCCATAGATTGTTTTGATCGGACGATCCATAAGCGTTCTCTCCGTTCTCACACTTTTGAGCGTTTTCTCTAAATCCTGACCCTATATATATATATGGGACCGCTAAAGTGAAAACCACCTCCAGTTGTAAGAACCGCGGGAACCACTTTCTGGCCATTAGATTTTCAAATGGATGGATGAGATTAAAAGTAGTTAAAAGTAATATTAAATTCTTTTTGTCTTATTATATCTTTAATATTTTAATCTAAAAGGGTATTTAAATAATTTTTTGCTTTTTGTCTTATTAATTTTATTGTTTTTTATTACATTTTTGTCCTATTGCATTAATTGTTTTTTTCTAAATTAGACTCTTTGATAAAAAAAATTTCGCGCGTTTTTTTACGACCCGTTTTTTACGCGCGTTTTTTTACGACCCGTTTTACGCTCCGTTTTTTCACGCCGTTTTTGCGACCAGGTTTTTAAGTGCCGTTTTTTATGCCCGGTTTTACGCACCGTTTTTTGCCGCACCGTTTTTTACAAGCCGTTTTTACGCCCCATTTTTTACGTCCCGTTTTTACGCGCCGTTTTAGCGTCCCGTTTTTATGTCCCGCTTTTACGCGCCGTTTTTACGCCCCGTTTTTTTCACGCCGTTTTTGCGACCGGGTTTTTACGTGCGTTTTTTATTCCCGGTTTTACGCACCGTTTTTTAGCGTCCCGTTTTTACAATTGACATAAAAAAGTTTTACGTTTTACATAGAAGTTTATGTTTTACATTTTACGTTGTACGTTTTACAGGTTACATAAATTTTTTTTTTACGTTTTACGTTAAAAAGTTTTTACGGAAAAAAGTTTTACGTTTTGTGTTAAAAAGTTTTTACATAAAAGTTTTCGTTTTACGTTAAAAAGTTTACATTTTACGTTTTACGTTAAAAAGTTTACGCTTTACGTTTTATGTTAAAAAGTTTACGTTTTACGTTAAAAAGTTTACGTTTTACGTTAAAAAGTTTACGTTTTACGTTTTATGTTTTATGTTTTATGTTAAAAAGTTTAAGTTTTACGTCTTAAGTTTACGTTTACGTTAAAAAGTTTTTACATAAAAGTTTATGTTTTACGTAAAATTTTTATAGTTTTACGTTTTATGTTAAAATTTTTACGTTTTATGTTTTAAGTTTACGTTTTACGTTTAAAAAGTTTACGTTTCAAAATACAACAATAAACCAATCACAATTATCAATTATCAAACAACCCCAAACCCACATAATCGTCGTCATCGAACCGAGTTGATCGGGTCAGGTTTTGCCCCGACATCGAACCGAGTTGACCGGGTTTGACTAGTTGACCCAAATTATCACGAACCACAATCTAACCCGTCGAACCACACCCCGAACCGCGACTGACCAGCTTTGACCGAGACCCGAAACCGAGCCGAAAACCCGACAAAATCTGAAGTGAACCCGAACCTAACCCGAACCAAAACTCAAACCACATCAGAATCTGAGCACGAAATCTAAGCCAAACTTGAACCAAACACATTCACCTCTACTGCAGTCGTCGCCGGTGCAGCTCCGGCGCCGGCCGACTGGCGTCGTCACCATCAACATCGCCATCTTCAACATTAACACCATCCATCTTCACTGACCCTTACTGATCAACACGTAATCGAACTGAACACCTTCTGAAACATCACGTGACAATCCCGAAGAAGGAAAGAAAAATAAATGGATCTGAGAAAGAAAGAGGATAAAAACTTAGGCTTACCGGGAAGGAAAACGTCGCCGGGCTCCACTGCCGTCAAAACCCACCACCACAGTCGCCGGTGTGGGTGTGGTGTTTGGGGGGTTGTCGGTGGGTCGCCGGTGTAGGTGTGGTGTTTGGGGGGTCGTCGGTGTGGGTCTTGTCGCCGAGGTGGGTGGCCGGAGAAACAAGGGGCGCCGATGAAGATGATGATCTCTTTATCTCTTTCATCAGAGATGAAGGGGAGATGCTCTGAATAGTTTCAAAATATGAAATGAATGAAGAGAGAGAAGTGGAATTGACTATATTAAAGAGAAGAGAGGGGAGAGGAGAGAGGAGAGAGTAATGATTAAAAGTTTTCAACCATTAATGAAGAGAGAGATAGTGACTAGACAATTACAGTAAATGACCAAAACACCCTTTTTGTTGGCTTATTCTGATTGGTTGATAGTGGTTCTCACGTTACTTACAACTGGGGGTGGTTCCTATTTTAGTGGCTCCCTATATATACAGAACTTTCAGAACTCCTAATAAACAATCATTTTATATATAACATTTTGTATTTAGGATCTTTTTATCATCTATTATATGTATTTCTTTGATTACATACATGTTAAAAGTAGTTTACATATGTTTAATTGCCAAAATTATATATATGTGTCATAACTAATTACATATATGTAAAAAACTAGTTTACCTATGTGTAATTATAAAATTACATATAAAAAATGATAAAATTACTCTTAACATGTATGTAATCGTAAAAACACACATAATAAATGATAAAATTATCCTAAACATAAAAACATATAAATAAAAAGATTGTTTATTAGGAGTTCTGCGAGTTCTATAAATATTTATGGTTCTGAAATGATCTTGGCCCTATATATATATATATGATTAGGTTCAAGAGTGAACACTAGTGTAGTTTGCGAACTGAGCGAACTAATCCTGACCATACATGTGTGTAGATCAATGGCCAGGATTTGATGATGAAATACACTAGTGTATTTTACGATTTGATGATGAAATACTAGCTATCCACGTGTGTAAATCAATGGCCAAGATTTGTTCACTCAGTTCGCAAATACACTAGCGTTCACTCTGGAACCCCACCATATATATATATATAGAGAGGTTTGTTTGAGAAGAAAATTTAATTGAGAAGAAAAAGAAAAAAAGATACAATTGTAAAAAAGTAAGTAGTTTTTCTTTCATCTCATCTATTACTATCTTTAAGTAATTATTTACTCATTAAGAGTATCATTCTCTATATTAATTTTTTTGCCTTTCGAAATTTATCCTACACATATTTAAATTTATCCTACACAACTCGTAATTTATCATACACACCTAGTAATTTGTCCTATACTCTAAATTATGACTATTATTTTTTTGAAAAATATATATTTTGAAAATATGTTACAAATTTAATGTAGTTAGCTATTAAAGAGGAAGACTAGAAATTAATGATCTATGTAAGTTTACAAATATACCATTACAATAAACTAAATGCAAATATTAAATGAAGTAAAATGAAGCATTCTTATTGGTTGAAACTTCTTCTTTTTTCTTCTTACAAAAATTTCTTCTCATTTGAACTATCCACTATATATATAGAGCTCAGTTCAAATGAGAACCACCACGAGTTGTGAAAACCGTGAGAACTCCTTCTTCCCACGCGAGTTGGGCCAAAAAAAATTTACACAAACATAGATGAAAATATTATAAACAAATATGTAAAAAAAAGTAAAAAAAATGTCGAGTCGATAGTTTTGACTGATGGAAGTTTTTTTTACACGCTGGTATAAATTTTGTACGAAGATAAATATTTTTTTACGCCTCATGTAAATGTGTGTATGGGGCATTTTTAATTTTTTTTTTTTTTTTTTTTTGCTGAAACAAGTGATTTTTTATGACTTTTTAGAAAAAAAAATCGGAAAAACCTTTTGGATGGCCTAGTTCTCACGGTTCTCACAACTCAAGATGGTTCTCATTTTAATCCATCCATATATATATGTATATGATTAGGTTCAAGTGTGAATATATAGTAATGTATTTGCGAATTAAGCGAACTAATCCTTGCCATACACGTGTGTAAATCAATGGCCAAGATTTGATGATGAAATACATTAGTGTATTTTACGATTTAATGATGAAATCCTAGCCACACACGTGTGTAAATCAATGTCCAGGATTTGTTCACTCAGTTCGCAAATACATTTGTGTTCACTCTAGAACCTCACCCAATATATATATAGGGGAGGGTTATCTTGGGAACGCTAAATATTGCGAGAACCGTGAGAACGAATAAATAAACCAATCAAAACCAATTTTTTTAATACAAACCTCATCGTAATTAAGATACAACATCAAATTTGGGAACGCTAAATATTGCGAGAACCGTGAGAACGAATGAATAAACCAATCAAAACCAATTTTTTTAATACAAACCTCATCGTAATTAAGATACAACATCAAAAAAAGAATTTACAATATCAAATAATTCATTTCTTTTTTCAAAATCACTCTTTTTAGATTTTTTACACATGTGTAAATATAACATATTTACACATGTGTAAATGCCAAACTTACACATGTGTAAATTTTCTTTATTTACGAATTCACGTAAATTTAAACGTGTAAATTAAATTTCTAACATTGTATTCGAATAATAATGATAAGTGTAGAAATTTTTTTTGAATTTGAATTGTTTTTAACCAAGTTCTCGCGGTTTTTTCATTCATTCTCACGGTTCTCAGAATATTTAGCGTTCTCATTTAAACCCTCCCCTATATATATAGGGAGGAGTTCATGCAAGAACCACCCTTATTGGAGAACCGCGAGAACCAATGTGAACACAGCCTAAAATAGCTAAAAAAACCTAACCCCCCCCCCCCCAAAAAAAAAACCTAAACCCCCCCCCCCCCCCAAAAAAAAAAACCTAAACCCCCCACCCCCCCCCCCCCAAAACAAACCTAACCCCCCCCCCACCCCCAAGCTAAATGCTAAAAACTAAAACCCCCCAAAAAAAACTAAAAAAAACCTAACCCCCCCCCCCCCCCCCCAAGCTAAATGCTTAAAACTAAAACCCCCAAAAAAAACCTAACCCCCCCCCAAACCTAACCCCCCCCCCCCCAAACCTAAACCCCCCTCCCCCACCCCCCAAAAACATAAAACCCCCCCACCCCCCCCCCCCCCCCCAAGCTAAAATGCTAAAAACTAAACCCCCAAAAAACCTAAAAAAATCTAATTTTTTTTTTAATATTTTTATGCTCAAATCGCTACTTTTAGTGGCAAAAAAAATATTTTTTTTTTGCTTCGAAAAATAGCGATTTTTATATAAAAATATAAAAAAAAATTGTGTGATTTTTAGCTATTTTTAGGCATTTTTGGTTGTGTTCACATTGATTCTCGCGGTTCTCGCAATAAGAGGTGGTTCTCGCATGATCTTCTCCCTATATATATATATAGGGGACCGCTAAAATGAAAACCACCTCTAGTTGTAAGAACCGTGAGAACTACACCGTACGGGGCGAGGTGGACCAATTTTTTTTTCATAAACGTAGATGCGTGTATTATAAACACATTTGTAAAAAAAAATTCAAAAAAAATGTCGTGTGTGTAGTTTTGAGCACCACAAGTTTGCCTTTACCGGTACCTTAAATTTTGTTTAAAATTTACAGTACCCGTAAACACAAACTTGTGGTGCTCAAAACTACACACACGACATTTTTTTTTTTTGAATTTTTGTTACAAATGTGTTTATAATACACGCATCTACGTTTATGAAAAAAAAAATTTGGTCCACCTCGCCCCAGATCAAAAAGTTCTCACGGTTCTTACAACTAGAGGTGATTTGCATTTTAGAGGTCTATATATATATATATATATAGGGGAATGTTCAAATGAAAACCCCCTTTAACGCGAAAACTTGAAAACTAACTAAAAAAGCCTAAAAAGATACCAATTTCTTTTTACAATTTTTTTTTATTAAAAATCGCTATTTGTTATATAATATAAAACTTCAAAAAAAAATTGTAATGCACATGTGTAGTAATATACATGTGTAGTACACATACACATGTGTGCTATTACACATATGCACTACAAATATTTATTTTTTTTAAATTTTTTGTTATATACAAAAAATAGCGAAAATTGGTAAAAAAAAAAAACAATTGGTATGTTTTTTAGGCTTTTGTAGTTAGTTTTCGGGTTTTCGCGTTAACTAGTGGTTTTACATTGAACCTTCCCCTATATACATACATACATACATACATACATACATACATACATATTGAAGGGTTCATTGGGTAACAATAGAAAAGTGGTTAACTAGAGAACACTTTTAAAAATTCAGCTTTACATGTTAAAAATGAATTTCTTTTAATTTTTTTCGGCACTTTTTCTTATAAATATATATAGAAACATTTTTAATAAAAAAATCAAAAACTAAAAATATAAAAAAGTGTTTAAAACAGTTAAAAGAAGGCTAAAATATTTTCTTTTACAAAATAATTTTTTTATTGGAATAGTTCCTACCCATTTTTATAAGAAAAGCGCTTAATTTTTTTTTTTAAAACAAATGATTTTTAACATGTTAAGTTAATTTTATAAGATATTTTTATTTTAACTGTTTTTAAACATTTTTTTATATTTTTAGTTTTTGATTTTTTTATTCAAAATGCTTCTACATTTATTTATAAGAAAAAAGCGTTGATTTTTTTTTAAATTGATTTTTAACATGTTAAGTTGAATTATTAAGAGTGTTCCCCGGTTCCACACTTTTTTAGTGTTTCTCAATGAATCTCAAACTATATTTTTTCTAAAGCACATTCAATTCGTATTTCATCTGGTTCGTCACATTGTGTTTTATCACTAAAACACACTGCTATGAAACACATCTAGTATCCAACTTCAAGTGTAGTAAAACACAACACTATGATAAAACACAATGTGAAGAAACTAGAAACTGATAAAACATAACGTCAAAACAGTGTATTTCATCTGGTTCGTCACATTGTGTTTTATCTGGTAAAACATATCAATATCTCTCAGTGAACTGCTTTTATTAACTGTTAGGGAGCTTGTCTATGGTTGATTCCTATGAGTTTAGAGGTGCAAACACCTTCTAAACTTTTTGTTTTGATAGGGTTTAGACAACCCACAAGTATTGAAACCATCCAAGTCTACCATAGTTCATATGGCAAGACTTGTGTTTTGGTGAAGGTGTGAACCTTGGAAGTTTTGGCTATCCTAACTTGTTTCCACCACCTCACTTGATGTTTTATCATGATATTCCAAATAGTTTCCTAGTCCTAAAGTAACACAACCCCGCCGCATCTCCAACATCTTCCATGATGGGTATGAAACCCCTGGGTTGATCTTACTTGACTACTTGATGAGCTTGTTAGATAGTTGTATTTCCATTTTCATTCATGACCATCCGAATCATCCTTGTGATGATTTGTGCATTGGTGAATCATACAATGAGGTGTTCATACCTCCATGCTTGACTTATATGATATCTATGACATTCGTGATGGACTTAGTATTAGGTATACTATATATATATAGAAACGAGATCGGGAGAAAACGCTCAAAAGTGTGAGAACGGTGAGAACGCATCCTAGCCCAACACGTGGCGCGGGACATGATCAGGGTCCGATGGATATTTTTTGTCTTTTCAATCTTCTTTTATTTTACCAACGCGATATAATATTTTCTGGCGTCTAAGATTTTTTTGGCGTTAATTGTATTTATTAAACTTTTTGGCGTTGAATTAGTTGTTTTTGTCTCACATAGATAATTTTTTGGCGTTATAGCGTTTTCTGGTAAAAAAAAATTTGGCGTTTTGTATAATAATTCACTGGGAGTCATTAATATTTTCATAAGTTAACAATAAGACCAAATGTTTTTTTGGCGTTTAGTGAATTTTTTGGCATTTAATACATTTGACAAGTTGCTTTGCCAGCACCCGTTCTCACAGTTTTCACACTACTAGCGTTTTGGTGTTTGTAGTTTTTGGCGTTTTATATAATAATGTATTTTATTTGTAGAGAATTAGATAACAAAACAATAGATAACTTGATAACAAAACAATTTAAAATGAAAAAGAAAAAAAAATTAAAAATAAAAAATGTAATATAATTTCTCTTCTGAATCTTCACTGTCATCAGCTCCTTCTTCTTGAGTTTGATTTGGCGTTTTGAACCTTTTGAATACCTTAGCTAGATGCCAACTTTCCTACGTAAACCCCGTCTTTTTCAGACGAAGCTGCTTAGTGGCATCCTGTTTTTTTGTGTGATATTCTTGTTTGGTGGCATGTCATTAAAGATCAACTCTTGCTTGATGCTATCTGTATTCATGTTTCAACATTATCTCTATTAAAATCTAAACACACACGCACAGAGGATCATGAAATGTTTTAATATATGTTATCATACAACCATATAAACCTAACAAAATAACACCAATGGGTTTAGCAAAATCAACCTTCAAAGCATGACCATGTGAAATGACGCCATGCAGTTTATTCTTCGCCCTCATTACATCCACTGCATTATTCAAGTACACAAACCCGTTTCCGCAACAAATAACCCGATGATGCTCACACATCTGTGAATCTCAAACATATTCTTCAAATCTAAATGTGAAACACTGGCGGCCAGATTACCAACCCTTAGATTTCTCGACACATGTTCGGCTGACAATTCGTTATGGTTTGTTCTTACCTGTAGGTTTAGTTGTGTGGAAACGTGATTGATTGATTTGATTTATTGCAAGCATGAGTTGATGAAAATGAACAATAAGATTGTCGTTTCAAGTTGGCTGAGAATTTTTTTGCAAACAATTGAACATTCAATTTCCAAAATCTCACATCAAATTCTTCGATCATTCATTCACAATGTTACCATCGAGCCCACGCCGCCACCACAACACGACAACTGAACCGCTGCTCCACGGCACCACCACCATCACCAAACCACATCCACTACAGCACCACCACCACGCTATTGCCGTAACGAGTATCTACCAATTTTTGAAAAGGTTATGTTTCAGAATATCAGTTCATCGATATCGCCGTTCTATATAACAAATCATAATGTACACTATGAGATTTACAACATTTAATAAAGAAGCCACACAATGGTTTTGCTATGGTTAGTTTGTTATAACATAATTTCTAAGTGAATTTTCAATTGGAACCACTAAAGAATGGAATATAAACCATATGATTCTGTATATTCTGAATCAAAGAGAAAATTAAAGAAGGATACACCTTTTTTGCAAGTCCCCTGCCCTAACACTTCCTTGTACCACAAATCATACCAATAAAGTAATCTAAATAACAACAAACAGTCAAATTAGATGAAAAAACAAAGCACATAAACATATAACTTGGAGTATGTGAGATTCATATTCTAACCGGAAGGGTCGATTACAACGAACTCCGCATCAGAATCATCGGCATCGTGATCTGACAACGATTTTGGTGACATTTAAGTGAGAAAATAATCGTTGTCACCAGCACCGCTAACCGGAATATGGAGTTACAGTTTCGAAACGTCGTTTAACAAATAAGAAGGAAGCATCATATTGTCATTCCTTAATGGATGGGTTTACGTGATAAGTCTATTAGTGATTCACATCCTTCCCCATAGTTTCAATATAGAACAACAACTGAACCTAATTCAACAACAAATTATTAACGATATGCTTGAATCAGAAAACACCCAGATCGAAAATTTCAGAATATTAACACTGTATTTCTGGATATGCCGAATCAAAAAGAAGATTAAAGATGAACATGACATGTTTATGGCAATCAAGATTAACGATTCTTACACTAATCACGATTCAATAGGGAAAACGGAAAACAAATTAACTGCATATGCTTGAATCAATTGATTGAAAAATTAAGAATCTTACATCGGTTGAAGAAAGTTTAAGAGTTACCTTTGATGTTAAAATGATTGATGGGTTGATTTTGGTTTACGCATGGAATATGAAAGGAGTAAGAATCGGATTCCCACCATCGTAACAGTCAATCAACACCACAACACCCCTGACGGTTAAATATGCGATCATCATTGGATGCGTTATAAATATGAATGAACCGGTGTGTATTTTGGATGCGTTATAAAAGGACGCAACGTTCATTTTTGTTGACGCATCGGTTGAGTAGGTTAGGAATTTTGGTTGATAAATGTATAAGGGTATAATGTATATACGTGTTGAGACTATTATGTACACATATGTTCAATGCCGAACAATTATCTCAGATACTTGCTATACACATGTGTACTATGTTGAACAACCATATCATTAACTTCTTTTTTAGAAATATATTATGAATGTACATATGTGCACATTACAAATCGGACATGTACACTTAAAGAAGATGATCGGATGGAACAATATTTGTTAATGTAGATATATGTACATACGCTTTTAAATGGTGATTACGTATAATAAATATATGTACATTCACTTCTATGTGTTTTTAATCATGTTCTAGATGGAACAATATATTATATAATGGTTATACTTTTTAAAATTAAAAATTAATTAATTGGTGAAAGAAAAAAATGAGAAAGAATGCAATTAATTATTTAATTGGAGAGAGAATTAATTAATAATTTACCTTTATACCTTTTTCATTTAATTTTTACATATAAATAATTACAAAACTTCCATTATTAAAATTTTTAAGATCTAAACAATTAATGGCTCAGATTAGTTCGCACAGTTCACTCTAGAACCCTACCACACACACACACACACACACACACACACACATATATATATATATGATTAGGTTCAAACGTGAACAAAATCCCAAGAGTGAACTGCGTGAACTCATCTGGGCCCATGATTTTTATGATCTTGAGATTAAAGTGAGTGGCATGATGGTAATTATTTTATTAATATTTTCCATTTAATTAAATTTAAAAAGGGTATATGTGTAATTTCCATTTTGCATTGATTGCATAAATCACTCTCTCTCATAAATCAAGTAATCAACATATTAACCCTAGATCTGGAATCAACTGCCGGCCACCAACCATCCCGTTCTTCATCTTCTCCCCGTAAACCAGCAACCATCACTGCCGGCCACCTACCATCCGGCTGGTTCAGGCCGTTTTTCCTGCAAGCTACTCCACACAACCCCCCAACCCTCCTTCTTCCTATACTGCACACACAAAACTCAGAACCATGATGAGATAGAAATCGAGCGGCAGAAGATGAAGAACGAAAGAGAACAGCCGGAGAGATGAGAGGGAGAAAGAGGGGGTCGCGCGACGGCGGCGGCGTCAGTTCGGTGAGAATCAACATCAACGGCAGCCGCGATTTCTCCAGTAAGAACACCTATTTTCCTTCATTATTCTGATCGGTAAACTTGTTACAAAAAACAAACATTTTCCCCTCATGTTTCTCTTTCTTTTCACAGTGAAGGTGGTGGTGTGACCGACCAGGTATGAAGTTTGCAATTTTTCATTGTTTTTGATGTTGAAAATTGTTTATTGTTATTTTTTGATTGAGGTTCTGAAGATTATTATGAGTTTGATTATTGAAAAAAAAAAGTTTGCAATTTTTCATTTTTTGATGTTGAAAATTATTATTGTTTGATTGAGGTTCTGAAGATTGTTATTATTGATAAGTTGTTTATCGTTTTTTGGAGTTCAGTTGTTTGATTTTGCTCTGTTTTTAATGCGATGTACACATGTGTATTCTGATTTTGTTCTTTTTTTAATGCGATGTACACATGTGTATAGCGTCTATTTTTTGTGATATCTCAGATTTTTTTGTGTATTGAATGTGTAAAGTTGTTGATGTACACTTGTAAATTATGCAAAGTATAAGTCGCTGAGTTTTTTTTGTTCAATTCTTTGATTTTGCTCTGTTTTTAACGCGATGTACACATGTGTATTCTGATTTTGCTTTGTTTTTAATGCGATGTACACATGTGTATTCTGATTTTGCTCTATTTTTAACCCAATGTACACATGTGTATAGCGTCTGCTTTTGTGATATCTCATAATTTTTTGTGTATGAATGTGTAAAGTTGTTGATGTACATTTGTGAATTATGCAAAGTATTAGTTGCTGAGTTTTTTTTTTTTTTTTGCTATTATAGGAGATGTCGTTAACGAGAAAAGTGGAGATGGAAGGTCGATAAGGATGATTCACGTATGAGGTCGATAAGGATGATTCAACATAAACGTGGCGAATAGTTGTAAAAGATTATGTTTTTTCGATTATGTTGGGTTTATTGTTTTTACGAAACTGGAACTTGTAATTATATGTTTTTTTGTTTGTTTGGAAAACATTATGGAACTTGTAATTTGTTAAATATAAAATAGTTTTACAGGTATTGTTTCTATGTATGTATTATGTAGATAATTACACATATGTACGATGCTGAGTACACATGTGTACTGTTCTATTTATATCCAATTACACATGTGTATACCGTTGAAATATGAAGGTTACGTGGATCTTAAAAATCAAAATTTGAATTCTGGTGATGAAATCTGAAATAAAAATTAAAATTGAAATCTGGTGATTTGTTGTTTGTTTTGATAATTATCTTATTAATAAATAAAACATAATGTGGATAATGAATTTAAACTTGGAAAGATGTAACTTAATTCAATTATTAAAATAATGATTTAAATCTAGTTTTTATATAATTACAATCCTACCCTTAATAACTAAAAAGGAAATCAAGGGTCCTGATCTGTTCACGCAGTTCACTCTTGGTAGGCTGTTCACGCTGGAACCCTACCCTACCCTATATATATATATATATATATATATATATATATATATATATATAGCCGAATTCATGATGCTAATCGGTTATGGTTATGTGTTATGAACTTCGGTTATTTTATCTTTGTTCTAAGTTTCTCGTTTATGATTCTAATGAGCACGTTAGGACCTATGAAATCACATAAAAACCTAGTGTCAAAACGAGTACTTAAACGAGATATATTTTCATGAATACAAACTTTTGTATTTGACAATAATACCCTTCAAAATCAAGTTAAAAATGTAAGTCCCGTATAACCGGATCTTTCAATGATATCAAATAACCAATTGATTGTGCGGAATCCAATCAATGGGTGATTCAAGAATCAAAACGAAAAATATGAAAAATGAGGAACGATACCGAATCACTTTCAACACTTGCACACGATTCTATTACTTGAAAAGCAAAACCGTCTGGTACAAGTGCTCACAACCTAAATCGCCTCCCACTCTAGCTTCTCTAGAACTTGTGTAACTTGGAAGTGCTAACCCTAAAACAAGTTGAAAACTTGTTTATATACATAGACAAGCCCACTTCCCACATGGGCTCCCCTTGGGCCTGCTTGGCCCACATGGCCTAAAGCTTGGCCCAAGTGACCTATAAAGGTCCAAAACCTAATATAAACTAACCCGGTGAGGCCCAGTTCGACCATAGCCCGTTGTATTAATTTGATGCGTCAGTCTCACACTTTAGGGCCTAACAATCTCCCCCTAGACTGATGCCATCAAATTGTCTTCATACCATGAATTCAGCAACGTCTTCAACGAAGTCTATGGTTGCCTCTATGCTACAGATGTTGTGGAAGTTCTTGACTTCTGAACTCTCAGCACTAGGTCTCTTTCTTCAGCTCTTGTGGTTAGCTTCATATCAGGATCTCGATCAGCTTTGCTTGAAAATCTTTGTCAAAAAGAATGTGAGAGGAGGATTCTCAACAGCTCTTTTCTTCTTCATTCTTTTTCTTTCAAGCAAGTTCACGGTACTTCTTCAAATGTACTTTCACAGTCAGACGGCGTTTCGTATCCGATTCTTTTGACTCAGGTACATCTTGTTGTTGAGCTGCTTCAGGTTTCTTCAGCAACTAACAGCATTTCAGTCTTCATCAACCCCTGTTCTTGATTGAAATCAAATTCTGCACATGCTCACAAACTCATAAGCAAACATTTCTTATGCAACAGGGAGAGTACCATATGAACACTAGGTACAACCAAGTACTTATACTCAGATTTCACAATTTAAATTCTTTCAACTTTTGATGATCAGTCAAATCTTCAAGAACGATTATATTTTTAATTTTTAAGAAAACAAATACACACTCTATTTTTGGATTTTTTCAATTTTTCAATTTTTTTTTAATTTTAAGAATTAAAACAAATAAAAACTCAAAATATAAACAACTACCATAATATACAATTATAATTGCAATGGGATCAAAATTCGTTCTCAGGCAGACTAAGGAACACTTTTCAGTACGAGCCTAATCAAACTGGTCTATGCGATTGTCAACATGTTTGTCCACTTAAACTTTAACGCTCAACTTTCAATTTTTCAACTTCGTGATATGCTTAAGGTAATATTATACTATTATACCCGTGTGTCCCATTCCAAGGCATACCCCCGCGATCAAGGTAAGCACAACGATTCATCGTAGAAGGTGAGTATACTGATGTCATCCTTTAAGAAATCCTGACTGTGTCTAGGTCTGCATATAATCTGTTTTATCATGTTTTGATTTATTAACAATGAACACCCAAATAAATACTAATCAAATCCTAAAAATATAAACAGCACACTCTATCATGCAAGTATCTTCCCTACCACATATTTCACAAGTCCAATCCAGATTTCTGAAATCTTAACTGGGAATAGGTTGAGAAGAGAACAGAATAGATCTTTTGCAGAGATGGTATAATATACAGATCAAATGAGTTTTCCTCAGTTTGATATAGGTTTCTTGGGTTTCTTTTGGGCACTTGAGGGCCTCTTTCGGGTGTATTAGATCTATAGCGCGACAACGTACAGCTAGGTCAGCATGTATCTGGATGCAGCAGAAGCTGTCGTTGCCTAGCACCTCCAGGTCAGCATATATCTGGATGCAGCAGAGGAGGTACACGACTTTTTTCAGAGAAGATTTCAGAATCAGATCAAAATTGTGTGTATCGGAACAACATACAGACATTCAAATAGAAATGAGCTAATTCCAAGTGACTTTCTTTCCTGGGTTCATGTACAATTTTAGTTCTGAACAGAAGGACAGCCAAGATATCCCCAGATGATTCAACAATATAAAGACCCGAAACCTCAGATGTTGGCTATCTATCAACGCAAGATTTAAGACCATAAAATCATACGTCGTTGATATGTTACCCACATGGTACATAGTTCGTTATGTTTATAACACTTAGTATCTTTTATCATTTTGAGCGTCAAGCCTATCGACATATCGCAGTAGATCCTAGTCTTTTCAGCTATGGCACCTTACATGTGTTAGTCAAAACCCTTTAACACGAACATTTATTTCACTTCCCATATCATGCAATCTGTCTTTTTTTCTTTTTCATTTTCTAATGTTTTTGTATTTTTCTCATTTTCTCCCCCTAAACAATACATATTTACAGCAAACTCTTTTTGTATTTTCTGAGTTTTCTCCTCCTAAACTCTATATCTATCTATATGTTCCTCTCCCCCCTAAATTTGTGCATAAATCTTGTATTTTTGCGCAAATTTACCATTTACTAGAGAAAGGACAATTTATATACAAAGTATAAACTAAGAAAGAGAAAAAATATTTTTGCGTAACCGTTCCGTCATTAGATCGAAGACTAATCAAATTTAAATCAAAGTACTGAATTTAAACGGTACCTTTTGCTGATCATTTCTTACTTCTCTTATCTCCTCCAAAGGAAACATATCATCTGTAAAAAAAAATTGAACTTTTTGCAACAGTGAAATGTTACCCGTTTTTATCTCTGGAACAACCGCTATCAACATTCCAGAGATTGTCAACAGTTCCTCCTTGGTTGTTCCTGAAAGGTAAGGAGATTAGTAAGACATGGGTACCCAGGCCATCGTGGTCCTGGGATTTCCTGAAGCATCAAAATAAGACACTTCCTTTAAACATAGGTCCCCTTTGGTTTCAAGGATTGGAAACATTGCTGCTTTGGATTTGGGTTTCCAAATCAGTTTCGGTTCAACAAACGTGTTTGTTGCCTTTGGTTGAGCAACTTTAGCTGATTCAGGCTTGTTAGTGTTAGAAAAATGTTTTTGTTCTTGAACAACCTTGCGTTTGTTTTTAGCAGCATTCCAATCCCCATCAGATGGTTTAACCTTGGGATTCACATTCTTCATTGCCTTAGGTGATGATACCTTCATTGGCTTGGAATGGTAGTTATCCTTTGATGTAACCCTCTGATTTTGCATATAATAGGGTACATAGGGACGATGTGTGCAATTTCGAGCAATGTGACCAGCAATGCCGCAATTGAAGCATGTCTGTCTCTTCATGTAGAAAGCATTCTGATCAGTTGGATTTGCTCTTGCAGTCCCTGAAGGACGAACCGGTCCTTTCTGTGCTTGTTTGTGTTGCACATTTCCTGCAGACGAAGATGAATTTGGGTGCCTGTACTTGTCATTTGCAGGGGCCTTCTGTGGTGGAGATTTCCTTTTATTCTTCTTGTTTTCCTTAGACTGCAAGTCTTGTTCAGAAATCTCACCAGTCTTTCTGAAACCCTTGTTAGCACAGTCAAATGCATATTTCTCACATTTGCCATTACAGACTGGCTTAACAAAGACATTTTTCACATCACGGGCCTTTTGAGGACTATTACTGCCCGTTGAGGACTGTGGAGAGCCTGATCGTCTTTGATGTTTAGGCTTCTTATTTCCGCGTCCTTTACCTGCTCGCTTCGGCTCTTGTTGCTTGATCTGAACTTTGTCATCACTAACAAAAGGTTCAGATTGTTTAGCTTGCGCACTTGGAGCCTTGTTCACGCATGTCTTCTCTTCATCCTTCATGTCATCAGCTTTGACAGAATCGGAGAGTTCTGGTTTGTCGGAAGAAATACCAGAAACTTTAGCAGAAACTTCAGCTGAAACATTTGACGAATTTTCAGCACACGACGGTTCTGCACATGACACCCTTGAGCTGAATTCACTAGAATCAACCGATTCCAATTTCTCAGAATCAGCTGCTTCAGGTGATTCGCATTTGGAATTAGATGGTTCAGCTGGCTCATTCGTTTCGTTTGCCATTTCAGTCTCTGTTACACAAGCATCAACGTTTTCGCCCAAACCATCAGGCCTGAAATTAATCATAGAGTGAAAAAATGAGCCAAAAATGTCACACACATGAGAATTTGATGCTTGTTCATCTCCAACGACACCTTCAACTTTAATTTCATCTACAAGGGAAGACGAAGCATTAGGATCAAAAGTACCCTTTGAAATAAAATTTACCGAAGGAGTCACTCGTTTATTAACAGGTTTGCTGTTGATTGATGACTTATCAGTTTTAGGACCGTAAGCCATCTTGTCCTCATTCATCAATTCCTCCTCAGTCATGGGTAAATATGTGTAGTTATCATTGTAAGGAGGAGGAGCCTGATTGTAACCCAATCCACACCCTTTCTTTTCCTTGTATGCGAGCTGTTGATCACACAAGTTTTTGACTAATTTGCTGGAAGAATCAAATTTCTTAATATTAAGCTCATTTATTTGATATCTATCTCTGATATCTTCCAGTTCCATAGTCACAACACACAGTTTCTCCTGAACATAAAAGAGTTGACTGGATTTCACACTTACATCATCCTTGAGTTTAACGATGTCTTTTCGCTGAGCTTCAATCTTTTCTTTATAAAGTTTTTCGTTTTTTGATAAAGTAAAGTTTTTATTTTTGATGTCGTTGTGGTCTTGAATCAACTCAGCGTTGTGTAACCGATATGCCTCATTTCTTTCTCTACACTCAGGAGTGCAAAAGACAGAAAGTATCTCTTCACGATCACGAGTAACTTCTTGAGCCAGGGGTTTGTTAAACATAAATACTGAATTTTGTGTGGATGAGCAAATAGCCGCAGATGTGTTGCCTTGAGTAGACTGCTTGTCAGCATTGTCATATGATTTGATGAGTGAGATTAGCTCATCTGACTTCATTTTGTAACAGTTGCAGCCGGTTGTCACTAATATCTGATTAACATTGCGAAACCAACTACAGTTCGCCTGATCTGGAATCCCTTTTATAGCATCCAGAAGCTTTCTGTTGCTCATGCGAGTAGACACCACCATCTCTGCCTTCTCCATTTTAGAGAGCAGTTCAGCAAACCGGCCTGTAAGTGCTTCTATAGATTCACCATATGAGTAACTGAATCCTTGGAGTTCCTGCTCAAGCACCTCTCTCTTAGAAGACATTTTAAGATGTGATCCCCAAAAAAAATTGATTCCCCGAAAATGTGCGTTTTACCAAAACGGAGTGTTAAACCTGTGGCCACACACTTGTACAAATTTCACACTTGGAATCCTGTATACTATTTCCTCAACGTAAGCCCAAAGCGAGAATCCGTGTACTCGCTAACTCAAACCCCTTGCACGCGATTGACTGAACTCGTTTTCTAAACCGCACCTCAAAAATCTGTCAAAACCGTTATCACAAACAATCCTTTTTTTTATGTCATAAACTCATTAAATTATTATTATTAACTATTATTATTATTATAAATAATGATTATGTAATGATTGCTTTATGATTATGATTATTATATTATAAAATTAAAAACCTAAAATATTATTTAAAAATGATAACAGTTGTCTTCTTTGTTTTGTCTAATCCCCCGAAACCCTAATTTCAAATACCAAATCTTGCTGCCTCTAAATGTGCCAACAACGGATGGTGAAAGGAGGTTGACAGGAGATGTAGAACCGATCGAAGAAGATGACCGGAGAGGTGGTTACGTCGGTGAACAGTATGACGATGGTAACAGGATGATGAACGATTGATGGTTGCGACTCGAAAGGTTGAACGAGATGATGATGGTGTACGGAGTCGGGGTTGAGTGATCGGAGAAGTTTGTCGGAGACGGAGAAGAAGATAGTTGCAGGTGATCAGGTGTACGGTAAGGGATTGATGGTTGCGACTCGGAAACGTCGGACTCGAAACCTTTGCTGATTGCGACTCGAGAACAGAAAGAGATGACTCGAGATCTCGGTTGCGACTCGAAACCGTGGTTGCGACTCGAGACTGTGAAAATTGATGAGTCGAGACTAGCTGATAACGGTGAGTCGAGACCAGGGTGAGATGAGTCGAGACCTTTGTTAAGATGAGTCGAAACCGTGAGATGATGGACTGGACACCAGGAAAGAGAAGATGTCGAACTCGATACCGTTTTAAAAATGTGAAGTCGAAACCGTGATTGTTTAACTCGAAACCGTGAAAGTTGTGAGTCGAGACAGTGGTGGCGACTCGAGAAGAATGACTCGAGACCTTTCTTGAAGTGAGTCGAGACCTCAACAAAATTGTGAAGATGATTCCCGGAAGACGAGTCGAGACCTTCAAAGCTAAGATGTGAGACTCGAGACCACAGAAACACAGATGGAAGATGGGAGTCGAGACCTGGCTGTGAGTCGAAACTGTGTGCGGAAACAATGAAGTTGATGACTCGAGACCTGGCTGGTTGCGACTCAGAAGATCACGCAGAATTAGATGATTTTGAAATCCCACTCGAAACTTTCAAACTTGCACAACTGTTTCAACTTTCCTAAAAGCAAGGATATTTTAAATCCTTTTTAAAAATTTAAAGATATTGCAATACTTTCAAGATTTGAAACAAACTTAATTTTATCCTTTTCAAAAACACTTTCAAAATAATCGAACAAGCAAAATATGAAGTTTTTCAAGACTTTAGAAGAATACTCATGCAAAACCCGAAGAACACAATGAGCATGAAACCAAAAATTTCAAGTTTTTAAGACAATAGATTGCCTAACCACGATCCAAAACCCACAAAACGAAGATTAAAAGCGAAATATGAACTTGAAACAGTTTTAAATATCAGAAACTTTCACCAAAACATATTAGAAAAACACAAATCCGAGCCGAAAATTTTAGTTTTTCAAAATCTTGAATCTTTGATATCACACCGAGCCTAGAAACAGATTCTAATGGCTCTGATACCACTTGTAAGTCCCGTATAACCGGATCTTTCAATGATATCAAATAACCAATTGATTGTGCGGAATCCAATCAATGGGTGATTCAAGAATCAAAACGAAAAATATGAAAAACGAGGAACGATACCGAATCACTTTCAACACTTGCACACGATTCTATTACTTGAAAAGCAAAACCGTCTGGTACAAGTGCTCACAACCTAAATCGCCTCCCACTCTAGCTTCTCTAGAACTTGTGTAACTTGGAAGTGCTAACCCTAAAACAAGTTGAAAACTTGTTTATATACATAGACAAGCCCTCTTCCCACATGGGCTCTCCTTGGGCCTGCTTGGCCCACATGGCCTAAAGCTTGGCCCAAGTGACCTATAAAGGTCCAAAACCTAATATAAACTAACCCGGTGAGGCCCAGTTCGACCATAGCCCGTTGTATTAATTTGATGCGTCAGTCTCACACTTTAGGGCCTAACAAAAAAGACTTATATACCTCGGTCAACTAACTTTTGACTAACAGAAAATGTTAAGAGGGGCTTCATTGAATCAAATTGACAACGTCAGGAACTGGAGTGTTGAATTTTTTGAAATACAGACTGAACCTGCGAGTGGTTAACCTCAGGGACATAAACTGTACTGTACTCTTTCATTTTTTTAACAAAGTGCCCCTTCACACTCACGTGACGGTCACTATACCCTTTATAAAAAGTGAGTGTGAGTGCCGCTCTTATCTAGGTGACGTTGAGGCTACAACACGTTTTTCACTTTCATTTGACCAACTGGTAGAGAATTGAATGTTATGATGACCTCTCGACTAAAAAGTTTTGATTCTGCCCCTTTATACAATTTTCCAAGCTGTTTTTATCATTGTACAAAAGTCTTGGAGTGTATTAGGTTTTACTTTTTAGGGTTCTAGCAATGAGCAAAATCTTCTAGTAGACTCATGACATATAATAAAATCAATATTGATAAAGTTACACGAACGGCTGTTGTACAATATTTTTGAGTTCTTATAAACCCTATTATGGATAAAAGCATATTCCAAAAATATTTAAACTAAAAGGACATATGGATTGGTGTGTATGATCCACTTTAAAGCACATTGCACTGATCGAGCTTTTGGCTTGTTATCTAGGAGTGTAGTGGAATGATTAGTAGGAGTTTGTGTAGTGTGTATTAATATAAGTCTACACGGTATGATTCTCTTTAATTTAATGCTATTTATACACATGATGACGAGAAACATACAGATAAACAAGTTTAAAGTTAAGATCAGCAATTGTTTAACTTACATTTAATTTAATGCTATTTATACACATGGTGACGAGAAACATACAGATAAACAAGTTTAAAGTTAGAACAGCAATTGTTTTACATTTCATATATTACAAACAATCTAAGTTTTACATTTCATATATTACAAACAATCTAAATACTAAACATATAGAGTTAAATGCCATTTTAGTCCCAGTGGGTTGGGGCATTTTGCTAGTTTAGTCCAAAGGTTTCATTTTTCGCCTGTGAGTTCAAAAAGGTTTCATCGTTGCCATTTTAGTCCACTGGGTTAACTTCATCCATTTTTTCTGTTAACGAGAAGGGCAATTCGGTCATTTTATATGTAATTCTGTTAACTAGAAGGGCAATCCGGTCATATAAAATGACCGAATTGCCCTTCTCGTTAATAGAAAAAATGAATGAAGTTAACCCGGTGGACTAAAATGGCAACGGTGAAACCTTTTTGAACACACAAGTGAAAAATGAAACATTTGGACTAAACTAGCAAAATTGCCCAAACCACAAGAACTAAAATGACATTTAACTCAAACATATATTTTTGAAAGTTCGAATGAGAAGAAAAAACTATTTTTAACTATTGCATTTAATGTTAATGTAAAAGTATAAGGTTAATTTCAATAAATTGATTAATTTATCGATATCGTATAACTTAGCTAATTAAATTAGACACTTTTATTTTTTAAAAACGACCAAAAGAATCAATCTCGAGCACTTTTGGGGCACCTACTGGATTAAAAAGGGTAATTTGAGAGCTAGTAACCCGAGTCCACCATCAATTCCGGAGAAAACCCGGTAACCTACCCGCCCATAGGCACGATAGTGAAATTACTGGTAAAACCCGTTTGACTCAAGGATCGAACCCAAGTTTCTCTGGGTCTCCTATCATTGCCCACCAGTGCCTCACTCTGCACCAAGTGAGAGTTGAACATGCACCTCCCAAGAGAAATGCAAGTCTTTCACCCCTTGATCTAGAGATCATTGACAAATTAAACAGTTAATTGTAGGGTATAATTATTTTATATAGAAATGATAGATGATTAATGTTTGTTTCGATATGTGTATGACAACTTTCAATATTTGTAGGATAAGTTCGATGCATGATAATTTTTTGAGTTAATTACTGTTTCCGTCCCTGTAGTTTGTCAAAAATCACTATTTCAGTCCACTAGTTTAAAAATTGCGATTTCAGTCCCTGTGGTTTTACTTTCGTAATCATTTCAGTCCATGTGGTTTCACTTTTGTAACCATTTCAATCCATTATTCTGTTAAGTACAGGGAATGAAATAGTTACGAGGTGGACTGAAATGGTTACGAAAGTGAAACCACAGGGACTGAAATCGCAAATTTTAAACTAATGGACTTAAATAGTGATTTTTGACAAACCACAAGGACGAAAACAGTAATTAACTCTAATTTTTTATATGTATAGGATTACTTTCAACAATTTTTCTAAAAGAGATGATAGATGACTAATGTTTGTTACGTGTAGGATAAAATGTTTTTGAGTAGTTAATTAAAGAGAAAATAATTAGTCTTTAAACTAATTATAGTTTTTTTTTTTTTTGGGAACAACTACTTTCATTAACAAGTGGAAACTAGCAAAACGCTAGCGACACACTACAACAACAAACAAAGAAGACTAGAAAATAAAATTACACCAACCCCTCCCATTCAATCTTTTTATCGGATGATATATGCTTAATCCAAAGGACGCCCACCGGTTTGATATCCTCTTTAATCTTGCTGATTGAGACTTTTATTTTACTAAACACCATATCATTTCTCATTTTCCAAATGCACCAAGCCGCCATAAAAATGATCGGTTGCAGCACTTTTTTGTTTCTTTTATCCAAGTTAGAAAACCTGTGAATGTTGATGAGGTCTCTAACTGAGAAGGCTAATATCTTCGGTATATCACACCATCCGCTAATGAATTTCCCTATAACAGTGGCCACTTGATAAGCCATTAAGAGATGCATCGAACTTTCTTCATTGTCGCCACAAAGTTTGCCTTGTACAGCAGTTACATTAACATTTCTTTTACTCAAAGCCAATAAAGACGAGATCCGGTCATGTTATGCTTTCCATGCGAATGAGTTTAATTTCTTTGGACCTATGAATTCCATTTCCATGTGAATGGGTCAGCTTCTTTGCTCGCTTTAAATAACACATGTTTCATAGATGCAACTAAGAAGCAATCAGACTCGTCTATATTCCAATTCCATTTGTCCTCCATATCCGTGAATTACACCTATTGCAAAAGCAACATCAGATTCATTAACTCATTTTGTTTAGAGTGAGTGAGGCTAGCCCTTTTTGATATCCAAACTCACTTGATCACCTAGTTTCCACGTGTAGTTATCTATAATATCCACCTTCTTGTTCTTTTTAAGCTCAAAACGATTAGGGAAAGGGTTTTTAGGGGCGTTGTAACCACCCAAGTATCCATCCATCCATAACCTTATGTATTTCCCTCTAAGTCGCCTTGCAATTAAGTTGCTCAAATTTGTATTGTATTTCATGTGTAGTTATCTATAATATCCAGTAACTCTTTTTCTATACGAGTAATCGATTTCAAAATGCCCATCGCATTAGATACCACCGGGAGATAAGAACCTACTCTGTTCGTTGTATGTAACGTGTAACATTCCCATTTTTATCATATCAGAATTATAGGTTTGTTTAAATTTATTAACCACTAGTAACTAGTTTTATTTTTAATATAATTATTCGACCCAAATAATTTTAAAACTATTTTATATATAGTTGGTTGGAATGTGAGACTAATTAATTGGCTTATATATGTGTGACATTTTTATTTTCTATATTAAATTAAAGTATATAAAACTTATATTATTAGACGGGTAGATTACGGGTAAGTTGAATGTTAGAAATATAAAGTACCTAGACGGCCCTAGTGACCATCTAATAATTAAATTATAAAAATACATTGTATTTGGACTTATTCCGTTTTTAGTAAAACTTGGTTCAAAATGTAGATAAGATTATTCTCGTTCTAATGACATATTTATTGTTTTATAAAACGTAATATTTTAGAAGTTATACGCGCCAAATAAGTGAAGCAGCTGAATTAATTATAATATATAAATTAATAAAATAATATAATAATAACAAAATGTCACGTATGAAATAAAATAATAAAAAAAACAAACAAATCAACATATTTGAAATGTATGTACGTGGATATTTGAAATGTATGTACCTGTCACTGAGGCTTAGCCTCCAAGTAAAAATTTTTAGTATAAATAGGATAGAATGAATCTATTTCATCCGTTCAACTTCATTTCTTTTTTCTTTCCTCTGGTCTCGTGAACTTTCCTGCGTATTCTTCTATTTCTATTTTTTAGAGTAAATTACACAGATTGTCCTCTAATTACACCCTAAATTGCAGTCCCTGCCCTTTCCCTTTAATTTGTGCATTCCATGTCCTTGAAATAACAAATTTGCACACTCGTTGTCCTTTTCTCCAAACCTCATCCAACAACCCAGTTAAATGCACCCATGTGCCTCTCACATGATGGGTAAGATTGTAAATAACCTTCCACCTACCCTTAAAAACCCCAGGAGTCTTTTTCCTCCCCACATAAATTGCAGGGACTGCCCTCAACTGGTTTAGATCTATTACAGATAATTGTTTCATTTGCTAGATCTTATTTTACATGTATTAATGCCTGTGAATTGCCATATTTCTGACCTAGATCTGATCAATTTGAACTGCACTGTTGTATATATCGGATTGAATCTGCACCGACTAGTAGTTGATTTGTGTTGGCATGTTTGTTTTTAGATGAATTTTATCGAACAGGTGGTGTGCACAAATTAAGTTTGATTTCTTGTTTAGATCTATTACAGATATCTGTCTCACATTAATGGTTTAGTATGCTATAGTGTAGATAGATTTGGTATTATATGTACTAACGCTTGTGAATTACTGCATCTCTGGCCTAGATCTGATCAGTTTAGTTGATAATTCTTTGATTTGACCTTAGTAGTAGGAATTGTGTTGATATGTTTGTTCTTAGAGAAATAATATCAAACATGTGGTGTGCACAAATTTAGTAGGCGTTCAGCGTTCTGGTATTGCATGTACCTATGCTTGTGAATTACGGTATTTCTGATCTAGATCTGATCAGTTTAGTTGGTAATTGTTCTATATGAAATTTAGTTTGATATGTATAGGTGGTGTGCACTATTGTGATTTTCTTGATCTGATTTCACTGTAACTTATAACGTACGTGTTCAATTTTGTTACAGTTCGACAACTTGTACAGATGTCGTCACTCTCTTCCTGATGGTTTGATGAGAGCCACCGATGTCATGATTGCCGGAAAGGTCGCCGTCGTCTGTGGTTACGGAGATGTCGGAAAGGGTTGCGCTGCTGCCATGAAACAAGCCGGTGCCCGTGTCATCGTCACAGAAATCGACCCCATCTGCGCTCTCCAGGCTACCATGGAAGGACTTCAAGTCCTCACCTTGGACGACGTAGTTTCCGAAGCTGACATTTTCGTCACCACCACCGGTAACAAAGACATCATCATAGTTTCTGACATGAAGAAGATGGAGAACAACGCCATTGTCTGCAACATCGGTCACTTCGACAACGAAATCGACATGCCTGGACTTGAAACCTACCCCGGTGTTCAAAGAATCACCATCAAACCCCAAACCGACAGGTGGGTCTTCCCCGAAACCAAGACCGGTAACAAAGACATCATCATCAGACTATAAACACTTCCTACAATTTATGTGGGGAGGAAGAAGACTCCTGGGTTTTTAAGGGTAGGTGGAAGGTTATTTACAATTTTACCCATCATGTGAGAGGCACATGAGTGCATTTAACTGGGTTGTTGGATGGGGTTTGGAGAAAAGGACAAGGAGTGTGCAAATTTGTTATTTAAAGGACATGGAATGCACAAATTAAAGGGAAAGGGCAGGGACTGCAATTTAGGGTGTAATTAAAGGACAATCTGTGTAATTTACTCATTTTTTTATTTATAATAATAATAAAGCCATGCCCTATTTTAAGTGTTTTAACTCCCGATCACCGCTACCCTTTCCGATTGATCTGGAGCCCCATAACGCATGTCAAGGCTCTGCCCGACTAAGTTCGTTTGGGTTCGATCTCGTGACATAGGGACAAGGTTGAATTAGGGTTATTATACTTAACACGAGTGTCAATATATATATATATATATAGTAGGGTTCGCACGGAGAGTGTGTTTTTTCCTAGAAAGTCTAGGAAGCGATCTGGTCCATCCGATTGGTGTGTTTAAGGGTTGAGATTAAATCAATGGCAATCTTGTAATATTTGAGTTTAATTAATTGATTGTTTTAAATGAGTAGGGGCAATTTTGTAAATGGCCGTGTTTTAAATCAATTAGATAACCGCCCAGTTCCTAAATTCAAGCGATTTTCCCTCCCTCTCTCTCCAAACCATCTTGGAAACCCCAATCCCTACCAAAAATAACTACAATCATGGAAGAAGATAACTTTATAAACGATGGAGAGCACCGGATCAAATTAAAACACTTCTCCATCTCCACCATCTCCGAGTTCATCATCACCATTCAAATATTGTTCTTATCATCTCCGTTTTCTTGACGATGTGTTTTAACAGCAAGCAGATTCATACAGTTGTGTTTTAGCATTCAGATTCATACAGATGTGTTTTAACAGCAAACAGATTCATACAGTTGTGTTTTAACAGCAAGCAGATTCATACAGTTGTGTTTTAGCATTCAGATTCATACATATGTGTTTTAACAGCAAACAGATTCATACAGTTGTGTTTTAACAGCAAGCAGATTCATACAGTTGTGTTTTAGCATTCAGATTCATACAGATGTGTTTTAACAGCAAACATATTCATACAGTTGTGTTTTAGCATTCAGATTCATACAGATGTGTTTTAACAACAAACATATTCATACAGATGTGTTTTAACAGCAAGCAGATTCATACAGTTGTGTTTTAGCAAGCAGATTCATACAGATGTGTTTTAACAGCAAGCAGATTCATACAGTTGTGTTTTAGCATTCAGATTCATACATTTGTGTTTTAGCATCCAGATTCATACAGATGTGTTTTAACAGCAAGCAGATTCATACAGTTGTGTTTTAGCATTCAGATTCATACAGTTGTGTTTTAACAGCAAGCAGATTCATACACTTGTGTTTTAGCATTCAGATTCATACAGTTGTGTTTTAACAGCAATCAGATTCATACAGTTGTGTTTTAGCATTCAGATTCATACAGTTGTGTTTTAACAGCAATCAGATTCATACACTGTGTTTTACCATCTTTATATTGTGGGACCTATAAAAAAAATTGACTTTAGCCCTGTAAACTGTTAAAACACAGCACCAAGAACATGCTGATAAATTCCAGTAATATTCTGAACAATGGAATATGCGATGTAATGTGACATGGAATTTTAGTTAATGAACACATTGACTTCCAGATTTGAATTCGAAAATAATAAAAATTCCGAAAATCATGGAATTTTAGTTAATGAAGATACATTCTAAAAATAAAATTAAAATGTGAAATTACATGATAGCCCTTCTACTTAAAATCCCTCAATGACACATGTCCAATTCTTATTCCTTCCTAGACTTTCTAGGAAAAATAGACTTTCCACCCAACTCCTACTATATATATATATATTTAAAATAGCTCAGAAGTTATACCCAAGATTCTACCATGAGACTTTCTAGTTGAACCCTAAAGTTACAAGGTGAGTCCATTCTCTTTTCTCACAGTTTTTATCACCTTTTTGTGATATAATTATATTTACAAATGCTTTTCAAAATCATAAATGTTTATCAGTTATACTTACAGTGATTAAGTTTTTGTATTATGCAATAGTTGCCACTATGTAGGGTTTATACATTACTTGACCCTCGTTACTATTGACAAAAAAAGTTAGCCAATAGTAGCATGACCACAAGCACGGGGGAAATTGTGCCCCAGTAGCCATAGCCAATAACTAATATAAATTTTACATTAAATAATTAAATAAATTCAACGTGTGATTAAAATAAATATAAATAGTAGATATATAAAATATGGCTTTATTAATCGTTAATAAAGTATATTATATAGTTAATACAAAAGCAAACTATTTTAATACAATGAAACGTTTATTTAACTAGGAAAAAGTCAAATACATGCTTAGGTATTGGAATTACAATTTTCATTAAAAATGTTTCTATTATATAATTTGTCTTGAGATTTAAGAAAATTAAATTAATTGCATTTACACTTTAACGGAAACATGGATGGTAGGCTAAAGAATCATATTCATATGACTAATCTAAATAATAAATGATTTTTAAATATCAATCTATATAATAGTTATAACTAATAAATCTAACTTATCAAACAGTAAAAATGTGATTAAAACACATAAGTTTAATTCACAATCACATACAACTAAAAGTATCTTAATTACCCCATAACCAAGGTTGAAGAACTCGCTAGTCTTTTTTTGTAAAGTAAATTTCATTAGAAAACACCCAAAAAGCGGTCCTTAAAACAAGGACCCCCGGGCCAAAAACAAACGATTACATGACATCCAAAGGATATTTACACCATTTTATCCAATCAAAGTCTTTAATTCTAGTTCTATGACGAAACCAAAAGAAAGACGTAGTCTTGATACATTCGAGAACTTCCACCGGTCTTCTGTGTTTACGGAGAAAGATGCGCGCATTCCTTTCGTTCCAAATAGACCACAAAGTGCTGTATACAATGCCACGAAGAACAATATTCTGCTGGTTTGATACCTGCTGTGAATCGGAAAGAGCAATAACATCGGACACATCAAAAGCAAACAACGTGCCAAGGCGACACCAAGCCATAATTCTGCTCCATATTTCAAAAGAAAAAGCACACCCAGTAAATAGGTGCATAGCCGTTTCGTTGCCTGAATGACATAGACAACAGGTTTTATCTTGGATCTCAACTCCTCGCTTTTCTAATGCTGCGCAAGTAGGAAGACGATCCCGAAGAGCTCTCCAAACCATGATTCTACACTTTAAAGGGACCCAAACTTTCCAATTTATTGTAGGAGACGAGTGAGTGTTTAAAGCAGTATAAATGACTTTCTTCGCTGAGCTAACTGTGAAACAACCGCTCGAATCACATTTCCAAAGCCACGAGTCTGAGCCACCTATCCATTGGAAGTTAAACAAATCTTCCAACAGTTGGAACTGTTCAGTTAATTCCGCTTGGGTAGACGGCACAGACCTCCAGTTCCAATCCAAAGCTTTGATTCCATTATCTACCTTCAATCGACTGCTAACTAGCACCCATTTATCTGTCTCTAATCTGAAAAGGCTGGGATAAATCACCCTGAGCGGAGCAGCACCCAACCAGACATCACACCAGAAAGAAACCGTGTTACCATTACCGACTTTTCCAGCAAAGAGGGAGTTTAAAGGCTGGCCGCTTGGTAGTAACTTGTCCCCTGTTTTGACTATAGCTTTCCAATTCCCACTAGCCGAATTAGAACAAGGCAGAAATGACCATCTGCGAGCAGACCCATTGCAAGCCATTATAATTCGCTTCCAAAGACTATTTTCTTCTTTTTTAAATCTCCACGACCATTTTAGTAATAACGCCTCATTTGTATGTTGTAAATTGGAAACGCCAAGGCCGCCGTCTTTCTTTGATGTTGTTATAATCTCCCACGAGATCCAAGGAATCTTTCTCTCAATGCTAGAACCCGACCAAAAGAATTTTCTCATGATAGCTTCAATTTTTTCAATAACCATTTTAGGGGCTTTATAGAGCGATAGGTAATAAATCGGTAAGCTTTCGAGAACCGACTTGATTAGGATTAACCGACCACCAATAGACAAGCATCTCGTTTTCCAAGAAGCTAGCCTATTTTTAATAATTTTAACCACCGAATCCCAATTTCGAATCCTGGACATATTCGCTCCAACCTTGATGCCAAGATAAGTAAAAGGGAAACTCCCCCTCCGACAACCCAAAACCTCCATCAAATCGTCCACCTCTAAGTCAGTGGTACCGATCCCATAGAGATTGGATTTGGAGATATTAATACGAAGGCCCGAACATAGGTGAAAAATACGAAGTATTCGAGCCGTACTTTGAATATTTTCCCTAGACCATTCCCCCATTATTAACGCATCATCTGCGTAGAAAAGGTGAGTAACATCTGCTTCATTATCCATCACTCCCATACCCTTTAACACCCCAATCTCCTTAGCTTTCTGTAATAAACACGACAAAGCTTCCATCACGAACAAAAAAAGAAAGGGGGAAAGAGGATCACCTTGGCGCAAACCCTTCTCGCATTTAAACTCGAAGGTAGGAGATCCATTTAAACTCGCTAGTCACTAGTTAGTTACATTAAAGAAAATATATTTAATAAATTACTATATTAATGTTTAGTCAGTAAATATATATATCATAATAAAATATGTCAAATAAAATATATTCTACTTTTAATATACTAAGATTATTTCTTAGTCACGTCCATATATTATATAATAATATCACAATTATTTAATTAATACATTATATTTGATAAAGTTATAGCTATTAATTTATTAGAGAATGATATATTTTCTAGACTAATTCGTTTTGAGCCATAGAAAATATATTTGACAAAGTAATGTCACGGGACACTACTAAGTCCAGAGTCACTAGTTGAGAGAATAATCAACAGTAACATGACCAAAGATACTAGTTGAGAGAATGATCAACAGTGTTATGACCAGAGTCACTAGTTGAAAGAATGATCAACAGTGATATGACCACAATTACTAGTTGAAAGAATGATCAACAGTGATATGACCACAATTACTAGTTGAGAGAATGATCAACAGTGATATGACCCGAGTCACTAGTTGAGAGATTGATCAACAGTGATTTGACCACCGTCACAGGAATCGCCTAGTGACCAATATAATAGTAAGATATATTAAATATCTATTACTTGATAAATTCACTATTGAACGAAAATTAGCCAATGAGTGATATGAACACCGTCACATCGGAACTGTCACCATGTGACAAATATTGATTGAGTTTTTGGGGTAAATATAAATAAATATAAAAACCTTGATGCTGTAAAGTATAACAATATATTTTATAAAAATGGAATGAACTCGCCAGTATTTATTACTGATAAAATGTTTTCAAAACATGTTTCAGGTGACTTGATGTAAGGATAGAAGAAGCCAGCTATGGAGCACTGAATACTTAAATAAAGTGGCTATAAATACCTGAATAAAAGAAGAAACCCATGTTTTATTTATTTGGGTTTATCCCTATAAAAACAATTGAATGGAATACGGGTTTTAGCCCATTTGTTTAATATTAAAAGTTCAGTGTTTTATAAACTCTGAAATTATTTCCTAACTACGATCCTGATGAAAATTTTTCCGCTGCGTAATTAATAAACACCGATACCATCTGACTGGTTCACGGCTCTCGCTCCCAGGGTGGGGTCGGGGGCCGTGACAGAAGGTGGTATCAGAGCCACTTGTTTAAGCTATGTAGGTGTTCTTTTAATACCTAAACTTAAACAATAAAGTTAGGAAATTAATACAAAGTAACATATGTGTTATTATTGTAGATTTAAATATATGAATATATATATATATATATATATATATATATATATATATATATATATATATATATATATATATATATGTAGATATGCACATATAATTCCTGGAAGTATTGTTTTAATTATTCTGTGATATTAATAATTGAAAATGTTTGCCATTCAGATGTCGAATGAAGTATCACATAATCGAGAAGTTCATGCTAATAATGAAAATCCTTTGGATAAAAATGTTATAAAAAATCTAATAGCTCAAGGAATAGCTAATGCTTTACCTTTAATAATTAAAGTTGTTAAAAACCCCGTAGAACCAACCAAAGTTGTTAGTAGCAAGCATACTCGCGACGACAGTTTTAGCCGTAGTGTCAATGGAGGCAATGATAATATTATCAGAACCCTATTTCCCAAGAAAATTAAGGCAATGACTCTCGGGTGTACCTACAAAGAATTTCTAGCTTGTAAACCAACTGAGTTCGCAGGCAGTGAAGGAGCCACGGCTGCTCTGCGATGGTTGGAAAAGACGGAAGCTGTTCTTACAATTAGCAAATGTGCCGAAGAAGATAAGGTGATGTATGCTTCCAACCTCTTTAAGGAAGAAGCCTTAGAATGGTGGAATACAATTCTTCAGGCAAAAGGAAGTGACATGGCTTATAACATGAACTGGGAAAAATTCAAGGAAATGGCAGAAAGGAAATTTTGTCCCCCTTATGAAAAGGAACGAATGGCTAACGAGTTCCTAAATCATAAAATGATAGATGTGAATTGTCGGGAGTATACGACGACGTTCTTCGAATATGCAAGAATGGTACCAACTCTGGCTTCGCCAGAACCCGTACTAATTTCTCGTTATATTTGGGGATTAGTGAGCGAAATCCGAGACATAGTCAAGGCCGCTAGGCCACAGACTATTGAAGAAGCAGTTGAACTAGCTAACATGCTGACAGATGGACTAATCCGCACAAGAGAAGAAAACAAGAAGAAAGAGTTAGCCCAGAAGATTTCCCAAGAATTCTACAAGAAGAAAGGAACTGAACCGTCATTGGAGCAACCTATCTGCAGAAACTGTAACAAAAAGCATTCAGGAAGATGCCGTTTTAGGAGAACACTCTACTGTAACTTCTGCAAGATGACCGGGCATATAGAGGAAGAGTGTAGAAGGAAAACTAATATCTGTTACAATTGCGGAGAAACAGGACACATTAAACCATATTGCCCGAAACTGACCAAAGCATCCGACAACAAGGCCAGAACAACAGAGGGAGCTAAGAAGAACGCGCGAGCATTCGTACTTACTATGCAAGAAGCAGAAATGATTCCAGACGTAATCGCTGATATGTAATATCTAAGTTAAGTTATTATTTGACCTTAGTACAAATAAAAGTTTATAAATAAATGCATTCTGTCAAGTACTTCATCTATTTAAACCCATAACAGACTTATTTGGTCTTCACTTTCATTGAATCATTTAAATTGGTTACGACACCTTGTGGTGGCGTTTTCTTTAATTTGAAGCTTGCGCTAATCTCATTTTCACACCTGATATACGGATTTATTTATTCAATTTTTGATTGATTCATTATCTTAAACAATCTTAATACAATTATGTGTTAAGATAAGAGTACACAAATTCGTATTATATTCCGGTGTACCTCTTAACGTTTCTTTCATCATTAATCGAAAAATCTATGAAATTCATTTGGTCTTTCATCTTTAGTTGAAAATTCTATAATATTTATTTGAAATTTTCTTCACTAAAACTTTCAGTTGATTACGAAAACGGTGAATTTGTTCGGCCACCGTAATTATTGAACTATTTCAATCATTACGACACCTTGTGGCGTCGATATAAACTTGTAGCTTGGGCTAATCATAATCGTACGAATCATTCAAAACCACGTATGTCTTTCGTTTGACTCATCATTGAACATAGTCTTAATTCAATTATGTATTAACACAATGGTACACTAAACTCTGTTATATTTCGGTGTATCCTTGAAAATTCAATAATGTCAACACTTTGATTTTTCTCATGTCATGGTTCGATAGTTGACAAATTATTTTTGTGATTCTATTTCATTTGAGCTTATTGATTCTGAGTCTTCCTCAGTTGTCAATCAAATTAATTTTTCTTTTGACAGTGAATTCTATTTGATTCTAAAAGTCATTCGCAACTTGTAAACGTTCACTTTATACATCTATTGACCATATATCTCTTTTGGCTTGAACCTAGTCACCTTGGAAATTAAATCATTCATCTCGTTCGTTTGCCATCGATTTTTTTAGTAATTCAGTTAAACAATTGAGTCCTATTCATTATATAACTCGTATCCACAAAATTTGAACATGTTTTGATTCTGTGTCATTTACCTTAATATTGTTCCTATCTATTAAGACATATCTTAAAGAAGACGTCGTAGCCCAAATCTCGAGGACGAGATTTAAAACAAGGTGGGGAGGATGTAACATTCCCATTTTTATCATATCAGAATTATAGGTTTGTTTAAATTTATTAACCACTAGTAACTAGTTTTATTTTTAATATAATTATTCAACCCAAATAATTTTAAAACTATTTTATATATAGTTGGTTGGAATGTGAGACTAATTAATTGGCTTATATATGTGTGACATTTTTATTTTCTATATTAAATTAAAGTATATAAAACTTATATTATTAGACGGGTAGATTACGGGTAAGTTGAATGTTAGAAATATAAAGTACCTAGACGGCCCTAGTGACCATCTAATAATTAAATTATAAAAATACATTGTATTTGGACTTATTCCGTTTTTAGTGAAACTTGGTTCAAAATGTAGATAAGATTATTCTCGTTCTAATGACATATTTATTGTTTTATAAAACGTAATATTTTAGAAGTTATACGCGCCAAATAAGTGAAACAGCTGAATTAATTATAATATATAAATTAATAAAATAATATAATAATAACAAAATGTCACGTATGAAATAAAATAATAAAAAAAACAAACAAATCAACATATTTGAAATGTATGTACGTGGATATTTGAAATGTATGTACGTGTCACTGAGGCTTAGCCTCCAAGTAAAAATTTTTAGTATAAATAGGATAGAATGAATCTATTTCATCCGTTCAACTTCATTTCTTTTTTCTTTCCTCTGGTCTCGTGAACTTTCCAGTCGTATTCTTCTATTTCTATTTTTTTATTTATAATAATAATAAAGTCATGCCCTGTTTTAAGTGTTTTAACTCCCGATCACCGCTACCCTTTCCGATTGATCTGGAGCCCCATAACGCATGTCAAGGCTCTGCCCGACTAAGTTCGTTTGGGTTCGATCTCGTGACATAGGGACAAGGTTGAATTAGGGTTATTATACTTAACACGAGTGTCAATATATATATATATATATATATATATATATATATATATATATATTTTAAATAGCTTAGAAGTTATACCCAAGATTCTACCAGGAGGCTTTCTAGTTGAACCCTAAAGTTACAAGGTGAGTCCATTCTCTTTTCTCACAGTTTTTATCACCTTTTTGTGATATAATTATATTTACAAATGCTTTTCAAAATCATAAATGTTTATCAGTTATACTTACAGTGATTAAGTTTTTATATTATGCAATAGTTGCCACTATGTAGGGTTTTATACATTACTTGACCCTCGTTACTATTGACAAAAAAAGTTAGCCAATAGTAGCATGACCACAAGCACGGGGGAAATTGTGCCCCAGTAGCCATAGCCAATAACTAATATAAATTTTACATTAAATAAATAAATAAATTCAACGTGTGATTAAAATAAATCTAAATAGTAGATATATAAAATATGGCTTTATTAATCGTTAATAAAGTATATTATATAGTTAATACAAAAGCAAACTATTTTAATACAATGAAACGTTTATTTAACTAGGAAAAAGTCAAATACATGCTTAGGTATTGGAATTACAATTTTCATTAAAAATGTTTCTATTATATAATTTGTCTTGAGATTTAAGAAAATTAAATTAATTGCATTTACACTTTTAACGGAAACATGGCTGGTAGGCTAAAGAATCATATTCATATGACTAATCTAAATAATAAATGATTTTTAAATATCAATCTATATAATAGTTATAACTAATAAATCTAACTTATCAAACAGTAAAAATGTGATTAAAACACTTAAGTTTAATTCCCAATCACATACAACTAAAAGTATCTTAATTACTCCATAACCAAGGTTGAAGAACTCGCTAGTCACTAGTTAGTTACATTAAAGAAAATATATTTAATAAATTACTATATTAATGTTTAGTCAGTAAATATATATATCATAATAAAATATGTCAAATAAAATATATTCTACTTTTAATATACTAAGATTATTTCTTAGTCACGTCCATATATTATATAATAATATCACAATTATTTAATTAATACATTATATTTGATAAAGTTATAGCTATTAATTTATTAGAGAATGATATATTTTCTAGACTAATTCGTTTTGAGCCATAGAAAATATATTTGACAAAGTAATGTCACGGGACACTACTAAGTTCAGAGTCACTAGTTGAGAGAATAATCAACAGTAACATGACCAAAGATACTAGTTGAGAGAATGATCAACAGTGTTATGACCAGAGTCACTAGTTGAAAGAATGATCAACAGTGATATGACCACAATTACTAGTTGAAAGAATGATCAACAGTGATATGACCACAATTACTAGTTGAGAGAATGATCAACAGTAATATGACCCGAGTCACTAGTTGAGAGATTGATCAACAGTGATTTGACCACCGTCACAGGAATCGCCTAGTGACCAATATAATAGTAAGATATATTAAATATCTATTACTTGATAAATTCACTATTGGACGAAAATTAGCCAATGAGTGATATGAACACCGTCACATCGGAACTGTCACCATGTGACAAATATTGATTGAGTTTTTGGGGTAAATATAAATAAATATAAAAACCTTGATGCTGTAAAGTATAACAATATATTTTATAAAAATGGAATGAACTCGCCAGTATTTATTACTGATAAAATATTTTCAAAACACGTTTTAGGTAACTTGATGTAAGGATAGAAGAAGCCAGCTATGGAGCACTGAAGGCTTAAATAAAGTGGCTATAAATACCTGAATAAAAGAAGAAACCCATGTTTTATTTATTTGGGTTTATCCCTATAAAAACAATTGAATGGAATACGGGTTTTAGCCCATTTGTTTAATATTAAAAGTTCGGTGCTTTATAAACTCTGAAATTATTTCCTAACTACGATCCTGATGAAAATTTTTCCGCTGCGTAATTAATAAACACCGATACCATCTGACTGGTTCACGGCTCTCGCTCCCAGGGTGGGGTCGGGGGCCGTGACATAACGCCCCTTTCGGTGGCATCTAACGCGATGGACATTTTGAAGATTACTTCTTTTTTCTCAAGTGTAACCCCTTTCGGTGCTCCGGTTTGTTCCTTACTCTGGTTGGTAACTTCCGGTGACATATGAGACTCCTGTCACAAAAACGCAAGTGTCCATGGAGGCGGGTCCCCTTTCACCCAAACGATGTACGCCTTCGCTTTCCATTTAAGGATAATTTCCTCATTGAGCGTTCTTCCTTCTTTTGTTAGGATGCCAATCTTGTAAAAAGTGAGATTCGCATCCGTAACGGTCGCCTCCGATGGAATCACCACCTATCCCAGACTGTTGCCGATTAAGTGAAAGGTTTCCCCACACCATAGGTGTGTATGGATATCTCTCATTAGGATCCAGGCAAGCCTATCTACATGTACAGAATCTTACTCTAGGGCTCCTAAGACCTATAGAAATCTTTCCAATCCTCCTTCTTAGTTTCCATAATGTCAATGGCATCTTCCAGACTATTGAAGTTGATGAGAGTATTCAAGCCGCCCATGTATTTGATAGAAATAACACTGATCCCTATCTCTTCAAAAACTTTCGGTGCGTTGGTAAAGGCCTGAATATATCTGGCCTCCCCAGCCCCACCTTATTATTCCAAGTTTCCCCTCCTTTTGAGTTCTCTGGTGCTAAATTTTTCGTTTTGGATATATCTTTGTTGTTGGAGTTTGCAAGGATATCCCTGAAGTAGCCTCCCCCCAGCCTGTTGAGTTCTGAAGGGAATGCCTGATGTTAACCCATTGCCTTAGTATCCATATACAGAAGGTCTACCATGGTCATTGAGTTTCTTGATATCCTCTTTCACCACGTGTTGGTTCCATTTATCGTATTTAGCCATGTTTACCCTTATCTTAGCCTCTCTGATGACCACTGTACCCATGCTGCTGATCAGCTCCTTTTTATTTCGAAAGTCCATGAATCCGACAAAACCAAACAAGTTCTATAACACCTCGTAAAATTGTGTCGAATAATATAATGACACGTGTCCACTCTCAAATATGCCTATTAATTTGAATGAGAGGGGCTAATTTTGCCAAGTTATGAAAGAATGAATGTGGAGGGACTAAAAATGTCAACATGCCATTTTATTGCCTCTGAGTGACCCCCTGCGGAGCGTATAGCCTATGTGCTTACGGACCACAAGCATGAAATAAAATTGCTTTTGAGTAGCGGATACGGTCCGCAAAGCTTTATAGCTTACGATTCGTAAGGGACTTGAATTCTGTGTGCACTGAGTAGGCTTACGGATCGTAAGCCTTTAGCCATACGGTCCGTAAGGACTGTATCTGGGTAGATTTTTGTTTGGAGGCTAAGTAAGTCTGTCATGCTGCCACCTCTCACGAATTTGCCACTCTTGTTCAGTAGTAGACACGTCCATGGACACTTTGGATGATCTTATAACATCCCTAACACCTATAATGATCTCCTTGCAACCTCCTCAACTATAAATAGGACCATAACTAAACATTCATACTTGCTCATTCTCACATTTTCCTGCTATCATTCTATTCTGGAGTTCCTGATCACAAAGGAAGCTCCCTCTGAGTTCTAAACGTTTTCTTGGACCACTTGTAAGTGTTCCATCCCTGCTCTTTTCATTTTATAGGCTTTTATTAGCCGAAAGTCAAACAAATTGACTTTTTCTTTGACTTTCGGTTTAGACCATTATGGTCCAGCCATTGTTCAAATCGAACATGGCTACGTGATCGTAATAAGGTAGGTGTTAATCCATCAAAAGGGCACCTCCTAGAAATCAAGTTAAGTTGGTCAAATGATGGGTCAAAGTTATGTTCAATAAAAAGTCAAACGACAGATTTTCGGAAAACTTATAAATTGAACTTGTAATCATTTAAACCCATGTTTTAACATCATCTCGGTTGGTAACTAATATTAGAACATGTATAAACATGTTCAACCCATCATTTCCAGTTTATGTGTCGGTTTGCAACCGAAAGTTAAGCAGTTTGACTTCTGCTTTAACTTTCGATTCTGACCCGATTTAGCAACTTTAGCTACTAATTCTAAGTTGAATTATGACCATGTTATAGTGTACAATAAACCTCTATGGTTGTACTACTTGATCATAATCAAATTCTGATTTTTTACACAAGTTCTTATAATATGCCTATTATTGACCAAAATGCCCTTTTGTGCAAAACATTGTTTTAATCAATGATAAACATATGAAACAAATAATCTATTGATATGGTAGTACAACTAACATATTTTGGCAAAATGAACTTGTTTGTAACTTAAGTTTCTATACAAGTTTATGAATTTTGCTACATTATGCCTAAAATGCCCTTACGGTGCATAATTTGGTTTTAAACCATAAAAGTCATATAAATCTAATTATCTACTGATTTTATAACATAATTAAAGTATGTTGGCATATTGAACTTGTTTATAGCTCATCCGATCACCCGATACCGCCTATGCGCGTACGGTTAAGCTTATATAACTAGTTTACGTAAGTTTACCGAAACGGGTCAAATCTTTTCATTTTCTTTCAAATTCCAGAATGTAAATAAGTTTACCCATATTATTTAAGTCTTAGTACTTGTGAGGGTTTAAAATACATTCTATCCGGTCATCGCTTAATCTAGCGTATTGTAAAGTTTTCATTATTTTAAGTTAACTGGTCAAAGTCTACGACTTGAATAGGACCCATTAACATTCTAATCGGTTATTATACCATTCATTCCAGACTAAGACATTCCAGTAGATTGCAACCAAGCTTAGTTAAATTGATAACAAATGTGCTTATTATATTATCTTGATTGTAAGACTTTAAGCCGGGTAAATACTCTTAACCTATTTTCCCTATACGGGCTTGGGATACGGTAAATTATTACTGCTTGGTCGGGTATGGGATCATATGTCGGAGTGTGACTATAAAATTCGCATAACCAGTTTTAATCTGTTTTGCTTGAGAACTTAAACATTGGGGGTTAATGCGACCGTGTCCTGGGTATCCTCGGCTCATTTAATTGCAAATGACCATGACTTTAGCACGGGGTGTAGGCATACACCCGACAGATGCTAATGCTATTATAAAATATTTTCTACCCATATTGGGGATACCCTTTATGGGTTAAAGTGGTGTGTCGGTTAATCATGTTATCGGTTTCTGTATCGGGCCCTATATTTATGACGAGCATGTAAAACTGTATACAAGATAATTATTATTGACTCAAGTTATTTATAAAATATATGTGCCTTTGTGCACTTAAAACAATTTTAAAATATTTTCAAACTATGTCGGTTATTTGTATTTACCAGTGTAAACTGACGTATCTTCAAAAGACTAATTGACAGGTTGCAAGGTTACGAAATAGGCTGGAAGTGTCCGGTAATGCTTAAGAGGAATTTGCAAATCCTTGCATAAGAAGCCTATTAGTCTGTTATTTCACTTTGTAAATTTACGATCCGCCTGTGTATCTTTGATACATTATCCGTCTGTATTATATTTTGAATATTCGGACATTATTATTTGTAATAGTAATTTAAATCCAAGACTTCCACTATGATGTTTGTGTATTTGATATCAATCTCGTCATGTATATCCCATCCGGGCCCTCCGGGTGATATAAAATATCGGGGTGTGACAGGTTCCTTTAGGAATCTTTTCTTCTGGAAACGTACACAGAACAGTGGCGGACCCAGGAATTTTTTTATGGGGGTGCGAAAATTTGTTAAGGATTGTAGACCCCTAACTATATAGTATTTTTTTTTCGGTTCGTAGCGGGTCGTATGGGGTCGGGTTAAAGGGATTAACCCGAACCCAACTTGTTTTTAAAACAGGTCAACTTGAACACCATCCGTTTTTTAAAAAAACAAATCGTGTTAGCTGACCAAAACTTGTTTTTCGTGTCGTATCAAGAATTGCCGACCATAGTAAATACATCATTCTCAGGTGGGTAGAGGTTTCTAGTCCAATTATAAACAATGATGTCGATAAAATTATAAATATAATCAAATGTTTTGAACCTATGAAAAATAAAGATACTTAAAAAATTGAATATATTGTCTTATCAATTTATTTACTAAAAGAATGTAAAAAGTAACTATTATAAATATAATTAAATGCTTGAATCTAAATAAAATATAGGTGTGGTTCTGTTAAAAAGCACCACAACCCAAGATCATCACTTTCTTTCCCAATATCTTCTTCATTTTAGATATGGCACTTACAGAGCTTGCCCTCTGTAAATAATTTTCCGGTGAACTGTTTTTTACTTTTTTTTTGCCTGACATATGCTCCATCATGAAGATTTAAAGGGGTGCGACTACAAATTTTCAAGGGGTGCAACTGGATTTTATGTTTAAAAGTTACAATAATTTTTTTTTCAAGGGTGCAACCACCCCCCTTGCTCATAACATAGGTCCGCCCCTGATACAGAATGAATTTTCCCAATTTCCTTAAAGACCCACTTATGGTCTTCTTCGTACATCCCATCCAGCATGTTTGAGACAAAGACGTTTGTTGTCATGATCGCCTCCAAACTTTTCTTGTCGTTGCCTCCTATTTCTTCGTCTGCTTTCCTTTGTTAGCTTCCCAACCTAAAGCTCTAGTCACTCCTCCACTTCTCCTCCCGTCTCCTCATCTCCAAATGCATCAAACAATTACAAATTACAAAATAATAATAAATAGTTACACTAAAATCTCCTAAATGCCCATTTGATATTAAAAATAAAGTTAAAATGGTTACATGAAATACAAAATTTCCTCTATCATTTATAACCCTTGATCTTATTCATATACGGTGAAGATTACTTCTTTTTTTTTTCTCATATTAAAAAGTCTTCTTAAAAGATCTGTCTCATATATATAGAGAGTGGGGTTTTAGAGTGAACACTAGTGTATTTGTGAACTGGATGAACAAATCATGGCCGTTGATTTACATCATCAAATCGTAAAATATATTACTGTATTTTCATCATCAAATCCCAACCATTGATTTACAATTGTGTATTGATAATCAATGGTTAGGATTAGTTTACTAGTTCACTATTAAGGGGGTTGTATGTGACAACCCGTATCTTAGACTTCCTTGATATTTAAACGTAGCTCGTATAAACGTTATGTGATCATGTGATGTGGTTAGATAGAATGATGTGAGTTTGTTTATTATTATTTGTTTGTGTGTGTATATATATGTATATAAGAGTCGGTCGCACAAGGTGTGCTTAATCGCACAACCTCCTCATCGCACAACCCATATGGTGGGTTAGTCCATTGGCCCAAAATGAAACCCAAGGATGGGCTTCGGCCCATGTCCCCTATGCGCATACACTTAGGGGTGTGTGTGTGGTTTTTTCATGATGATATTATAACACAAAAACTCACAAAACCCTAGTTCTCTCTCCTCTTCCTTCGATCTAGACGACAGCCCCTCCTCTCGAGTTTCTTTCCATTCCATCTCGTGTTCGGTTAGTACGTGAATACTCTTGTTTGATTTAACTTCATCTTGTATTGGGTGATATGTTGCTATGATGTGTTGTGTGATGTATCATTGCTTACGGTTTGATTAAGCAAGATTTGTATGATGATAGAAATTGGTTGAACGTGTTATGATAATTAGTTGTTGAATCTAATCTAGAAATATAATGATGATCGATGGGTTAGGACTCATGTGTACTAGGCACCGAAGAACTCAACATGATGGTAATTGGTATTCTAGGGGAATGATTAGATGATCAATGTGCTTGATGAATCGATGAATGGTGATTAGTGGATGTTTTGCAAATCCGTGTATGATTATGATGATTGTAAGTGATTAATGAATTTGATTGATTAATTTGATAATCAATGTGTAACTGTTTCAATCGAATGTTTGGTGGGGGCCGAAATTAGTGGTTTGTTAGGAGGGGGAGGTTATGGAAAGTTTGACCTAACAAATCTCATAATTGTTATCTTAATCGCACAAGTCCTTAATCGTATAACTAATCAGAATCGCACAAGTCTTGTGGATCGCACAAGCCTTGTGGATCGCACTAGGTCATTGGGTTAGTAACAGATTGGGTGGGGTACAGGGTTAAATCGCACAAGTGACTGGGCTGCGGCCTAGTACGGACCGCACAAGGGAAGACAGTCGCACAAGCCGGATAGGCTTTGTGCACTGTTGGGCCGGTTTGCTTCTGAATCGCACGAGGCATCCGGGTCGCACAAGATAAGTGGGCCCGAATGCCTGGGCCGTATGTGACTGTGTTTAGATGATTTGGACTGTTATGTAGTGGTTGTTATTGGACTTGCATGCTATGTGCCATCTGTTACGTGCTATGTGATATATCTGATAAATACGTGTTCGATAGTGAACGAAACTGGTTAGATTGATAACCATGATTAGAACGTGGTTGGTAGATCAACTGTGAACAAGTAAATTACATTACCGAGCAATCCAAGGTGAGTTCACTACTCTTGAGCATGCGTCCCGGTGGTTGGGACAGTCAGTGAGTATCCCGGGGAGGGATAAGTCTTTTGGGTAAAAACTAGAATGTTGGATAATACTCTCACCCTATCACTCTTAAGTCCCATCTTTTGTTACCGGAGAGGTAACAGGGTATTAGTTGGTAGCGCTACTTAGGTTTGGCACCCTCACCCCGTACCGGAGAGGACGTGTGTGATGTAATGACCTAGTCATGCCCAGTGTTTTGATAGGAGCACTGGGGAACGGGCAAAACATACATCAGGAGCCGTCTTGTTCAGTATCGAGATATTATCAACATTACTTTCGGATTTGTTAACAAACTGGATTAAACACTTGGTAGTTAACGTTTTCGTAAAACTGTGAACTCACCAGCGTTGTCTGATACACTTGTTGCATGCTCGCAGGTCGTTAGGTACTTTGGATGAGGAACTTGCTATCTGGATGGCTGGAGTGGTCATGGGTCGTGTCGCTTGGGTTTACGAGACTAGTTTACTGATTTCACATACAATGGCTTTTGGAAATATTTGAACAGTGTTTTAATATCTGCTTCCGCTGGCACTATTTAACTTGAAATATGTTTTATGAATACTTTACTTAATGAATGAGAATTTTGTTAAACATCTTATGGTTAGTTCAATGTGATTGGTGGCTGGATCCTGGAACGTCACTCGCCTAGCGGGGTTACCGCATGTGGTATTTTGGGGGTGTGACAGTTTGGTATCAGAGCCGGGTTATAGTGAACTAGGTTTTAAAACGTTTTTATAAAACCAGACTATGACCGATCAGTTCAGAAAGAGACCATGACACTCAGCTCCAGATTGCAAGGTTCGTCTCTCGTTTATTTATTGTCTAGTATATCTAGTATACACGATTGTACAATGTTGCATGCGATTGCACACACTTAACACTTCAGACTGAAATCATGTGTATTTACCTGAGTTATATGATTGATAGAGAGTTATAGTGCTATATTCCGTTAGATTTCCGTGGTTTATGTTTGTGGTGTTTTGTCTTGTGGTGAGAATTTGAGGAACCTTTTTGCATGAGTTGGGAGGAGTTGAGATAAACATGCAAATCGCATTTTTATTATGGGTTCACACATAATAATAATGTGAGGTGCATGTGAGTCCCAGTGAGATCTAACGAGTGTGAAAGGGGTTCCGCTTTGTTGTCTGATGTACTATGTAATCTGTGGAGATCGTTGTGAGTTTGGCTCCTACCTTATCTCGACTCTTAACCATTCTCTTTCTCCTATATAGAATCATTAGCGGACGAGGTCATGGACGTGGTCACATTGCGATGACTCAGGCTGAGCTGACCAATTTGATTAACACACGTGTGGCTGAGGCTTTGGCAGCCTATCAAGATGGTAGGATATGTGCCAATTACCCTTTATTCTTGTGTCGCGTACACAACTCTTACCCGTGTGCTGTATTTCTTTTCGTCTTTAGGTCAACAAGCTAATCTGAATCAAAACAACCCGTCTGCTTGTACGTTCAAGACGTTCATGGATTGTAAGCCATAGACCTTCAGTGGGACTGAAGGGGCTGTGGGACTTCTGCATTGGTTCGAGAAGGCGGAGTTAGTGTTTGCGATGTGTAACTGTCCTGCTGGGGACAGAGTAAAGTATGCTACAGGCACGCTCGAGGATAGTGCCTTGACTTGGTGGAATGTCCAAGTCCAGATGCTGGGCATTGAGATGGCGAATGCCACTACTTGGGACGATTTTAAGGAGTTGATGCGTGAAGAATACTGCCCTCGTGATGAGATTCAGAAGCTCGAGAATGAATATTATGATATGAAAATGGCGGGGTCTGAGATTGAGGCATACACAAAACGGTCTCATGAGTTGGCTAACATGTGCCCGAACTTGTCACGACCTCCACACCGGAGAATTGAATTGTATATCAAAGGATTAGCCCCACCAGTAAAGGGCTTGGTTACTGCATCGAACCTCAACAACTTAGCTCAGATTATCCGCATAGCTCACAAGATTACAGACCAGGAGGTGGAGCGTGGCTCGCTACCACCGCGTGTTTCTGCCACCACTGCTGCTACAACCACAGCTAACACACCCGTTACTGATAGCAAGCGGAAATGGAATGATGTAGATAAGGTGACGAACTTGAATCAGTCACAGAAGTGGCCATACAATAGCAGCAATCGCAGTTTCAGTCAGTCTTCCTCCGTTAATCAAAGCCAGGGCAACAGTTCGGGTCAGGGTTCTTATGCGGGGAAGCAACCAAAGTGCAATAAGTGCAACTATCACCATCGGGGGCCGTGTACCCGAGTATGTCACAGGTGCAATAAAGTGGGGCATATGGCCAGGGATTGTAGGGTTTCACTTCCGAAGCAGCAGCAGCACACCCCGCAACAGCAACAACAACAGCCACAGCAGCAGGAAAGACAACAACCCCAGCAAAACCATGGAAATCGTAAGGGATGCTTTCAATGTGGAGCTGAGGGTCACATCAGGTGAGACTACCCTCAACAAAATCAGAATGCTGGTGGTAAAAACAATGGGAACAATAACAACAGAAACAACAACAATGGGGGCAATGGTGGAAACGGTGTGCACGGGAGGGTGTTCACTATTGGAGCTGGGGAAGCCAGAAATGATGGCAACGTGGTGACTGGTACGTTCTCCATAAACAACATATTTGCTTCTGTTTTATTCGACTCTGGTGCCGATTGGAGTTATGTGTCTTTGGGATTCAGTCGTCAGTTAGGGTTGACTCCCACACCTCTTGTAAATAAGCATGTAGTAGAATTAGCTGATGGTAAATCGATTGAGGCTTCTCATGTCCTTTTTGGTTGTAAACTTGATCTCATGGGTCAAGTGTTCGACATTGACCTACTCCCTGTTACTCTTGGAAGTTTTGATGTGGTTGTTGGCATGGATTGGTTGTCTAAGCATCAAGCGGAAATCCTCTGTAAAGAGAAAATCGTGCGTATCCCTCTCCCCAGTGGAGAATATTTATCGGTACAAGGTCATCGTAGTGGTGCCATGGTCGGCATCATCTCAGCCATGAAAGCCCAGAAGTGTCTACGAAAGGGCTACCCTGCTATTCTAGCCCTTGTCACCGATTCGCAATCTTAAGAAAGGAAGATCGAGGACCTTCCAGTTGTTCGTGAGTTTTCTGACGTGTTTCCTGAAGAGTTACCCGGTCTACCTCCACATCGCCAGGTGGAATTTCAGATTGACCTTATGCCAAGAGCAGCTCCGATTGCTCGTGCTCCTTATCGTCTTGCACCAGGAGAGTTGCAAGAGCTATCGAATCAACTTCAAGAACTGTTGGATAGAGGCTTTATCCGACCCAGTTCTTCGCCTTGGGGAGCCTCAGTTTTGTTTGTGAAGAAGATGGACGGATCTTTTCGTATGTGTATAGATTATCGAGAACTTAACAAGGTGACAGTCAAGAATCGCTATCCTTTACCGCGTATCGACGACCTGTTTGACTAGTTGCAAGGGTCAAGCTTCTACTCGAAGATCGATTTAAGGTCGGGATATCATCAGATGAGGGTCCGAGAGGAGGATGTTCCTAAAACGGCTTTTAGAACGCGATATGGACATTATGAGTTTTTGGTTATGCCGTTCGGGTTGACTAATGCACCGGTGGTCTTCATGGACCTCATGAACCGTGTATGTAAACCGTATCTCGACGACTTCGTTATTATGTTTATCGACGACATCTTGATCTACTCTAAGAGCAAGGAAGACCATGAGCGGCACTTGTGTCTTATTTTGGAGCTCCCGAGGAAGGAGCAACTCTACGCGAAGTTTACTAAGTGTGACTTCTGGATCCGGGAGGTACACTTCCTTAGCCACATTATGAATGAATCGGGAATACACGTGGATCCTGCTAAGATTGATGCTATCAGAAATTGGGCGGCATCGAAGACTCCTTCGGAGGTGCGATAATTTCTTGGTCTCGCTGGGTACTATCGCAGATTTATTAAAGACTTCTCAAAGATTGCTCAACCTCTTACCTCGTTAACACAAAAGGGCATTGTATACTCATGGGGAACGAAGCAGGAGGATGCTTTCCAACTTTTGAAACAGAAACTCTGCAGTGCACCGATCTTATCTCTACCTGAAGGCACAGAAGATTTCGTGGTATATTGTGATGCTTCTATTCAGGGTCTCGGTTGCGTGTTGATGCAACGCGAGAAGTTGATAGCTTACGCTTCTCGAAAGTTGAAGGTCCACGAGAGGAATTATACGACACACGACTTGGAGTTGGGAGCCGTAGTGTTTGCGCTCAAAATCTGGAGGCATTACCTGTACGGTACTAAATGCACTATTTATACCGAGGTCGACCAGAAGGATTTGAATATGCGACAACGTCGCTGGGTAGAACTTTTAAACGAATATGACTGTGCAATCAAGTACCATCCGGGTAAGGCTAACGTAGTAGCTGATGCTCTCAGTCGAAAGGAATCGAAACCCAAACATGTTCGCGTCTTGCAACTCACCATTCATTCTAACTTACCTGACCAGATCCGTTCGGCTTAAACCGAAGCATTGAAAGAGGAAAACATTGAAACAGAGTACTTAAGGGGCATGGAAAAATGACTTGTAGAGAGATCGGATGGTATTCTCTATTGCATGGAGCGAATATGGATTCCTTTGTTTGGAAATCTTAGAGAACTTGTGATGGATGAAGCGCACAAGTCTCGATACTCTGTTCACCCGGGTTCGGATAAGATGTATCAGGATCTTAAAGTCATGTATTGGAGGCCAAAGATGAAAGCTCACATCACGACGTATGTTAGTAAGTGCTTAACGTGTTCAAAGGTCAAGGTGGAATACCAGAAACCGTCTAGATTACTTCAGCAACCAGAAATACCCATGTGGAAATGGGAGCAGATAGCAATGGATTTTGTCACGGGCTTGCCGAGAACTCAAAACAGAAACGATACCATCTGGGTGATCGTTGATCGTCTCACGAAGTCAGCACATTTTCTAGCAATCAAGGAAACGGATAAGTTCTCACAACTTACCGCTGTTTATCTTAAAGAGGTGGTTTCTAGGCACGGGGTGCCGACCTCTATTATCTCTGATCGTGACCCGCGTTTCATTTCGGATTTGTGGCAGTCGATGCACAAATCGTTCGGATCGCGTCTCGACATGAGCACTGCTTACCACCCACAGACGGATGGTCAAAGTGAGCGAACCATCCAGACACTTGAAGACATGCTGAGAGCGTGCGTGATCGATTTTGGCAAGGGTTGGGAGAAGCACTTACCTTTGATTGAGTTTTCTTATAACATTAGCTACCATATCTATAACAACCCTCCCGAATATTTTTCTAACACCCTAATATATTTTAAATACCCCTATATGTCTTAAAACACACCCCGTATGTGAAAACCGAGCCCAAAATACGTTATAACCTTAAAAATAAATAAAAAACAAAGAAAATGGATTTTAGGCGGGCCGCGTAAGCCACACCTTAAACCTTATGCGGGCCGCAACAGCTTAAAGGGCCAGATCGCACCCTGAGTTGACACGTATCATCAACGTGTTGACCCTAGTCATGACCCGGATCAGCTACAGCTAGACCCCCTATGACGCGGGCCGCGTAGCCCCTTTGCTACACTTTACGTGGGCCGCGAGAAACCCAGAATCAGGCCCTATATAAGAAGGCCTCGGGATTTCATTTTCCGTCGCTCAATTCTTTTCATTCTCAACGAATTCTCACTTAATAGGCATAATATTCGAGTATAATACCCCCTATGTAACACCCCGAACACGGGTTTGGTAAATAAACCCTGTTAATACTAAAAGACGGGTAAAATACCGTTAGTGGTAAAAATTAACCCGGTGAATATTAGGATTTAAATAAATAATCTTATATTAATAAAAAAGAAGAATAAACGTTTTGAGAAAACATGGTTTGTTAGAAGCCCGAGTTAACGGGACTTAAAAACAAAAACGGGTTATAACTTCCCTGAACCCACTAAGTAACTAGGAATATTAACCTAGTTAAACGAGTGTTGTAAAATAATAAAGAAACTTGAAATAGGTAGTGTCACGGCCCCCGACCCGGTGTGACCCGTTGCAGGAGCCGCGGGACAGAAAATCCCGTGGTATTTATTTAATTGTATTGACAGCGGAAGTTTTTCTACAGGATCTTTTTAAAACTGCAATTTTTCCCGATTATTTTATTTCACAATTCGGGATAAAATCCCGGTAATTTACAATCATATGATTTCACAGAGAAATCTTTACTTTACAAAGCATGTTTCTTTATTTTACATTGAGCCACTTCCTTAAGCTTGTAGTGCTTCACGGCACTTTTCCTGGATCACAACATATCACCTGAAACATGTTTGAAAAAGGTTTTGTCAGCGGGAAATACTGGTGAATCATTCTTTTTATGAAAACGACACGTTTGTTATAATTTACAGTATTAAGAGCGATTACAATGTTTCCTGATATCAACCAACTACCCACAGTAATTGTCACTCGAACATCCATCGGTAACCTCTGAGTCCAATGGTGTCTGTGACTATGGTCATATCACCCCTTGGCTACCCCGTTGTCCAATGGTGACGGTTATCAAGTAATGTATACAAAACCCCACATACCGGCTGTAATTTGGTGACTACAAAGACTTAATCCCCGTAATTATAACTTTGAAAGTAAACATGATTTTGAAATCAAATTTGATAAAAAGAGAATGACTCACTTTGCAGATTTATATGAGCAGAGCTTAGCCTACTGATTAGCCTTTTAACATAAATTTAATAACATGCACACGAACTCGGTTAGTAACTAATACATCATTTACGATAACTCACGAGATTAAACCTTCACAGCGAATGACAAAGTGCGATACTTAAACATCCATCGAATAAACGACGAATTACAAAGCATAAACCCTAATGTGGGCAGCACTTAAACATCCATTGGATAGTTTAATCAATCGGACATTGAATCGTAGCAGCGATCGAGTTAATACCCGGTATCGGAGCAGCACCTTGCTAATATTGAAGGTAATTTCAACTTCAGAGTACTAAAACTTTGTTTTTGAAAGTTCATTTCGACACCTTCAAACTGTGCATGCAACAAGCTATTTATAGCTGAAAAATAGGGCTCACGCGGCCCGCATAAACCCAAGGTTAACACTTACCCGGCCCGCGAGGCCGCCTAGTCTACAAATAGCCTTGATTGGTCATAAGTAGGTGTGACACGTAGGCGACACGTGGATCCGGAACACTTATCCGGTCAAACATGAGTTGACGCGGCCCGCGTAAGACATAGCCTGTCTTTTACGCGGCCCGCTTGAGACCCAGAATTCTGAATTTCTTGATTTTTAATATGGATTAGGGTTTCAGGGGTCCGGGTTTATACTTACGAGTATTTTTAGGATAATTTTGAGAGTCCTTACATCCTCCCCACCTTATTAAAAATCTCGTCCTCGAGATTTATTGGAATAAGTGAGGATACTTTCGCTTCATTTCCGATTCCAGCTCCCAAGTGTATTCGGGTCCTCTCTTTGAATCCCACTTGACTTTGACAAGTACTAACCGTTTGTGTTTGAGAAACTTTATTTTTCTGTCTTCTATCTGAAGAGGTTTCTCAACAAATTTTAATTGTTCGTTTACCTCTATATCTTGGAGAGGTACTACCAGAGATTCATCTGATAGGCATTTCTTGAGGTTGGATACATGAAATACATCATGTACTCCAGCTAACTCTTCTGGTAGTTGTAAACGATAAGCAACTGGTCCTATACGTTGGATCACTAAAAATGGTCCTACGTATCTTGGACTTAACTTTCCTTTCTTACCGAATCGAACTACTGCTTTCCAAGGAGAAACTTTCAATAGTACTTTGTCTCCAACTTGAAACTCGAGTGGCTTGCGTCGATTATCAGCATAACTTTTCTGGCGATCTTGAGCCGTCTTCAGTCTTTCCTTGATCTGTGTAATTTTGTCAATAGTTTCTTGCACTATCTCAGGACCTGACAATTGACTCTCTCCTATTTCTGCCCAACAAACTGGAGTTCTGCATTTTCTTCCATACAGTGCCTCGAATGGGGCAGCTTCAATGCTTGCATGATAGCTATTGTTATAGGAGAATTCAATCAATGGTAGGTGATCATCCCAGTTTCCTCCAAAATCTATCACACATGCTCTAAGCATGTCTTCCAGAGTTTGGATTGTCCTTTCACTTTGTCCGTCTGTCTGAGGATGATATGCCGTACTTAAATTCAGCCGAGTTCCCATTGCTTGTTGGAAACTTGTCCAGAAATGGGAAGTAAATCGACTATCCCTATCTGAAATAATGGAGAGTGGAACTCCATGTAAGGATACTATTTCATCTACATACAACTTTGCCAACCTTTCCATACTAAAGGTTTCTTTCATAGGTAGAAAGTGAGCTGATTTGGTTAATCGATCCACAATTACCCAAATCGCGTCATTACCTTTTCTGGTTTTAGGCAATTTAGTAACAAAATCCATTGTTATGAGTTCCCATTTCCATACAGGCATTTCTAATTATTGTAGTAGACCTGAGAGTTTCTGGTGTTCTGCCTTAACTTGTGAACAAGTAAGACACTTAGAAACATATCGAGCTATGTCCTTTTTCATTCCTATCCATCAGAAATTATTTCTTAAATCTTGATACATTTTATTGTTTCCTGGATGCATGGTATACCTAGATTTATGTGCCTCTTCTAAAATCTTATTTCTTAATTCTCCCTGCTTAGGTACCAAAATCCTTTTCTTATGAAATCTCCAAATTTCATCACGTCCTTGCTCTAATTCTTTTATTCGTCCTTTCATTCCTTCAGTATCATCCTTGATTGCTGTTTCTTGAATATTCTTCAATTGTTCCATTAAATCTAACTGTAGATTTAATCTAAGAGCACGAACTCGTCGTTGTTTCTCATGGTATTTACGACTTAAGGCGTCAGCAACTACATTTACCTTTCCTTCGTGATACTGGATATCACAGTCGTAGTCACTTAGAATTTCCATCCATCTCCTTTGCCTCATGTTTAATTCTTTTTACCCAAATATATAGCTTAAACTTTTGTGATCCTTATAGATAGTAAATTTACTTCCGTACAGATAATGTCTCCAAATCTTAAGGGCAAAAATTATGGCTCCTAATTCTAAGTCATGAGTTGTATAGTTTTCCTCGTGCTTTTTCAACTGTCTTGAAGCATACGCAATTACCTTCTTGCGTTGCATTAGCACACATCCTAATCCTAGTTTTGAAGCATCAAAGTAAACTTCAAAATCTTCAGTCCCTTCTGGTAAAGCTAGGATTGGGGCATTTGTTAACTTTTGCTTTAAAATCCTAAAAGCTTCTTCTTGCTTAGGTCCCCATTCAAATTTAACTGCTTTACAGGTTAGCTTAGTTAATGGTACAGTTATCTTGGAAAAATCCTTAATAAACCATCTATAGTATCCGGCTAAACCTATAAAACTTCTAATTTCCATTGCTGATTGTGGGACCTTCCATTTGGTAATTGCCTCTATCTTAGCAGGATCTACCTGAATACCTTCGTGATTCACCATGTGTCCTAGAAATTGCACTTCTTGCAGCCAAAATTCACATTTTGAGAATTTGGCGTAAAGCTTTTCTTTTCTTAACAAAGTTAAGAGTGCATGCAAGTGCTGACAATGTTCGTCTTGACTTTTGGAATAAATAAGTATATCGTCGATAAAAACAATTACAAATTTATCCAAGTATGGTTTACAGATTCTATTCATCATGTCCATGAATGCGGCAGGTGCATTTGTTAACCCAAAGGGCATTACTGTAAACTCGTAATGACCATACCTAGTTCTGAAAGCAGTTTTAGGTATGTCTTCTTCTTGTACTTTCAATTGATGGTATCCGGAGCGTAAATCGATCTTAGAAAAATATCTAGCTCCTTGGAGTTGATCGAAAATATCATCAATCCTAGGTAATGGGTATCGATTCTTAATTGTAATCTTATTCAATTCTCTATAATCAATACACATTCTCATCGAACCATCCTTCTTCTTTACAAACAACACTGGTGCTCCCCATGGGGATGAACTAGGTTGTATAAAACCTTTACTTAGCAATTCATCTAATTGTTTCTTTAGTTCTAACATTTCTGTAGGTGCTAACCGATAAGGTGCCTTGGCTATCGGTGTAGTTCCAGGAATTAGATGAATTCTAAATTTTACTTCCCTATCTGGTTGTAATCCTGGTAACTCTTCTGGGAATACATCTGAATATCCTGAGACTACATGAATCTCCTTAAGTTCTTTACCCTTAGTACTAATGATTACTGAAATCATATATACTATTCCTTGCTTTCGTTCATAATTAGCAACTTTCATTATTGATATGAACTTCATGGGTTTACGTGGTTTATCCCCTGTAATCATGATTACTTCCCCAGTGGGTGCCTGAATTTCTATAGAATTTTTATCACAAAGGATTCGAGCATGGCTGGCTACTAACCAATCCATTCCTAATACAACATCGAACCCAGCTAGATTCATTGGTAATAGGTTTGCATGAAATTTATGACCTGAAAGTTCTATATTTTCTTTTTGCAAAACCTTATCTATTTTAATAAAATTCCCATCTGCTGTTTCGACTGTAAAGATTTGCCTAAGGTTGGTTAAAGGTAAGTTAAGAGCTTGACAGAATGAAGTATTTATAAAACTTTGGTTTGCACCAGAGTCAAATAATACTTTGGCATACACGTTGTGAATTAAGAACGTACCAGCTATCACATCTGGAACGAGTTCTGCTTCTTGAGTGGTCAGTTGGAATGCTCTGACATTCTTTTTAGTAGCTCCGTCGGCCGTCTTGGCTTTGTTGTCTGCTGGTTTGACCAATTTAGGACATTCTGTTTTGAAATGTCCTGCTTCGCCACAGTTAAAGCAGATTCTTGTTTTCTTTCTGCAGTCTTCTTCATGATGTCCTATGGCTTTGCAAAAATTGCAAGTCACATTACATCTTCCATAATGTTTCTTTCTGCAATTACTGCAGAATGGCGGAGTTGAAGATTGCCCTGTTCCTCTTCTCTTGAAGCTGCTATTGTTACCCGTACGAACTCCTTGGGTAATTTTCTGAGCCAGTTCCTTTTTCCTATTTTCATCTATTGTGCGTACCAGCTCATCTGTTAGGGTGTTAGCTAATTCTACCGCATCGTCGATAGTGCGAGGTCTCGCAGCTTTAACGATATTGCGGATTTCGCTAATCAATCCCCAAATATAGCGAGAAATGAGCATCGGTTCTGGCGAAGCCAGCGTTGGTACCACTTTAGCATATTCAAAGAATATCGAAGTATACCCACGACAATCTACACCCATCATTCGATGGTTTAGAAACTTATTTGCCATTTGATCTTTTTCATATTCGGGACAGAATTTTCTTTCTACAAGACTCTTAAATTCTTCCCAGTTCATAGCATAGGCCCTATTTCTTCCTTTGGCTTGAAGTACTGTATTCCACCATTCTAGCGCCCCTTCTTTGAACAGATTTGACGCGTACATGACCTTGTCGTCCTTGTCACATTTACTTATTGTAATCACTGCCTCGGTTTTCTCTAACCAACGCAGTGCTGCAGTCGCTCCTTCATTGCCTGCAAATTCAGCGGGTTTACAAGCAAGAAATTCTTTGTAAGTGCAACCAGGCGTTGCAGCTTTCATTTTCTTAGGGAGCGGAACTTGCAGTGGATCATTATTGTGATTGGTATGATTACCGCCTCCGTTTACGCTATTACTGAAGTTATCTTCAGAAATACGTTTGCTAGGAATGATTTGTTGAGGTTCAATAGGTTTCTGGGCAGCAGCAAGGATTGCTGGAATATCATTGGCTATTCCTTGAGCAACAATATTTTTTATATCTTGTCTAGTCATAAATTGATCCTCCGGATGGTGCTCAGATTGGTTAACTTCATTAACTGGTTCATTATTAGCGTTTTCCATCTGATAATTAATATATATAATTTATTAGTATCGAATAAATAACAATTATACGCAAAACAATCATACAAATTTCACAACACATATATAGTCAAAACTATCGATTTCTCGATTCCCATTTATATATATATATATATATATATATATATTATGCATCATTACACACCATTATCTTACAAAGTTTTATTTGTAGTTATTTCACAAGATTTAGTATTTATTATACAACCACCGTTTCAGAACTCCCCTATCTTTCGTTAGTTGGTACTTCAGTAACGACGTTCCCTTTCGTCGTATTTCCAGGAGATCTGTTCTCCTACTTCCCTGATCCTATTTCCTGCATCCACCAACTCCTCGCCAGAGTGGCAGAGTTCTGCTAAATTCTCAATGCTCATAGGTGGGTTTGGTATAGGTTCTGGGTCAAACTGAGGGAGAAAGGAATAAGGACTGTTGAGAAGGTTTTGGAACTGCCAATCATTAGTCCACCACTCATCCATTCCTAGAGGTTGGGTGTGAATTATAGGTTCTGGGATTGCTGGTTCCAAATTTACAGGGAGTTGATTTTCTATAGGATAAGAGTAGAAATTATTATTGACAGGCCTGACTATATCACAGCTTGCCAATGCGCGATCCAATTCATCCTGAAATGGTAACTCCTCAACTTGTCTAGAGCTTTCCCCAATTTCCATCTCCGTCTGCCTAGAACCTTCTCCAAACTCCTTTTCCATCTGCCTAGAACCTTCCCCGACTTCAATCCCCTTTCCTTTATCTAAGGGATTTTCTATTTTAGGAATCCTCCTAGTTGTGGGTTTCCTCCTGCGCACACGCCTCCATCCTACAAATCTTCTCCTTTTCTTAGGCTTGGGTTTCTCCGGAGGTGGAGCGTTGAATTCCATAGGTTCTTCTATATCTGGTATGTAACTAGTAAAATCTCTAGAAACCTCTATTTTCACCGGATAGAGATTTAGATTTTGAAGGGCTTCAGACAAGTCATTCATGTTGTTTAGCATATAAGCAAAAATACACAAAATTCTATGTTAAAATTTTATAACAAAATTTCGTAAATAACCTTTAAATATTATTGCATACAGTGGGACTATTTTAATACAAAAATAACTGAAAATTAAAACACACTAGGGTTTATTGTAACTTATTTATTTACTGGGTAAGGTTTCTGGCTTGTAATTGATATGGGTGCTAAAACTTGAGTCAGAGTATTTAAAGATTTGCATTTACTGCTACTGTAGCTAGCATATAGAGATCTGCCCATTTTTCATCTAACTCGTCTTCCCATGGTGGGTTACTGCCTAATGCTTGGGTTTTCTGATTAACTCTCTTTTCTTGGGATTTCTTTATTTTCTCCTTACTTTTCCTAATAATCAAACTTCTTTTATTAGGAGAAAGTGGTTCCTCATATTGTGCCTTACCGACAAATATTCCTTCTTCAGGATTTACATAAGGTTTTGAGGAATTTGTTTGGGATGAACTTCCTTTCTCGTTTGATGACCTATCTAATTTAAGATAGATGTTTGAAAGCTTTTGCTTACCCATGCTGTATACAAATATTCAAATAATAAAACACATAATCACAAAATGGCAATCAGTAAAAATAAAGTATTTTCTAAATACTTAATTGGCTTAAATCAGTGGCTCTGATACCACCTTTTTCTGTCACGGCCCCCGACCTGGTTTGATCCGTTGCAGGAGCCGCGGGACAGAAAATCCCGTGGTATTTATTTAATTGTATTGACAGCGGAAGTTTTTCTTCAGGATCTTTTTAAAACTGCAATTTTTCCCGATTATTTTATTTCACAATTCGGGATAAAATCCCGGTAATTTACAATCATATGATTTCACGGAGAAATCTTTATTTTACAAATCATGTTTCTTTATTTTACACTAAGCCACTTCCTTAAGCTTGTAGTGCTTCACGGCACTTTTCCTGGATCACAACATATCACCTGAAACATGTTTGAAAAAGGTTTTGTCAGCGGGAAATACTAGTGAATCATTCTTTTTATGAAAACGACACGTTTGTTATAATTTACAGTATTAAGAGTGATTACAATGTTTCCTGATATCAACCAACTACCCACAGTAATTGTCACTCGAACATCCATCGTTAACCTCTGAGTCCAATGGTGTCTGTGACTATGGTCATATCACCCCTAGGCTACCTCGTTGTCCAATGGTGACGGTTATCAAGTAATGTATACAAAACCCCACATACCGGCTGTAATTTGGTGACTACAAAGACTTAATCCCCGTAATTATAACTTTGAAAGTAAACATGATTTTGAAATCAAATTTGATAAAAAGAGAATGACTCACTTTGCAGATTTATATGAGCAGAGCTTAGCCTACTGATTAGCCTTTTAACCTAAATTTAATAACATGCACACGAACTCGGTTAGTAACTAATACATCATTTACGATAACTCACGAGATTAAACCTTCACAGCGAATGACAAAGTGCGATACTTAAACATCCATCGAATTAACGATGAATGACAAAGCATAAACCCTAATGTGGGCAGCACTTAAACATCCATTGGATAGTTTAATCAATCGGACATTGAATCGTAGCAGCGATCTAGTTAATACCCGGTATCGGAGCATCACCTTGCTAATATTGAAGGTAATTTCAACTTCAGAGTACTAAAACTTTGTTTTTGAAAGTTCGTTTCGACACCATCAGACTGTGCATGCAACAAGCTATTTATAGCTGAAAAATAGGGCTCACGCGGCCCGCGTAAACCCAAGGTTAACACTTACGCGGCCCGGGAGGCCGCCTAGTCTACGAATAGCCTTGATTAGTCATCAGTAGGTGTGACACGTAGGCGACACGTGGATCCGGAACACTTATCCGGTCAAACATGAGTTGACGCGGCCCGCGTAAGACATAGCTTGTCTTTTACGCGGCCCGCCTGAGACCCAGAATTCTGAATTTCTTGATTTTTAATATGGATTAGGGTTTCAGGGGTCCGGGTTTATACTTACGGGTATTTTTATGATAATTTTGAGAGTCCTTACTGGTAGCCTACTTAATAACAAACCAAAACATGAGGGACCAAAGTTGGATAACTTGAAAAAGGGTTTTATAAACAAAAAAAAATATATAACACAACACACACTTAAGGTGTGTGTGTGCGTGTGTGGAGATCGACCAGGAGGGTGCTCCCAAGAGCTCAAACCTAAAAACTCAACAAATCATAAAATTGAAGCTTGATTCAAGGCCAAAATCGATGCATGAATACATAGAAACGATCACCTAGTCATGGGGATCATAAGGTATGTCAAAATTTACAATTTGATTTCATCTCAAATTCTTGATGATTTGTGAAATCGAAATCTGGGTTTGATTACTTGATGTATAGATGAAATTAGTAATGAAAACATGTCTAGGAGTAAACCCTAGTCAATAACATGTTGAATTAGTGGTTAATCTATGAAATTCATGATAATCCATTGATAAGTTAAATGGGTTTTGTAAAAATTAGATGAACACAAGAATCATGACTATCAAAAGTGGTGTTACTTGATTACTATGAAATGATTCTGAGATTAGTTTGCATGCTTGACATAATGGAATCGATAAGTATGTTTATATTGGGCAAAAATAACAAGTTATGAACTTGATTTTAAATATATAAAATTATACCCGTTAGGTGTTCGTTAAAATGCCTAAATGAAAGATAAATGTTGAAAATCAGACAAAAATGCTTGTTTGATGGATATGGCAATTATGCGTTAAGACTTATAAAAAGGGTTCTAAACGGATTGTGGATTGAACTCTTTAGGCAAGGAAACCGGGTCTTCAAGCGGACAAGCCGGACCGGACACACGCTTGAAGGGAACGCTTTAAAGGTACGTGGTTTGTCCCCCCGTTACATTTATATAGACAAGCTTAGTTTAAATACGTGTAATGTTGATATAACGAAAATGGTTGTGTTTGATATGTCATTGAAGTGATGGAACTCACTCGACAACCAAATGGGTCAAATTAATAGTTAAAATAAAAGTGATTAAAATGAAGACACCATTTGGTAAAAGTTATAATGGGTCGAACAATTTAAAAATATTGTTTTTAAGTAATAAGAACCATGGCGCGAACCGGAATAGGTTCAAGGGGCATGATGGTATTAATCTACCATCATACGTTGACAAATGGTCATGTCGACTAAACGGGTCAAATAGTGTGCAAATACCATTTGACAATAATAACTGACGACTACTGGTTGAGTTTTTGTGATACTTTGGTCAAATTATAGCGAAAGTCCTTTGTCGTAAAATGAGGGACTAAAATTGACTAAAAAGCCCTTAATAGGTAAATCGGGTAAACGACCCTTAGAGGTTATTTAGGAACTTGTGTTGTGATTATGTAGCCCTTAGACACGTATATGAGTCTTAGGCAAAAAAAAAAAAAAATCTTTTCTGAGTTAAACGCCCTAAAGGGGGTCATTAGCGTAAAGTAACTAAACGAAGGGTAAATTGGGATTTCGGGTTTTCTTAAGTTAAATCCACCGCAAAAATAGTTGTGGTGGAAAATAAGTAGGCACTTAAATTTGGAAACGCGAGGCGTGAAAAGAGAAGAACGGATTTGATGCTTAAATGCATTAAAATCCCCAATCGGGTCAAAATGAATTACGCGCATGACTTGGGTGTTTGTTGCGTAATTCACAAAAGTTATGAATCCAAGATAGAGATTTAGAGTTAAATATCTTAGTTTATGATTTATGATTAACTAGGAACAAGTTTAGAGGTCCTAAATACAAACGGGTCGAAATATCGATTTTGAACAATAAGCCGAATGCTTAAAGATTTAGAATTTCATTAGTTTTAAATGTTGATTTTTTACTCCACAAGATGGAGAATTAAATTACGAGCGCGTAGGAAAAAGAATCGCGTAAAACGGATGTGTAGATTGAAAGTTATGCACATTTTCGTGAAAAGAATCGGAGCTGGAAAATGCAGCATCTGCTGCAAATCAATCTGTCCAGAGAGCTACCGTAAGTTACGGTAGCTACCGTAACTTACGGTAGAGGCTGAAGTGTTACGCTGGAATCGCACTGCCTTACGGCAGCCCTTGGAAGCCCAGTGGCTACCGTAAGTTACGGTAGCGCCCAATTATTTGTGTTAAAGTTTTGTTTCGCGAATCCATTTGAACAAGTTTTAAACCGCGTATGACTAAAATCATTTCATGTTTACGGAATGTAGGTTACCTAGCAGTACCGGATGACAACTGAGCCCGACGAAGAACTGAACACACGAGATCAATGCTTCCGTGAATAGTTTCGTCGTCACGTTTTAAACGGCGAATTAAATTACAAAATATAGGAATGTTTTATTCAGTAAACTGTTTTAACAAAACCGCATTTTTAAGTGTATTTTTAACCTTAATACACTATTATAATTAAACTTTATGGATAATTGATTAAAATGGATATAGGGTGTTACAAGTTGGTAATCAGAGCTCAGGGTTAAAGATTAAATTGTGTTCGGTTCGAGGCTTGATCGCAAATCCGGTAAGTAAAAGTATGTTAATGGTTTAGAATGATTAAAGTGTTGAGATCAACACAGAGGGTTATCGCGTAATACATGTTACACCAATCAAATCGATAAATGATAGATATAGTTAACAAAATTACGTGCGTTAACACGTATAGTAGAAAAGCCTTGTATTATGATATGGGTGTTTAGTAAAGTTGACATTACTAACTTTTGTGAATGTTTTAATTGGAGGAAACTTGCATTTGAAGATGACGAGGGTTGAACAAATTACGGATATGATAGAAGAATGGTCCGAAGTATGAAAAGAGGAGCATGCTCACCAAGGACCAAATCGCGTAACAATCGCGAATAAAAGTAAAGGCAATGAAAGCCCGTCGGGGCAAGCATTATCAGGTGCACACTTTTAAATTTAATGGCACAAGTAGTAATATCCAACAAACGTGTAGGGGATAACGGTTGCATATATCTGATAAAACCTGGATAGGATATCTATTCAGGATGATGTTTCTAAGAGAAGTTTAATAGAAACATGTGTTATTCATGATGATGAATAACAAAGAAATAATAGGGTTAGTTCATATGGAAACTTGGACGGGGGGTAATTATCCAAGTGGAAAACTCTCAATATAATGCTATTGAGAAAAGTAGCGATCACATTAACGAATGTGATTATATAATAGTTCGATAGAAAAGAAAAACATTTTATATGTTCAAATGTAAAACCAGTAAAACTAATGATTGTTGTTTTGCAATTAAATAAAGTTTTACTAAATGAAATCAGAGATATGAAATAAAAAGAGGCATTACTTACATAGGGTGTGATGTGAAAGCTATAAAAAGGTCATGTGTATCATGTGCTGATCGCTTACTCTGGCCAAGTAAGTAGTGGCATATGATACCATGAACTTCTTGTAGCGGACACATTTACGTCCGATGTAGTAAGGACGGGGTGAACGGGATGAATTAAAAAAAAAGTACCCAAATGAATCAAACAAGTAAGATTTTTGATAGTAAACGTAAACGCAATTCGGATGACTGAAGCGTATTACGTTAGAATAACGAGCCCGAGAGAAGGGACAAGGATTATAGTAATTGAAAATACAGACCGACTAATAGGAATAATAAGGCATGAGATAAAAGTTTGACTGTCACAAGTGATGAAATTCACACGGACAAGTCAAATGAATTAAATAAAGAATAAAGGGCTTAACTGGATAAAAGCGATGGATTTCGCTAAGATGACCGAATAAATTAAAATGACATCTAAAACCATATAAGAATGGTTACTTGATGATGTCCTCAGTAAAGATACCCGATGGATGGGTAGGATTTTGAAAGTATGCGTAAACCAAAAGACGGGAACGTAAAACAAAAAGTCAAAAGGCTTGGATCATGAGTTATAACTAAAAGACGATGAAATTTTGCAAACATAAATTTTGATAAATATGTTCAACTATTTCAAAGTTGGACGAGTCAAATAAGGAACGAAGTTTGACGTTCACAGGTGATGAAATTTCACACGAACAAGTCAAACGAGTTAAACTAAGAATAACGTTTGATAATGTAAGTAAGCGCGAACCGAATAAATAAAAGTGCGAGATGTTAACGAATCTATATAAAGGGTTATGGGTAAACATAGAAAGGAATAACGCAAACCAGTGAAACTGGAAAGTTAAAAACAGTAAGATAGAGAACCCGGGTAACGGGATGTAAAAAAATATATATATATAAGTATGAACCGGATAACGATAAGTAAAGGACAAACCGACATGTGAATGACGGAAGAGGTCATAGAGTCGGAAGAATGATTCGAAAGAAAAGAAATGTAGCCTTAGATTACGGTCAAGGTCAAATGAAATACAAAAGCGAAAATAAATGATTCTAAAAAAGGGGGGGGGGTACCTTGACACTATAAATATATATATACAGTTGAGTAAAGACTCGGATAGAAGATGATCGACGGGATCATCATAACCTACGGGATTAAAAGTAGTGCTAAGTCTACGGGACCAAAAGACCTTTGGGTCACAAATAGAAAGAAACAAACTGTTGGGGTCTCACCCTAAAAATGTAAAAAGGTGAAAATCTAGGTAAATAGCCTATGAGGCTAAGTGAAAGAACCTACGGGTCATTTGGGTTAAGCGTGGGAATTAGTTATAATTCCCCGCATTAAATAATAACGGAGAGGAATAGGTCCTCGGAAGTAACATTTCTAGATATGAGAGAAAGACGAAAGGCAAAGAGAAAACGTAAACTAAAAATTTAGTTTTTAGACAAAAGCAATGTTTTAACAAACATAAGTAGTATGAGGAGATTTAGAAAATCTTACACACACATAAGGCTGGAGATGGCAAAATAGTATACCCGGCTGGCGGGGTACGAAGTAACGGCGACTAATTAGTCTAGCCGGTAAAACTATTCAAAGTTATGAAAATGTAATGACAAACACAAAGCTTGTTAATATAAGACAAGCACGGAATAAACATGTTAACAGACAGATAAGACTAAGTGGTCAAGGGACAACTCGGACAATAATGATAAAGGAGATAAGCTGAAAGTACCGGCCCGCGAGGCCTTACACATGAAAGACGTACGCATCAATATAAACGAAAATGATAGATCGAAAAGAATGAATGAATGTCTTGAAAACGAAACTAAGTTCGTTTAGTCTAAATTAAAAGAACTACGTAAGAAAGGTTTCGAGGACGAAGCCTCTTTAAGGGGGGTAGACTTGTAACACCCCGAAAACGGGTTTGGTAAATAAACCCCGTTAATACTAAAAGACGGGTAAAATACCGTTAGTGGTAAAAATTAACCCGGTGAATATTAGGATTTAAATAAATAATCTTATATTAATAAAAAAGAAGAATAAACGTTTTGAGAAAACATGGTTTGTTACAAGCCCGAGTTAACGGGACTTAAAAACAAAAACGGGTTATAACTTCCCTGAACCCACTAAGTAACTAGGAATATTAACCTAGTTAAACGAGTGTTGTAAAATAATAAAGAAACTTGAAATAGGTAGCCTACTTAATAACAAACCAAAACATGAGGGACCAAAGTTGGATAACTTGAAAAAGGGTTTTATAAACAAAAAAAATACATAACACAACACACACTTAAGGTGTGTGTGCGTGTGTGGAGATCGACCAGGAGGGTGCTCCCAAGAACTCAAACCCTAAAACTCAACAAATCATAAAATTGAAGCTTGATTCAAGGCCAAAATCGATGCATGAATACATAGAAACGATCACCTAGTCATGGGGATCATAAGGTATGTCAAAATTTACAATTTGGTTTCATCTCAAATTCTTGATGATTTGTGAAATCGAAATCTGTGTTTGATTATTTGATGTTTAGATGAAATTAGTAATGAAAACATGTCTAGGAGTAAACCCTAGTCAATAACATGTTGAATTAGTGGTAAATCTATGAAATTCATGATAATCCATTGATAAGTTAAATGGGTTTTGTAAAAATAAGATGAACACAAGAATCATAACTATCAAAAGTGGTGTTACTTGATTACTATGAAATGATTCTGAGATTAGTATGCATGCTTGACATAATGGAATCGATATGTATGTTTATATTTGGCAAAAATAACAAGTTATGAACTTGATTTTAAATATATAAAATTATACCCGTTAGGTGTTCGTTAAAATGCCTAAATGAAAGATAAATGTTGAAAATCGGACAAAAACGCATGTTTGATGGATATGGCAAATTATGCGTTAAGACTTATAAAAGGGTTCTAAACGGATTTTGAATTGAACTCTTTAGGCAAGGAAACCGGGACTTCAAGCGAACAAGCCGGAGCGGACACACGCTTGAAGGGAACGCTTTAAAGGTACGTGGTTTGTCACCCCGTTACATTTATATAGACAAGCTTAGTTTAAATACCTGTAATGTTGATATAACGAAAATGGTTGTGTTTGATATGTCATTGAAGTGATGGAACTCACTCGACAAGCAAATGGGTCAAATTAATATTTAAAATAAAAGTGATTATAATGAAGACACCATTTGGTAAAAGTAATAATGGGTCGAACAATTAAAAAATATTATTTTTAAGTAATAAGAACCATGGCGCGAACCGGAATAGGTTCATGGGGCATGATGGTATTAATCTACCATCATACGTTTACAAATGGTCATGTCGACTAAACGGGTCAAATAGTGTGCAAATACCATTTGACAATAATAACTGACAACTACTGGTTGAGTTTTTTTGATAACAGGAAATAACATGTGATTGCATTGCTTTAACTAGAAAATTTAAAGCAAAAGGTATGTATACGGGTGATTGCATTGATAACAAGAAATAACATGTGATTGCATTGCATATTTAGAGTTTTAGTAGAAGTGATACTTTGGTCAAATTATAGCGAAAGTCCTTTGTCGTAAAATGAGGGACTAAAATTGACCAAAAAGCCCTTAATAGGTAAACCGGGTAAACGACCCTTAGAGGTTGTTTAGAAACTTGTGTTGTGATTATGTAGCCCTTAGACACGTATATGAGTCTTAGGAAAAAAAATCTTTTGTGAGTTAAATGCCCTAAAGGGGGTCATTAGCGTAAAGTAACTAAACGAAGGGTAAATTGGGATTTCGGGTTTTCTTAAGTTAAATCCATCACAAAAATAGTTGTAGTGGAAAATAAGTAGGCACTTAAATTTGGAAACGCGAGGCGTGAAAAGAGAAGAGCGGATTTGATGCTTAAATGCATAAAAATCCCCAATCGGGTCAAAATGAATTACGCGCATGACTTGGGTGTTTGTTGCGTAATTCACAAAAGTTATGAATCCAAGATAGAGATTTAGAGTTAAATATCTTAGTTTATGATTTATGATTAACTAGGAACAAGTTTAGAGGTCCTAAATACAAACGGGTCGAAATATCGATTTTGAACAATAAGCCGAATGCTTAAAGATTTAGAATTTCATTAGTTTTAAATGTTGAATTTTTACTCCACAAGATGGAGAATTAAATTACGAGCGCGTAGGAAAAAGAATCGCGTAAAACGAATGTGTAGATTGAAAGTTATGCACGTTTTCGTGAAAAGAATCGGAGCTGGAAAATAGAGCATCTGCTGCAAATCAATCTGTCCAGAGAGCTACCATAAGTTACGGTAGCTACCGTAACTTACGGTAGAGGCTGAAGTGTTACGCTGGAATCGCACTGCCTTACGGCATCCCTTGGAAGCCCAGTGGCTACCGTAACTTACGGTGGCTACCGTAAGTTACGGTAGCGCCCAATTATTTTTGTTAAAGTTTTGTTTCGCGAATCCATTTGAACAAGTTTTAAACCGCGTATGACTAAAATCATTTCATGTTTATGGAATTTAGGTTACCTAGCAGTACCGGATGACGACTGAGCCCGACGAAGAACCGAACACACGAGATCAATGCTTCCGTGAATAGTTTCGTCATCACGTTTTAAACGGCGAATTAAATTACAAAATATAGGAATGTTTTATTCAGTAAATTGTTTTAACAAACCCGCATTTTTAAGTGTATTTTTAACCTTAATACACTATTATAATTGAACTTTATGGATAATTGATTAAAATGGACATAGGGTGTTACACCCTAATTAGCGAGGTTCTGCTCCGTTGTAAGTATTATAACCCCAGTTTCGTATTAGATACGTTGCCTGATTGATCTAGGGTTCCGTAACAACTGTCGTGGTTCTGCCTGACGTAGTTGTTGGAATACTGTCTCGGGGAGGGTATCGTTAATATAATTAAAAGGGTTATTATACTAACATATGTATATTTGTGTAAATTATAGATTAATACCAGGAAACCCTAGAAGAAGTCTAAACCAGCAATGTGAGTTTATCCGCTTTTTGTAAACCTTTTTGTGAACTATTTTACAAAACCTTAAATGCTTTACAATATGATTAAGCAGTGATTGAGTCTTTGTAGTTCTTCAATTACTGTCGGTATGTTGGGGTTTTGTATACAAAATGTGGAACACGTTATCATTGGACGATGAGTTAGCCAATGTGTAATATGATCCACCAGTCAGGATTGACAGTACTGAATGAGTAATTGTGTAGAAATAAACAATGTGATCGCTCTCAATACTGTGTTAATTGATAAAATGTTTCTTGATTAAACTGGGATTCACTCACCAGTATTTCCCACTGACAAATGTTTTTAAAACGCGTTTCAGGTAACACAATGTGACAGCCAATTAGTAAAAAGCCAGCTGGAGAGCACTGACTGCTTGGAAAAATGTGGCTATAAAAGTTATTTCAAAAAGACGATGTTTTAAATTCAATAAAATAGGGTTTATCCCTATAAACGTATTGTAATAAAGAAACTTGGGTTTACCCATGTAATTATTAATATAAAAATATGGTGGTTTTACTCTGATAAATAATTTCCTAACTACGGTCCTGATGTAATTTCCGCTGCCAAATTAACAAATTAATAAACTGATACCACCACAAACGAATGTTCGCGGACGCCAGTTCCCGGGACAGATAAGGGGCGGGGGTTGCGACAGAAGGTGGTATCAGAGCCTAGCCACTGATTCAGCCACAGAAGTGTTCTGCTGACATCAATATATTATTTAAATTGTTAGGAAATAAATTCTTAAAATACGTGAATATCTGTATTTTATTGTTATGTGTTATTTGACTATTTGTTAGTTTACAGTATGAGTGATCAAGGACCCTCAGATGTGTATCGTCAGTTGTCCGATTCACCTAGGAGTGAAGGTACCTCTTCCCAGCCTACCCTCTCTGGGTATTCTGCTGATCAGGAAGAAGGGATATTTGCCTTTAAAGCTCAGTCGGAAGAGCCATTCCTTCAGAAAAAGAGAGGATGGTTCAGTAAGGGAGCCTTTGAGAGTAGAAAAAGAATGCAAAAGTTGCAACAACAAAGAGTCCTAGCAGCCGCTAAGCGAGAGTCAGAAGCCCATACACAGGATATGCTTAATAGAAGCCGAGCCAATTTCCATATCCTAGCAACAACTGCTGCCGACCCAAGTCTGGAACAACTAGTAGCCCCACAACCCTTACCTTTAATTCCCACTCAGCCGATGGAGGTAGAAATGCATGATTTCAACCCTGAGGAAATACCTAGGATACCAGCCCCTAATCCTTTAGACCCAAATTATGATCCATGGTTTGATGATCTTAGGGATTTTGTGCCACGCTACCATCTAAATGATGAAACCTTGCCGAACATAGCAGCGTATCCAGGTCTGGACCCTCTAGATCCCTATTATGTCAACGATGAATATATCAGGGAAATTTTAGAGAATCCTTACCCTCAGGAAAATCCCAGGCCACAGTATCCAGATCCAGTACCAGTGTCACACCCCGATATTTCCACGTATTACCGGTGGGCCCGGTGGGGGAGTATCGTGACGTAGTTGATATCATCATAGTCAAACAACAAAATTTAAAATGCACAGCGGAAGCAAAAGATAGATTCATTTCAACCAAACAAATTGTAATATTGAGTATCACAAGATAGTTGAAAATGATCCATAGGCGGATCGAAATAAAAAGGAAACATTGTTCAACAGTTTTATGACATCCAAGCTTGCGAGACTTATTGTGGATGCTAGGAGAAAGCCATCCTATTTCGAGTAGTACCTGCACTTAACCTTTTTGGGAAAATACGTCAGTTTACACTGGTAAATACAATTAACTGACTCATTTTGAAAATGTTTAATAAAATTGATTTGAATGCACGTGGCACAAAACTTTTATAACTTGGGATAATTATTTATATATAATCTTGTAAAAGAATTACATGGTTCTTATGCGTTCAGTAGCCCGGGCTGAACACTGGGTTAAAGATTAATAGACACACCACATGATATAGTCCCACAGCGGGTTATTCCCGAAACCGGCGGTTATACCTTATTATTTATTTATGCACTGTCGGGTGTACGCCTACACCCCGTGCTTAGGTCGTGGCCATTTCGTAAAATGATGCCAAGGATATCCGGGACATGGTCATTAACCCCCCAAAGGCTTTAAGCAAACAAAACAATTTAAACGGGTCATTTCAATGAATTAACCTCCATCCGATTAAAGATTCGATGCCCGACCAAGCGGTATTTTATATACCATACCCCAAGCCCGTATAGGGAAAATAAGTTAAAAGTATTTACCTTTGCAAGTAATAATCACAAATAGCAAGTGCATGTAGCTTTTACCGGGCCTCGTATTCTAGAACGAAGGTTTACAACAACCTATTAGATTCCTAACGGGTCTTTAATTGAGCTTAAGCTTAGACCGGTTAGTTTTAAAGGAAGATTCGGTTCAAACGCATGAATAAGCGAAGACCGGAATAGAATGTGATTTAGACCCGACAAGTTTGAAGACTTGTATAATATGGGTAAACTAAACACATTCTGGATTTTGAGATTAAAATGATAAGGTTTGACCCGCTTTGGTCAATTTATGCAAACTAGTTACATAAACCGAACCGAATGCGAAGAATGCGTAACGGGTAACCATAAGAGCCATATATAGGTTTCCTAAGTTAATATGCCTTAAATATGTTCTGACATTAGTAAGATATCTTCCATTATGCCCAAAACGGATTTAAACTCAAATTACGCCCCGTAGGGGTATTTTGGTCATTTAAAATGTTATAAAAGAGTTTAAATAATAATCTGAGTTATAGGTCTGATATAATCAGTAAAGATACTTAATTTAATAAGTTATAATAGTAGGTTATTACATATATGTGAAATTTATCATTTAAAACCAAACTATGCACATTAGGGGCATTTTGGTAATTTCATTTTGGCTTAAAAGGTCAAAACTGAAAATCTGAGTTTAAAACTTTTCTTACTGTAAAAATATAAGAATTTACTGAGATTATCAGTAGGCATCAAACCTTATATGTTTAAAATAGTTTTAATACATACTATGCGTTAAAAACGCTTAAAAAGGCGATTTGGAGCCATTTCCGGGTTTTCAAAAGAAAGCTGATATTTTTATTATTCCAGAAGACTCAAAATATTTTATTTATCATGTAAAATCAGTAGAAAAAGGTTTGGGGTCAAAAGGATTTGTAAAACTCATTTTATAGCCCAAAAGGGCAAAACCGGCAATTACCGAATCAAGCTTAGAACTCTAAGTTATGCTCAGCCTAAAAATAAATAAAAATCTTCAAAAATCCCAAAATATTATTTTACATCAGTGGGTAAAAATTTTGATATCAAAAAGTGGGTTAAACTAGGCTATATGCTAATTACGCCGTTTAATTAACAAAAACTTTCTAATTACGCTATTGAGCATAACTCTTAATCTAGACCTCAAACTGGTGTCAAATTTTAGGTGCAAGCTTATAAACTAGTAACTAAGGTGTCTACTCTTTTACATTTTCAAAAATCATGTTTTAAGGTCATATGGGCATAATAGTCAACATATAAGCAATTAACGGAAACATGCATATGAATCGGATAACTATTGAACCAAGTTGTATAATCACAGAGGGTTATACTAACATGTAACCTGGTCCAATTAAAGCTCTAAGGCATTTCTAAACTTTGCTCAAATGGGTCAGAACTGAAAGTCAAAGCAGAAGTCAAATTATGCGACTTTCGGTTCCGAACCGAGCCTAAACTGAAAATTGTCGGGTGGAACATGTTTAGACATGTTCTTACATTGATTACCAAGTTATATTAGTGATAAAACAGGTTGCATGTCTTCTACATTGCTAATTATGCATTAATTTGAAATTAAGCTTTCTGTTGACTTTTTAAGATCAAGTTTGACCCGACTATTGACCTAGTTAGAGTGGGAATCAGAGGGTGCCCTTTTAAGGGTTTATTACTCACATAATTACCAACTTATAGGTACTTTCAATTCGAGATTTGACTGAACAATTATTGATTAATCTCGAAGTCAAACCTTAATTACGACGGTTTGACTTTAAGCTAAATAACTAAGCTAAACTGAATTAAAGAAGGTTAAGGACACTTACAAGAGTCCTAAGTATGATCTAAAAGCTGATGGAAGTCTGCTAGAAGTCCCAAGAGTTCCAGAGCAATGCTTGAAATGCAAATGAAATTAGCAAGTCCAATTGTTGCAACTTCAAGCTCTTATATAGTGAGCCAAATGCCACAAGATCATCACACCTAAGTCTACAGATGTTCCCCATGTGTCCCTATAATCTATAGGCTAATTACGCCGTTTAATTAACAAAAGCTTTCTAATTACGCTATTGAGCATAACTCTTAATCTAGACCTCAAACTGATGTCAAATTTTAGGTGCAAGTTAATAAACTAGTAACTAAGGTTTCTACTCTTTTACATTTTCAAAAATCTTGTTTTAAGGTCATATTGGCATAATAGTCAACATATAAGCAATTAACGGAAACATGCATATGAATCGGATAACTATTGAACCAAGTTGTATAATCACATAGGGTTATACTAACATGTAACCTGGTCCAATTAAAGCTCTAAGGCATTTCTAAACTTTGCTCAAATGGATCAGAACTGAAACTCAAAGTAGAAGTCAAATTATGCGACTTTCGGTTCCGAACCGAGCCTAAACTGAAAATTGCCGGGTGGAACATGTTTAGACATGTTCTTACATTGATTACCAAGTTATATTAGTGATAAAACAGGTTGCATGTCTTCTACATTGCTAATTATGCATTAATTTGAAATTAAGCTTTCTGTTGACTTTTTAAGATCAAGTTTGACCCGACAATTGACCTAGTTAGAGTGGGAATCAGAGGGTTCCCTTTTAAGGGTTTATTACTCGCATAATTACCAACTTATAGGTACTTTCAATTCGAGATTTGACTGAACAATTATTGATTAATCTCGAAGTCAAACCTTAATTACGACGGTTTGACTTTAAGCTAAATAACTAAGCTAAACTGAATTAAAGTAGGTTAAGGACACTCACAAGAGTCCTAAGTATGATCTAAAAGCTGATGGAAGTCTGCTAGAAGTCCCAAGAGTTCCAGAGAAATGCTTGAAATGCAAATGAAATTAGCAAGTCCAATTGTTGCAACTTCAAGCTCTTATATAGTGAGCCAAATGCCACAAGATCATCACACCTAAGTCTACAGATGTTCCCTGATGTTCCCCATGTGTCCCTATAATGCCAAAACCAGTTGCCAAGTCCCTGGATTCGAAAACCACTCATGTAAGGCGGTGCAACAGGCTGAACAGGCAACTGTCCATTTTCTGCTGCCAGCGACGGTCTTACGGACCGTAAGAAGTAACCATTGCAGACCGTAAGCACCTCTTACGGACCGTAAGCTTTTGTCTTTGCGGTCCGTAACCGACCTTCATCTGAAATGCCCAGTTACCAGTCTTACAGACCGTAGGCCCTTGGCCATGCGGTCCGCATCCGCTTTTAAATTTAAAGTTGCCCAGCTCCGCCATCTTACAGACCGTAAGGGTTAGCCTTTGCGGTCCGTAAGCCTTCATCAGAAGACAAAAACTTGTTAACTTTGAGGTCTTGACCATTCAACTATACAACTTCGAATCTTATGCTTTAATTAGTAGGAGGGGACCAGGAACAGACTTTTGCATGCTCTTGAAAGTGTTGCCATGCACTTACACATCCTTGGACACTACTAATGAATGCTTTTGAAGGAATTTATCGTATGAAACATAAGATCCATTTCTTGTGCCAATTTGAATTATACATTATCAAATAATCGGACTTGAATGTATCAGATGTTTATAATATAAATTTGGGTCTTGGGATTTATAACGAGGTCGTTCAGAGGTATAAATTAACATGTCGACACTTTTAAATCCTGCCATACATCTTTAACTTGATCCGAGTTCATGACGTGTTTGCTTTACGTGACACGTGTCTTAATTTTATTAGACATAAATTTTCGAGGTGTTACATCCTCACCCCCTTAAAAGAAATCTCGACCTCGAGATTTACTGAAACAAATGAGGGTACTTTTCTTTCATGGTAGACTCTACCTCCCACGTATATTCGGGACCTCTTCGGGCATCCCATTTAACCTTTACGATAGGTACATACTTTCTTCGAAGCTTCTTAACCCGTCAATCCTCAATCGACAAAGGTTTTTCCACAAATTTCAAGCTCTCATCTATGTGTACATCCGTGTGTGGTATGACTAGCGATTTTTCCGCTAGACATTTCTTCAGATTGCAGATGTGGAATAAGTTATGAATACCACTAAGCTCTTCAAGCAAGTTTAACTTATAAGCTACTGATCCGACACATTCGATGATTTCGAATGGTCCTATGTATCTTGGGCTTAATTTTCCTTTCTTACCAAAACGCATCACTCCTTTCCAGGGTGATACTTTAAGCATCACTTTATCATCAACCTCGAACTTTAGAGGTTTACGCCTTAAGTCTGCGTAGCTTTTCTGCCTATCTCTGGCAGCTTTGAGAAGGTCTCTTATCTGCACAATCTTATCTGTCGTCTCCAGGACTATATCGGGTCCTGTTAGTTGGACATCTCCAACTTCTGCCCAACAAACGGGCGTTCTGCACTTCCTTCCATATAATGCCTCAAAAGGCGCAGCCCGAATGCTTGTATGGTAGCTATTGTTATAGGAGAACTCGATTAATGGCTGGTGGTTATCCCAACTACCACCTAAGTCAATCACACATGCACGAAGCATGTCTTCCAAAGTTTGGATGGTACGCTTACTCTGTCCGTCCGTCTGAGGATGGTAAGCCGTACTGAAATTTAAGTGTGTGCCCAAAGATTGTTGGAAACTTTTCCAAAAATCTGATGTGTATCTGGTATCTCTGTCAGAGATAATTGACACTGGTACGCCATGCAGAGATACAATCTTATCCACGTACAATTGGGCTAACATGTCGGAGCTATAAGCCTCCTTAATGGGTAGGAAATGTGCTGACTTAGTCAGTCTATCTACTATCACCCATATAGTATCATTTCCTTTCTTTGTCTTTGGCAACTTGGTGATGAAATCCATTGTCACCATCTCCCACTTCCATGTGGGAAGTTCAGGCTGTTGTAGCAAACCTGACGGCTTCTGGTGTTCAGCTTTGACTTGCGCGTACGTCAAACATTTAGCTACAAACTTTTTCAAGCCTATCCACCAATAGTTTGCCTTTAGATCCTGGTACATCTTATCAGCTCTAGGATGAACAGAGTATTTGGAACTGTGGGCTTCCTGGAGGATAACATCCCGAAGTCCTCCATAAACTGGAACTCAAATTCGTCCATTTAATCTCAGGATTCCGTCCTTTCCATAGGATAACTGCTCTTCAGTTACTCCTAGCTTTTCAGCAGGATAGTTAGCTTCTAGTACAGCTTCCTTCTGCGCTGCTAACAACCTTTCATTCAGACTATTCTTTAATTCAATGCTCTTGGCATTGATTCTTATGGGCTTCACCCTTTCCTTTCTACTTAAAGCATCGGCAACTACATTTGCCTTGCCAGGATGGTATCTTATCTCACAGTCATAATCATTCAAAGTTTCCATCCATCGTCGCTGTCTCATGTTCAAGTCCTTCTGATTGAACAAATGTTGAAGGCTCTTGTGATCAGAATAGATCACACACTTGGTTCCATACAAATAATGCCTCCACAGTTTTAGTGCAAATACAACGGCACCCAGCTCCAAGTCATGGGTAGTGTAATTCTTCTCATGCACCTTTAGCTGTCGTGAAGCATAGGCAATGACTTTGCCTTTCTGCATAAGCACACACCCCATACCGGTGTGTGATGCATCACAATATACTGCAAATTCTTCGATTCCATCAGGCAATGTTAGTACTGGAGCATTGCTCAACTTCTGCTTTAAAATATCGAAAGATTCTTGCTGCTTAGGTCCCCAGTCAAACTTGTTAGTCTTGCGGGTGAGTAAGGTCAGGGGTGCTGCAATCCTTGAGAAGTTTTCAATAAATCGCCTGTAGTATCCTGCTAGTCCTAGAAAGCTGCGAATCTCGGTGGGATTCTTTGGCTCTTGCCAATTCATAACAGCTTCCACCTTAGCGGGATCCACTTGGATACCACACTCACTAACCACATGTCCAAGGAATTGGACTTCTCGAAGCCAAAATTCACACTTCGAAAATTTGGCGTAGAGTTTCTCATGATGTAGAAGTTTACGAATACAGCGAAGATGTTTCTCATGGTCATCTTGGTTCTTCGAGTAAATGAGGATGTCTTCAATGAAGACGATGACAAATTTATCCAAGTAGGGCTTGCATACACGGTTCATGAGGTCCATGAATGCTGCTGGTGCATTGGTAAGCCCAAAGGGCATCACTAGGAACTCGTAGTGACCATAACGAGTCCTAAATGCAGTCTTGTGCACATCTTCATCTCTAACCTTCAGTTGATGATAGCCTGACCTTAAGTCGATCTTAGAGAAGTAGCTTGCTCCTTGGAGCTGATCGAACAGATCGTCGATCCTGGGTAATGGATACCTATTCTTGATAGTGACCTTATTAAGTTCACGATAATCGATGCATAGGCGCATCGATCCATCCTTCTTTTTCACAAACAGGATTGGCCCTCCCCAGGGAGACGAACTAGGACGAATGAAACCTTTTGCCAATAAATCATCTAATTGCGTTCTCAGTTCCTTCATTTCTGTTGGTGCCAACCTGTAAGGCACCCTCGCGACAGGTGCTGCTCCAGGAATGATGTCGATTCTGAATTCTACTTGTCTATCTGGTGGTAAACCAGGTAGTTCTTCAGGGAAAACTTCCGGGTATTCAGAAATGACGGGGATGTCTTCAATCTTAGGCTTCGGCTCATCAATAGTCACTTGTGCCATGTAAATGACACAACCCTTCTTCAAGCATCTAGATGCCTTGAGCATAGACACTTGCTCAGGCAATCCATACTGGGTATCTCCCTGAATGATGAGTGGCTAGCCAGACGGGGTCTTGATCACCACTTGCTTCTTGTTGCAAACGATCTGGGCCTGGTTATGAGATAACCAGTCCATGCCTAAAACGATGTCGAAACCGGCTAACTTCAAAGGAAGTAAGGACAAAGGAAAAGAGTGGTTCCTAATGGATATGAAACATCCATCTAACACTGTTGAGGCGGTTTCTAAAGTACCATCAGCTAATTCCACCTCATATTTCACACTTAGGGTTTTAACAGGTAAATTCAGTAACTTACAAAACTTATTATCTACAAATGATTTATCAGCTCCTGAATTAAATAACACTCTCGCATAAACATCATTTATGAGGAAGGTACCTGTGATCACATCGTCGTCCTGAACAGCTTCCTTCGCATCCATTCGGAAAACCCTTGCATTAGTCTTTTTCCCATCCTCAGTTTTCTTTGTAAGTTTTGGGCAGTTGGACCTGATATGCCCTTTTTCATTGCAGCTATAGCACGTAGCATCCTTGATTTTCTTACAGTCTAAGGTCTTGTGCTCAGAAGACTTGCAAATCCCACATGCCCTTGGTTGTGACTGGGATTTCGACTTATATCTGCACCTCCCAAAATGGTGCTTCTTACAAACCTTACACTTGGGTTTATCACTCGTCTGTTGACTGTCTTTCCTAGATCCAGAACCCTTTTTGTGATCATGGTTTCCCTTATGTCTCTTGTCTGAACGTCGTGAGTTGTTATCCTCACGCTTCCTCTTTTCGGCATCGGTGTTCCTCAGCGATCTCTGCCTGAGCGCGTCCAAAGTAAGGGACAATGATATATCAGCTGCAGACCGAAAAGTAGCTGGTCTAGAGGCCTTCACGCTGGCCTTGATTTCTGGGGCTAAACCCCCGATGAAACGAGCTATCCTCTTGGGTTCCGGTGTCACAAGATAAGGAACCAACCTTGACATGGTGTTGAAGCTCGTGAGGTAGGCTTGACAATCCAGGTTCTTCATAACTAAAGACAAGAAATCAGATTCAATCTTTTCGACCTCATGCTGAGGGTAGTAGTTTTCCTTGATCAATGTCACAAACTGCTCCCAGGTCAGATTGTATAATGGGATTTTCCCTGTAGCTTGGATCAAAGATCTCCACCAAGCTAGTGCCTCACCTTTAAATGATTGAGATACAAACTTTACCACATCCTTATCAGCACACCCGCTGATATCCACCACAGTGTCCATCTCATCCAACCATGTCATGTAATCAACTGCCCCTTTTTCCCCAGTAAAGTCCCGGGGTTTACAAGAAACAAAGTATTTATAAGTACAGGACTTGGTACGTGGTTTATCATCAAATACTATCCTCTTGGATGGAACACTGTTTTGGTTTGAGGAATGTCGATCATCATCTTTCTTTGGCTCTTCTTTCTTAGAGGGTGGCTTACTGTGAGCCTCTGAATGAGTCTTAGGCTTAGAATGAGTTGCTGATTGGGTCCTGCTTCGAGTACTACTCGATTCACTATACTGCCTATCTATGGCTTTGGTAACAAAATTGTCAATTAATGCTTGGAGCTTTGCACCAGTTACATTGATCCTGGTGGCGTCATGATTCTCCTTTGGCCGACTGTTGACCTCTTCAGACTCGGCCATGTAGTTAGATTGCTACATAAGATGATGACAATGATTTATTTAGGAAATTATAATAGGTTTGTCATCTTGGTAATTTATTAACCATGGTAATTAAAGAACCATATTGGTTAATTTGTCAAGTAATTTAATTTGGGACTTTTCATTAGTAACCCTTAGTTCTAGAATAAAATATAATAATGGCACAACAGGCCTAGCACATGGACATTTCTAAATTACAGGTCAAGATCTTATAGGATCTAGTTATTAAGTTTTGAATCAAGGTTCATTACCTTTCTTGACAGGGAGTTTATAAGCTACGACTGTCTTTTGTCTTATATGACAATAATTATAGCCCGTAGGCATTACATCACAATCGGATGTTTAAATAATAATAAAAAAATTGGGATAATTCAATATAAGGGTGACATGTGTGATTTTGCGGATCACATTAGCCAAGAATGTTAACATGGTTGCAGATGTTAACAGAGATTTGAATCTTTTTAAACAGGTTTTACCATATTGGCCAGGTCTTATAATGACATACAGCTAGGTTTTACCTTTTAAGATTTTTTTTTAATATTTAACGCGGAACAATCCTAAATTGAGATGTTAATAAGGATCTGAATATAATTGGGGAACTACCGTCTTGGCCCTGTCTTAAAATGACACAAAGGCTAGGTCTTGTCCCTTTAGATTATATCATTTTAATACAATGATAGATCTTGTAAAAATATTGTTATTATTTATTTTATATTTTTTTTGTTCATGCATATAACTAAAAATAAAATTTTAAACCATTCCACCACATGAATTTAAAATACGAGTCTGCCCTGAACGGGACTTCTAAATGAAATAACATGCCCACGCAGGGGCTAAACAACACAACATACCCACGCATGGGTCAACAGAAAGACGTGCCCACGCAGGGGCTTAACAAACAAGACATACCCACGCAGGGGTTAAAACATAAAAACAGGCCCACGCAGGGGCTCAACTGAAAACAAGGAAATACAACCAACAATTAAAGGATTCAAAGGTCCTTCTTGCTCTTTCATTTTATTAAACTCGCCAATCCATTAAAGAATCCCTGGTTGTTTCTTCGGTCCTCACGGACTACCCTTTCCACTTGGCTCAATCTTTGGAGAATTTCCTCCTGTTCTGGCGGGGAAAACCGTGGTATCTGCGGCTGCGGCTGATGTGGAGGTCGAAGAGGAGGCTGTTGTTGGTATCCATAAGCTGGGTATCCAACTCCCCAGGGAGCTCCGTAAGGCCCCTCGGGGTTGAGAGCATTGTAGTTCCAGGCTGCCAGATATGGGTCGACCTCCGCATAATTGAAGCTGGTGTGAGCCGGCTGCTCAAAGGGATTATACGCCGCTGAGCCAGCATATGTAGGGATCGGGTTGCCAAAGCCCAACGGTGGTGGCACGATAGGTGCAGAGTTCACTTCCGGGATGGGGTTTGAAGGTCCCCCCATCTGCTGGTCTTCTTGGAGTGGCGGGTAGTGGCTGCCACTCGATGGTTGAGGGGTACTTATACGCACTCCTCCTTGCACAGACATCCGTGCATTTGATCTCCTTCGCCTCGGTGGCTCAGGAGGCTGTTGCTGAGGTGGTGGTGGTGGCGGGGTAACTGCCACGAAACGTGAATCCTCAGAAGGATCCTGTTGCTGCTGATGAGGCGATGAATGGTGAGAGGGTGTAAAATACCATTCAAACTGGTTAAACCTCGCTTGGTAGCTTTCTAGACTAAGGTGATCCATGAAAGGATGACCCATCAGAAATTTCGATGGGATGTGTGGGGGTACCGGTCGGTGGTTTAACAGGGTCAGTGTCCTCGTCCATATCCATGCCGTGATCTCCAGAAAAGTGATCTTCAGGTCCCAATGGGTTAACACCCACTGGTTCTTCGAGGTAGTTTGCCGGGTTGAACCGGCTTTGGAAGATATGTGACGGGTTATCAAAGGAGTGACGAGAGTTGGACCTCTGGAGAGGGATAAATGAAGGCTGTGGGTTTTTCAGGCTCATTTTCTGATTGGGGTCCAAAAGAGTGAAGATAAGACGGTGACGAGCTTAACGAGACGGACCGCCTCGCTGGCTGCAAATGTGCCCTCCAGTCCCCCTGGGGACTTGTACGCATGTTGACGGGTGAGGTTCGTCTTTGAGACGGCCCGGCCTCATGGTCGTGGCCTGTTATAGGTGCCTTTCCCTTTCTCCTAAAGAATCTTGGCGGCATATTTAAACCTGTCAACATAAACACAGATAACAACAAAGAAAATATAAAAGACAAAAATAAAACAAAATCAGGATTTGTCCTATGTTCCTTGTCTAGACTCGAAAAGTTGAGGAATGTGCAACTGTGTAACTGAGATTAAACACAAAAAGGCTAGTGTTTAATTCGCTCAGTGTTGGCTCTGATACCAACCTGTCACACCCCGATATTTCCACGTATTACAGGTGGGCCCGGTGGGGGAGTATCGTGACGTAGTTGATATCATCATAGTCAAACAACACAATTTTAAATGCACAGCGGAAGCAAAAGATAGATTCATTTCAACCAAACATATTGTAATATTGAGTATCACAAGATAGTTGAAAATGATCCACAGGCGGATCGAAATAAAAAGGAAACATTGTTCAACAGTTTTATGACATCCAAGCTTGCGAGACTTATTGTGGATGCTAGGAGAAAGCCATCCTATTTCGAGTAGTACCTGCACTTAACCTTTTTGGGAAAATACGTCAGTTTACACTGGTAAATACAATTAACTGACTCATTTTGAAAAGGTTTAATAAAATTGATTTGAATGCACGTGGCACAAAACTTTTATAACTTGGGATAATTATTTATATATAATCTTGTAAAAGAATTACATGTTTCTTATGCGTTCAGTAGCCCGGGCTGAACACCTGGTTAAAGATTAATAGACACACCACATGATATAGTCCCACAGCGGGTTATTCCCGAAACCGGCGGTTATACCTTATTATTTATTTATGCACTGTCGGGTGTACGCCTACACCCCGTGCTTAGGTCGTGGCCATTTCGTAAAATGATGCCAAGGATATCCGGGACATGGTCATTAACCCCCCAAAGGCTTTAAGCAAACAAAACAATTTAAACGGGTCATTTCAATGAATTAACCTCCATCCGATTAAAGATTCGATGCCCGACCAAGCGGTATTTTATATACCATACCCCAAGCCCGTATAGGGAAAATAAGTTAAAAGTATTTACCTTTGCAAGTAATAATCACAAATAGCAAGTGCACGTAGCTTTTACCGGGCCTCCTATTCTAGAGCGAAGGTTTACAATAACCTATTAGATTCCTAACGGGTCTTTAATTGAGCTTAAGCTTAGACCGGTTAGTTTTAAAGGAAGATTCGGTTCAAACGCATGAATAAGCGAAGACCGGAATAGAATGTGATTTAGACCCGACAAGTTTGAAGACTTGTATAATATGGGTAAACTAAACACATTCTGGATTTTGAGATTAAAATGATAAGGTTTGACCCGCTTTGGTCAATTTAATGCAAACTAGTTACATAAACCGAACCGATTGCAAAGAATGCGTAATGGGTAACCATAAGAGCCATATACAGGTTTCCTAAGTTAATATGCCTTAAATATGTTGTGACATCAGTAAGATATCTTCCATTATGCCCAAAACGGATTTAAACTCAAATTACGCCCCGTAGGGGTATTTTGGTCATTTAAAAGGTTATAAAAGAGTTTAAATAATAATCTGAGTTACAGGTCTGATATAATCAGTAAAGATACTTAATTTAATAAGTTATAACAATAGGTTATTACATATATGTGAAATTTATCATTTAAAACCAAACTATGCACCTTAGGGGCATTTTGGTAATTTCATTTTGGCTTAAAAGGTCAAAACTGGAAATATGAGTTTAAAACTTTGCTTACTATAAAAATATAAGAATTTACTGAGATTATCAGTAGGCATCAAACCTTATATGTTTAAAATAATTTTAATACATACTATGCGTTAAAAACGCTTAAAAAGGCGATTTAAAGCCATTTCCGGGTTTTCAAAGAAAAGCTAATATTTTTATTATTCCAGAAGGCTCAAAATATTTTATTTATCATATAAAATCAGTAGCAAAAGGTTTGGGGTCAAAAGGATTTGTAAAACTCATTTTATAGCCCAAAAGGGCAAAACCGGCAATTACCGAATCAAGCTTAGAACTCTAAGTTATGCTCAGCCTAAAACTAAATAAAAATCTTCAAAAATCCCAAAATATTATTTTACATCAGTGGGTAAAAATTTTGATATCAAAAAGTGGGTTAAACTAGGCTATAGACTATTTACGCCGTTTAATTAACAAAAGCTTTCTAATTACGCTATTGAGCATAACTCTTAATCTAGACCTCAAACTGATGTCAAATTTTAGGTGCAAGTTAATAAACTAGTAACTAAGGTTTCTACTCTTTTACATTTTCAAAAATCTTGTTTTAAGGTCATATTGGCATAATAGTCAACATATAAGCAATTAACGGAAACATGCATATGAATCGGATAACTATTGAACCAAGTTGTATAATCACAGAGGGTTATACTAACATGTAACCTGGTCCAATTAAAGCTCTAAGGCATTTCTAAACTTTGCTCAAATGGATCAGAACTGAAACTCAAAGTAGAAGTCAAATTATGCGACTTTCGGTTCCGAACCGAGCCTAAACTGAAAATTGCCGGGTGGAACATGTTTAGACATGTTCTTACATTGATTACCAAGTTATATTAGTGATAAAACAGGTTGCATGTCTTCTACATTGCTAATTATGCATTAATTTGAAATTAAGCTTTCTGTTGACTTTTTAAGATCAAGTTTGACCCGACAATTGACCTAGTTAGAGTGGGAATCAGAGGGTGCCCTTTTAAGGGTTTATTACTCGCATAATTACCAACTTATAGGTACTTTCAATTCGAGATTTGACTGAACAATTATTGATTAATCTCGAAGTCAAACCTTAATTACGACGGTTTGACTTTAAGCTAAATAACTAAGCTAAACTGAATTAAAGTAGGTTAAGGACACTCACAAGAGTCCTAAGTATGATCTAAAAGCTGATGGAAGTCTGCTAGAAGTCCCAAGAGTTCCAGAGAAATGCTTGAAATGCAAATGAAATTAGCAAGTCCAATTGTTGCAACTTCAAGCTCTTATATAGTGAGCCAAATGCCACAAGATCATCACACCTAAGTCTACAGATGTTCCCTGATGTTCCCCATGTGTCCCTATAATGCCAAAACCAGTTGCCAAGTCCCTGGATTCGAAAACCACTCATGTAAGGCGGTGCAACAGGCTGAACAGGCAACTGTCCATTTTCTGCTACCAGCGACGGTCTTACGGACCGTAAGCTTTTGGCTTTGCGGTCCGTAACCGACCTTCATCTGAAATGCCCAGTTACCAATCTTACGGACCGTAGGCCCTTGGCCATGCGGTCCGCATCCGCTTTTAAATTTAAAGTCGCCCAGCTCTGCCATCTTACGGACCGTAAGGGTTAGCCTTTGCGGTCCGTAAGCCTTCATCAGAAGACAAAAACTTGTTAACTTTGAGGTCTTGACCATGCAGCTATACAACTTCGAATCTTATGCTTTAATCAGTAGGAAGGGACCAGGAACAGACTTTTGCATGCTCTTGAAAGTGTTGCCATGCACTTACACATCCTTGGACACTACTAATGAATGCTTTTGAAGGAATTTGTCGTATGAAACATAGGATCCATTTCTTGTGCCAATTTGAATTATACATTATCAAATAATCAGACTTGAATGTATCAGATGTTTATAATATAAATTTGGGTCTTGGGATTTATAACGAGGTCGTTTAGAGGTATAAATTAACATGTCGACACTTTTAAATCCTGCCATACATCTTTAACTTGATCCGAGTTCATGACATGTTTGCTTTACGTGACACGTGTCTTAATTTTATTGGACATAAATTTTCGGGGTGTTACAACCAGCCCCTGCACCCCCAATGAGTGCAGAGAACTTGCAAGAACTCCGAATTTTTGGATAAGAAATCATAGAAAGTAGTGAGAGGATAAGGTATGTAGGAGAACAACTCATCTGGAAATACGACGAGCGTCAGATGGATTTCGGGGGAAATCCATATCCATGATAAATGGAGTTGGTAGTAATAATAATATAATATAATATGTTTGTATGAAATATATATATATATATATATATATATAATATCTATATATATAATAATAATAATGTATTGTAGTATAGACCACTTTGTGGTTAGTGATGCATAATAGTGTTGTAATTTTTAATTTTCTGTTTTAGTGTGTATTTGACGCATACTATATAACAAAGAGTAAAGTCGCAATGCACGACGTTTTTTTACCAATATGTGTATTATGTGGATTGTTACTTAAACTATTAATTATTCTGTAATATTAATAATTGGTAAATGTTTAAATTCAGATGGCCGACGAAGTAAATCAAGGAAATCTGAATAATGATAACCAGAGTAACAATAACTCGAGTAATGAAAATCCGAACAACAACAATGGAAACCAAGTGGATAACAGTGCCATTCAACACATAGTAGCACAAGGAATAATAGATGTAATGCCATATATTATTCAAACGGTTAGGGAAGCAGAAAATAAAAGTAAACATGATAGTAAGCGGCCTTCCGAACCCGAAAACAGCGTGAACAATGGACCGGTACTTCAAATGCCCATTCCCAAAAGGCGAAGAACCGTGTCTTATGGTTGTTCTTATAAAGAATTCTGGTCTTGTAAACCAATGGAATTCTCGGGCAACGAAGGGGCCATTGCAACCCTACGCTGGATAGAAAAGACTGAGGCAGTCTTAAGAATAAGCAAGTGTGCAGAAGAAGATAAGATAATGTTTGCTTCCAATTTGTTTAAGAATTCAGCACTAGAATGGTGGAATACTATTCTCCAGACTAAAGGAATTAATAGAACTTACAATATGGAATGGGAGGAGTTTAAAAACATGGTAGAAAGGAAATTCTGCCCTCCTAATGAAAAAGAACAAATAGCAAACAAATTCTTAAACCTTAGAATGACTGGTATAGATAGTAAAGGGTACACTAAGTTATTCTTTGAATATGCTAGAATCGTGCCAACCCTTGCTTCACCTGAACCAGTGTTAATCTCCCGTTATATCTGGGGATTAATCGGGGAGATAAGGCATGTAGTCAAGGCAGATAGACCTCAAACCATAGAAGAAGCTGTAGAACTAGCCAATACCTTGACAAATGAATTAATTCGTACACGAGAAGAGGATCAAAGGAGGAACCTAACCCAGAAGCTCACACAAGAATTTCGTTCTGGAAATTTTAACCGTGGGAAAAATATAGAAGCTCACACAAGAATTTCGTTCTGTAAGAATTGCAAAAGAAAGCATTCAGGAAAAATGCTCCATATACTGTAACTTTTGCAAAATATCGGGACACAAAGAAAAAGACTGTAGGAAGAAAGCTAACAACAGGATATGCTACAACTGCGGAGAACAAGGTCATATCAAGCCTAACTGTCCAAAATTAGCTCCGACTATGAACAACAAGAATACCAAAAATGCTAGAGCATTTGTTCTGACTGCAGAAGAAGCAAACGTGATCCCGGATGTGATCACTGGTACGTTTTTAGTTAATGACATATTTGCTAAAGTATTATTTGACTCTGGTGCAAACCAAAGTTTTATTAATACTTCATTTTGCAAACTTCTCAACCAATCATTAACTAAACTTCCACAAGAATGTTTAGTAGAGACAGCAAATGGTGAAACCATTAAAATTTCCAAAATCTTGCAAGGAGCAAGAATAGAAATTCTAAATCAGAAATTTATTGCAAACCTTTACCCCATGAATCTGGCAGGATTTGATGTAGTATTAGGAATGGATTGGTTAATAGACAATAAAGCCAGTATTTTGTGTGATCAAAAGTCAATACAAGTAAATTCACCAAAGGGTGAAAAGATCACAATTAAAGGATATAAAACTTCTAAATCCACTAAATTCATCTCTGTGATGAAAAAAACAAGTTATATAAGAAAAGGATCATTAGTGTATTTGATTTCTATAATCACTAACACTAAAGGAAAGAATTAAAAGATATCCTAGTAGTATCTCAGTTTTCAGATATATTTCCAGAAGAATTACCAGGGCAACCTCTAGATAGAGAAGTTGAATTCAGAATCCATTTAATACCAGGGACAGCACCGATTGCCAAAGCACCTTACCGTTTGGCACCTGCAGAAATGCAAGAACTAAAGAAGCAATTAGATGAATTGCTAGAGAAAGGGTTCATACAACCAAGTTCATCACCATGGGGAGCGCCGATATTATTCGTTAAAAAGAAGGATGGATCAATGCGTATGTGCATTGACTACCGTGATTTGAATAAGGTCACAATTAAGAATCGGTATCCATTAGCAAGAATTGATGATCTGTTTGATTAGTTACAAGGAGCCCGATTTTTCTCAAAAATCGATTTAAGAACACGATATCATCAATTAAAAGTACAGGAAGAGGACATTCCTAAAACCGCCTTCTGAACAAGGTATGGTCATTATGAATTTACTGTCATGCCATTTGGTTCAACCAATGCCCCAGCTGCATTCATGGACATGATGAATCGAATATGTAAGCCATATTTGGATAAATTCATAATTGTCTTTATAGATGATATTCTCATTTACTCTAAGAGTAAAGAGGAATATGCAAAGCATTTGCACGCACTTTTAAGTTTATTAAGAAAAGAAAAGCTTTATGCTAAATTTTCAAAGTGCGAGTTTTGGTTAGAACAGGTACAATTTCTTGGACATCTAGTTAATCATGAAGGAATTCATGTTGATCCTACCAAGATCGAGGCGATAACCAAATGGAAAACCCCTGAGTCACCAACCGAGGTTAGAAGTTTCTTAGGATTAGTCGGTTATTATAGAAGATTTATTCAAATTTTTTCTAGAATAGCCATTCCCTTAACTAAGCTAACTTGTAAATCTATTAAGTTTAAATGGGAACCAAAACAAGAAGAAGCCTTTAGAATCCTTAAGCAAAGATTAACTCATGCACCCATACTAGCGTTACCAGAAGGAATTGAAGATTTTGTAATCTATTGTGACGCTTCTAAATTAGGTTATGGATGTGTATTGATGCAACGACAAAAGGTTATAGCCTATGCATCCAAACAACTTAAGAATCATGAAGAAAATTGTTCCACTCATGATTTAGAATTTGGAGCTATAATTTTTGCTCTTAAGATTTGGAGACATTACCTGTACGGTAGTAAGTTTACTGTTTTCACTGATCATAAAAGTTTAAGGTATGTCTTCGGGCAAAAAGAATTGAATATTAGACAAAGACGCTGGATGAAATTTCTTAGTGATTATGATTATGATATTCAGTATCATGCAGGAAAAGCAAATGTAGTTGCTGATGCTTTAAGCCGAAGTATCACGACCAACCAAAAAGAGTACGTTCTCTTAAATTAAATATACAAGTAGATTTAAATGAACAGATTAGAAACGCACAAGAATCAGTAATCAAGGATGACACTGAAAACTAAAAGGAATGATCAAGGAATTAGAACAAGGAACAGATGGAATTTGGAGATTCCATAAGAAAAGAATATGGGTACCTAAATTAGGAAACCTACGTCATCGCATATTAGAAGAAGCCCATAAGTCTAAGTATACAATGCATCCTGGAAGTGATAAAATGTATCAAGACTTCAGAAAGAATTTCTGGTGGATAGGAATGAAAAAGGACATAGCAAACTATGTTTCTAAGTGTTTAACCTGTTCACAAGTCAAAGCTGAACATCAGAAACCTTCAGGTTTATTGCAACAGTTAGAAATGCCTATTTGGAAATGGGAATTGATAACAATGGATTTTGTTACTAAATTACCCAAAATAAAGAAAGGTAATGATACAATCTGGGTGATTGTAGACAGACTAACCAAGTCAGCTCATTTCCTATCAATGAAATAAACTTTTAGTATGGAACAATTAGCTAAATTATATGTAAATGAAATAGTTTCTTTATAAGGAATTCCTCTATCAATTGTTTTTGACAGAGATAGTCGTTTTATCTCTCATGTTTGGACAAGTTTCCACAAAGCAATGGGAACCAAGTTGAATCTAAGCATAGCTTATCATCCTCAAACGGATGCACAAAGCGAAAGGACAATTCAGACAATGGAGGACATGCTTAGAGTTTGTGTAATTGATTTTGGAGGTAATTGGGACGATCACTTACCATTGATAGAATTTTCTTATAATAATAGTTATCACACAAGTATCAATGCTGCACCATTCGAAGCACTTTATGGATGAAAGTGCCGAACCCCAGTCTGTTGGGCAGAAATTGGGGAAAAGCAACTATCTGGACCTGAGATAGTACAAGAAATAACAGACAAAATCATTCAAGTCAAGGAACGACTGAAAGCAGCACGTGATCGACAGAAAAGTTACACTGACAACAGGCGAAAACCGTTGGAATTTCAAGTAGGGGACCAAGTATTGTTAAAAGTCTCTCCTTGGAAAGGAGTGGTAAGATTCATAAAAAGAGGAAAGCTAAGTCTCAGGTATGTTGGACCTTTCAAAATTATTAAAAGAATAGGACCTGTAGCCTATCAGCTACAACTGCCAGAGGAAATGACAGGAATACATGATGTATTTCATGTATCTAATCTCAAGAAATGCTTAGCAGATGAGTCACTAATAGTACCTCTTAAGGATAAGGATATAGAGGTAAATGAGCAGTTAAAATTTATGGAAAAGCCTCTACAAATTGAAGATAGGAGAGTCAAGAATCTCAAACACAAAAGACTAGTTCTAGTCAAAGTGAAATGGGACTCCAAAAGAGGACCAGAATACACATGAGAGCTTAAATCAGAAATGCAAATGAAATACCCACACCTGTTCCAGTAGACCTGGAGGACGAGCTCTAAAACAAGGTGGGGAGGATATAACAACCATATTTTTCTGACACCCTAATATATTTTAAATACCCCTATATGTCTTAAAATACACCCCATATGTGAAAACCGAGCCCAAAATACGTTATAACCTTAAAAATAAATAAAAAAAAAGAAAATGGATTTTAGGCAGGCCGCGTAAGCCACACCTTAAACCTTAATCGGGCCGCGACAGCTTAAAGGGCCAGATCGCACCCTGAGTTGACACGTATCATCAACGTGTTGACCCTCGTCATGACCCAGATCAGCTACAGCTAGACCCCCTATGACGCGGGCCGCGTAGCCCCTTTGCTACACTTTACGCGAGCCGCGAGAAACCCAGAATCAGGCCCTATATAAGAAGGCCTCGGGATTTCATTTTCTGTCGCTCAATTCTTTTCATTCTCAAAGAATTCTTACTTAATAAGCATAATATTCGAGTATAATACCCCCTAATTAGCGAGGTTCTGCTCCGTTGTAAGTATTATAACCCCAGTTTCGTATTAGATACGCTGCGCGATTGATCTAGGGTTCCGTAACAACTGTCGTGGTTCTGCTCGACGTAGTTGTTGGAATACCGTCTCGGGGAGGGTATCGTTAATATAATTAAAAGGGTTATTATACTAACATATGTATATTTGTGTAAATTATAGATTAATACCAGGAAACCCTAGAAGAAGTCTAAACCAGCAATGTGAGTTTATCCACTTTTTGTAAACCTTTTTGTGAACTATTTTACAAAACCTTAAATGCTTTACAATATAATTAAGCAGTGATTGAGTCTTTGTAGTTCTTCAATTACTACCGGTATGTTGGGGTTTTGTATACCAAATGTGGAACACGTTACCATTGGACGACGAGTTAGCCAATGTGTAATATGACCCACCAGTCAGGATTGACAATACTGAATGAGTAATTGTGTAGAAATAAACAATGTGGTCGCTCTCAATACTGTGTTAATTGATAAAACGTTTCTTGATTAAATTGGGATTCACTCACCAGTATTTCCCACTGACAAATGTTTTTAAAACGCGTTTCAGGTAACACAATGTGACAGCCAATTAGTAAAAAGCCAGCTGGAGAGCACTGACGGCTTGGAAAAATGTGGCTATAAAAGTTACCAAAAAGACGATGTTTTAAATTCAATAAAATAGGGTTTATCCCTATAAATGTATTGTAATAAAGAAACTTGGGTTTACCCATGTAATTATTAATATAAAAATATGGTGGTTTTACTCTGATAAACAATTTCCTAACTACGGTCCTGATGTAATTTCCGCTGCCAAATTAACAAATTAATAAACTGATACCACCAAAAACGAATGTTCCCGGACGCCCGTTCCCGGGACAGATAAGGGGGCGGGGGTTGCGACAATATCAGTATCCAGGCAGCTCCATTCGAAGCGTTGTAGGGATGAAAATGTCGTTCACCTCTTTGTTGGGCCGAGGTGGGTGACAGCCAGATCACAGGTCCAGAGCTTGTATTTGAAACTTCAGAAAAGATTGTCCAGATCAGGAACCGTATGGCAGCAGCGCGCGACCGTCAGAAAAGCTACGCTGACAAGCGTAGGAAGCCGTTGGAATTCACAATTGGCGATCGTGTTATGCTGAAGGTCTCACCCTGGAAGGGTGTGGTGCGTTTTGGAAAACGCGGCAAGCTTAACCCTCGTTATGTTGGGCCATTTAAAATTATGGAGCGAATTGGTAAAGTGGCCTACAAGTTGGAGTTACCTGCTGAGTTGGGCAACGTCCACGATGTCTTCCATGTCTCCCAGTTAAAGAAGTGTTTGTCTGATGAAACACTTGTGGTACCGTTTCAAGAACTGAAAATAGACGACAAGTTGCAGTTTGTTGAAGAACCAAAAGAAATTATGGACCGGGAGGTCAAGGTCCGTAAACATAGCCGAATTCCGATCGTGAGGGTTCGTTGGAACTCAAGACGCGGACCGGAGTTCACATGGGAACGCGAGGATCAGATGAAGCTCAAGTACCCACATTTATTCCCAGATGACAAGTCTAAGTCTGGCAAATCTAAGTCTGGCACAACTAGTGAATTTAGGGACGAAATTCCCATTCAAGTTGGGGATGATGTGGCACCCGTAGAAAATCTACAGTCATCCTGAGTTAACGTCTTTTCGGTTTGGATTACTTGTCAAATTTCGGGACGAAATTTCTTTCAAGTTGGGGATGATGTGACAACCCGTATCTTAGACTTGATATTTTAACGTAGCTCGTATAAACGTTATGTGATCATGTTATGTGGTTAGATAGAATGATGTGAGTTTGTTTATTATTTGTCTGTGTGTGTATATATATGTATATAAGACTCGGTCGCACAAGGTGTGCTTAATCGCACAACCTCCTCATCGCACAACCCATATGGAGGGTTAGTCCGTGGCCCAAAATGAAACCCAAGGATGGGCTTCGACCCATGTCCCCTATGCGCATACACTTAGGGGTGTGTGTGTGGTTTTTTCATGATGATATTATAACACAAAAACACACAAAACCCTAGCTCTCTCTCCTCTTCCTTCGATCTAGACGACAACCCCTCCTCTCGAGTTTCTTCTCCATTCCATCTCGTGTTCGGTTAGTACGTGAATACTCTTGTTTGATTTAACTTCTTCTTGTATTGGGTGATATGTTGCTATGATGTGTTGTGTGATGTATCATTGCTTATGGTTTGATTAAGCAAGATTTGTATGATGATAGAAATTGGTTGAACGTGTTATGATAATTAGTTGTTGAATCTAATCTAGAAATATAATGATGATCGATGGGTTAGGACTCATGTGTACTAGGCACCGAAGAACTCAACATGATGGTAATTGGTATTCTAGGGGAATGATTAGATGATCAATGTGCGTGATGAATCGATGAATGGTGATTAGTTGATGTTTTGCAAATTCGTGTATAATGATGATGATTGTAAGTGATTAATGAATTTGATTGATTAATTTGATAATCAATGTGTAACTGTTTCAATCGAATGTTTGGTGGGGGCCGAAATTAGTGGTTTGTTAGGAGGGGGAGGTCATGGAAAGTTTGACCTAACAAATCTCACAATTGTTATCTTGATCGCACAAGTCCTTAATCGTATAACTAATCAGAATCGCACAAGTCTTGTGGATCGCACAAGCCTTGTGGATCGCACAAGGTCATTGGGTTAGTAACAGATTGGGCCGGGTACAGGGTTAAATCGCACAAGTGACTGGGTTGCGGCCTAGTACGGACCGCACAAGGGAGGACAGTCGCACAAGCCGGATGGGCTTTGTGCACTGTTGGGCCGGTTTGCTTCTGAATCGCACAAGGCATCCGGGTCGCACAAGATAAGTGGGCCCGAATGCCTGGGCCGTATGTGACTGTGTTTAGATGATTTGGACTGTTATGTAGTGGTTGTTATTGGACTTGCATGCTATGTGCCATTTGTTACGTGCTATGTGATATATCTGTTAAATACGTGTTCGATAGTGAACGAAACTGATTAGATTGATAACCATGATTAGGACGTGGTTGGTAGATCAACTGTGAATAAGTAAATTACATTACCGAGCAATCCAATGTGAGTTCACTACTCTTGAGCATACGTCCCGGTGGTTGGGACAGTCAGTGGGTATCCCGGGGAGGGATAAGTCTTTTGGGTAAAAACTAGAATGTTGGATAATACTCTCACCCTATCACTCTTAAGTTCCATCTTTTGTTACCGGAGAGGTAACGGGGTATTAGTTGGTAGCGCTACTTAGGTTTGGCACCCTCACCCCGTACCGGAGAGGACGTGTGTGAACTAATGACCCAGTCATGCCTAGTGTTTTGATAGGAGCACTGGGGAACGGGCAAAACATACATCAGGAGTCGTCTTGTTCAGTATCGAGATATTATCAACATTACTTTCGGATTTGTTAACAAACTGGATTAAACACTTGGTAGTTAACGTTTTCGTAAAACTGTGAACTCACCAGCGTTGTCTGATACACTTGTTGCATGCTCGCAGGTCGTTAGGTACTTTGGATGAGGAACTTGGATGGCTGGAGTGGTCATGGGTCATGTCGCTTGGGTTTACGAGACTAGTTTACTGATTTCACATACATTGGCTTTTGGAAATATTTGAACAGTGTTTTAATATCTGCTTCCGCTGGCACTATTTAACTTGAAATATGTTTTATGAATACTTTACTTAATGAATGAGAATTTTGTTAAACATCTTATGGTTAGTTCAATGTGATTGGTGACTGAATCCTGGAACGTCACACACCTAGCGGGGTTACCGCATGTGGTATTTTTGGGGGTGTGACATTGTACACTAACCAAAAAACATTTGATTATATTTACGTTGAATTATACACATATGTATATAGTCAATTTTAAACTATACGTATGTGTAACTACGAAAAGCTTGGGGAAAATGTATGGTCCAGAATATTTCTTAAGTTTCTCAATTAGCCTAGTGCTTCTCATATGATCCTAACCCTATATATATATATATATATATATATATATAGAGAGAGAGAGAGAGAGAGAGAGATAGAGAGAGAGTTAGGTTCATATATATATATATATATAGGGTAAGGTTCATTTGAGAACCACCCTTATTGGGAGAACCGCGAAAACCAAAAAAACTAAAAAAAATAACTAAAAAAATCCAAAAAACATTACAATCTGCAATACACTAATTTTTACATTACCAATATTAAGAATGCACATGTGCATCATTATGTATAACCATCATATAACGTGTTTTGGTACAAAAAGTTTGTGACTTTAAATGATGAAGTAGGCCCATATACATGTGGTTTGGTTAGTTATATCTAGTGGTTGATGGTTTGATTATATTTGTCACTTTATGATGTAATATGTTGTTTGGATGATATAAAGGGTGTTGATATACATGTAATAAAGTGAAAATATTGGTAATAGTATTGTATTATGGATGGTAGGAGGCAATGGTATTGTATTACGGATGGTAGGAGGTAATGGTAGTGTATTATGGATGGTATGACAGATGAAAGAGAATGTGTATTCAAAGTGGTGTACCAAAACACGTTATAACATGTTCATACATATAGATGCACATGTGCATTTCTAGTGTTGTTAATGTTATAACAAGTTCATATATATATAGATGCCCATGTGTATTTCTAATATTATTAATGTAAAAAAATAGTGTATTATGAATGGTAGTGTAAATGAAAGTACAATTGTCTGATACTAGTAACGTATTACGGAATTTGTCAAAGAAATGATGCATATGCACATGTGAATGGATAATTGTTACTCGATTTTTTTTTGACGAAATATAGCGATTTTTTTATAAAAATAGTAAAAAAAAAAATTAGTGTTTTTTGTATTTTTTTTAGGTATTTTTTGGTTGTGTTTACACTTGGTTCTCGCGGTTCTCGCTATAAAGGGTGGTTCCTAACGGATCCTTCTCCTATATATATATGTGTGTGTGTATGTATGTGTTTTTTTTGCATGCATGCGTGTATTTTAAAACATAGTTCAAATAATAATTTATGTTGTTGTAATTCGTGATAACTTGGTTACTTCTAAAAAGATCACGTAAACATTTCAAATTAAATTATTTTGTTGGTACTTATGAATACTCACATAGATAATTCTAAGAGATATTAAAAACAAGTGTGAAATCCGTTAAGACTTGGGTACCCAAATTCATTTCTAGATATCGTGCAAATAAATGATCGCAACCCTTTATGGAACGTCATGACAATTGGCAGTTATAATTGTCAATTTGTAGTTACCTTAGTAACAGATAACACATCAGTTGTGATGAAGAAATACCGACCTCTATTTCGCTATTGATGCTTTAGTTGTTCCTGATGTTCAAGTTTGCTACTGCTGCACAAACTTAATGCTACTAAAATTTGATGTCGATGAACAAAATTGGTGCCAAAGACCATTTTCATCAATAATCTTCATTCATTATCAGGGGTGCTCTCCCATACCCCCTTGTTCAGTGGGCTTCGCCCCCTTGAACACGGGTGCATCTTTCAAGGGGCCGTAGGGGGGACTTGACCCCTCAAACTTTTCGCTCAGTAGTGCTATGTATGTACGTTTTGTATATAATTTTTTTAGGTATATACTTTTTCGACCCCCCGGTTTATGATTTTTTTAGGTATAATTTTCGGTTCGGTGACTTTCGACCCCACAGTTGGAAATCTCAAGTTTCGCCACTGCTCTTGAACTCTCGAGATGTCTTAAGAATTTGAAATCATAACATTTTTTAGTAAATGTGCACTTCACGCTTTAAAACTTGTTTGATGTTTGATTATGATTTTTCATCTAGAGTAAATCTTAATTTACATACAAATAGGTAGAAGGCGTTAAAATAACCAAAAGTTTATTAATTTTAGATCTATATCAGGTTGTGTTTAAGTAAAATACAAAGCAACGATTTTATCTTTATGGATGGTTTAAATTGATATATACGGTGAGGATCAGATAGAAAGTTTATTTTGGCTAGGAAGGATAGGAAGCAATAGAATTATGACATATGGCAAAATTTAAAATAAAGAGAAAGGGTATTTTAGTCAATCGTATCATTTCTTTTTCCTTCTTCTCCCCAGTAACTTCAAAACCCACCATTTTCAAAACCCACCATCTTCAACCTTTTATTCACTTACTATCTCAATACTCACTACATTATAGTGTGATTTTCGTCACCAATCAATGATTCAAATACCCGATCAACGTGTTCTTCAGTTTTTTTGAAGAAACCCCAGTTTAATTTCATACAAAATCTCGTTTTTTCCGGTGATTTTGAAGATAATCACTCGATCCGTTCGATTCGATCGCTGATAAGTGTTTCAATCATTCAAATTTCGTCAATCATTGAAGAAATCGGCTTCGATCCATGTAAGAAATTTTTTAATTTCATTTTTATGATCTGGGTTTTTTGTTTTTTGATTAAACTGCTTTAATAAAAACGCATCAGAAAATTTAATTTTTCAGAAATTGCCTCATTTTCGTAGACAGTTTCTGGTTCTGTGAACAACAGTTTCTTTTGTGTTTTCTGCTCATTGTGTTTTAGAAAAACACATTTTTATTTATTTCAGTTCATTGCGTTTTAGAGAGAACAACTTCTTTTGTGTTTTTAGGCCATTGCGTTTTAGAAATAAAACATTTTTATGTGTTTTGTGGCCATTGCGTTTTAGAAAAAAGACATTTTAAGTGTTTTCTGGCCATTGCGTTTTAGAAATAAGACATTTCTTTGTGTTTTTTGGTGCATTGCGTTTTAGGTAAAACACATTTTTATGTGTTTTCAGTCCATTGCGTTTTAGAAAGTACACTTTCTTTTGTGTTTTTAGGCTATTGCGTTTTAGAAAACAGACATTTTAAGTGTTTTCTGGCCATTGCGTTTTAGAAATAAGACATTTGTTTGTGTTTTTTGTGAATTGCGTTTTAGGTAAAACACATTTTTATGTGTTTTCAGTCCATTGCGTTTTAGAAAGTACACTTTCTTTTATGTTTTTAGGCTATTGCGTTTTAGAAATAAGATATTTTTAAGTGTTTTCTGGCCATTGCTTTTTAGAAATAAGACATTTATTTGTGTTTTTTGTGGATTGCGTTTTAGAAAAAGTAATTTTTTTAACTTTTTTTTTCATTGCGTTTTACGCAACTGGGTTTTCAATTTTTTTTTTTAGAAAATATAGTAACAGTATACTCGTTTTAAAGATAAAAAAACACTCGCTTTTTTGGTGCAATTTTTATAAAAAAAATAATGTCGTATGAAAAAGTTATTAACGTTTAAAAAATGAGGGGGGAATTGGAGGAGAGAGAAACTATTGCCCTGGTCTCCTGGATTGACTACAATGCCCTTACATAAACCCACGCGCCTCTTTTCTTCCCTTCATTTTCCCTCATTTAATCTTGGCCCGTGATTAAATCAATTGATGATCAAGATTACTTCCTAGCCTTCTTAGCCAAATAAACTTTCTATTAAATTCTAACCCTTGATATATATGGCTTATCTTTTACTTTTTCCGTCCAAATATGAGTTTAAATGGACAAAAAACATGCTTGAAACTTTTGTTTATTCTCTACAAAAGTAACCAAACCACCCCACCACCACCCCCCCCCCCCCTACCCCCCACAAAAAAAGGTGACAAGACATCTATATGCATATAGATTTACAAGCATTCATGGTGCCTTCTACTTTTGAAGTTCCTACATCACCTTACTCTTCTGCAAAAAAATAAAAATAAATAAATAAACACGCACATCATCTTATTGATAATAAGTGTTGAAACTTATCATAATCCGGAAAAACACAAAAATTACCAATTAAATTAGAACATGTAATTGTTTCATTTCAATCACCAGGACAAATCACATAAGAATAGCAGGTAGACGAGCAACAAACTGCGCCGCCATCCCATTCTGAATAGAAAACTCTAATCTACTAAAAACAAAGCCTCGCCTCTGAGGGGTCGAAAAGTTGTTGTGGTCCACACGCTGAACTCTAACCAAGAATCGAACTGCCTCCGGCGCCAAGGAGCCGAACGTGTCAAACGCCGGGGGGACAAAGACATGCTGATTATCCTCACAAGGTTTCGCGTGCTTTTCCACCTTATTTGACTCTGCTTTTAGTATCGCTTGCCCCGCCACAAACCCGTTTTCTCGGAACCCGGCTAGGGGGATACACTTGTGAGATTGACACAAGCATGTTTCTCGCCCTCCCAACCAAAAACTAGCACGTCAGCCAGGCGAAGGGTGAACCTCCCTTCCGCCGGGTCTGTAAGAAAATTAATCGGTGCCTCTTTCTTTGCTGAGATCCCTGCTCGTCTGAGAATATCCATTAACGTGTCTCTAACAAAGTCATGGCGATACTTAAACCCCGGCAACTCTCTACAGTGTAACACATGCTCCCCGTATTTATCCAGGCATACTTTACACCAGACTGGGCAAGTTTCATCATTCGGGAACATGAGGATCATCAGACGGTACTTAAGGATTGACCGGTACTCCACCGCTGACATGTCGGTAGTAATCTATAATTCTATGTACAATGAGCTTCATTATTATTTTGATAATGATGATTATCAAGACAATAATATATCAAATTATCAATAGAAAAGTCTAATATGTTTTCAGGGGTGTCTACAATACTATTCAAAACTGTTTACTTTTTGTAATGTAATTTGTAATAAACATTATGGAAAAAGCCTTCACACTGTTTATTCAATAAAGCTAGTAATGTACTATTTGTTAATATAAATAGATAAATAATTTCAACTTGCATGCTTTAATAGAAAAAGAGAAAGTAAGTTTAAATGTAAAGTTGTAGCGCTTGATGACCTGAAAAGACAATGACATATACCCATCCGTTTATAGCATCTCCTGGTGCGTCTTGGCACCGTATAATCAAAGAAGTGGTGATTTTGAATGTCATTAAACATAAACATCCCCCAACATAGGGGTGTGCATGGGTCGGTTTGGGTCATAACCATAACCGCTCGGTTATGGCGGTTTTGATGGTTATGGTGGTCGGTTATGGGTCGGTTAACCATGAACTTGGGTCTAGCTAAATTTAGCTCAATATTATCCATAAATATTAATACTTTTAATCACCGAATGTTTTAACAAAAAATGACATAATCCATAAACTCAAACAAAATTTTAACCAAAAACACCAAATACTCAAACAAAGTTCAACCAAAATGACATAATCCATAAACTCAAACAAAGTTTTAACCAACAAACAAAGTTAACCAAAATGACATAATCCATAAACTCAAACAAAGTTTTAACCAACCGGTGGCTCGTTTGGGGATTCTTCATCAAGAGTAACAACCGGTGTTTCGCTACCAGGTGTTTCCATCTACATTTGACAAAAAAGTTTAGTAATGAATGAAGTGTTAACTGTTAACAGAAACAAATATAACAAACATATTCTGATTGAACCACAAAAACAGAAACAAATATTACAAAAGTAAACAAATATAACAAACTTCTTTCGATCTTTATTAGGGGATCAACTACATAAACATATATAACAGACTTCTTTCGCATATCACAATGATCCCCCAGAATTAATAGATATATTACAGCAGAATGTAAAAGAATTAACATATATATTACAGCAGAATCTAAAAGAATTAACAGATATATTAACAGAAACAATCAATATACTTCAGTAGTACAGTCAATATAAAACAATCAGTCAATATACTTCAGTCGTTAAAACAGTCAATATAAAACAATCAGTCAATATACTTCAGTCGTTAAAACAGTCAATATACTTCGTTAAAACAGTCAATATAAAACAATCAGTCGATCAGGTTAAAACAGTCAACATACTTCGTTAAAACAGTCAATATAAAACAATCAGTCGATCAGATATCAATCAGTCAATATACTTCAGTCGTAAATCATATATTTGGAACAAATATAAAACAATCAGTCGATCAGATAACTCACTAAGACTTCATATATTTGGAACAAATATAAAACAAACATACTTCAACTATAAGACTTCTCATGTAAATCATGAATGTAAAAGAACTCACTATGATCGAGTTGAACAAGGTTCGCTTGAGGAAGCCGCTGAATAGATTCTGAAGACTGGAGAGACTGGACAGTGGACTGGAGACGATAGAGAACTAGAAAGGACGATTAGGTTTCAACCCTAATAGTAATACGTATAAGTAACCTGCACCGCCCACGTTGGATTTTGGAAACTTTGGAATTTGGAATTGGATTTTATTATTATATTAGGTTTAATAATTCAAAATGATCCTTTGGTATTCCTGTAATCATATGGGTCGGTTAAACGGGTCGGTTATGCATGACTTATTAAGTAGCGGGTCGGTTCGGTTATGGCGGTTATTGAAACTTACAAAACCATAACCGACCCATTATTGTCGGTTATCAAAAATTTAAAAACCGACCCATCGGTTTTCCATTCGGTTCGGTTTTTTCGGTTATTTCGGTTATGGGTCGGTTAAGTCGGTTTTTTGCACACCCCTGCCCCAACATACCCTCCCCAACTTAAGATTGATTTAATTACAAAAACCATGTATACGTTAAACCATTGAATATGTTTTATTTGTTTAGGTGAGGGTGTCTACACGACAGGAGTTTGGCCCGGCCCAGTCCGGGTTTTACAGAAGACCGAAATAGTAAGGGGTTGTTTGTTTAGCTTTTAATGAGGCTCTTAATGATTGAGATCTCTTACTGGTTTAGCACTTGGTTCAGATTGTTTATTTCGCGAGCAGATATCTGAATGATTCAGACATTTGCCTCTGAATGGTTAAGCATTATACTAAGTCTAAATGGTTAAGACCTCTTATCTGAATTGGTCAGATATTTGTCTCTGGACTTGATGACGAGGGTAGCTCAAACCTTAATAAACTGATTAGAGACACAACAGCTTAAAAGGTTAAAAGGTTCAGAAATCGTCAGTTGTCGTAAACAATAAAAAGGACAAGTCAGAGCCTTGTCACATCACCCTTTGCATGTGAAACCTCCTGCCCAGCCGCAACCAGAACATGTGGGAGAACACACCTTTTGTCCGCAGGTCCAAACCCTTCAACCCCTAAAAGGGTAAGTCCCTCACTGCAAGCAAGGTTCACTAGTCAAAGGTTTCTCCTTTGAGAAACCTCTTCCCCTATAAAGTGCAAGCCATGACAAACATGCAAGAGGACTCGAGGAGGAGCAGAGATCATTCCAACTCTCTGATTCTTTCTCTCCCTCTCGAGAACTAGCTTCATGCTTTCTTCTCTTATTCTTCTCCTATGAGAACTAGCTTCATGCTTGCTTCTCTTTTTCATAATAAATAATTCATCTTCTCCAACGGTTGCTTTCTGGGCTGATTTCTAATCAGTTCAGGATCTAAGGAGAATAACAATAATACTAGTGAACCTCTCTTCACGTCTTGCAAACGTGGGGGAACCCCACGACCTGCGTTAGGCTAACTGAAACCTTGAACCCTTTTACCCCGGAGATATCGCTACAGGCCTTGGACTTGTATTTGTTGTAGCAACAAATTGGCGCCCACCGTGGGCCTACGCACTTATTTTATCTTAAAAACCAGTTGTGTAGCTCTATTTTCTCTTTACATCATGTCTGAAAGCGAATCTCCTGGCAAGGTAAATCAGGTGCCTAACAACACCGATTTAACACCAAATTCTGGTCGGATCTCACCGGTCAGATCTACACGTCTTTCTACTCCCAGAAGTACTCCAACGGGAACTATGTTTCCGGAGTTCACTTCTTTTCAAACATCAACCCCATCTCGATCAGGGGTTGCATCTCCTCAAATCGGTGCAATGCGTAAATCGAAACACATGGATCTAACACCCGAGTGAGTAGCTAGAAATTTCTTACAACTAAGATCTTTTCTCAACTAGCATGTGAGCCTAGAAAGGGAAAAAGAGGTGAGAATAATAATAAATTATGAGGAGCCTGAACCCTCATTATCACCTGGCCCTCCATCTATTCCTTTTAGCAGCTCACGTTCAGCCACATCCTACCTTGAAGCTGATCCTAGTGTGACAGACCAACCACTCAAGCCCTTGAGCTTTTAGGAGGCTAAGTCCAACCGCTTTTCCCTTATTTACCTCCTAACCCGTTACAACAGGTGCACCTATTGGGCATAAAACCACTTTTGATCAATTATGGCAATCACCAGCTTCAAGTGTTCCCCCTCTCGTTGCTACTTCGTGGGACCAAGCCATGGCCACCCAGCCTTATACAGTACCATCAGAAATCCTTCAAAGCTTTAACCTTGTGCCCTAGATGATAACACGGATGATGGCACAATTTCCTTTGAAGCACTTCATCAACCAAGTGCCAATCACTCACCAGGGTACCTCAAGCGGTAACCCAGCTTCAAGGGTAGTAGAAGACCTCTCAAAACCCTACAAGGCCAAAAACTTGTCTTGCTTCTCCCAACAAATTGTTGATTACGAGTTTCAAACCCAGATAAAGATGCCATCACGGTACTGAAGATCACCCCCAAATCTTCGCTAGGGGCTGCAAGAATTGAAAAATGGCCCGACCACGGATGTTATCTCATGTTCATGCGAACCCTTGAAGGGTCTTCACGCATAAGGTTCAATGACCTTCCTTAATGAAGCATTCAGACCTTTGACGATCTTAGCAAAGGTTTTCCATAACAACGTGATAATGAAAGTCTCAGAGGCTTCACTGAAAGGTACAAGAAGAAAGGTTTAACTTACGCCAATGAAAAGATTAGGGTTGCAGGGTTTATGAATGCTAAATGCTAAATTCCAAATGTCTCACAAGAGGCTTCAATAAATGCCTGCCCAAAACCCTTGAAGAAGCACTCAAAAGGGCTGAAGCCCACATCCGAGGAGAATAAGCTGTAGACATCAAAGAAAAAAAAAACTCTTAACAGGAGCTTCCAGTATGGCTCTTATGACAAACGGTTCAAAGGTTCGGATTCTAGAAGGCCTGAAGGCCGGAACCCTCCAAGCCGAGAAAAAAACCATAAACTTTACAGCCTTAACCAAGATTCCGCAAGAGATCTTGGCGAACGAAAAGGTAAAACACAGCTTCCGCCCTCCTCAACATTTGCCAAAAAACAATTGATTGGAACAATCAAGCCAGTATTGTGAGTTTCACGAATAGAAATGTAACCATACCAATAATTGCTTCCAACCCAAAAAGAGGATCGAAGCAGCCGTCAAGTCCAAACTGGCTCACTTAGTTAAAGCGGCCAAGGACAAGATGGTTGAAGAAAAAAAAAAACAAAGTAGGAAGTGAACATGGTCGACCTTGAAAACAAAGCTTCCCACAAACGCCATCATTCCAAGGCATGGGAACGTCAATATGTTTGCTTCCCACCACCGGAAGGAGAGTTGCTTTCAAACCCTCTGGTAATGGAATCTAACATAGGAACCATCAAGACACAAAAGGCTTACATTGACACCGATGCAACCACCAAAATCATGTTTGAGAAATGCTTTAACCCTCTCAGCGACGATGAACGCTCAAAGCTTCAACAGTCTAAATCCTCCATCGAAGGTATCGCAGACATACCTATCAAGCCTTTAGGCCAAATAACCCTTAATGTTTGTCCAGCGAGAGAACAAAGGGACGAACCGAACAACTCACTTTTGCAGTGATCAATATCCCTTCCAACTATGATATCATCGTAGGAAGGCTAGGGCAAAGTGTGTTCGGAATGGCAATTTCAATTGATCAAGGCATTATGAAGTTTCCCACTGAAAAGGGGATAGCAGAGATCATTCCAACTCTCTGATTCTTCTGTTGGTCAGTTCTGTTTAAACATAATGGAAAACATGAAAACATACCTTTGATTGCATCAGCACAGGCCAGCAGAGAATCCAGATGGAGACGCAGCAACAGTGTTTGACATGATTGTCAGCTTGGTCTGGTTCCTCCTTAGGGTGCAATATAATGATGGTGATGATGAAAACCGAATAAGGGAGTTCGGCTATGGAGATAGAGGTCGATATTGATGTTATGATTATTAGGTTATGTGTCTAACCCTAGAACCTCAACATAAGTCTCCTTATATATGCACCCAAGAGGAAACCCTAATTAGTTAATAAGGGTAATTAGGCCCATCAACAATTACCAACTAATTATTTAATAGGATTGTTATATATTTTGATCCATATAATGTAAATGATTATAATGGCTACTAGATTAAATATAATATAAAATATATTTAATCTTACATTCTCCCACTTAGCCGAGTAATCATTTACTATGAGTATTAGATAAGCCTGATCAGGAGTTAACACTCATTTTAGCCTTAAACAAGTACTATAGCAGGGAAATACAGCCGTTGAATCATTATGCGACTCAGGACCCCCATTAGTCATACTATAGCCTTAATTTAAAACCTAATCGTTATGATCAAAATATGCATAAGCCATTTGTTTGATTTGTAACTTTATTTGTCTATATGCCATTATGTCGACTTGACATATTCTTAGAGACATACAAAATCAAACTGATGAGGAAAATTAACTAATACTTAGTCATTCATAGTACGATAAGCAATTGCGCACGGCCATTAATTAATACCCGTCTATGAGCTCTCTTAATAAGACTTATGGGTAATAGCCATTCAGTTATAGGATCCTTAAGCATATCACGAATGTATTCGATACAAAACTTAGTTTCCTTAATTCGTTCATAAACGAATAATTAATTGCGTATCGAAATTTAATGCAGCTCCTCTTGAACTGTTACTGTTCAAGGAGTCATGGTAGCTGACTTTATCACACTAAGTCTTCAAAACATTAATTATATGGAGTTAATAAACTTATGAGTCCACTGATAAATTTCCAACAGCATTTAGTGACTATATTATGTCGTTATAACTTAGGTTGTTGATATCAGTGCATTATGACTCCTCCATGAGATAGGTTTTGTCTGCTGACATAAAAATATACCCGAAATTACATTTTGTCATCTTTGAATATCACAAAGTTAAAGTAATCAACCGGTTTTTAGTTCTCACTTTTTCTTCAAATTTTAGCCTCTCGTTTCTTTTAAAGATATTGTAATACTCCATTAGATGCTTCACATTAATCTAGACAAATCTAGTGTGTTGCAATGTGAGTAATATCTAAACGAGTATAGACTTAAACTTACATAAGGCTTCCAATTAATGAAGCGTAAGGAAATAATCTCATTTATCCTATTATCCTCTAAAGGAGAGCAGTATTGTTTGTTACATATGTAACGACCCATTTAATGTTAAAGTTATGGAACGAAACTAATGTCCCATTGGGTCTATCTCGGTATGTTATGATATCAATCACGTAAGAGATATCTCTGAGATCTATCATATCAAAGTTTGTTTTAACAATGCTTTGACTTATGTAACATATACTTATCAAAAGAATATCATCTATACAGACAGGTTTAATTTAGTTGCTCCTACTCATTTTGAGGTAGGTACATTAATCCACTTGATTGTTGATGAAAATAATTACGTTAAGATTCCATCACATTATGATGTTTGCATTAACCCATACATGGATTTTATTGGCTTACAAACAAAGTGTTCTTTAACCTTCAGTTTGGAACTTTCAGGTTGTTTTATGAACATGTAAATATATCAGCCATTTGTTAAGGAAAATTGTTTTTAATGTTCATCTAATGTAGCTTTAAACTGTTATAAGCTACTACTAGAACAGTGATGATCCTCAAAGAAATCTTTGATAATTTATCTCATCCTAAGTATAACCTTTGACAATCAATCATGCTTCTTAGTGTCTTAACGTTTATATATCAGGATTTGGTTTAGTTATGAACACTCTAGGTAACTCAATCAAATCCCAAACGTTATACGAACACATAAAATCAGTTTTACTAGAAAACTGTTTTATTCCATTTAGAAGATTGATTGGCACTAATGGCTTAATTTGAAGAGATAGGATCAGTAAACATTTACAAAATCCATTTCAACTTCAGTTAGGGAGGTTATGTAATCACCAAAGTTAGTAGGCTTTTAAACCTAGATGACCTCCTGAGTTGATTATTGGGTTTCAAAAGTTTCAGTTTTATGGATTAGCTCTTGGTTAGGTTGCTATCATTTTCATTCTAAGTTTGTAAGAGTTGGAGCAATATGGTGTACAAGAGGTGTAATCGGAGTTAAATTCGGAGTGAAATTTAATGACACTCTTCCCCCCGCCTCTTGTATTCCTTACAAGTCATGATAAGAACTTTAACTGCTCCCACTGACCTTAGAAATCTTTGGAAACTCAGCATGCTTAGGGTCAATATGTAACGACCAACAAATTCTAATAGAGAAACACAAATTAATGACGTTAGTCGTTATAGTTTCTCTTTTTGAGGATTATGTTGGTTTAGGTAAGAAATCTAAGTCTGCCCACAATTAAGCAACAATGAAACTTTTGTAAGAGTAGCATTAGATTTTAAGGAGACAAGTTAAGATAGAACAGTGTCAAGATGGAGAGTGTCTTGTACAAGAGGTGTAAATTTAGGTAATGTTAAATTTTCACTCCCCCACCTCTTGCAACTATTGCAAGTTATTATTAAGACACTTAATGCTCCCACTGATCTTTAATATCTCTAGAATGCTACAAGAGAAGTTTCAATGAGCTACGTGACGTGGGAACCTATCATATATACGTTAGACTTTATTTGATTTCTTTAATGTCCAGATATCATAAGAAACTTTAGGGACATATTTAATAGAAATCTTATTAAGTATGTTTATGAATAGATTTCTTCTAAGACCGTGGGCCATATGCGACAAAATTTAGATACAAGTTGATAGTCTTTCAAATGATAAATGAATTATGTCTGAATATTCCATTTGGAATAAGTTCCACGAATGTCAATGAATGACTTATGATGGACCCATACTTATTCCTTAAGCCAAATCATATTTTAGGGCTTTAACGTCATGATTTAAAATCACTTAAAATGAGATTAGATGAATAATCATCCTCATTAACCATGTCATGATTTCTCATCAATTTTGGTTATAATGGATGAAATTTATAAGTCTCATTTTCCTTTTGTCAAATTCTCATTTGCATGATAACAAAAGTTGTGAAAATGTAAGGTATCATCTAGTTTCATCTTAGTAATGTTTCTATCCAGATATTTAGAACAAATAAAATGAGAGTTTAAGGTAAGTGTGACTTTATGTTGACTATGCAAACCTCACAATCTTCATAACATTGCTTAATTATGATACTATATTCTGATTAATCTTCAGAATATATAAGGTATCGAAAAACGTTGTTAAAAGACTGCTTATTATGTTTCTTATAGTCTTGACATTTAATTTTGTCACTAACTCTCATGTTGTTTATTTGTTGACTTCTGGTAAGGAAACGTTTAAAACTAGAGTTAACTAATCATGTGTTAATAGGAATATTAAAATTATCAGACTTAGATATCATTAGTAAGTGACTAACTAATTAGCTTATCCAACCGTTCTTCTGAATAATGAATAGTCTCGTTGCTTATGCCTAGTCTAATGGCATAATTATGCAGTGAGATTTTCCCTTGAAGAACCTTAAAGGTGGAATTAACACTTGTAATTTGTCTATGGACCTTAGAACAATCTTCTTTTAAAGTTTAAGTGGTTGTAAGGTGAGCAACAACTTATTTTCCAGCTTTAAATATTTATTTCTTTGTACATATGTTGCTTATCAACACACTCATTTTCCTTTGGTACTTTTGAGTGTTATAGTTGATTTATAAGGCATCAAAATTGTACAAATGAAAATCTTAGTAGGTAATGTACTGAAAAAAAATTGTACTTATTTCCATGTGTAAGCCCTTAACTTTATGGGTCATGGTATTGTACATTATAATATATTCACATACACCACTTAACTTTATAGTTTAGAATTTTAAACGAAGGTATGCATCTTAGGAGTTCTAGTGATTATTCCACAATTATAGATTAGTTTTAGGAAAGACTTGATCTGGAATAACTTTAGTGATAGCAACTATGTTAGAGAGTTCTTGATTATCATAAGAGACATCATGTTCGATTTATCCTAATCATCATGCTCTACTTTTCTTCTGTATTGCTTTATCAGAAGAGAGCAATAGAAGAGATAATCAAGGATTTAATTTAAGAGCTAATTCTTATAGAAACTTTAAATAAAACAAAACATTTTAGGCTTAAGAATTAGAGTGGATGAGATATAGATTTATAGAAGAAAATTATAGTGAGTAAAATTATGGGTACTAAGAAATAAGGCAGACGAAATGATCATAAAATAAAAATAAAGGATCATTAATCTAAGGATCATTATGTGAAGAGGTTGTGATATGTCTATTACTAACATCAAAATAATAGACTTATTTAGAGTTCTACTTAAACGAAGACAAATCAGCTTTGGCCAGAAGTGTAATCATTTAAGCATGTGTGCAAAGTGGTTGTAACAAATCAGCTTTGGCCAGAAATTGTGACAATCACTTTAGTTATGCACTTGTTAAGTATGCCATCTATGAAGGAATTAAATCAGCTTTGGCCAGATATTAAGACATTCATGTTTATGATGCACACTTAACATAGCTTTCGTAATACTTGAACGATAAGTAGATGTATCAAATCAGCTTTGGCCAGAAATGATACATCAGAAGCTCATTCAAGTTAAGCCATTTTGGTTTTGTAAAACATTATTTGATCCTTATTAATTAACTAAGTAATTACAAAACCAATCATTTAATAGCAAACCACCTGACAGCGTGCCCCCGCACGGGGTTCGGGGTGAAGCCCCGAGATAAATTTTAGTTCACATTAAACAGCCTAAAATAATGAGGTTTCGAGTGAGATCTCGACTCAGTTATGAGGTCTCGAGTGAGATCTCGAGTCCAGTCTCGACTCATCTTGTAACATTATGAGGTCTCGACTCATTAAGGTCTCGAGTCGCAACCTCAGTGTCTCGAGTCGTAATCATGGTCTCGACTTCATGTTTTATGAGATCTCGACTCCTTGATGAGGTCTCGAGTCGCAACCATGGTCTCGAGTTGTGAAGATTGAAGCCCTTAGTCGAAACCTCAGTGGTCTCGAGTCGAAACCTTATGGTCTCGAGTCGAAATCGTTGTCTCGAGTTGTAAACATTTGAGAACACTTATGATTTCGAGTTGAGGCCTTGTGGTCTCGAGTCGAAACCTGATGGTCTCGAGTCCACTGCTACAGCTGTTAATGTAAAAGCATAACTGAAAATTCGAATTCTAAGGGATTTTGAGATATGGTTTCCTGTTTTAATGATGATCTAATTTTGTGAAAATATTTCGAAAATTTTATCTGATTATCAATTAACAGTTTTCGAATAAACTTAGAAGATAAAATGAGATCAAACAGGAAAAACACTCATCAATCCTAATTACATTCCAAAACATAAAGGAATTTTCGAATTTTCCTAAGAACATATTATGAACCCTAACAATAAAACATAAATTCTGGAAACCCGAAACCTGAATTTTAAGGGTTTTCTAAACAGATTTCGGTAATAAGCTTACACGTTTTGATTTCGAGATATTTAAAACAAATTCTTTTCCTCGAAACAGTGATCTCGAGTGTTTCTTTATGACTCGAAACCGGCTGTTAGGTTTATTAAGTTGTCAAAATTCCGTTTTCCAGATTTCTATCCCAGAATTGATGGATACGAAAACAGAACTGACTAATCAACATATGCTCTGATACCACATGTTGGTCAGTTCTGTTTAAGCATAATGGAAAACATGAAAACATACCTTTGATTGCATCAGCACAGGCCAGCAGAGAATCCAGATGGAGACGCAACAACAGTGTTTGACATGATTGTCAGCTTGGTCTGGTTCCTCCTTAGGGTGCAATCTAATGATGGTGATGATGAAAACCGAATAAGGGAGTTCGGCTATGGAGATGGAGGTCGATATTGATGTTATGATTATTAGGTTATGTGTCTAACCCTAGAACCTCAACATAAGTCTCCTTATATATGCACCCAAGAGGAAACCCTAATTAGTTAATAAGGGTAATTAGGCCCATCAACAATTACCAACTAATTATTTAATAGGATTGTTATATATTTTGATCCATATAATGTAAATGATTATAATGACTACTAGATTAAATATAATATAAAAATATATTTAATCTTACATCTTCCTCTCCCTCTCGAGAACTAGCTTCATGCTTACTTCTCTTCTTCTTCTCCCATAAGAACTAGCTTCATGCTTGCTTCTCTTTTTCACACTAAATAATTCATCTTCTCCAACGATTGCTTTCTGGGCTGATTTCTAATCAGTTCAGGATCTAATGAGAATAACAATAATACTAGTGAACCTCTCTCCACGTCTTGCAAACGTGGGGGGACCCCACGACCTGCGTTAGTCTAACTGAAACCTTGAACCCTTTTACCCCGGAGATATCGCTACAGGCCTTGGTCTTGTATTTGTTGTAGCAACAGGACTATTAATCATTAGCACTTACCAATTCAAAAGTTGTCAAACAGCCCGTACAACTACAAGAACCGAAGAAGACCGGATTCCTAAGAACCACCCTGGAAACCAACCTGGAGAACTATTGCATCAGCATTGAGAAGTAGAAATTGTGTTTGTCATTTTCTCAAGCTTGACTGCTTGAGTTACCTGTTTGCAGTTTGCTGATCCTCTTCATTATAATTAGTATTACTAGTACTAGCTAGAACTTTCTACTGCCTAGTATTACTAGTATTAGCTAGAACTTTCTACTGCCGACAAAAAAAAAAAAATCCAATTATTGGTGTGATTAATAGTCACGCATATTTATTTGTCGGATGCATAAAGGGTAGGAAACATCAACTACTGATCAATACTAATCACTAAAAATGAAGTTTTTGAAATGTCATGTCACATTGTCACCCAAGTAAAACGTGACTTAATAATTGGTTCTTAAGATATCAAAGAAGCAGCTACAATCACAGCTCATCTTAGCACCAATTTAACTCCAAGTCTCAAAGATTAGCAGGTCCCTTGACAGATTACAACTTCAAAGTAAAGTAGGGTCGGCCCAATGGGCCTGCTACAAGGGCTTTCTAGGACCCCATTTTGTAATTTCTTTACATATTATAAGGTGAGATCGGGCACTAGGGCTGTCCAAACTGTTCGATGATCGAGGATCGCTGGACGATCGCTCGAAAAATGCTCGTTCGATTTCCGCTCAGTTTGTAAATGAGCCGCTCGGATCGGTTCGATTCAAATTCAATCCAAGCATGAGCAAAGGTCCGCTCGCTCGTCGATCGCTCGGCTTCGCTCAAATTATTTTTATTAAATAATATATATATATATATATAGATTTTAAAGATTAAAAGCCCAAAACATATAATAGCCCAACTTAATAGTTAATACCAAAATCTAACCATAAATCAACTTAATAGTTAATACCAAAATCTAACCATAAATCCCTAATTCCTAAAACAATCACATAAACTGATTGTTCGATCTGCATATCTCGCCGCTGCCACACACCAAAATCTAACCCCAAATTCCTAATTCCTAAAACAATCTCATACTCTGATTGTTCGATCTCATAATGACTGTGAAGTCCTTGGTATAACTTGCTAAAGTCCTCTCTATAACACAATCACATATCGCACTTTATTTTGTGCTTCTTGATATTGTTAAGAACATTTTTAGAATCATGATTTTAGTTATGTATTGCTTTTGTTAGTAAGGTGTTGGACATGTTTTAACTAAGTTAGGATTTGTTTTTGTTGAACGCAACCTTATAATAGTCTTGATTTCATTTTTTTGTTTTTTGTTTTGCTACACATGTTTTAATTTCAATGCTGAGAAAAACCGAGCGAAAACGATCCGCTCGATTCAAATTCAATTCGAGCATGAGCATCACTTTTGATCTCGGTTTTGCATATTCGATCCGATCGGATCAGATCGGTTGTAATTCAATCCGAGCACGAGCAGACCCTCGATTGAATCGGATCGGCTCATGAACACCCCTATCGGGCATAAATTATAGTGTTGAATGTAAAAACGGTAAGAATAAATCTGACGTCCATAAACTAGGAGATATTGATGACATCCCATGAATTAAGAATTGTATATAAAACTAATTAGAATGAAGGACATTTTGCTTATTTATATAGAGAAACTTCCAAGCCCAACAATCCTTGTAATTTCGCTAAGAAAAAACTGTGCCCAGAAAACTCTTTGATCTTTTTGTTTCGCATGGTAATTTCTAGAATCCTAGATTTGCATTTTAATTTCTTCGATCAGTTTCAACATTAATTTTACACTAAGATCCATTTCGAAAATCAAGAATTGTTTGGAACTTTGGTCGGTCTACGATTTGACATTTTGGCCATGTATATGTAGGTTTTTACATCAACTGATCATGTTATATTTTTTTGTTGGATTGATAAGATCACCATAAAATGAGTAAGAAAATACTTGATGAAGAAACATCGATACAAAAATGGAGGAATGATTTTCAGCTCATCATCATCATCATACTCAGTAAATCCCACCAATAGCAAAGCTAAGGTAGCTAGGTTCTGAGAAGGGTAAGATGTAGACAGCCTTACCTCTACCCCGTTGGAACAGAGAAGCTGCTTCCAGTGAGACCCCCGGCTCGATAGCGGTTTTGCATCAAGCCTTGGACATAAGGCACATAACACTCGGCAACAATTAAGACAAATGCCGATTAGTGCATGTACTCCCTTGTCTTTCGGTTATCAACGCGACTACATGATGCATGATTCACCATCCCTCTCTTTTAATGTTATTTTCACGAAATTAGTAAAATAACATTAAAATTAGTGCACTTTCATTTTAGCGCCCACACATATAAAATTAGTACACTTTCATTTTAGCCCCCGAACGCCTATGCATACCACACATTTTCCGCTCAAGAACACCAAATGCCAAATGCCTTCGATTTTGTAATTCTAAATTAAATTGAATCAAATCATCAATTGTGTTTGAGTGCATCACCGTTTTGAATTCTGAGTTAAAAAGAATCAACTAAAAATACAACTTTTATTTAAACAATAAAAAATAGTAAATCTTAGACTTCAAGAAACAAAGATATTCTTCTTCTAAGTTCAAAAATACAAAAACTTCTTCTTCTTTTGATTGTTTGCATATTGTTCTTTCTTTTTCTTCAAGTAGTTCAAGTATTTATTACATTTGTTGCTTGGTGTTGCATTAAGGTAAACTTTCTAATTTATGCTAGTGTTATAGTCAAGCACTTTTGATCTCTGTTAAGGACTCCTTTTTAGGTTTTTTCTTAAAACACCCGGATCAAAATTTCATTAGGGGCAATGGGCCACTTGACCAAACTTTCTTTTAGATGGTTAGGAGTGAAGTCATATATTATTTCTTTAACTTCATGTTATATGTGAATGAAACAAAAGTGTATTGACCAGATTCATGGGAAGCTATGATTAGGGCTCACTGGCTCAGTCCAATTCTGGCCAGCCCACTAAGGTTTGTTCATGTTAGTCCTCTTGTAACAGATTGGGTAAAGGAGCATAATTATTAATAGATTAATATTAATAACCCAAAAATCCAAAATGAATAAAATTCACAACTTGATTCAAAGAAAAACATTCAATTGAGTACATAGCCAAAAGCCCAAAAGGCTTCTCACCAGAATTGAAAGCAAAAACACCCAACAAACATCAAATACAATTCAACACCTGCATCTAATTCTTAGTAATCTGTGGTTGGGAGACGTTCATGAGAACTTGACCCAATAAAGATGACCTCATAGACAAGTCCAGCTAAACCCGCACCCAAAAACGGTCCGAGCCAGTACACCCAGTGGCTGTTCCATGTCCAGCTAACCACAGCTGGGCCAAAGGACACTGCAGGGTTCATGGATGCACCATCAAATGCACCACCAGCTAAGATATTTGCACCCACTATAAAACCAATTGCTATTGGGGCAATAGTTCCTAAATCACCTTTCTTAGGATCAACTGCTGTTGCATACACAGTGTACACCAGTCCAAAAGTCATAACTATCTCAAACACCACTGCATTCCATTCACTCACACCCGATGATAGAGCAAAAGCTGATGTTTCCTACACAAATATAGCCAAATAAATCCGTTATTTTAGATGTTTATACTGAAACTAACTGAATATCATTTGTTAACCAACTTACCAGACCACCAGTTGCAATTTTTAGAAGCACACAAGCAACCACAGAGCCAAGCAACTGAGCAATCCAATACAAAACACTCCTCAACAACGAAATGTGGCCACCTACAAACAATCCGAATGTCACAGCTGGGTTCACATGACCACCTGATATGTTAGCACCAACCGAAACCGCAACAAATAGTGCAAAAGCATGTGATATTGATGCTGAAATAAGTCCTGCCGGTGTCGCTGCTCCACCATCAGTCAGCTTGGCTGAAAAAAAAAATCATTATACATTTCATAAAAAGTGATAATGTAATATATGTCTCCTAAGTGGGACGATGACTTTGTTTTTCAGTCTAGTTGCTTGCTAGTCGTGGTTAATAACATGTCACTGTTTAAAAAAAATGCGACAATGACTCACCGAAAGCCATGCCAGCGCCTTCACCCGCGAAAACAAAAATGAGCATTGAAATGAACTCAGCAAGGGCGGCTTTTAGGGCATCTGGTGACCGGGTATCCTCCGGTGTTCCGATGGAAATACTGGAAATTGGCATCTTTGTTTTGTACACTTTTGGTTTTTAACTTATGTTAAATTTGTAGTGTGTTCTTTAATATGCTCGCACTGCACTTGTGTTTGTGACTGTTATATAAATATAGAGGTGTACCCTGCAACGTTAGGGTATAAAAACAGCCGGTTGCGACCCGGTAGCCGGTTTCGGATTGGGCCCTATATTCCATCATACGTACTAGGCACCTCCAAGTTGTGTAGATGTTGCCACGTGGAAATAAGGGAGGAATTTCGATCGTTGATTGAGAGTGGGTGCAGTGTTAGAACCGTCCAGATGTGGTCAGCCAATCATGGTCGTGTTTTTTTAAACCGACCATTGGGAACTTTTTATAGTGTGTGGCTGTGTCGTAATCTATCGTAATCATTTGGGTCGACAGGCAGCACTTTACATAATCATTCATTGGATAATTACCTTTTTTTTACACTTGACTCACGACTCCATATTTTTTATATCTTAGGCTATGCGGTATGGTGATGGTCCTCCTTGAAGGATGATCTGCCACATAGAATGGTGTAAGGATGGGGCAAAGAGGAAGGATGTATGGAAATGGTGGGATGAACCTAAAATATATATGTATATATTGTATGTATAGCCGTATAGGTGTGTGAGAGAGGGGGAGGGGTGGTTTTTGTCTTCGTATATATATAATAACTGCTACATCTAATTGTTAATTTAAACCGGTTTATGCTCATGGCCCAAGCCCAACTCAATTTCACACCCAAAAACCCTAACCTATATAACATACCATTCTAAAAACAAACCCTACATAACATTCAACAAAATTTTCAGCCATATCTTTCTCTACTCCCTCCTCCCTTAACCTTCGGCCAACGGATTAGGGTTCCGACAACCCTTCCGACGCCGCCTTTCCGGTGAGACTCACCCAACATCGAACCTTTCATCTCTCTCCTTCTCAGCTCTCGTTTTCTCTCTCTCTCTCTGATGAAGTATCGGCCGACCGCCATCCACTGGTGGTGGCGCACAGCAGCACTAGCCGCAAAAATGTGTCGACAGAAGATGGTGGTGGGCTGGAATAACGATGATGATGACGAAAGCTACCATATAATTGAAATGGTGTTGCCGATTGAAGAACCAGCCATGGTAAAGATCACTGGTGAAGAACGACGAGATAAAGATGAGGGTGTAAGGAATGGCAATGGTTGAGGTGTGGTTCAAGGGTAATCAGTGGTGGTGGAACCCCATGACAACGGCGACAGTAACCGACGGCGGCGGAGACCGCCGAGACTCCGATGCAGGCCCATCACGGTGATGGCACACACACACCCATCCGCTTCATAAACTTACCGGGTGTGGTTGACCAACGTAACACAAGTAAAATGGTCTGCCGAGCAAAGCAAATGTGAGTTCACAACTTTTTACAAAAAGCATGCGTCCCTGGTTTGGGACAACACACTTATTTCTCTGGTTTGGGAAATACATACGGTACCCCTGGTTTGGGGCTACACGTGCGTTCCTGGTTCGAAAATACTGAAACATACTATCCACTGGAGGTGGAGTAGTACACATTCTCGGGTATTGGGAACCACTACTATCCCTGGAATGGGATCGCTTTATATTCCTGGATTGGAATACTACTATCCCTAGATTGGGATCGCTTTATATTCCTGGATTGGAATACTACTATCCATGGATTGGGACCACTTTATATTCCTGGATTGGAATACTATTAAAGTATTTAAACGAACTTGTTTTTACAATAGAACTAAAACTGTGAACTCGCCAATTTATGTTGACACCCTACTGCATGCTTTGTAGGTTGCTCGTTACAGCTTAGGACGAACATTGCAATCGGCTGGAGTGCGTGGTTTGTAAGTTTCATGAATAACGTGTAACTAACAAACTTGTGGTTTTAAATTATGATGGGTTTTCCTTACATTTCCGCTGCTAGATTAATTTGTGCTGGATTAAATTGCGTTTTTGGACATTTAAACCTTGAACACTAATCGTGTCAATTGGAAAAAAATTTAACTTACGAATATGGTTCATCATGATTAGTGGCTAGATCCTGGTCAGTCACACGCCTCGCGGTAATACTCTGCGTGTGGATTTTGTGGGTGTAACAGATTGGTATCAGAGCCATTGGTTATAGTGAACTAGCAACCACAACGACACCACACTCTGGATTGCAAGGTTCTTCAGATTCAGGTACCCACATGGTAGTCGTAATTATTGGCATTTACTTGTGCGTAACATGTATGTGTATGTGTATATATATAGCATATATGTGTAGATACAAACGTGTATAGTTGATAACCAACACTGTGATTCTTACATGAACTAAAAACTATGCAAATATGATATGTGTCAAGAAGGAGTGAATTCTCCTAACCCTAGCACGAAACTACGACACGCTGAGGGCAAGGAACCAGTTATTCCTAAACTCTCGTCCACATATTTTTTTTCCGGTTTCATTTCTGGGCTAGAACAAACCGACGCGATTAACGTTTAGGAGCCCGCTGCGGATCCTAGAAAGAAGTCACGAGGGTGAATCGAAGAAGGAGCGCCAATCCTAAACCACGGCTTATTGGAGGAACAAGTTATTATGGCACAACAGAACGACGACTTGGTTCCACATATGAAGCAACTAAAGGCACTGGTGCTCGAAATGCGGAGCAATTTACAATGCATCCACGTGTAAAACCAAGAGTAAGAAGCAGGACATGAAGCAACTAACAAGGATTAGAAGGGTCGACGACGACATCCACATCCTTTTAATTTATGCACCTCCTTTCTCCAACTTAAGTGGTGAGGCTCGTTCCCTCATCCAACTAATGACCTGGATTCTTGACAACTGTCTGGAAGCGTCCTAGTAAGTCCAGACTACTCTATTCCTTGTTTGCATGCCTCGAATACGAAAAGCGTACGCGGTATATACTTCTCATGGCAGTACTAACGATCGCATCACATTCCCATCGATCACGAAGCTATTTCTTTGAATTCCCTGCTACATGGATAATTCTTAGGCGGACCTAACCTTGTACCTCCGTATACTCTAGCTCAGCAGATTGCTATCTTTCTAAATCGAATTGACGGATTTGGAGATATAGGAGAACGAAGACACGGATCAGTTAACTTACCGACCAACATTATAATCCAGAATTTTACCTTATCCCTTGTTTGCCATAACTGTTATGTTATGATAGCTCTTTGGTTAGGTGAATCTCTTCGCGAGCATCCATACGAACCGATGTTTTACCGATTCGAAGGCGATGCCTATTCTCTATTACTAACTCGGGCGAGTCTATCATTCCTCTATCGTGACACCACGATGTCCTCACTTCTTCATACTGAAACCCTGACCAGATTTCCCTCTAGTTTGGGGAATTCAGCAAGCTCGACTTCTAGTCAATAAACTTCTTGAACCCTGAAAAATTTGTGACGTGTGATTCAATCATATCTTTCAGACATGTTCTTGTTACCTTACATGGAAGCCTTTCGACGACACAAGCACTACGTCAGACTCATCCTCACGACTTGGACAATCCATTCAAATTTGGTTACTTACCGGTTTGGGAAATCACAAACTCATTTTCGCACATGACCGAGCTCAGAACATCTTGTTAGACGTTTCAGTAAACCTTAACCCTACAGACCCGTACGACAACCATCCCTCTCTATCATTAGTTCTTGTTGTGCCACCCATATTGACGTAACACTTCTTATCAGCAAACTACGTTCTTTATTCTAACCCCAAACAACTTGTGTACGACCAGCTATATTATCGACAATAGATAAACCCTTACTGCCGATCCCCAAAACCTTTGTGTTTTGCCTTAAGTTGAATGCATCGATTGCGACTACCCTTCTTGCATATTTTCACTACTCTTGTTATGCTTCATGAATTCTATGATTCTTACCCCACTTTATTCTGCGCAAATCTTCGTTTGGACGAACTACTCTCTGCGAACGTTACTCAATGGAGCAACGAGCCAAGGATACCTCGGAGGTAAAGGTATCGCAAGCACCGTCCTTCGAACACGATACGACCAATACCTAGTCACGACATTCGAATTTATCCCACCCTGTCAAAAATTCGACGCTTGTTTCCTTCAACGACATCTGAACCTACTCTGAGAACCATTAGGAATCCGAACGACTCCTACGCCTTACCCTTGAACTTCTACTTTACAAACCGCCTTGCACTAAGTTTTCAACGTGCGACTTTTGACGTCGCAAAGCCCGCTTTTCTCGATCACTTACGCAATCCCTCACAACTTAAACTCGAAAGAGTATCACCTAGCATTAGAAAGATGTTCAGGAATTTGCAATTCCAACAATTGGAAGATAAGCTATGAGGTGCTCCTATCCTATCTTATCATGTCTGAGGCATTGGTGAAATAATTGCTCGCAACAGTACGTGGTCAAGGAAACCGACAAGTTTTCAAATCCTGCAAACATCTACCTGAAGGAAGTAGTTACTAGGCACGAGGCGCCGATTCCCATCGTCTCTGATTTTGACTTACGTTTCGCACCCGGTTTGTGGCAAACCAAGCACAAATCCTTCGGCTCTCGAGCACCACTTAGCACCCGCAAACGAGCGGTCAATCTGATCGTACCGTCCCAACTCTACAATGTAATCACATCCCATCTTATTTATAATCTTGACCATGATCGTATTACATCATGTTCAAGTTTCTATCAACAATGCATTTTAGCAATTGAACGAACAAGACATTTGTTCGTGTTCGTTCATTTAACTAACAGAACATAATTTCTTGTTCATGTCCGTTCATTAATTAAGCAAACAAATGTAAACGAAGTTCTCCTCGAACGATACACGAATTGTTGACTGAACGTTCGGTTCGTTTACAGCGCTATTCCCGCTTTTACTTTTCGCATCCATTTTTCTAAAATAAATAGTTTTGAAGTTGTCAAATTCTATCCCTATAGAAATCCTAAATCCTTATTTTTAATTATCTCTCTTTATACCTTCTTGATCTACAATGGTGACCTTCATGAAAACACCAACTACAGATGATACGGTTCCTTCTTCTTCGGTGTCAACAAACCACCACGAAACCACCGACTCATCTTCTTTCTTCAAATCCTGATTCGAAGCCACAATGAAACCACAAGTAATCTTGACATGGGTCTATGTATTTCTTAATTTTCTTTATGCAAGAATTTATTGAACGTTGGAAGGTAGATCATTACCCAAGTGCAAGTGGCTACCTTGGATAGAAAACCATGTTGGCGGATACATGAATTATTTTCTAGGGGTGTGAACGAGGGGTGTAATCAAATTTTTAAAGAGTGCGTTCGTGATTTTTCCCTATAAAATACACTAAATATGTTTTCAAGGGGTGTGCCCGCCCACCCAGCCCTCTACCAAGTCCACCCCCGGTTCACATTGTGCATTTTTATAGGGCAAACAATTCAATAATAGGGGAACAGTGGGTGGTTTTCAGCAAGAGGTATACAGTTAGGCCCATTGGGTCAGGAACTTTCTGGTTTCATGAGTCCATCTGCTACTGATTGAGACAAAGTAGTGGTTGTGCTCACATCACATCTCTCTTGTTCTTGTTCTCAGGGGCGGACCTACTAGTATGTGTGGGTGGGCGGCCGCACCCCTTAAATTTTCATTTTTTAGTGTTACACGTACAGTAAAATCTCGATCGCCCCCCTTGAATTTTTGTAATCGCACCCCTTGAACATGTCGGGACTATGTGAACTCCCCAGATCTACATCATTGGGGCCGGTGGTGATGGAAGGATGGTCCGACGAAGTGCTCCGATAACTCAAAAGGCGACTGAGAATAGAGAAGAAGAAGAGAATGAACAGGCGTGATATTTGAGTTTGACTTTTTAAAACTAATGGAATGGTTGTGGGCTTTTGCTTTAAAACAAAATACCAAAAGCCCAACAGTGACTTGGTTCGTGTTGCATGGGAACTAGTCAATTTTGTTTTTATCTTTTCTTATTGATTATAACTATTGTTTGTTTATTGATTTAGTATTTTAGTTCATATGTTGTATTATTGTTAAAGTTAATATATATGATTTAGTTTAGGATTTATTATTTTGGTTTTTCATAATTCTATTACTAATATTTATTATTATTATAGATAGAAAACTCAAAAGGAACAACTACGTTTTATTACGTGGGTTTGTTATAACTTATAATAACGTTTGGTGTATTTTTATTGATAAAATAAAATTTGGTTTGATGCATTTTTTATATGATCTGACCTGATTCGACCCAACCCGGCCTGGGCAAAATGCATATATATATATATATATATATATAGGGAGAAGATCATGCGAGAACCACCTCTTATTGCGAGAACCGCGAGAACCAATGTGAACACAACCAAAAATGCCTAAAAATAGCTAAAAATAACAAAAAGAATTTTTTTTTTATATTTTTTATAAAAAAATCGCTACTTTTCGAAGCAAAAAAAAAATTAAAAATTTTTTTTTTTGGCTTCTAAAAGTAGCGATTTTAACATAAAAAATATTTTAAAAAAATTTAGATTTTTTTTTATTTTTTTAGGTTTTTTTGGGGGTTTAGTTTTTAGCATTTTAGCTTGGGGTGGGGGGGGGGTTAGGTTTTTGGGGTGGGGGGGGGGGGGGGTGGGGGGTTAGGTTTTTTGGGGGTTTTAGTTTTTAGCATTTAGCTTGGGGGGGGGGGGGGGGTTAGTTTTTTTTTAGGTTTTTTGAGCTATTTTAGGTTGTGTTCACATTGGTTCTCGCGGTTCTCACAATAATGGTGGTTCTCGCATGAGCTCCTCCCTATATATATATATATATATATATATATATAGGGTAGGGATATGGTAAAAAGTGTCTAGAATGTAAGAATGGTAAGAAGTGTTTTAAACCATTGGATATTTGATCTAATGGTTGAGATCAATAGGGTATAAAATGTAAATTGTGTTTTAATTAGAAGGACCTTATGTAAAAATTGAAGGGCAATAGTGACTTTTCCAACGTTTCAAATATGGTAACCGTTTCAAAACCCCCATCAATCTCCTAAATATCAGCGAATTTATGGTAACCGTCATCAATCTCCAAAAAATCAGCGAATTTCTCGTACAGATTAAATTCTTCGATTTCCTTCACAGCAACTTTTATAACACTATAAGAACAATATATTACATGATAAAACACTATAGGAGGATATAACACTATCTGTTTACTGTAAGACACTATACATAAATAAAACACTGTTGATGGGGGATAAAACACTATGAAAAGGAACAATATTTATGGGATAAAACAATATGAAAGGAACAGTATATTACATGATAAAACACTATAGAAAACATTGTTCATGACGTAGTGTTTTATCAATACAAAACATTCCCAGATTTTAAAACACCATGACTATGATTCAAGTCATGGTGTTTTATCTGGAGACATTGTTCATGGCGTGGTGTTTTAAACATCTATGATTCAAGTCATGGTGTTTTATCAGGAGACATTGTTCATGGCGTGGTGTTTTATCAATACAAAAACATTCCCAGATTTTAAAACACCATGACTATGATTCAAGTCATGGAGTTTTATCTGGAGACATTGTTCATGGTGTGATGTTTTAAACATCTATGATTCAAGTCATGGTGTTTTATATGGATTCAAGTCACGATCAGAAATGATTCAAGTCACGATAAAAAAATGTGGATGACGAAGATGAAAGACGATGACGGTGAATGATTTGTGGAGACGAAGTAAATTGGTGACGGTGGTCGGAGATGCAGGTGTTCAAATCGGAGAAGATGACGTGAACTGTGATGATGATGATGACGGAATGTTAACAAGATGGTCGGAGAAGATGATCTGAATCGGAGATGGAGATGAAACGATCTATCCCTAAAAATTCTCATCGCCAGTTTTTTTTTTTTTCCAGTTATATTGGAAATCAATTAATTGACAAGAATGTACAATTACTAATATACCCTTTTGAATTAATTAAGATGAGGGACACTTGTCATTCCCAAATTATTTCTTACACTTCTTACAAAAGATGGACTTTGTACAGGATCCTCTACCTATATATATATATATATATATATATATAACGATTGACAAATGACCCTTAAAAATTTTCGCACCCCATGAAAAAAATTTCTAAGTCCGCCACTGCTTGTTCTTGTCATAATTTTTTTGTACGATGTTCAAATGTTCACAGAAATAGAAAATATGATCAGTTGTTTTTTTAATATTAGAAGTTGAAATTGCTGAGTTTGAATTTAAGAGCTTAGAACTATTATAGAACGTAGGCAGAAGAAATTCTTGATTTTTTTTTTAATTCCATTCCTTTGGTAATTAACAATTGACTAATTCTATTTCCTTAGGTTAATATGTTTATCCAACTAAAATTATTTATTAATTCCAAAGTCAAAATCTGTATTAAAGATTCGTGTGTTCATTTATCTTATTGGCTTAATTTATGTTACCACACTTTCGGGGTTGTAACAACACTATTAAAAATAATCGATACAAATTCATTCGATATAACATTATAGATAAGCTTTGGTTATCTAATTTAATTATCTTTTTGAATTGTTTAAAACTTAAAGTAGATGCAATTAAAAAAATACTAAAAGGTTTGATTGTACTGATTTAAAAACTTCAGATGAGAGTGTAATTAGTAAAAAAATTGAAAAAAAAATGAGTGTATTTAGCAACGCCCTATTTTTTTCATGCCGACCTGAAAGGAAGAGAATCAGAGTAGAGGTGTACAAAACAGGTTCTGGGCCCAAACCCAATCCAGTTCGGGTTTGGTCAATGCTGGTCAACGTCAGGTTTTGGCCAAAGCTGGTTTGGCTTAAAACCGGTTTTAAGGAGAAATAGATCGGTTCAGTTTGAACCGGTGCACATCGGTTAGGGTCCAACTTAGTTTTGAAAATGGTTTTGATTCGGGTTAAAAACACTTTCCGTTTCCAATCCTGTTTTTTGTTCCACATTAAATCGGAGTAAGTTGCTACACAGTTAAAACTAATAAACCAAACCCAAAGAAAAAACCGGCCCACCATGGTGAAAACCTGAAGCCCATAACTATTTGTTGTAGGTCTATTCCTGTTATAACCACTAACTACTAATATCGTAGCTTGGTGGGGGTGTTGTACCCCTCACAGACTACTTGGTTGGTAATATTAATATTATATGTATCATATTATAAACAAAACTCTTAGTGAGCCTAAGATTACGGGATGTGGGGTCTGGGTTAGGAGTATTGCTCGACACGTGGCGGGTATGGAGTTCATAAGGTAATTCTTCAAAAGAAGGGGTGTGGGGTGGCGTGGCTTCGGCTGGCATGTCCAGCCATGTGAATTTTGATTTTTTTTAACTATTTAAGATTTCATTTAATTAAAAAAAAACTACATAAAATAAAAAAAGCTACATAAAATTAAAAAAAATAAAAATTTCATGATCTATCCATGTCATATTTCATATTTTTTCAAGATTTCTTGTTTCATTTGCAACGTCAATTTCAATTCTGGGCCGGTAAGGTGATTGACGGGCATGGCGAGAAATTTCATATCTTCGCGTTTTTCTTTTAGAGATGTTTTTTTTATCGTACGACGCTTGGATATATTTCCTTATCTCGATCCTTTGTTGTTTGATGAAATAGAATGTAACGATTTTCGTCCCAATTTCTTCCAACTGGTCGGTGTACAACCCTTTACTCGAGGCCGAACTAGGGGCCGAACCCGAGGCCAAACCCGATGCCGAACCCGATCTCCCTCTTTGAATCCGTTTTTTTTATGTGTCTCTTCCGGGTGGGCGGGAAGGAGTATTTATATTGTTTAAAAAATAAATAATTTTTTTAAATAAAGTAGTTGTTTGGCAACGGCTAGCCCAAACGGTCATCTCTCACCGGCCAATCCAAGTTAGCCACCTCACCTCTCCCTCACGCCAGGCTTCAAATCCACGCCGGCGGGGCAATGCCGTGACCAACGCTGGCCCAGTGTAGATTAGCAGGCGTTGCTTGTCAACCCCCGCCCCAACCAACGCTCCACACCCCGTAGTCTAAGGAGGAAATTAGAAACGTACGTAATGGTCCACTAATGATGCCAAAATATGTGTTTTCTTTTTCACTTTTTTGGTATTAGGTAATATTCTGCCTCATTTGATCTTTGTAAACAAAACTCTTAATGAGCCTAAGGAGGAAATTAGGAACGTATGTAATGGTCCACTAATGGATGCCAAAATACATGTTTCACTTTTTTTGGTATTTGTTTTATTTATACCTTTCAACCACATAAAAAAATATTTTTAAACATCAAACCCTATAATAACCAGTGGCGGAACTAGAAAAAAAATTTTAGGGGTATCCCAATTTTTTTATGATACATTTATATAATGTAATTTTTTATTGTACATTCATACAATCAATTACATAATAACAACTAGAATTAGTAACTAGACCCTAACCTAAAATCCTATTTTATTCCTTTGATGCTAAAATATCTTTGCTTAAGCGATGACAGAACCATAAACTTTTAACTAGGGTTCCTAATATACTAAAAACAGTACATCGTGATAAAAACAAATTATAAGATACATATATATACTAAAAAAACATATTACATAAAAAAACGTAAAAGATAATAATATTACAATCTATAGATAATGAAGTACCTAACAAAAACTTTATTAATTTATTATATGGTGTAAAATTAACACAAAAATTCATTATAAAATATATATTAATAAACAATAAATAAACCATAAAATACGCCTTAGCCAAACTCTGACGCACCAAGCGTGGGCCCGGTTAAGACAACATAGCCTTGGATGCCGGAGTGGGGCGGAGGGGCCTACCCGAGTTATAGGGTAGGTGCGATCTCTATCGCCTGTTGTAGAAATATCGCCGTTCAAAAAAAACATAAAGCATTGTGTGCTGTCAGTCAGAAACTTTCTTATGTATTACCTTGTTTCAAAACATAAATATATAATTAAACTTTAAAATAGCAGGTCATCTTCCTCAATGGTTACCCTGTTATCAGCTCCTTGCCAGAAAACATAAAATCCACCATAATGCCATCCATTTTTTATCTCTTATATTTCACTTTTACTATTCTTCTACGGTTCCGCGGATATGCTCAGAAGTATCCAATACATAAAGCAACGGAGAAGAAAAATCATACACTTCGTCAAGAAAGTTGAGGGGTATTCCGGGCTACCCCTGGGATACCCATAGATCCGCCCCTGATAATAACCCTATATTATAGATAATATAAGCTCATAGCTCAGTTTGTTTTTATTCAATTTGATTTATCTTTAATAACTTGCGTTCATTAACTTTTATAAAAAAATAGCATGAAATACCCAACTATGTTTAAATTTTTTCCGACATTCCGGTATTAGTTTTGTTTAAAACGGAATTTTATTCAAAGTGTGTTTTTTTTTTGTATGTAAGTTATATGAGTGCTATTATCATATCGGTATTGTGATGAAATGAACCGATACCGACCGAACAACATATGTAGCATTTTTGGTAATTAGAAGAAACAATTAGGGGTGTTCATCGAATCAAATAACGAAATTTCGAATTAATCGAATCGAGTTTTTTCGAATTTTTATTTTTTCCTGAATTCGTATTCGATTCGATTCATATTTGAAACTCGAATTCGAACCGAATTCAAATTCACCGTAAACAATAAATTATTTTACATTCATTTTTTAAAACTACTGCAAACTAATTATATTTAACATAAAATAATAATCAGCAAAATTAATTAACTATCAATATGTCAAAACACCAAAATTTAGAAGACAAGTTGGTTACTGGTAGCGATTTAAGTTAGGTAAAAATTTAGAAATAAATAGTATGTGGTATTTGTCATTAGGTTTGATAATGTTATTAATAATAAACGTATCACTTATGGATGTAATTCATACTTTAGCCAAGTTTAGAAGTTAAATGTGTGCATGTATATCTCTCTCTCTCTCTATATATATATATTTATATAAATTGAATTCGAATTGAAAATCGAATCAAATTGAAAATCCTAAATTTGTATTCGATTACTGGACTCGAATTCGAACCTTAATAATCTAATTCGAGTCGAATTTCAAATTTTCGAATGGAAATCGAATTCTGAACACCCTTAGAAACAGTACCATTACCAGTTTACTATAAAATATATCGCGCGAGGTTTGGTAAACTAACATAAACGAGTAACACGTTGCAAATTGTCGCCGCCATAACATGATAGAAGTTTCCTAGCTACTAGTGTGTGGTATATAGATGGTGAATTATATAGTACATTTAAAAGCTTGATAATACACTGAAACAAGGGATATATTAACCCCAAAATTATTGAATTATATAGTAAATTTAAAAGCTTGATAATACAAATCGAAACAAGGGGCCATTACAATAATTTTACATCTTATTGTTGAACCAATAGACGCCTTTGTTGTTTTCACCTTCATCTGTCTCAACATAAAAGCATTGAGTAGCTTCTCTCCACATAGCTTTGATCATTGGGGCGTCATCGAACTGATAGTATTCACCCAAAACCGGTTTGATATATTTTGTGGCCTCCGTTACATGATAATGAGGCATGGTGGTGAACAAATGGTGAACCACATGTGCATCGGATAGGTGATGAAAAATGTAGTTCAAAATACCAAAATCTCTATCCATTGTAGCCAATGTTCCCCTCAACCAGTCCCACTCGGTGGAATCATAGTGAGGCAGTGCTTTGTGAGTGTGGTTTAACCAAGTGATGACCGCCAAATACCCGTAAGCAACCATCAAAGGACAAAAGTAGAGCAGTACTAGCCATGTGAACCCTTGTGCCATAGCCACTTTGTACAGCACATAGCTTGTAACAACAAGACCAAGATCCGACAGAAGTATGTACACCCGCTCGCTTTCCTTGTAAAGTGGGCTCTTTGGATCGAAATGGTTAGCGAATGTGTCATACTTGTGGCCAGCAACGTTGAAACAGATGTACAACGTCCAGCCTATAGTGGATAAAATCACAAGCCTAATGAGACGGCCAGGTGGGGTGTTGAGTATTTGGTCAGTATAACTTAGCTTAGATTTTATTCTGGGGACGTAAGATGTCTCGCACTCGATCGAATTAGCGTGGATATGATGACGACCGTGGGTGTATTTCCAAGAGAAATAAGGACAAAGCAAAGCAGTATGTATACAGTAACCGACAGTGTCGTTTACCCATCGGTAGTCGCTAAAACCCTGGTGACCAGACTCATGGCCAAGAAGCCAGAAACCCAACACGAAACTGCCTTGCACCATCCAGTAAACCGGCCATGCGACATACGATAAAGGGGCCTGAAGGGGGATGATGTAGGTGGCAGCAAAGTAGAAGATCAAGGAGATAATAAGGATGTCAACGAAGAGGTAGTAAAAGGATCGGATGAGAGATCGATTGAAACAGTGTGGTGGGATGGCTTTTTTTACGTCACCAAGGGTGAATGGTGGTGTGCCCGATGGAGCTCGCTTAACAAATTCATTTTGGCCACTAGAATCCATCTTTCACCTTATTCCCCTTGGAAACTTTGTTCTGATTGATGAATTAGTTGGGTTGTGTATTTATAGGCATAGATTCGATTATATAATAATATTCTAACTTAAAAAGTGAGAGTTGCTGGGTAGTCTTGGTTTTAGCTTTGAAAGGAATATAAAATTATCACGTTATTTATGTTAAGGCCATGTGGCCATAGCGATGGGATCATGAGAACTAGAAAACTACATCCAAGATTGTATTACCCGTATGTAATACATACGTTCAGAATTAACAGACCGGAAGGAAAATTGCTTGCGCTCCGCATAGCAAAAACGATGTATTACACATGTGTCATACACAGGGGCGGACCCAAGCCCACCTTAAGGTGGGCGGGCGCACCCCGGGGAAAAAAAAAATTAGTGTTAAGTTCCGTCGAAAATCTCGTCCGCACCCCTTGGAATTTTTTCATCCGCACCCCTTGGAATTTTCCGACCGCACCCATTCGGTAAAAAAATGTTATCAATTTATATTTTAAGTTTTTTTTTAGTAAACTCTTGTTTTTTTTAATACTACCTAAATTATATAACTTTTAATACCTAACTAACTAAACCCAAATACTCAATACCTTTACCCACTTATAATTCCTAACTAACTAGCCCACTAAGTCTTAGCCCATTAACCAAACCCAACAATATTTCAAACTATAATACAATAATTTAAGCCCAAAACCCTTAGAAATTCTCTCCCACTCTCTCTCTCTCTTGCGTCCCTGCACTGCCAGCGAACAAATTCACCCAGCGATAACAGTCTAGCAGCCGGTGACCATCGTAATCAGCCACCATACCACCGCCGTTCGACACCAAATCCAACCGGAATCCAAACAAGGGTAAGTTTCTTTGTTATTTTAATGATTTTGGTTTATATTATAGGAGAAAAAGGGTAATAATGTTGTTAAATATGTTTGAAATTTTGTGTGTTTTGACTTTGTTTATGGTTGTTTAGATGATTTTTAGGGTGATTATGTTGTTTAGATGATTTTTAGGGTGATTACAACTTACATTATGATTTCTAGGGCTTGAATAGTTGGAAATTAAAATTGAAACATTATCTTATGGAGCGATTAACTTATATTATATAGAGAAATATTTGCTTAAAAAGTAGCTTTATATGATGTTTTGGATAGATTTCAAAAAATGAAAACCCATAGGGCGACGTTTTAATTATGTTTGTAACAAGGTTTGACATATTTTTTATGATTATATAAAATTAGGGGCCTAAAATTTTTAAAAATGCTCCGCACCCCCATGGAAAAATTCCTAGGTCCGCCACTGGTCATACAGGATGTTACACATGTGTAATAGTCATTTTTTTCAAAAAAAAAAATTCGTAAAATGAATATATGTAGCATATCCAAAAAATAAAAATTTAGGAAAAAAACATGTATTACATGTGTAACATATCATGTATTACACATGTATGATATAAAAACGGTCTTACGGACCACAAGCACTTTTCATCGTGGTCCGCAATATGTTTTTCAATGTATTACATATATGTAATACAACTTCGAAAGAAGATTTTTAGTTTTCTAATTAACAAAGAGTTTTCTTATAATCCTCTTTGGATACCTCTTCTGATACCCATGTATCCATAAGTACCCCTTAACAAATGACCCGTATATGCATGAGTTCCCCTTAACGAATAAAATGAATATGACTATTTTAGGATAGTCAAACACTCAAACTACATATTTGCTTTACCTTTTTTTTTTAGCTTAATAGTGTTGTGTAGGCTTGTCATAAATTTAGCCCCTTTTTTTACTAATTGCACCCCTTTCCATAAAACAATCTGTTTAAAACTTTTCAAATTCACCCTATTAAAAATCTTTTTTTTTTTAATTGATCTTGAATTGGTTCTCCAATGGTTGAAAGATGTTGAAGGAGTATCTGACAAGGTTCAATGTGTTCTTCAATTTTTGTACATCCCATTTTTTTTCTCACATAAACTAAACCCAGATAAAATACAGGGTAAATTACTTTTTGAGTCCCTGTGTTTTAGTGGTTTTAACCACCTGAGTCCAAAATCAAAAAGTTTAACGCCCCGAGTCACTAGCCATTTATTTTATAACGTTTTGAGTCCAATTTTGTTTATTTTATAACGATTTGAGTCCAAAAAAATTGGACTCAAAAGGTTAAAATTTGGACTCAAAAGGACTCAAATGGTTAATAAAAATGCTTATAGGGACTCAGGTCGTTAAACTTTTTGCTTTTGGACTCAACTAATTAAAACCACTAAAACACAGGGACTCAAAAAGTAATTTACCCTAAAATATATATGTTTTCTCACACCGTATATACATGATCATTTCATACATACAACAACGCCGAACCACAAAATGATAAATGGACGAAATGGGGCTAAAGTTCTTCCTCGAGGATTGCAGCATACAATATGTTCTTATTTGGTTTAATTATATATAAAAATTAATATTATAATTATTTATCTAAATTTTAAATCAAGGTGGTACTTGGTGGTGAGTTTAGGTTGCATTCCAGTTTCTTAAATGGCGAGGGGTTGCTAGGTCGAGTCAGTGGTGCGGATGTAACAAAATAGAATTAATCATCTTAATATTAATAAAGTTAGTGAAAATATTAAACATAGTATTATATCAAAAAGAAATGGAAATCCATAACAGAAACAAAAGAAAATAATAAACGAAAAACAAAAAAATTGACATGATAAAGGGATATACCAAGTGAATAAATAAGTTGAGGTGCAGATATGTTAGATAAAAAAAGTTAATGTAAATAAATGATAGATCTAATAAGTCAATGGGGGAGTATAACAAATAAAAATGACATGGAGAAGGGTACATTTAACAGCACCCTAAATTTAACTTAGTATGCGTTGATTATCGTCATAGAGAGTTATATTGCATCATATAGGGGAAGGATCCACTAAAAAGTGGATTTTGCATAAGTAGCCTAAGAAGTATTGTGATGATGACATGTCGCACTCCTAATAAGTAGGAATGAAAGGCATTTTGGTCCTTATAAATAGGAGTGAAAATGACATGTGGCACCTCTTTTGTTTTTTAAAAATACAACAAAAAAAATCTAGTACAAAAAAATATAGCACAAAAAATGTAGTACAAAAAAATATAGCACAAAAAGTGTAGTACAAAAAAATATAGCACAAAAAACTCTAGTACAAAAAATATAGCACGAAAAAATTCAGCAAAAAAATGTAGTACAAAAAATCCAGCACAAAAAATTGAGAAAAAAATTTAAGACAAAAAAATTCAGCACAAAAAAATTAGCATAAAAATATAGTACAAAAAATGTTATACAACACGTTTTAGTGGGTTTTTTAGTCTTCATATTTTATATAACAATATGGTACTCAAATTAAAGATAAAAAGACGCTCGATTTTACGGTGAAATTTTTATGAAAAAATAATGTCGTATAAAAAAGGTATGAACATTTAAAAAATGGAGTTGGAATATGCATATGCCTTGCATGTGGAGAGAGAAAGTCCATAAATAGGATTTTCCCAAGATACCCTTGCACTCCTCCTTTCTCCTACACTTTCATCTTAAATGAATGGTTAAGATTGTTTCTCATCCTATTTATGCAAAATAAACTTTTTATTTGATCTTACCCCGGATCATATAATCCATAATCCACACTTAATAGTTAATATATACATATTTGGTTGCGTGTTACAATTATATAAACACATTTTTTTTTCTCATTTCTTTTAAGGATAAATTACACTTTTCGTCCTTTATGTTTATATCGGATTGCAATGGATAGCCTTTAACTTCAATAATTACAGTGTCAATCCTTTATTTGAAAAACTCAGTACATCTTTCGTCCTTTAGCACTAACCCATTTACTTTTCATGGTTACATCTAGTCATGTACATTGCACATGAGGGTATAGTTGTCTTTTTACCTATTTATTTAAAAAATAATAAATAAAACACTTAATTCATATGTTAACACCCTATTTAAAATAAATATGTTTCTCTCTCCTCTTGTCTCTCTCCTTCCCCCTCTCTCTCTTAGTTGTCTGCAGCAAAAAGAAAAACCCACAAGATCTTGTAACAACCACCACCACTTCGTAGACTTAGGGGCTGTTTGGCAACATCTGAACCAATAAGTGCTGAATGAATAAGAGGACTGAATAGGTAAGAGGCTCTGAACCAGTAAGTGCTGAACTAGTAAAGTGTTGTTTGATTGCACCTCTGAATGACTGTGTAAAATGACATTTTTACCCCTCTGAATGACTATGTAAAATGACATAATACTGAACACATATACACACAATAGATCATCAAACCATTTTCATACAAATCTGTTCATAATACTACTGAACTATTTATAAAATTTTCATACAAATCTGAACATATATACAATTTGTTCATATATACACATAACAGATCATCAAACCACTTTCATACAAATCTGAACGTATGTACAATTTGAACATATATACAATCTGTTCATATATGCATACAGTAGTTCATGATTTGTTACCTGTTGACGTGGAGGACTGCTGCGACGTGGAGGACGGCTGCGACATGGAGGGCTGCGGAGGAGAACGGAGGAGAAAGATGGAGGGCTGCAGAGGAGAACGGAGGAGGAGATGTTGGTGGCGGAGTGGTGGAGGGCTGCGATGTGGAGGGCTGCGATGTGGAGGGCGGCGGAGAGGAGAGGGGAGGAGGAGATGTTGGCCGCTGTGGAGGAGAAAGAGGCGTGATGTGTATTGAGGAGAAGGGCAGATTGTTTTGTTAGGGCAAGGATAGAAGTGTCAAATTTTTCATTCAGATTATAAAAGTTGCTGAACCATTAAGAGCTGAATGGTTCCATTCAGAGGTCAAGTTTTTGTGAACCAAACAACCCATACCTCTGACCGATTCAGAGGTAGGCTCTTAATGGGTCCATTCAGATGTAAACAAACAGGCCCTTAATCAGAAGAAAAAAAAACCCAATTTCTATACTTCATAAGCTCATTCAACCCAAACAAGCAATTTCTTAACAACTAAAATCTAATCCGAAACCAGATTTCAAAATCAAAACCAGTCCTAACAAGCAATTTCTTAACAACTAAAATGTAGAGAGAGGAGGTGTGGGGTGCCGACGGTGGCTGGTGGTGGTGGCAGGAGGTGACGACGACTAGTGGTGGTGGCAGGAGGTGATGGCGGCGACGGTGGTTGAAACACGAACAAGCTTCAGTGGGGTGCCGACGGTGGCTGGTGGTGGTGGCAGGAGGTAGCGGGGGCGAGTGGTGGTGGCAGGAGATGATGGCGGCGGCGGTGGTTGAAACACGAACAGCTTCAGATCTGGTGGTGGGTTCAGGGTTGTTGGTGACCAGCTTCAAGATATGGTGATGGTGGGTTTGATGGTGGTGGCTGGCTGCTGGTTTATTGAGAGAGAGAGAGAGAGAGAGAGGAAGAGAAGTGTGTGAGAGAGAGAATGAAAGAGAAGAGGGGTATTTATGTTTGATATTATTTTCTTTTATTTATTTTATAAATAATAAAGTAAAAAGACTAAACTGCCCTTAAGTGAGTAGATTTAATTGAAAATTTTAACCTTGTTAGTGTTAAAGGACGAAAGATGTACTGAGTTTTCTAAATAAAGGATTGTAACTGTAATTATTGAAGTTAAAGTCTATCTATTGCAATCTATTACAAACATAAATGACGAAAAGTGTAATTTACCCTTTCTTTTATTGTAACTCTATGTATCTTATTTCTTAATAAAAAACGAAGTTAAAAAGATTAGTTATAAAAAAGAAAGATATAAACATAATATAAAGATTTAAATTTATCAATCATTTTATATATTTTAAAATGAGTAAATTACGTTTTTGGCCCCTGTGGTTATATCACTTTTACTATATTAGCCCAAAATAAGAACTTTTAACATATCTCCCCTCATGGTCTCTATAACTAACCATTTTGGCCCCTAAGTCTAATTATTTTGGCCCCCATGGTCTCTATAACTAACCATTTTGACCCCCATGATCTCTAGACATAGGGGCCAAAATGGTTAGTTATAGAGAACATGGGGGCATATATGTTAAAAATTCTTATTTTGTGCTAATATAGTAAAAGTGATATAACCACAGGGGCCAAAAAACGTAATTTACTCTTTTTAAAATCTTTATTACTATAAAGTAGATATACAGAATGAACCGTATATAGTAGATACAAGTGTTTGTATGTATTCATTAGAGAATACATGATATCCAGTTAATGCAACACGTTTTTACATCACGTTCGTATAGTGTATTTAATGGTAAATACACTTGCATATAACACACATGTTTATTTGTATATTCACCTGTGAATACAATCCGTGTACAATGATTACAACTAGAGGGATAACCCCCGTGTACCGACACTCTATGTAACAACCGAAAGAGAAATTCGATTGGTATTGTTATGCCTTATTATGGTACCGATACTCACTATAGCAACCGAAAAGAGAAACCTAAAAATAAAGTCCTAATATGTTTAAAAGAATATCGGCACATGTTCTACATTGATCGAAAAACCATAAAATGAATGATGGTTTCGATAATATCGACGCTAAATGTTATTCGGTCAGAATTAATACGTTTTGTCAGAAAAGATAAAACATATAAAAAGTCGTCCTATGACAAAAACGATATCTACACATAAAAAACACATTACGTCTAGTAGGGTTTAACCCGCGCTACACCACACAAAGAACGCAAGTTAAAAAGGGTTAAAATGTTATTGATTTAATAAGATTTGGTTAAAAAAGAACAAATTAGGAATAAGAGAAAATCAAATAAAAGTGCCAAAAAAAGGAAGGAATAAATAACAAAAATATTATTGAGGAAAAGGAGATAAAAGAAAAGAAAAATATTACATAATTTTCTCTAACTTTTTATTGGGTAGTAGCCCAGGGTAAAAAAAAAAAGAACAAAATCTTGCTATGATAGGATTCGAACCCAGATAACTATGATGTATGTATGTGGGTTCAACCAACTAATCTGTGCTAATTATGTGAAATGAGAGATGTAATAATTATATCCTATTACATAAAGCAAAAATAAAAAACAACCTATAGCGTTTGTGACAGACACTAGATACTAACATCAAAATTGGAAAATATTTTAGATATATAATAATATAGAATGAATAGTGATTTGATTTATATGGGGAATAATTAGAGCATTCATATGCAATAAGTTATTCTTATTTGTATAATTATATTAAAATTATTATTTTTTCTCTTAAATTTTAATTAAGTAATATATATAGAGGAAAAAGATACTGTACATTAATCTAATATTGTGATAATGATGAGAAATAATGTGGTGATGACAAGTGTCCTATATCTAAATTAATTCAAAAGGGTGAATTAGTAATTTTCTATTTCATTCAATTAAGTGATTAAAAGATAGCTGCCCAAAATAACCGCCACCCTTTATTATAAGAATTCGAATATAAGTATTAATCTACGAATTTGTGTCATCCCGTTCACCGGTTATTAATTCTGTAGTGTTATATAATTCTGTAGTGCAACCACCATTCAGAACTGTATAGTGTTATATATTTTTATATAGTGTTATATAGTGTTACATGGTGTTATATAATTCTGTAGTGCAACCACCAAAAAACAATATATAACACCATCAATTATTAATTCTGTAGTGCAACCACCATTCAGAACTTTATAGTGTTATATATTTTTATATAGTGTTATATAGTCGTACATGGTGTTATATGGTGTTATATAGTGTTCTTTGGTTTATATAGTGTTATATGATGGATGCATAGTGTTATTGTAACACCCCAGCCCGGATGGGCTGACGTGTCACTTTTACGGAGTCAGATTAAAAACATAATTCCATTTATACTTAAATGTATTACAAGGCTTTACAACTTAATGAAGGATATCTAATCCAGTACAATTATTTCTACCGTCTTTTTCAAACACTCGAGCACTCTTCCAAATCCCGTCCCAGATTGTCTTGATAACCTGACGTAAAGAAGAAAACACAAAAACGTACGTCTGAGCAAAATTTGAAAGTTTTGCACAGTGCGCGGATAGAGGAAAACAAAAGCTTATTTTATTTGATATACGGATGGAACTTTATGTTAAATTGATACGATGCAAGTAACGTAATTTCATAATCATATCATACGGATGTACCCATGAGCCAAACTTAAAAAGTGACAATACACAGGTAGCTACTCCTGCATAATTATCACATGAGATGGCGAGTTGGCATACCCGTTATCCACCTCCTTAACTTAAATCCTAGGATCGATCCATACGCCTCCTAATAGCCTTATGTACCACACTTGTACTTAAGAGACGCCGTGAACTAATCTCTCCGTCACGGATGGAGCACATGATGTCGATGCCGCAACAACATGCTCGTGGGACACTCCACGAGAAGCGACACTCAGGGTATCAGAGTACAAATGGTCTTATTCACATAACTTATCAAAATCTTTTCATAACAAAACGTAACATATATTGGAACATGCGATAATGAGTACAACTTAACAGAATACTATCGCATGACATGAAAGCAAAAATGATTAGAATAGGAATCTAACGGACTGTCAAATGAATCGATAATCAAAGACGTGAGGAGTTTTAAAAAAAACATAGTAGTTTAATGGTATTATAACAATTTAACTTGGGTAACATAATACTTGTGTATAATATTAAACTTGTAATTTATTTACTTGTAACTTGTAAGCCTTAAGATATTTAACTTGTAACTTGTAAACAATAATTTGATTGAAAATACGAATCTTTGGCGATATTGAAAATCTAAGAGTGGAACCAGTCACCAAGGTATGGATATCAATCCTATCTTGACAATTTCGTCCCCAAAATGTGGTTTATTGAACGAAACAAGATAAAACCTTGACTCGTTAATAAGGAACCACTAGAGTATGAAATGAAACTCGTATAAAATAAACCATTTTCTAAATGACTGATGTAAAACAAAACCTTTTCAAAACGTTTGTAACTTTCAACACATATTTCATAACTTAATCTTAATACGGAATTTAAAATCAAGAATGATATACTTGTATCCAAATGACATAAATCAAAAGAAAGGATTCTATCCGTACCTTAAAATTTCCAAGTGATGCTACCTTGTTTTCAATTGTAGATTTATACAGGCAGAGTTTAGCCTATTGATTATCCTCTTAACCTAATTTGCACACAAACTAGGTAATTAACTAATACAGCTTTTACGATAACTCACGAGATCAAACCTTCACAACAAATGACAAAGTGCGATACTTAAACATCCAGCGGATTCACAACTAAGGACAGAGTATAGTCCGTTTTCGGACAGCACTCAAACATCCCGTCGAAATCACGACGAATGACAAAGTATAAACCCAATTTGAGTAGCACTTAAACATTTATCGGATAGTTTCAATCGATCGGACATTGAATCGTATCAGCGATTGAGTTATTACCCTGTTCTGCAGCACCCCGCTATCCTAATTAGTGTTTCGTGTGTGTTAATTGTGATAATTCGACTATAACTCAGCGTAGAATTGGAATTCTTACGTCGCTCTAACACCAGAAATCGAATGCCAATGTCCTGTATTTATACCCAAAAATTGTCATCGCTTGCGCACCGTAACATTATTACCCTTTCGGTGCGTAACACCTCTTGCGCACCGTAACACTTATTCCCTTACGGTGCGTAAGGGACACCTAAACACTATAGGTTTGCCACGTTTGAGACTAGCCTAGCTGAGTCGACATTTTCTTAAAATTCTAAACTGACAACGAATTATTTAGATAATCGTTAATAGAAAATACCCCCCTGAGTTTTAGGGGCCCTGATCCTGATTCTGAAAATTCTGAAAATTCTAGGGTTTGTACAGAATTACTTGGGTGTCTTAATTAGGGTTTCCTATTGGACTATAAATTATAAGAAATAATAGTTTTTTAATGAGGGTTGTTACATTTTTGTTTTTAAAATTTTCGGGTGTTACAGTTATATAGTGTTATATTTTTCTGGTAGCATGTCTATGATGGATGTATAGTGTTATATAGTGTTACATAGTGTTACATAGTGTTATATGGTGTTATATGGTGTTAAATAGTGTTATATGGTGTTATATAGTGTTATATGATGGATGTATAGTGTTATACATTTCTTGTAGCAGTTACATATTTCTGTATTTTTAGAATTTAGGATCGATAGAATTTAGAAGTTAAATTTGAATGGCTAGAATTTAGGAGTGAAACACTAGATTTAGGAGAGTTTACCTAATTTGAAACATATACAAATACACTATTATCCCTACAATTTTCAAATCAGTCCATATAATTAAAACACAATTTATAATTTGGTCCCTATTGATCTCAACCATTAGATCAAAGATCTAATGGTTTAAAACACTTCCCACACTTTAGACACTTTGTACACTATCCCTACCTATATATATATATATATATATATATAGGGTGGGGTTCTAAAGTGAACATTAGTGTATTTACGGACTGAGTGAACAAATCCTGGCAATTGATTTACACACGTGTATGGCTAAGATTTCATCATCAAATCGTAAAATACACTAGTGTATTTCATTATCAAATCCTGACCATTGATTTACACACGTGTATGGCTAGGATTAGTTTACTCAGTTCACAAATACACTAGTGTTTACTCTTGAACCTAATCCTATATATATATATATAGGAACAAGATCAGGAGAGAACGCCTCAAAGTGTGAGAACGATTCTCAGCCACAAGATCTTAGTGGTTTGTGGCAGAGATTGATGCGGTGACATTTTTGTAAATAATAGGGGCTTTGAAACTATCTAGAGGGGTAAAATAGGAAGATCCAAACAAAGTTGCACATGCTAATCACATGCCATTTTCCCCCATCATATTTAAACGACAATAACTTTTTTATACGTGATTATTTTTAGAAAAAAATTACACCATAAAACTCAGCGTTTTTTTATCTTTCCAACGAGTATACTATTGATATACTTTTCGAAAAAAATTAACTGGGTTTTATGGCGTTTTTCTGAACTGGGTGTTTTATGGCGTATTTTCATGGCGTTTTTCTGAACTAGGTGTTTTTATGGCGTTTTAACTAGGTATTTTCATGGCGTTTTTCTGAACTGAGTGTTTTATGGCGTTTTCAACTGAGTGTTTTCATGACGTTTTTCTGAACTGGGTGTTTTATGGCGTTATTATGATTTTTCTGAGCTCAAAAAATATTAATTTAGGAGGTTAGACACATAAACCGCCCGAAATGGTTTTTATGGCGTTTTAAATTATAGCTCAAAAAATGGTTTTTTGAGCTATTGTAAATTATAGCTCAAAAAAATAACCTTTTTTTCCCAAAATGGTTTTTATGGCGTTTTAAATTATAGCTAAAAAATGGTTTTTTTTTGAGCTGTTGTAAATTATAGCTCAAAAAATAGTTTTTTTATGGCGTTTTAACTGGGTATTTTCATGACGTTTTTATGAGTTGGGTGTTTTTATGGTGTTTTATTTGAACACCCAGTTCATATGAGTGGGTTTTTTTTTATAATATTACCCCTTAGTGTTATTTAACATCAATGCCACATGTCACCACCAAAATCGTTCTCACCGTCCTCACACTTTTCACCGTTCTCCCTAAATCCTGACCCTATATATATATATAGGATTAGGTTCAAGAGTGAACACTAGTGTAGCTTGCGAACTGAGTGAACTAATCCTGGTCATACACATGTGTAGATAAATGGCCGGGATTTGATGTTGAAATACACTAGTGTATTTTACGATTTGATGATGAGATCCTGACCATACACGTGTGTAGATCAATTGCCAGAATTTGTTCACTCAGTTCGCAAATACATTAGTGTTCACTCTAGAACACCACCCTATATATATATATATATATATATGGAATCAAAGGAAGTTATTGTATGTCTTGTTTCAATACTTTACTTTTTTATAATGTTAAATTTGTTTAAGAGAAATAGTACTATTAAAAATAGTACTAATGAGGAATATGATATACCTCAAGATCTGGATTTACTTAATAAATGGACTATCCCTCATATAAATCCTAAAGTTATATACCAAATTGGAAGTTTTGATAATTTAATAAACAAACATGTGGTTAAAACCACTGAAGAATCAGCTTCTATAAAAGATGAAGAAATGATAATAAAATTGTTAAATATGTATGATATAAACAGACATAAAAAAGATTTTAATTTTATGCATATTGGTTTAGTTCAAGTTGCTTTTAAACCATTAACTTTAAAAGGTTTACCAGAAAGTTTTATAGCTGTTTTACGAGATGCTCGTAATTTAAACTGGAAACAATCATTAATGGGTATTATAGAAACCAGTCTGACACATGGTCCAGTTTATTTTAATGTTTATCCTGATGTTCATTTATCTTTAACAGATAAAAATATTGATGATGCTTTAACCTTATATGTTAAAACGCATGGTTATAATTATGCTGAAGGATCTGAAGTTATATGTATTTGTTATATAATATATTACAGATTACTTACTACAATGAATGCTGGATGTAAAAGAGTTGATAAATCTAGTGATGAAACTATTTTAATAGAAACAAATTATGGAAAATCTAATATTTCCATAAGAAGACCAGTTAAATGGGAAGAAATTACTTTTCCAGAAAATTGGGTTATTAATAGGGCTGTGAAAATACAACCCCAAATAAATCATAAGTTAAGGAGATTAATAGACACTCCTGAAGGAAATGTAGAAATAGAATTTGAAGAAGAAAGAAAAGATAAAAAACTTTTGAAATCTATTTCTTCTAGGACTTATATACCACCTCTTGATTATAAAGTTGATTTACCAGAATCTTCGAGAGCCTCTACTTCTCAAATAAGAAATTGTAGAGTAGAAAATTTAAATGTTGATAATAATTTAGTTTCAGGAATATACCAACCTGTTAGTGAGGATGATACGGTCTCACACATGAGTTTTAGTTTATAATGAATAAAGAAAAACTTGACTTTAGTCATGGATCTGTTATTAGACAGAAAATTTGTGAAAATTTTAGACATCCTGTTTGGCAACCATTTAAAGATTGGTTTTTTGAGTCATACTCTAGAGAAAAAAGATTTGAGCTAGGAAGAGAATTTTATAAAGATTTGGATAATATCCAGGAAATTATAGAATTTCCTGTTTGGTTTATAAACAAATATTCTTTGAAATATATTTCTGTTATTGAGAAAAATTATAAATTAATTACAGGAGAAATAACAAAATCTCTCTTTCCTCCTCAAAATGATTTTGAAATGACAAAAGAAAATGATATAATTCATTTTGCTTCTTTTAAAAAAGCTTTAAGTAGTGGATTAATGACTGTAACTATTTCTCATGTTAATCATATTATACAACAGAATAATTATACAAATTTATGCCTAAAGAATTTATCTGAAAATCTTCAGGAAATAAATAATAAAATTGAAAAGGTTTTAATTAATCAAGAAAAGGAAATAGGAGAGTCTAGTAATACTAAGACTACTGAACCTGAGTCAATTATATTGGCTAAAGCTACTATTCAGCCTCCTCCGGAAATAGATAATTATAAAACAAAACCTGAAGAAGAGCTTAAGTCTATGGATGACTTAATAGAAATTATAAAAGAAAAGTTTTCTAATGTCCAACTTAATGTTTTAAGTGATATGGAAAACATGGATAATGAGACACATGAAGCTTATGTTACCGATACTATAAATAAATTTGGAAAACATAAGAGTTATGATAATTATAATAATAAATATTCTGATAGACCTAGACAAAGATTATATTATTATCCTAGGCCTACTCCTCAAGATGTTTTACATGAGGAACAGGAATTAGAAATAAATAATTCTTATAATGGAAAAGCCATTTATGAATGGAATTTAGATGGTTATACGGATAGGCAAGTTTATACTATGACGCATAGAATGTTGATGTATGCCACCATAGCTAAAAATAATAAAAATAGTGATGAAGTAGTTTGTCAAATGATAACTGCAGGCTTTACAGGTTAGTTAAAAGGATGGTGGGATAATTATATAAGTGATAAACAAGAACAAATTTATAAACATTTTAGGCAAGAAGGTGATAATAGAATTGCTGATGCTGTTTATACTTTAATTATAACTATTATAGAACATTTTACAGGTAGATGGTCTGATAATTCTGAAACCATTAGAACCTTGTTAAATGGACTTAAATGTCATACTTTAACCTCATTTAGATGGTATAAAGATGTATTTTTAAGTAGAGTTTATGAACTCCCAGAGAATAATAGTTCTCATTGGAAGTCCAAATTCATTGATGGTCTTCCATCCTTATTTGCTGAAAGAGTTAGAAAAATCCTTAGGGGTAATAATGTTTAAATCCCTTATGATAGTTATACTTATGGCAGACTTATAGGAGTCTGTGTTCAAGAAGGTTTAGCTTTGTGTAATGAGTTAAAGCTAAATCAACAAATTAAAAAACAAAGCTTAACAGAAAAAAGACAGTTAGGAGAATTCTGTGAGCAATTTGGTATGGATTGTACCAAAGAGAAAAATTTTGATAATGAAAAATATTATAAGAAATATAGAAAGGAAAAAAGGGAAAAATATTTCCGGAAACATAGGGAAAAAAGAGAAAGGAGAAAAACCCAAAGAAGAGAAAAATGGGTTCCTACTTGTTATATATGCAAGAAGAAATGTCATAAGGCTAATGAATGTAGCCAAAGAAAAATTTTCAAAAAGAAAATAAACAGTTTAGATATAGAAGAAAATGTCAAAAATGAATTATATAAGATTTTTGATTCTGAAGAATCCTCAGATTATAGTACTGAGGAAAGTTCTTGTTCTGATAATTGTCAAGAAAATTGTTGTAATAAAATTAATTCTGATAATGATATGTTATATAAAGTCATGTCTCAATTTCAGGATAATAACCTTAATGATAATGAAATAAATGTTATAGATAGTAACATTCTGGGAAATGTTTAAAACAAAATTAGAAGTCCAGAAGAAAAATTAAAAATTCTTCAGATGTTATATCAAAATGAAGAACTTCATAATAAAGAAGTTCAAAAAGGAATAGAGGAACCTGAAGGTCCTTATTCCATGAAACATGTTCATAATTTATTAAATAATAGAAAAAATAATTCTTCTACAACGAGGATTTAAATATTGAAATTAGTAATTTAAAACAGGAAATTGTTTATTTAAAAAATAAAAATTCTAGTTTTGAAAAAAGAATTATAAATCTTGAAGAGAAAATCATAATTGATGAATCTTTTTATAAATCTTCTACTCATGAAATAGGAGAAACATCTTATAAAATTCCTTCTCCTATTACTAGTCCTACTAAGAGTTATGATAAGAATTTTCCCCCTTTGATTATTAAAAATAAAGGAGAAGAATTTATTAATAAAATAGAAAAATTTATTTCTCAAAAATGGTTAGTTAAAGTAACCCTTTTAATACAAAATACTTTTAAAAAGAATTTTGTTGCTCTTATAGATTCCGGAGCAGATTTAAATTGTTTAAGAGAAGGATTAATTCCTACAAAATATTTTGAAAAAACGACTCATATTCTTAAAGCAGCCAATAGGCAAGATATGGGAGTAGAATATAAAATCCCTAATGCAAAGATTTGCAATAATGGAGAATGTATTCCTTTATCTTTTGTTCTTGTAAAAAATATAACAAATGAAGTTATATTAGGAACTCCATTTCTTTCAAAAATATTTCCTTTGAAAGAAGTTAATAAAAGAGGATTTAAAGCTTTTTATAATAACAAGGAATTATATTTTGAGTTTATAACTCAACCGTTTGAAAAATATTTAAATGAGTTTCTTATACAAGCTAAAACCAATCAAATAAATTTTCTTAAAGAAGAAATAAATATTAATACAATTGAGGAAAAATTAAAAAAATCCTAAGTTAATATTAAAAATTGAAACTATAAAAAATCAGTTCAATATAGAAATATATAATGATCATCCTAATGCTTTTTGGAATAGAAAACAACATATTGTTTCTTTGCCTTATGAAGATGATTTTATAGAAAGTAATATTCCTACCAAGGCAAGACCTTGTCAGATGAACTCTGAATATTTAGAGTTATGTAAAAAGGAGACAGAGTCTTTACAACAAAAGGGATTAATATGTCCTTCAAAGTCTCCTTGGTCATGTACTGCGTTTTATGTTAATAAACATTCTGAGATTGAAAGAGGTGTTCCTAGATTAGTTATAAACTATAAACCTCTGAATAAAGTTTTGAAATGGATTAGATATCCAATTCCTAATAAGAAGGATTTACTAGATAGGTTATACGATGCTTTAATATTCTCAAAATTTGATTTAAAATCTGGATATTGGCAAATACAAATTGATAAAAAGGACAGATATAAAACTGCTTTTAATGTTCCTTTTGGGCAATATGAATGGAATGTTATGCCTTTTGGTCTGAAGAATGCCCCTTCAGAATTTCAGAAAATTATGAATGAAATATTCATTCCTTTTTCAAGTTTTATAATTGTTTATATAGATGATATATTGGTGTTTTCAAAAGACATTGAAACTCATTTTAAGCATCTAGATATATTTAAAACCATCATTATAAAAAATGGATTGGTTATATCTAGCCCAAAGATGATGTTATTTCAAACATCTATCAGATTTTTAGGTCATATAATAGAAAAAGGGAAGATAGTTCCTATTAATAGAAGTATAGAATTTGCTTCTAAGTTTCCTGATAAAATAACTGATAAAACTCAATTGCAAAGGTTCTTAGGAAGTTTAAATTATATAGCTCCTTATTACCATGATTTAGCTAAAGATTCTTATATTTTATATGATAGGTTAAAAAAAAATCCAAAGCCTTGGGATGAAAATCATACTCAAGCTGTCATAAAAATAAAGAAAAAAGTTTTAGGTCTTCCATGCATGACTATTGCTAATCCCAATTAGGAAAAAATTATAGAAACAGATGCCTCAGATATAGGATATGGAGGAATATTAAAACAAATTTCTCCCCAAACAAAACAAGAATATCTTGTTAGGTTTCATTCAGGGAAATGGCTTGAAAGCCAGAAAAAATATGTTACTATTGCAAAAGAAATTTTAGCAATTTTAAAATGTGTTTTAAAGTTTCAAGATGATTTATATAATCAAAAGTTTATAATAAAACTGATTGTCAAGCAGCTAAATTCATGTTTCAAAAAGATTTTAAACATGATGTTTCTAAACAAATGTTTGCTAGATGGCAATCTCAATTAGCTCCATTTGATTTTGAAATTCAATATAAAAAAGGAGAAGAAAATAGTCTTCCAGATTTTCTAACTAGGGAATATTTGAAGATAATATCTTCTGTTTAAATTGCAGGTGTCAAAATGACAAAGGCCAAGGGTCCATTGAAAAGAGTTTTTGATAATATCCAAATGGAGAAAAATAATTGTTATATCATAAAAAGAATGACAGTTTTTAGAATCCATGATTTAAGTAATGATTATAGTAATCCTAATATGTGGAAGGATCTAACTGATGAATATGTTGTTCTAAATAATATTAGGAATCGAATAAAGGTCCTTGAAGAAAATGAGAAAATAATCTCATCCGCCTGATTTTATACTTTCAGGTATGATTCCTCATAATAGAGGAAAACAACCTTTTCCCAATTATAGGGGAAGAGGAAGGGGAAGAGGAAGAGGCCAAGATTTAGTTCTGGTCCAGCAAGGAAGCAGAAGGCTCATAGCCTCAGATATTGCTTCTAGTAGTTCAAATAATAACACGGGAATCCAGATAAGTCCCAATGATCCATCATATGAAAAGATCATGGCTATCATAAAAGCCCAAGAAGAACAGGCTATTATAAAAGCCCAAGAAGAGGCCTCAAAGGCTCCCTCTTATGCTCATATAGCACAAGATGATGATGAAGAGTCATGGGTTATATCCGATAGACAAAAGAAAATAATTCTTTTGAACCAAGAAGATAAAAAGTTTTTTGATGATCCTTGGTTTTTGATGCAAAAATATTTAAAACCAGCATCATATGATGCTACTTCTTATAAACCAAGACAATACTATGAAAGCATTATACAAGTTTCCGAGTCTGGTGAATTAAGACATTTTTATCCAGCAGATAAAATAAAGAGTTCGTTTAATTTCAGTAAGATTTTTATAAAACGTCTTCTATCTCCTCAAAAATGGGGATTAAATACTTTAAATGAAAAGGAATTGATAAATCCTAACAATCAAACTTATAAATACAACTACTGGGATTACATTCAAAGTTTTGAAAAATGTCTGTTTTATGAAAATCCGAGCAAAAAGCACTCATGGTTCATAAAAGTGAGTGACAAGATTTATAAAGATGGAATTCCAAGTTGGTTCCAAAAATGGTTCATTTTATATGGTCCATCGGTCCAGATTCTGCCTGAACCATTCAAAGGTCTTTACCAAGAATGGGTAGCAGTTTCTCCGGATCTCATAGAAGCCGAGTATAATAAAACTTGGTTTGAGGGAATAGCCTCAATGTATTTTTTCATAGAATTCTCCATACCCTGGATTTGGAGATGGAAACCAACAACAGGTCATACCCTGAGGGATAATATTCCCTGTCTCAAAAGAACTTCTTATACAAAGTTCTGGTCTAAAATGATAAGAGTTAATAACTCTACCAAAGAATTGGAAGGTCAAGACACAATAAATTTGATCACCAATAAAACTGAGTATTATAAAACTCAAATTGTTAAAAGACAACAAAGACAGTTGCCAAGTCCTTTTGAACAAATGACAAGAAGAATTCAAGATAAGCAAGCAGTTTTTGAAGTCTCAAAGACTGAGATTCTTGCTTTATACAAAGAAGAAATGAAGAAGGAGTTAAAAAGGGTTTTTGAAGCAAGTACAAGCTCCTCTAAAGCAATGTCAATCTCATCAGCCAGCCAAGAAGATGAGAACAACCGTTTCTCATGTTTAGCAGGGGAATCTCAACCAATAGAAGATATTCCGGAAATAAATCTGGATGATGATCTTGAAGCATACCTTCAAAAGGTGGTAGAAGAATTTACCCCAAAGAAAGAATCCGAAGAAGAAAAGAAAAAAGACAAATAATTGAGTCGACACCAAGGCCCCACTCATAATGGGCATCTTTGAAAATTGGAAAAAGAAAGGCCATCATACACGGCACCAAGGACAATAATAGAGTCACGCGGTTCTGAGGACAATTATAGAGCCCTCCTTTTACTGTTTCCTTTTTCTTTTTTGTCTGTTTTCCTTTTTGTATTTTGTTTGTTTGCTTCTTAGTTTTCCTATATATAGGGTTAGTTTTGTATGTAAGAGGCACGCAATCTTTTGCCCCTCTCTTCTCTCTCTCTAATTTCTGCACTTGTAAAAATATTCTAAGTATTGAATAAAATCTTCCGACTTGAAGATCCTCTTGGTGTTCTTAAGTAAGTATTTAAATTTTGTTTTCTTATTATAAATCATGATGGGCTAAAGCCCTTAAAAGTATTGAAGCATGGCTCAGTAACATCTTTTGATAACATGGTACTTTTATTATAAAAGGGTTTTTCTAAAATGGTTAAAACATAAACTGGCAGGGTTGGAATTTTAAACTGGCAATTAATGGTCTTATGGCCTAAGGGAACCTTAGTCCGGGTTATCTCGTTTTGATGAATTGATAGGGAGTTTGTAGGACTGGTTGTAATCCACCTTAAGTTAATTTGACGGTTTAAATTTCATAAAATCTATCACCTTATTTTGACGGTTTAATGTTTTGTAAAACTACCATATACATATATATATATATATATATATCAATCATTACTTTTTCTATCTCCTTCACTCACAATAACTTATTAATTAAAATTTTTATAAAGATGAACAATATTTCTCATATGTTTACAGATGAATATTAATATTCTCTCTATTACACTCAAAATCACTCACAAGTATTCCTTATAATAACAATCCACTTACAAATATATATATATATATATATATATAAGGGATCCATTGTGAACGCTCTTATAGCTTCTCTAAAATTGTTACTTATTTTAGAGACCTTTATTGACGAGTAATTTAGTGGATTTTTCTAAAAAAATTTTAAATAAAATTTAGGGATGGATATAATTCGAGATGTTGATGTTATTTACATGATGGATTTAAATTAATATACACATAATTTGTCTTGAATATTAACCATATAATTTAAACCATGGATCTTTTTCGCGCTTTGTAATGGACTTTCCTTTGGCATCGCCACGATTCGTTAAAGTATCTGTAACATATGTACACTCGATATTGCAACTAAAAGAGATACACTTAAAAAGATATTGATACATATTTTACGTAGATCGAAAATCATAGAAACAAATACCAATACCGGTGTTGTTCGGGTAGCATCGGTTCGGTCACTGACTCTCGATGTAGCACACGGTACTAAATAAATAATATGATACGAATACAATTCTATATTCAATCAATTTTATACCATCACGTTAAGAAAGCCATAGAAACGAATAATGTACCGGCCGGGTACTGATGTAGTTCAAACACTAATGGTTCGGTTCGTCGCAGTAAAGAACAAAAATATCAACTATATTTAACTCATTCGAGTAAAACTTTTACGAAATCAAATACAAAAATAAACATGTTGCAATGGTATATTCAAAATTTTATAAAACATTATATTATAGACTAAATTGAATAATCAACCTTTATGTTATACCTAAACCGCACTTCATACCTTTCACTATGAAATCAGTAAAACCCAACCTTTATGTTCATATTTTGTAACGTTCTATAACACTTACAACTGACGTCGTCCAAAAACTCAGTTAAGTTACCTCACATGCAATGTGAGGGTACTATGGTCTTTGATTACATAAAGTTTGATTTGTGCAAAAAGATTATTTATAACATAAAGGTTGATTTTTGCAAAAAAAAAAAATGTTATTATATATATAGTAAAATATATATATATTTTTTTTTGCAAAAACATTATTATTTGTTAATAATTATAGCTTTAAATTGTGTTAAAACTTATTTGGTTTAGTGTATTTTCTTCAAAACTTAAAGGTGCGTTTTAAATGCTTATAACTTTAAAATTGAGTTAAAAAATACCACAGCTTTTCAAAGCATTGCCAAATATGAACGATATTGTAGTACTTTTGTTGGATTAATATGAATATGTGATATGTTATGAGATAATAAAATTAACATGCAAAGCAGTCCTATCCCAGGTCAACGCTAAACGTTAAAGCAAATTATTAAGTTTGGAAGGAATATAAACGGGCAAAGCTAAAGAAGAAAGTGGTGCACGCTATTTTCCTTTTGACCGCCTGGAGGTTCACTCAAACAATAAGGTATTTAGATTACAAATTCATCTATCTTCAAAGTGGTGGAGGATATTAAAGAAACATCTTTTCGGTGGGTGATTAAGAGATCAAAGTTAACTGGCATTTCGTTGGAACCGGAGCTCTTTTGCAGTTATTAATTTGGAGATGTAATAGTTAGTAGCTATTTTGTTTTGTTTTCCCCCTCCTTTCTGTTAGCAAGCGATAGAAGAGATGGAGCTGTTTGTTTCTGTTTTGGTGGTTATAAAAGTCTTTTGGTTTGAAAAAAAGTGGAGGTTATGATTTCATATAAAAGTTATGATTTTTAAAGTATATATACAATTGTGTTTAATATAAAATTTAAATATCCTAACCCGTGAGTATTCATGGGTGATAACCTAGTTCTAAATATATAATATGTAAATAATACAAATGCAATATTAAAAGGCTCAAACTATCTACACACCAAGTGTGTAGATAGCCAACCAAAAAATGTGTTTTTTGTCCTATGTGCATACCCTGCAGTGTCGAGCTGTGGCCAAAGCGCGGCGTTTTGGTCCGATCAACCAGACAAAGACTGACGGGTGTCTGACGGGTCTGTTGACCGGACCAAAACGCCGAGCTTTGGCCGCGTTTTGGTAATGTCAACCAGACCGGGTGTCAGTCTTTTGTCTGGTTGACAGGACCAAAACGCGGCCAAAGCTCGGCGTTTTGGTCCGGTCAACAGACCCGTCAGACACCCGTCAGTCTTTGTCTGGTTGACCGGACCAAAACGCCGCACTTTGGCCACAGCTCGACACTGCAGGGTGTACATATAAGACAAAAACACCTTTTTGGTGTGCCAATAGGCAAATGGGTGTGCGAATAGGTACACCCTATCTATTATATATAATAAATGAAAGTTATTTGGGCCACGTGTCAACACCAGAGAGCCCCTAAATGCCCTTTTTCCCGCCCAACAGTGCCACTGCCCTCTTCTATTTATATCCTCCTTCATTTACTCATTTAGGGCTTCTTGCTTTCTTTCTCTCTCTGCTCTGCTCTATTTCCGATCGATGTTTATCCTCTCTCATGTTTATCCTTCTTCTTCTTCTTCTTCTTCTTCTTCTTCTCATATTCATCTCCTCAACAACGTACGACAGAAGTTACTTCTATTGGATACATCTTCGTTTGAAACCCTAAATCATGTACCGTCCAGTGGTTGAAGAAGAGAATAATCATGTAAGATCTACTTTTTTATCTAGAAATTTTATTTCGTTTTATCTATTTTGTCATACTGAACATGATGAACCCTTTTCTACCCTCAGAAGAAGAAACAGATCTCCTTATCGTACTCGATGAACGCTTTTGTACAACCTCCTCTTAATCGGTGACTCTGGTATGTTTGGTTTGTTGTATCATGTGATTACGAGCAGATTTATTTTGATATGTTTTGTACTTTGTCTTTCCAAACCTTTTTTGTTGGATTATAGAGTTTGTTGATTAGAAGCAACCTCTGCCGGACGGTCGTTGAGGAGATGGAAATGGGAAAGGTTATACCAGGTGTGTTGATAGGTGATACCAGTGCAAAAGTTTAGGACATCACCAAGGTAACTTAAATTGGTGTGATTTATTTTTTTGGGTATTTCTAACGTTTTGATTTACTGTTTATTGGTGCATTGATTCATTTGTAATCCTTTGCAGATCTCCCGTCATCTCAATTTGAGCAATTAAACGTAGTTTTGTTAATCACTATCGGTGTTTTAATTACTAGCAGTGGTTAAAAAGTTTTCCATCAGCTATTTGACTTAACAATAGTTTGCGTTATTTATTCTAAATTCATCAGTTTTTGTAGGTAAACTGAAGTTTCCACCAATAGGCACTGCCCAGCTAAGTTTCCTACAATGACAGTGGTTATAACAAGTTAATATGGCACATCACTGATCTGCCTAACAAGTGTTGGATATAAGGATGGTTGTACATAAAGTTTGATGAACATCATCCACTGTTCAATTATGAAGAACCACTGATCAAGACCAAAGTCCAGACAAGCACCGATCAACTAAATGTGAAACACTCTCCAACAACAGTGGTTCCTCATCAACAAAACATCTTCTATGTTTGTTTATGTTAACAGTGTTTATTCTATCTTTGGTTATGTTAATAGTGTTTATATGTAACAGAATTTATACTATCACTTCAGTGTTTTGATCTCTACTATTAATTGAACAGTTGTTTCATCTTTGTACTAATAAAATTCCTATACACTTGGATGAATATTAAGCACCTCATCTTGATTGTTTGAGTATAGTATTCTTGAAATTGGTTCAAACATTTGATTGTTCAAAATGTTCCACTGCTGAAATACAACCACTGTTTCTTCAATCTCCATGTTGACCACTGATTTGACCAAACATCAGTGTTTTGAAAACTGGTTGGTATCCACTGATCGGAAAAAATCCACCAACTTTATTCTCATCAAAAAATTTAAAGTTAGATTAAAAAAAATTCTTGATGACAATTTGTTTCAAACAAATCACTATTTTAATGCTGATTTCTTGATCTTTTGACATTTGATTAAGCAAATTTTGTATTTCAAATTGACGGTTATTATATGTTGATTAAAGTTAAAATAAAATTTAAAAAAGTCATTATGGCATTTGCTATCAAATCAAGTCAGTAGTTACTGACAATATCAGTAATTTTGAAATTGGTTCAAACATTTGATTGTTCAAAATATTCCACTGCTGAAATACAACCACTGTTTCTTCAATCTCCATGTTGACCACTGATTGACCAAACATCAGTGTTTTGAAAACTGGTTGGTATCCACTGATCTGAAAAAATCCACCAACTTTATTCTCATCAAAAAATTTAAAGTTAGATTAAAAAAAATTCTTGATGACAATTTGTTTCAAACAAATCACTATTTTAATGCTGATTTCTTGATCTTTTGACATTTGATTAAGCAAATTTTGTATTTCAAATTGACGGTTATTATATGTTGATTAAAGTTAAAATAAAATTTAAAAAAGTCATTATGGCATTTGCTATCAAATCAAGTCAGTAGTTACTGACAATATCAGTAATTTTGAAATTCAAAATATGTAAAATGGTAATTTAAAAGACTTTGTTTATATATAACAGTGTTTTCCGCATCAATGTTTTAAAGACTGTTAGGTTGTTAGATGTCATCACCTCAGTGTTTATATGTAACAGGGTTTAGTACTTTTGTTTATGTGTAACACTATTTATCACATCAGTTCAGTGGTTTGATCTGTATTATTAATTGAACAGTTGTTTCATCTTTATACTAATAAAATTCATATACACTTTGATGAATATTAAGCTTCTCATCTTGATTGTTTGGGTATAGTATTCTTGAAATTGGTTCAAACATTTGATTGTTCAAAATATTCCACTGTTGAAATACAACCTCTGTTTCTTCAATCTCCATGTTGACCACTGATTGACCGAACATCAGTGTTTCGAAAACTGGTTGGTATCCACTGATCAGAAAAAATAGCCACTGCTCACTTTTACATTGTTGACAACCAATTACATAAAGAGTTCCACCAACATTATTTTCATCATAAAATTTAAAGTTAAATTAAAAAATAAAAATAAATTCTTGATGACTATTTGTTTCTGTAGGATCGGTTTGCGACCCGAACGAGTCGTTCAGAAGAGATTTTATCAGTTTCATAGGCGGAAACTAAGAAACCGATTGCGAAACAGCTTGCGTATCACTTTAACACTGATTATATTGATATACTATCGTTTACAATCAGTCCTCACACCGGCAGCACCTCGGTATGGAATTTCAGAACCGTTTCAAATGATTTAGCTTGAAGGCTATTTATAGTGGTGAAGATTTAGCTTGAAATGACATGCCACTTTCAAGGGAAACCTTGATTTAGCTTGAAATGACACTTGACACTTTCAAGGGAAATCAACATTGTTGATTTAGCTTGAAACTGTCATGTGACATTTTCAAGGTAAATCACCACTTTCAAGCTAAATTACATTAAACATACTCTAAAACCTTCTATACTCTCGTATAACAAGATTTAATCTAACAATTCTAATCCTAGACTCGATACAAGACGAAGTCGACAGATGAATGCACCAACAGACTCCCCCTCAGATGTTGACGAGTCTTAAGTGTCGAGTCTTTGCATCTTCAGTCTTTATCAGTCTTTTTTCTTTCTTAGCATATACCAGGATCTTCTCTTTGGCTCTAACCTCGTCAGACTCCCCCTCTCATCATGATGGGATCGCTGTCTGGAATTAGCTATCACCTAGAGATCAATCCCTGGCTTTATCTCTGATCAGCTCATCTTCTGCACAATCTTCTCACAAACTCATAAGTTTTTACTTAAATAAATAAGCAAAACTTACTAGTAATAGTTACATCAAGTTCAAATTAATGACCCTGATTAACTAATCTCAACTTCTCTATCTCAAAATAAATTCAACTAAGCACTCACTCATTCCCAAACCTGTTCATCATGTTCAGCACTCGGAATTTTGAAAATCAGCTCTTCAACATCAGTTGTCGAAAATCTTTTTGGATTTTTCAAAATTTATGCTAAAACACACTAAAATCTTTTTGGAATTTTTGTTAACAAAGGAATGCAGTAAAGAAATATTTACAGACACTATTTTTGTGAGTTTGCGTAAGAGGATCATATCAGTTTTTGTAACCAATCACTAGCACCGTTAAGCTTTAAACATTTTCAGTTCTAAACGATTCACGTAGATTGACGATATTGTTGTCCACTTAAACTCAATCTAAAAACTTTCAATCTGCTTACCGATACTTTAAGATATATTAAGATAGCACTAAGTTCTTATGGACCCCACGATCTCAGCATATCCCCTCATCATGCAATACACTGACTCAAGTAATGCCTTTAAACTTTTATCAACTGTGATTTGTGCGAAAACAAAGCAGAATGTTTAAACATTAACAATCAGGTCGATACTTCCGTATACGCAGAGAAAGTTCAATGTTTAAACAAAATAAGAAAAATAAAACAAGTTGAAGTTGTTTAGGCTTTAACCACCAGGTCGATACTCCCGTATACGCAGAGGATGTCCAAAGCTTAAACGAAACACCAAAGAAAATAAAGCAGAACATTTAGGCAACAACATCCAGGTCGATACTCACGTATACGCAGAGGATGTCCGACGCTTAAACAAAATAAAGAAATGAAACAAGTTTAAATCTTTGCAAAATGAAATGCACAATCACAGCGACTTTTTAGCAAAGTTGTGAAAGTTCACAAACTTAACCAGTTTTATGTCTTTCGACAATCAGCAATTACCGAGTAGGCACACAATCAAGAAGGACAAAACCAAGTACTATGCTTTCAACCGTGTTTCCCACTAGAACTAGGCTTTTTCATTTAAGTTTGTATCGTTATCGCAAATCTACTAGTCTAGCTGAGCCTACCGTCACATCTTTAGTGAGAACGCTTATCACATTTTGTCTCTCCATTTCTTTAGCATGCTGTGATAGTCCAACTGATCTACTATCATTTCCTCTTTTATGCAACAAAAACTCATTTTTGCATTTTTTAATGTTTTTGACATTTTCAAATTTTCAAATGTTTTTGGATTTTCTAAAAATTTACTCCCCCTAAAATGCAAACACATTTTAGGAAATTTGAAAACAAACTGTACAAGTAACATGACAACTGATATCGAATCACTTCAATTCGCCATCCACTTGGCATAAACAATCAGAACTCCCCCTCACAACAAACTATTTTCCCATTGTGATCTCAAAACACTTAAGTTTGTTTTAATCAAAATGGTTTTTCCGGAAAATAAGTTTTGTTAATTTTACCACTTGTAAAATTGGGAATCAAATCATCACATTGTTTTACCAATCATATGTAGGAAATCAGATACAACTTAATGTCCCTGATTTACCACTTGTAAAATCAATCCAATTCAACTTCCGAACCACTTGTAAAAATCACAACCATACAACTTAAACCTGCTTTTCAACCAATTTACCATCTTTTGGTTGAATTCTCAAGGTGCCGATTCCTACTCCTCGCTTACCAACCTGGGAGTTCCGGCAAGTCCTGCTTTTCAAAAACACATTTAACATGATAAAGAATGATGCCGATTCATGATCCACGATTACCAACTTGGGATCTCTGGCAAGTCAGGTTTTTTTTTTATTTAAACAGATTCACCCAAGCCTGACGGTCCTTGGGTGATTTCGAATTCTTGTTCAACAATGGTGGAAAATTTGCATCATCCATTGTTAAACCTGAATTCTTCATTTTTACCTCAACCAATGGCTCTTCTGGCTTTAACGAACCAGAATCATTGCCTGCACATGGCTTGTCTGACTTTGACCTGTCAGATTCATCGCCTGATGGTGGCTTGTCTGACTTCGACATGTCAGATTCATCGCCGACCATTTTCTTCTTCTTCTTTCCCTCTTTCGTCCTCAGATTTGTATCCGATGAATTCGTTTTGATAGATTTGTTGTTCTTTGGAGAGCAAGTCGATTTATCAGAACTTTTATCTGTTTTGCCAGCTGTATCCGAGGACAAGATCTTCTCTAGATACTCTCTAGCCTTTTTTTTCTTCTTCCTCAGTCTTTCTTTCTGCCCTTGAGAAAGTTTCACTTTCGTTTCTTGAACTTTAGGTTCTTGAATCTTCTGTTCTTTGGGCTTGACATTGACTGATTTCTTTGCCATCTTCTGAGAATTAACCCTCAATCTTTCATTTGATCTCCTTGGGCAATCTCTGGCAATGTGACCAATGATGTTACAGTTAAAGCATCTCCTTGATTCAAACCTCCAACTCTGGCAGTTAACAGCAATGTGTCCTTGATAGCCGCATCTGTAACACACTCTGTTATCGTACCAATCACCATTCTTAGTCCAAACATTCAGATCATAGCACTGTTTGGCTTGGTGATATTCATCTCTCCTCTTGTAAGCTGAATTTGGCTTTTGAGCACTGTGGTCCGACTTGCACCACTTATTACCAACAATTTTTGAGTTTTCATTTTTTACTTTTTGTAATTTTTCATTGCGATTGGATGATCGATCTGATGAGCTTTTATTATCTTTTTGAACATTTTTCTCATTTTTAATTTTTTGTTTCTGTTCCACTTTCTTCTTCAAAGGTTTTTGCTTAGAGCATTCTCCCTTTTCAGTCGATTTCAGAACAGTTTCTTGAAATTTATCTTTTAATTTCAAAAACAATTTTTGTTTTTCAATTTTATCTTTTTCATCATCAGATTTCTCATCACAATCTTCAACTTTGACTTTGTCAAAGTTTGTGACATCGTCACTTATTGGAACAGAATTAACTGGTTTAGAACAAGGAATAGTTGAAGTATTCACAAACACCTTCAACTTTTCTTCCCATTCTTTGATTTTCTTTTGAGCACACTCTGCTTCCTTTTCAAGTCGAATAATCTTGTCAAGATGAGAATTGATTGCAATTTGTTTTTCAAGATTGTTTTTACCAAACAAATCTTTCTCATCTTCTAAAATTTTTATTTGACTTTGAAAAACTTTTTCAATCTTCAATTTTTCATTTTCAAAATCTTTTTCTTTTTCTTTCAAAATTTTGTTTTCTAATGTCAAACTGTCCAAATCATTTAACAGTTTAACATTCTCAGATTTAGGCTTTTCACAATTTCCCTGCAACATAAGAATCTGATTAATATCAGTTTGCTTCTCATCCTTCAACTTTTTGACTTCCAATGTCAAACTTTCTGCATCTTTCAAGAGGTTGCCATTGTCAGCCTTAAAGTTGTCACATTTAGAGCACACCGATTCTGAACTTGAGGATTCAATCTTCACAGATTCTTCATTCTTTTGAACTTGCTCTGTCTCCATCTTGTATGTTCCTGCACAAAAGATTTTAACGAAGTCAAGAGGATTCATATTCTCATCAATATAACAACCCCTCTTCATATCGTATTTCATAACATCTTTTGCACTAAGACACACACAGACTCTTTTGTTCAGTTCAACAACCACATCCAAACTTAATTTTTTCAAATTATTTTCTATCCTATTCAGCAATTCTTTCTTTTTCTCTTCATTATCGTATCTATGTGTTGTAAGTTTACTGATGAATTTACTTAAAGATAATTTTGAAAAACTAGAATTCTTTCTTAGATTTTCCAAAAAATCATCCCATTCAGCTGGTAATCCATTAGCAAACTTTGATACCATTTCAGCTTCTGATATCATTATCTTGTTTTCTTTCAAATGGTCAATCAAACAATCAAATCTCTTCTCCAAATCATCTAATTTCTCATCTTTCTTACATAGAAAACATTCGAACCGGTTAATCCAAACCTCTTTGGGCAATTTCTGATAAGAACTACTCAAATATCCTCGATACCAATTATTTAACCTTTCAAGATCATGATTTTCCTTTTCATCAAAGACCATTGCCATCTTTCAAACACAACCTGTTCAAACACTTAAATTTGATTTTGCCGACAATAATTTCCAATTCAGATCAAAATTAATTTGTCCTCAAAATCCACTAACTCGACAACAACAAGTAACAAGATAAGATGATTGGACCCAAATTTTTTTTTTTAAATTGCCGACAACTAATAAAATGTGTTAATCAATTAAATGTGTCACCTGCAAATTTAACACATGAAATCTGAATATGACCAACAATCACCTCAATAAACACATCTTCACATGCAATCTTGGTAACAACAACAGTAAGCCGACAACTACAAAAAATCACATGTAATCGATAACTACATCACATTGATTTGACCGACACCAAATATTGTTTCTTACAACTAGTTCACACGTGACCTACTGATACAACTTCACCAACTTTGACACCAAAAATTGTTTCTTGCAACTAATTCACACGTGACCTACTGACACAACTTCACCAACTTTCACATGCAAGTTGCTTTTATCAACACATTTGGCCAACAACTATTCTTGATCAGTTCAAAGTCTTTTACACATGAACCAAGAACTTTTATATTTTCCCACTAACAAACAACTTCAAATAATGTCTAAAATGAATTGAGCCGGTAATTTGTGTATCACATGAGCTACTGACCAATTTCTTTTAATGTTTCACAGAAACAAATGCTCTTTTCACGTGCAAAACAAATCAAGCGAAATCTACAACTAATTTCAAGTAAAATGTCAATTCATGTATTATTCAAGCGGAATCAAGTAATATTTCAAGGGAAATCATCAAGATTGTCATATTCAAGCGAGATCATCAACATATTTTCAAGCGAAATCTGAATTATATGCACTTTCAAGCGAAATTATCAAGTAAATTTCAAGCGAAATCTGATGATGTCAGCAAAAACGATCTGATTTTGGTCCGATTGAATAAGATTTAATCCGATTTTAGATCTGAACCTCTCAAGGGTTTGTTAAAACATGTTTACGCACATTATGTGAGAATTTGAACCGATTTTATCCGAGAAAATTTGTTCGATTTTGAAAGAAGGTGTAGAAAATCAGAAAAAGTGACAAAAACGAGCTGTTTTGGCGAAATCTCTTCCTCCTGAGCTCTGATACCACTTGTAGGATCGGTTTGCGACCCGAACGAGTCGTTCAGAAGAGATTTTATCAGTTTCAGAGGCGGAAACTAAGAAACCGATTGTGAAACAGCTTGCGTATCACTTTAACACTGATTATATTGATATACTATCGTTTACAATCAGTCCTCACACCGGCAGCACCTCGGTATGGAATTTCAGAACCGTTTCAAATGATTTAGCTTGAAGGCTATTTATAGTGGTGAAGATTTAGCTTGAAATGACATGCCACTTTCAAGGGAAACCTTGATTTAGCTTGAAATGACACTTGACACTTTCAAGGGAAATCAACATTGTTGATTTAGCTTGAAACTGTCATGTGACATTTTCAAGGTAAATCACCAATTTCAAGCTAAATTACATTAAACATACTCTAAAACCTTCTATACTCTCGTATAACAAGATTTAATCTAACAATTCTAATCCTAGACTCGATACAAGACGAAGTCGACAGATGAATGCACCAACAGTTTTAAATCAAATCAGTAATTAATGCTGATTTCTTGAGCTTTGGACATTTGATTAAGCAAATTTTGAATTACAAATTGACGGTTATTATATGTTGATTAAAGTTAAAATAAAATTTAAAAAAGTCATTATGGCATTTGCTTTCAAATCAAGTCAGTAGTTACTGACAATATCAGTAATTTTGAAATTCAAAATATGCAAAATGGTAATTTAAAAGACTGTGTTTATATGTAACACTATTTATCACTTCAATTTAGTGGTTTGATCTGTATTATTAATTGAACAGTTGTTTCATCTTTATACTAATAAAATTCATATAAACTTTGATGAATATTAAGCTTCTCATCTTGATTGTTTGGGTATAGTATTCTTGAAATTGGTTCAAACATTTGATTCTTCAAGTATTCCACTGCGGATACACAACCTGTGTTTCTTCAATCTCCATGTTGACCACTGATTGACCGAACATCAGTGTTTCGAAAACTGGTTGGTATCCACTGATCGGAAAAAATAGTCACTGCTCACTTTTACATTGTTGATATTCACTGATATTGACCATCAGCGGTTTCCCTAAAAAATAGTCAGTGCTCACGTTTTTATTTTTGATGTTGTTAATTAGTGATACATTGAAATTATCAAATGAAAACTAGAATTACAATCAAATTACCATTTTACCTAATCTTTACATTCCAATTACATAAGAGTTCCACCAACATTATTTTCATGATAAAATTTAAAGTTAAATTAAAAAATAAAAAAAAATTCTTGATGACTATTTGTTTCAAATCAAATCAGTAATTAATGCTGATTTCTTGAGCTTTGGACATTTGATTAACCAAATTTTGAATTTCAAATTGACGGTTATTATATGTTGATTAAAGTTAAAATAAAATTTAAAAAAGTCATTATGGCGTTTGCTTTCATATCAAGTCAGTAGTTACTGACAATATTAGTAATTTTGAAACTCAAAATATGCAAAATGGTAAGTTAAGTTTTTCGTTCTCTCTCTCTCTCTCTCTCTTTTTTTTTTTTTTTTTTTTTTTTCATACAGTGCATATCAGTTCTAATATTTAATTATTTTATTAAAGCAGCATATAAGAATATACACTACTTTTACCTTTGAAATTAAATCTGAAATTTATGACGTCCAATAACAGTGTCAAACCATAATAGTGGTTCAGCATCAACTTTAGTTATTCTATGTTTCTTTTTATTTGTTTATGTTAACAGTGTTTATATGTAACAGTGTTTTCCACATCAGTGTTTTATAGACTGTTAGGTTGTTAGATGTCATCACCTCAGTGTTTTATATGTAACCATTTTTATGGCATCAGTGTTTATATGTAACTGTGTTTAGGAACAGTTTTGTATTTCACATCACTTCAGTGGTTTGATCTCTACTATTAATTGAACAGTTGTTTCATCTTTATTTTAATAAAATAAAATTCCTATACACTTGGATGTTAAGAGTGTTTAAGTGTTTATATTTAACAGTGTTTTTCGCATCAGTGTTTATAGTCTGTTAGGTTGTTAGATGTCATCACCTCAGTGTTTTATATGTAACCGGTTTTATGGCATCATTGTTTATATATAACAGTGTTTATCACCACAGTGGTTTATATGTAAGAGTATTTATCACATCACTTCAGTGGTTTGATCTGTACTATTAATTGAACAGTTTCATCTTTATACTAATAAATAAGGTAACACAAAATACACTTGGATGATTATTAAGTTCCTCATCTTGATTGTTTGGGTATTGTATTATTGAAAGTGGTTCAAACATTTGATTGTTAATGACTATTTGTTGCAAATCAAATTAGTAATTAATGCTAATTTCTTGAGTTTTGGACATTTGAGTTAAGCAAAATGTGAATTTCAAATTGACGGTTATTGTTTCTTAATTAAATTTAAAATAAAATATAGAAAAGTCATTATGAAAATTGCTTTGAAATCAAGTCAGTAATTTTGAAATATTGAAATTCTTAATATACAAAATGGTAATTTAAAATTGACGTTCTTTCTCTTTTTTTGCCTACTTTGCATATCATTTCTAATATTTTATTACTTTAAAAAAGCAGCATATAAAGATATACACTCCCTACATTTGAAATTACATTTGCCACTGCATTCAGTTAAAATTTTTATTGGATAATCGGTAAGCTTGAATTTCAACCTTGATATTTTTTTTAAGAACATCCATGCTTATTGTATTATCATATTACGTTTAGCAATACTTATATTTTGCTTATTCTTTTTTTTATGTACAGTCTTCAAATGGAGGTTGCAAAGGTTAGCATGCTTAACGATCTTAACACATTCTCAAACAACTATTCGATTAGAGTGAAGATTGTTAGCATTTCGAAGAAGATGATGAATGATAACAAAAATGAAATATATCGTCTTGATATGATCTTCATGGATGAGATGGTACCGTATATAGTTGTGTTATAATTTTTTTGGACATATGAATATCCAAATGAATATAACACCTTTTTTATTTAATCGGATGTTTCATATTCTTAGGGAACTATGATACAAGCCAGCTGTTTGCATAAGATGCTAGGAAAATTCAAACACTTTCTTCAGTTGGATGAATGTCTTCTTATCACCAAACCTTCTCTTGCTACTAATAAGTCCTCTGCTAAGTATACCAAGAGAAATGACAAAATATCACTTTATTTCTATACTTCTGTTGAGAAATGCTTTGACTGGTCTGGACCGAAATACCGTTTTAATTTCGTTAACCTCAAGGATGTTGTTAAAAATAAAATTGAAGTAAATACAGTTATTGGTATGTAAATCACTACATGATATATATCTATTGTTTTGTCTTATTGTTTTTTTTATTGTTATCACTTCTTAATGCTGTTTTCTTTTAACAATATATTTTTGTTTATAGATTGGATTGGTTATGTGGATGTATGTTTCAATCTAGAGGATACGTCAAAGAAGGATGGAAGCAAGGGCAAGAGACTTAATCTTAGACTTGAAGATCTTGAGTGCGTTCTTTTTATTAAGTTGTTGCATTTTGACGTTTAAAGCATTATAAGGTTGCTTGATGTTATTATGTTTTATGTTAATATTTTTAGAGGCCAAAAGTGTCCGGTTACTTTGTGGGATGGTTTTGCTATTGACATGTTTGCTTACATGAATGATAAGAAAAGAGAGAAATATGTTGTTATCCTTTGTCATTTTGGTATGGTCAACCTTTACAAAGGTACAATTTAAACTTAATTAGTTTAATTTTTTTTTATCTTTAGTAATTTAAACGTTGTATTTATTTATATATTTTAAATTTGACAGTATTTATATTGATCTACATTTGTTTTTATTTTTAAATTCAGGCAAGCGTGGAGTTGCAAATGGGTTTGAGCTGAGCAGACTTTTTATTGACACTGACATTGAAGAGATTTCCTCTTTTAGGAAGAGGTATAGTTAGTAATATGCATATAAACATTGAATATTATTATTTTGTACTTACATTTAATTTTTACGTTTTAATTTGATCGCATGAATCTGTTTAGGTATGTAGAGAAAATTTCAACTTCATCTTCATCAAATGAGCATGTTGGTTCAAATGTTATCTCAAGTGTTGAAGATGAGTTTCTTAGTAACCCTGATTTCATGCCTATTGGTTTCCTTGGAACGATATCAACGGTGTGTATTTTCTTATAAGTACTCTACATGCTGAGTTTTTTTATACTCTTTTCTAAGTGTTATTATTTTTGTTTGATATTGATAGACAAAGAAGGTTTTGATTCTTGCCACAATCACAGCTATATGCACTGATAAACTTTGGTATTACAATGGTTGTAACCACTGTATGTCAGGTGTGGAGGAAAGATTTGTAACGAAAGAAAATGCGGATGGTTCATTTGATGTTGATCATGCAAAATCGTTGGTTTGTACAAATGATAAATGTGGAGGAGTCGACATCTATTCTATTCCGCGGTTTGAGATTACAGTTTTTTATTTCCTTATACTAAATACTAATATGAACGGTTCATATTAGTAATACTAATGTTTTCATTTGTTTTTAACTTTGATAGGTTCAAGATACCTATTAGGGTGCAAGACTCTTCCGGTACTGTGTCTTTGACACTGTTTGATTTCGAAGCTTACAAGATTCTTAACAAATCTGCAAAAGAGTTACTTACAATCCAAGATCAGGTAACAAATACATGCATTCAGTTGTTTGGCCATGTAGTTAATATAACTTAAAATTAATTTTTATAAAATTCTATGTTCTCAATTATGGAATCATTCTGCTTATTGTAATTTATATTAATTTTGATAAAATCATAGGTTGTTAATTCTGGAGACATACCGAACCCATATCCTGAGATCTTTGACACATTGATTGGAAAGAGGTATGCTTTCATCATAAGTGTTAAAGACTATAACATTGAGCATCAGGTTGAAAACTATGGTATTTCAATGGCCACTAACGATGATGAGATCCTTGCTGCGCTTTCCGCCAAATTCACTCTTAACCAGGTTTAAATCTTCATAATGTGAATCTTTTAATTTTATAGTTATATCTTTTTGAAATAGATTTATACCATTGTGTGTATTTTATGTTATTGTGTATTATGTACTTAAAGCATGAGCAGTCCGAATCGTTGGATGTTCCAGATTCCTGCAGTTTGTCTACTCCTGTTGACCTTATGAAGGTAATATGAGAATTTGTTTATTTGTACTAAATTTTTTGAAACGTTAGTACTTATTGTCTTTTTATATCAGGATGAGATGTCATGCTGTGGTGACAATGTTACCCCTTTATCCCAACCACTGGTAGGCACTAAGAATCCCTCTTCAGATGAAACAAAACGTAAAATTCTTGAAGTGTTCGATGTGGATGATGCATTAGGTTGCTCCTCGACAAAGCGCCGCATCAGTGATGAACTGTGCCAGGATGAAGATGCTAGTGTTTCGACGCTTTTGATTCCAAAGATTGAAAAATAGTTTTTTCAGTATTTTCAGATACATTTACGTGTTGATTTCATATGCTGTTGCCATGTTGAACTTATGGTTTTCGTTTTGTTGCTTTTGGGTGTTTGGTGGGTTATGTTTTGGACTCATTGTGTGGTTTTGAATTCCTGAAAACTTATCTGCTTATTATACTGTTATGTTCTAATATTATAATGACTATGATCTTTCTTTGCATATTATTATCTATATTGTTAAATAAATATTGAGATGTCAAAGAATTCACGTTCATCTTCTACGGCAGCTAATTCATCTCAACGAAATTTACATAGTAAGTGAAATTATAACTTCTTAACTCATGTATCAGTTGTTAAGTAGCATCACTTAATCCTTAATCACGATTCTTTATCCACTGACTACTACATCAGCAGTTGTTAACCATTAGTAGTTCACTATCAGTTGTTAAGTACCCTTAGTGTTTTAATCACTAGCAGTGCTTACAAGTTTTTCATCAGCTGTTTCACTTAACAGTAGTTTCACATAACAGTAGTTTCGCTTAACAGTAGTTTCACTTAACAGTATTTTGCTTTATTCATTTTAAATTCATGTTAAATTCATTATTACAATTAAAGCCAACATAAATGCACACTTGCATTATGTTAAACATACATAACGGACACAAAACGTCATACCTAGAAACATAGAAGGATATCCAACTTGGTAGACTTGACAGAACTTACAGACTCGAAGACAAAAGATTGTAACATACAACGAGTTTTCAAATTTCTTTATAATGAAAACTCAAGGAGTGAATGGTGCACTTCGGAATGTAGCTGATAACCCCCTTTTTGGTGTAGCTCTTCGATTTTCCTTGAAATTCCCAAGCTTGGTATTTGCATATCTGCCACTGGGGTTATATTCATTCATATGCACCAAACAGCTCATGTTTTAGCAATTGATCGTTCTGATCAATCACTTCCTTATGTGCATCGCACTAACTTCTAGGAGGTTGTCAAGTATTCTCGCCAATGTTTTCGTAGTTGGTGTTTTGCGTATCTTTACATCCACAGCCATTCTGTACAATAAAAATATCCATAGTAAGACGGCTGATACAGTACTTTCATAATGCATATAAGTATACATATATGATGAACCCAAGATGAGGAACCCAAAACACAGTTGATCTGAAATGAAGAAAACACATTCAAATGACCAATACGATGAACCCAAAACATATAGTCTTTAACCAACTTTATATGAGAATCAAAACAACAACCATACCCAAATTTCAACATGAACAGCAGAGACTTAAGAAACTCAGATTTCAACATTAACAGCAGATACTTAAGAAACTTGTCCCTGTTTTAATCGATTGTATATTTTAAACATTTCAAACAAACTATAACACAAAAACAATCTTAGATTAACGCCAAAAACCAAAAAACCAGTATTAATAAACAGATAAAACCAAAAACATCACAAACAAACCTTTATAATAACCAAAACCCAAACCTCTGTTTTGATACCCGAGCCAAAAACCCACAATAATCAAACAATATTTTCACACAAAAGCTGTTACTTTCATACAGTGGTGAAAATGAGATATCATCAAACATCAACTTACATAGGGTTACACAAGCATCTAACAAGAACAGAGGGTAAACCATAGTGTCGATCATGTTTTAGGTATGTGATTTTACCTTGGATTGTGATAACAACAAATGGTTGGTGAGGAGATTCAATGAAGATGAAGATGATGATTGGTGTTCGGAGTAGAGATTTTCAGATATTTTTGAGAAGTGTGATCGGTCTTTAGGGTAATTAAAGGATATTTCACAATTGTCAAACAGTCAACATAGGGAAGTGTGAGGGAGGGACTCAAACTGTTATGAATTTATAAGATTAAGGGCTCAAAAAACCAAAAAATGAATTTAGGGGCTCAAGTTGATGTTTCACACATATCACAGGGACGCAAATTGCATTTTTCTCTAAACATAAATATTACTTTTTTTCAACATATTTTATAAGTTTTGGGGTGATATCAGCAGATGTTAACCACTGCTCTTCCTTAACACTTAATCCTTAATCCCTGCTTCTGTATCTACTGTTTACTGCAGCAGCAGTTGTTAAAAATCTGTAGTTCACTATTATTGGTTAAGTACCATCAGTGTTTTAATCACTAGCAGTGCTTAAAAGTTTTCCATCAGCTGTTTGACTTAACTGTAGTTTGCGTTATTAATTCTAAATTCATGGCTTCAAATTACTTTTCTTGGTAAACGAGTTATAGAAGCTCAAGTTATATCTGGTAGGAACATTGGCACGAGAGTTTTTATTCTAAGGATTAATATGATCCCGTTTGACAAAAAAAATACCTTTTCAATTTCAACAAAGACAATTTCCTTTATCAGTTTGTTTTGCTATGACAATTAACAAGTGTCAAGGACAAACGTTATTAAAGGTTGGTCTTTATTTGAAAGATCCTGTCTTCATTCATGGTCAGTTGTATGTTGCATTATCAAGGGTCAAGACCAGAGAAGGTGTTAAAATAAGTAATGTTGTTTACAAAGAAGTTTTTACTAGGTTGTAATCATTGTGAGCAATGTTAAAACCCTGTTTGACCGAAGTCAAGCTACTTATGTTAAAAGCTAATTATAATAGATAAAACACTGTTTGAGGAATGTTAAAACGCTGTTTGATCAAAGTCTGTTTGACCAAAGTCAAACTACTTTTGTTAAAAGCACAACCGTCAGTATTTCTTCATCATCATTACACATCAAACATCTATAATCTCTTCTTTCAAAAATCACCTCTCCCCAGTCATTTTCTAGGGTTTCAATTTTCTTTTCCTCTATCTTCTACACTTCAATCACCTGAGGTTTTATTGTTTTTTCTTCAGCAACTGGTATGTACATTCCTATTGATGAACTTTATATTGTTTAGTCTATGTTAATTTAAATCCTATCTTGCTACTAATACGATTTTAAATGTTTATTGCTATACATTCAAGAAGGGTTTACTTATGTGTTTGAATTATCTGTTGAGAACATGTTAAAATAATTATTATTTGCAGAAAATTTTTAACTCATACTCTGTTTCTATTAGAAAACTCATCATGACAATTGCTTTCAAATCAGATCAGCAAACTACTGCCCATAGCCAAGAAAGTATAACTTAGCAGATATTTCCTTTGGCAAACATATACCATAGCAGTGGTTTTGAAATTGCCGGTAATTTCAAATTCAAAATGCCTTGGGATATATACTTTGCAATTAATGCACGTTAAGCAATCACTTCTGTCTTATGCTAAAGGCGTCTTATAGGTAAATGAATAGGTTAATTGTAATTATAATAACGTGTTTAATTTTATATTTTTCCCATGTAAATGCATTAAAAGCCTAATAAGTGTCGCATGATATTCTTTCGTCTGACGATGTATTTAGTCATAGCCTTCTTCATTGGGTATATAAAATAGATTTCACAGAGGTTTTGATCATTACCATTTTCATCTATCTACTCAATCATCTTCAAAAATTTTGTTGACGAGATTTTCACAAGGCTCTTTGCAGGATGGAAAAATTTGGGTTTCAAGTGATTGTTGACGAGATTTTCACAAGGCTTTCTGCAGAAGATATTTGCCGTTTCAAGTGTCTTTCCAAGAATTTTTATAGGGAATTGTCAAGTCATGCATTTAAGATGATGCATGCTCTCCGAAGTGGAGATTCAGTACAAAAGAAACTATTATCCTTTAAAGACACGTCAATTGTCATTGACAACGTAGTTGGTGGTAAGTTGGATGTTGTTAGTAGTAAAACCTTAAGTTTTCCTAACAATGTCCACTCTAGCTTCTTACGTATTCTATCTTCATTTAATGGGTTGTTGTTAGTTTCCAATGAAGGGATTTGCTGTCAGTTGATTCTTTGGAATCCAACTATCAGGCAGTATAAGGTTTTGTGTGATGACTACTTTAATTATAATCATCATCGAAACTCTGATACCGGTGGAATTTATTTTGATCAGTTCAATGATCTCAAAGTGCTGAACATCAGATGTTACCGTAATGTAACTGCTGCTCGTGTTTACTCACGACGTCGTGAGTCATGGACAACAATAAATTTCAGTATCGTAAACAATTATACTTCAAGTCGTTATTCATGGTCTACAGGAGTTTATGCTGATAAAACCATATATTTTATGGTTTCAAATTATTGGTATCCACTAGGTGAGAGGAACATCGTTTGTTTTGATGTTGTTAGTGAGACTTTCAGAATGCTTCACTTTCCTGAGAGTATTGTAGTCAATCCTTGCCAAGGGCATTTTTTGACCATTGCAAAGAGGTTGCATTTGATTGTTATTGGAAAGTCTGCTGAGCTAACTGCTGATTTGCTCAGATATGAAGAAGAAGGCTGGAAGAAGATGTTTGTTTTCAATAATCCTCATGTAGTTGGTTACGTAGATGCACGCCGAAGTACTAATATAATTGAAGACAACAAGTGGTTGATAACAAGCATCTGGGGGGATATGATTGAAGTTGATCTCACCAACGAACTTCTGAAATACCTCCAACATGTTGACAACTACAATGGTCCGAAAGGAGCTTTACTTATCGAAACTACTGTTTCACCAATAGATTAGGAATTAGGATCCTGTATTTTATTGAATGCTATTATCTGTTTTGACAATTGTATCTTTTATATAATTAGTTGTGTTAAAATTATTAATAATGTTTGTTATTAAAATTAAGTAAATGAATATCGATGTTTGAGAGTGTAAATTCTTGTAATATTGGCAAAGGTCGGTTTAAATGATCAAAGCTTTGTTATTGAGAACAGGTGTTTCAAAATTAAACAGTGGTTGATACATCTGTTGAATTGGGTCAACAGATGGATGAACTTTGTATGCTGTTTAACACTTGTACTTTTTATAAATATTTAGGTTTGAGAGTGTAAAAGCTTGTAATATTGGCAAATGTATGTTTAAATCATCAAAGCTCTGTTATTGGGAACAGATGTTTGAAAATAAAACAATGGTTGATAAATCTGTTGACTTTGGTCAACAGATTGATGTCCACAGATGTTTGGAACTACTGTTCAGAAAACTGTGGTCGAAACCGCTGTTTGGTTAAAATGGTGGTTTAAAACCACTGTTGGGTTAAAACTGTTTGGTCTTTTAAGACTTAAACTGTTTTGCCTTAAACAGATGTTAACAAGTTAAACATCTGTTAAGGCTTAAACAGATGTTTGGCCTTTTGTATCAGATGTTTCGACTTAAACAGTTGTTTGATCTTAAACACATGTTTGACCTTAAACAGATGTTTTGCCTTAAACAGATGTTCTTATTCTATATCAGATATTTGGACTTAAACAGATGTTTGACCTTAAACAGATGTTTGGCCATAAACAGATGTTTGGCCTTAAACCAAATATCTGTTTAAGCTCAACATCTGTTTGACTATTTGTCAATATCTTATTGACTTTTGGTTAACATCTGTTTCAAATTTGGTCAACATCTTATTTTGTAAAAGAGGTACAAAAACAAAGATTTTTTTGAAAATCCCAAATCACCCTATCATGTAAGTGCATTGATGTAAAAGTGGAAATTATATGATTCATATGGTCCTGTTGTGGTTTTGTTTGTCCTCTAATATGAGTTCATGATCTAATCCGGTGATTTGAAGTCATTGTTGTTGAATTGAATGAGATGGTTGATGTAATGTGGTCGTATTACAAACAAATAGTAATTAATTAATCTAAATAACTTTCCCGAGCCCGGGAAGCAATCCCGGGTAAAAACCTAGTTAAAAATATATATGCAGTTTAAGACATTCTATTATTTCCTATTGCATTTGTATCAGTATTATTTACATATTATAAATTTAGAATTTATTTACTGAAGTCTATTAAAGAATTTTCTAAACATCAAATTAATTTATTAGTTTCTTTTATCGATATAAATTTGTCTAATATTTTGATTTTATAAACAAATACTTACATATACATAAAAATACCTTTTAGTTTGAGTAGTTTTAAAACGTCCGTTATAATATATAATTATAAAAATATTCCGGATATTACAATAACTTTATTTTATAAGAATTTGTGTTTTAGTTATACTTTATATAAAAAGTAATTTCTCTTGTCATTATTATTTACTTTATAAAAATATTAAAATCAAAATTTTTATAAAATAAATTTAAAACTATTTTTATATATGTTTATATATATAAATATATAATTATTAACAAATAATAATGTTTTTGCAAAAAAAAAATATTTTACTATATATATATATATATATAATAGCATTTTGCACAAATCAACCTTTACGTTATAAATAATCTTTTTGCACAAATCAACCTTTATGTTATAAAAGATAGTACCCTCACATGCAAAGCATGTGAGGTAATTTCACTGAGTTTGTGGACGACGTTAGTTGTAAAAGTTATAGAATGTTACAAAACATGAACATAAAGATTGGGTTTTGCCGATTTCATAGTGAAAAGGTATGGAGTGCAGTTTAGGTATAACATAAAGGTTGATTTATGCGATTTTGTCTATATTATACTACTTAAATAACAAAAAGAGTAAACGACGTAAATTTATATAAAAAACACAACAGGTTTTGTATCGCCATGTCGAGAAACTTATAAACCCGATATAGCTTCGGTATCGACGTTCTTCGAAGGTTATTGGTTTGGTTCGTCACATTAAAGTACAAAAAAAGTCAAGTATACATGACCTGTTTGAATAAAACTTTTTATAGGATCGTAGTTATAAATAAACACATCATAATGGTTTATTTGAAATTTTATAAAATGTGATATTCAATTACTTAAATAGCGAAAAGGGTAAATGACTTATAAAAAGTCATATTATATTAATCAAATAACGAAAAGGGTAGACAATCTCACTTTATATATATATATATAAAAACTAAACTGCGAGACAATTTTTATGACATTTACATTTGTGTCTTAGTCACTTGTACATTATTGTGTACAACTCTATTTAGAAAATTTATAAAAATTCATATTTTAAAAGCTATTTGTGAAAAATAAAATCTACTCAAAAGGAATTATGACAATAAAATATTATAACAGTTAAATTAAAAATAATTAAAAGGAAACAAAAAAAAATTGATTGATTTCACTCTATTAGAATAAACTAACTTAAAAATTATTATGAATAAAAAACGTGACCGAATCGCCACATAGGTGTTTACTGTGTACAAAAATAATTAAGAAAAACGTGATTGGATGACTCACATAATGTTTTTTTTTGTGTATAGTATATTTAAACACTGATAAAAAAAAAATATCGTCACTACGCATACTTGAAATCTCATAAAAATTGCATCTTAAAAATTATAAGTGATAAGCACAATCTTTCAATAAATCTCATAAAAATGGCATCTTAAAAATTATAAGTGACAAGCACAATCTCTCAATAAGAATTATATTTATATACTTTCAATTATCAACACTCTTGTGCATTATGTTGTTGTACTCTTTGTATTATTTTCTTTATTTGAGTAGGCTTTTGGCCAAACCTCCACGTGTACCTGACACGCGTTTAACTTTCTAGTCTTTTCAGATTTTGTTATATCTTCGCCGCATGTCTCTCTCTTTCTTTATACTTTCTGATCTCTCTCTCTAGAAATGATTCTCTCTCTAAACACTCTATTCTCTCTCCCTCTCTGAAAGTTGCACGATGGTATGTTGTGGTCTGTTGTCAATCGTGTAGTTCACCACTGATGTGGTCTGCTTCCGATCATCTTCTTTACGAGCATGCTTAGGTGATTTTTTGCTCATGTTTGTTTGCTCGATTGTTAGCTTTATGTTTTTTGGGGTTTCCTTTAAAGTACGCCTTTTCTGGTTGTTATTTTGATGTTTGAGTTTCATAGCTTTGGCAATTTTTAGGTTTTGTTGCTTTGATGTTTTAGTCTAATATGTTTTTGGAAGATGTTTAGGCGATAAGCCATTGATGAGCTTTGAGATATTTATGGTTGTCTTCGTGTTGTTTGTTCGATTATCAAGTTATTATCATTTTTTGTGGGTTTCTTTACACCCTAGTTTTTGGGGTTTTTATTATGATGTTTTGATCAGGTATATTTTTTTATCAACATGTATAGGTGATGAGCCATTGGTGAGCCTTCGATCCATGATTGTTGTACATTTATGGGTGGATATGCTACGTTTGAAGTACTTAGGTTATTGTTTTTAAGTTTGAATATGCTATTCTTTTGGCACATGCATAGGTGATAACCCATTGGTGCACCTTGTATGTGATATTTTATTATTTGAGCTTTCTATGTGATATGTGTAGGCAATGACCCATTTGTGAGCCTTAAGATGTTATGGAAGGGTGTTCAGATCTTTATCGTTGTTCCTGTTGTAGCTTAGTTGGCTTGGTTTGAGCTTTTTGGGTTGTTATGACGGTTGAATCTGGTTCTTTTTGGACATGCATAGGTTATCAGCCATTGGTGAACCTTGTATGTGATATGTTTGAGTTTTGTATGTGATAGTTGTTTATGTGTCTCTGGGATTTGAAAGCAGGGAGAGTCATCTTTGTTATAGAAATTTAGGATTGGTCTAGGTCTAGGTGGCTCCTACACTAGGACTTATGATGGCACCACTGAATGACGAACCAACGATCGAGACACCAGCATGGCTTCGCCGGTGTTATTGCTATTGTTTTGTTACTATTTGATAAGTGTGCATCTTTGAATGGTTTTTACAGTTCCATGGTGTAATCTTTACGGGTTACTATTTTGGTGGTTGAATTTGCTTTGTGTTTGTACATGCATTAGTGATGATCTATTGTTGAACCTTGTATGTGATATGTTAGAGTGTTGCTTTTATATGTTCATATGTATAGGAGGTGACCCATTGGTCAACCTTTAGATACTTTGAACGTTTATCCTAATCTATTTGGGTTGTCCCTTTTATCGTTCAGTTTGGTTTGTTTCAGTTTTTTGGTGAATCTGAAAGGGTTACAAAGAGGGGATATGAACCTACAAAAGTTTTGGCTGATTGAGTTCAGACGGTTTTCAAAGGACATGCCTCATACGACTTGATAAGAAAATTCAAAGTGAAGCCGAGGAGTTGGGATCATGTCAGTGGGCCCAAAAGGTGGTCAAAGGGGATGAACCTGGATGGGGATAAAATACAAGCCGAAACGACACCAGAACTAGTCTGGGTTTGGGTTCGTGGCTAAAAGATACATGAAGAGGCTGAAAAAAAAGAAGGTTCATGGAATCATGAGGTTGGACAAAAATATTCAGGCCACAATGGTTTTTGGGCAATGTTTTTGTGGGAGCAAAATTGTAATTCCTAAATTAAGTTTTATCATAAATTATTTTCTTTTTAATCTTTATGCTGTTACCTCATTAGATAATATGTGTTTGAGCAATGTTTTTGTGGGAGCAAATAGGCGAGCCAAACATGGTCAATCTAGCTAAGGGCCGAAATGAAAGCGAGGAGAGTTTTTCATGGAATGAGAGAAGGAAAGAAGGTTATATTGTTACAAGTGTTGTTAGAAGTGATTCAAGTTGAGACAAAAGTGCTATTGTTGCAAGTGCTGCTAGGAGTGCTGCATCATGTGTAGATAGCTTTTGATTAGAAGTTTATATATTTAATATGTAAATTGAAAACTTGTATATGGATTTGGTTTATTATTGTTAATATTATCAATTTGGTTTTTAAGTTTGTTCATGTTTACTACTGTGCTAATTTTACAAAATTTTGAAAATTAAAATTGCTAATTACACGAATATGGCCATATAGAACCACAATAAATGTGTCACCAAAGGTTAGAAACGGCCACACTTGCAGTAAATTTCTGTGGCCATGGATACCATTTAGCCACTTAATGAACCATTTGCTTAATTACAACAACCTTTTGGTCACATTTTTTTTATATTGACGTGGCTAAAACAAACATTTTAGTGACTATATAATAGAAATCACCACACTTGCAGTAAATTAATGTGGCTATATAATAGAAATGGCCACACTTACAGTAAATTCATGTGGCCTTTGATATCATTTAGCCACACTTAATGGACCATTTGCTTAATTACAACAACCTTTTATCATAGTAAATTGATGTGACTAAAACAAACCTTTTAGTGACTATATAATAGAAACGGTCATACTTATAGTAAATTTACGTGGCTATAATAGAAATGGTGTGTGTAAGGTGTAATATGTTTTTATTGATATTTTAAGCCCATTTTACACATTAGTCAAGTTTTAAATTTATAAAACAAGATATTCTACTAACACTAAACACACACATGGGCAAGTGCACCCATCGTGAGCGTAGTATAGCGTTGGTAAGATACCGAGTTCGTCCAAGGACACAAGAGCTTATCTTTTAAGAGATTATCTTAGTTATAGTAGTAGGCCCATCTTTTAAAGTTGACGTTACCCTCAACCTAGTGGTTTGAGTCAGCAAGGATACAATCCCAAAGGGTCGGAATATTGAAAGATAATTAATTAAGTTATTAATGCGAAAAGTGGTAGGCCCCTCTTTTAAAGGCGACGTTACCCTCGGCTAAGTGGTTTGAGTCAGCAGGGATACAATCCCAAGTAGTTGGTGTAATGTATTAATAGTAGTTTACATATGAGGGGATCAAGCCATTCGCACCCCCACCATCCAATACCAGTGGGTATTGAAGGAGGTCCTAGTAAGCTTGACCCAGGTCCTTGCAGGATCCATACACTGAACAAGGCAAGAACCTTACCAAACCATTCCCTTAACCCTCGACCAGGTAGCCAACATATCTCTATATAGACCGTAGAGATATGAATGGTGAAAATCTTTTACTTTATATAGACAGTAAAGTAATGCCAAGACAACACAGACAAATGATAAGGAAGTTTCACCTGCAACATAAGAAACTAGTTATTAAAGTCATTAATACAAAACCAAACAAAAAGTGCGAAAAGATTAAAAATCAAAAGTAATACATTAAATGCTTGTCTTCACCAAGTGATGTAAGAGACTTAGTCAAACATGGCCTTTGATTGACAAGAACTCTTACGATCAATCTTGGATCCCGAGACTACTACACACACTCTAAGGTGAATGATGGATGTGGGTGTTGTAGTGGTGGTGGAGTGGTGGCAAAGTGGGAGAGAGGTGGTTTGCCAAGGGATGCCTTTGAAGTGAACCAAGCACCCCTATTTATAGCCTGATCAGAAGCCCGGCCACGGCCCCGTGTCCGCTGGACACGCCCCCGTGTCCATCCTCTTTCTCTTCCTTCGTTAATTGCTCTTGTCTGCATTAGGCTCCACACGGCCCCGTGTTCGCTGGGCATGACCCCGTGTGCAGAAGCGTATCTGTACTACCAAGATTTGCTAGATTCTGCGAATCTTAGCGTTAACCACGCCCCGTGCTCAGTGGGCACGCCCTCGTTGTGGGTTATAGAAGCTTCTACAGCTTTGTCCTTTCTGCAGACACCTGACCACGCCCCGTGCTCAGTGGTCAGCCTTCTGTTTCTTATTTTTGCTTGGGAAAATGCTGTCGAGGGGTCGGGCATGCCTCATTTATTCCTTTTCTTTGTATTTATGTTAGTTTTTGCTGCATATTTGTTCCTTTTGTTCATTTAAGCTCGTTTGGTTCTGAAAATACAAAAGGAAGACAAAAGCACACTTTTTCCAACATTAGTACTTAAAAGGGTTAGTTTTATGCCTCATTTGATGTAATTTATATGTTGCATTTTTCACACATCAAATACCCCCACACTTGAATCTTTGCTTGTCCTCAAGCAAAACTCTTTATTTTGTGGCTAACACACCCAAATGGAATAGGTAGAAGAGAAGTTTTGGGCTTGTCTTGAGTGTCGAGAATCCAAGATCTTTATTGGGTTTTATTTTTATATTATTTGCAATCTTATTCGTTATGATTTATTTAGAACGTTTCATAAGAGAAATTTTTTATTTGGGCATAACATATCTCTTTAAAATTTCATTTATATACAAGTTCACATACCTCACGGGAGATCACTCAAAACTCGGCCGAAGATGTATTTTTGTGAAACACTCGAGACCGGCATAGAACTTACTTCTACCATATGCTTGCCAAGCAATCACTCCTCCTCCTTTTTAACTATAAACCTTTGTAAATATTAAGAGGACTTGGGGAAGGGTTAGGCTTGGGCTAAAGGTAAGTGGTTTTGGGTTAATGGTTAGTAAAAATGGCTAAAAGCGTAAAAAGCGTCGGTCGTCGTAAAACTTTTTGTTTTTGTGACTTTTATTCAAACTAAGCATTTTCAAACAAAGTTTCTTTGAGGACTTTGTTTGTTTATTGCTAGACTTCATTTTTTTTAATAAGGAAACGTCACAAGAAAACCGAGCTTTTTACTAAAATAAAAGGTTGAAAAGAAAAAGGGTTTTGGTGGGTAAAGGGTGTTTGTTTTGTGGGTTTAGAATTGAAAAGGTTTAGGCTCAAAGGGGTTAACTAGGGGGATTTTTGGTAGGTGATAAAGAAAATGAAAAATAATGATGTTGAAAAGAAATTTGGTTAGTCCTAATGCCTCCATCATTTACTAACTTGGGTTTGAGTTGGTAAGGACCGGGAATGTATCGTTATGGCTAGTTCTAGAGTCGTAAGAACCAAGCGGCTATTCACACAAGAAACGAAAAATGAGCATTTAATTGAAAGATGTATGCTTGTATGCTCAATAAAGGCTCAAAACTCACTTATTATGGGAATGGGTTTATAATGTGATCGAGTATACATAATCAAATTTTAACTAGATTTGTTATGCCGTTTCATAATTTTCTTATGTTGGTTTTTGGAACCTGTTATTCCCAAATTAAACCAAGACAAGTAAAAAAAAATGAAAAGTTTTTGAAAAAATTTGGGGTGATAGCGGTTCCAATAGAGTTTTGTGTAAGGCTTGTTATTAGGACTTGCAAAATTCAAGGTTTTAGCATCCCCCCCCCCCACACTTAAATTACACACTGACCTCAATGTGTCCCAAAAATAAGTTTTTAGGTTGATTGAATGTATAAAAAGGTGTTAAAACAAGGTTTTGGTGTTACTGGCATCTGGCCACGGCCTCGTGCTGGGTGAGCACGCCCCCGTGGTCAGAGTACCAGTATCAAAAACTTACAGAACGTAGCCACGGGGGCATGTCTAATGGACACGGCCCCGTGGCGGGCAGATTTTAGACAAACAGCAGGTACAGGGTGGTGGACACGGGGCGTGCTAGCTGAGCACGGCCCCGTGGTGACAGTCTGCAATCAAATCAAACAGGTTTTTGGCTTTCGGTTTAGATTTCCGGGCTTGTGTAGCACTAACATTTAGTGCCTCCAAGCTTTCCAGGTACCTGTTTTGCTTAAAATACCACACCACACAAATAACAAATATCCTAACATACCACAAGTTATCATCCACATCACAAACTAAAAAAAAAAAGAAAATGCAGAAAAGTAAAAGTGTTAAAGGAAAGTAAATTGTTCAACTTTGGCACGCAGGCCAGATAATTGTTCATGAGAGTAGGGGTTAACCTGTTAGAGCTGCAACCGTGTCACACCACCTTCGATTCCTTCGCCTCAATCCATCTCTTCATCTTCATCATCTCCTCCTCGGTACACCATATGCTCCCGGATGTGGCTGATGTCATCTTGCATATCGGAGATGTTCCTCTCCATAGCTCCGACCCGGGTGTAGGTGTTGCTGGCCATGTTCTAGGTGTTGCGGGTGCATAAGAGGTTTTTCTGCAAAAGATCATGTAAGCTTTGAAAGTTAGGAAAACCACCCCCTTGAGAGGATGAAAATCCTGCATGGCCTTGAAATTGAGGAGGAGGACGGATTTGTGGGGCATGAAGAACGAGAGCCTCCTGTGGGTTCCAAACATGTCCCTGAACCGTTTGAAATCGAATCGTCCCGTCACCCGCCTCGTTGATGATTCCCATTGAGCGGCATATGACGAGATCCACCTTTCCCGACCACGGGCCCTTATGGAAGGACCTTGGCATCTTTCGCACAAAGTTCTTGTAGAGGCGGTAGATCCATCCCCCAAAGAAGATAGGGGTCGGGGAAGTGGCTAGTTGGTTCAGGTGCATGTTTCGGATGAGCAGGTGTGGAACATTGAGAGGCACACGGTTGTGGATGCAGTATAAGATTGTCAGATCCCTTAGATTGACAACACCGGAACTGTCACGCCTTTGGTTGAGGGAGTTGCTAAGGACCCTATGAATGTAGCAGTATAGAGGGTCCCGCAACTGTGAGCTTTTTGGTTTGGCTTGGATCATATGCTCCCTCTCCGATTTGAGACCATTCCGTTTGACACATATTTTTCGAGATTTCACGGAGACCACCCGTGTTTTCCTCGTCTCCGGCATCTTCTTCAGTAAACAACCCAATAATCGACCCAAACTGTGCAATAGAGATTGAGAGAACATTTCCAGCACAGCGAAACTCAACCCCCTCCTCATCAAACGGCTCTGCTTTAACTTTGAATGCAAACGTGCTATAGAACTTCATGTTGTATTCGTGGACCGAATGGAGTCTAGTGCAGAGGGCGCCCTAAGTGGACCCGTGACTAGGTTATTGAAGCGGTCAATCTGCCCTACTGCTTTCAGGGTGTCTAGGCATACTTGTCTTGGATTTTCCTCGGGCCTTGCTTGTAGAACCTCAAATCCTGCTTGATTGTTCCACTCATTCTGGTTGAAGCGTGTGAATTTCTTGGCCATCTGAAAGAAAACACAAAAAAATTAGCACGAAACAGTAAATTTTTAAAGAAAACTGAAAACAACAAGCTGAACACGACCCCGTGGCCACTGGCCACGCCCCGTGTTCGGTTGAGATTTGCTGGCCATGCCCCCGTGCTCTGGTGTCTGTTTCCCAACAATCCCATTTTTCGACAATGTTTCAAAAACTTGAAAATTTTTGGTTCAGTAGGGGCGGTTTTCCCCGAAAATGAAACCCCAAGTGCCGCTTTTCCCAAAACAAACCGTTTACCCCCTTCAATTTCATCTTTTTCGGTTCAAAAACAAGTGTTTGAGGTTTTTGTTTGAAATCGGGCAAATCTACAAACAATTCAAGTTCATTTACTTCCTATAACATGAAACTAAACTACTACTAACAGATCTAAGCAAAATTTGAGGTTTAATTCGATTCAAGTTGAAGAACCCTAGTTTTTTCCTAAATTTTTGATGTTAAACTACATGCAAATGATTAATCTAACTAACTATGATGATAGAATCATACCTTGACGTTGTTGAACAGTGGAAGAACATGAAAATCTACAGAGATTCGCGAAGGAACCAGAGAGTTTTCTGGGAAACGGGTCGTGTTGAAGTGAAGAATGAAAGGAAAAAGGGTTTTTTATCCCGACAGTAGCCGGCCACGGCCCCGTGTCCAGCTGGGTACGGCCCCATGGGCGGGTAAAAACCTAATTTTTTTTATAGTGCACGTGTGAGTGACCTGATTCCCAAAAGTTGGTTTTAGAAATCTTACCGATTTAGAAGCTTTCCCGACGTTCGTTACCTACAAGATATGATGTTGATGCACAAACCTTCGTTTACTCGTCAACCGCTTGTAGCGAGATTTCTTCCTCTTCTTCCTCAATGAATCCTTGATAAAGCTTTAGCTGTTGGCCATTGAATTTGAATGGAATTCCATTCCGAGATTTAATTTCAATTGCACCGTGTGAAAAAATATGAGTGATAGAAAAAGGTCCCGACCACCTAGACTTTAATTTACCAGGAAATAATCGAAGACGTGAATTAAACAATAGAACTTGATCTCCTACCCGAAATTCATTAGGTTTAATATGTTTATCATGCAAATTTTTCATTCTTTCCTTATAAATTTCGGAGTTAGAGTATTCGTGATTCCTTAATTCTACTAATTCATTTAATTGACAAAATTGATTTTTACCGGCAATTTCTATGTCTAAGTTTACGTTTTTAATTGCCCAGTAGGCTTTGTGCGCTTATTTCTACTGGCAAATGACAACTTTTTCCATAGACAAGCTTATATGGGGTGGTACCTATGGTTGTTTTATATGCGGTTCGAAAAGCCCATAAAGCGTCGTCTAATTTATCGACCCATTCCTTTTTATTTAATCCTACGGTTTTCTCAAGTATTCTTTTTAAACCTCGATTAGTCACTTCGGCTTGTCCGTTTGTTTGAGGGTGATAAGCTGTTGAGATCCGGTGATAGACCCATATCTTGTTAAAAAAAATTCGAGTTGATGGTTACAAAAATGGGTACCTCTATAACTTATTAATGCTTTTGGAGTTCCAAACGAGAAAATAATCATTTCAGGAATCTTACCACAACTCTTCCACCATTTGTTGGAAGGGCTTCGGCTTCGGCCCATTTCGACAAGTAATCCGCTGCCACAAGTATATATTTGTTTCCTTTTGACGGTGGGAAAGGTCCCATAAAGTCGAGTCCGCACACATCAAAAATTTCACAAACAAGAATGCCATTTTGTGGCATTTCGTTTTTGGAAGAAATATTACCTGATCGTTGGCATGCATCACAAGTCTTGACAAGACTTTTAGCGTCCTTGTAAATGGTTGGCCAATAAAATCCCGAATCAAATACCTTTCATGCGGTACTAGCGGCACCATGATGTCCTCCGTGTGGACCTTCATGACAATGGCGGAGAATTCTTCTCGCTTCACCACCATGTACGCATCGTCGGATAAGTTGGTCGGCACACATTTTGAAAAGATATGGGTCTTCCCAAAAGTAATGTTTGACATCGGCAAAGAATTTTTTTCTTTGATGATGCGACCATCCTTTTGCGACTATTCCACTAGCTAAGTAGTTAGCATAGTCGGCGTACCATGGTTCTTCTCGGTATTCCACCATTTCTAGGGACTCTATTGGGAATTTTTCATTGATTAGCTCGTCCCTAGTTGCCTCCAAAGCTGGATCTTCCAAGCGGGAAAGATGATCTGCAACGGTGTTTTCTGCTCCTCTTTTGTCTTTTATTTCAATGTCAAATTCTTGGAAGAGTAGAATCCATCTGATCAAACATGGTTTAGCATCCTGTTTCTTAAAGAGATAACGAATGGCTGCATGGTCTGTATAAACTATCGTTTTAGAAAGAACAAGATAAGAACGAAATTTATCAAAAGCAAATACTACAGCTAGTAATTCTTTTTTAGTTGTTGTGTAATTTTCTTGTGTATCGTTAAGTGTTTTACTAGCGTAATAAATTGGGTGAAAATGCTTATCTTTTCTTTGTCCCAAGACGGCTCCAACTGCAAAGTCACTTGCATCACACATGATTTTGAAAGGTAATTTCCAATCAGGCGCTATCATGATAGGTGCATTGACTAGCATTTCTTTTAGCGTTAGAAATGCTTGGTTGCAATCCTTGTCAAAGATGAGAGGAGCATCTTTTTCAAGTAATTTTGTTAAAGGTCTTGAGATTTTAGAAAAGTCTTTGATAAATCGTCTATAAAATCCGGCATGTCCTAGGAAACTTCTGATGGCTCTAACGGAGGATGGGGTGGTAATCGAGAAATAGTGTCTACTTTAGCCCGATCAACCTCCATTCCTTCTCTTGAGATTTTATGACCGAGTACTATTCCCTCTGTTACCATGAAATGGCATTTTTCCCAATTAAGGGCGAGGTTAGTTTCCTCACATCGGGATAGCATTCGTTCAAGGTTATCGAGGCATTGATCGTATGAATCTCCAATGATAGAAAAGTCGTCCGTGAAGACTTCCATAGTCTTTTCTATCATGTCATGGAAGATGGCCACCATGCAACGTTGGAAAGTTGCGAGGGCATTACATAGACCAAAAGGCATGCGTCGATAAGCAAAAGTTCCATAGGGACATGTGAATGTTGTCTTTTCTTGGTCTTCGGTATTTGAAAGTAACCTGAAAAACCATCTAAAAAACAATAAAATTTGTGACCGGATAATCTTTCTAACATTTGATCAATAAAAGGTAAAGGACAGTGGTCCTTCCTTGTTGCTTCATTTAATATACGATAATCTATACACACTCTCCATCCTGTGACGGTTCTCGTTTGTATTAATTCATTTTTTTCATTAGTGACCACCGTCATACCTCCTTTCTTAGGAACTACTTGGACGGGACTTACCCAAGGACTATCGGAAATTGGGTAAATGAGTCTGGCGTCAAGTAATTTGATGACTTCATTTTTAACCACTTCTTGGACGTTTGGATTTACTCTACGTTGTGGTTGTATTACTGATTTATAGTCATCATTCATTAAAATTTTGTGCGTGCACATAGAAGGGCTTATTACTTTAATATCTACAAGCTTCCATGCGATCGCGTTTTTTCAAAAGTGTGATTAATTTTTCTTTTTATACACTAGTTAATTTTGATGAAATAATTACAGGTAACTTAGCATCCTTGTCGAGAAAAGCATATTCCAAACCTTTTGGGAGTTCTTTGAGCTCAAGTGGTGGGTCTTTAGGAGACTCCTTATTTGGTTGCTCATATTGGTCAAGAACCAAAAAGGTTTGTTCAATGGCGACCTCTTCTTCAACAAAGTGGTCAATTTCTTTTTCCGTATCGGGTGGCTCATCTTCATCTTCAATTAGGGGGTCATCATTGCCGATTGGATATTTCATTGAAAGCTCAAGATCGACACTTCGTTTGAATGCCCCTAATTGAATGGGTAAATTATTTTGCTTCCGATTTTTCAAAGCTTCGTGGGTTTTCACAAAAGGTCATCCCAACACTAGTGGAGCGTCATCAAAGATGACGAACTCGGTTGGGATCACCATTTGATTTGTTTGGACTAACACATCTTCAACTACTCCCATTGATTTTATTGTTTTCCGATTAGATAGAAAAATGGGTATTTGAAGTGGAGAAAAATCACTAATACTTAATTTTTCGAAAATGTAGTTTGGCATTATATTAACACAAAGATCTTTATCAATTGTAATATTACTAATAAAGAAATTTTGAAAGAAACATGGAACCGGTGTAATGTTAATTTCAAATGGATTATCTTTTATTAACGTAGTTTGATCATTTGTTAACTTAATGCTTACCATTTCGTCAATTTTAGTGTTAGTGTTTAACTCTTTTAAAAACTTAGCATAAATAAGTACTAAAAATGATTTTCGAAAGAAGGTGACAAGAGGGTAATTTCTTGAAAATTAGACTCTTTTTTATTTTAACGTTGTCGGACTCACCTTTTTCGTTGTTTAGTTCATGTGTCGGTTTTTCACTTACTTGTTCTTCCACTTTACCTCTTCAACTATCACTTCTTTAGTACAAGTTACCTCTTCCCTTGCGCGGGATTCCTCTTCCCTTGCACGGGCTTCTTTTATATAGCGCTCGATAGTTTTAAGGTGTTCTATTATCTTTTCGACTACGGGAGAGATAGTTGGTGGTTTCTCAAAGTGATCGGAATAAATATCCCCACTACTTGAATTCAGAAGTTCGATCCTTGGTTCCTCATAATACTCATATGAGGTAGATGGTTCATCCCATTGTTCTTCATTGTAAGTATATGATGAATAAGGGTCGTAACTTGGTTCTTCATAATACTCATATGAGGTGGGTTGTTCACGCCATGGTTCCTCATAGTAAGTATATGAAGGTGAAGGCTCATAACTTGGTTCCTCAAAGTATGAGTATGAAGGCTCATACCTTGGTTCATCAAGATACGAGTATGGGGGAGAAGGTTCATACCTCGGCTCTTCATAGTATGTGTATGAAGTGCTTGGCTCGTACCTGGGCTCCTCATAGTATGTGTACGAAGGGGATGGTTGTTAGAGGTCACAATATTGTACCGAATGAGGATTACCATAAATGGTACAATACTCTTCTTCATAATCATCCTCCTCATAGTGGTAGTTGTAACCTCCTGAGTATTGATCCATAAGAATCACCCAGCAGACCACAACAGAGTCTCGGGACCAGAAAACAAAAATAAAAATAGAAACAGAGGCTGAGCACGACCTTGTGTTCAGTGAACACGGCCCCGTGTTCAGGTTCTGTATCTGGGCATTTTGAAAAATGTGACTGGTTTTGTGCAGCACGGGGGCGCGTTCAGTGAGCACGACCCCGTGTTCAGACTCTGTATCAGGGTGTTTGGTTTAAAATTATGTAGCACGGCCCCGTGTTCAGTGAACACAGCCCTGTGTTCAGTCTACTGTAATGCAAAAACTACCTAAAAATGAAAAAAATGTGCGCGCAGTTTTAAAAAGGTTTTCAAAAACGATTAGGCCGTCGATTTTAAGCTTTCTTAAAATCCTTATGTCCCCAGCAACGGCGCCAAAAACTTGTTGTGTCTAAGGTGTGATATGTTTTTATTGATATTTTAAGTCCATTTTACACATTAGTCAAGTTTTAAATTTATAAAACATGATATTCTACTAACACTAAACACACACATGGGCAAGTGCACCCATCGTGAGCGTAGTATAGCGTTGGTAAGATACCGAGGTCGTCCAAGGACACTAGAGCTTTTAGTACCGGTTTATCCTCAACGTCTAATCAAATCAAAATTTTAAGAAAAGGTTTTAAATGTGAAAAATAAAAACTAAAATGCTGAAAAATAAAAATAAAATAAAAACAGATAGACAAGATGAATCACTTGGATCCGACTCGCCTTTAATGTATCCTTTGATGATTTCCGCACTTTTGCACTTTTTAAGACATTATCTTAGTTATAGTAGTAGGCCCCTCTTTTGAAGGTGACGTTATCTCAACCCAGTGGTTTGAGTCAGCAAGGATACAATCCTAAAGGGTCGGAATATTGAAAGATAATTAATTAAGTTATTAATGCGAAAAGTGGTAGGCCCCTCTTCTGAAGGCGATGTTACCCTCGGCTAAGTGGTTTGAGTCAGCAGGGATACAATCCCAAGTAGCCGGTTTAATGTATTAATAATAGTTTACATATGAGGGGATCAAGCTATCCGCACCCCCGCCATCCAATACCAGTGGGTATTGAAGGAGGTCCTAGTAAGCTTGACCTAGGTCCTTGCAGGATCTATACACTGAACAAGGCAAGAACCTTACCAAACCATTCGCTTAACCCCCGACCAGGTAGCCAACATATCTCTATATAGACCGTAGAGATATGAATGGTGAAAATCTTTTACTTTATATAGATAGTAAAGTAATGCCAAGACACCACAGACAAATGATAAGGAAGTTTCATCTTCAACATAAGAAACTAGTTATTAAAGTCATTAATACAAAACCAAATAAAAAGTGCGAAAATATTAAAAATCAAAAGTAATACATTAAATGCTTGTCCTCACCAAGTGATGTAAGAGACTTAGCCAAACATGGACTTTGATTGGCAAGAACTCTTACGATCAATCTTGGATCCCGAGACTACTACACACACTCTAAGGTGGATGATGGATAATGGTGGTGGATGTGGGTGTTGTAGTGGTGGTGGAGTGGTGGCAAAGTGGGAGAGAGGTGGTTTGCCAAGGGATGCCTTTGAAGTGAACCAAACATCCCTATTTATAGCCTGATCAGAAGCCCGACCATGGCCCCGTGTCCGCTGGACACACCCCCGTGGCCATCCTCTTTCTCTTCCTTCATTAATTGCTCTTGTCTGCATTAGGCTCCACACGACCCCGTGTTCGCTGGGCATGGCCCCGTGTGCAGAAGCATATCTGTACTACCAAGATTTGCTAGATTATGCGAATCTTAGCATTGATCACGCCCCGTGCTCAGTGGGTATGCCCCCGTGGTGGGTGATTGAAGCTTCTACAGCTTTGTCCTTTCTGCAGACACCTGACCACGCCCCCGTGCTCAGTGGGCACGGGGCCATGGTCAGCCTTCTGTTTCTTGGTTTCGCTTGGGAAGATGATGTTGAGGGGTCGAGCATGCCTCGTTTATTCCTCTTCTTTGTATTTATGTTAGTTTTTGCTGCATATTTGTTACTTTTGTTCATTTAAGCTCGTTTGATCCTGAAAATACAAAAGGAAGACAAAAGCACATTTTTTCCAACATTAGTACTAAAAATGGTTAGTTTATGCCTCATTTGATGTAATTTATATGTTGCATTTTGCACACATCAAGAAACAACCACACTTACAGAAAATTCATTTGGACGTTTATACCATTTAGCCACACTTAATCCACACTTAATGGACCATTAGCTTGATTACACCTACATTTTTGCCACAATTTTTTTTTAAATTTATGTGGTCGTTGCTACCCTTTAGCCACAGTTATTAGACAAAATGTTTGTGTCGCAACCCCCGATCCCAAATCCCCGGGAACGGGCGGCCGCGAGCCAGTTTCGGTGGTATCAATCTATAATTTACATAATGTTTTTCTCACATTACTGCCTTAGATTATCCTTTAGGGTTTCCTGGCGACAATCTATAATTTACATAAATGCACATGTGTTAGTATAATAACCCAATTTAACATTAGTAATACCCTCCTTGAGACGGCATTCCAACGACTACATCGGGCAGAACCACGATAGCCGTTACGGAACCCTAGATCAATCGGGCAGCGTATCTAATACGTATCCAGGGGTTATAATACTTACAACGGAGCAGAACTTCGCTATTTAGGGGGGTATAATGCCCGTGTATAATGTATACTACTTAGAATTGAGAGAAAGAAAGACAATTTTGAACGATTTCGACTAAAGACCCGATGCCTGCTTATATAGGGGTTGAGTTTAACTTTTACGCGGCCCGCGTAAGAGTAGACAAAGGCCTACGTGGCCCGCGTCAACTCTGGTCAACGTCGTAGGTGATCCGGATCATCGACTAGACCTGCCACGATGATGACACGTGTCATCACCGGGCTGCGCCACACCTTTGATCCCTAGCGGCCCGTGTAAGACCCTTAAGAGGTTTACGCGGCCCGCGACAAACCCTTAAGAGGTGTATGCATACGACACCTGGGTAGCCAATCCACACGGCTACTGTGTCAAATCTATCAAGGGTAGCAGAAGGATGGTCGACGTTGATCACTTGTTACCATCCTGGTGTTGTCCATACCAATCCAAATTGCCCATCGCGAGTACCACATCCAGTGTTGTTGCTACTGCTACTAGAGCTCCCAAAACTGTCATTGTTCCTTGGGTTGATAATGTTTTTAACTTAACCCGTACAGAGGTCGGTAAGGTGCTACGCTCATCCTCCTGTCCGTCATCGTTACGACTGGTTCAAGTGGTTCGCTATCTGATACGAGAGTGTTGCGGAAGTGATCACACTTCGGGATCGAAGACGTCAATCCATAAGTTTCAGGAGACGAGGAGGGGCAGGAAAGGGTATCGTTCAATCATTCTACGCAGGGACATCCAACTCAAGGACGTTTGTATAAGCACCTAACATTCTACGCGGTTTGCTAGACGTTCTAATGGGTGTTCAGGTAATACTCGTCAACACCGAGTTTCGAAGGGATCCAACTATAATTGAGAAGTTCACGTTTATGTTTGAGTAGGGGGACAATTACTGCTATGGCCCCTATAGGTTGGTCATGTTTCATATTGATTAAATAACGGGACAGAACCCCTTTTCCACTTGTTAAGCCTTACTGGGACTCACATGCACCCCACATTATTATTATGTGTGCACCCACAATAATATTGTGATTTGCATGTTCATCTCAGCTCCTCTTAACTCATGTCAAATGGTTCCCCACACTCAAGTAGGAATCAAAGAGTATCACATAGCGTAGGTTATGAAGGTTTAGGGAAAGACCACCCTATCGGTCACTTATTACGTGAAAGTGTTCATGAATTCATATCGGTGTGCTAAACGTGCTATCACATGCATTATCATATGTAGGTGTTCACTAGCTATGTAGTACAATGAGTATAAGAGGGACGAACCTTGCAATCTGGAGCTGAGTGTCATGGTCGTATTCCCGTTTTCAGAATCTGTCCGGTTATAGTCTGGTTTTACAAAACAGTTTCCCCTTTTTAAAACCAAGTTCACTATAACCAATGGCTCTGATACCAATCTGTCACACCCCCAAAAACCACATGCGGAGTGCCACCGCTTGGAGGCGTGACTGACCAGGATCTTAACCATCAATCACATTGAACTCATAAGCATAGATAAATAATACTTTCATTTATAAACAACAAGTGTTACAATGTTACAATATTTCACAGTTTACAGCGGAAGCATATTTAACTCGTTAAGTGTTTATAAAACCATATGTAAGCTCTTAGTCTTATTTTGCGTTTCCATGTGTCTCGACCCATGACCACTCCAGCTTCTCAGACAGCAAGTCCCTTTGATATGCACCTAAAGGCCTGCAAGGCATGTAACAACGAATCAACAACAATGTTGAGCGAGTTCACAGTTGGTTATTTGGTTGTAGTATTCATTTCGTAAATCGTATGTTCGTTTTGTAAACCAAGTATCGTATTAATCCTTATCGCGGCCAATCCAGGCATCTGTGCGATGATTAGTGGGGGCTTCCCATGTGTTACTAGACCATGCGTATCGACTGCTACGAAAATGTAAGAGGTGCCCTAAGTCAATGTCTATCAGCATTGACCCTTTGCCCATAGTCCATTAGTACACGCCCGTTCGGACGACACGGTGTGAGGTTTGTTAAACCTAATAGCGCTATTAACTAATGACCCGCTCGCCATAGGCCTCGGCGATTAAGTCGATAATTGAGGGACTTCCAATGATAGAGTTGATGGTCTTATGATCGTGTACGTAGGTTTTACGTACGTGCCCTTCAATCCGAGGACAGTATTAATTAGTTTAATAGTAATGGTTGTATGAGTAGTTATTCAGTCCCATTCCCAACCCCTGGGAATCCCATGCCTTGGCTAGTGTGAACTCACCTTGGTTTGCTCGGTATGCTAAGTTAAGTGCTCACAATAAATCAGTCAAGTCCTATAGTGCACGTATACTCAATCAGTTCACGTTCGTAATATTTCACATGTAACTATCATCACAGTACTATCATAGAGTGTGTTTGGCAGTTAATCATACATCACATAACAGTTAATTGCCTCCATACAGTTCATGTTTCACATAAATGTCCTTTGCAGTTTAATCTAACATGGTTAACCAACAACACACTTAGTAGAGCTAGCACGCTTAACTGGATTAACATATACAAACAGGAATGACAAACCACAGCGCTAGTTAACTAACATAGTTAACAAACTAGTAAGGTTATATATACTTGACGGTGTTAATAAAGTTAATAGAGTTAATAACTTAACTCAGTTAACAGACTATCCAGAGTTATGGACTTAACAGAAATTAATAAACTTAACTGGGTTTATATCCGTAACATGCATAGCATAAATAACAAACCTAACATGGTTAACACTTAACAAAGTTAACATACTTAATTAAGTTAATCAACTTAACAGGGTTTATCAACTAACAGTGTTAACAACTAACAGAGTTAACAGACATCGTATAACCAGTTTGCTGTACAAAAGTCTTGGACAAAATCACTAAGTGGGCCGAAATCCCTTACTTGGGCCGAAAACACATGGGTGACGAAATCCCTTTGGATTTCGTTGGGGTGTGTTTTCGTTGAACATCATCATCAACAACAGCAGGTTACGCAACAATAACAACTCATGACGAAATCACCTTAGAGCCGAAATCCCTATTATGTGCCGAAATCATACATGGGCCGAAAACACTTATGTGGGCCGAATACACTATTGCCGAAAACACTAGTGGGCCGAAATCACACATGGGCCGAAGACCGTGATTGGGCCGAAATCACTATTGTGATTTCGTCCAGTTTATTTGTGGTGGGTGATTTCGTCCAGTACTTCATCTTCACCAACAATTACAGTAACTTAAACCCAGCAACTCTAATCATCACATAATAGATTCAACCATTTGCAGGAACAATCGATCCAACAGAAGCTAAAACATTCAATTAGATACTTACTCATCTGAATAATCAGGATTAACATCCAACAACATCATAGTGTTTAACATTTAACAGGAGATCTAGTTTATGCATTTATCAACTGACTATCTACGATCACTTTATCTCGAAGATTAACAATCACCATTAACAGAAAACAACGATCTAAACATTTAATCATCAATCAAAATCAGATCATAAGATCATAATATCTCACAGTAGCAGTTAATATAAGATATCAACTTATCATGTAAATCACTAACCGTAGATCGAACAAGGAGGGTTTGGCTTCGACCGAGAGGGGGCTGCCGTCAAGTTCCAAGGGTAGAGAGAGAGAGAGAGAGTGTGTGAGTTGTGGTTAGGGTTTTGTGATTGTAAAAATTTGGGGATAAATATACTGCTTCACTAGGGGGCCTAAAGCCCACTTGATTTCGTCCATAAGCCTCTAGATGAAAACACTAAGGTGTTTTCATCCAAGGCTGATTTCGTGGGGGTGCTGGGCCTAATAGATCTCTTTGTTTTCATTAATTACACAAGGCTTAACACTAATACAAATTATATAATATAAACCCACTTATAATGCACACTATAAATAAATATACAAACACACTTTGTAAGCAAGTAATATGTGTAATAAGTCGAGTAACAAACAACATAAAAAAAATTCTCGTGCAATAAATGCGAAGATGGAAATCTTGGAAACTCGAGTTGTCACATTATCCCCAACTTGAAAGAAATTTCGTCCCGAAATTTAGCACATGGTTACTGAGGAAGCTAGTTGTGTTGTGTAGTTTACTGGTTTTCCTGGGGTGTCACATCATCCCCCCGTTGATTTGGAATTTCATCCCGAAATTCTGTAGTAGTAGCTTCAGCCTCAGTAGTGGTTGCACTGTTTTCGAACAACTGGGGATATTTGAGTTCCATTTAGTCTTCTCGTTCCCAGGTATACTCTGGGCCACGACGGGAGTTCCAACGACCCCGAACAAGAGGTATTCTGGTGTGCTTTGAGGACCTTAACATCCCGGTCCGTGATTTCAACAGGTTCCTCGACGAGTCGCAACTGTTCGTCGATAGTAAGCTCCTTCAAAGGAACTATGAGGGTCTCATCTGACAGACACTTCTTCAGATTCGACACGTGAAAGACGTTGTGAACTGCACTGAGTTTAGCTGGTAAGTTCAGTCTGTAGGCCACCTTGCCTATTTTCTCAATGATTTCGAATGGTCCGACATATCGCGGATTGAGCTTGCCTCGCTTGCCAAAACGAACCACACCCTTCCAGGGTGAAACTTTGAGTAGCACTCGATCCCCAACTTGGAACTCGAGTGGTTTCCTGTCTTTATCGGCGTATGCTTTCTGACGGTCACAAGCTGCCGCCATGCGTTGTCGTATCTGAGCAACCTTTTCTGTAGTAACAACTACTAGTTCTGGACCTGTGAATTACCTATCCCCCACCTCTGCCCAACAGAGAGGTGACCGGAATTTACGTCCGTACAATGCCTCGAATGGAGCAGCTTTAATGCTGGTGTGGTAGCTGTTATTGTACGAAAAATTCCACAAGTGGCAGATGCTTTTTCCCAGCCGTTGCTAAAGTCAATTACACATGCACGAAGCATGTCTTCTAGAGTTTGAATAGTGCGCTCCGACTGCCCACCCGTCAGAGGGTGATAAGCTATGCTCATGTCTAAACGAGAGCCAAAAGATTTGTGCATTGCTTGCCACAGTTCTGAAGTAAAACGTGCATCGCGATCAGAGATAATAGAGGTGGGCACCCCGTGCCTCGAGTAAGGGATGGTATACGTCTGCTAGAGTGGAGAACTTATCCGTTTCCTTGATAGCCAAGAAGTGAGCAGACTTTGTGAGTCGATCCACGATCACCCAACTAGTATCATTTCCGCGCTGAGATCTAGGTAGACCAGTAACAAAATCCATGGAAGTTTGCTCCCATTTCCATTGTGGTATCTCAGGTTGTTGGAGTGGGCTTGAAGGTTTTCGATATTCGGCTTTGACTCTCGCACAAGTCAAACACCTGCTGACGTAAGTTGATATGTGAGCCTTCATGCTAGGCCACCAGTATGTAGTTCTGAGGTCGTGGTACATCTTATTCGAACCAGGATGTACTGAGTAGCGAGACTTGTGTGCCTCATCCATCACAAGCTCTCGTAGGTTGCCATAGTGTGGGACCCAAATGCGTCCTGTTACATAGTAGGCGCCGTCTGCCTTTTGTTCTAACCGTTGCCTTGAACCGCGTAGGGCTTCAGCCCTGACGTTTTCTGGTTTCAATGCTTCTACCTGAGCATCTCGTATCTGAGAAGGAAGACTAGACTGAATAGTGAGTTGCAACGCTCGTACACGCCTAGGTGTAGTATCCTTTCGACTGAGGGCGTCGGCCACCACATTGGCTTTGCCCGGATGGTACTTTATAGCAAATTCGTAATCGTTCAGTAGCTCGACCCATCTACGTTGTCACATGTTCAATTCTTTCTGCTTGAAAATATGCTCGAGACTCCTGTGATCGGTGTAGATGGTGCACTTAGTGCCATACATGTAATGTCGCCCTATCATGAGCGCAAAGACAACAGCTCCCAGCTCTAAATCATGTGTAGTGTAATTTCGTTCATGAATTTTAAGTTGGCGCGAAGCATAAGCAATGACTTTATCTCGTTGTATCAACACACATCCAAGACCTTGGATGGATGCGTCGCTGTAGACTACAAAATCGTCCGTGCCTTCAGGAAATGAGAGGATAGGTGCGCTACAGAGTCTATCCTTTAAGTGTTGAAACGCTGTTTCCTGTGTATTACCCCAACGGTAAACAACACCTTTCTGTGTCAGTAGTGTAAGCGGCTGTGCAATCTTTGAGATATCTTTGATGAACCTTCCAAACTCAAGAATTGGCGTATTTCGGTTGGTGTGCGTGGTGCAGGCCAGTTCTTGATCGTATCTACCTTAGATGGATCGACATGAATCCCATCCTTGTTTACCACGTGGCCTAGGAAGTGGACTTCACGATGCCAGAAGTCGCATTTTGAAAACTTGGCGTACAGTTGTTCCGTTCGAAGAAGTTCCAGAATAAGTCGTAAATGATGCTCGTGTTCCTCCTGACTCTTCGAATAGATCAGGTTGTCGTCAATGAGAACAATAACAAACTTGTCAAGATAAGGTTTGCATACCCTGTTCATAAGATCCATGAAAACTGCAGGCGTTCGTTAATCCGAATGGCATGACTAGAAACTCGTAGTGGCCGTAGCGTGTTCTGAATGCTGTTCTGGAGACGTCCTCATCCCGGACTCTCAGCTGATGATAACCTGATCTCAGATCAATCTTGAAGTAGTAGCTCGACCCTTGCAACTGGTCGAATAAATCGTCAATACGTGGAAGAGGATAGCGGTTCTTCACTGTCACTTCACTGTCACTTTGTTGAGTTCTCGATAATCGTTACACATGCAGAACAACTTCTCTTCTGGAGTATAACGGGGCTCCTTAAAGCGAAAACTAGGTCCGACGAAGCTCGAGTCCAATAATTCCTAGAGTTGATTAGACAGTTCCTGCAACCTTCCTGGTGTAAGGTAGTAAGGTATACCAATAACGAGGGTTACTTCTTGCATGATACCGGTCTGACATCCCACCCGTCGATGTGTAGATAGACCTGACAGTTCTTCGGGTAACATTTAGGGAGAAGTCACGAGTAGTTGGTGGATCCTTGATCCTCCTTTCCTTAGTCTTGACATCCATGTTGAGAGTTAACATTGCAGGGTAATTCTTCCGTAGACACTCCTGGCCTTTCTTGCTGAAATAAAGTTAACCGTGGTGCCACTCTGACACGCAGCAAGAGTTAACATTTCTTGTACATGGTTTTCTTCTCACTAGGTGTATGCATACGACACCTGGGTAGCCAATCCACACGGCTACTGCGTCAAATCTATCAAGGGTAGCAGAAGGATGGTCGACGTTGATCACTTGTCCCACAAGGTCGAGTTTGCATTCCTTCACCCATATGAGGTTTCAATAGGCTCACCATCTGCCGTTTCCTTAGCAGGTTCGGTTTCGAGATGTACCAGAGTTGAGCCGAACAGTGACGAAGTAAATTATTACTATGAGCACGAAGGCCACTATGTTGTTACCATCCTGGTGTTGTCCATACCAATCCAAATTGCCCATCGCGAGTACCATATCCAGTGTTGTTGCTACTGCTACTAGAGCTCCCAAAACTGTCATTGTTCCTTGGGTTGATAATGTTTTTAACTTAACCCGTACAGAGGTCGGTAAGGTGCTACGCTCATCCTCCTGTCCGTCATCGTTACGACTGGTTCAAGTGGTTCGCTATCTGATACGAGAGTGTTGCGGAAGTGATCACACTTCGGGATCGAAGACGTCAATCCATAAGTTTCAGGAGACGAGGAGGGGCAGGAAAGGGTATCGTTCAATCATTCTACGCAGGGACATCCAACTCAAGGACGTTTGTATAAGCACCTAACATTCTACGCGGTTTGCTAGACGTTCTAATGGGTGTTCAGGTAATACTCGTCAACACCGAGTTTCGAAGGGATCCAACTATAATTGAGAAGTTCACGTTTATGTTTGAGTAGGGGGACAATTACTGCTATGGCCCCTATAGGTTGGTCATGTTTCATATTGATTAAATAACGGGACAGAACCCCTTTTCCACTTGTTAAGCCTTACTGGGACTCACATGCACCCCACATTATTATTATGTGTGCACCCACAATAATATTGTGATTTGCATGTTCATCTCAGCTCCTCTTAACTCATGTCAAATGGTTCCCCACACTCAAGTAGGAATCAAAGAGTATCACATAGCGTAGGTTATGAAGGTTTAGGGAAAGACCACCCTATCGGTCACTTATTACGTGAAAGTGTTCATGAATTCATATCGGTGTGCTAAACGTGCTATCACATGCATTATCATATGTAGGTGTTCACTAGCTATGTAGTACAATGAGTATAAGAGGGACGAACCTTGCAATCTGGAGCTGAGTGTCATGGTCGTATTCCCGTTTTCAGAATCTGTCCGGTTATAGTCTGGTTTTACAAAACAGTTTCCCCTTTTTAAAACCAAGTTCACTATAACCAATGGCTCTGATACCAATCTGTCACACCCCCAAAAACCACATGCGGAGTGCCACCGCTTGGAGGCGTGACTGACCAGGATCTTAACCATCAATCACATTGAACTCATAAGCATAGATAAATAATACTTTCATTTATAAACAACAAGTGTTACAATGTTACAATATTTCACAGTTTACAGCGGAAGCATATTTAACTCGTTAAGTGTTTATAAAACCATATGTAAGCTCTTAGTCTTATTTTGCGTTTCCATGTGTCTCGACCCATGACCACTCCAGCTTCTCAGACAGCAAGTCCCTTTGATATGCACCTAAAGGCCTGCAAGGCATGTAACAACGAATCAACAACAATGTTGAGCGAGTTCACAGTTGGTTATTTGGTTGTAGTATTCATTTCGTAAATCGTATGTTCGTTTTGTAAACCAAGTATCGTATTAATCCTTATCGCGGCCAATCCAGGCATCTGTGCGATGATTAGTGGGGGCTTCCCATGTGTTACTAGACCATGCGTATCGACTGCTACGAAAATGTAAGAGGTGCCCTAAGTCAATGTCTATCAGCATTGACCCTTTGCCCATAGTCCATTAGTACACGCCCGTTCGGACGACACGGTGTGAGGTTTGTTAAACCTAATAGCGCTATTAACTAATGACCCGCTCGCCATAGGCCTCGGCGATTAAGTCGATAATTGAGGGACTTCCAATGATAGAGTTGATGGTCTTATGATCGTGTACGTAGGTTTTACGTACGTGCCCTTCAATCCGAGGACAGTATTAATTAGTTTAATAGTAATGGTTGTATGAGTAGTTATTCAATCCTATTCCCAACCCCTGGGAATCCCATGCCTTGGCTAGTGTGAACTTACCTTGGTTTGCTCGGTATGCTAAGTTAAGTGCTCACAATAAATCAGTCAAGTCCTATAGTGCACGTATACTCAATCAGTTCACGTTCGTAATATTTCACATGTAACTATCATCACAGTACTATCATAGAGTGTGTTTGGCAGTTAATCATACATCACATAACAGTTAATTGCCTCCATACAGTTCATGTTTCTCATAAATGTCCTTTGCAGTTTAATCTAACATGGTTAACCAACAACACACTTAGTAGAGCTAGCACGCTTAACTGGATTAACATATACAAACAGGAATGACAAACCACAGTGCTAGTTAACTAACAGAGTTAACAAACTAGTAAGGTTATATATACTTAACGGTGTTAATAAAGTTAATAGAGTTAATAACTTAACTCAGTTAACAGACTATCCAGAGTTATGGACTTAACAGAAATTAATAAACTTAACTGGGTTTATATCCGTAACATGCATAGCATAAATAACAAACCTAACATGGTTAACACTTAACAAAGTTAACATACTTAATTAAGTTAATCAACTTAACAGGGTTTATCAACTAACAGTGTTAACAACTAACAGAGTTAACAGACATCGTATAACCAGTTTGCTGTACAAAAGTCTTGGACAAAATCACTAAGTGGGCCGAAATCCCTTACTTGGGCCGAAAACACATGGGTGACGAAATCCCTTTGGATTTCGTTGGGGTGTGTTTTCGTTGAACATCATCATCAACAACAGCAGGTTACGCAACAATAACAACTCATGACGAAATCACCTTAGAGCCGAAATCCCTATTATGTGCCGAAATCATACATGGGCCGAAAACACTTATGTGGGCCGAATACACTATTGCCGAAAACACTAGTGGGCCGAAATCACACATGGGCCGAAGACCGTGATTGGGCCGAAATCACTATTGTGATTTCGTCCAGTTTATTTGTGGTGGGTGATTTCGTCCAGTACTTCATCTTCACCAACAATTACAGTAACTTAAACCCAGCAACTCTAATCATCACATAATAGATTCAACCATTTGCAGGAACAATCGATCCAACAGAAGCTAAAACATTCAATTAGATACTTACTCATCTGAATAATCAGGATTAACATCCAACAACATCATAGTGTTTAACATTTAACAGGAGATCTAGTTTATGCATTTATCAACTGACTATCTACGATCACTTTATCTCGAAGATTAACAATCACCATTAACAGAAAACAACGATCTAAACATTTAATCATCAATCAAAATCAGATCATAAGATCATAATATCTCACAGTAGCAGTTAATATAAGATATCAACTTATCATGTAAATCACTAACCGTAGATCGAACAAGGAGGGTTTGGCTTCGACCGAGAGGGGGCTGCCGTCAAGTTCCAAGGGTAGAGAGAGAGAGAGAGTGTGTGAGTTGTGGTTAGGGTTTTGTGATTGTAAAAATTTGGGGATAAATATACTGCTTCACTAGTGGGCCTAAAGCCCACTTGATTTCGTCCATAAGCCTCTAGATGAAAACACTAAGGTGTTTTCATCCAAGGCTGATTTCATGGGGGTGCTGGGCCTAATAGATCTCTTTGTTTTCATTAATTACACAAGGCTTAACACTAATACAAATTATATAATATAAACCCACTTATAATTCACACTATAAATAAATATACAAACACACTTTGTAAGCAAGTAATATGTGTAATAAGTCGAGTAACAAACAACATAAAAAAAAAATTCTCGTGCAATAAATGCGAAGATGGAAATCTTGGAAACTCGAGTTGTCACAGGTATGCCCCCGTGGTGGGTGATTGAAGCTTCTACAGCTTTGTCCTTTCTGCAGACACCTGACCACGCCCCCGTGCTCAGTGGGCACGGGGCCATGGTCAGCCTTCTGTTTCTTGGTTTCGCTTGGGAAGATGATGTTGAGGGGTCGAGCATGCCTCGTTTATTCCTCTTCTTTGTATTTATGTTAGTTTTTGCTGCATATTTGTTACTTTTGTTCATTTAAGCTCGTTTGATCCTGAAAATACAAAAGGAAGACAAAAGCACACTTTTTCCAACATTAGTACTAAAAATGGTTAGTTTATGCGTCATTTGATGTAATTTATATGTTGCATTTTGCACACATCAAGAAACAACCACACTTACAGAAAATTCATTTGGACGTTTATACCATTTAGCCACACTTAATCCACACTTAATGGACCATTAGCTTGATTACACCTACGTTTTTGCCACAAATTTTTTTTTAAATTTATGTGGTCGTTGCTACCCTTTAGCCACAGTTATTAGACAAAATGTTTGTGTCGCAACCCCCGATCCCAAATCCCCGGGAACGGGCGGCCGCGAGCCAGTTTCGGTGGTATCGCGTATTGTCTAATTTGGCAGGGGAATTTTCATCAGGACCGTAGTTAGGAAATATTTTATCAGAGTAAAATACCACATTTTCATATTATTAAACATATGGGATAAAACCCAAGTTTGCAGTACACACATGCTCATAGGAATAAATCCTATTTTATTTAATAAAAACATCTATTTTATTTTAGGTAACTTTATTGCCACTTTTCCAAGCCTTCCGTGCTGTCCAGCTGGCTTCTATTTGGCTTTCACAATTTGTTACCTGAAACGCGTTTTAAAAACATTTGTCAGTGGGAAATACTGGTGAGTGAATCCCAGTTTAATCAAGTTTAAATAAAAACCATTGTACAGTATTGAGGGCGATCTCGCAATTACATTTGTTTCCAAGTTATATCAATTAACATCCATGGTACTGTCAGACCCGACTTGTGAGAATGTTACTCCTTGACCAGGTGGTAACAAATTTTGTATACAAAACCCCAACATACTCATTATAATTGTATTCTTACAAATACTCAATAACTGCTTAATATACCTTTAATTGTATGAGGTTTTGTAAAAACAGTTAACAAAAGGTTTACAAAAAGCAGATCAACTCACATTACTGCCTTAGATTATCCTTTAGGGTTTCCTGGTGACAATCTATAATTTACATAAATGCACATGTGTTAGTATAATAACCCAATTTAACATTAGTAATACCCTCCTTGAGAAGGCATTCCAACGACTACATCAGGCAGAACCACGATAGCCGTTACAGAACCCTAGATCAATCGGGCAGCGTATCTAATACGTATCCAGGGGTTATAATACTTACAACGGAGCAGAACTTCGCTATTTAGGGGGGGTATAATGCCCGTGTATAATGTATACTACTTAGAATTGAGAGAAAGAAAGACAATTTTGAAGGATTTCGACTAAAGACCCGATGCCTGCTTATATAGGGGTTGAGTTTAACTTTTACGCGGCCCGCGTAAAAGTAGACAAAGGCCTACGTGGCCCGCGTCAACTCTGGTCAACGTCGTAGGTGATCCGGATCATCGACTAGACCTGCCACGATGATGACACGTGTCATCACCGGGCTGCGCCACACCTTTGATCCCTAGCGGCCCGTGTAAGACCCTTAAGAGGTTTACGCGGCCCGCGACAAACCCAAAATATAAACTTTTAATTGTTTTTTTATAATATTTAAGGTATTCGGGGCCCATTTTCACGTATGGGGTGTATTTTTGGACACATTGGGGCATTTTAAAATATATTAGGGTGTTGGAAAAATTCGAGGGTGTCGGTTTTCTTTAAGGTTGTTATATCCTCCCCACCTTGTTTTAGAGCTCGTCCTCGAGATCTACTGGAATAGATGTGGATATTTCCTTTGCATTTCTGATTCAAGCTCCCATGTATACTCAGGTCCTCTTTTAGAGTCCCACTTCACTTTGACCAGAACTAATCTCTTGTGCTTGAGGTTTTTGACTTTCCTGTCTTCAATCTGTAGAGGCCTTTCTACAAACTTGAGTTGTTCATTTACCTCTATATCCTTAAGAGGTACCATCAGCGATTCATCGGCTAAGCATTTCTTGAGATTTGATACATGAAATACATCATGTATTCCTGCCATTTCCTCTGGCAGTTGTAGCTGATAGGCTACAGGTCCTATTCTTCTAATAATCTCAAAAGGTCCAACATACCTGGGGCTTAGCTTTCCTCGTTTGATGAATCTTACTATTCCTTTCCAAGGAGAGACTTTCAACAACACTTTATCTCCTACTTGAAATTCCAATGGTTTGCATCGGTTATCAGCATAGGTCTTCTGTCGATCACGTGCTGCTTTCAGTCGTTCCTTGACTTGAATAATCTTGTCAGTTGTTTCTTGTACTATCTCAGGTCCAGATAGTTGCTTTTCCCTAATTTCTGCCAACAGACTGGGGTTCAGCACTTTCGTCCATAAAGTGCTTCGAATGGTGCAGCATTGATACTTGTGTGATAGCTATTATTATAAGAAAATTCTATTAAAGGTAAGTGATCGTCCCAATTACCTCCGAAATCAATTACATAAGCTCTAAGCATGTCTTCCATCGTCTGAATTGTCCTTTCACTTTGTCCGTCTATTTGAGGATGATAATCTGTGCTTAGATTTAACTTGGTTCCCATTGCTTTTTGGAAACTTGACAAAAAATGAGAGGTAAAATGGCTATCCCTATCAGATACAATTGATAAAGGTATTCCATGTAATGAAACGATTTCATTTACATATAATTTAGCTAACTGTTCCATACTGAAAGTTTCTTTCATTGGTAGGAAATGAGCTGACTTGGTTAGCCTATCTACAATCACCCAGATTGTATCATTACCTTTCTTTGTTTTGGGTAATTTGGTAACAAAATCCATTGTTATCAATTCCCATTTCCATACTGGCATTTCTAATTGTTGTAGCAATCCTGAGGGTTTCTGATGTTCAGCTTTAACTTGTGAACAAGTTAAACATTTAGAAACATAGGTTGCTATGTCCCTTTTCATTCCTATCCACCAGAAATTCTTTCTCAAATCCTGGTACATTTTATCACTTCTTAGATGCATCGTATATTTGGACTTATGGGCTTCTTCTAATATACGATGACGTAGGTTTCCTAATTTAGGTATCCACATTCTCTTTTCATGGAATCTCCAAATTCCATCTGTTCCTTGTTCTAATTCTTTAATCATACCTTTTAGTTTTTCATTATCATCCCTGATTACTGATTTTTGTGCTTCTCTTATCTGATCATTTAAATCTACTTGTAGATTTAATTTAAGAGAACGTACCCTTTTTGGCTTTTCGTGATACTTTCGGCTTAAAGCATCTGCCACTACATTTGCTTTTCCTTCATGATACTGGATATCACAATCATAATCACTAAGCATCTCCATCCAGCGTCTTTGTCTCATATTCAATTCCTTTTGCCCGAAAACATACCTTAAACTCTTATGATCAGTGAATATGGTAAACTTACTACCATAAATGTAATGTCTCCAAATCTTAAGGGCAAAAATTATAGCTCCTAATTCTAGATCATGGGTTGAATAATTCTCTTCATGATTCTTAAGTTGTCTTGACGCATATGCTATAACCTTTTGGCGTTGCATCAACACACATCCATAACCTAACTTAGAAGCGTCACAATATACTACAAAATCTTCAGTTCCTTCTGGTAACGCTAGTATGGGTGTGTGGGTTAGTCTTTGCTTAAGAATTCTAAATGCTTCTTCTTGCTTTAGTCCCCATTCAAACTTAATGGATTTACAGGTTAACTTAGTTAAAGGAATGACTATTCTAGAGAAATCTTGAATAAACCTCCTATAATATCCGGCCAATCCTAAGAAACTTCTAACCTCGGTTGGTGACTTAGGGGTTTTCCATTTGGTAATTGCCTCGATCTTTGTGGGATCCACATGAATTCCTTTGTGATTAACTAAGTGTCCAAGAAACTGTACTTGCTCTAACCAAAACTCGCACTTTGAAAATTTTGCATAAAGCTTTTCCTTTCTTAATAGACTTAAAAGTGCGTGCAAATGCTTTGCATGTTCCTCTTTACTTTTAGAATAGATGAGAATATCATCAATAAAAACAATTATGAATTTATCCAAATATGGCTTACATATTCGGTTCATCATGTCCATAAATGCAGCTGGGGCATTGGTTAAACCAAATGGCATGACAATAAATTTATAATGGCCATACCTTGTTCTAAATGCAGTTTTAGGAATGTCATCTTCCTGTACCTTTAATTGATGATATCCTGACCTTAAATCGATTTTAGAGAAAAATCGAGCTCCTTGCAATTGATCAAACAGATCATCGATTCTTGGTAATGGGTACCGATTCTTAATCGTGACCTTGTTCAATTCCCGGTAGTCAATGCACATATGCATTGATCCGTCCTTCTTTTTAACGAATAAAATTGGTGCTCCCCACGGCGACAAACTTGGCTGTATGAATCCTTTTTCCAGCAATTCGTCTAATTGTTTCTTTAGTTCTTTTCCTTTAGTGTTAGTGATTATGGAAATCAAATACACTATAGATCATTTTCTTATATAGCTTGCAGTTTTCATCACAGAGATGAATTTAGTGGATCTAGAGGGTTTATCTCCTTTAATTGTGATCTTTTTACCCTTTGGTGAATTTACTTGAATTGACTTTTGATCACATAAAATATTAGCTTTATTGGCTATTAGCCAATCCATTCCTAATACAATATCAAATCCTGCCAGCTTCATTGGGTAAAGATTTGCAATATACTTTTGGTTTAAAAATTCTATTCTTGCTCCCTGCAAGATTTCATAAATCCTAAATGTTTCTCCATTTGCTGTCTCAACTAGACATTCTTGTGAGAGTTTAGTTAATGCTTGATTGAGAAGTTTGCAAAATGAAATATTAATAAAACTTTGGTTTGCACCAGAGTCAAATAATACTTTAGCAAAAACATCATTAAGTAAAAACGTACCGGCTATGACGTCCGGAATCATCTTGGCTTCATCTGCAGTCAGAACGAATGCTCTAGAATTTTTAGTGTTCTTGTTGTTCGCAGCTGGAGCCAATTTCGGACAGTTTGGCTTGATGTGACCTTTTTCTCCACAGTTGAAGCACAATCCATTACTGGATTTTCTTCTGCAATCTTCTTCCTTGTGTCTAGGTGCCTTGCAGAAATTGCAATGAGTGGAGCATTTTCCCGAATGCTTTTTCTTGCAGACCTTGCAGAATGGTGCAGAGGTAGAACCCATATTCCTACGGTTGTAATTCCCATAACGGAATTCTTGGGTAAGCCTTTGAGTTAGGTTTCTCCTCTGGTCGTCTTCTCTAGTACGGATTAACTTATCTGTCAAGGTATTTGCTAGTGCTATAGCTTCTTCTATGGTTTGTGGTCTAGCTGCCTTGACTACATGTCTAATCTCTCTAATTAATCCCCATATGTAACGGGAGATTAATACCGATTCAGGTGATGCAAGGGTTGGTACTATTCTAGCATTTTCAAAGAATGTGGTAGTATAACCCTTACTATCTACCCCGGTCATTCTTAAGTTCAGAAACTTATTTGCTATATGTTCCTTTTCATTGGGAGGACATAATTTCCTTTCTACCGTATTTTTAAATTCTTCCCATTCCATATTGTATACCCTATAACTTCCTCTAGACTGGAGGACAGTGTTCCACCATTCTAAGGCTGAGTTCTTAAATAAATTAGAAGCAAACATTATCTTGTCTTCTTCAACACACTTGCTTATTTTTAAAACAGCCTCAGTCTTTTCTATCCAGTGTAGAGCTACAATGGGTCCTTCATTAGCCGAGAATTCTATAGGTTTGCAGGACCAGAATTCTTTATAAGAACAACCATAAGGCATGGTTCTTCTTCTTTTGGGAATGGGTACTTGAAGTATAGGTCCATTGTTCACGTTGTGTTCTGGTTCAATTGGTCGCTTACTCCTATGTTTACTTTTATTATCAGCATCCTTAACAGTTTGAAGAATAAATGGCATTGCATCTATAATTCCTTGTGCCACTATGTGTTGGATAGCACTATTATCCACTTGGTTTCCGTTGTTATTGATACTCGGATTTTCATTAACCAAGTTAATATTACTCTGGTTATCGTTATTCAGATTTCCATGATTTCCTTCGTCGGCCATCTGAATTTTAAACATTTACCACGTATTAATATCACACAATAATATTTAATATAGTCAATCACATGACACGCATTTTGGTCAAAAGCGTCGATCATTGCGACTTACTCTATTCATATACTATGCATCTATTACACACTAGTACTGAAATTAAAATTACAATACCAACTGAAATTTAAAACTACACTACTAGTAGTAGGCATCCGTAGTTTTTTTTACGCGTACACACATATTATATTATTTTATTATTATTATTACTACCGTTCCCACCATCACATTCATGGATATGGATTCATCCCAAAATCCATATTGCGCTCGTCATACTTCCAGACGAGTCGCTCTCCCACCTGCCTCATTCGTTCACTACTCTCTAAAATTTCCTCACCAAATATCCTAAGTTCTTGTACGTTTTCTGCACTCATTGGGGGTGCAGGTTCTAGGACTGGGTTCGGAATCTGGGGTGCGGGTTCCTGGTATGGAGGTGTAGGGGCCTGGAATTGGTAAGGATTCTCTAAAATCTCCCTAATGAATACATCGTGGTAATAGGGATCTAAAGGATCCAAACCTGGGTAGGCTCCTATGTTCTGCATGGGTGTGTCTTGATGTATCGGGTAACGTTGCACATAGTCCCTATTGTCATCCCACCAGGGGTCGTAATTTGGGTCTAAGGGGTTTGATGCAGGTACCCTAGGTATTTCTTCCGGATTGAAGTCATGCATTTCTACTTGATTTTCAGGGTTTTCTATTTCCATTGGTTGGTCAGGAATTGGTGGTTGTGGTTGGGGTGCTATCATTTGTTCCAGGTTAGGGTCAGCTGCAGTGGTTGCTAAAATATGGATGTTGGCTATACCCCTATTAATCATATCCTGGGCATAGGCATCGGTTTCTCTTTTAGCTGCTGCTAGTGCTCTCTAGTCTTGTAACTTTTTCATACGCTTCCTATGCTCGTGTGCCCCTCGATTGAACCATCCTCTCTTTTTATGAGGGAATGGCTCCTCGGACTGAGCCTTAAACACGAATATTCCTTCTGCCGTATCAGCAGAGTACCCTGAGAGGGCAGGCTGAGAAGAGGAGGTGCCTTCGCTTCTAGGCGAACCAGACAATTGACGGTACGCGTCAGATGGTCCTTGGTCGCTCATACTGTAAACTAACAAATAGTCAAATAACACATAACAAGAAAATACAATTATGCACGTATTCCCATAATTTATTTCCTAACAGATTGAATTTTGATCTCAGCAGAACACTTCTGTGGCTGAATCAGTGGCTTAGCTCTGATACCACCTTATGTCGCAACCCCCGATCCCAAATCCCCGGGAACGAGCGGTCGCAAGCCAGTTTCGATGGTATCACGTATTGTCTAATTTGGCAGCGGAATTTTCATCAGGATCATAGTTAGGAAATATTTTATCAGAGTAAAATACCACATTTTCATATTATTAAACATATAGGATAAAACCCAAGTTTGCAATACACACATGCTCATAGGAATAAATCCTATTTTATTTAATAAAAACATCTATTTTATTTTAGGTAACTTTATTGCCACTTTTCCAAGCCTTCAGTGCTGTCCAGCTGGCTTCTATATGGCTTTCACAATTTGTTACCTGAAACGCGTTTTAAAAACATTTGTCAGTGGGAAATACTGGTGAGTGAATCCCAGTTTAATCAAGTTTAAATAAAAACCATTGTACAGTATTGAGGGCGGTCTCGCAATTACATTTGTTTCCAAGTTATATCAATTAACATCCATGGTACTGTCAGACCCGACTTATGGAAATGTTACTCCTTGACCAGGTGGTAACAAATTTTGTATACAAAACCCCAACATACTCATGATAATTGTATTCTTACAAATACTCAATAACTGCTTAATATACCTTTAATTGTATGAGGTTTTGTAAAAACAGTTAACAAAAGGTTTACAAAAAGCGGATCAACTCACATTGCTGTCTTAGATTATCCTTTAGGGTTTCCTGGTGACAATCTATAATTTAAACAAATGCACACGTATTAGTATAATAACCCATTTTAACATTACTAATACCCTCCCCGAGACGGCATTCCAACGACTACGTCGGGCAGAACCACGACAGCCGTTACGGAACCCTAGATCAATCGGGCATCGTATCTAATACGTATCCAGGGGTTATAATACTTACAACGGAGCAGAACTTCGCTATTTAGGGGGGTATAATGCCCGTGTATAATGTATACTACTTAGAATTGAGAGAAAGAAAGACAATTTTGAACGATTTCGACTGAAGACCCGATGCCTGCTTATATAGGGGCTGAGTTTAACTTTTACGCGGCCCGCGTAAGAGTAGACAAAGGCCTACGCGGCCCGCGTCAACTCTGGTCAACGTCGTAGGTGATCCGGATCATCGACTAGACCTGCCACGATGATGACACGTGTCATCACTGGGCTGCGCCACACCTTTGATCCCTAGCGACCCGCGTAAGACCCTTAAGAGGTTTACGCGGCCCGCGACAAACCCAAAATATAAATTTTTAATTGTTTTTGATAATATTTAAGGTATTCGGGGCCCGTTTTCACGTATGGGGTGTATTTTTGGACATATTGGGGCATTTTAAAATATATTAGGGTGTTGGAAAAATTCGAGGGTGTCGGTTTTCGTTAAGGTTGTTATAGTTTGATTTTATCAAGGCTCTTGTAGCCACACTTTTAAGTTGCTACGGCCACACATACGTGAATGTGGTCGTATGATGCCCACGATGACTCGACCTTTGGTCACACTTGGGCTGAAAAAAATTAGCGTGGCGATTGACATACGGTCACTGTTTTTTTGTGTGGTTGTATCCATATTTTGACGTAGTGGGGGTTGGAAGAAGATGGGTGGCTGGGGTCCAAAACGAGACATGTCGGCTAAACCAATTGGAGGGCGAAATGAAGATCCATGATGAGCTAGCCATGCATTAGGGATTGTACAATAGTATAGAAAGATATTGGTAGGGTTGTACGTCTTAGCATCCTTAAACATTGATTGTAAGTCTTGTGATCGTTATATTAGCAATCAATATTAAAATGTGTTGTGTTTTGCATTATTTACATGTTCCCCTTAGAAGTAAAAAATAATATAATAACCATCTTGGTAAAATGGTTGTTATATTATTTTTTTCACCTAAATGGTTATTATGAGTAAGTTGGAGTACAAATACGCTTAACGTACGAAACGTGTGTGTATATATATATATATATATAATAAAACAACTATGATGCTATAGTTAAGTTTCATTCTTTTCTTGGCCACGGGAAAATAGCTTATTTCATATACTACACACCATGTTTGTTTTATCTTATTTTTTTTATTATTTACATGTTCCCCTTGGAAGTAAAATATAATATAATAACCATATTGGTAAAATGGTTGTTATATTATTTTTTTCTTCTAAATGGTTATTATGAGTAAGTTCGAGTACAAATACGCTTAACGTACAAAACGTAAGATTGAAAATGAAAACTAAAAATGCGGTGACATTTTCGTAATTATTCTATTAGTAGAGTAATGATCAAAATTACTCTACAAGTGCATCAATCAACAGAAAATTCAAATTACTCTACAAGTGTATCTTAATTATTCTACTAGTTCATCATTAATACACTACTATAAGATATAATTCAAAATTACCCTATAAGTGCATCAAACAACCAGTCATTTAAAATTACTCTACAAGTGCATCATAATTACTCTACTAGTTCATCATTAATACACTACTACAAGATATTATTAAAAAAATACTCTATAAGCGCATCAAACAACTAGTCATTCAAAATTACTCTACAAGTGTATTATAATTACTCTATTAGTTCATCAAAATAACATAACATACATAATTACTCTACAAAGTTCATCAAACAAAACACAATTCAAAATTACTCTACAAGTGTATCATAATTACTCTACTGGTTTATCAAAAAATACAACAGACACATTTACTCTACAAGTTCATCAAATAACACAATATCCAAAACTATAACAACCCTCCTAAAACCCCTTAACTTGACCTTAAAACGTTCATTCTATACCCCGTATACGAGAAACGAGCCCGAAATACCTTTATATTTATAAAAATCAAATAAAACCCTAAACCAGGTGCCCTCGTGGGCCGCGACCCATTGCTCGGGATCTGTCGCGGGGCGCGAGCTAATTGACTTGTTGGCAACACAAGTTCGCCATGTGTGGGACACCCTGCAAGGCTATACTCGCTGACCAATCAACCCTAGGACCTAGTCTACATCCTCGTGGGCCGCGAGAGAATTTGAAGGGTGTTACGCGGGCCGCAAGCCGCCTTCGGATCAGCCTATAAATAGGAGTCGAGAGCTCATTTGATTCTCGTTCAACTTCTGATATTCTCTCTCAATCTTTAATCGTCTAAACTCTCGGGAAATAATACCCCTATAAAGCGAAGCTTTGCCTCGTTGTAAGTATTATAACCCTATTAGTTACCCTACATGATCGATCTAGCGCTCCGTAATGCATGTCAAGGCTCTGCTTGACTCAGTCGTTGGAGTTCTGTCTCGTGTTACACCCGATTGATCTAGGACTCCGTAATGCATGTTAAGGCTCTGCCTGACTCAGTCATTGGAGTTCTGTATCGAGTTGTATGGTTAATGTGACCTAGGTTATTTTACTAACATGTGTGCATTGTTTAATTTTTAATAGATTATAACCAAGAGATACATCAGGAAGCCTTAGTTTTACCTAAGTAAACAATGTGAGTACATTCTCCTTTGTCCCCTTTTTGTAAGTATATTTTTGTGAGTCATAATGTTTTACTAAATGTTTTAAATTACGCTTAACAGTAATTGAGTATTTGTGATTCTACAATTACTGCTGGTATGTTGGGGTTTTGTATACATTACTTGAAACTCGTTACTATTGGAATAGTAGCATGACCACAAGTTAGGATTGACAGTACTAAAGGGGTAATTGGATAGATATAAACAAATGTAATTGTGGATGCCCTCATTACTGTAAAGTGATAAAACTGTTTGATTAAATCAGGATGCACTCACCAGTATTTCTTGCTGATAAAACTTTTTTAAACGTGTTTCAGGTAACTTAATGTGAAGCTAATAGAAGCTAGCTGGAGAGCACTGAAGGCTTGGAAAAGTGGCTATAAAGTTACCTAAATAAAAATGAGTCTTTGTTTTCAATAAACTAGGGTTTATCCCTACAAATGTATTGTAAAGGGAAACTTGGGTTTTTATCCCATTTAATTGTTATAAAAAGTTTGGTGTTTTAACTCTGATAAAATATTTTCTAACTACTGTCCTGATGAAAACTTTCCGCTGCCAAATTAATAAACACCGATACCACCGGCTCTGAGCGCTCGCGACCGCCCGCCTCTCGGGGCAGGGGTCGGGGGCTACTACAAAAGGTGGTATCAGAGCTACAGCCACTGATTTAAGCCAATGAAGTGTTCTGCTGACACTTAAATTCTGTGTTTAAAAATAATTTATGTGATTATGTGTGAATATGTATATTATTGTTGTGTGCTATTTGACAATTTGTTAGTTCACAGTATGAGTGAGCAAGGTATATCCGACGCTTATCGTCAATTAGCTGGTTCCCCAAACCATGAAGGAACCTTATCTCAGCCAAATCCCTCAGGATAGTCAGCTGATACTGAGAAGGAATATTTATTTTTAAGGCACAGTCTGAGAAACCATTCCCTTCTAAAAAGAGAGGATGGTTTATTAGATGAGCACATGAGAGAAGAAAGAGGATGAAGAAATTACAACAACAAAGAGCAATAATAAAAGCCAATAGGGAAGTAAATGCCCAAACTCAGGAAGTAGTCAATAGGCCTCCGTGGGAAGAAGAACTAGATAGGCAGTTGGTAGTTGGCAGATTTCCATATGCTAGCCACTACCGCAGTAGACTCTAACCTAAACCAAATAGCTGAACCACCACTATTACCCTTATTCCCAGACCAACAAATGCTAGAACCCAACAAGGAAGACCAGTTTCCAATCCCAGATGTTGACCCCTATGAGATTCACAGAATTCCCCCACTAAACCCCATAGCTCTGTATACCGACCTTAACCCTTTAGACCCATTTTGGAACAACGACTGGTGGAAGCAGAGTGTAATAAGAAACCTATACCCTTACGGACACCCCATACCTCGATACCCTGACCCGGTACCCGCACCATTCCCTCCCATGAGTGAAGAAAATATTTAGGAACTTCGCCAACGGGGCGATGAGTTAGTGGAAGAAGGAGATAGAATCCGCTAAATAGGAGAGAAACTCGTGTAGAAGCATGTCGAGCGTGAGATACATGATTCGATACATGACACCTAGAATAATACCTAGATATATGTGTAATTTTGTATTTTAATGAAAAAAAACTAAAACGAAAATAGATAGACTAATGTAGATATCGATGCATAACTACTAGTGTGTTTAATTTCCAGTTGTAGTTTGTAATCGACGCATATATATAGATATATATATATATATATATGAAAAGAGTAAAAGTTGCAATGTTCGACGTTTTTGATCAATCTGTTTGTGTTAGATCACATTCTGTGATAATTAATACCTGATAAATGTTTCCAATTCAGATGGACAACGAAGTAAATTAGGAAAACCCAAATAATGAGAATAACGGAAACTAAATAGATAACAGTGCCATCCAACATATAGTAGCACAAGGAATTATAGATGTTATGCCTTATATTATCAAGAATGTTAAAGAAGCAGAAAATAATAAATCTGCAAATGGAGTAAATGCCAACACACTGAACCAAGTCACAGTGTGAACAATAATAACGGACCAATAATCCAAGCTCTAATTCCTAAAAGAAGAAGAACCGTCTCTTACGGTTGTTCTTATAAAGAATTCTTGGCCTGCAAACCAATAGAATTCTCAGGAAATGAAGGAGCCATTTCAGCCTTGCGCTGGATAGAAAAGACAGAAATAGTTATAAAAATAAGTAAATGCGCAGATGAAGATAGGATTATGTTTGCTTCTAATCTTTTAAAAAATGCAGCCTTAGAATGGTGAAAACTATTCTCCAGTCTAAAGGAAGTAACAAAGTTTATAGAATGGAATGGACTAATTTTAAAGAGATAGTCAAAAGAAAATTATGTTCTCCTCATGAAAAGGAACAAATCGCCAATAAGTTCCTAAATCATAAAATGACTGGAATAGACTGCAAAGGTTACACTACCATATTCTTTGAATATGAAAGAATGGTGCCAACCTTAGCCTCACCTGAGCCAGTATTAATCTCCCGTTACGTTTGGGGATTAATTAGTGAGATTAGACATGTAGTCAAGGTAGCTAGGCCACAAACCATAGAAGAAGCAGTAGAATTAGTCAACACCCTGACTGATGAATTGGTACGCACACAAGAGGAAAACCAGAGAAAGAACCTAGCTCAAAGGCTTACCCAGGAATTTCGCTACGGTAATTCCAACAGTGGAAATGGAACAGGTTCTTCCACTGCACCTTATTGCAAGACTTGTAAAAAGAAGCATTATGGGAGATGTGCAAGTTATTGTAATTTTTGCAAAAAGCCTGGGCATAAGGAAGAAGAATGTCGATCAAAACCTAGCAATAGGCTATGCTTCAGTTGTGGAGAAACTGAGCATATTAAACCGAACTGTCCGAAACTAGCTCTAGCAACAACCAACAAAGCTAAGACAGCTGAAAGACCCAAGAAGAATGCCAGAGCATTCATTCTGATAGCTGAATAAGCCAAGATGATTACAGATGTGATTGCCGGTACTTTTCTAGTTAACGACATTTTTGCCAAAGTATTATTTGAGTCTTGTGCAAACCAAAGTTTTATCAATACTTCTTTTTACAAATTTATTGATCAACCATTAACCAAACTTCGACAAGATTGTCTGGTGGAAACGGCAAATGGAGAATCTATTAAGATTAGTGAAATCTTGCAGGGAGCAAGAATAGAAAATTTGAACCATCATTTCTTTGCTAACCTTTACCCAATGAATCTAGCTGGATTCGATATTATATTAGGAATGGATTGGTTGGTAGCCAATTGTGCCAATATTTTATGTGATCAAAAGTTAGTACAAGTAATTACACCAAGTGGTGAAAAGATCACAATCCGAGGAGACAAACCAACCAGATCAACTAAATTCATCTCTGTGATGAAAGCTAAGGAAATGAGCCATAGTGTATATGATTTCCGTAATCATTAACACTAAGGGAAAAGAATTGAAAGATATTCCTATAATATCTAAATTCTTAGATGTTTTTCCAGATGAGTTACTTGGGTTACCGCCTGATAGAAAGGTTGAATTTAGAATTCACCTAATACCAGGGACGACACCGATTGCCAAAGCGCCATATCGATTAACACCAACTGAGATGCAGGAACTGAAGAAACAATTGGAAGAACTTCTTGACAAAGGTTTTATACAACCAAGTTCATCACCGTGGGGAGCACCGATGTTGTTTGTTAAGAAGAAAGATGGATCAATGCGTATGTGCATTGATTTTCGAGAATTGAACAAGATTACGATTAAGAATCAGTACCCACTACCGACGATCGATGATCTGTTTGATCAACTTCAAGGAGCTCGATTCTTTTCTAAGATCGATTTACGCTTAGGATATCATCAATTGAAAGTACAAGAAGAGGACATTCCTAAAACTGCTTTCAGAACAAGATACGATCATTATGAATTTACCATCATGCGATTTGGTTTAACCAATGCCCCAGCCGCATTTATAGACATGATGAACAGTATATGTAAACCATACCTGGATAAATTAATAATTGTATTTATAGATGATCTTTTAATTGCTCTAAGAGTAAAGAGGAACATGCAGAGCATCTGCATACACTTTTGACATTATTGAGAAAGAAAAGCTTTATGCTAAATTCTCAAAATGTGAATTCTGGTTACAAGAAGTGCAATTCCTTGGACATTTGATTAATCATGAAGGAATTCATGTGGATCCCACAAAGATCGAGGCAATTACCAAATGGAAAGTCCCTGAATCGCCAACAGAAGTAAGAAGTTTTCTTGGATTAGCCGGATATTATAGACGATTTATCCAAGATTTCTCTAGGATAGCCATTCCATTAACCAAACTGACTTGCAAATCAGTTAAGTTTGAATGGAGACCAAAATAAGAGGAAGCCTTTAAGATTCTTAAGCAAAAGTTAACCAACGCACCCATACTCGCATTACCAGAAGGAACTAAAGACTTTGTAGTCTATTGTGATGCGTCTAAGTTAGGATATGGATGTATGTTGATGCAACGTCAAACGGTTATAGCTTATGCTTCTACACAACTTAAGAAACATGAAGAGAATTACACAACCCATGATCTAGAACTGGGAGCCATAGTTTTTGCCCTTAAGATTTAGAGACACTATTTATATGGGAATAAATTTGTTGTATTCACAGATCATAAGAGTTTAAGGTATATTTTTGGGCAAAAAGAATTAAATATGAGACAAAGACTCTGGATGGAAATTCTTAGTGACTATGATTGTGATATCCAGTATCATGCTGGGAAAGCCAATGTAGTAGCTGATCCTTTAAGTCGAAAATATCATGAAAAGCCAAAATGAGTACGCTCTCTTAATCTAAATCTACAGATAGATTTAAATGAACAAATTAGAGAGGTACAGGAAACAACATTCAAGGACGATGCTGAAGGTTTAAAAGGAATGATTAAGGAATTAGAACAAGGATCAGATGGAATTTGGAAGTTCCATACGAAAAGGATGTGGATACCTAAACAAGGAAACCTACGCCATAGAATTCTAGAAGAAGCCCATAAGTCTAAGTATTCGACACATCCCGGAAGTGATAAGATGTATGAAGATTTAAGAAAGAATTTCCGATGGATAGGAATGAAAAAGGATATAGCCAACTATGTTGCTAAATGTCTGTAGTTCACAGGTTAAAGCCAAACATTAGACACCCTCCGGATTATTACAGCAATTAGAAATGCCAATATGGAATTGGGAATTGATAACAATGGACTTTGTTACCAAATTACCCAATACTCGAAAAGGTAATGATACAATCTGGGTGATTGTTGACAGATTAACCAAATCTGTTCATTTCTTACCAATAAAGGAAACTTTCAGTATGGAACAGTTAGCCAAGCTATATGTAAATGAAATAGTTTCATTGCATGGAATTCCTTTATCAATTGTATCTGATAGAGATAGCAGTTTTACTTCTCATTTTTGGACAAGTTTCCAAAAGGCAATGGGAACCAGGTTGAATCTAAGCACAACTTATCATCCATAAACGAACGGACAAAGCGAAAGGACAATTCGAACAATGGAAGATATGATTAGAGCTTATCATCCATAGAATTTTCCTATAATAACAGTTATCATACGAGCATTAATGCTGCACCTTTTGAAGCACTTTATGGACGAAAGTGCCGAACTCCAGTCTGTTGGGCAGAAATTAGAGAAGAGTAACTATCTGGACCCGAGATAGTGCAAGAAACAACGGACAAAATAATTCAAGTCAAGGAAAGACTAAAAGCAGCACGAAAACCCTTTGACTTGAATTGAATTATATTGTCTATTGTTTCTTGCACTATCTCTGGTCCAGATAATTGTTTTTCTCCAATTTCTGCCCAACAGACTGGAGTTCGGCACTTTCGTCCATAAAGTGCTTCAAATGGTGCAGCATTAATGCTAGTATGATAGTTGTTATTGTAGGAAAATTCTGTTAATGGTAAATGGTCGTCCCAATTTCCTCCGAAATCAATTACACAGGCTCTAAGCATATCTTCCATGGTTTGTGTTGTCCTTTCACTTTGTCCGTCCGTTTGTGGATGATAAGTTGGGCTTAGATTTAACCTGGTTCCCATTGCTTTTGGGAAACTTGTCCAAAAATGTGACGTAAAACGGCTATCTCTATCAGATACATTAGATAAAGGAATTCTATGTAATGAAACAATTTCATTTACATATAACTTGGCTAACTATTCCATACTGAAAGTTTCCTTCATTGGTAAGAAATGAGTAGATTTGGTCAATCTGTCTACAATCACCCAGATTGTATCATTTCCTTTTCTTGTCTTGGGTAATTTGGTAACAAAGTCCATTGTTATCAATTCCCATTTCCATATTGACATCTCTAACTGTTGTAATAATCCTGAGGGTTTCTGATGCTTAGCTTTAACTTGTGAACATGTTAGACATTTAGCAACGTAGTTTGCTATATCCTTTTTCATTCCTATCCACCAGAAATTCTTTCTTAAATATTGATACATTTTATCACTTCCAGGATGTGTCGTATACTTAGACTTATGAGCTTCTTCTAGAATTCTGTGGCGTAGGTTTCCTTGTTTAGGTATCCACATCCTTTTCTTATGGAACTTCCAAATTCCATCTGATCCTTTTTCTAATTCCTTAATCATTCCTTTTAAACCTTCAGCATCGTCCTTGAATGCTGTTTCTTGTATCTCTCTAATTTGCTCATTTAAATCTACTTGTAGATTTAATCTGAGAGAACGTACTCGTTTCGGCTTTTCATGATACTTTCGACTTAAAGCATCAGCTACTGCATTTGCTTTTCCTGCATGATATTGGATATCACTATCACAATCATAATCACTAAGAACTTCCATCCAGCGTCTCTGTCTCATATTTAATTCTTTTTGCCCAAAAATATATCTTAAACTCTTATGATCTGTGAAGACAACAAATTTATTTCCATATAAATAGTGTCTCCAAATCTTAAGGGCAAAAACTATGGCTCCTAATTCTAGATCATTTGTGTAATTCTCATCATGTTTCTTAAGTTGTCTAGAGGCATAAGCTATAACCTTTTGACGTTGCATCAACACACATCCATATCCTAACCTAGATGCATCACAATAGACTATAAAGTCTTTAGTTCCTTCTGGTAATGCGAGTATGGGTGCGTTGGTTAACCTTTACTTAAGAATCTTAAAAGCTTCTTTCTGTTTTGGTCCCCATTCAAACTTAATTGATTTGCAGGTCAGTTTAGTTAATGAAATGGCTATTCTAGAGAAATCTTGGATAAACCGTCTATGATATCCTGACAGTCCAAGAAAACTTCGTACTTCTGTTGTTGACTCAGGGATTTTCCACTTAGTAATCGCCTCGATCTTTGTGGGTTCCACATGAATTCCTTCATGATTAATCAGATGTCCAATGAATTGCACTTCTTGTAACCAAAATTCACATTTTGAGAATTTAGCATAGAGCCTTTCTTTTCTCAATAATGTCAGGAGTGTATGCAGATGCGTTGCCTGTTCCTCTTTACTCTTAGAGTAAATTAGAATATCATCTATAAAGACAATTATGAATTTATCCAGGTATGGTTTACATATCCTGTTCATCATGTCCATAAATGCGGCTGGGGCATTGGTTAAACCAAATGGCATGACGGTAATTTATAATGACCGTACGTCATTCTGAAAGCATTTTTAGGAAAGTCCTCTTCCTGTACTTTCAGTTGATGATATCCTGAGTGTAAATCGATCTTAGAAAAGAATCGAGCTCCTTGAAGTTGATCGAACAGATCATCGATTCTCTGTAATAGGTACCGATTCTTAATCGTAACCTTAATTCTCGGTAATCAATGCACATACGCATCGATCCGTCCTTCTTCTTAACAAACAACACCGGTGCTCCCCACGGTGATGAACTTGGTTTTATAAAGTCTTTGTCAAGAAGTTCGTCCAATTGTTTCTTAAGTTCCTGCATCTCCGCTGGTGCTAATTGATATGGTGCTTTGACAATCGGTGTCGTTCCTGGTATCAGGTGAATCCTAAATTCAACCTCTCTATCAGGCGGTAATCCAGGTAACTCTTTTGGAAAAACATCTGAGAATTTAGATATGACAGGGATATCTTTTAATTCTTTTCCTTTAGTATTAATGATTACACAAATCATATATACTATTCCTCCCTTCCTTTCATAACTTGCAGCTTTCATCACAGAGATAAATTTTGTCGGTCTGGTTGGTTTATTTCCTTTAATTTTGATATTTTCACCACTTGGTGTACTTACTTGTACTGACTTTTGATCATATAAAATACTGGCATGATTGGCTACCAACCAATCCATTCCTAATACAACATCGAATCCGGCTAGATTCATTAGATAAAGGTTAGCAAAGAAATGATGTTTCAGGATTTCTATTCTAGCTCCCTGCAAGATCTCATTTATCTTAATGGATTCTTCGTTTGATGTCTCTACAAGACAATCTTGTTGAAGTTTGGTTAAGGGTTGGTCGAGAAGTTTGTAGAAAGAAGTATTGATAAAACTTTGGTTTGCACTAGAGTCAAATAATACTTTGGCAAATATATTATTAACTAAGAACGTACCGGCAATCACATTCGGAATCATCTGGGCTTCCTCAGCAGTCAGAACAAATGCTCTGGCATTCTTCTTAGGTCATTCAGTTGTCTTAGCCTTAGTGGTTGTGGCTAGAGTTAGTTTCGGACAATTCGGTTTGATGTGACCAGCCTCTCCACAATTGAAACATATTCTATTGCTAGGTTTCCTCCTACAGTCTTCTTCCTTGTGTCCAGATATTTTGCAAAAGTTGCAGTATATGTAGCATCTTCCAGAGTGCTTTCTTTTGCAATATTTACAGTAGGGTGTAGAGTAAGAACTTGTACCCTTCCCACGGTTGGAATTACCGTAGCGAAATTCCTGGGTAAGCTTTTGAGCTAAGTTCTTTCTCTGGTTTTCCTCTTGGGTGCGTATCAATTCGCCAGTCAGGGTTTGGCTAGTTCTACTGCTTCTTCTATGGTTTGTGGTCTAGCTGCATTGACTAGTGTCTAATCTCACTAATTAATCCCCAAATATAACGGGAGATTAACACTGGTTCAGGTGAGGCTAAGGTTGGCACTATCCTAGCATATTCGAAGAATATGGTAGTGTAACCTTTGCAGTCTATCCCAGTCATTTTGAGATTTAGGAACTTATTGGCGATTTGTTCCTTTTTCATTCGGAGGACAAAATTTTCTTTCAACCATTTCCTTGAAGTTGATCCATTCCATATTATAAACTCTGTCACTTCCCTTAGACTGGAGAATAGTATTCCACAATTCTAAGGCTGCATTTTTGAAAAGATTAGAAGCAAACATAATCTTATCTTCGTCTGCACATTTACTTATTTTTATGTCTGCTTCTGTCTTTTCTATCCAACGTAAGGCCGCAATGGCTCCTTCATTGCCTGAGAATTCTATTGGTTTGCAGGCCAAGAATTCTTTATAAGAACAACCGTAAGAAGCGGTTATTCTTCTTTTAGGAAATGGAGCTTGGATTATAGGTCCGTTATTATTGTTCACACTGTGACTTGGCTCAGTGTGTTCGCGTTTACTTCCATTTGCAGATTTATTATTTTCTACTTTCTTAACAGTCTTGATAATATAAGGCATAGCATCTATAATTCCTTGTGCTACTATATGTTGGATGACACTGTTATCTATTTGGTTTCCGTTATTCTCATTATCCTGGTTTTCCTGATTTACTTCGTTGTCCATCTGAATTGTGAACATTTATCAAGTATTAATTATTACAGAATAAATTTAGTACAAATATTTATACACAATCACACAAACAGACTGATCAAAAACGTCGATCATTGCGAGTTTTACTCTTTCTATATATGTATGCATCGGTTACATACTACAACTGGAAATCAAATATACTAGTAGTTATGCATCCGTATCTATTTTAGTCTATCTAGTCTAGTTTTTTTTTTATCAAAATACAAAATTACACATATATGTAGGTATTTTCTAAGTACTGTTCTTCCAGTACTGCATCTCATTCTCATCATACTTCCAAACTAATTTCTCCCCTATCTATCGGATTCTATTCCCTTTATTTACTAAACTTTCTCCATACTGACGGAGTTCCTGCACAAATTCTCGACTCATTGGTGGGTTTACTAGGTCAGGGTTATGAGGTATGGGTTCCTCGTAAGGGTCTGCGCTATTCATTTCAAAAAAATGTTCTATCGTCATCCCACCACGGATCACATTCTAAAGGCATTGGGGTTGGGATTCTTGGTAATTCATTGGGGTCAAATGCAGGTATCGGGGTTTTCTTGGTTTGGTTCTAGCATTTGTTGGTCTGGGAATATGGGTAACAGTGGCAGTTCAGCTATTTGGTTTAGGTTGGCGTCTACTGCTGTAGTGGCTAGCATATGGAAATCTGCCAATTGTCTATCTAGTTCATCTTCCCATGGTGGCCTAATGACTGTTTCCTGAGTTTGTGCATTTGCTTCCCTATTAGCTCTGACTATTGCTCTCTGTTGTTATAACTTCTCCATTCTCTTTCTTCTCTCATGTACTCCTCTATTAAACCAACATCTCTTTTTAATAGTGAAAGGTTCCTTAGACTGTTCCTTAAAAATAAATATCCCTTCCTCAGTATCGGCTGAGTATCCAGAGGGATTGGGTTCAGATAATGTTCCTTCATCTTTTGGTGAACTAGCTTTATGATGATAAGCGTCCGAAGTACCTTGCTCACTCATACTGTAAACTAACAAATAGTCAAATAACACAAAACAATATTTACACATAATCACATAAGTTATTTCCTAACACAGAATTTAAGTGTCAGCAGAACACTTATTTGGCTTAAACCAGTGGCTGTAGCTCTAATACCACCTCCTATCGCAACCCCCGACCCCTGCCCGGGAGCGGGTGCCGCGAGATCAAATAGATGGTGGTATAAGTGTTTATTAATTTAGCAGCGGAATACATCAGGACCGTAGTTAAGAAATATTTTTATCAGAGTAAAACACCAACTTTTATAATAATAAAACATTGGGATAAAAACCCAAGTTCATTTGAAAATACATTTGTAGGGATAAACCATAATTATTGAAAACAAAAACTCTTTTTTATTTAGTAAATTTTATAGCCACTTTTTCAAGCCTTCCGTGCTCTCCAGCTGGCTTCTATTGGCTTTCACATTTTGTTACCTAAAACGCGTTTTAAAAAGGTTTTATCAGCAAGAAGTATTGGCGAGTGCATCCCAGTTTAATCAAGATAGTTTAAATAACTTCCACAGTATTGAGAGTGATTACAATGTTTATATCTACACAATTACTCATTTAGTACTATCCACACCAGACTTGTGGGTCATATTACTCATTGGCTAACTCTTTGTCCAATGGTAACGTCTTTCACATTTTGTATAAAAAACCCCAACATACCGACAGTAATTGTAGAACACATAGACTCAATTACTATTTAAGTATCATTAAAACATTTGAGGTTTTGGTGAAAAGGTAACAAAAAGTAAGATGTACTCACAAATAGTTAGAAAAAGTGAATGTACTCAAAAATAGTGAGAAAAAGTGAATGTACTCACAAATAGTGAGAAAAAGTGAATGTACTCACATTGTTGACTTTGGTGATACTACTATAGCTTCCTGGTGTATCTCCCGGTTATTATCTATTAAAATTAAACAATGCACACGTGTTAGTAAAATAACCCGAATCACATTAACCGTACAACTCAAGACAGAACTCCAATGACTGAGTCAGGCAGAGCCTTGACATGCATTACAGAGTCCTAGATCAATCGGTGTAACACGAGAGAACTCCAACGACTGAGTCAGGCAGAGCCTTGACATGCGTTACGGAGCCCTAGATCGATCGTGTAGGGTAACAGCAGGGTTATAATACTTACAACGATGCAGAACTTCGCTTTATAGGGGTATAATATCCCGAGTATAATAATTGCTAACATAAATTAAGAGAGAATTCAGATTTTTGAACGAGTTGAAATGAGGCCTGAAGCCTCTATTTATAGGCTTGACGGAAGGCGGCTCGCGGCCCGCGAAGCACACCTCCTTCCCTTACGCGGCCCGCGAGACAGGTAGGTTAGGCTCTAGCCTTGTCCGGTCATCGCACTAGCTTCAACACATGTTAGGACACATGGCGCAATGCCTTGTTCGGCAATCCAGGCCAGTCGCGGCCCGCGAGAGATATAGCTAAGGGGGTCGCGCCCCGCGAGCGGCTCCTAGATTTTGTTTTTCTTGATTTTTATAAATATAAGGGTATTCTGGGTCCGTTTCTCACATACGGGGTATAATAGGAACGTTTTAGGGTCACGTTTAAGGTCTAGGAGGGTTGTTATAATTCTTTAGTTATAACTAAGTCGATTTAGAACCCGCACGTTATGTTAAACCTGTCAAACAGGAAAAAAATAGACGATGTAAAAACATTCACCCACACACGCACGTTGAGTCGTGTTAACTCACAAAATTTAGAACGAAACGTAAAAACATTAAACCAAAAACGCACGTTGCGATGTGTTAAGTCACAAAGTTTAGAACCAAGCATAAAATGAAAAATTTGCGGAAAATGAAAACTATAAATGACCAAAGTTGAAAGTAAAAAAAGTTGCGATGATAGATTGCAAAAAATAAAAATTTTTGGCTTAAAAGTAATTTATGAAATACTTTTTGGTGAAAAGTAAAAAAATCAATTTTTTTTGGAAAACCCCCAAAGCCAAGGTCACGACAACCCTATGCATAACCATTTTTTCTTTAGAAAACCCACAAAGCACACCCCGCGTTGCGGCGGGGCGTAAAACGGTGTCAAATAGTATTAATGTCACACAACCGTCATCGACCACCAACACTGACTCGACCTAGGATCTGCGTGTTGCGACGAACCTGTCAGACATGAAAAAAAAGGTAAAAACGTTGAACCACACATGCACGTTACGCCGTGTTAACTTGCAAAATTTTATACAAAACATAAAAAAGTTGAACCACACTCGTACTTTGTGTTGTATTAAGTCGAAAAATTTAGAACTATACGTAAAATGAAAATTTGCCAAAGATGAAAAGTATAAGTACAAATGTTGTGAATTTAAATTGCAAATAATGAAAAGTTTTGGGTTAAAGTTAAAAAAACAAATTATGTAGGGTTAAAATTGCAAAAGCTAAAAACCTTTGGGTTAAAAGTAAAAGATTATGTTTTGTTTTGGGTTAAAGTTAAAAAACAAATTATGTATGGTTAAAATTACAAAAACTAAAACCTTTGGGGTAAAAATAAAAAAATCAAGTTTTTTTTTTTGAAAAACTCCCAAAGCACGAGGTACAAGTGGTTATGCATAAAAATTTGCTTATTTATATATGGAATATAAGTGTTCAACCGGGTTAAGATTTGATTAGTTATAAGAGCACCAACAACAATATGATGTGGCGGTGGATTGATACCAAGGACCTCACCCCATGAACGTTACCTACGATGTGAGATTATTCCGGCCATCGAGTATTCACATCCAATCCATCAAATTATACATACATTCCACTAAAAAACAACTCCTATATCAATATATTTCCACTAAAAACAAATACATTTTCTCTCTCTTTTCAATTAAATAATATTATCATTACATTTTTCTCTCACTTCCACTCACAACCACTTTCAAAATATATTAAAAAATTATAACGGGTGAACAGTGTCCCCCCAAATATACAGATGAACAGTAACATTTTCTCTCTCCTCTACTCACAACCACTTTTTATACCCTTTAAAATATAAAAACCTCTTCTCACATAATTTGATGGTTAGGATGTGAATGCTCTAAGTCCTTGTATATCATATACAGTATATTAAATCCAATTGTCGTTGGTTGTCACATCATGTGCCACCAACCTGGATTGAATTAATAAATTAATATCGTTGTTTTTAAAGTAAGTTATTGAGCTTGCATGGGTGTTTTTGTTTTATTGAAGCAACACACCAACACAGTGTTCGACCTGCCTCCAAAGCTATTTAGGGTAGAGGGTCGTCCTGTTTTCCATAGATTTCCTCGTGTGACACATCAGCGCCACATTAACTTTTTTCAGTTTTCCTCATATTTCCACAGGAAGTGCGGTGCCGTCCTAAATTTCTCCAAAACTAATCTATTTTAATTTATTATTAACTTTAAAATACAAGATTTTAACAAAATTAAAGTTCTTTACCAAAAAAAAAAAAAAAATTAAAGTTACATAATTAAAATAAATATATTTTGTAGTTTAAGGTCTTTTTTTAAAATTATATCAAATTTTAAAGTTCATTAAAAATTAAAACCAAATCTTGAGGTGTATTATTCAAAATTAAAACAAACATGATGGACTCTTTTGCAAAATCAAACAAAAGGAAAATACTCGTTCTTCTTCTTGTCACCGGCAAAAAGAAGAAAGGAAACCCTAACAAAATACACACATGGCTCCAAAATATACACAAAAGAAAAAAGAAAAAAAGAAAACAAAAAAGCTCCCCACTTCCCTGCTATTCGATGAGAAGTGCCCACTCACCAGGTTTTTTTTTTTCGCCGGATCAAAAGGGGCGGTGGGGCTGGCCGATCACGAATTCGTATGCCCTTATGCCACCAAAAAAGGGTTAGTTGTAAATTGTATATTGTTTTTCTTTTGTTTCATCACATGCTTATACATTGTATATTATTTTTCTTTTGTTTCTATCACATGCTTGTTATTCAATTTTACTATTATTATTTTTAAAGGTTCTTATGCCACAGAAGGTTATTAATTATTATATGTTAATGATTATTCACATATTTTAATCTGTTTTATATATTAAATTCAATTTTAATACATTAAAGAATAATACCGGTTACAAAAACATTTTTAGCTCGAATCTATTATTTTATAAAATTATAACTGCTTGATCTTAACAACAATAATTTCATTACTTATTACAATTTAATTGGGTTTAAGGTTTAACCATATAATTGTAAATGCATCTATTATAAATAAAGGAGTAATTTTTTACCGTCAAGATATTATTTGGTTTCTTCAAATTTGAGCCATAACACATGGTAGTTTCTTATTTTGAACGGCACGTACGGTAGTTACTAGTTAATCTACTTTGAGTTTACTGTAAAAATTTGGTGTCATTAATTTTAAGTTCAACTTTGTTGTACCATATCATTTAATGGTTTAAATTTTTTTTTTTTTTTGAACGGTCAGATTCTATGATTCATAGAACAGGGCCAGCATATGCTGTAAAAACCCAACAGTACAGTACAAAAGCAAATCAAAACAAAACAAAACGAAACAAAATACAAAACAAAATACACCCAACTTTACGCCACTATTTCACAACAGAAGTAGGGTGGGTTTTACAACACCAAAAACATCAAACTATCAAAATTCTTAGCAACATTTCCCTTGGTTAACCTACTTATAATTGAGTTTCTCTTTCGTTAGTCATGGTGTGCTGGTTTGGATTTTCCTTTTTCAGTTGCCATAACATAAATTAAAAAAAATATTTAAAACAAATATAAAGCAAAAAACAAAAAAGAAACTTTGATTGATTCCACTCCACTATAACAACTTAATTTACAAAATAAAATAAAAAACAAAAAAATGTGATTGGATGACCAACTTAGGGTTTTATGTATATAAAAATAATAACAAAAAACCAAAACAAAAATCAAAATACGTGATTCGATGTCCTACATAAGGGTTTACGTATTGTAACTAGTAGATGCCCCGCCCGCGTTGCGGGGCGATAGCCGAATAATTCTCAATCAATTAAAAAAAGACTACTATAATTTTGCTATGAAAAAAAAAAAACGATGATAAGACCGTAATTTTGGGCTCAGGGCAAAACTGTAATTTTTCAGAACTAATGAGCCAGTGTTAGGTAGCTCCTTGACACGAAAAAAAATTAAATCGAGTAAACCAATTAAAACAAAAAACCTTTATAGTTTTGCTAAAAAAACTAAAACGATGGGAAAAACATAATTTTTAACTGAGTACGAAATCATAATTTTAATTCAGGGATAAAACTGTAAATTAAATGGACCAATGGAGAGTGCCAGGAAGCTGCCGGCATGACTGTAATTTTACACTAGGGGCAAAATTGTAATTTCACCAGGAAAAACACAAAAACGATGGAGAAAATGTAAATTTAAGTTGAGGGGAAAATCGTAACTTGGCTGTGAGAAAAAAAAATTAATGGCAAAACTATACATTTATACGGGGCAAATTCGTAATTTTGAACCGAGGGCAAAATCGAAATTTTTAGCAGGGAGCAAAAGCGCTAATTTATTTTTAAGTGGGGGTAAAAACATAGGGGTAAAAACATAATTTTGAGCTGATGGCAAAATCGTATTTTTAAGGGAAAAAAACTAATGGCAAAACTGTAAATTGAAACGGGGCAAAGACGTAATTTTGAACCGGGGGTAAAATCGAAATATTTAGCTGGGAGCAAAAACGCAAATTTATTTTTAAGTGGGGTAAAAACATAATTTTGAACTAATGGCAAAATCATAGTTTTAAAGCGAGATAAAATCGTAAATTTGTTGGGCCAATGAAGGAGTGTCAGACAGCTGCCTGACACTATTGAAGTTGCCGCCCATTTAATCCAATAAACGGCAGGCACTATTGCCGCCGACACTAAAGATTGTAGTTGTTGAAAATATAATATGTAAAGTGGAGATAAGAAATTGTTTTTTTCTATTTATAATATTTTACACCATGACCATGTGTACATTTATAAACTACAAAAGTTCAACTACCAAAGTTCAACTACCAAAGTGGTGCCAAGAAATTTTTTAAAGTTTTTGCTCCTGTTAAATTTGACTATCTTTCAATCATACTACTTCAACCAAAAAGTAAGAAAAATAAAATGAAAACCAGAGCTTGCTTAATTAATAATTTGTGTGAACATGTTTATTGGCCCACACAACCCATTAATATAGATATATTACTTAGTGTTTTACTCAAAAATTAACAAATTAATTCAGTGATTAAATTTAGTTGTGAGATATTACGAGGAAAACCCTTAATTACTAGTGATCTTCGGCAAAATACCTTGGGAGGCAACAATCATCACCTGCCTTTAATGCTTGTATTCATATAAAAGTTGGTACAGCTCGAGAGCTGATTGCGATGGTGAGCTAAGTGGGTACAGAAAGTGTCTAAGTGTTGTGTGAAATCGTAATGTTATGTTCCTATCCATCCATCAACCTCTTTTTTATACAAAAAGGGAAAAAAACTATGAGCTAAATCTAGGATAAATGGAATATCCATTTTTGACCATTGTGGACAAGTTCAGCTGATTCAATCATGTGTATAAATGCAAGTCCTAGGGTTTAGGTATGACTTAGTCTTTAACCCGGTCCTGCGATTATCAAATAAAACAATGCACTAGATATAGGTAAAAGATCCCAAATAGGTTCAGGATACCAAGCTTAACCGGGATCCGGAATTCCTAATCAAAGCTCAAAATACCAGACCAGAATTTGACCCATAACAATTGTCCCAAAAAATAGGACAGATGTAAAGTCTTATCTACAACGGTTCTATTTTTCAAACGGTAATAAGTAATGGCAGACGTGATCCGATAGAATGGGACTTGGTGCGAGTTACATGGTAATAAGTGCCTATAATTACTCCATGATTTTCTCTTTTTATTTACCCATCTCTTCCATGTTTTAGAAGTTTATCAGGTAATTCTCTTCCTGTTTCACTGAACTTTCAAGCTTTCTCCTGTGTTTTTTCCCGACCAAACTGAAATGGGTAAAATGATGGCGAGATCTGCTTCATCTATCGCTGAGGATCCCGTTGTGGATTTCATTCCACAAGACCTGTTAGACCACCCCGGAGACGAGAACTAGAAGTGTACTTTCTCTGATCATGACATCTCCATGCTTAAGGCTAGCCATCCTTTCCCTGATCAAGCCATCTTTCGTTCTTTTGACATAAATAGTCGCTCTGCCCTTGCTTCTAGGATTTGGTTTTGCTTTCTAGCTGACCCTTTCATACATGGCCTTCCCTATCCATTTCCACCCTTGATCTTGGAGTTCTTCCAGATCACTGGTTTGAGCTACGCTTGGACAACAACAGTGATGTGTAGAGTCCTACTTGTTTTGGACAAACTAGTCAACTCCCATGGCTTGAATTTCTGTATTCCGGACCTTGCTAGTGTCTATAACTTGAGAACCCACGGTTCCAGCCACTTCGTTTTTCAAATCCTTCCCGGTCAATCCATCTAGTCTTCAAGGCCACACAAAATGACAAGGATTGGAAGGGAAGATTTTTCTTTGTCAAGAGAGATTCCATTCTTAAAGGCAAAAAGCTTCCCTTGAAATGGATAGAAAAGGGTAGGGTTTAAACTTTTAGGATCCCTAAATATCCTTGACTCCTGTAACTAATGCTTTATTTGTTTACATGCAGTGACAAAGTTTGCAAATCTTGCTCATCCCGCAGCCGAGTCATAGGAGAGGGTTTCTACGATCCTTAGGATACCAGAGTTGAGTGTACATTCCAACTTTAAATTCTTACCTCAGTCTCCACCAATCAAGCCTCATGATCAAACATGTCTGGTAAGAACTACATCAAAATCCTGCAAGTTAGTTTTAAATATATGGGGTTGGTTAACGTACAATTTGTGTTAACGTACGCAGAGTACAAGATTGAGATACAACATGTGAACTTCATTTTTCACCATGCGATTTTTTATAACATGATATTTTCTCATTTTTACAACATGTTATTTTTTCATCTTTCAACATGCGACTTTTTCATCTTTCAACATGCTACTTTTTATATTTTACAACATGCGAGTTTAGTTATGAAGTTTATAACATGCGAACTTCAAATCCCGTACGCTCATATGATAAGGCATATATTACACTTTCACTAAATATATAATTTGTATTAACTGTTTAATTTGTCTCAGGATTTCGCAAGTCAAGCCCAAACTTCGCCTTGGATGATATTGACAATACGCTGAGCAAAGATATCACCGTCAAGAAGGAGAAACCAGCTATCGATATCCCTAAGCCTTTTGCTCCTATATCAAGGTGGAAGCCACGTCTAATTTATAACAACTATTCAAAATCTCTAGAGGGTGTTGACAAAGCTCTAAATTTTGTTGTAAAAACACCTTTAGTTGTTAACCCAAAAGATATTTTACTAGAAACCATCGGTATTTCATTTGAAAAATGGGAAAATAGTTCCGATAGTTGTGATGAAAGTGTTTGTCATTCGGTTCTTGAAATAGTTTTTGAAAAAGAAAATGCTAAGAGTTCAGATTATGAAAAGAAAGTGATTAAGAACTAATACATTTCAGAAGAGAAATATAAATTGTGTGACCCTGAGAATATGATCACAATGTATCAGATGACCGCGTCACACAAAATATATTATGATTTGGATTTTCCAATCAGAAATGTGAATGTGAATTTGATTGCAAGAACATTTAAACTTGTTGAAGATATTGTTGTACAAGTTTTTCAAACAAATGGAACAACTGGAATCAATCAAAACATTTTGCTGAAATGAGTTATTACCAATATGAGATTATGTATAGCAATTAAAAGAGATATAACCAGAATTTGAGAAACCAATTGTCACAACCCCCGATCTTACCTAGGAGCCGTGAGCAGATACAAGTGGTACCGGTGTTTATTAGAATTATCGCAACGGAAATTTATTAGAACCAGGTGTCAGGAAAAATATCAGAGTTTTCAAAACACCATATTTTTCGTTTCATAAACTTGTGGGATGAAACCCATATTTACATAAAGGATTTTCACCGGGATAAACCCTTGATTACAAAACACGTTTTATTCAGGTTTATATAGCCACTTATTTAAGCTTCAGTGCCTCATTGCACTTTTCCTTCTCTTCATAGTAAATCACCTTAAACGCATTTTAAAAACATTTGATCAGCAAAAAATACTGGTGAGTTCATTCAATTCGTATAAAAGACACAGTATTGTTTATATCTTACTATTACTCACAGGTATTTGTTACTAGGCAATTCCTATGACTATGGTCATATCACTGTTGGTCATTCTCCCAACTAGTGAAGCTTATCAAGTAGTGTATAAAAACCCCACATACTGGTAGTAATTTCCCAATAAGAATACAAATACTTAATCACTGTAATATAAGTAACAATTTGAAAGCATTTAGGGTTTTGAAAATCATTTAAGTAAAAGAGAATGACTCACTTTGCAGATTTTGGGTTTTCAGTAATAGCCTTCTGGTCTAAGTCTTGGATTCCTAATTAAGCACACATTGAAACGTGTATTAGTGTATTAACACAATTCAAACTTTAATGATAATCACGAGATCAAAACCGCAACGTAGATGACAAAGTATAGCATTATTCAGGCAGCACTTAAACATCCGTTGATTTGGTTCCAGATTGATCGAACAGGCTATCGTACCAGTGATTAGGGTTAGTACGTTGATTACGGAGCAGAGGTTTAGGGCTTCGTATATTATAACAGTGTTTCGAGAGAGAAAGAAAAGAGATTGAATGGTTTCGAATGTCCAATTCTCGTCCCTTTTATAGCTGAGATTTGACCTCATCGCGTGGCGCGACCGGGTCTTCCTTTCTCTGTCGCGTAACGCGAATGGGTTAACCTAGGGCATAGGTGGCATGAGTCACCACTTAGGCATGCCATGTGGCTGCCACATGGTGCAACGTGTCTTCTGGCGGATAAGGGGGTGTCGCGCCACGCGACTGCATATCCCTATCTCCGTCGCGTAGCGCGACGAGACCCAAAAATGGGTTTCTTCATTTTTCGTGCTGGTTTCCCTTGTACACATTTGGAGTCTTGGTTATGAATTGTTATGGGCCTTATTCGAGGCTTGTTATATTCTCCCCACCTTGGTTTAAATCTCATCCTCAAGATTTACTAGAATAAGTAGGGGTACTTTCGCTTCATTTCCGATTCTGGTTCCCATGTATATTCCGATCCCCTTTTCGAATCCCATTTTACTTTGACCAGAACTAATCTCTTATGCTTGAGATTCTTAATCTTCCTATCTTCGATTTGTAGAGGCTTCTCAACAAATTTTAATTTTTCACTTACCTCTATATCTTGAAGAGTTACCATTAAAGATTTCTTAGCTAAGCATTTCCTTAGATTACATACATGAAATATATCATGTACACTAGCCATTTCTTCGGGTAACTGTAGTTGATAAGCTACTGGACCAATTCGCTTGATAACCTTAAACGGTCCAACATACCTTGGACTTAATTTTCCTTTCTTGCCAAATCGAACTACTCCTTTCCATGGAGAAACTTTTAATAATACTTTGTCTCCGACTTGGAATTCTAATGGTTTACATCGATTATCTGCATAACTCTTTTGACGATCTTATGTTGTTTTCAGTCTTTCCTTGACTTAAATTATCTTGTCAATTGTTTCTTGTATAATCTCAGGACCTGATAATTGTTTTTCTCCTATTTCTGCCCAACATATCGGTGTTCGACACTTTTGTCCATAAAGTGCCTCAATGGAGCAGAATTAATGCTTCTATGATAACTATTATTATAGGAGAATTCTATCAATGGTAAGTGATCATCCTAACTTCCTCCAAAATCTTTTACACATGCTCTTAGCATGTCTTCCAATGTTTGGATTGTCCTTTCACTCTGTCCATCTATTTGAGGGTGATAAGTTGTACTTAAATTTAGTTGTGTTCCTATAGCTTTTTAGAAACTTTTCCAAAAATGAGAAGTGAAACGACTATCTCTATTAGACACAATGGACAACAGAATTCCATGTAATGAAACTATTTCATCTACATAGAGCTTGGCTAATCTTTCCATACTAAAGGTTTCCTTCATTGGTAGAAAATGAGCTGACTTTGTTAGTTGATCCACAATCACCCAGCTTGAGTCGTTACCTTTTCTTGTTTTGGGTAATTTAGTAACAAAATCCAATGTTATCAATTCCCATTTCCATACTGGCATTTCTAATTGTTGAAGTAAACCTGAAGGTTTCTGATGTTCCGCTTTAACTTGTGAACAAGTTAAACACTTAGAAACGTAACTGGCTATATCCTTTTTTATCCCTATCCGCCAGAAATTCTTCCTCGGATCTTGATACATCTTCTCACTACTAGGATGTATCGTATACGTAGACTTGTGAGCTTCTTCGAGAATTCTTTCTCGTAGGTTTCCTTGGATAGGTATCCAAATTCTTTTCTTATGGAATCTCCAAATTTCATCAGTTCCTTTTTCTAATTCCTTCATTATTCATTTTAATCCTTCAGCATCATCCTTGATTGTTGTTTCTTGGGTACTCTTTAATTGTTCCATTAAATCTATTTGCAAATTTAATCTGAGAGCACGTACCCTTTTCAGCTTCTCATGAAATTTATGACTTAAAGCATCAGCTACCACATTAGCTTTACCTTCGTGATATTGAATATCACAATCGTAGTCACTTAAAATTTCTATCCATCGTCTTTGCCTCATGTTCAACTCTTTTTGTTCAAAAATATATCTTAAGCTTTTATGATCTGTAAAGACGGTAAACTTCCTACCATAAAAATAATGTCTCCAAATTTTGAGGGCAAAAATTATTGCTCCTAGCTCTAAATCATGAGTCGTATAGTTTTCTTTGTGCTTCTTCAGTTGCCTAGACACGTAAGCAATCATCTTCTCACGTTGCATCAAAACGCATCCTAATCCTAATCTAGAGGTATCATAAAAGACTACAAAATCCTCAGTTCCTTATGGTAATGCAAGTATCGGTGCATTCGTCAACCTTTACTTCAAAGTTGTAAAAGCTTCTTCCTGTTTGGGTCCCTATTCAAACTTAACCAATTTACACGTTAACTTGGTTAACGGAATGACTATCTGTGAAAAATATTGGATAAAGCGTCGATAGTATCCTGTTAGTCCTAGGAAACTTCTGACTTCTTTAGATGACTTAGGGACTTTACATTTAGTAATTGCCTCGATCTTTGTGGGATCCACATGAATTCCTTCATGATTAATCAAATGTCCTAAAAATTGCACTTCTTGCAACCAGAATTCACACTTAGAGAATTTAACATAAAGCTTCTCTTTTTCTCAACAATGTTAAAAGTACATGTAGATGCTTAGTGTGTTCTTCCTCACTCTTGGAATAAATAAGTATATCGTCTATGAAGACAATTACAAATTTATCCAGGTACGGTTTACATATCCTATTCATCATGTCCATAAATGCTGCTGGAGCATTGGTTAGGCCAAATGGCACAACTGTAAATTAGTAATGACCATACCTTGTTCTAAAAACAGTTTTAGGAATGTTCTCTTCCTGTACTTTCAGTTGATGATATCCTGAGCGTAAATCGATCTTGGAAAAATATCGAGCTCATTGGAGTTGATCAAATAGATCATTAATCCATGGTAATAGGTATCGATTCTTGATTGTGACCTTATTCAATATCCTATAATCAATACACATACGCATTGAACCATCTTTCTTCTTAACAAACAATACCGGTGCTCCCCAAGGGGATGAGGTTGGTTGTTTGAAACCTTTTTCTAGCAATTCATCTAATTGTTTCTTTAATTCCAACATATCCGTCGGTGCTAATAGATAAGGTGCTTTAGCAATTGGTGCAGTTCTAGGTATCAGATGAATTCTGAATTCTACTTCCCGGTCAGGAGGTAGTCCAGGTAGATCTTCTCGGAAAACGTCAGAGTATTCCGATAATACAGGAATTTCCTTCAGTTCCTTGCCTCTAGTGTTAATGATCACCGAGACCATATACATTATGCCTTCCTTCTATGCATAACTTACAGCTTTCATAACGGAGATGAATTTTGTGGACTTTGTTGGCTTGTCTCCTCGGATTATGATCATTTCTCCAGTTGGCATATAAATCTCAATAGAATTTCGATCACATAGGATTCGAGCATGGTTGGCTACTAACCAATCCATTCCTATTACTACATCGAATCCAGCTAGATTCATTGGTAGCAGGTTTGCTGTAAACTTATGTCCTAATAATTCTATCTTCCCTCCTTGAAGTACTTCACGTATGCTAGTGGAGTTTCCTTCTGCCGTTTCTACTATACAAGCTTGACTAAGCTTAGTTAACGCTTGATTAAGCGCTTGACAGAATGCAGTATTTACAAAACTTTGATTTGCACCAGAGTCAAATAATACTTTAGTGTAGACATCATGGATAAGAAACATACCAGCGATTATGTCAGGAATCATTGCTGCCTCTTGCATTGTAAGTGCAAAGGATCGTGCGTTCTTTTTGGCTCCATCTGCTGCTTTTACCTTATTGTCGGGTGGCTTTGTTAGTTTTGGGCAATACGGCTCAATTTGACCTGTATCTCCGCAATTGAAACAGATATTAGTTTTCCTTCTACATTCTTCCTCTACATGTCCGGTCTTCTTGCAGAAGTTACAGTAAGGTGTTCTTCTAAAAATGCATTTTTCCTGAATGCTTCCTTCTACAGTTTTTATAGAAAGGTGGTGGAGAAGACTGCCCAACTCCTCTTCTTTGGTAGGTATCATCTGAGCAAAATTCTTGGGTAATTTTCTGGGGTAATTCTTTCTTCTTGTTTTCTTCTCTTGTGCGGATTAATCCGCCAGTCAAAGTGTTGGCCAGTTCGACTATTTCCTCAATAGTCTAAGGTCTAGCAGCTTTGACTATATCACGGATTTCACTAATTAATCACCAAATATAACGAGAAATTAGAACAGGTTCTAGCGAAGCCAGAGTTGGTACCATTCTTGCATATTCAAAGAATTTTGTTGTATACTCACGACAATTCACATCAACCATTTTGTGATTTAGAAACTTATTAGCCATTTGTTCCTTTTCATGAGGAGGACAAAATTTTCTTTCTGTCATTGTCTTAAATTCCCTCCAATTAATGGCACATGCCATGTCACTTCCTTTTGCCTAAAGAATCGTGTTCCAACATTCTAATGCTTCATCCGTAAAAAGATTAGAAGCATACATTACTTTATCTTCTTCAGCACATTTACTGATCTTAAGAACAACTTCAGTCTTTTCCAACCATCGCAGAGCAGCCGTAGCTCCTTCACTGCCTGCGAATTCAGTTGGCTTACAAGCTAGACAATCTTTGTAAATACACCCGGAAGTCATTGCTTTCATTTTCTTAGGAAATGGAGCTTTGATAATATCATCATTATCTCCATTGACACAATGGCTAAAATCGTTACTATGATTACGTTTGCTACTCACAGCTTTAGTGTTTTCTATAGGCACAGGGTTTCTGATAGCTTCGATAATTAAAGGTATAGCATCAGCTATTCCCTAAGCTACTATATTTTCTATAGCACTTTTGTCCAAGAAGTTTTCATGATTGTTCTGGATCGATTGATTAACATCATTTGACATCTGAATTGCAAACACATTTCAAATATTAATATCACAGAATAAGTAATAAAATAATCAAAATATCATGAACACAATTAATCAGGGCATATTGTCAAAATCGTCAATCATTGCGACTTCTACTCTTTTTATATAATATGATTCATATATCTTACATACACTATCACATATATATTTATAGGGTGGAAGTTGGCTACAAAGTCATTTTTTCCTACAAAGTGTAGGAAGTGATCTTGTGGTGACATGTGACATCTAGAGAATTTTAATAAAAGAGTACAAAGGTAATTCAATAAATAAGTTATTTTTGGAAGTGATAATATTAAAACAATAAAATGAGATTTTTAAGGAAACTCTTTATCATTAACAATAGGTTAAAGATGTTTCCAAGAGAACATGTCTTAAATGTGATCAAATTGGACATCTTAGTCGCAAGTATCCAAATCTTAAACCTGTTGACAAAAGAAAGACTGATGTTATGAATCAGAATTCAACCAAGTTTGAAACTAAACAAACTTGGAAACCGAAAAGTTCAAATGGTGAATCACAACAAACTGGGAAACCAGTGACACCCAGATGTCGGACAACACAAAGTTGGAAAACAACTGTTGATATGACAAAACCAAACCAGTTTTGGAAACCAAAAGTTGTTATTCAAAATCAAAACATTCAAAATGAATCAAGATTCTATAAAAGGGATGTTTCAAAAGGGCAAATCTGGGTGGTCAAGAAACAAAAGGTTTCAGTTGAAGCAGAACTTAAAGAGAATGTATTTGAGAAAAATGAACGAAACTATCCAGTTCTACCTAGAAAGATTTATGTTCAACTACCTGAGTCTAAACAGGCTTGGGTTGCATTGTTCAAATGATCGAATTACTTGAATGTGCAGGTGCTCCAGAAGATGCATGTTTGTCAGAATGAACAGAGGAGCAGCCTGGCACAGGAGGAGGCTGCGAATCCCTGCATCTGAGAAACAGGGAGTTTGTTCGTTTCTGTACATAAATAAACCATATATCAAAAACCCTAAAAATAGAAAAATTTAAAAACCAAAAATATGTTTTTATTCTGTCAAAAATTAAAAAATAAAAAAAAATATGTTTGTTTTTAAATTTGTTAAAATTCAAAAATTTGAAAAAAAATATGTTGATTGAATATGCCGAAACCCTCACGGCGGAACAAACATTATTATTTCACAAATGATTAAAAGGTTTTAACAATGTTAAAAATCAATGTGTTGTAAATCATGGGGGTATTTTATGCGAAACTGAGACGCAAAAAGTTGATGGCGAGACAAAGCTATCTGCATTGGGTTGTCAAATTTCTTTAAATGTTTTGGATTTTAAGGGGAGTAAATATTTTCAGAAAATACAAAAACATTTAAAAAATCCAAAAACAATAGAAAATTCAAAAGAGTTCTGTGTAAAAAGAGGAAATGATAGTACATCGATAGACAATCACAGTACGCTAAAGAAATGGAAAGTCAAATGTGATAAACGGTTTCACTAATGATATACCAGTAGGTTTTTACACGCTTAGTAAATTGTTTTCGAGATATAAACCTAAATATCAATATACTTACTTATCTTGTGGGGAACATCTCTCGGATATATGGGTAAACCCCGAAATCTTATTTGAGAGATTGCCTGTGTCACACCCCGACCGCGTAAAACAACAAACCGCAGTGGAAACGTCGGGGAGTGGAGCGACAGAATTATTGTCTCACAACCATGGCATTTAAAGTTTTGTTTTATTAATTAAAGTGTTTACAATGTCTTTGCATTAATGAAAACATAATATAATTAAACTGTCTTTTAAGTCACTAAGGCCCGAGTCCGCCTAAGTGTAGCACAATCAACATCAAGCATTAGCTCCTGAAACACATGTAAATATAGGTACGTCATCATAAAAACTCCTGTGAGAAACATAGGTTTTTTTGATGCAGGATTCATGACTTGTAGTTAAAAGAAGTGTTTAACAAAAAGTAGTCATGAACGTTGTAAAATGTTTTCTTTTATAAAATCATGTGAAAATCGATATGGAAATCAGATGATATAAAAGAGTAATGCATGGTTAAATAAATAACCAATAAAAATGAATTTGTATAAAATATGTCATTTGTAAAACAATGTCTTGTCTTTGTATAAAATGTATCATGTCCTCGTCGAAGTGGTTTAGATAACGCTATGATATGTAATATAATAAAAGCACTTATATATAGGAAGTACCAGCGGCGTATCCACCATGCTTTTATCATATTACACATAGGCTCGTTATATAAGTTACTTATCAATAACCAATCAAAATGTCTTGTTTAAACAAATGTCAAAATGTTTATGTGTAAACAATGTTCAATTGTCAAATGTGAATCATGGCATGTATAATCGAATGTAATGTATGGCAAGTAAAAAGTATCTACTCAAACCATATGTATAATGTCAATGTGTAAATAAATGTCATGTATGGTGAATAAATAGTATTTACTCAACCCCATAGGTAAAATGTACAAAACAATGTTTTTGAATAAACCTAAGTTTAAATCAAAAGTTAGGTTTTGCAGAAAACAATGCTGTATGGATATAAACATTTATGCAGTAATGTTTATCGCATACATTCAAGCCTTGCAACTGTCGGACAAACCCTTAAACGAATTAAAGGTTTATCAATTATGTATATCGGATTCTGTCATTCCCTACTTCCAAACAAACCTAGGAAGTCGGGAACGGGATTTGTCAAGTTCTATGGTACCATTACATACTACCGAGCGGCGTGATCAATGTTAATGAATGTATTATTGTCCCGTTAAACATACCAAATGTCATAACCAATGAAAGCATGCTATGTGAAAACAATGTACTAAGTATGCGAAGTAAACATACGAAGTAGAAATGTTCATGAAATCAATGTGCCCATATGCTGAGTAAACATATGCAGCAGAAATTTAATGTAAATCAATGTGTCCATATGCTGAGTAAACATATGCAACAAAGTGTCTATGAAATCAATGTGCTAGCATGCTCAGTAAACATACATAGCAAAACATAATTGAAATCATGTACTATAGGTGTACTAAGTGAACATAGCATGTTTATGTCATAAAAAGCAATGAAAATATGAAAGTAACATGTAAGCACAAGTGTTTCAGCCCAAATATTTGAAAACGGTAAAAGAGGGGACTATGTACTCTCTTGGGATTGCTTATTAGTCTTGGAAATAAGATCAAATAAAGCTTCAAGGATCACGGAATCAAACGACACCTAATATAGGTAACTACGTTAATAATCGGATCCTAAATCGGGAGATAGGACAGAATGAGGTTCTATAAATCAAATGAGTATTGGAACTCATAGGGTATGATTTAATACACCTAACATTATGATTAGATACTTAACCTAAGTGCTTTTGACCCATTTCGACCCGTTACGGTAGTTTAAGCTGCTATAACGCGTTATTTGCGTAAATCTAAGGTCGGGTGGTTATCTATGTCCTATGTTAAGTCTTACATGCCCAATAATGTTTAAATATGTTACTATATCAGTTTAGATCTTAAAAACTTATTCTCATAAGCAAAATATGAATTGATGCTCAAAAAGGGCATTTTGGTCATTTTCTATGGGCATATAAACGACTTAATGGATAACTAACTAGCCTAAGTGATCATAAGGTATAACCTCAGTAGGTTATTTCCTATGAAACTATGATCACTAAATAAGCTTGGTCGGATCCTAATGATCGACCAAACGGGTCGGGTTCGAAAGTCTAAGCGGTTGTCTAGACCGCTTAACTTACGACCCTAAACAAGCACTAAACTAGTAGTGATGAGTTAAACATGTTAAAACATGTTTAACTAAGTTAGAAAACTGATTTGCTATCAAAACAAAGTGTTTTGATACCTAAAAATAGATCTGTCGCAAAATGCGCATAAATACGCATTTTGACAGAAACTTTGACTCGTCACTACGCCTAGTCAACGTGGTAATCAGTAGGTATAATCGCTAAGGATTATAACCATCGTGATTACAATCACGTTGCAAAGTTCAATTGAACCTCGATTTGACCAATTGATGGTCAAAACCGAAAGTCAAACTGTTGGTCAAACTGTTTGACTTTCAGCTCTAAATGGGTGAAAATAAATACTAAGCCATGAAAGAACACTTACTAGGTGTTTAAGGGCTAGAAAAGATGAACCAGAACTCAGGTAGGTGGCTCCCAAAGAACGAAATCCTCCACTTAGAGTTCAAAGTTGGATATGAGCAATGAACAAGGTAGAATGAAGGGGTATTTATAGTTGTGGAGGACTTGTAGGATCATTCCAAGTGTTTATGTGATCCCCAAGCAATAAATCCTGACCATACATGTGTTATGGACAACTAATCTTACTTGGAGAAGTGTTTACTTGGAGCCCAAAGCATAAGGAATTGCATTAAAGTCCCTGAATTACAAACTGTTTCCTGAAATGAACATTCTGCTAGCGAGGGTCTGTCGCGCCCCGCGTAAAACTGAGCCAAGTCTTACGCGCCTCGCGACCTAGTTCAGATTTCAGAAATTACAGTTTCAGTCCCTGCATGTTCATAACCTGATTTTTGACGCGTTTAAGCCCCATTAACCCATTTTCAAGGCTCTAAAATGAAGTTTATGTATAGGGGACTCAAAATATGCTCGGAAATATCACGGATGTCGGTTCGTTTGGTCATACGGTGGCGTTATTCGGTTAATTACGACGAAACTCGAACGGACGCGAAAACGATCCAAATTAAGCGACGAATGGTATTTTTGCATTCTGATCACTAAAATAAAATATTTTAGTGACTACAAAAGTTTTTGGAAGTCCAGATGTGGTTAGAACGTAAGATATGCGCGTAAATGCAAACTTACGACCTTTTTTACGCTTTTAGTCCCTGTTTGACCAAATAAGCGTATTTCACATACCGAACCACTCAAAGCTTATTTCTAAGCTATGTTAAGGTTATTTATGGTATGTTTAGCTTATGATCATGTTTCAGAATGTAAGTTGCCATACGAAACGACAGACTTTTGTAGTTTGACGCAAATAATCCCTGTGAGCGAATAAACTTGTTTTTGCCATACCAAACCCTTCAAAACTTATTTCTAAGTTATGTAAAGGTTATTTAAGGTATGTTAAGCTTAAGTTTCTGTTTCAGAGTGCTTGTCGCGTTAAACTGATTACGTTTACACATCAGTTTGCGTATAACTTTCCAGAAAGCGATATAGAGTTTAAAATCGAACAAAAATCAAAACGTGCAAAATGTCAAACATAAATAACAAATATTGGGATCAAAACACCTTGTTTTATTGATATTGAATTGTCCAGAGTTTGTACAATGATTACATAAGCACAGATGTCACAGTTTCCCCTACTTTAGGAAATTTCGTCCCGAGATTTATTTAGAGGAAACTTGTGAGAATAGATGTGGATATTTTGCTTTCATCTGATCTTTACGTTCCCAAGTAAATTCTAGGCCACGTTTCGATTCCCAGCGAACTTTAACAATTGGTATGCACTTGTGTTTTAGCTTTTTGACTTTACGGTCCATAATTTCCACAGGTTTCTCAACGAAGTGCATCGTGTTATCAACACGAATTTCATCAAGTGGTATGTGGAGGTTCTCATCAACTAAACAATTTTTGAGATTGGACACGTGGAAAGTTGGATGAACATTTCCAAGTTCAGGAGGTTACTCAAGTCTGAAGGCTAATTTTCTGATTCTTTCGACGATCTTGAATGGTCCAACATATCGTGGTGCAAGTTTTCCTTTCTTTCCAAATCTAATCACGCCTTTCCAAGGGGATACCTTGAGTAGGACGTGATCACCGACTTGAAATTCTAAGGGCTTGCGTCGTCGATCCGCGTAACTCTTTTGACGACTTCTAGCTGTCTGTAGGTTATCACGAATCTTCTTGACCTTATCTGTAGTCTCTAGAATGAGTTCAGGTCCAGTAAGCTGAGCTTCACCTATCTCATTCTAGCAGACTGGTGAACGACATTTTCAACCGTATAAAGCCTCGAAAGGAGTCATGTTGATGCTAGAGTGATAACTATTGTTGTAGGAGAATTTGATCAACGGTAGATGCGAATCTCAACTACCACCAAAATCGATCACACAAGCTCTAAGCATATCCTCCAGTGTCTGGATTGTTCTCTCAGATTGACCATCCGTTTGAGGATGATATGCTGTGCTCAAATTAAGTTGGATTCCCATGGCAGATTGCATGGTTCTCCAAAAGTGAGACGAGAATCGAGCATCTCTATCAGATATAATGTTCAAAGGAACACCATGTCGGGATACAATCTCATCCACATAGATTTTAGCAAGCTTGTCAGCAGATAGATCCTCACGGATCGGCAAGAAATGTGCTGACTTTGTAAGACGATCAACAACTACCCAAATGGCATCATGACCTCTTTTAGTTCGTGGCAGTTTGGTAATGAGATCCATAGCGATTTTTTCCCATTTCCAAACCGGTATCTCTGGTTGCTCCAATAATCCAGAGGGATGTTGGTGTTCTGCCTTAACCTTAAGACAAGTAAGGCATTTGGACACATATAAGGCAATGTCTTTCTTCATACCCGGCCACCAATAGTGGGTTCGAAGATCCTTATACATTTATCTTCACCAGGATGGATAGAATAACGAGACTTATGTGCTTCATCCATTAACAAGGTCCGGAGATTACCTTGACTTGGGACCCACAAACGGTCCATGAAATAATATGATCCATTGTCTTTCAGTTCAAGCTCAAGTTTAATATGATATGGTAATTCCTAATCCATCAAGTCTTGTGTAACACAAGTATGTTGAGCCTGAGAAATGCGGGTTTGAATATCAGATCGAACCTGAACACAGTGAAGCTTGACACTTTCCTTACGACTCAATGCGTCAGCCATGACATTCGCCTTACCAGGATGGTAGTGAATTTCACAATCGTAGTCGTTCAGAAGTTCAACCCAACGTCGTTGCCTCATGTTAAGTTCTTTCTGATTGAAAATATGTTGGAGACTCTTGTGGTCAGTAAACACTACACATTTTGTACCGTAAAGGTAGTGTCTCCAGATTTTGAGAGCAAAAACTACTGCACCTAACTCAAGATCATGAGTCGTGTAGTTCTTTTCGTGTACCTTTAACTGTCTTGATGCATAGGCTATGACTTTGTTTCTTTGCATGAGAACATAGCCAAGACCCAAGTTAGACACATCACAGTATACGATAAAATCGTCGTTGCCCTCAGGTAAAGATAAGATAGGTGCATCACAGAGTTTCTATTTCAAGGTCTGAAAGGCTTCTGCTTGTTTGGATCCCCACTCAAAAGGTTTGTTCTTCTGAGTTAAAGCAGTGAGAGGAACTGCAATTTTGGAGAAGTTTTCAATGAAACGACGGTAATAACCCGCAAGACCAAGAAATGAACGAACCTCGGTAGGAGTAGTAGGTGTATCCCAATCCTTAACCGCACTGATTTTGGCGGGATCTACATGAATACCTTGTTCGTTGACAATGTGCCCCAAAAATTGAACTTCCTTAAGCCAAAATTCACACTTGGAGAATTTGGCGAAAAGCTGTTCTTTCTTTAGGAGCTCCATTGTAAGACGGAGATGTTGTTCATGATCGGCTCGTGTCTTGGAATAGATCAAAATGTCATCAATGAAAACGATGATGAACTTTTCCAAATAAGGCTTACAAACCCTATTCATCAAGTCCATGAATGTAACACCTCGTAAAATCACGACCAATATAATGAAGACACGTGTCAAGAGCTTTAAACGTGTAAGGAATTTAATATGAGGGACTAAAGTTGACAAATAAAGAAAGTATGTGTGCAGAAGGATCCAAAGTGTCAACATTTAATAATTATACCTTTCAACAACCCTACACGATGTTTAAACCCTTAAACGAATGAATTATGAATCATATGAAACCAATTGTGAAAGAAAGTGAAAGTTTGCAAACCGCAAGGGTTAAATGTGTCAACATGTTTAATTTATACCTCTGAGTGACCTTTTAGCGAACCCGAAGCTTTGTAACGATTAATTATGCTCCCAAGAATAAGTGATAAAAATTTCACATGGTGTCGACATCGTATGAGGAAGATACGTTAACATTCGAAAGTGAGTGGGTAAAAGCATCAACATTGAAATTTAGGGCTTTTCGGTGATCGTATAACTAACCAGGAGCTTAACGGAATTTGTTTATGACTTAGAGTCCTTAAAAGTCAAGTTTGGGGGTTAAAAGTGCAATAAAAACAAGTTTAGAAGGACCAGGGACCAAAATTGCAACATTTGAAAGTTTGTTGACCGGACCTGACCTCTACGCGGGCCGCGTAGATCCTCACCCAAACCTTACGCGGGCCAACTAAAATGCCCAGATACAGTTTTCTTGGACAGTTGCCTGTTACAGCAGGTTACACCGCCTTAAAAGCCTGGTTTTCGATCCCAGGGCTGCACCAACTGTTTTTCATGCATAGCGACACTTGGAATTCATCAGGGATCATGTGTAGACCTTGTTGTAATGATCTTATGCAATTTAAAGTCCTATATAAGGAGTTCTATGTTGCAACCATAAACTTGTTCACTTGGAATTCATTCTAACTCACTCCCTGGAGCTCTCTGGTCTTCAAACAAGATTCCCTAAGCTTCATTTTCGTACTAAGTACTTCAGTAAGCTTTCTTAACCTCTCTAATTCAAGTTTCATTAGTTTAATGACCAAAAGTCAAAGCCGTAATAATTAAGCTTTGACTTAGTGATTAATCACTAATGGTCCAGTCATTTTTTGAATTGAAAGTGGCTATGAGTTGGTAATTATGTGGGTAATAAACCCTTAAAAGGGCACCCTATGATTTCCACTCTAACTAGGTCAATTGTCGGGTCAAACTTAATTATAAAAAGTCAACAGAAAGCTATTTTTCAAATAAACTCATAATTAACAATGTAGAAGCTATGAAACCTGTTTTAACAGTTATATAACTTGGTAATTAATGTAAGAACATGTCTAAGCATGTTCAACCCGACAATTTTGAGTCTAGGCTCGGTTCGGAACCGAAAGTCGCAAAAGTAGACTTTTGCTTTGACTTTCAGTTCTGACCCGATTTAGTTTAGTTTAGACATGCCTTAGAGTTCCATTAGGACCAGGTTATAAGTTAGTATAACCCTCTGAGGTTATACAACTTGGTTCCTAATTAATCCGATTCATATGCATGTTTCCGTTAATTGCTCAAATGTTGACCATTATGCCCTTTTGACCTTAAAACAAGATTTTTGAAAATTTGAGAGGAAAAAAACCTTTGTTACTAATTTTTGAACATGTCCTAAAAATTTGACATCAGTTTGAGGTCTAGATTAGGAGTTATGCTCAATAGCGTAATTTGAAAGCTTTTTATTAATTAAACGGCATAATTAGCATAAAGCCTATCTAAACCCAACTTTTGACACCAAATCTTTTACCCACTGACGTAATATAATATTTTGGGAATTTTGAAGATTTTTATTTATTTTTAAACTGATCATAGCATAGGGTTCTTGCTTTGATTCGCTAATTGCCAGTTATACCCTTTTTGCTAATAAAATGAGTTTTACATAACTTTTTGATACCAAACTTTTTGCTACTAATTTCATATGATAAATAAAATATTTTGAACTTTATAAACTGATCAAAAACTCAGATTTCCTATTATAACCCGAAAATCGGTAAAAATGACTTTATACGCGTTTTAAACGCATAGTATGGGTTAAAACTAATTTTGGCATATGAAACTTAATACCTACTGATGTTTTAAGTAAATTTTTATAACTTAACAGTAAGCAAAAGTTTTGAACTCAGATTTCCAAATTTGACCTTTAAAGCTTATGCGAAATTACCAAAATGCCCCTACGATGCATAGTTTGGTTATAAATGATAAATTTCACATATATGCAATACCCTACTGATATAACTTATTAAATTAAATATTTTTACTGATTAGTTTAGACCAGAACCTCAGATTATTATTTAACCCCTTTTATAATCTTTAAAATGACCAAAATACCCCTACGGGGCTTAATTTGAGTTTAAATTCGTTTTGGGCATAATGGAAGGTATCCTACTGATATCACAACATATTTAAGGCATATTAACTTAGGAAACCTGTTCATGACTCATATGGTTACCCGTTATGCATTTATCGCGTTCGGTACGGTTTATGTAACTAGTTTGCATAATTCAACCGAAACGGGTCAAACCTTATTGTTTTCACTTCAAAATCCAGAATGTGTTTAGTTTACTCATATTATACAAGTCTTCATACTTGTCGGGTCTAAACCACATTCTAATCCGGTCTTCGCTTAATCATGCGTTTTGAACCGTATACCTTTCTTTAAAACTAACCGGTCTAATTTTTAAACTTAAGTAAGACCCGTTAGGAATCTAATAGGTTAATTAAAACCTTCGTTCCAGATTTAGGAGACCAGTAAAAGATACTTGCACTTGCTGAATTGTACGGCTGGGATACATTTGTGTAATTTGCTCAGGTAAATACTTTTAACTTATTTTCCCTTATACGAGCTTGGAGTACGGTATATAAAATACCGCTTGGTCGGGTATTGAATTTTTAATCGTATGAAGGTTAAATTATTGAGATAACCCGTTTAATCTGTTTTGTTTATTCTAAGCCTTTGGGGGGTTAATGACCATGTCCTGGATATCCTCGGCTCATTCATTGAAATGGCTACGACTTAAGCACGGGGTGTAGGCATACACCTGCCGGTGCGTATGTAAAATAATATAGCTGCCTGTTCGAGAATAACTCGCCGTAGGTTATATTATGTGGTGTGTCTATTAATCTTTAACCCGGTATTTAACCTGGGCTACTGAACGTATAATAAACATGTAATTCTTTAACAAGTTTATTTTTAAATAATTATCCCAAGTTATAAAAGATATTTTGTGCCTTGTGCATTCAAATCAATTTTCTTAAACATTTTCAAAATGAGTCGTTAATTGTATTTACCAGTGTAAACTGACGTATTTTCCAAAAAGGCTAAGTGCAGGTACTAGACGGAATAGGCTGGCTACTCCTAGCATCAATAAAGAGTATTGCAAGCTTATATGTTTATAGATCTGTTGAACAATGATCCTTTTAACTTTGATCCGCCTGTGGATCCCTTACAACCATTTTTTGTAATAATTGATATTACTTTCATTCGGTTTGTAATGTTTTTATCTTTCGACTTCCGCTGTGTATTAAACTGTGATATATTGTCTATAATGATATCAACTACGTCACGATACTCCCCACCGGGCCCACCGGTAATACGTGGAAATATCGGGGTGTGACAGGTTGGTATCAGAGCCAACATTGAGTGAATTAAACACTAGCCTTTTGTGTTTAATCTCAATGACACAGTTTGCACGTTCCTCGACTTTCGAGTCTAGACAAAGAACTTAGGACTAATCCAAATTCGTTTTTATTTTGTCCTTTATCGTTTTTCCTTTGTTGTTTCTTTTGTTTGTTTTGACAAGATCAACAAAAATGCCACCGAGGTTCCGAAGAGGAGGAAGAGGCAAGGGGCCACTCAACGCCCCCAACGATCACGAGGCCGGACCTTCCCACCGGCGAACACCGTCTGTTACAATGAGCACCAGTCCTCAAGAAGACTGGAGGACCTATTTGGAGCCCGCGAGGTGATCTGTCTCGCTAAGTTCATCACCCTCTTACCATCATTCTTTTGGGCCGCAATTGGAGAAAGAGCCCGAAGATTCTCACCACTCCTTCTTGCCGTTACGACGGTCAACCTCTCATCGGGCCTTTCAGGACCCGACACCTTATTTTTAGAGCCGGTTCAACCCGACAAACCAAAATGAAGAACCAATGGGTCATAACCCATTGGGCCCTGAAGACCATTTCCCTGAAGCTCAGGGAATGGATATGGATGATGACCCAGATCCCGCTGAACCACCATCTGGGACACCTACTCACCCCATCGAAATTTCGGATGGGTCGTCCTTTCATGGATCACCTTATCGTGGTCCAGACAGCTATGAGGAAAGGTTTGCCTAATACGACTGGGTGTTTACTCCCTCCTACAACCAGTCTCAGTAGCAAGATCCCTCTGAGGATTCGCGTTTTGTGGCGGTCACGCCACCGCCACCACCACCGCTTGAGCAGCAACTGCCTCCGGAGCCACCGAGGCGAAGAAGAACAGGTGCACGGATGTCCGTGCGAGGAGGGGACTTCCATTTCCGCACCCCTCAGCATTCAAGTGGCAGTCACTACCCGCCACTATATGAAGACCCACAGATGGGTGGGCCTTCAAACCCCGTTTCCGAGGTGGACTGTGCGCCAGTCGCACCACCACCAGTGGGTTATGACAACCCAATTCCTTTATACGCCGGTACAGCGGCGTATAACCCTTTTGAGCAGCCTGCCTACCCGGGGTATAACTACTGCAAAGCCCCCGATGTTGACCCATACCTCATAGTAGCCAACTACAATGCTCATCATCCAGAAGGGCCTTACGTATCCTCCTACCAAACCGGATACCCACCTTATGGGTATCAATACCCACCACCTCCTCAACCTCCGCAGCAGCAGCAGCCGCCACAGCCACCACTGATTCAGCCCCAACAACAACAGTAGATTCTACAGAGGTTGAGCCAGGTGGAACGGGAGGTTCAAGAGGAACGTAGGAACCACTGGGGATTTCTCAAGGGTCTGGCGAATCTAATCAAGGGAAAGAAGAAAAGGGATTTTTGAAGATTCCTTATTTATTTATTTGTATTGTAATTTCCTTGCTTCAATCAAGTCCCTGCGTGGACATCTATTTATGTATTCAGTCCCTGCGAGGACTTGTATTTTCAGTTTAGCCCCTGCGTGGGCAAGTTATTTCTGTTAAGTCCCGTTTAGGGCATTTATGTACTCTTTTATTTAATTATAGAATGTGTTGAGTTCAAAATTTTAATTATCATTATCATTATATGCATACATATAATATATAAAATAAAACAAAATATCATTCCTTTTAAAAATTAATCTGTCATTAAATATAAAAGAAAATCTTGAAGACAAAACCTAGCCACGTGTCACTTCAAGACATGGCCATGATGGTAGTTCCTTGTAAGATTCAAAACCCTTGTTAACATCTGAAAACATGTTAACACTCCTGGCAAATGTGATTCGATAAAATTGCATAAGTCATCCTTATATTGGATCCTTCCAATTCCTTTCTTATTATTTTAAGCATCCATTAGTGATGTAATGCCTACGGGCCATAATCATTGTCATATAAGACAAAAGACAGCTATAGTCTATGATTCCATGTCAAGAAAGGTAATGAACTATGATTCAATGCCTTAATGCGTCGATCATATAAGATCATGGCTTATAGTTTAAATTGTCCTTGTGACTTGGCCTTTTGTGCCAATTATAATATATTAATAAGCTATGACTGAGGAAAATTATGATCCTGAATGAATATGCATAATAAATTAACTAATATGGTTTATTAATACCATGGTTAATAAAATTATCAAAGTAACAATTCTGTTATAGAGATCTGAATGAATCATTATCATCATTTTATGTAGCAATCAAGCTACATGGCAGAATCTGAAGAAATCAACAGTCACCCTATAGAGAATCATGATACTACCAGAATTCATGTAACTGGTGCGGAACTTCAAGCATTGAATGATAATGTTGTTTCTAAAGCCATGGACAGGAAATTTAGAGAGTCTAGTGGTACACGCTCAAAGACTCACTCTGTAGCTCACAGTAAGCCACCTTCTAAATCTCATGAGTCAAAGAAGGATGATGCTCAACACTCCTCAAATCAGCACAGTGTCCCGTCTAAGAAAATTATATTTGATAAGGAGCCACGAGCAAAAACCTGTTCTTATAAGTATTTTGTCTCCTGCAAGCCCAGGGATTTCACTGGGGAAAAAGGAGCTATTGATTGCATGACGTGGCTAGATGAGATGGATACGGTAGTTGATATTAGTGGATGTGCAGAGCGAGATGTTGTGAAGTACGTTTCACAGTCGTTCAAAAGAGAAGCACTAGCTTGGTGGAGGTCCTTAATCCAAGCTACTGGAAAGATTCCGTTATACAATTTATCATGGGCTCAGTTTGTTGCTTTGATAAAAGAAAATTTCTGTCCTCAACATGAAGTTGAGAAGATCGAGACCGACTTCCTAACATTGGTTATGAAGAACTTAGACTGCCAGGCGTACCTCATGAGTTTTAATACCATGTCTCGATTGGTTCCATATTTGGTGACACTAGAACCAAAACGGATAGCCCGTTTCATTGGGGGTTTAGCCCCGGAGATCAAAGCTAGTGTAAAAGCATCTAGACCGACTACCTTTAGGTCTGTAGCTGATCTGTCACTATCTCTTACCCTTGATGCGGTCAGGCAGAGATCGCTTAGAAATTCTGATGAGGGAAAGAGGAAGCGTGAGAATGATAACTCACACCGTTCAGACAAAAAGCACAAAGGAAACTCCGACCACAAAAAGAGTTCCGGATTTAAAAAGGATGATCAACAGTCGGGTGAAAAACCCAAGTGTAAAATTTGCAAGAAACGTCATCTGGGAAAATGCAGGTATGAATCGAAATCCCAATCACAGCCTAGGGCTTGTGGGATTTGTAAGTCAAATGAGCACAAGACATTAGACTGCAAGAAGATAAAGGATGCGACGTGCTATAACTGTAATGAGAAGGGGCACATCAAGTCTAACTGCACAAAATATGCCAAGAAACCTGAAGAAGGCAAAAAGACCAATGCTAGGGTCTTTTAAATGAATGCACGTGAAGTAGTTCAGGATGATAACGTGATAACAGGTACCTTCCTTATCAATGATGTTTATGCAAGGGTATTATTTGATTCGGGTGTGGATAAGTCATTTGTAGATGATAAGTTTTGTAAGTTGTTAAATCTGCCTGTTAAAACCCTAAGCATAAAATACTAGATAGAATTGGCCGATGGTACCATAGAAACTGCTTCAACCGTGTTAGATGGATGTTTCATATCCATTAGGAACCACTCTTTTCCATTGTCTCTGCTTCCTTTGAAACTAGCTGGATTCGACATAGTAATAGGCATGGATTGGTTATCTCATAACCAAGCTCAGATCGTTTGTGACAAGAAACAAGTGGTTGTCAAGACTCCGTATGGTGAGCCACTTACCATACAAGGAGATACTCAGTACGGGTTGCCTAAGCAAGTGTCTATGCGTAAGGCAGCAAGGTGTATGAAGAAAGGTTGTGTCATTTATATGGCACAAGTGACTATTGATGAACCAAAGCCCAAGATTGAAGACATCCCTATCATTTCTGAATACCCTGACGTATTTCCTGAAGAACTACCTGGTTTACCCCCAGATAGGCAAGTGGAGTTCAGAATCGACATTATTCCTGGAGCAACACCTGTAGCAAGAGCACCTTACAAGTTAGCACTAATGGAGATGAAAGAGTTGAGAACTCAATTGGATGAGTTGTTAGCAAAAGGATTTATTAGGCCTAGCTCATCTCCTTGGGGAGCACCGATCATGTTTGTGAAGAAAAAGGATGGATCAATGCATTTATGCATTGATTATCAAGAGTTGAACAAGGTTACAATAAAGAATAGATATCCATTGCCCAGGATCGATGATCTGTTCGATCAATTGCAAGGGGCAAGTTATTTCTCCAAGATTGATTTAAGGTCAGGTTACCATCAGCTGAAGGTTAGAGATGAAGATGTGCACAAGACTGCATTCAGAACTCGTTATGGTCACTACGAGTTCTTAGTGATGCCTTTTGGGCTCACTAATGCTCCAGCAGCATTCATGGATCTCATGAATCGCGTTTGCAAACCCTACTTGGACAAGTTTGTCATCGTCTTCATTGATGACATTCTTATTTATTCAAAGAATCAGACTGACCATGAGAAGCACCGTCATTGTATTCTTAAACTTCTTCAACAAGAAAAGCTCTACGCCAAGTTCTCAAAGTGTGAATTTTGGCTTCGTGAAGTCCAGTTCCTTGAACATGTGGTTAGTGAGCGTGGTATCTAGGTGGATCCCGTTAAGATTGAAGCTATCATGAATTGGCAAGAGCCGAAGACGCCCACAGAGATTCGCAGCTTCTTGGGTCTGGCAGGATATTATAGGCGTTTTATTGAAAATTTCTCAAGAATTGCAGCACCCCTAACTTCACTGACTCGCAAGAATATCAAATTTGACTGGGGTCCTAAGCAGCAAGAATCCTTTGATATACTTAAGCAGAAGCTGAGCAATGCACCTGTGTTAACATTGCCTGAGGGAATAGAAGAGTTTGTGGTATACTGCGACGCATCACACACTGGCATGGGATGTATGCTAATGCAGAAGGGCAAAGTTATTGCCTATGCTTCCCGACAATTAAAGGTGTACGAAAAGAATTACACCACCCACGACTTGGAGTTGGGTGCCGTTGTGTTCGCACTAAAACTTTGGAGGCATTATTTATATGGTACCAAGTGTGTGATCTATTCTGATCATAAAAGCCTTCAACACTTGTTCAACCAGAAAGATCTGAACATGAGACAGCGTCGATGGATGGAGACACTGAATGATTATGATTGTGAAATCCGATACCATCCAGGTAAAGCGAATGTAGTCGCCGATGCCTTGAGCAGAAAGGAAAGGGTTAAGCCCATTAGAATCAATGCCAAGAGCATTGAATTGAAAATCAGTTTGAATGAAAGATTGTTAGCCGTTCAGAAGGAAGCTGTATTAGAAGCTAACTATCCAAATGAAAAGTTGGGTGTAACTACTGAACAATTATCATATGGCAAGGATGGAATCCTAAAATTGAATGGACGAATATGGGTTCCAATTTATGGAGAACTTAGGGATGTGATTCTTCAAGAAGCCCATAACTCCTAATATTCTGTTCATCCTGGCTGTGATAAGATGTACCAGGATTTGAAGGCAAATTATTGGTGGATAGGCTTGAAGAAGTCTATTATGTGGCTAAATGTCTGACATGTGCTCAGGTTAAAGCCGAACACCAGAAGCCGTCAGGTTTGCTGCAACAGCCTGAACTTCCCACCTGGAAGTGGGAAATGGTAACTATGGATTTCATCACAAAGTTACCAAAGACAAAGCGAGGAAATGATACTATCTGGGTTATAGTTGACAGGTTGACTAAGTCAGCCCACTTCTTACCTATTAAGGAAACACACAACTCAGATAAGTTAGCTCAGCTGTATGTAGACGAGATTGTATCTCTACACAGAGTGCCAATGTCTATCATCTCTGATAGGGATACGAGATATACATCGCATTTCTGGAAAAGCTTCCAGCAATCCCTAGGCACTCGATTAAATTTCAGCACTGCATATCATCCTCAGACGGATGGTCAAAGTGAGCGTACAATTCAAACGCTGGAAGATATGCTAAGGGCTTGTGTTATTGATCTAGGTGGAAGTTGGGATGATCATCTTCCACCGATCGAATTTTCTTATAATAATAGCTATCATTCGAGTATTCAAGGTGCACTTTTTGAAGCTTTGTATGGAAGGAAGTGCAGGACGCCCGTTTGTTGGACAGAAGTTGGAGATGTCCAACTAACAGGACCTGATATAGTCCTGGAGATGACAGACAAGATTGTGCAGATACGAGATCGTCTCAAAGCTGCCAGGGATAGGCAGAAAAGCTATGCAGATAAAAGGCGTAAACCTCTAAAATTTGAGGTAGGTGACAAAGTTCTACTTAAGGTATCACCCTGGAAAGGGGTGATGCGTTTTGGCAAGAAAGGAAAGTTAAGCCCAAGATACATAGGACCATTCGAGATCATCGAATGTGTCGGAACAGTGGCTTACAAGATAAACCTGCCTGAAGAGCTCAGTGGAATTCATAATGTGTTTCACATTTGCAACTTGAAAAAGTGTCTAGCTGATGAATCACTAGTCATGCCACATACGGATGTGCACATAGATGAAAGCTTAAAGTTTGTTGAAAAACTTTTGTCGATTGAGGACCGACAGGTTAAGAAGCTTCGAAAGAAGCATGTACCGATTGTAAAGGTTAAATGGGATGCCCGGAGATGTCCCGAATACACGTGGGAGGTAGAGTCCACAATGAAACAGAAGTACCCTCATTTATTTAAGTAAATCTCGAGTTCAAGATTTATTTTAAGGGGGTGGGATGTAACACCTTGTAAAATCACGACCAATAAAATGAAGACACGTGTCAAGAGCTTTAAACGTGTAAGGAATTTAATATGAGGGACTAAAGTTGACAAATAAAGAAAGTATGTGTGCAGAAGGATCCAAAGTGTCAACATTTAATAATTATACCTTTCAACAACCCTACACGATGTTTAAACCCTTAAACGAATGAATTATGAATCATATGAAACCAATTGTGAAAGAAAGTGAAAGTTTGCAAACCGCAAGGGTTAAATGTGTCAACATGTTTAATTTATACCTCTGAGTGACCTTTTAGCAAACCCAAAGCTTTGTAACGATTAATTATGCTCCCAAGAATAAGTGATAAAAATTTCACAAGGTTTCGACATCGTATGAGGAAGATACGTTAACATTCGAACGTGAGGGGTTAAAAGCGTCAACGTTGAAATTCAGGGCTTTTCGGTGATCGTATAACTAACCAGGAGCTTAACGAAATTTTTTTATGACTTAGAGTCCTTAAAAGTAAAGTTTGGGGGTTAAAAGTGCAATAAAAACAAGTTAAAACAAGTTTAGAAGGACCAGGGACCAAAATTACAACATTTGAAAGTTTGTTGACCGGACCTGACCTCTACGCGGGCCACGTAGATCCTCACCCAAACCTTACGCGGGCCACCTAAAATGCCCAAATACAGTTTTCTTGGACAGTTGCCTGTTACAGCAGGTTACACCGCCTTAAAAGCCTGGTTTTTGTAGGATCGTTTTCACGACCAAACGAGTCGTTCAGAAGAGTTTTTCCTCAATACGAGAGGCGTAAACAAACGTATCGAGTTGATGCAACTTGCATTTCACTTTAAACTATCTTTTGATTGATATAAAAATGTTTTACAGCGAGTAGACACTTCGGCATCAGTTCGGCACTGAAACCGGAAAGTTACAAATGAAGATCACAAGGAACATATATATAGGTATGCCTATTTCGTGTGAAACAGTCCAAGCGAAATAGCCAGGCTATTTCGTACGAAATGACAAAGTCATTTCGTGCGAAATACCTTGTCCTATTTCGTACGAAATAAGCTTCTAACATGTTTTCTCGAATGTTGTGCCCTGATCCTTCTAATCTAAAACAAGACTCGATACAAGACGAAGTCGACAGACATATGCACCAACAGACTCCCCCTTGGATGTTGACGAAGTCTTCAGTGTCGAGTCTTCAATCTTCAGTCTTTATCAGTCTTCTCGATCTCCCCCAAAGTATCTAACAGTGTAACATATCCTCAATCTCTAACTCTTCTCTCTATGTCTTCAGACTCCCCCTTTCGATAAACTGGGATCGCAGTCAGCACATCTATGTTCCAAGATCGTGCTCTGGCTCTTATTCAACTCAGGTATTGAAACCTGGCTAACCTGCACATTCTTAACCCAGAAATAAATTTCACAAATTTAAAATTTGACAAATTTATTCTCTGCTTACCACTTGTAGACACAAACTTAACATATCATTTGCAAGTATCATATATAATGATTTAACATTTTTAATTTCTGATGTATCACTTATAAGAAAATCTTTTCAAACCCACTTTCCCAAACCTGTTCATCCTGTTTAGCACTCGGAATTTTGAAAATCAGCTCTTCAACATCAGTTGTCGAAAATCTTTTTGAATTTTAAAAAATTTATCCTAAAACACACTGAAAATCTTTTTGGATTTTGAAATTAAAGAATTTCAGTAAAGAAATATTTATAAACAATATTTTTGTGAGTTTGTGTAAGTGGATCATATCAGTTTTTGAGACAAATCACCAACACCGTTAAGCTTTATACATTTTAAGTTCTAAACGATTCACTTAGATTGTCAGTATACTGATCCACTTAAATTTTCACACAAAGTTCAACTGTTTCGAGATACGGATTAATGTTTTAGAGACTTAAGCTTATTCGAGTGTCCCACATCAGAATATACTCCCATATCCAGATCCCAATATTCAGTCTTACAGGTGAGTATACCTAGATGATATCTGTAAAGGGTTAAATGCGAGGGCCATGAGAGCTCAGGCTATTGCTTCCGCAAAATCAGACAGATGATGGCTTCGACTTTAGGTGTGTTCCCTTTAGAGAATCTTTTCTTCAACAGCACATGATTAGCATTTTGCAATGTTTTATCATTTTTTATGCTGAGGGGGGTGCTATATTTCAAGCAAGCGAAAAGTATTATACGGGGACTAGGCCATTGCTTCCGCAAAATCAGAAGTCCCGGGATAATACCCCAAATATCACTAAGCATAAAGACCTAGTATCTCAGAAAGAGGGACCTTTCAAACAAGATTTCAGGGGTTACCCATATATCCGAGAGATGTTCCCCACGAGATAAGCAAGTTTGAAATTTAGGTTTATATCTCGACACAATCTACTAAATGTGCAAAAACCTACTGGCACATCATCAGTGAGACCGTTTATCACTTTTGACTTTCCAATTCTTTAGCGTGCTGTGATAGTCTACTGATGTACTATCATTTCCTCTTTTCTCAACAAAACTCATTTTTGATTTTATCATATTTTTGCCTTTTTTTCAAATTTTCCAATGTTTTTGGATTTTCTGAAATTTCTTACTCCCCCTAAAATTTAAAAACATTTAAAAGAAATTTGAAAACAAACTATACAAGAAAAGTAACAACTGTTGTGAATTGCTTCAATTCGTCATCCACTTGGCATAAACAATCAGAACTCCCCCTTACAACAAACTATTTTCCCATTATGATTTCAAAACACTTAAGTTTGTTTTAATCAAATGGTTTTTCCGGAAAATAAGTTTTGCTGATTTCAAAAAACCACTTGTAGGTTAGGGGATCAATTCATCACCTTGTTCTTTCATCTTCAACCTTTTGAAAAATATAACAGTTTTAAGTTCAATCAACAAATACCACTTGTAGGAAATCAAGTACAACTTAATGTCCCTGATTCACCACTTGTATATTTTCACAATCACATAAAATTCAAGAAAGATGCCGATACCTGCTCCACACTTACCAACCTGGGAGCTCTGGCAAGTCAGAATTTTACATATGAAAAACAGACATCCAAGCTTGACCAAACTTGGATGTGACCTCTTCAGTTTCACTCGGGGTGTAAGTTGCCTTTTTTGTTTCATAAAAATCTTTTACCCCTTTCACTTTTCCATCAATCATCTTTCCAAAAATCTTTTTCACATTTCCATTTAAAACTTTTTCAACATCAAATTCTTTCTTTTCAGAATAGAATTGATTTGAAATCTCAACTTTTCCAACTTTTTGTTTAAAATTTTCAGCCCGCAATGGTGGAAAATTGACATCATCCATTGGCGGTACTGACGTTTCCATTTTTAGCTCAATTTGTGGCTCCTCTGACTTTGTGGAATCAGATTCATCACCAAATTTCACCTCAGATTTCTTAACAACCTACATTTGGTTATCAAGATTTACCCTTCTTTTGTAAAACCTTTTTGAACATTCGCCAACTTCCTGTTTTGTGTTGGTTGCCTTTGGACAATTCCAGGCTATGTGACCAACTTCTTGACATCGGTAACAGGTTCTTGTCTCCTTTCTCTGATAAGCTCCATTTTTCTCAAACTTTTGTTTTTCTGCAAAGAACTCTTTGTTTGATTGCTTCAAGAATGAGCTCTTTTCTTCTTCCTCTGAACTTGCTCCTGAAACAAATACAGTTTTTGGTTTATAAGTTTTCTCATTTTTATGATTTTTTGGTGGAATAAAACCTAAACCATTCTTTTTGAAATTACCGTTATGGTTTGGTTTCTTTCGATAACCTGAACCAGAACTGTAACCCTTTTTCTTGTTTAACCTTTGTTTATCTCTTGAGGTGTAAGGTCTTGGTTTTTCATAAAGATTTACATCTTTTATTTCAGAAATATTAATTTCTGTTAATTTGAAAACCTTTTTTTATCATATCTGGTTTAACACCTCTTATTGGAAATTCCTCATCAGAATATAATTTGTCTGAATCAATCAAAGTATATGCCACTTTGATTAGTTCGTCATTCAAATTAGATTTTGATAACAGGAATTCTTTATTGTAAACTTTTTTAACCGACGTCTTTGAACTGTTGACCGCTGAACTCGAACTTTCAGACTCAGACTTTGACTCTGACTCCTCATCCTTATCCAACACATGATCGACCACCTTTTTTATTAACTCAGACTCATGATTAGTGTCAGACGATGTAAACGTGACGTCAATGTTTTCTGGTAATTCATCAGTTGTTTCGGACTTTAACTTTATATTGACTGCCTTTTTGACTTGCTCCTCATTTGGTTTTCTGGGAGAATAACCTTCCCAGATTGGAGGCGGACACTTGTTATAATTTGCACTTTGTTTCTTACCAGTATCCTTTTCTTCAGTCTTCTTTTCTTGAAAAGCTTCCATACCTGCAATGGTTTGATAAATTCTATCAATCAAATAATCAGAACTAGAATAACTTTGCAGTAATCGTCTGATTCTTTCATTTTCTATCTTTTCTGTTTCCAACTCCTGTTTCAACCTAGCACATTCTTCAATGTAATGATTAATGGCCTTCTGTTTTGTCATCATCACAGCATTCATCATGGTTAACGCGTCTTCTCTTTCAGAATTTGTCTTTTGTAGACCATTCACTGTTCTATTCAACACATCATACGGTTCTTTCACATAATTTAGATCGAACAGTAACTTTTCTTTCATCTTGTCCAACTCACTCAACTTCTTATCTTTCTCTTCACACTGCTTGCATGACTCCAAACACTTTAAGCAAGGTTTTGTTATTTCAACAATCTTCTCAATTTCAACAATCTTTTCAACTTCAATTATCTTCTCATCTTCAACTTCCTGCTCAGTAGCTTTATCTTCTTTACTTTGTTCAAAATTCTTTTCCTGAGCAATACTTTTATACTTCAACTTTTTCTGTTCCTTTGCTGCTCGTTTCTCCTTTAACTTTTCCAAACGATATGCAAAATAAAATTGAAAACTTTCAGGAGACAAATGAGTTTTTGCAATATTAATATGCATTTCTTCCTCATCATCACTGTCATCAGTTGATGATTGATCAAACACTTGTGTCTGTTCTGAACTATCATCTGAAGAACTAGATTCATCATCTTGATTCTTCTCATCATCAACAAACACTTTCATCCATTCTTTCATCAAATCTGGTTCTTGAACTATCTGTGCAATTAATGCAACTGTTTTTGAATCAGGTGGAATATATTTGTCCCAACTGAACCCTTCTGCTACTTTTTCATCATCTTGATCAATTATGCCAAAATAAGCTTTCTTATTTGCTTTTTCTATCATTTTAGCATGTGCAGTTTGTGGTTCTTTTTGCTGATAAGATTGATGAGCAACTTGTTGATATATGGCTTTTCGATAATAATCATTACCACCAAACGGATTCTTTGCTCCACTTGCTTCTCGATTGGTACATTCCCTCTTGAAATGTCCTTTCTCCCTGCATCGAAAACAAGTAACTTTAGATTTATCAAAACCCAAAGTAGAAACATTTGCATCTAAGAAATCATCTCTTCCTGTAATCATCTTGATTTTTTCTGCTCTTCTTAGAACACTTGCTAAACACCATTTAATGTCCATAAGCTCCATTTCCTCAGCATCGATCTGATCGTAATCCTCTTTTGTCAACATAGGATTTCCGATCCTTCCTGCAACCAATCCTTCATATGATTCTAACACTGTAGCTAGCAACGACATATGACTTTTAGCAACTTCTTTAGAAAAATTTTGACCATTCTGAAGATGCAACGCGATGTTGCAGTGTAATACATGACCATTGTTGCTGCTTGAACTTTGGAACTGATGACTTGAGGTTGATCCCTTTGGATTAACACTTGGGTATGAGGAAAATCCACTGCTGCTGTTTGGACTTTGATTGATTGATCCAGATGAATTTTCTGCACTGAAAGCAGTTTGAATTTTCGGACTTGCTTCGACATCCTGAACACTCCCTTTAAAGTAAATCTTAACATCTTGTTGTGCACTTGGATTGCTCATTCTAGCAATCTTTTGTTGCTCAAGATCTTGTCCTTCAATCTTTTCGATGAACTGAGAAATTGTTAAGCCATCATATTCTCCAGTATTCTTTAATATCATCAAAAATGTACCCCATTCTTTCTGAGGTAAAGCATCAGCTAATTTGTCAACCCATTCCTCACGTTCTTTGTTGATATTTAACAATGACATTGACCGTACTAAATGACAATATCTTTCAATCAATTTCTTTGTATCTTCTCCCGGCAAACTTGTAAATAAATCAAATTCTTTCTTTAACAATGATTTTTTACTCTTGATCATCTTCTCACTTCCCTCAAACTTAATTCGAAGTGCTTCCCAAATTGAACGTGAAGTCTTATCATGTTGAAGCAATATGAATATGTCTTCTTTAATAGCTTGCTGGAGTAAACTAATCATCATCTTTTCTGCTTTGTACATGTCTCGTTCTTTATCCGTAAATTCAAAAATCTTTTTTTCAACTCCCAAATCTGTACGTGGTAGTACATATCTTTTCTCAACACACTCCCAAGACCTCAAATGATTAGCTTGGACCCAATTTTCAAACCGGTCTTTCCAACCATAATACTCCTCAATGCCCATTAGCTTCGGGGTTTTTGCAAAGTTCCAGTCTCATTTTCCATGTTCATACTTTGAGCAATGGCAGTAGGAGTAGTCGGGGCAGTAGCAAATGCGTTATAGAATTCCTCTTCCATGATTCGGTAATAAGTTTTTCAAAATCAGACACTTTCAAACGAAATCAGATTTCAAGCGAAATACCCTGTTCAAACGAAATGACCTGCAAGACAACTTCAAACGAAATGAGTTCACACGAAATGAGATGCTTTCGTACGAAATAGGTGATTTCGTACGAAATAGGTGAAACTTTCACACGAAATAAGGTATTTCATGCGAAATGAACCAAATTTCAGTTGATTTCGTGCGAAATAACAGACTTTCACACGAAATGAGGACACTTTGGTACGAAATAGTGATTTCGTACGAAATAGCTCACACAATATACTGATTTCGTGCGAAATAAAGGATCTATTCCGTGCGAAATACTGCTGACGTCATCATGTCGATCAGATTTTTGTCCAATTAACCAGGTATTAGTCCAATTTTAGGTCTGAAACTTTCAAGGCTTTGTTAAAACACTGTTTCGTTTATAATGTTAGAAATTCAATCCATTTTAACTGTCAAAACTTGTTTAATTTTGAAAAGAAGGTGTAGAAAACAGAATTTTGAACTGAATCAGTAAGAACTCTTCCTCCTGAGCTCTGATACCACTTGTAGGATCGTTTTCACGACCAAACGAGTCGTTCAGAAGAGTTTTTCTTCAATACGAGAGGCGGAAACAAACGTATCGAGTTGATTCAGCTTGCAATTCACTTTAAACAGTCTTTTGATTGATATAACAACGTTTTACAGCGAGTAGACACTTCGGCAGCAGTTCGGCACCAAAACAGGAAAGTTACAAATGAAGATCACAAGGCACATATATATAGGCATGCCTATTTCGTGCGAAACAGTCCAAGCGAAATAGCCAGGCTATTTCGTACGAAATGACAAAGTCATTTCGTGCGAAATACCTTGTCCTATTTCGTACGAAATAAGCTTCTAACATGTTTTCTCGAATATTGTGCCCTGATCCTTCTAATCTAAAACAAGTCTCGATACAAGACGAAGTCGACAGACATATGCACCAACAGTTTTCGATCCCAGGGGCTGCACCAACGGTTTTTAATGCATAGGGACACTTGGAATTCATCAGGGATCATGTGTAGACCTTGTTGTAATGATCTTATGCAATTTAAAGTCCTATATAAGGAGTTCTATGTTGCAACCATAAACTTGTTCACCTGGAATTCATTCTAACTCACTCTCTGGAGCTCTCTGGTCTTCAAACAAGATTCCCTAAGCTTCATTTTCGTACTAAGTACTTCAGTAAGCTTTCTTAACCCCTCAAATTCAAGTTTCACTAGTTTAATGACCAAAAGTCAAAGCCGTCGTAATTAAGCTTTGACTTACTAGTTAATCACTAATGGTCCAGTCATTTTTCGAATTGAAAGTAGCTATGAGTTGGTAATTATGTGGGTAATAAACCCTTAAAAGGGTACCCTCTGATTTCCACTCTGACTAGGTCAATTGTCGAGTCAAACTTAATTATAAAAAGTCAACAGAAAGCTATTTTTCAAATAAACTCATAATTAACAATGTAGAAGCTATGAAACCTATTTTAACACTTATATAACTTGGTAATTAATGTAACAACATGTCTAAGCATGTTCAACCCGACAATTTTGAGTCTAGGCTCGGTTCGGAATCGAAAGTCGCAAAAGTAGACTTTTGTTTTGACTTTCAGTTCTGACCCGATTTAGTTTAGTTTAGACATGCCTTAGAGTTCCATTAGGACCAGGTTATAAGTTAGTATAACCCTCTGAGGTTATACAACTTGGTTCCTAATTAATCCGATTCATATGCATGTTTCCGTTAATTGCTCAAATGTTGATCATTATGCCCTTTTGACCTTAAAACGAGATTTTTGAAAATGTGAGAGGACAAAAACCTTTGTTACTAATTTGTGAACATGTCCTAAAAATTTGACATCAGTTTGAGGTCTAGATTAGGAGTTATGCTCAATAGCGTAATTTGAAAGCTTTTTATTAATTAAACGGCATAATTAGCATAAAGCTTATCTAAACCCAAATTTTGACACCAAACCTTTTACCCACTGATGTAATATAATATTTTGGGATTTTTGAAGATTTTTATTTATTTTTAAACTGATCATAGCATAGGGTTCTTGGTTTGATTCAGTAATTGCCAATTATACCCTTTTTGCTAATAAAATGAGTTTTACATAACTTTTTGATACCAAACTTTTTTCTACTGATTTCATATGATAAATAAAATATTTTGAACTTTATAAACTGATCAAAAACTCCGATTTCCTATTATAACCCGAAAATCGCTTAAAAACGACTTTTTACGCGTTTTAAACGCATAGTATGGGTTAAAACTAATTTTGGCATATGAAACTTAATACCTACTGATGTTTTAAGTAAATTTTTATAACTTAACAGTAAGCAAAAGTTTTGAACTAAGATTTCCAAATTTGACCTTTAAAGCTTATGTGAAATTACCAAAATGCCCCTACGGTGCATAGTTTGGTTATAAATGATAAATTTCACATGTATGCAATACCCTAGTGATATAACGTATTAAATTAAATATTTTTACTGATTAGTTTAGACCAGAACCTCAGATTATTATTTAACCCCTTTTATAATCTTTAAAATGACTAAAATACCCCTAAGGGGCTTAATTTGAGTTTAAATTCGTTTTGGGTATAATGGAAGGTATCCTACTGATATCACAACATATTTAAGGCATATTAACTTAGGAAACCTGTTCATGACTCATATGGTTACCCGTTATGCATTTATCGCGTTCGGTACGGTTTATGTAACTAGTTTGCATAATTCAACCGAAACGGGTCAAACCTTATCGTTTTCACTTCAAAATCCAGAATGTGTTTAGTTTACTCATATTATACAAGTCTTCATACTTGTCGGGTCTAAACCACATTCTAATCCGGTCTTCGCTTAATCATGCGTTTTGAACCGTATACCTTTCTTTATAACTAACCGGTCTAAGTTTAAACTTAAGTAAGACCCGTTAGGAATCTAATAGGTTAATTAAAACCTTCGTTCCAGATTTAGGAGACCAGTAAAAGATACTTGCACTTACTGAATTGTACGGCTGGGATAAATTTGTGTAATTTGCTCAGGTAAATACTTTTAACTTATTTTCCCTTATACGGGCTTGGGGTACGGTATATAAAATACCGCTTGGTCGGGTATTGAATTTTTAATCGTATGAAGGTTAAATTATTGAGATAACCTGTTTAATCTGTTTTGTTTATTCTAAGCCTTTGGGGGGGTTAATGACCATGTCCTGGATATCCTCGGCTCATTCATTGAAATGGCCACGACTTAAGCACGGGGTGTAGGCATACACCTGCCGGTGCGTATGTAAAATAATATACCTGCCTGTTCGAGAATAACTCGTCGTAGGTTATATTATGTGGTGTGTCTATTAATCTTTAACCCGGTATTCAACTCGGGTTACTGAACGTATAATAAACATGTAATTCTTTAACAAGTTTATTTTTAAATAATTATCCCAAGTTATAAAAGATATTTTGTGCCTTGTGCATTCAAATAAATTTTCTTAAACATTTTCAAAATGAGTCGGTTAATTGTGTTTACCAGTGTAAACTGACGTATTTTCCAAAAAGGCTAAGTGCAGGTACTAGACGGAATAGGCTGGCTACTCCTAGCATCAATAAAGAGTCTTGCAAGCTTATATGTTTATAGATCTGTTGAACAATGATCCTTTTAACTTTGATCCGCCTGTGGATCCCTTACAACCGTTTTTGTAATAATTGATATTACTTTCATTCGGTTTGTAATGTTTTTATCTTTCGACTTCCGCTGTGTATTAAACTATGATATATTGTCTATGATGATATCAACTACGTCACGATACTCCCCACCGGGCCCACCGGTAATACGTGGAAATATCGGGGTGTGACAATGAATACAACAGGAGCATTAGTTAAACCAAAGGCCATAATAGTAAACTCATAATGTCCGTATCTCGTGCGGAAAGCTGTCTTAGGAATATCTTCTTCAAGCACTCGAAGTTGATGATACCCAGAACGTAGATCAATTTTTGAACAGCAAGTAGCGCCCTGTAGCTGATCAAAGAGATCATCAATGCGAGGTAGGGGATATCGATTCTTGATGGTAAGCTTATTGAGCTCACGATAATCGATACACATTCGGAAAGATCCATCTTTCTTTTTCACGAATAGGACAGGAGCGCCCAAAGGTGAAAAGCTCGGACGAATGAATGCTTTGTCAGAAAGCTCCTGGAGCTGTTTAGATAACTCTTGCATCTTAGACGGTTCAAGACGATAAGGTGATTTAGCAATAGGATTTGCACCAGGTACAAGATCGATACGAAACTCAACTTGGCGTGCTGGGGGTAAACCAGGTAACTCTTCAAGAAATACCTCAGGATAATCCCGAAAAACAGGGATATCTTGAATAGTCTTACCCTTGCCTTTCTCCTCTACGACATGTGCCAAGAAGGCGACATAGTTCTTTCGTATGTATTTTTGGGCTTGGGTACAAGACATGAGCTTAAGGCTACTAACGGGTTTCTCCCCATGAACTTCAAGATCTCCCCAGTCGAAAGCGGTATACGAAAAATCTTCTCAAAACAAACCACCTCAGCATGGTATTTGGCTAACCAATCCATTCCTACTATTACATCGAAGCTCCCGAGTTGCATCGGTGTGAGGTCAATAGGAAAAATATGGTTATTAAGGTTCAACTGGCAATTTCGAAGAACAGAGTTCACCACTAGATACTTCTACTGTCAAGGGCTATCCTAGTTTTGTTCTACTCATCGAAAGTAAAGGCTCAAAAGCTAAGGACACAAAACTCTTATCCGCACCCAAATAAAAAAGAACAGAAGCAGGTTGGTTGTTAACAAAGAACGTACCGTTCACCACTTCGTTATCTGCGCGCGCCTCATTTGCATTCAGATTAAAAGCTCGACCACGAGCCTGTGCCTGATTTGCGTTTGCCAACTTCGGGCATTTGTTTCTGTAGTGGCTCAGATCCCCACAATTGTAACACGAACCAGGCGGATAGTGAGGTCGTGCAGGATTCTGGGTAGGGTTTTGTGCAGCTTGATTTTGGTTAGGAGTAAAGCGGCAGGTGTTTGCAAGATGACCAGACTTGCCACAGTTTGTGCAGATGCGGCATTGCACCTGTGGTTGGTGGTGGTTGTTACACTTGTTGCACAGAGGTGCATTGCCAGCGTACTGCCTCTTGGCAGCAGGTTGTGCAGGCTGATTCTGTGCTGCCTGGTTAGTCTGAGCAGTAACGGCAAAATTCTTAGAAGCCTTACGCTTCCTATATTTCTTTGGGGACTCAGCCTTTTTACCCTTTTGCTCCTTGGTGCTATCAGACTGTTTCTGTTTCTTGTCACCCTTCCTGTGGAGTTTACCCTTTTTGACTTGAGAGTCACTTAGGGTTGCAGCTAGCTCAATGGCCTGTCGGACGGTAGTAGGGTTACTGCCAGTGACAATATCCTGAACAGGATCTGGCAAACCATCTATGTATTTCTCAATAGCCTTATCCAAAGGCGTGACCATTGTCAGACAGAGCAGGCTTAACTCCTCGTATCTATCAGTGTAAGTCCGGTGTTCACCACTGTCTTGCTTGAGGTCATGGAACTCATTTTCAAGTGCCCTATGCTCGTGACGAGGGCAGAACTCTCTCATCATAAGAGCTCCAAGTTCCTCCCAAGTTTGACCCAAAGCAACCTCAGCACCTAGATCTCTCATTAACCCATTCCACCAAGTGAGAGCACTCTTTTGGAATATGATAGAAGCGAACTCGACCTTACGATTGTTTGGACACTGAACATGGCGAAAGGTGCTCTCAAGACTCTCAAACCACTGTAGGAGCCCAGTTGCTCCTTCAGAACCACTAAACTTGAGCGGTTAAGCCGAGATAAAACTTTTAAAGTTGCACGGAGTAGGTGCATTATTGTTATTGTTGGCTTGGTTGATTTGAGTAATGAGATTTGGTGCTATAATAGTTGCCAGTTCGGTGTCGGGTTGTTGAACGTTTCGTCGAGGAGGCATTCTAAAAGAGGAAACATGAGAGAAAACGAGTGAGATGATGTGATGAAAATAAGATGTTATAAATATCGACAAAAGTAAGGATGGTGGTCATTTGTTCGTTACAAACAAACAGACGACACACAGTGACAAATCAAAGTAAATGGGTCATAATAATGTATCGCGAAGACATGCTTTAGCCTATAAGTGGACACTCACCCCAAGAGTTCCCAGGTAAGAGTGACTGATCCAATACTGCGGATTTGTACAAACACTCTAGCCTTAGACAGAAAACTCAGGGTACAAGCATCCACCCTTCCAGATTGCACGTGTTTACATTATTTAGACCCAAACTTTGATGAGATTTTGAAAGTTCGGATGGCACAAAGCCAAAAAGAAATCATCCAAGGATAGATGATTGATTTCAAAATCATTTTAGAAATTTGTGTTCTTGTTTTGGTAATCACCTAAGGATAGGTTATGTGTATTGTTTTAAGATCTAAACACAAGATAACTTGTGTTAGGGGTCCTAGAAAGGTTATAGTCTAGCTCAAAGCATTACTAAGAACCAAATTCCCTATAACCATGAGCTCTGATACCAACTCTTCTGTCACACCCCGACCGCGTAAAACAACAAACCGCGGCGGAAACGTCGGGGAGTAGAGCGACAGAATTATTGTCTCACAACCATGGCATTTAAAGTTTTGTTTTATTAATTAAAGTGTTTACAATGTGTTTGCATTAATGAAAACATAATATAATTAAACTGTCTTTTAAGTCACTAAGGTCTGAGTCCGCCTAAGTGTAGCACAATCAACATCAAGCATTAGCGCCTGAAACACATGTAAAAATAGGTACGTCAGCATAAAAATGCCTGTGAGATACATAGGTTTTGTTGATGCAGGATTCATGACTTGTAGTTAAAAGAAGTGTTTAACAAAAAGTAGTCATGAACCTTGTAAAATGTTTTCTTTTATAAAATCATGTGAAAATCGATATGGAAATCAGATGATATAAAAGAGTAATGCATGGTTAAATAAATAACCAAGTAAAAATGAATTTGTATAAAATATGTCATTTGTAAAACAATGTCTTGTCTTTGTATAAAATGTATCATGTCCTTGTCGAAGTGGTTTAGATAACGCTACGATATGTAATATAATAAAAGCACTTATATATAGGAAGTACTAGTGGCGTATCCACCATGCTTTTATCATATTACACATAGCCTCGTTATATAAGTCACTTATCAATAACCAATCAAAATGTCTTGTTTAAACAAATGTCAAAATGTTTATGTGTAAACAATGTTCAATTGTCAAATGTGAATCATGTCATGTATAATCGAATGTAATGTATGGCAAGTAAAAAGTATCTACTCAAACCATATGTATAATGTCAATGTGTAAACAAATGTCATGTATGGTGAATAAATAGTATATACTCAACCCTATAGGTAAAATGTACAAAACAATGTTTTTGAATAAACCTAAGTTTAAATCAAAAGTTATGTTTTGAAGAAAACAATGCTTTATGGATACAAACATTTATGCAGTAATGTTTATCGCATACATTCAAGCCTTGTGACTGTCGGATAAACCCTTAAACGAATTAAAGGTTTATCAATTATGTATATCGGATTCTGTCATTTCCTACTTCCAAACAAACCTAGGAAGTCGGGAACGGGATTTGTCAAGTCCTATGGTACCATTACATACTACCGAGTGGCGTGATCAATGTTAATGAATGTATTATTGTCCCGTTAAACATACCAAATGTCATAATCAATGTAAGTATGCTATGTGAAAACCATGTACTAAGTATGCTAAGTAAACATACGAAGTAGAAATGTTCATGAAATCAATGTGCCCATATGCTGAGTAAACATATGCAACAAAGTGTCTATGAAATCAATGTGCTAGCATGCTCAGTAAACATACATAGCAAAACATAATTGAAATCATGTACTATAGGTGTACTAAGTGAACATAGCATGTTTATGTCATAAAAATCAATGAAAACATGGAAGTAACATGTAAGCACAAGTGTTTCACCCCAAATATTTGAAAACGGTAAAAGATGGGACTATGTACTCACTTAGGATTGCTTATTAGTCTTGGAAATATGACCAAATAAAGCTTCAAGAATCATGGAATCAAACGGCACCTAATGTCGTAACTACATTAATAATCGGATCCTAAATCGGGAGATAGGATAGAATGAGGTTCTATAAATCAAATGAGTATTGGAACTCATAGGGCATGATTTAATAGACCTAACATTCTGTTTAGATACTTAACCTAAGTGCTTTTGACCCATTTCGACCCGTTACAGTAGTTTAAGCTACTACTATATCAGTTTAGATGTTAAAAACTTGTTCTTATAAGCAAAATTTGAATTTATGCTCAAAAAGGGCATTTTGGTCATTTTCTATGGGCATATAAACGACTTAATGGATAACTAACCAGCCTAAGTGATCATAAGGTATAACCTCAGTAGGTTATTCCCTATGCAACTATGATCACTAAACAAGCTTGGTCAGATCCTAATGATCGACCAAACGGGTCGGGTTCGAAAGTCTAAGCGGTTGTCGAGACCGCTTAACTTACGACCCTAAACAAGCACTAAACTAGTAGTGACGAGTTAAACATGTTAAAACATGTTTAACTAAGTTAGAAAATTGATTTGGTATCAAAACAAAGTGTTTTGACCTAAAAATAGTTCCGTCCCAAACTGCGCGTAAATACGCATTTTGAACGAAACTTTGACTCGTCACTACGCCTAGTCAACGTGGTAATCAGTAGGTATAATCGCTAAGTATTATAACCATCGTGATTACAATCACGTTGCAAAGTTCAATTGAACTTCGATTTGACCAATTGATGGTCAAAACCGAAAGTCAAACTGTTTGACTTTCAGCTCTAAATGGCTGAAAATAAATACAAAGCCATGAAAGAACACTTACAAGGTGTTCAAGGGCTGGAAAAGATGAACTAGAACTCAGGTAGGTGGCTCCCAAAGAAGGAAATCCTCCACTTAGAGTTCAAAGTTGGAAATGAGCAATGAACAAGGTAGAATGAAAGGGGTATTTATAGTTGTGGAGGACTTGTAGGATCATTCCAAGTGTTTATGTGATCCCCAAGCAATAAATCCTGACCATACATCTGTTATGGACAGCTAATCTTACTTGGAGAAGTGTTTACTTGGAGCCCAAAGCATAAGGAATTGCATAAAAGTCCCTGATTTACAAACTGTTTGTTGAAATGAACATTCTGCTAGCGAGGGTCTGCCATGCCGCGCATAAGACTCAGCCAAGTCTTACGCGCCCCGCGACCTAGTTCAGATTTCAGAAATTACAGTTGCAGTCCCTGCATGTTCATAAGCTGATTTTGACGCGTTTAAGCCCCGTTAACCCATTTTCAAGGCTCTACAATGTAGTTTAAGTATAGCGGACTCAAAATATGCTCGGAAATATCACGGATGTTGGTTCTTTTGATCGTACGGTCGTGTTATTCGGTTAATTACGACGAAACTCGAACGGACGCGAAAACGATCCCAAATAAGCGATGAATGGTATTTTTGCATTCCGATCACTAAAATAAAATATTTTAGTGACTACAAAAATTTTTGGATGTCCGGATGTGGTCAGAACGTAAGATATGCGCATAAATGCAAACTTACGTCGTTTTTGACGCTCTTAGTCCCTGTTTGACCAAATAAGCGTATTTTCGCATACCGAACCACTCAAAGCTTATTTCTAAGCTATGTTAAGGTTATTTATGGTATGTTTAGCTTATGATCATGTTTCAGAATGTACGTTGCCATATGAAACGGCAAACTTTTGTAGTTTGAGGCAAATAGTCCCTGTGAGCGAATAAACTTGTTTTTGCCATACCAAACCCTTCAAAACTTATTTCTAAGTTATGTAAAGGTTATTTAAGGTATGTATTTAAGCTTATGTTGATGTTTCGGAGTGTTTGTCGCATTAAACTGATTACGTTTACGCATCAGTTTGCGTATAACTTTCCAGAAAGCGATATAGAGTTTATAATCGAACAAAAATCAAAACGTGCAAAATGTCAAACATAAATAACAAATATTGGGATCAAAACACCTTGTTTTATTGATATTGAATTGTCCAGAGTTTGTACAATGATTACACAAGCACAGATGTCATAGCCTGATTCTGAGATACTAGGTTTTTATACTGTTTGGTATCTGGGGTATTATACCTGGTCTTCTGATATTGTGGAAGCAATGGCCTAGAACTCGTATAATACTTTATGCGCTTAAAGCTTACCCTCTGCATAAAAATTGATAAAATATCAAAAGATACAAATCAAGTGCAGTTGTAAAGAAGATCCCTAAGTGGGACACACCTAAAGTCGATCCTTCATCTATTTGACTAAACGGAAGTTCATGCCTGAGTTCTCAAAGTCTCGCACTAACCCAGAGTTCAGATATCAATATAGTATATTCACCTGTAAGACTGAATCTAGGGGATCTTGATACGGGAGTATATTCTGAGGTGGGACACGCGAATAAGCTAAGTTCTTAAAACATTAAACTCATATCTCGAATCAGTTGAACTTTGTGTGAGAATTTAAGTGCATCAATATACTGACAATCTGAGTGAATCGTTTAGAACTTAAAGTGTTTATAGCTCAACGGTGCTAGTGATTTGTCATAAACTGATGTGATCCTCTGACATAACTCAAACAAAAATATTGTATGTAAATATTTCTTTACTGGTTACTTTATGTTTAAGAAAAATACAAAAAGATTTTGATTCAACTTTATTTTCGAAAACCGATGTCTGAAAGCTGAGTTTCAAAATCTAAGTATGCTGAACGTGTTTCTGAAAAATAAACAAGTTCATTAATTTGAAACTTGAAGTTTTAATTAAAATTTCAAAATCAGATTGTGAAATCTCCAAGGTCATTAATTTGGACTTGGATGATTACTTGATAAAAGTTTTGGATACTTAAACTATCAAATTTATAAAGTCACTTGATAGCGGGAGTGAAATCGGGTAATCCTGGATAAAAACATATTGTTACATTTGTGCAATAGAACCAGATTCTCCATTCAAAAATATTTTAAGGGCCAGGTTGTGACAACTAGCAATTTTTCGTGTATCCGTACAATATTAAACAGTAAATTGTTCCTTAATGATTGTGTATGCTTGAAACAATGATATGAATGATTTTCTTATTACTGTCATATACATACAGATGCATTTTATGTTGCAAGGATGTTTTTCATTATTACATGCAACACAGTATGGTTCAATTAGTGCACATAACAAAGTTAACACAGTTATCAGACAAACTAGAAGTACTGACGGGAGTTCAGTACTCAGACATACATGATGTTAAGACACAGAATGAGCCCCGAAACCAAGAGTTACACTAGAATAGTGTGTAGGAAAGTAGGGATCATAAAACTGCCTTACGAGTGATAGTTTAAGTGCCGGAAAGTGCCCGAAACACACTAAAACTGCAGAATTCTGCACAAATCAGCAAAAAACAGCATTTTAACTCCAAAATATAATGCAGAATTATGGTATAATGGTCCAGAATGCTTTGTTATGTGTCGGAAATCAAAATTTTCATAAAAGAAAACATAAAGCACACTAAACTGTGCTATTTAGCACTTTAACGAACCGGTAACCAACCGGACACTACACGAAACACCAAATTTTCACTATAAGCATTTGTTACGAAGCTAGTTATGGTCACCGAACATCATAACATATCCTAAAACACTTTAACATATAAAACTAACTAATATCCTTACAATCTAACCAAGTCACAAACTTAGAATTGAAACCAAACTAGCACACCCCCTATTTACGGTTCATCAAGGGGTCCCACCCCCTTGATTTCTTTAAAATATTTTATTTGATATGTATGAATGATTAGGGACATACTAACCAAGAGATAAACAAGTGTTGGAGAATAGTTTTATAAAAATCTTAAGACCATCATTCTCATTCATTTCTACACTTCAAACAAACCAACATCTCTCTTCTTCTCCCTCTTGTCTACGGCCCCAAACCCACACACCTACACTTTCATTTTCAAGCCATTCTCAAGCAATCAAAGGTGATTAAGGGTGTAAGAAGCATATCTAAGAAGGTGGGAAGCTTTGGAAGTAGAAGGACCTCATCTTGGTTCTTTTAACCATCACTTTTCTTCATCATCTTCATCCTTGTTTCTTCCCTAGCCTTAGAGCTAGTAGTAAGCCTCTTGATCTTGTTTTTACTTCTAAATTTAGTGGTTAATGTATCATGTAATATGTTAAACTAAAGAATCTCAAAGAAACATAAGCATGATCTTGAACATAAAGCTTAATAACATGAAAATCTAAGTTGTTTTAGTGTATGTATGAAACTTGTTTGTTGATTTCTTGTGATTATGATGTTGATCATCATAAGAAGCTTGCTAGATGATGATTAAACACATTATCTAGCAAGTATAAGGATGGATCTTGAGAAAATCATAATGATCATCCCTTATGTTAAACATGAACTTGAAGGTGAACTAGTTTTAGTGAATGATGATTATTGATACAAGTTATATGTCTTGAGAATAAAAGATTTCAAAGATAATATTTTCAAGAAAACAAAGTTTATTACAAGGTTTAACATGATCATGGTTTTTAAAGAAAGTAAACATGTATTAAGTGTTAAAACAAAGCTAGAAAAGTGTTGGTAACAAGAAAAATACAAGAAGAATTATTTTTAGAAAATCATTATACAAGTTGTAAAGAACTAAAATTCACAAGAATGACTTTATAAACTAAAAACCATGTTTTTAGAGGTAAGTAAGCTTACTAAACAACATGTGAAAATACTACACATTTTTGTTAAACTTCAAGTTCATGACATGTTGTTAAAATGCATATTATGGCTCATGGTAAGTCTTGTATAAATTGTTGATGAAGAGTTTTTAAAAGAAAATAATATACTTATGAGCATGGAAACCTCCATTTTTAAGGGTAAAAACTATGACAAAATTTTTGTAAAATTAAAACACTTAGAAAAATATTTTTAAACAAGTGTTTACAAGTAAATTTTGATCATGGTGTTCATATAAAAAATTGCCATAATTTTTATTACAAAAATTACAAATATTGGAGGTTGATTTTTTATAATAAAAATGACTAAGTATATATTTAGGAAAATATATAATTAGATGTCTCAAATTGTGTGCTATTTGTATATTGATTGTATTAGTTATATTATTTTAGGAACTTGAAAATAATATAACTCACCAATATATCAAAATTGTAATACAAAATATTACCAAATTTCTAAGAAAATAAATATATAATTTATACCCGAATATTGGACAAACGGACAAACGAACATATGGATGATAAATATATATATTCCGGAAATAAATTCATATTTCGACAAATGTGTTAAACTGTATTTTGTAAACCAAAGAAACAGTAAAATATGGATTTTTATAACTATTAAAAATATATCATATTTTATCAAATAGAAAATATATTATTTTGAGTAGAGAAAAATATATATTTTCTTAAACAATTTGAAGATATAGTATTTTTGAGTGAAGAAAAATATATATTTTCTTAAACAATTGAAAGACATGTTATTTTGGGTGAAAACTAGAAATATATATTTTTTCTAAGTTAATCTTAAAAATATATTATTTTTTAGGTTTATATGAAAGTATATTTATTTTTGCCAAGTAAATTTTATAGATAATTTTCTATAAAAATTCTCTTAAAATACATATATTTTAAGAATATAAATTTGGTGATTTTTAGTTAATTAAAAATAATATTCCGAAAAATTAAAATACAAGATTAAGTATAAAATACTTAATAAATACAAGGAAATACGTATAAAATACGTATAAAATACACACCGGAATACACCACCAATACATGGCAAAATACACAAGTATGAAAATACACAAGTACAAGTATACCCATACTTGGGAAATATTCATGAAAGAATGACAAAATGAACTAAGTCTAAAATATACTATTTTAACAATATTCCAAATAATTGGATAAATTTAATTTAAGTTAAAATATTATTATTTTAACCAATAATTATATACTTTAGAATTATATAATGTACATCCAAGATGTAACATAAAGTAAACCAAGAATTCCAAAATAGGTCTTAATAAACAACTAAGACTAAGAGTCGTTACACGACCTAAACGTCTAATAAAACATAGCACGTGTGTAGGTAGTTGTACGACCAGTGGAAATGAGCTTTGAGTTACTAGACAGAAGGACGCAAATCTATGAGTTCATGTCCCCCTTTTTCTTTTAATTGTTTTTAGTTTTATAACTTCAGGGGTGAAATACATGTTTCAAATGTTTCAAACGTTTACAAATGGTATAGTTAGCTAAGGAATGAACTGTTAGATCATGTGAATGGGTAGGCGTTAACTTAAGACCGTTAATCCTTGTATAAGGACCGAGGGGCATGAGTGATAGATCTATTTGGGTGTTGTGAGTCCCACCCATTGGTCCGCGAGTTGGCTCATGTGGTGACTATGTCGTTCCTGCCGGGTGGCCCGGTACGAAATCCGCAAAGGTTTGAGCCTTCCTGCACCATTGCACACATATTAATGTATTAGCTACACATTAATGATCTGTTCATAGACGCTTTCATACCGGATTACAAAGGCATACATACAAATGTTTACAAGATTATTCATGCACACATACAAAAACAAATGAACTCGCTCAACTTTTGTTGATGTTTTCAAATTACATGTATTTCAGGAAACTAATGGATTTGGCGGGGTTTGAAAGTTTCAAGAATTGATGTCATCCTGTTTTGAAGGGTTTGAATTGTATATCTTGTCCTTGATAAAATATATGAATCAAAGCCTTGGTTTTAAAGTCTTTTGTTTTCAAAGTCCGTTATGGAACTTAATACATTTGGATGGTTTGTAAGTTAAACTTGAAGTTTGATGGTTGGTACTAAACAACTTGGGTTTGTAATATTTTGAAACATATGAATGGATGAACATCATGTTTAATCATATAGTTGTTTGTTATAATTGAATGCAATGATATTAAGCAAGTCACACATCTTACGCTTCCGCAAAAGTCAGGGTGTGACAGTTTGGTATCAGAGCTTCGATTGTGGTGAACTAGGATTCCTTCTCGAGTCTAGACTACAACCATTAGGACTCTCTCACGAAAATATTTTTACAAAATATTTTTCATTGCATATACAAAATGCCAAGATCCACGGAGCAAACATTTTACAAAGGAAAGAATGAAACACGAGCAAGGACATAGTCGATGGTTTAGTTTGCATGGGGTAGACTTGTTAAGTTAGAAAAAAAAAGTCTCACGTAGGAATGACGTGAATCCATGTTAAAGTGATGCCTGTCTTTGCTTACATACACCGAGTGATAGTAGTTAACATATGTGCATATGCCATGATTATTATGTTACAGGTACTGATGTCTTCTTCTGAGAGCGGGTTATCTGAGGAGCACGACCCTACGGTCGTTACGTCAGATGACGAGATAGCACAGGACCCTGAGGTCTTCACTTCGGACACTGAGAGTGATCCGAAGATGATGTCAAATGACGATGATGATTTCCAGCCTTTTGTGCTGCTTGATTTTGGGGATGATATCCCGGATGCTGATGATATTCTTATTGACGACATTTTCGCACTCCCTATTCCTGTTCATGATCACCTCATCATCGGTCACCCCGATGGTGAGCACCTTGTTGCTCCTATTCTAGATGTTGTTCCCCTCGTTGCCATTCCTTCAGAGGATTGGCCTTTTGATGACCTCTTTGATGACGACGTGGACCTTTTCATGGGTGATTACCCTGCAGGTGAGCAGGGTGATGGGGTGGTGGATGATGTTATTGTGTTGGACGTACCTCCTCCTATTGTGCCAGTTATTGACATCTCTTTCGATTCCAGTATACATTCTGTTGCAGACTCCTTTGAGTCTGTAACCTCTTCGGCCCTGTAGGCTGTGGGACTCCGAATTTATGCTACTGATAACGATGATGCGATGTATGTCGTTCCATCATCTCCTATCCGAGCCCCCACACCCCCTCATGTCCCAGGTCATGTCCATGATCCAGCTCCAGTTCCTTTTGGCATAACTTTTATTGCACCGCTTGTTCCTGAGCCTGTTTCAGCACCCCTCGATCTTCCACCCATTGCTCCATTTGTTCCACAGCCTCCACCCGTTGATGTTGTTCCCCCTCATTTCATTTCAGACGAGCATCGCACTGACCTCCCCATTGTTTTTCTACAGGAGATTCCAGCTCCCCGTCCAGGGGAGGGCACTTCTGGTCAGCCGCCGAGCTTCGACCCTTTTGCATCAGCTGACTTCCCACCTATTCCACAGTTCGCTCCATATACATCAGAACCACTTGATGAGCCATTTAGATGGTTCCCTTCGTACACGATGCCCATTTCAGATCCGTATCACCCCTCGCACCACGTCGGTTATACACGTGATGAGTTACTCCTGTCCTTGCAGCTGCAGTTCGAGATACTCAGCCGCAGAGTCCTTGAGGTTGAGTGCGAGGCAGCTACTAGACAGCCTTCATTTCCCCCATCATATGTTCCCCCATTTCCTTTTGTTCCTCTGCCTGCTGCTCCTACATGCATTCAGGGCTTTGATGCCCGTTTCCTCACAGCTGAGCAGCAGATCAGCTATCTTGTTCGTCGTGTTCATGAGCTTGAGGAGGAGCTCGCTCACGTTCATAGTTTGATCTTCTTCCCTCCTCCTCCACCGCCATTAGCATCCTAGATTTTTGGTTTTCTAAAGGTACCATACTTTTGATGAGAATGCCACAATTGAGCCCAAGATTTGTTAAGACATGAAGACCACTTTTTGATTGTTACCTTTGTATATGACAGACTTGTTTGAACGGGGTAGTGTGACCTCGTGTCTCTTTTGATATGCTATAATTTAATAACAATGTATCTTGTGGTGGAATATTTATGAAAAGCTCAATAGTCGTGTTCTCATTAAATGCATTGTTGATTTATCTGTTAATGTGATGATTATGTTATTGTGTGGTTGTTTGTTATGACAATTATTTATATTATATATATGTATACACACCTCCTAGACGATTACATAATGAATAAGGCCTAACCTATCCGATCTTCTTATTAGAAGAAAGATGCCGCCCCGACGAAATGTTAATACCAACAACACGCTGCCAAGGACTGAAGCCGAGCTACAAGAATGCATCTCACAAGCTATTGCTCAGCACGAGGCCATCCGCTCAGAGCATAGCGGTGGTACCTTTGGAAATAACCCCCCAACTGATAATGTTAAGTCACCTAAGACACATTACAACTCGTTTGGATATTTCCAATTGTGCTTTGTCAATGCTTACTGTGAATTGTGTTGCTTGTGTTACAGGCTGTACTTACAAGAAATTTCTTGATTGCAAGCCTCTTAACTTTGACGGCACTGGAGATGTTGTCACTTTTGTTCGCTAGGTAGAGAAAACCGACTCCGTGCTGAGGATGAGCAAGTGTGCTCCTGAACAGGGGGTTACATATATTTCTGGGTTATTTCTGGATGGAGCGCTTTCATGGTGGAACCTCCAAGTTCAAACACTAGGCGAAACTGCTGCATACGCGCTAACATGGGATGAGCTTAAAGAGCTAATGCACAAGAAGTACTGTTTACGAGCTGAAATGCAGAAACTAGAGACAGAGTTCTGGAACCTGAAGATGGATGGTCCGAAAATAGCCGAGTATATCCAGTGTTTCCATGATTTGTCAAGAGTTGTTCCTTACCTTGTGGAGCCAAAGTTCAAAAGAATTGAGCTTTTCATCTGGGGATTGGCACCTCAGATCTTAAGTATGGTTACAGCTTCCAAGCCTCCGATTATTGCTGAGGCTATTGATCTAAGTGTGGCATTTACTAAGGAGGTAGTTCGTTTGGGAAAGTTTTCTATCTCTGAGACGAAAAAGAAGGAGACTCATGTGGAGTCCTCGGGTGATAACAAAAGGAAGTTCACGAATTTTAAGAAGAGCACCCGAGTGAACAACAACACCAACAAACGTAGGGAGACCAACCAGCCAGCTGAGGCTCAGACGGGCGCAACCAACACTGAACCCAAAGGAAAAGGGTATATGGGCACCCTACCCAAGTGTGACATTTGTCAATGTCATCATACCGGACGGTGCAGGTATGGAAAGTGTGAAAACTATGGAAAAGTGGGGCATGCAAGGGAGGCATGCTGGTATGGTGCGGGATGTGGAAATGGAAATCGTGGTGGGAATGGAAATCAGTCGGGTAATCGGAACCAGGGAGGAAACGGTAATTTTGGAGGAAACGGGAATCGGGGTGGATATGGGAACCAGGCTGGTAATGGGAATTGTGGAGGAAACAACAACGACAACAACAACAATTAGGGCGGAAATGGAAATGATAATGGACGTGGCCAGGGCTGTTTTGGCTGCGGTGACTTGGGGCATTCCAAGAAGGATTGCCCTAAAAACAATCAAGCTCAAGGAAGGGTATTTACTATTGGAGCCAGGGAAGCACACCAGGATCCAAATGTGGTTACTGGTACGTTCCCTATTAACCAACGCTATGCATTTGTTCTGTTTGATACTGGCGCCGACTTTAGCTTCATATCGATAGACTTTAAGAATACACTTGGCCTAGTTTCAAGTAAGCTAGATGTCCCATATTCGATAGAATTGGCTAATGGAAAGTTAGTAGAGGCGAATGAGGTGATTAAGGATTGTACTTTAGAGCTTGGAGAGCGCGAATTTTCTATCGATTTCCTACCGGTGGATTGGGAAGCTTTGATGTTGTTGTAGGGATGGATTGGTTGTCGAACAACCATGCGGAAATAGTTTGCCATAAGAAGATCATTCGCGTTCCATTGGCGAATGAGGATACGATCGTGATTCATGGAGAAAGGCACGATACACCCTTACGGATTATCAATTGTATGAAAGTGCAGAAGTGTTTACGAAAAGGATGTGTTGCCTTCCTAGCTCATGTAGTGGATAAGAAGGTTGAGGAGCCTAAGCTTGCAGACATCCCAGTGGTGAGGGATTATCCTGAGGTCTTCCCCGAAGACTTGCCAGGATTACCCCCACAGAGACAAGTCGAATTCCATATTGACTTGGTTCCAGGCGCCGCGCCTGTAGCCAAGGCACCATATCGACTTGCGCCATCCGAAATGCAAGAGTTATCCACAGAACTCCAGGAGTTGTTGGACAAGGGATTTATAAGGCCGAGCTTCTCGCCTTGAGGAGCTCCAGTGTTGTTCGTTAAAAAGAAGGATGGTAGTTTTCGCATGTGCATCGACTACAGGGAGCTGAACAAGTTAACTATCAAGAATCGGTATCCATTACCGAGGATTGATGACTTATTCGACCAATTGCAAGGATCGAGCTATTACTCCAAGATTGACCTATAGTCTGGCTATCATCAGTTAAGGATTCAAGAGGAGAGCATACCAAAGACTGCGTTCAGGACTCGTTACGGGCACTACGAGTTCCTTGTGATGCCGTTCGGATTGACTAATGCGTCAGCAGTATTTATGGATTTGATGAATCGTGTATGCAAGCCATATCTCGATAAGTTTGTGATTGTATTTATCGACGATATTCTGATTTATTCACGAACAAAGGAAGAGCATGAGCAACATCTTAGAGCCATTCTGGAACTACTGAAAAGAGAGAAGCTCTATGCAAAGTTCTCAAAATGCGAATTTTGGATTCGCGAGGTATAGTTCCTTGGTCATGTGGTGAACGAGAATGGTATCCATGTGGATCCAGCGAAGATTGAAGCGATAAAGAACTGGGAAACTCCCAAAACACCGACTGAAATTCGACAGTTCTTGGGATTAGCGGGCTATTACCGCAGATTCATCGAGAATTTCTCCAAAATAGCTCAACCGCTAACTTCCCTTACTAAAAAAGACAAGAAGTATGACTGGGGAGACAAGCAAGAAGAAGCCTTTCAACTACTCAAGAACAAGGTATGCGATGCACCGATACTATCCTTACCCAAAGGCAATGAAGACTTCGTGGTATATTGCGACACTTCGCGTCAGGGATTGGGTTGCGTGCTAATGCAACGCCAAAAAGTCATCGCTTATGCATCACGAAAGTTGAAAGTACATGAAAAGAATTATACCACCCACGACCTGGAGCTAGGCGCGATGGTATTTGCCTTGAAGATTTGGCAACATTATTTGTATGGTACTCGATGTACTATCTTCACAGATCATAAGAGTCTACAGCACATATTTGATCAAAAGGAGCTAAATATGCGTCAGTGACGATGGGTTGAGTTGCTGAATGATTACGACTGTGAGATCAAGTATCATCCTAGAAAGGCAAACGTGGTAGCAGACGCATTGAGTCGAAAGGAAAGAGTAAAGAACCTAAGGGTTCGAGCTTTAGAAATGACAATTTGGACGAATCTCACTTCACGCATACATGACGCACAACAAGAAGCCCTTAAGAAGGAGAATCTTAAGGCTGAATATCTCCGAGGCATGGAGAACAATTAGTTCCAAATGAGCAAGGAACCTTACACTTCATGGGACGCATTTGGTTTCCGCTCTATGGTGGTATTCGAGAAGTTATCTTTAACGAAGCTCACAGGTCAAGATACTCGATCCACCCAGGATCGGACAAAATGTACCAAGACTTGAAAGAGTAATATTGGTGGCCAAAACTCAAGATCGATGTAGCCGTTTATGTTGGAAAATGCCTAACTTGTGCTAAGGTGAAGGCCAAGTATCAGAAACCTTCCGGTCTATTGCAACAACCTGAAATACCCGTATGGAAGTGGAAGCAAAGTTCGATAGACTTCATAATGAAATTACCCAGGATTCCTAGAGGGCACGATATGATATGGGTAAATAGTGGATCGATTAAAAAAGTCTGCACACTTCCTGCCAATTTGAGAGAAAGATAGCACTGGAAAGTTGGCTGAGCTTTACCTCAAGGAGATAATATCACGTCATGGAGTGCCTTTCTTGATAATTTCAGACAGAGATGGACGATTTGTATCAAGGATTTGGAAATCCTTTCAGGAGGCCTTTGGATCTCAACTAGATCTAAGCACGGCCTTCTACCCGCAAACAGACGGTCAGAGCGAACGGACCATACAAACACTGGAAGATATGCTTCGTGCATGTGTTATGGATTTAGGTGGCAGCTGGGATACTCATCTACCCCTAGTTGAGTTTTCCTATAATAACAGCTACCATACGAGCATTCAAGCTGCACCGTTCGAAGCTCTATATGGCCGTAAGTGCCGCTCACCGTTGTGTTGGGCAGACGCTGGAGATAAACAGTTGATTGGTCCCGAACTTGTTCAAGAAATGACCGACAAAATCATGCAGATCCGAGAACGCATCAAGGTGGCTCGTGATCGACAAAAGAGCTACGCCGATCGAAGACGGAAACCTTTAGAATTCGAGGTAGGAGGCAGGGTTTTGTTGAAGGTCTCACCTTGGAAAGGTGTAGCAAGGTTCGGAAAACGTGGGAAGTTGAATCCACGATACGTTGGGCAATTCAAGATCTTTGAAAGGGTTGGTACCGTACCATACAAACTTGAATTACCAGAAGAACTGAACGGTGTACATGATACGTTCCATGTGTCAAACCTTAAGAAGAGACCAACCCAGGAAACAATCGTCATCCCTGTGGATGAGGTGCATATCGACGACAATCTCCAATTTAGTGAGGAACCTGTTGAGGTTACGGACTGGAAAGTCCACAAGACTTGGAGAAGTCGCATTAAGCTTTTCAAGGTTCGTTGGAATTCACGTCATGACCCAGAGTTTACTTGGGAGCGTGAAGATCAAATAAAATCAAAGTATCCGCATTTGCTTCACAACTCCCCTGCAACCGATAACCCAGCTTGAATTACGGGACGAAATTTTCTTAACGGGGGGAGAATGTGACAACTAGCAATTTTCCGTGTATCCGTACAATATTAAACAGTAAATTGTTCCTTAATGACTGTGTATGCTTGAAACAATGATATGAATGATTTGCTAATTACTGTCATATACATACAGATGCATTTTAAGTTGCAAGGATGTTTATCATTATTACATGCAACACAGTATGGTTCAATTAGTGCACAGAACATAGTTAGCACAGTTATTAGACAAATTAGAAGTACTGACGGGAGTTCAGAACTCAGTCAGACATGATGTTAAGACACATAATGAGCTTCGAACCCAAGAGTTACACTAGAATAGTGTGTAGGAAAGTAGGGATCATAAAACTGCCTTACGAGTGACAGTTTAAGTGCCGGAAAGTGCCCGAAACACACTAAAACTGCATAATTCTACACAAATCAGCAAAAATCAGCATTTTAACTCCAAAATATAATGCAGAATTATGGTATAATGGTCCAGAATGCTTTGTTAAGTGTCGGGAATCAAAAATTTCATAAAAGAAAACATAAAGCACACTAAACTGTGCTATTCAGCACTTTAACGAACCGGTAACCAACCGAACAACCGGACACTACACGAAACACTAAATTTTCACTAGAAACATTTGTTACGAAGCTAGTTATGGTCACCAAACATCATAACATATCCTAAAACACTATAACACATATAACACTAACTAATATCGTTACAATCTAACCAAGTCCCTAATTTAGAATTGAAACCAAACTAGCACAACCCCCCCCCCCCCCCTCATTTACGGTTCATCAAGGGGTCCCACCCCCTTGATTTCTTTGAAATATTTTATTTGATATGTATGAATGATTAGGGACATATTAACCAAGAGATAAACAAGTGTTAGAGAATAGTTTTATAAAAACCTTAAGACCATCATTCTCATTCATTTCTACACTTCAAACAAACCAACATCTCCCTTCTTCTCCCTCTTGTCTACGGCCCCAAACCTACACACATACACTTTCATTTTAGTGTATATATGAAACTTGTTTGTTGGTTTCTTGTGATTATGATGTTGATCATCATAAGAAGCTTGCTAGATGATGATTAAACACATTATCTAGCAAGTATAAGGATGGATCTTGAGAAAATCATGATGATCATCCCTTATGTTAAACATGAACTTGAAGGTGAACTAGTTTTAGTGAATGATGATTATTGATACAAGTTATATGTCTTGAGAATAAAAGATTTCAAAGATAATATTTTCAAGAAAACAAAGTTTATTACAAGATTTAACGTGATCATGGTTTTTAAAGAAAGTAAACATGTTTTAAGTGTTAAAACAAAGCTACAAAAGTGTTGGTAACAAGAAAAATACAAGAAGAATTATTTTTAGAAAATCATCATACAAGTTATAAAGAACTAAAATTCATAAGAATGAGTTTTATAAACTAAAATTATGTTTTTAGAAGTAAGTAAGCTTACTAAAGAACATGTGAAAATACTACACATTTTTGTTAACTTCAAGTTCATGACATGTTGTTAAAATGCATATTATGGCTCATGGCAAAATTTTTGCAGAAATTAAACACTTAGAAAAATATTTTTAAACAAGTGTTTACAAGTAAATTTTGATCATGGTTTTCATATAAAAATTTGCCATAATTTTTATTACAAAAATTACAAATATTGGTAGTTGATTTTTGATAATAAAAATGACTAAGTATATGTTTAGGAAAATATATAATTAGATGTCACAAATTGTGTGCTATTTGTATATTGATTGTATTAGTTATATTATTTTAGGAACTTGAAAATAATATAACTCACCAATATACCAAAATTGTAATACAAAATATTACCAAAATTCCAAGAAAATAAATATATAATTTATACCCGAATATTTGACAAACGGACATATGGACGATAAATATATATATTCGGGAAATAAATTCATATTTCGAAAAATGTGTTAAACGGTATTTTGAAAACCGAAGAAACGGTAAAATATGGATTTTTATAACTATTACAAAATATATCATATTTTATCAAATAGAAAATATACTATTTTTTAGTGGAGAAAAATATATATTTTCTTAAACAATTTGAAGATATATTATTTTTGAGTGAAGAAAAATATATTTTCTTAAACAATTGGAAAACATGTTATTTTGGGTGAAAACTAGAATATATATATTTTCTAAGTTAATCTTAAAAATATATTATTTTTGAGGTTTATATGAAAGTATATTTATTTTTGCCAAGTAAATTTTATAGATAATTTTCTATAAAAAATCTCTTAAAATACATATATTTTAAGAATATAAATTTGGTGATTTTTAGTTAATTAAAAATAATATTCCGGAAAATTAAAATACAAGATTAAGTATAAAAAAGTTAATAAATACAAGGAAATACGTATAAAATACACACCGGAATACACCACCAATACTTGGCAAAATACACAGGTATGAAAATATACAAGTATGAAAATACACAAGTACAAGTATACCCATACTTGGGAAATATTCATGAAAGAATTACAAAAAGAACTAAGTCTAAAATATACTATTTTAACAATATTCCAAATAATTGGATAAATTTAATTTAAGTTTAAATATTATTATTTTAACCAATAATTATATACTTTGGAATTATATAATGTACATCTAAGATGTAACACAAAGTATACCAAGAATTCCAAAATAAGTCTTAATAAACAACTAAGACTAAGAGTTGTTACACGATCTAAACGTCTAATAAAAATAGCACGTGTGTAGGTAGTTGTACGACCAGTGGAAAGGAGCTTTGAGTTACTAGACAGAAGGACACAAATCTGTGAGTTCATGTCCCCCTTTTCTTTTAACTGTTTTCAGTTTTATAACTTCAGGGGTGAAATACATGTTTCAAATATTTCAAACGTTTACAAATGGTATGGTTAGCTAAGGAATGAACTGTTAGATCATGTGAATGTGCAGGCGTTAACTTAAGACCATTAATCCTTGTATAAGGACCGAGGGGCATGAGCGATAGATCTATTTGGGTGTTGCGAGCCCCACCCATGGATCCGCGAGTTGGCTCATGTGGTGACTATGCCGTTCCCGCCGGGTGGCCCGGTACAAAATCCGCAAAGGTTTGAGCCTTCCTGCACCATTGCACACATATTAATGTCTTAGCTACACATTAATGATCTGTTTATTGATGCTTTCATATCGGATTACAAAGGCATACATACAAATGTTTACAAGATTATTCGTGCACACATACAAAAACACATGAACTCGCTCAACTTTTGTTGATGTTTTCAAATTACATGTATTTCAGGAAACTAATGGATCTGGCGGGGTTTGAAAGTTTCAAGAAGTATTTCAAGAATTGATGTCATCTTGTTTTGAAGGGTTTGAATTGTATATCTTGTCCTTGATAAGATATATGAATCAAAGCCTTGGTTTTAAAGTCTTTTGTTTTCAAAGTCCGTTAGGGAACTTAATACATTTGGATGGTTTGTAAGTTAAACTTGAAATTTGATGGTTGGTACAAAACAACTTGGGTTTGTAATATTTTGAAATGTATGAATAGATGAACATCATGTTTAATCATATAGTTGTTTGTTATAATTGAATGCAATGATATTAAGCAAGTCACACATCATACGCTTCCGCAAAAGTCCGGGTGTGACACAGGTAATCGTTCGTGAGAAATTATAAGATAGTTTAAAATGGTTAAATATGAGTCAAGTATTCGATCAAAGAATATTCAGAGACAGGTCATCGATTCTGGAAAACCAAATCGCTTTCTTTGTCTAATATAAAATCCAGATTTCTGTGAACAAATGATGTCTTGTGCTGTCACATATTTGAATTGCTCCAGCTTATCCATGTTATATGTTTAGAGCTAGTTTGTTGTTTCTAAACTTTAAATTGTTAAAATCTTATAGAATGTTTGAAAATTTTCAAGTGATTGAGCCAGACTACGATCCCGATAGTAGAGCTTAAGGGGAAGTCTGAAGTAGAGCTCAAACTAAGGAAGAGCTTGTAGAGCCAGGTGACGATCCTAGCAGCTTAAAGCAAGGGGGAGTCTGAAGGAGGAATTCAACGCAAGGGGGAGCAGATTGAAGATAAAAGCAAATCCATGGGGATTCCGTTAAAAAAAGAGTCTGTGTTGCTGAATATGTCAATATTTCTACAAAGACTTAGAGAGAGACAAAAATCTACGAGATTGACTACAACAATATCCAAGGGGGAGTCTGTGAATGCATATGTCTATCGCTTACGTCAATCACGTAACGTAGCTTTATCAGATGATACAAGCCCAGTTCTGAATAGAGCAAAAGGAAAAAATAGTGTGTGCTGAAGTCCATTCGGACGGATGGACACATAGTCCATCCGGACGAATGCAGATTTGTCCATCCGGAAGCCCATCCGTCCGGATGAGGTCCATCCGTCCATATAGCCATCAGGATGAGCATGCCTATAAATAGGAGAGTAGGTCTTTGTCATTGGTAACTTTTCGTGACTAGAGTGGGGAAACTCTGTCCGTCTGATTTCTCGGTGTACACACTGTTATATTAGTAATTGAAATCATATTATATTTACATCTCTGTGTTCTGTCCACACACGTGATTGGATTCCGCACATTTCACGTTGTGTTACACATTCAACGGTCAAGGAATTCATCTGATCCTGAATTCACAATGTCTTCTGGCGAATAAGGGGGTATCGCGTCATGCGACCGCATATCCCTATGCCCGTCGCGTAGCGGGACAAAACCCAAAACTGGGTTTCTTTGTTTTTCGTACTGTTTTCCCTCGTACGCGTCTGGAGTCTCAATTATGAATTGTTATGGTCCTTATTCGAGGGTTTTTGTACCATTAAAAATTACCAAAACAACAATGTTAACAATGGTTATCAAGGAAATGGTAATAGAGGAATGGGTAATGGAAATGGGAATAGATTCAGAGGCAATACACAAAGAAACAATTCTTGTTATGCTAAATCTAAATATCAAATAAATGTTAAGTTTGTTCCGAATCAAATCCTGAGAGTGAAAAGGAAAAGTTTGTGAAACAATCAATCGGGGATTTTTTTTTTAAATGAAAGCATGAGAGCATACTCAAGCACCTCCTAGTTTTGTGAAAAATAACAAAGATATGAGAACTTGCTTTAACTGTCACAAAGTTGGACATGTTTCTAATAATTGTCCAGAGCATGATTTCAAAGAAAAGAAACCCGAAGTTTCCAAACTAACTCTTTCAAAAAAAGCTTCCAAAATTGAATCAAAACAAATTTGGAAATAGAAAACATAAGTTGAAACAACTAAAACTTTGTTCAAACTGCTAAATGTCAATTCACAAAAACCGGTAAATTTAAGAAGGTTGAAGAAAGTGTGAACTCAAAAACTTATTTTAGAAAAACAATTTCGAGTAAACAAAGTTGGAGACTGAAAAAGGTTGGAACTTCAGGGGGAGGAGTTGAAAGTTCAGATGAAAATGGACAAAAATTTCAAGTGGTTAAACAAGCTAGAAAACCCAAGACCAAGATGGCTTGGGTTTCCAATTAAAACTAATCCATTACTTGCATGTGTAGGGGCTTCCTAGGTCTGCATTTTCGAAGTGAATCATGGACAGTGGAGCCTCGAGGCACATGAAGGGTATGCCCGCTTTGCTCTACGATATTAGACCGTGGGTATGTTAGATTTCCTGGAAACCAGGGAGGAAGAATTGTCGGTGAAGGGATTCTATCTAATGGAAAGGTTTTATTTGATAAAGTCAATTATCGTCGAACTGGAAAACAATTTGTGAACATTTCCCAGATCTGTGACAGGAAGTTTTCAACACACTTTACTGATAAAGAGTGCATGATACTTAAACCAGGATGTAAGATTACTAAAGAGTGGATCCTTATGCGGGCTCCTTGAGAGAACGATTTTTACATACTCTACATGAGCATTGCATCCACTACTTCTCAGATAGCACAATCCTTTGTCACAAAGGAAACTGAAAAAGAATATATCATATGACACAGACGAATGGGACACATTCACCTAAGGAAGATGAATTATTTGGTTAGCAATCAGCTTGTGGATAGTGTGAACGTTAAAAGTTTCCATATGATTAATGACTGCATCAGCTACAAGAAGGGAAAACAGAAGAAGAAGAAGTTGCATCCGTTAAAGATGTACAATTCTATTAAATTACCCATTGAGAGGTTACACATGGATCTGTTCGAACATGTCAATGTTAAAAGTATCACAGGTGATTTATATTGCCTAGTGGTGACAAAAGACTACTTTATATTTTCTTGGGTAATGTTTTTAGAGACAAAAGATGAGACTTTCGAGTACCTGAAAACCTTGATTCTAAAGATCGAGAATTTTTACTACTTACCAGTATGCCGAATTCGAAGTGAAAATGGTACAAAATTCAAAAATAACAAGATGTTTAATTTCTGTAATAAGAAATGTATACTTCATGAGTTCAGTGCACCTTACACAGCACAACAAAATGGAGTTGCTGAATGAAAAAAAATAGAACCTAGATCGAGACAGCCAGAACGATGTTAGTAGACTCAAAACTTTTTGTAAGTTTCTGGAATGAAGCAGTGTTAAATCATGCTTTGAATTATTAAACCAGAGGAAACCGATCTTCAGTGGTTAGAACCATTCGGGTCTCCATGTACTATTATTGATCCTGATGGCAAGTTTGGAGCCAAAGCTATCGGAGTAAAAGCTATGCTAGTCTTCAAAAGCGAGTGTATCTACCGAGTATAAATCGTATAGCTCATGCATAGAATGTTGAATACCAGAAGTACACTATTCCGACATAAAACTGGGTGACCTGTGGTGGTTTGATTATTAGAATATGTGGAAATCATTCAATCTACTTCAGAACCAACTGATGAAGAGTTTGTCATGTTTTATCAACAACAACAATGTTTAGCTCAATAACAAATTCAAAGATCTATTGTTGTCACCCCGGCACAATGTGGTGCAGACAATGTTGGTGAAGGAACCAGTACTTAAGTTAATGATGAAGGAACCAGTTTCCAGGTTAATCAAAATGTTTAACATCCTAGTTTTGACGAGTCAGATGATTTTGATAATGAAGAAAGTACTGCCATTTATGACGAAGATGTGTTAACATCCGATGATGAAGAAATCTTTGAAGTTCACCAGGAGGCTCAATTATTCAATCCTGTGAATCAAACAAGCACACCGGTTGTTAGCCAAAGTGTTGCTGATCAGAACATATATATTTATAACCGTCGGTTATCGTTTCGACAAAGTTATGCCTCGGCCTCTATCTTATCATCCGTCGAATATATTCTTGGAAATCTACAAAGTGGTGTACAAACACCAAACTTAATTCAACAAGGATAAAGTTGTTTCTATACGAAGGTTGCTGACTTGAAGAATCGGTTCTCATTCAGACGTTTCCTTTCGCAAATAGAACCAAAAACCTAAAAAGAAGCTTTAACTAAAGAAAGTTGGGTGAATGCAATATAGGAAGAGTTATTACAATTTGAGAAAATGGGAGTTTGGAATAATCATAAGAAGATCAACACAAAGTGGGTGTTTAAATGAAAAGGGGATGATAGAGGGGTAATTGTTCGAAACAAGGTCAGATTGGTTGTGCGAGGGTTCTGTCAACAAGAGAATAGATTTACCAGAAGTTTATGCTTCGGTACCAACACTTGAAGCAATTAGAATATTCTTAGCTTTCACTTCATGGAAAGGATTTAAAGTGCATCAGTTAGATGGTCAAATCAGTGTTTCTCTACGGCAAGGTTAAAGAAGAGGTCTATGTTGGACATCTACTAAGGTTTTTGGATCCATATAACAAAGATAAAGAGTATCTACTGTTGATCACTTCTATTTAAATATAATGGACAACATGAATGGCATACCTGATGCAGCAGACAGGCCAGCAAAGAATCTAGACGGAGACGCAACAATAGAGTTTTAGATGATTGTCAGCTTGATCTGGTTCCTCCTTAGGGTGCAAACTAGTGATGGTGATGAAGAACCGAAAAAGGGTATTCGGTTATGGAGAGGGAGGTGATTTTGATGTTATTAAGTTAATCAAGAAGTCTAACCTTGTAACCTCTATATTAGTCTCATTATATGTGCACCCAAAAGGAAACCCAATTAGTTAATAAGAGTAATATGGTCCATCAACAATTACCAACTAATGTAAATGATTATAATGGCTACTAGATTAAATACAACATAATAATATATTTAATCTTACATTCTCTCACTTAGCCGAGTAATCATTTACTATGAGTATTAGATAAGCCGGATCAGGAGTTAACACTCATTTTAGCTCTAAACCAAGAACCGTAGCAGAAATACAGCCGTTGAATCATTATGAGACTCAGGACCCCATTAATTATACTGGCTGAACATATGTTAGAGACATACAAAATCAAACTGATGAGGAAAATTAATTAATAGTAAGTCATTCATAGTACGATATGCAGTTGTACACGGCCATCAACTAAAACCTGTTTTATTTTATGAGCTCTCTTAATAAGATTTATGGGTAATAGCCCTTCAGTTATAGGATCCTTAAGCATATCATGAATGTTTTCGATATAAAAATTTAGTTTCCTCAATTCATTCATAAACGAATAATTAATTGCTTATCGAAATTTAATGCAGCACCTCTCGAACTGTTACTGTTCAACGGGATATGGTAGCTAACTTTATCACAATAAGTCTTCAATATAATTCATATGGAGTTAATGAACTTATGAGTCCTCTGATAAATTTCCAACAACATTTAGTGACTATATTATGTCGTTATAACTTAGGTTGTTATTATCAGTTTATTATATCTCCTCCATGAAATAGGTTTTGTCTGCTGACACAAGGATATACCCGAAATTTCATTTTGTCATCTTTGAATATTACAAAGTTAGAGTAATCAACTTGTTTGAGTTCTCACCTTCTTCTTTAAATTATAGCCTCTCGTTTCTTTGAAAGATATTGTAATACTCTATTAGATGCTTCACATTAATCTAGACATATCTAGTGTGTTGCAATGTGAGTAATATCTAAATAAGTATAGACTTGAACTTACATAAGACTTCTAATTAATGAAGCGTAAGTAAATAATCTCATTTACCATATTATCCTCTAAAGGAGAGCAATATTGTTTGTTACATATGTAAGGACCCATTTAAGGTTAAACTTATGGAACGAAACTAATGTCCCATTGGGTCTATCTCGGTATGTTATGATATCTATCACGTAAGAGATATTTCTGAGATCTATTTATTTCAAAGTTTGTGTTAACAATGCTTTGATTTATGTAACATATATTTGTCAAAAGAATATCATCTATATAGACAAGTTTATTTTAGTTGCTCCCACTCATCTTGAGATAGGTACATTAATCCACTTGGTTCTTGATGAAAATAATTGCTTTAAGATTTCATCACATTATGATGTTTGCATTAACCCATACATGGATTTTATTGGCTTACAAACAAAGTGTTCTTTAACCTTGAGTTTAGAACTTTCAGGTTGTTTTACGAACATGTAAATATGTTAGCCAGTTGTTAGGGAAAATAGTTTTAATGTTCATCTAATGTAGCTTTCAATTGTTATAAGCTACTAGAACATTGATGATCCTCAAAGAAATCTTTGATAATTTATCTCTTCCTGAGTATACCCTTTGACAATAAATCATGCTTCTTTGTGTCTTTAACGCTTATATTAGGATTTGGTTTAGTCATGAACACTCTTATGTAATTCAATCAAATCCTAAATGTTATACGAACACATAAAATCAATTTTACTAGAAAACAGTCTTATTCCATTTAGAAGATTGATTGATGCTAATGGCTTAATTGGAAGAGATTGGATCAGTGAACTTTTCCAAAATCCATTTCAACTTCAATTAGGGAGGTTATGTAATCATAAAAATTAGTAGGTTTTTAAACCTAGATGACCTCCTGAGTTGATTATTGGGTTTGTTAGAAGTTTCAGTTTTATGGATTAGCTCTTGGTTAGGTTGCTATCATTTTCAGGATTCTAAGTTTATAAGAGTTGGTGCAGTATGGTGTACAAGAGGCGTAATCGGAGTTAAATTCGGAGTAAAATTTAATAACTCTCTTCCCCCCGCCTCTTGTATTCCTTCAAAGTCATGATAAGGACTTTGACTGCACCCACTGACCTTAGAAATCTTTAGGACCTCAGCATGCTTAGGGTCAATATGTAACGACCAACAAATTCTAATAGAGAAAAACAGATTAATGACGTCAGTTGTTGTAGTTTCTCTTGTTGAGAATTATGTTAGTTTAGGTAAGAAATCTAAGTGTGCCCACAATTAAGCAACAATGAAACTTTTGTAAGTGTAGCATTATATTTTAAGGAGACAAGTTTTGATAGAACAATGTTGAGATGGAGAAGTGTCTTATACAAGAGATGTAAATTGAAGTAATATGACGTTTTCACTCCCCACCTCTTGCAGCTACTGCAAGTTATTATTATGACACTTAATGCTCCCACTGATCTTTGATATATCCAGAAATGCTACAAGAGAAATTTTAATGAGGTACGTGACATAGGAACCTATCATATATATGTTAGACTTTATTTGATTTTCTTAATGTCCAGATGTCATAAGAAACTTAGGGACATGTTTAATAGAAATCTTATTAAGTATATATATGAATAGATTTCTTTTAAGCTGTGGTGCCATATGCGACAAAATTTAGATACAAGTAGATAGTCTTTAATTGATAAATGAATTACATCTGAATATTCCATTTGGAATAAGTTCCACGAATATCAGTGAATAACTTATGGTGGATCCATACTTATTCCTTAATCCAAGTAATAATTTAGGCCTTTAACATCATGATTTAAAATCACTTAGAATGAGATTAGATAAAAAAAATCATCCTCATTAACCATGTCATGATTTCTCATGAATTTCGGTTATAATGGATGAAATTTATAGGTCTCATTTTCCTTTTGTCAAATTCTCATTTGAAAGATAACAAAAGTTGTGAAAGTGTAAGGTATCATCTAGTTTCATCTTAGTAATGTTTCTATCCAGATATTGAGAACAAATAATATGAGAGTTTAAGGTAAGTGTGACTTTAGGTTAACTATGCAAACCTCACAACCTTCATAACATAGCTTAATTATTGATACTATATTCTGATTAATCTTCAGAATATGTAAGGTATCGAAAGGCGTTGTTAGAAGACTGCTTATTATGGTTCTTATAGCCTTAACATTTAATTTTGACACTAACTCTCTTTTTAGTTATTTGTTGAATACTGGTAAGGAAACATATAGAACTAGAGTTAACTAATCATGTGTTAACGTGGAATATTAAAATTAGCAGACTTAAATATCATTAGTAAGTGACTATCTAATTAATTTATCCAACTATCTTTTGAATAACGGATAGTCTCATTGTTTATGCCTAGTCTAATGGCATAATTATGTAGTGAGATTCTCCCTTGAAGAAAGCTTAGAGTTGGAATTTTGTACTTGTATTTTGACTATGGACCTTATAACAATCATCTTTTAAGGTTTTAGTGGTTGTAAGGTGAATAACATCTTATTTTCCAGTTTCAAACATGTATTTCTTTGTACATATGTTGCTTATCAACACACTCATTTAACTTTGGTACTTTTGAGTGTTATAGTTGATTTATAAGGCATCAAATTGTACAAGTGAAAATTTTAGTATGTAATGTACTGGAAAATGTACTTATTATGCGTAAGCCCTTAATTTTATGGGTCATGGTATTGTACGTTGTAGTGTATTCACATATACCACTTTATAGCTAAGAATCTTAAATGAAGGCATGCATCTTAGGAATCCTTGTAATTATTCCATAGATAATAGATTAGTCTTATGAAAAACTTAATCTGGTGTTAGAGAGCTAATCCTATAAAAAACTTTAAATAAAGCAAAACATTTTAGGTTTAGGAATTAGAGTGAATGAGATATAGATTTATAGAAGAAAATTATAATGAGTAAAGTTACGGGTACTTAAAAAAATAAGGTAGACAAAAAATGATTATAAGATTAATGAAGGATCATTAATATGAGGATCATTATGTGTAGAGGTTGTGATATGTCTATTACTAACATCAAAATAATAGACTTAGTTAAAGTTCTACATAAAAGAAGACAAATCAGCTTTGGCAAGAAGTGTAATTATTTAAGCATGTGTGCAAAGTAATCGTGACATATCAGCTTTGACCAGAAATGAGACAATCACTTTAGTTATGCACTTATTAAGTATGCTAGACATGAATGAATTAAATCATCTTTGGCCAGAAATAAGACATTCACGTTTGTAATGCATACTCAACATAGCTTTTATAATACTTAAACAATAAATAGATGCATCAAATCAGCTTTGGCCAGAAGTGATACATCAGAAACTCATTCAAGTTAAGCTATTTGGTTTTGCAAAAAATTATCTGATTAATTAAGTATTTACAAAACCAATTATTTAATTAAGCCAAATTTTAGTTCACATAAACAGCCTAATAAAGTAATGAGATTTCGAGTGAGATCTCGGCTTAGTTATGAAATCTTAAGTTTACTTGAAATTTCGAGTGAGGTCTCGAATTAGATCTCGAGTTAATTATGAAATCTTAAGTTTACTTAAGATTTCGATTGAGATTTCGAGTTCATTATGAGATTTCGAGTTCATTATGAGATTTCGAGTTCATTATGAGATTTCAAGTTCATTATGAGGTTTCGAGTGACATGAGATTTCGAGTTCATTATGAGGTTTCGAGTTCTAACCTCAGTCGAAATCAAGTAACTGTTTTCTCAGTCGCAATCTCACTCGAAAACTCACTCACAATCCCTCTCGGAATCTCAAGGTTTTGAGTGATGAAGACCAAAACCTTTATCATTTCGAGTAGCAATCTCAGTCGGAATCTTAAGGTTTCGAGTTTTAATGAGATTATAGTTCTATATTTATCTCAAAATCTCTTACGAGTCTTGAAACTTGTTCTCCAAACCTCGAAACCTACTGATTAATGGCTGTTAGTTGTGATAAGGTTGGAAATCCGAATTTTTAGGGATTATGGGATTAAGTTTCCTATTTTAATGTTGATCAGATTTAACTAATTATTTCAAAAATTATATCCATTAATAATAATATCAGATTTTGAAAATTTTATAAGATAAAAATAGATCAAAACCAGGAAAAATACCAAATAATCCAAATTTCATTCCAAAACATAAGGGAATTTTCGAATTTTCCTAAGAACACATGATGAACCCTAAAAATTCAAACCAATTTATGGAACCTGAAACCTGAATTTTATTAGTTTTGTAAACAGATTTCGGACATTAACATTACCCATTTGATTTCGATACATCAATTAACGACTCGAAATAGTAACTCGAAATAGGGTTTCGAATTTTTATTAGGTTTATAAAATTTTGTTTTCCAGATTTCAGTCGCAGAATATTGGATATGAAAACAGAACTAATTTATCAACTATGCTCTGATACCACATGCTGATCAGTTCTGTTTAAACATAATGGAAAACATGAATGGCATATCTGATGCAGCAGACAGGCCAACAGAGAATCCAAATGGAGACGCAACAATAGAGTTTGACATGATTGTCAGCTTGATTTACTAATGATGTTGATGAAGAACCGAAAAAGGATATTCGGTTATGGAGAGAGAGGTGATTTTTATGTTATTAAGTTAATCAAGAAGTCTAACCTTGTAACCTCTATATTAGTCTCCTTATATATGAGGAAACCCAATTAGTTAACAGGGGTAATATGGTTCATCAACAATTACCAACTAATTATTTAATAGGTTGTAATATATTTTGATCTATATAATGTAAATGATTATTGTTTTGGTCAAAAATTACCGAAGCAATTAAGTGATCAAATTAGTTAAGTGAGGTAGTGTGCTAAGAATGTGTGTTGTAAGATATGTTGGCTTGTTAGTTTGCAAAAACAATTTCAGGATATAGCTCAGGATATTGAGCTATATCTATGATCAAACAATGAGCAGAAAGTAAAGGGGTGACACGAGATATACGAGGAAAGCCCTTGATCAATCTAGATCGCCGGCACAAAACCTCGGGAGCTGACAATCGCAGCTGGCTTATTCTTCTTATTACTTCAAACGTCAGGATACAGTGCAGGATATTGATCAGATCGCTAAGTGTTACAATGCTTTTTGTGAAAGTGAGAGTTGCGAGAGAGTTGAAGTGTTCGAGAGCAGTGAGTGTTGTTGTGTCCTATTCGATCTGATTTATCCATCTATTTATAGCTAAGAAATGAAAACAAAGTCTCCTATAAAAGGGGGATGCCTTCGAATATTCCTTAGTTAACGTTGGAGACCAAGTAAAGCGGCTTCAACGTCTTTCTTTGAACAACTTGGACCGAGTCTTCCGGGGAAAAGGTCGTCATGAACGTTGCAAGCTTGGACTCGTATTCCTGCACATAATCCGTTAGTGATCCTCAGGATACCATTCAGGATGCTACCAATATCCTGAATCAGCACCCCGGGCATGAACAGATATCATACAATCAAGATATAACTCAAGATATTATCCAGGATATGGGCTCAGAATTTCACCCATAACAATTGTCCCCAAAAATGTTACCGTTAAGGATCCTGAGTCCCAACGGTTACATTTTTTCACGAATAACGAGGCAATTAAGAGATAAGACCTTTGATGTGATTGCTTGTAACCGCGCAGCCTATAATTACTCATTACCTCCCTATCACTTCTCATCCTCATCCTCATTTAACCTTTACCAAAAAGAAAAAAGGTAAAAAGCTTCTCTCTCATTTCCATCTTCTTCCTCCATTCTGCTCAATATTCCGGCAACCATATGGCGAGGCAGACCAGATCCAGCTCCGGTGATTCCGCCCCTACATTTATCCACCGGAATATTCTCCAAGATCCGGAGAAAGAAATATGCTCCTTCGATAGTGCCCACTTGTCGGCTCTCAAAACCTCCGGCATCTTCCCGAAAGGGACAGTGTTCCGGCCGTTTGATCTGGAAATCCGGTAGGACATGGTTTCCGACGAGTGGTTGTGTTTTAATGCTTTTCCCTTTACCTTAGGGTTGCAATTTTCTTTTTCTGAATTCATCACCGAGTTCTTTAACACCACAAAAATCTGTTTTAGTCAAACAATGCCGATGCTCTGGCGAGTCTTACTTGTTCTTGATCAGATCAAGAACAATCATATCCCTGATCTTTCCATTCATGACCTCCCCTTAGCATATCGGCTTAGATGCCATGGTTCTTGTAGATTCTTGTTTTATTCTACCTCCGGTGATCCACTGATACTTCGTGCCACCAGGAATGAGGAGGAATGGAAGTCCAATTTTTTCTTTGTAAAAAGATACTCAATCCCTGGTGGAACGGATTATCCGGTGCAGTGGTTGAGAAAGGGTAGGATTTAGGGTTTTAGGATGATCCTGTCTTGTATCCTGTTTCATATCTTGTACTAACTTTTTTTATTTTCTTGTACACAGCCGATTTCAGGAAGCTCGCACCTCCCTTAGCCGACTCACAGAAGAGAATCGACGCCATCAGACTCCTCCCAGAGGCTGAAAGAAGTTTCAATCCATTTCCACCATCTCCAAGTCCACTCTCCAGTTCAAACATGTCTGGTAAGGATCTTGCACAATATCCTGCATACATGTTTCTATTTGATATGTTTAGGAAAGAGTTTTACTCCCTGTATGCAGACTCTAGCAAAGTTCCGATCCTCCTAGACCTTGATGAGCTTGATAGTTACCCCACTCCAGTCAACGTCAAGAAAGAGACTCCTGCTACTACCAGCTCCAAACCGCTCCCGGCTCCTAAGCCCAACCCGAGAACTCGTGCTTCCACCGCCAAGAAGAGGAAAGGCTCCGAAGTCAGCACCCCAGGCTCTGAAGGGTTCTCCTACGAAGAACTCAGCTTTACTGACTCCTTGGAGCCGATGAAATCCTTCCTCAACAAGGTACTATCCTGATATTATATCCTGCATGCATATTCTGATAGAATATCCTGACAGAATATCCTGACAGGATATCCTGGTTAGCCAGTTTTAATTCATACCTGAATTTTGATTTGCAGGGTCTCCAGCATCTACTTCATCTCTACACCGATGCCTGCAGCACGGCCAAGTTTCAAGAGGCCAGGATCAAGCAGCTCGAGACCACTGTTGCTGAACAACGTGCCATTGCTGAAGTCAAGACCCGGCATTACGAGGACAAGCTGAAGAAAGTCACTCAGGATGCTGAGATAAAGCTGGCTGCCATCCAAGTGGAGAATGAACAGGCCATGGTCTCCTTCCAGGAAGGGATAAAAAACTCAGTTGTCGTCTCCCTGCTACAAGCTCGCATCAAGATGGCTTATGAGGCCAAGGAGACAGGCCTGGAGTGTCCATCCTGGCCGGTAGATTCTTGGGTGGCAAGGCTAAAGGAGCTTGGAGGCAAAGCTGTGCCATATCCTGCTGGGGCTGGTGAACCTTCCAAGTCAGCAGAAGTCGTGGACAAGGCTGGAGAGAAAAAGGATGCTGGGACGGATGCTGGTGAGGATGCTGGAGAGGATGCTGCCCAGGATGCTGAGGCTGAGAAGACGGAGAAAGCTGGTGGAGATGCCGCTATGTGAGGGCACTAAGTGGGAAATGATGGATGTTGATGCCTAGGCCGGAGCCCACTTTTTAAATTTGAATGTTGGTTTGTAACCCCTAAACAATTTACTTTTCTTGCATTTACTTTTCCTGCACTTGAACATTTTACATTTTCTGTATGCATTTTGAACAATATAACAGTTGGAGGTGGATGGGTCTCGGTTTGAGATGAAGCCTTCAACTGTTATGTCAATATAACTATGAACTTATTGTGCTTTTGGTGGATGGATCTCAGTTTGAGATGAAACCAAAAGCACAAACTTTTGTCATGTTAATAATATACCTCTCGTTTGACCCTATCTTTGTTGTTATACTTTTTATGCATAACTTTTATTTATGAAAATAGTTTTGTTTGAACATTCTTGGGAACATATTCTGGGAGTATCCTGAGAGATATCCTGCTCAGGGTACTGCCACATAACTTATAAAACCTAAGTTATCCAAATAAAATGGAGAGATCATACCAAACACTCTTAGAAAGTCGATTCCAATCTCCCATTTTAGGAATGTCCCCAGTGCACATTTAGATTCTGGAGCCCATCCTTTGAATTGTATAGTGTATATCCCCTGTATTCAGTGTATTTGAAGACTTAGGAATGCAAACATAGTCATACTTTAGCTTTTCTGTGGATAAACCCTGAATATTCTGGGGATTAACCCTCAATATCCTGGGGATAAACCCTTAATATCCTGGGGATAAACCCTTAATCTCCTGGGGATGAACCCTGATTTTCATGCGCTACAGGCGGGAGTGTATAAACTCCAAGACTTAGAAAGGTGAAAACCTTTAAACCTTAGAGAGTATGAAAATACCATTTCATGAGAGAGGGTGATCAATCCTCATATACCTTGAGGATCCAGGATATAGCCAACAGTAACGAAATTGTCAGCCACTTTTACATGAACTGGTCCATCTACCTTGAACTATCCCTGGATAACTTGCGCTCCAGGCGGGGTGTTTAAACCCGATTCGTAAGAAAGGTGAATACCTTTAAACCTGTGAAGGGATCAGAATCCCTTAGACGTGAGAGAGGGGGCCAATCCTCTAATCTTTCGAAATATCCCAAGCGTGTATCCTGGAGTTATATCCTGAAGTATATACTGCAAAACAAGTGTAAACTAAGGTGGGTGTTAGCTTGGCTAACACCCCTCCGATGCTTAAGTCAGTATTGGGTTCGAAATAATAAGCAAATTCAAATATATTTAAAAGAGATAGAATCCATGCCATCCTGAGATAGAAATTAAATTCTAAACTCACTTGAAATAGAGCTTTAAGTGTACAGCATTCTAGGATCTTGGCAGCATATCCCCCTCCGTATTCTTGAGTCGGTATGCTCCTTTCCCAGATTCTGATTCAACCTCATATGGTCCTTCCCATTTTGGACCCAACTTTCCATCAGCAGGACTAGTAGTATTCTGAAAAGCTTTTCTTAACACCCAATCCCCAACTTGGAATCTTCTAGTCCTTATATTCTTATTATATGCTCTGGATATCCTTTGTTGGTATGCTGCCATCCTTAGCTTTGCTGCATCTCTTGTCTCGTCCACAGTATCCAATTCTTGGCATAAAGCTTCAGGATTCTGCTCAGGATCCCGGAGGTTAGATCTTGCTGTAGGTATCACCATTTTTGTTGGGATCACTGCTTCCGCTCCAAATACTAAGGAGAATGGAGTCTGGCCTGTTGCACTCTTTATTGTCGTTCTATCAGCCCATAAAACAAAGGGTAGTTCTTCTGCCCATCTTCCTTTCTTAGCTCCTAGTCTCTTTTTCAGGTTATTGACAATTATCTTGTTCGAGGATTCTGCTTGTCCATTTGCTTGAGGATGTACTGGAGTAGATGTGATCATTTTGATTCCCCAACTCTTGCAAAAGTCAGTCGTCCTCTTACTTATAAACTGAGATCCATTGTCACAAATAATCTTGGTTGGTACTCCAAACCTGGTCAGGATATTCCTTTTTATGAAGGATACTACTTCTTGGTCTCTAACTTGAAAAAATGCTTCAGCTTCAACCCATTTGGAAAAATAGTCAGTCATTGCCAGCATAAAGACTTTTCCTCCTGGAGCTATTGGTAATTTTCCTACTATGTCCATCCCCCATTTCATGAATGGCCAAGGAGAAGTTATATGATATAGTGGTTCTGTTGGTGCATGCGTCTGTCGATTTCGTCTTGTATCGAGTCTTGTACTTAGAATGTTAGATCAGGGCACGTAGTTCAAGAAAACAAGTAATTTCGCTTGAAAGGGTTGTATGTAATTCCGCATGGAATTAGATTCCGCTTGGAATCTAATTTCATTTGGAACACCTTTCAAACGGAATTAGAATCCTATATATACCCCTTCAAGAGAAATCATTTGTAACTATTCTGGTTTCAGTGCCGAACTGCTGCCGAAGTGTCATCTCGCTGTAAATTGTCATCAAATTAATAATATTGACAGTTAATGAGTATATCTTGCTGAATTGAACTCAATACGTCTGTTTTCGCCTTTCATACTGAGAAAAACTCTTTTGATCGACTCATTCGGGTCCGAAAACGATCCTACAAGTGGTATCAGAGCTAAGGAGGAAGAGTTCTTACCAATTCAGCTGCAATTTCTGATTTCTACACCTTCTTTTTCAAAATTAACAACTTTTCACGGTTAAAATCGGCTAATTTTCACACATTATGTGCGCATCAGTGTTTTAACAAATCCTTGAGAGTTTCAGACTTAAAATCGATCTAAAATTGGTAAAATTTTGTAATTTAGTTTGAAAAACAGCTTGAGTATGATGATGTCAGCAGCTTTTCATACGGAATTAGTCTGTTAATTCCGCTTGAAACTGGTTTTTCGCTTGAGAAGTTGGTTGATTCCGCTTGAAACTGGTATTCCGTTTGAGTGATTCCGTTTGAAATCACTATTCCGCTTCAACTTATAATTTCGTTTGGGAATTTCAAACAAAATTATAATTCCGTTTGAAAGTGTGCAACCTCAAACGAAATTAGGGTAATTTCGTTCAAAAGTTAATTTCGTTTGAACTGTGTAATCTCGTTTGAAAGGAATCTCATGTGTAAAGTAATTCCGTTTGAAAACAGTGTTTGTGAATTTCTTGAAAACCGAAACATGGAAGAGGAATTTTATAACGCTTTTGCTACCCCGATTACTGTTACTCATGTTGCTGACAGAAGCTGTTAAAGCTGAAGCTATCCAAAGACCAAAGACAGTGCAAGACTACATGAAGATTGCAAGATGACTGAAGACAAAGTTATTTTACGAAGCTATTGTCAAGGGGCAGTTTGTTGGTACATGTTTGTGACAACAGCTTAGATTTGGTCTTTAGATATCTTGTAATTAGTTAAACGATAAACAGTTAGCGGGTTTAGCTTTGTAATAGTTTGATTATAGAGTTTGGGCTAAACAAAACCCACATTGGGTGATGGGGGACGAAATGGGCCTGGCCCATGTAGGAACCCATGCCTAAAGTTGCAACCTTGTGTTATATAAACAAGGTTAGGCTTTAGGGTTTAGGTTAATCAGCCAAAAACAGTTTGAGAGATAGAATTTCGTGAGAGCATAGTCTTGGACGAAATTGTGTGTGGTTAGGGATCTTGATTGATTGTAATTCAGTTGATTGATAATTAATAAAGATCCGGCTTGGGCACACACAATTTCGTCCAAGACTATGCTCTCACGAAATTCTATCTCTCAAACTGTTTTTGGCTGATTAACCTAAACCCTAAAGCCTAACCTTGTTTATATAACACAAGGTTGCAACTTTAGGCATGGGTTCCTACATGGGCTAGGCCCATTTCGTCCCCCATCACCCAATGTGGGTTTTGTTTAGTCCAAACTCTATAATCAAACTATTACAAAGCTAAACCCGCTAACTGTTTATCGTTTAACTAATTACAAGATATCCAAAGACCAAATCTAAGTTGTTGTCACAAACATGCACCAACAACTCAGCAGACAATGTTGGAAAATGAAACGGCGACTATGCAAAAACCGCCTAAGCTCATGAACATTGAGGAGTATAAAGGTTGGGAAGGACGTTTTGAAAAATGGGTACAAGCAAATTATTTGTCTGCTTGGGAATGTGTTGAAACGAAATATGTTAGACCGACGAATGATGACGAAGAGGAGATTGCAATTAAATATATGAGTGCTGATGATAAAAAGAAATACAAAAATGAAAAAATGATGTTAAGTCTTCTACAACAAGCTATGAGAAAAGATATTTTGGTTTTATTGCAACATAATGGAAGTGCTTATTGGATTTGGAAAGCTTTAAAATCAAAGTTTGTTGGAAGTCAAGAGATGGTTAAAAACAAAAAGTCACTTTTGAAGAAAGAGTTTGATCTGTTTCGTGGTTTGAAAAATGAAAGTACAAAGCAAATTATTGAAAGATATTGCAATTTGTTAATGAACATGAAGAGATTGAGCATCAATAAAGATAATGAGGAATTGATTGAAAAGCTAGCTGATGCATTGCCACATGAGATTTGGGGCACATATCTCATGATGCTAAGGAACAAGAAAGGTTTTAGCAGTCTGACACTAAGTAAATTCATTGAAAAGATTGAGGCTCAAGAAATGGAACAAAGAAAGATTTCAAGAATGAGAGATTTCGATGGTGAACAAGACATTGGACTTTATTACAAAGCAGGGTTGAATGACAAAACTACCAACATGTCACCAAAGATTGAGACTGCATTTAATGCAAAGAGTTCATCAGGAAGTTCATCCAAAGGATCAAACAGCAACACAAGTTTTTCATCATATCCATCTTTTGATCCGAACATTTCAGGAATTAAGAATGGCAAGAAGCTACAATGCAATATTGTATTGAATCTTGAAAATGATCAGGATTATTCTGAAGAAGTTGCAAAAAGTCACATGTCTTTGTTGGGGACTTTTTTGGAATCATATGGTAGTTTAGTTGCAGGTCGGATCGGGAATCCAATGCTTACAAAAGAGGATTACGATCAGATTGATGCTGAAGAGATGGAATTGATGGATATAAAATGGTGTTTGGCTAGTGTGTTAAGACGAGCTGAGAAATTCAAACATATCACAGGAAGAGATGATTTCCGTGATGCATGTGTTCTAATTTAGGTTTTGATAAATCTAAAGTTACTTGTTTTCGTTGCAGGGAAAAAGGACACTTCAAGAGGGAGTGCACTAATCGCGAAGCAAGTGGAGCTCAAAATCCGTTTAACAACAATGATTACTATCGGAAATCGATTTATCATCAAGTTGCTCAATGGCCACATCAACAACAGATGCAAACTGCTCATGGCAGGAAGGAGATAGAAGAATCATCTAAGAGAGCATGTTTGGTGAATCAAGAAAATTTCAGCTGGGACAAATATATTTCAGCAGACAATAAAGCATGCCTAATCAATCAAGATGATGAAAAGTTACCAGAAGGTTTTAGCTGGGCAAATTTCAATTGGGATGATTATGATCCAAATAAAACTTCAAAGCACAAAGCGTTTGTTGCTCGAATTGAAGAAGATAGTGATGATGATGATGATAATGATTATTATGCTAAAAGAATGGCAAAGCACTTGAAGATGATGGAAGAAAGTGATAGTGAAGATGGGAAAGCTAAAAAGAAAAAGAAGAAAATCAAAACACCGGTTAGCAGTGATGATGAAGATGTTCCGGTGACCAGAAGAAAAGTGAAAGAAGTTCCAGCTTTCAAGATTGATGAAGAAGCTGATGTAAGAGAGATTCCAGTAAATTGTGAAACCTGTAAGATCATAAAGAAGAAAAATAGCGAATTAATTAACAACATGAACAGGTTGAAAGAATCATATGATGTTCTGAACAAAGCAATGAATCAATACAATCAATCAAGTGATGAACAGTCAACAGCTATGAAGACACTTCAGGGAGCTTTCATGACAAAGCAGAAAGTTGTGAACAACTATATTGAGAAGTGTGCTATTTTGGAACAAAAACTGGAAACTCAAAGAATTGAAACAGAAAAAGTTAATCAATTGTTAAAAAAAGTTACTCATGTACTTCTTATGTCATTGACAGGATCTATCCAACTGTTGAAGGGATGAAGGCATTTGAGGATGATGAAGTAACTGAAGAACAGAAGGTTTCTGAAGAAAAAATTCTTGAAAACAAGAAAGAAAAGAAGAAGGATACTAACGTAAAGACATCTGGTAAGAAATAAGGTGTCAGTTACAACAAGTGTCCACCCCCACTTGAAAATGGATATTTGCCAAGGAATCCAAATTCAGAAAGAGTAAAAAAGGCAACAAACTTACAGTGGGAGTCTGAGTCTACCGAAAATTTGCCAGAAAATATTGATGTCACATTTACATCATCTGACACTGATCAACATTCTCAATTGATGAAGAAAGTGGTGGATCATGTGTTAGATAACGATGAAATGGAGGAGTCAAAGTCGGAGTCAAAAACAGAGTCAAAGTCTGAGTCCGATATATCTACTTTAGTCAAAAGGGAGAAACGGGTGTACAATAAAGAATTTCTTTTATCAAAATCTAATTTGAATGACGAGACATTCAAAGTGGCATATACTTTGAATGATTCTGACAAATTATATTCTGATGAAGAATTTCCAATAAGAGGTGTCAAAACTGAAATGATAAACAAGGTGCTCAAATTAACAGAAATTAATATTTCTGAAATAAAAGATATAAATCTTTCTAAAAACCCAAGACCTTACACCTCAAGGGATCATCAAAGGTTAAATAAGAAAAAAGGTTACAGTTCTGGTTTAGGTTTTCAAAAGAAACCTAACCATAACGGTAATTACAAAAAGAAAGGCATAGGTTTTATTCCACCAGAAAATCATAAAAATGAAAAATATGTTCGAGATTTTAAATAAAAAATGATATTTGTTTCAGGTACATCTTCTGAAGAAGAAAAAGAAAAATTATTCAGAAAACAGTCGAACAGAGATTTCCTTGCGAAGAAGCAAGAAGAGATGCAAACTGTTGATCAGAAGAAGGAAACTAGAACCTGTTTCAAATGTGGAAAAAATGGTCATATTGCCATGAACTATTCACAGGCAAAACAAATCAAACAGGGAGTTTCTAAACTGAAAGAGAAAGTGATTGAGTTTGAACCACCAACTGAGAGAACTAAACTTTTCAAAAATTCAAAATTTGAAATTGGTGAATGTTCAAACAGGTTTTACAAGAAAAGAGCAAATCTTGACAACCAAAAATGGGTTGTAAATAAATCTGATGATAGTTCTAGCAATGATTCTGATTTGTCAAAATCAGAGGAGCTATTGTCTGGTGATGAATCTGATTCCACAAAGTCAGAAGAGTCACAAATTGGGGTTAAAGATGAGAATTCAGTTCCTCCACTGGATGATGCAAATTTTCCACCATTGAAGGCTGAAAATTTTAAACAAAAAGTTGGTAAGGTTGAGATTTCAAATCAATTCTATTCTGAAAAGAAAGAATTTGATGTTGAAAAAGTTTTTAATGCCAAAGTGAAACACATTTTTGGAAAAATGGTTGACGGGAAGGTCAAAGGGGTAAAAGAATTTTATGAGAAAAATTGAAGAAACCATGTAAGGGTGTTTCATCTCAGGTTTGTGACTGGGATGGAACCTATTATGTTCAGTAAAATTCTGGACTTGCCGGAACTCCCAGGTTGGTAAGTGAGGAGTAGGAATCGGAATCTTGAGAATTCAACCTACAAGTGGTATTGGTTGGTAAGCCATGTGGTTGAAAAAGAGGTTGTGATTTTATAAGTAGGTTAATCAAGGTCATTAGGTTGAACTTGATTGGACCATTCTTACATGTGGTATTTTGAAAAACAATGTGATGAACCCCATTCTTACAAGTGGTAAAATCAACTAAACTTATTTTCCGGAAAAACCATTTGATTAAAACAAACTTAAGTGTTTTGAAATCACAATGGGAAAATAGTTTGTTGAAAGGGGGAGTTCTGATTGTTTATGCCAAGTGGATGGCGAATTGAAGTGATTCGATATCAGTTGTTATTTTTCTTGTACAGTTTGTTTTCAAATTTCTTTAAATGTGTTTGAATTTTAGGGGGAGTAAGAATTTTCAGAAAATCCAAAAACATTAGAAAATTTGAAAAAGTCAAAAACATGATAAAATTCAAAAATGAGTTTTGTTGTCAAAAAGAGGAAATGATAGTACATCAGTGGAAGATCACAACATGCTAAAGAATTGGATAGTTAAAATGTGATAAACGGTCTCACTGATGATGTGCCAGTAGGTTTTTACACATTTAGTAGATTGTGACGAGATATAAACCTAAATTTCAAACTTGCTTATATCGTGGGTAACATCTATCGGATATATGGGTAACCCCCGAAATCTTGTTTGAAAGGTCCCTCTTTCTGAGATACTAGGTCTTTATGCTTAGTGATATCTGGGGTATTATCCCGGGACTTCTGATTTTGCGGAAGCAATGGCCTAGTCCCCGGAGAATACTTTACACTTGCTTGAAATATAGCCAACCCTCAGCATAAAAAATGATGAAACATTGCAAAATGCAAATCATGTGCTGTTGAAGAAAAGATCCTCTAAAGGGGACCCACCAAAAGTCGAAGCTGTCATCTCTCTGCTGAACGGAAGTTCTGACCTGAGCTCTCACGGTCTTCGCAATTTAACCCCTTACAGATATCATCTAGGTATACTCACCTGTAAGACTGAATATTGGGATTTGGATACGGGAGTATATTCTGAGGTGGGACACGCGAATAAGTTTAAGTGCTTAAAACATTAATCTCGTATCTCGGAGCAGTTGAACTTTGTGTGAAAATTTAAGTGGACCAGTATACTGACAATCTAAGTGAATCGTTTAGAACTTAAAATGTTTAAAGCTTAACGGTGTTGGTGATTTGTCTCATAAACTGATATGATCCTCTTACACAAACTCACAAAATATTGTCTGTATATACTTCTTCTCTGCATTTCAGTAAACTCAATATCCAAAAAGATTTTCGGAGTGTTTTAGCATAAATTTTGAAAAATACAAAAAGATTTTTGACAACTGGTGTTGGAGAGCTGATTTTCAAAATTCCAAGTGCTAGACATGATGAACAAATGGTTTGGGAAGAGTGTATTTTGGAAAGAAAAATGGTATTTCTTCAAGTGGTTCATCAAAGTTTAACATTGTAAAATCATGCATTGATTGAATAATTCCTGCAAGTGGTTCATCTGAGTTTATAAATGTTAAATCATTTTGAGAATTATATTTACAAGTGGTTAGCAGAGTGTAAATTTGTCAAAGTTTAAAATTTGTGAAATTTATTTTTGGGTAGAGATTTGTGCAGGAAAAATAGAGCCAGCTATAGATCTTGGGATAAACAGATAAAAAGCCAGGTTTCGATCCAGAACAGGATGTAAGCCAGGACACGATCTTGAACCTGTGGAAGCTAGACTGCGATCCCAGCATATCGAAAGGGGGAGTCTGAATGACAAAGAGCCAGGTTCTGATCCTGAGATTGCTGATGCTAATAAACTTAAGGAATCAAGAGATCTGATAAAGAGAAGAGGGAGATTTGAGGATGCTTTACATTGTAAGATACTTTGAAGAGAAGCCCAAAGACTGATAAAGACGGAAGATGTTGAAGACTCGACACTTTAGACTCGTCAACATTCGAGGGGGAGTCTGTTGGTGCATGCGTCTGTCGATTTCGTCTTGTATCGAGTCTTGTACTTAGAATGTTAGATCAGGGCACGTAGTTCGAGAAAACAAGTAATTTCGCTTGAAAGGGTTGTATGTAATTCCGCACGGAATTAGATTCCGCTTGGAATCTAATTTCGTTTGGAACACCTTTCAAACGGAATTAGAATCCTATATATACCCCTTCAAGCGAAATCATTTGTAACTATTCCGGTTTCAGTGCCGAACTGCTGCCGAAGTGTCATCTCGCTGTAAATTGTCATCAAATCAATAATATTGACAGTTAATGAGTATATCTTGCTGAATTGAACTCAATACGTCTGTTTCCGCCTTTCATATTAAGAAAAACTCTTCTGATCGACTCGTTCGGGTCCGAAAACGATCCTACAGGTTCAGCTGGTTGATGTAATATGATACTATGCCTTTGACATGCATCACATCTTCGAGCATATTCTGTAGCATCTTTCTTCATTGTCGGCCAATAGTATCCTGTTCTTAATACTTTTGAGAATAATGACCTGCCCTAGTGTGGTTACCACAATCCCCTTCATGTATATCCTGAAGCACTTCTTTAGTTTCAGGATCCTCCAAGCACCTTAGGTATGGTCCTGCAAGAGATTTCTTGTACAAAATATCATTTATAATAGTGAATCGTGATACCTTCATTCTAAAGGCCTTAGGATTTTCATCCTTTGGGATGTGTCCTTCCTTGAGATATCTCATGATTGGAGTCGTCCAGGATTTAGTATCCTTATCAGGATCATGACCAGGATCCTGAACGCTTGTTACCTCCTTATCCTGAGTCTTGAAAAGATCCACAGCAGGATGTAGGATGTGAAGTATTGGTATTTGAGTTCCCTCGGGTATCCTGACTGATGATCCTAGGTTTGCCAAGGCATCCGCTTCAGCATTGTATTCTCTTGGTACCTGTTCAAGTGTAAAAACATCGAAATATCCTGCTAATTTTTTGAGAATATCGAGATATTCAATTAACTTCTCACCTTTAACTGCATAGGATCCATTAAAATGATTAGTAATTAACAAGGAATCAACATATACTTGCAAATTCTTAATATTCATGTTTCTAGCCAACTCTAATCCTGCTATCAAAGCCTCATATTCTGCTTCATTATTAGTGGCAGGAAATTCACATCTAATAGCCTGGGGTAATATGTCCCCCTGTGGCGATTTTAGTAGTATACCCAATCCTACACCTCTAACATTAGATGCACCATCAGTATATAATGTCCAGGATTCTGAGGTTTCTCCTAGTTGTTGAACTTCTAGGTCTACTTCATTTTGAATGTCACTATTGAAATCAGCCACAAAGTCAGCTAAAGCCTGAAACTTTATGGCACTTCTGGGTTCATATACTAGATCATAGGCACTTAACTTTACTGACCACTTAGCCATTCTTCCTGACATCTCAGGTTTCCTAAGCACGTTTTTGACAGGATAATCGGTTTTAACGTGAATCCTATGTGTTTCAAAGTAATGTCTTAGCTTTGTTGATGCCATAACTAGGGCTAATATTAGTTTTTCTAAATGAGAATACCTAGTTTCAGCATCTAACAAACTTCTGCTAACATAATAGACAGGATACTGCTGACCTTCATGATCCTTTACAAGGATAGCACTTACTGCATTCCCTGATACTGCAAGATATAGAGATAATGGTTCACCATCCTCAGGCTTCATCAACAAAGGTGCGGTTGAAAGATACTGCTTCAAATCCTGCAAAGCTGCTTCATGCCCCCCCCCCCATTCAAACTTCGTATTCTTCTTCAGGATATCATAAAATTCCTTGCATTTTTCCGAGGATCTTGAGATAAATATGTTCAATGCTGCTACTCGCCCCGTCAGTCTTTGTACATCTTTCATGTTGGAAGGTGATTTGATATCCAAGATGGCTTTAATCTGTTCCGGGCTCGCCTATATCCCTCTTTTAGTCACCATATATCCTAAAAACTTTCCTGCCCCCACTCCAAAATGGCATTTAGCATGATTCAGCTTCATGTTATATTGATCCAGGATATCAAATGCTCCCTCAATATCCTGGACGTGATCCTCAGCCTTCTTATATTTTACTACCATGTCATCGATGTACACCTACCTCCATGGTGTCCCCCAGCTTGTCTTTGAACATCATGTTCACCAATCTTTGATAGGTTGCACCTGCATTTTTCAAACCAAAGGGCATAGCAGTATAACAATAAATACATGTTGGTGTCATGAAAGCAGTATCCTCCTGGTCTGAATGTTCCATTTGGATCTGCTGGAATCCTGAGGATGCATCCATGAAGGTTAACATCTCATGGCCGGCAGTAGCATCCACTATTGAGTCAATATGAGGAAGGGGAAATAGGTCTTTGGGACAAGCTTTATTCAAGTCTGTGTAATCTACACAAACTCTCCATTTCCCATTTTTCTTTTGCACCACAACTACATTTGCTAGCCATCTTGGAAACTTGACCTCTCTGATCATTTTGGATTTCAACAACCTCTCTACTTCTTCCTGAATAATCATATTTCGTTCCGGAGCAAACTTCCTTCTCTTTTGTTGGACAGGCTTGAATGACCTGTCAATACCGAGCTTATGAGTTATAATATCCTTGGAAATACCTGTCATATCCTTGTGCTTCCAAGCGAATGTTGACATCCTGCATTTCAAAAAGTTAGTCAACTGATCCTCAATATCCTGAGGGATATTGGTTCCCACGAGCACCGAGATATCTGGATTATCCTGATCCAGGATAATTTTCTTTACATCCTGCTCTGAAGCCTCCACGATATCCTGGGCTCGCATCTTTAATTGCTATGCTGCACTAGGTTTGGTTGAGGATTTCATCGAGGATGAGTAACACTCCTTTGCTTCCTGCTGACCACTGTCCACCTTGACAACCCCCCAAGGTGTAGGGATCTTGATGCATTGATGATAGGTTGACGGCACAGCTTTCATATCATGGATTGTAACACCCCGAAAAATGCAAATCATTTATTTAAATATAAAGTTGATAAATAAACTAGTTAACTGACTAGGATTTTAAATAACCCAATTAGGTGAAAGCCTTGTAGTAACCTACAAATGGGTTAAAATGCTAAATTAGAACCAAAGGAAAGTCTAGGGACCAAATGTGTTCAAAATGAAACTAATATTAATAAAATCTAAATAAATAAAACACAAACATTTTGTCTGTGTTTTGGTGGAGATCGACCAGGAGCGACCCAAGCTCCATCAAACCCTAGTTCAGCATAAAAACTCTAAATTGAAGGATCAAACTCAGTCCAAATCAAAATCCGAACATAGATTATTGATCCTCATCACAAGAGGATTACAAGGAAAGGACGCAGGAGCGTCAAGTGGACAAGCGAGTAGCGAATCACGTTTGAAAGGCCTACATTGAAGGTACGTAACTTGATTGGTTACATTAAGCGAGTTGTTGATAAGTTTTGTAAATCTTATTGTTGAATCGAAATCTGCGTTGAATTTATATTGATTATGGTTGGAATGTGAATTAAAAGACTTAGTATAGTCAACGAACCAATTTGGTAGTCATCATAAGTGGAGGGTTCCACAAGATGAGCCAACGGATCTATTAGTGGTGAAAATTGTAGCTTTAAACGTTCTAGTAGTTGATAATGGCGATAATAATCACAAAGGCATTAAACCATGAAATTGGTAAGAAATGCGGGTGATAATAAGCCCCGGATGTTGGGCATAAGGCGCCATAGGTTTATTGGTTAAATGGTAGTAAAATGAGTAAGGTTAGAATGGGTCGAATAATTACATAATGACATATAGTCTTTCGGCCCGTAAGTAAATTTTTCGGTATGATAATCGTAATAGGCACGTCGGTAATGAATTTACAGACGTATAGGAAAAAGAATCACCTAAAACGGACTTACGAGTCAAAAGTTATGGTCAATTGAAGTTGAAATTCAGAATTTCCGGAGCTGGCAGCAAATGCAGGTTTCAACCCTGCATCTGCTGGAACCGTTCCTGTCACGCCACACGACAGGATCACAAGGACCCCCCGCAACACGCGGGAGTCGCCGCGCCACGCGACGCATTTAACGAAACCTGCCGCGACACGCGGTAGGGTAACTTCCGAAAAATGTTTGTTTTCTCATGTTTTGATGCTAGGACTTGTTTGTATGATACAAATTGTTATCAAAACTAATATTTTGGATGGTTTTGACTATAGGTAAAAGTGGGGATTATCCGGATGGCGGTCAAGCTAATGTCGAAGAACCGAACACTCATTTTGAATGCTTCCGCAATATCTTAACTTTTAATAGACAATGTTTATGGGTTGTAAACAATATATTTTGAAACTTTTAAATGTTCAACTTGGTCTTTAGATGACTAATGTTTTGATACTTTTGAACCTTATTTTGGAATCTATGTTACAAGTTAGATATCGTTTTATATAATGGTATGAATTACTACCAAATTCAAGTAAATATTAGATGGGTGTTACAAGTTGGTAATCAGAGCTTAAGGTTGTCAACAAAGTGTTCGGTTCAAGCTTGATCGATTGTCCGGTAAGAATTAACTTATTATGTTAGTAGATTATGTCTTATGTAAAGAATGAGAAACGAATTGTTATGCATGGGAAGAGCGTGTTAACACACTCAAACCCGGAAAGTGCATTAAACGTGAACGGTTAAAGCAAGTTAGGAACTTGGCTAAACCGAAACAAACAAAGCAATGTCATGAATGAAATGTTTAATGTTTGATGCAAACATTTCAGTTTCAAGATGTCGAAAGGGAGCAATAATGATCCGGTGCCGACAAGCACCGAACAAATGAAAGAAATAATTGCCGAGGAAGTAGGAAAGGCAATTGAAGACAGTCTATCCGGGTTTATAGACAAGATTCAAAGCACGGTGTTGTCGCTCGTAGAAGAGCTAGTTAAAAGGTTGGAGGATACTGTCAACCTTATGAAAGACAAAACTGGAGAACGTAAAGGGTGCTCATATAAGGAATTCATGGCGTGTAAACCGCCAATCTATAACGGGGAAGTCGACCCGATAATTTGCCAAAGATGGTTGGGCGACATTGAAGGGGTGTTTGAAAGGACCCATTGCGACGAAAGCGATTTCGTTGCTTACGGAACGGGTCATTTAAGAGGACAAGCCAAGGATTGGTGGGATGACAAAAAGAATGAAATAGGGGCCGAAGCGGCAAGGGCCATGACATGGGAAGAGTTTAAGACACCATTTCTTAAACATCATAGTCCCAAAGCGGTCATTAACAAAATCAAGGAAGAGTTCATGCAACTTACGCACAAGGGTGAAACCATAGACAAGATCACGGCGATGTTTATGGATAAAATGAAGTTTAGTAGTGAATTGGTGACGAACGAAGAACAAAAAATATACTACTATTACAATATGTTGAGCGTTGAATATAGGGAGTTTATGACTCCTTCGAAAGAGGTGAGCGAAGGGCACATGATGTGAATCCAAGCCCTACAAAGAAAGCCCGAACTGGAGAATCGGAAAAGAAGGTGGATGCTAAAGGTGGGTCGCCAAGTTGTAAAGTGTGCGGGAAGGGACACAAAGGGGAATGTCGGTTCAAAGACAAGCCATGCCCCATATGTAATAAGACGGGGCACACGGCCTCGCTATGCCCGGGAAAAGTCTCTGTTTGCTACAAATGTTATCAACCAGGCCACAAAAAGTCCGAATGTCCGGACTTTGTTGGAAAGAGAGATGTTAAAGAATCTCCAACAGAAGCTCCTAAAGCGAAGGCTAGGTCCTTCCAACTTACCGCGGCTGAAGCGAAGACAGAACCCGATGTGGTTTCAGGTATATTCATAATTAACTCAATTCCAGCACGTGTATTGTTTGATACGGGTGCGAATAAATCCTTCATTTCGCATGGATTTATTCGATATCCTTCATTTGTATTGACGAAATTACCTGTGCCCTTAGAAGTTGAAATATGGGACAACAAAAGTTTTATAGTTTGTGATGTTTGTCGAGGCTGCAAATTAAGCATCGACGATGAGGAATACTTGATAGACCTAATCCCGATGTCAATGGGGGAATTTCAAGTAGTCGTTGGGATGGATTGGCTATCCCAGCACCATGCAAAAGTCGTGTGTTTTCGTAAAGAGATAAAACTAACATCTCCGAGCGGGAAACACGTCACCATTTATGGCGAAAAAGGAGGTAACCCCATAGTGTGCTCAATGTTGAAAGCTCACAAGCTTATGAAGCGAGGATGCAAGGCATTCATGATATACGCAAATGAGCCCGAGAAAGAATCACGGAAGATTGAAGATGTACCGGTAGTACGAGATTATGAAGATGTGTTTCCGGGGGATTTACCGGGGATACCGCCTGAACGGGAAGTAGAGTTCGGGATCGAATTGATTCCGGGCGCAAAACCCGTAGCTAAAGCACCATACCGACTCGCACCGTCGGAATTACAAGAGTTGATGTCCCAAATTCAAGATCTGCTAGACAAGGGATTCATAAGGCCGAGTGTGTCTCCTTGGGGCGCACCGGTACTGTTCGTGAGAAAGAAAGACGGAAGCATGTGCATGTGCATTGATTACCGGGAGTAAAACAAACTCACGGTAAAGAATCGATACCCGCTTCCGAGGATAGATGACTTATTCGACCAATTACAAGGTGCGAACTGGTTTTCAAAAATTGACCTTAGGGGGGGTACCACCAATTAAAGGTCAAGGAGTGTGCCTAAGACGGCTTTCCGTACGAGATACGGACATTACGAATTCCTCGTGATGTCATTTGGGCTAACAAATGCACCCGCGGCTTTCATGGACCTCTTGAACCGGGTTTGCAAGCCAATGTTGGATAAGTCGGTCATTGTGTTTATCGATGATATTTTGGTATATTCAAAAAGCGAAGCTGAACACGCACAACATTTACAAGAGGTGTTGGAGACACTTAGGCGAGAGAGGTTATATTCAAAATTCTCTAAATGTGCCTTTTGGTTACGAGAGGTACAATTTCTTGGCCACATCATAAGTGCCGACGGAGTATTGGTGGATTCGTCAAAGATCGAGGCTGTATCAAAATGCAATTCCCCGAAGAACCCTTCGGAAATTAGAAGCTTTTTGGGGCTTGCGGGATACTATAGGAGATTCATTCAAGATTTCTCCAAGATTGCGTCACCGCTAACAAAGCTAACCCAAAAGAAAGAAAAGTTCATTTGGGGTGTCGATCAAGAAAAAGCGTTTCAAACGCTAAAAGAAAAGTTAACTCAAGCTCCGGTACTGACATTGCAGGACGGAGTCGAAGATATGGTGGTTTATTCGGATGCTTCACTATCGGGGCTCGGATGCGTTTTGATGCAACGGGGCAAAGTTATAGCTTATGCCTCGAGGCAATTGAAGATACACGAGAAGAAATATCCCACGCACGATCTTGAGTTGGCTGCGGTGGTATTTGCCTTAAAAATATGGAGGCACTACCTATATGGGGTAAAGTGCACCATATTCACCGATCACAAGAGTTTAAAATACTTCTTCGATCAGAAGGAGTTAAATATGCGACAAAGGCGATGGTTAGAAACGGTGAAAGATTTCGACTGTGAAATACATTACCACCCCGGAAAGGCAAATGTGGTAGCGGATGCTCTGAGCAGAAAAGCGGACTATGTCCCAATACGTGTAAGGTCGATGCAGCTCGTGGTAACCTCGGGTGTACTTGAACGTATACGAGAGGCGCAATTAGAAGCAGTAAAAGAGGAGAATTGGAAGAAGGAAAGAATAATTGGTCAGCTGAAAGATTTGACGGATGGGAATAACGGGTTGAAGACTCGATCCGGGAGGATATGGGTTCCAAATACTTGTGGGGTGAAGGCGCTTCTACTTGATGAAGCTCATAAATCCCGATATTCAATTCATCCGGGAGCGACCAAAATGTACAATGATTTAAAGCAAAACTATTGGTGGCCCGGGATGAAAAGAGATGTGGTGAAGAATGTAGAAAAATGCTTGACATGTTTACAAGTCAAGGCGGAGCACCAAAAACCATACGGTAAACTTCAACTGTTGGAAATTCCGGTTTGGAAATGGGAACAAATCACCATGGATTTGTTGACCAAATTGCCCAAAACTAACCGCGGGTTTGATGCTATATGGGTAGTTGTAGATAGATTGACGAAAAGCGCTCACTTCATTCCAATTCGTGAGACTTATACATCCGAAAAGATGTCGGAAGTGTACACCAATGAAATCATAGCACGGCATGGAGTACCGATATCCATTGTGTCAGACAGAGATACTCGGTTTACTTCGAAATTTTGGCGTGAATTCCAAGAACAAATGGGAACTAAATTGTTCATTAGCACTGCTTACCATCCACAAACGGATGGGCAGAGTGAAAGAATAATATAAACGTTGGGAGATATGCTGCGGGCTTGCATTATTGACTTCGGGGGTAGTTGGGATGTCCATCTACCCTTGGTCGAATTTTCATATAATAATAGCTATCACGCGAGCATTAAGATGGCCCCGTATGAACTGTTATATGGCAGAAAATGTCGGACTCCGGTATGTTGGGGAGAGGTGGGTCCACGAGGGCTAGCACCTACTGATATAATTCGAACTACGAATGAGAAAATCGACATGGTTCGGGCACACTTGAAAGCGGCTCAAGACAGGCAAAAGGCGTATGCGGATAAAACGAATAGGCCAATTGAATTTCAGGTTGGCGACATGGTTATGCTAAAAGTTTCCCCATGGAAGGGCATTATTAGATTCAGAAAAAGGGGAAAACTAAGCCCGAGATTTATTGGGCCATTCAGAATCACTGAACGGGTTGGTAAGGTAGCCTATCGTCTCGAATTACCCGAGGAGTTGAGTGGGATTCATAGCACATTCCACGTGTCGCATCTCCGAAAATGTTTGGCAGACGAAACTGCTCGTATCCACTACGATGATATCGAGGTGGATAACAGCCTCAACTATGCAGTAAAACCAATTGCGATTTTAGATCGTAAAGAGAAGAGTTTGAGGAACAAAGCGATTAATCAAGTCAAGGTCAAATGGGAGCATAGGAAAGGTTCGGACACTACGTGGGAGTCCGAAGAGGAGATGCGACGTCTCCACCCTACATTATTTGGTACGTACTTCGGTTTCGGGGACGAAACCCTCTTAAGGGGGGTGGACTTGTAACACCCCGAAAAATGCAAATCATTTATTTAAATATAAAGTTGATAAATAAACTAGTTAACTAACTAGGATTTTAAATAACCCAATTAGGTGAAAGCCGTGTAGTAACCTACAAATGGGTTAAAATGCTAAATTAGAACCAAAGGAAAGTCTAGGGACCAAATGTGTTCAAAATGAAACTAATATTAATAAAATCTAAATAAATAAAACACAAACATTTTGTCTGTGTTTTGGTGGAGATCGACCAGGAGCGACCCAAGCTCCATCAAACCCTAGTTCAGCATAAAAACTCTAAATTGAAGGATCAAACTCAGTCCAAATCAAAATCCGAACATAGATTATTGATCCTCATCACAAGAGGATTACAAGGAAAGGACGCAGGAGCGTCAAGTGGACAAGCGAGTAGCGAATCACGTTTGAAAGGCCTACATTGAAGGTACGTAACTTGATTGGTTACATTAAGCGAGTTGTTGATAAGTTTTGTAAATCTTATTGTTGAATCGAAATCTGCGTTGAATTTATATTGATTATGGTTGGAATGTGAATTAAAAGACTTAGTATAGTCAACGAACCAATTTGGTAGTCATCATAAGTGGAGGGTTCCACAAGATGAGCCAACGGATCTATTAGTGGTGAAAATTGTAGCTTTAAACGTTCTAGTAGTTGATAATGGCGATAATAATCACAAAGGCATTAAACCATGAAATTGGTAAGAAATGCGGGTGATAATAAGCCCCGGATGTTGGGCATAAGGCGCCATAGGTTTATTGGTTAAATGGTAGTAAAATGAGTAAGGTTAGAATGGGTCGAATAATTACATAATGACATATAGTCTTTCGGCCCGTAAGTAAATTTTTCGGTATGATAATCGTAATAGGCATGTCGGTAATGAATTTACAGACGTATAGGAAAAAGAATCACCTAAAACGGACTTACGAGTCAAAAGTTATGGTCAATTGAAGTTGAAATTCAGAATTTACGGAGCTGGCAGCAAATGCAGGTTTCAACCCTGCATCTGCTGGAAAACCGTTCCTGCCGCACCACGCGACAGGATCACAAGGACCCCCCGCGACACGCGGCAGGGTAACTTCCGAAAAATGTTTGTTTTCTCTTGTTTTGATGCTAGGACTTGTTTGTATGATACAAATTGTTGTCAAAACTAATATTTTGGATGGTTTTGACTTTAGGTAAAAGTGGGGATTATCCGGATGGCGGTCAAGCTAATGTCGAAGAACCGAACACTCATTTTGAATGCTTCCGCAATATCTGAACTTTTAATAGACAATGTTTATGGGTTGTAAACAATATATTTTGAAACTTTTAAATGTTCAACTTGGTCTTTAGATGACTAATGTTTTGATACTTTTGAACCTTATTTTGGAATCTATGTTACAAGTTAGATATCGTTTTATATAATGGTATGAATTACTACCAAATTCAAGTAAATATTAGATGGGTGTTACATGGATCCATGGCCTACCCAATATGATATTATATCACACAAAAGCGTTGCATTGAGTTGACCCCTTCAACATATACTGGTAACTTTGTTTCTCCCACGGTGTTCCTGGCCTCTCCACTGAACCCAACAAGTACAGTAGACTTAGAAGTGATATCCATTGGAGATACATTCATCCTTTTCAACGTTTCTAGTTGGATTATGTTGACGGAGCTGCCATTATCCACCAGTATCCTGTGTACAAAATGGTTAGCCACATATAAGGTTATTACCAGAGCATCATGGTGAGGATCCTGGACGGTATCCCTGTCATCACTGTCGAAGGTGATCACTTTGTCAGTTGTGAGGGTCGTCATCCTGGCTGGTTTTTCACCTCTTTCGGCCTTAGCCTCCTTTGCATGTCTCTTGGCTGCAGAATATGAAGTCCCACAGATGTCGGATCCTCCTGAAATAAAGTTAACTATCTTGGCATCCGCAGGAGGTGATGCTGCTCGTTTAGGATCCTTCTCAGTATCCTGACCCTTGTTCTTCTTTCTTCCCAGGAGATCCTTCAGATATCCCTTGCTCAAGAGGTAACTTATTTCTTTCCTCAGGGCAATGCAATCCTCAGTAACATGTCCGAAATCCTCATGGAAGGCACACCATTTGGACTTATCCTTCCAATCAGCTTTTTGTTGATTCTTCCGAGGCCACCTGGCTTTGTCTCCTAAACCTTACATAGCATACATCAGTTCGGGTATGTTAACAGAAAAACAATATTCAGATAATTCAGGATACTCCTCAGGATCCTCGTCTTCAACATAATTCACTTTCTTGCTGTCATTTCTACCATATGGCTTGGAGCGATATGGTTTATACGAGGACTCTAATTTCCTGTTGGTTGACTCATAGGTTGTGGATGAATTCATCCTTTCTTGCATTTTTTTTGTCATCCTTCAGTCGAATATATCTTAAAGCCATGTTCCGAGCTTCATCTAGGTTCCTGCATGGGTTCATTACAAGATCCTGGTAAAATTGGGAATCCTTTTGTAGTCCAATCTTGAATGCTTGGACTGCTGTAGCAACATCAAGGTGTGGGATATCCAAGGATTCCCTGCTGAATTTGTTCACATAATCCCTTAGGGATTCTTGAGGTCCCTGTGTTATCCTGTAGAGGTCACTTGTTAGTTTTTCAAAGCTTCTACTACAAGAAAAGTGACTATTAAACAAATTAATTAAATGAGAAAATGATGTGATTGAATGAGGTGGAACATTTAGAAGCCATTTCAAGGCTGATCCTGTTAAAGTGGAGCCAAAGCCCTTGCACAAGCATGCTTCCTTAAGATCTGGCGGGATAGGGTTAATCTCCATCCTCTCCCTATACTGGGCAATATGCTCCTCAGGATCCATCGTCCCATCATACAGCTTCATGTTAGGAGTCTGAAATCTTTTTGGGATTTCAGCATCACAGATAGGATATGCAAACCGAGATATCTTGTGGCTATCCTGGGATACTTCTGGGATCGGCTGGCTACTCCAGGTACACTGGATATCATGTCCTTCAGCTTTTGAAGTTCCCTGGAAAGTGCTGATGTCATACCTGCATCCTCCAAAGATCCAATACCATTAGTAGCAAGAGAATTATTATTATTAGATATGTTACCAGTCTGAGGATTCTAGCCATATCCTGAAGCATATCCTGAACTTCTCATAGTTAACACCCTGACCGAAGAGGGTATCTCAGGATAATGACTATGGGAATGGCTAGGCACAATATTCCCCCTGTTATCCTCAGTATATACTGCAGAACTGAAGTTCAAAGCCCTGGGTTGCAAGGGAGTGACAGTATCCTCAGTGGGTCTGCTTGAGCTGGATTTCAAGAGTTGTATCTCTCTTATCAGCATTTGGTTGGTCTCCTGCTGTTGCCTCATTTGTTCCTGTACACTACCAAACAAGGTTAGAATTTCTTCATTAGAGGCCAAAACAGGAGCAGATCCCTGAAGACTCCGAGTAGGTATAATATCCTGAGGCTGTGAGGAGGCTTGCATCCTTGGAGGAGGTGGAGGAAGCACCGAACCAATTGTTGCAGAGGTGGTAGCAGACACGGTGGAAGAGCTCATGTTTGATCTCGATGCCATTGAAAATAATGCGGTGAAAATTTTTTGAAAATAGAAAACCAAGTAATGATTTTGCAAAAGCTTTTAGTAGAAATAGCACCACTTGCCCCACGGTGGGCACCAAATTGTTTTGGTCAAGAATTACCGAAGCAATTAAGTGATCAAATTAGTTAAGTGAGGTAGTGTGCTAAGAATTTGTGTTGTAAGATATGTTGGCTTGTTAGTTTGCAAAAACAATTTCAGGATATAGCTCAGGATATTGAGCTATATCTATGATCAAACAATGAGCAGAAAGTAAAGGGGTGACACGAGATATACGAGGAAAGCCCTTGATCAATCAAGATCGCCGGCACAAAACCTCAGGAGCTGACAATCGTAGCTGCCTTGCTCTTCTTATTACTTCAAACGTCAGGATACAGTGCAGGATATTGATCAGATCGCTAAGTGTTACAATGCTTTTTGTGAAAGTGAGAGTTGCGAGAGAGTTGAAGTGTTCGAGAGCAGTGAGTGTTGTTGTGTCCTGTTCGATCTGATTTATCCATCTATTTATAGCTAAGAAATGAAAACAAAGTCTCCTATGAATGGGGGATGCCTTCGAATATTCCTTAGTTAACGTTGGAGACCAAGTAAAGCGGCTTTAACGTCTTTCTTCGAACAACTTGGACCGAGTCTTCCGGGGAAAAGGTCTTCATGAACATTGCAAGCTTGGACTCGTATTCCTGCACATAATCCGTTAGTGATCCTCAGGATACCATTCAGGATGTTACCAATATCCTGAATCAGCACCCCGGGCATGAACAGATATCATACAATCAAGATATAACTCAAGATATTATCCAGGATATGGACTCAGAATTTCACCCATAACAATTATAATGGCTACTAGATTAAATGAAACATAATAATGTATTTAATCTTACATCTGTTGGATTAGTCGGTTGTTTACGGTTCACGGTTAGCACGTCAGCGGTAACGGGTCAAGACCCAGATTTAATTCAGTAGTTTGAATGGGTCAGTTAGTGTTTTGGTCAAAAATCAAGCAATGACAATGCAACCAAACTTTCTATTATGAGGAATGATGCTTAAATTGATGGATATCACTGAGGATCACTCTGAAATGTAAATGACAAGTGACACAAAGATATATACGGGGAAAAAGCCCTTGATCAAGAGTTGATCTCCGGCACAAAAAACCCTGGGTGATGGAAACTACCGATCACCAACTCAAATTAAACAAGAAAATGTGTTACAACTTCGGATGATAGCGAGCTAAGTACAAGGATCACTATAGTGTATTGTGTAAAAAAGTGTGTATTCGCCAAGCGAGTTAACGAGAGCTGGTGAGAGCAGTTGTAAGAGTGTGTGTGTAGCCAAAAATAGCCAAGTGTTTTCTAGTTAGCTCACTACCCCTTTAAATATAGAAAATATCTACACTAACTAACATCCCGCAAATTATGCAAGTCTTCCACGACTCCAAAACGTCCACTTTTAGCCAGGCACGTGCGGAATAGGTATAGAATATTCTCCAGGAATATCGCCAAGACCAAGTCCAAGTTGATACTCCTGCAAAATAGGTTCGAATTCAAAGTAGATAACCGTTAGTACAAGGATCCTTAAGATGATCCATGATCCTGATCCTGCAACACTTCTGAGGATCACTACTTCAGACAGAAGTGAGGATCACTAAGTCCAACAGTAATTGAGGATCACTGATCATTTAGAAATCCACCCCTAACAATTGCCCCCAAAATATAAGGAGTAATTATGTAAATAAATGAGTTATATTTTGTTCTTATCCGTAACGAATTAATCAGATAACTAGCCGTTGAAGTCGGACTAGCCGTTACGAACATGACGTCAGTGAGGTGACAATCCTGCAAAATCATCATTATAAATAGGAGTTAGAGATAGGGATCATTTCACATTTAAATTCAAGAGAGAGGCTCCCTTTAAATTTACATCCGCATATCAAACAGGTAATCCTCTTCCTCTTCTTCCTATACGTTTTCTTTCTTTGCTCCTTCTTTCTTTACCTTCTTCACAGTCATGATGATGCTACGATCCTCACCGGCTAAGGATCACAAGAAGGACAGTCCTCTTAAAAGCCAGGGGATCATCAAAGATTCACCGAAAGAAAGATGTTGCTTCAATGATGCACAAATAGACAGAATTCGCCACTGTTTTCCGGCGAATACCGTTATCAAGCCATTTGACCCCACCGTTCTAAGTGATTTCATTTCAGAAACTTTGGTAGCTTTCCCGGTCACCCCTTTCACAATAGGATATTCGTATCCTTTCCCTGAATTCACCCAATCTTTCTTCTCTCTCACCGGCATCTCCTATATTCAAGTTATGCCAATGATCTGGAGGGTCTTATATACCCTTGAAAGGATCATTGAGCAAGAAGGAATCAACCTAGGAATGTCGGAATTGGCAGAGATGTATGATCTCACCACATTTGGATCCCACCGATTTTTATTCAAGCGTAAACCCGGTGAAGAACATCCCATCTTCAAAGCCACCAAGAATGATACAAACTGGAAACGGCGATTCTTCTTTGTCAGAAGGGATTCTATCCCGGATGGAAAGGATCTGCCAAGCAAATGGAGCACCCATGGTAGGATAGAGGATCCTTAGAAGGATCACTGAGTAAGCTCATTTCTGATCCTGCAACAAGGTCATTCAAAACAAACACCCAGGATTCACAAGAAGTATCCTCAGGTTCTGTCACCATGTCAAGTAAGTATCCTGTTTTTTGTATAATTAAATATTTAAATAAATAGTTAAATAGAAATTGGATAAGGATACTTATCTGTTTTGAATGTGTAGGCGCTGGGAAATCATCAAAATCTGCCTCCAAATTCAGTGTCACCGATCTAGACACTGTCCGATCCTCCAAGAAAAAGTCTGCTGCTAGCCCATCTGCCGCAATCCCCAAGCCTACCACCTCCAGGGGCAAGGGTGGCAAGAAGAGAAAAACCTCTGAAGCTGACAACCTCCAAGGCTTGCCTCTGATCCGTCATCAATTCCTCGAGTACTTCAACGATGTAAGGATCACTGACTCAGCTTAGTTATCCTATCCACTTGAGGATCATGTGGTCCTAACTTTGCATTGTCTTGTTTGCAGAAATTTGCTGAAATCGAGGACTATGTGGGGAATGTTGAAGAGCTTGAGGAGAAGTATTCTGACCTCCAAAAGGTTGCAGTGCTCAAGGATCACAAGATTGCTTCCCTTGAAAAGGATCTCACTGATGCTAAAGCTCAGACAGCTGCAATCCAGATCAACTTTGATTATGAGAAGCACAAGATCACAGAGGATGCCAAGGTCTCCGCTGCCATTGCCATGTATAAGACCAAGCTACAGATGGCCCAGGAAGCTCAGGATCCTGCCTTTGATAGGAGCAACTGGGATGTGGAAGGCTGGAAGGCCAGGCTGGCTGAATTGGAGGATGAGGCTGACGAGGTTTTGGCAATCGAGGCTAGTGGCAGTGGCAAGGATCAGGTGAAGGATACTGGAGCTGGAGGGGATGACGACGCAGCGAAGGTGTAGGCTGCATGAATGGGCGATGAAGGACATTTCTAGACGTAGCCGGAGCCCATTTTTTTAGTTTGGTTATGGTTTTTATTTTGATGATGTTTTGATGAACAATGGTTGGTCTGTACTTAAACAATAGTGATTAGGGTTGAGGATCATGGATGATCCTTTGAACAATAGGTAGGATTACAAATGGTGGAGGGATCCTCTGTTTGGGGGATGAAGCCATTGTGATCCTGTCGTCTTTAATTTCCTGCACTACCAAGACCTTTAGACAATGGACACCCTTTGCCAACCCATGTGGACGGGCCACGTTTTGCTGGTAGAAACGTGGGTTGGCAATTTTGACAACCTTAAAGGGTTTAACCTTATGTGAATAAAATAACTTTAACTTTTTGGCTTATCCTGTGTTGATATCCTTGTTAGTATTTTATTTTCCAACTGTTATGATGTTTATTTTGTTTAAACTTATCAAGTAGAGAAAAAATTTAAATCTCCAAAAAATTTAGGATATGATCAAAGATCACATATCCCATAGTCGATAAGTTCTGAAAAGTAACATAGTTTAAGGATCATAAGTTCAGTTGTCAAAGGATAAGGGTTACTTAAACAAATAATGAATAAAATCAAAACAGTTAAGGATCATACCTGAGAATCCAAGTTAGGATCCTATCCTTTAACACTTATAATCAGGATAACCCAAAAGACAAACCTTAGTAGAAGGTAAGGATCAAGGATCCTTGGTCGTTTGTTTCCAAAAACCTGAAATAGGATACAACTTGGGACTAAGCCAATATAAGATAAGAGTTAGTAACTGGGGACAAGCCCAACAATTCTGGGGACAAGCCCAAAGGATAACTGGGGACAAGCCCAAAGGATAACCGGGGACAAGCCCAAAGGATAACCGGGGACAAGCCCAAAGGATAACTGGGGACAAGCCCAAAGGATCGTATGTAAACTGGAGTATGGCCCTCACTGGCGACTATCCAAACTTAGTGACATGAAAATGTCAAAACCTTAGCTAACGTGAAAACGTTAGAAACCTTAGGAACGGATGTATGGTACGTCTACCATTATACGTAGGATCCTGAATATAGCCAGTACAATGAAATTGTCAGCCCCTAAAGCGAGTACTGGTCCCATTGCCATGAACTATACCAGGATCATCGTGCGCTACTGGCGAAACTGGGGACAGGCCCAAACTGGGGTCAAGCCCAAATAACTGGATACTTCTGTGGATACTCAATCCTTAGACAAGGATACCAGAACCTTCAAAACTCAGAATCAAGTGAAAGGAAGATAAAGGATGCAGGATCCTTATCCTTATATAAGAGAATAAAAGAATGAAATAGTTTGAGATTAGAATGTTACCAAGATGAGGATCATCTGTTCTGTAAGGATCCTTCAAGGATACTTGTCATGTAAGGATCATGGATCCTTGTTACATGAAATATTTCTTCAAATGGACAGCATTCCAAGCTCTTGGTAGCAAATCACCTTCCATTGTTAGCAATCGATATGCCCCCTTTCCTGCTTCAGCTTCAATCAAATAAGGGCCTTCCCATTTTGGTGCCAACTTTCCATCAGCAGGATTGGTGGTATTCTGAAATGCTTTCCTTAAAACCATATCACCAACTTGGAATTTCCTGATCCTGACATTTTTGTTGTAGGCTCCAGCCATCCTTTGTTGATAACTAGCCATCCTTATCCTTGCCAAATCCCTGATTTCTTCTATAGTATCCAAGTCTTGAACCAAGTTTTTAGCATTTTCTTCAGGATCACGAATACTTGTTCTTGCAGTTGGAACCACCATCTCTGTAGGGATCACTGATTCTGCCCCAAATACCAAAGAAAATGGAGTTTGACCTGTAGCATTTTTGGGAGTTGTTCTATCAGCCCAAAGCACATAAGGTAGTTCCTCTGCCCATTTTCCTTTTTTGGATCCAAGCTTCTTCTTCAAATTGTTGATGATGATCTTATTGGATGATTCTGCCTGACCATTAGCTTGTGGGTGGACTGGTGTTGATGTTATCATCTTGATCCCCCAGCTGTCACAAAAGTTAGTAGTTCTATTCCCAATAAATTGGGATCCATTATCACAAACAATTTCAGAAGGGATACCAAATCTAGTAATAATGTTTCTTTTAATAAGGGATATAACTTCCTTTTCTCTGACTTGAGCAAAGGCTTCAGCCTCTATCCACTTAGAGAAGTAATCAGTCATGGCAAGCATGAATACTTTTCCACCAGGTGCCTTAGGAAGCTTTCCAACTATATCCATTCCCCCACCTCATGAATGGCCAAGAAGAGGATATAGGATGCAAGAGCTCTGCTGGTTGGTGAAGGATATTACTATGCCTCTGACAAGGATCACACTTCTTGGCATATTCCACAGCATCCTTTTTCATAGTAGGCCAATAGTATCCTGTCCTCAGGATCCTTGAGAATAATGCTCTGCCCCCAGTGTGGTTTCCGCAATCTCCTTCATGGAAATCCTTTAGGACTTCTTGGATTTCAGGATCCTCAATGCATCTTAGATATGGACCTGCAAGAGATCGTTTATACAACATGTTATTCAATATTGTAAATTGAGATACCTTAATTTTGAAAGCCCTGGGATTTTCTCCTGTAGGGATCTCTCCATGTTGTATGTATCTCATGATTGGGAGGATCCATGATCCTGAATGAGATTGAGTATCATCACTAGGGATGATTGCAGAATCCTCTCCTATCTCCATAGCTAGATGATCCTCGATAGCGGGGGTCAGGATGTGGATAATAGGGATCTTGATATCCTCCGGGATCTTCAAGGATGATCCTAGATTGGCAAGTGCATCAGCCTCTGCATTCTCTTCCCTTGGTACCTGTGTCAAACTAAAAGATACAAAAGAGAGTGCCAATTCTTTGACTATCTCCAAATATTTGATTAGCTTTTCACCTTTAACAGCATAGGATCCATTAAAGTGATTAGTGATCAGTAAAGAATCTACATGTACCTCAAGATACCTGATCCTCATATGCTTTGCAATTTGCAAACCAGCTATCAAGGCTTCATACTCAGCCTCATTGTTGGTAGTTTGAAATTCACAAGCTATGGAGTGGGGTATTATGTCCCCCTGTGGCGATTTTAGTAGTATTCCAAGCCCTGTTCCGTTTACATTGGAGGATCCATCAGTAAACAGTACCCAAGGATCCTTGGTTTCTTCAAGCTGTTGGACTTCTAATTCAGCCTCCTTTTGCAAATCACTACTAAAATCTGCCACAAAGTCAGCTAAGGCTTGGGATTTGATGGCAGTCCTTGGTTCATATCTTATATCATATGCACTTAACTTCACTGCCCACTTAGCCATCCTTCCTGACATTTCAGGTTTCCTGAGAACATTCTTAATAGGAAAATTAGTCTTAACAATAATGGCATGAGTTTCAAAATAATGTCTTAATTTAGTGGATGCCATGATTAATGCAAGGATAAGTTTTTCTAAATGTGAATACCTGGATTCAGCATCAAGTAAGCTCTTACTTACATAATAAACAGGATGTTGTGTACCTTGGTGATCCTTAACAAGGACCGCACTTACTGCTTTTGAGGATACCGCCAAGTATAAGGATAACACATCTCCTTTTTCTGGTTTCATCAAGGCTGGGGCTGAGGATAGGTAATCTTTGAGAGCCTTTAGGGCACCTTCATGCTTCTCAGTCCATTCAAATTTCTTGTTCTTCCTCAGGATATCATAGAATTCCTTACACTTTTCTAAGGATTTGGATATGAATCTGTTCAAGGCTGCGATCCTGCCTGTCAATCTTTGCACATCCTTAGCGTTGGCAGGAGATTTGATATTCACTATAGCCTTGATTTGTTCTGGACTTGCTTCAATGCCCCTCTTTGTTACCATATATCCTAAGAATTTACCTGCCTTTACACCAAAATGACACTTAGAAGGATTAAGTTTCATATTATATTTATCAAGGATATTGAATGCTTCCTCCAAGTCTTTAAGGTGATCCTCAGCCTTCTTGGACTTAACCACCATGTCATCAATATAGACTTCCATAGTGTGTCCAATTTGTTTCTTGAACATCATATTGACAAGACTTTGGTAAGTAGCACCTGCATTCCTTAGTCCAAATGGCATAGCAATATAACAGTATATACCAGTTGGGGTCATAAAGGCTGTATCCTCTTGATCAGATGGTTCCATCTGAATTTGTTGAAATCCAGATGAAGCATCCATAAAAGTTAACAACTCATGACCCGCGGTAGCATCCACCATGGAGTCAATGTGGGGTAATGGGAAAGGATCCTTGGGACATGCCTTGTTTAAATCAGTAAAGTCGACACATACCCTCCACTTTCCATTTTTCTTTTGAACAACAACCACATTGGCTAACCATCTTGGATACTTAACCTCTCTAATCATACCTGCCCGAAGTAGCTTATCTACCTCTTCCTGGATAATAGCATTCCTTTCAGGTGCAAACTTCCTTCTCTTTTGATGTATAGGCTTGAATGACCTGTCAATGCCAAGTTTATGAGTAATTATATCCTTAGATATACCTGTCATATCTTCATGCTTCCAGGTAAAGGTGGTTTTTCTTCTTTTAAGGAAGGATACTAGCTTCTGTTCAATATCGCTAAGGATCCCTGATCCTATGAGGATCTTGGATTCAGGATCATCAGGATCCATGAGGATTTCTTTCAAATCCTGTTCTCTTGCCTCCAAGATATCTCTTGAAGGATACTTTAATTTCTATTGCTCCCTTGGTCTTGAGGCTGGTTTCATCTATGAGGTATAGCAATTCTTAGCTTCTTGCTGATCACTCTCAATTTTCACCACTCCCCATGGACTTGGAAGCTTTACGCACTGATGATAGGTGGATGGGACTGCCTTCGTATCATGTATCCATGGCCTGCCAAGGATAACATTACAACATGATAAGCAATCAATAACACAAAACTTTTGATAAGAATGCAATCCTTCAATATAGATTGGGAGTTTGATGTCCCCCAATGTATTTTTAGTTTCTCCACTAAATCCCACAAGTACTGAGGATCTTGGGATAATATCAGACTCTGGGATATTCATCTTCTTGAGAACATCAAGCTGAATGATGTTCACAGAGCTTCCTCCATCTATAAGGATCCTGCGAACAAAGTGGTTAGAAATAAACAATGTAATTACAAGACCATCATGATGAGGATCCTGGACGTCAACACGAACATCCTCATCAAAGGTTATGACTTTATCCTGGGTGACAACGGAGGTCCGAACGGGTCTGTCTCCACTATCCATCTTGGTTTCCTTAGCGTGTCTCTTTGCTGCTGAAAAGGATGTACCACAGATGTCTGATCCACCGGATATGAAATTTATGACTTGTGCATCTGCTGGAGGAGCAGGAGCCCTTTCCGGGATCCTTTCAGGATCCTGGACCCTTGACTTCTTCCGTCCCAAGAGTTCCTTCAAATGCCCCTTGCTCAACAAGTAACCAATTTCCTTTCTTAGTGCAATACACTCTTTAGTGAGATGCCCAAAATCCTCATGATATGCACACCATTTGGACTTATCCTTTGTAGCAGCTGGTTTATCACTTTTCCTTGGCCACCTAGCTTTCTCACCTAGATTCTGCATTGCAAGGATTAGTTCATTGTTATCAACAGAAAAACAGTATTCAAAAATAGGAGGATAATCCTCATCATCCTCTTCTTGTTCCACTGAATGCACATTCTGATTGTCAGACTTATTGTAGAACTTGGATTTGTTGTTCCTGAAGTAGGATCCTTGTTTCTCCTGTTTTGAGGATCCTGCTAATCTATCATGGATCCTTTTATCATCCTCTAGGCGGATGAACCTAAGGGCCCTGGTTCTTACTTCATCAAGATTCCTGCAAGGTGTCATGACAAGATCATCATAGAATAATGAATCCCTAAGTAATCCCATTTTAAAGGCTTCTACAGCCGTAGCAATATCCAAGTTAGGAATATCTAAGGATTCTTTACTAAACTTAGTGATGTAATCTCTAAGTGATTCATTTTGACCTTGTGTTACCCTATATAGATCACTAGTTAATCGTTCAAATTTTCTACTACAAGAGAATTGACTATTAAACAAATTAACTAGATTAGCAAATGAAGTAATAGAGTAAGGGGGAAGACTTAGCAGCCATTTAAAAGCAGATCTTGTAAGTGTGGATCCAAATCCCTTGCATAGACATGCTTCTTTTAACCTTTCAGGAATTGGGTTGATCTCCATCCTCTCCCTGTATTGAGCTACATGCTCCTCTGGATCCGTTGAACCATCATACAGTTTCATGGATGGTATCTGGAATCTTTTGGGTATCTCAGCATCACATAAGGGTGGTGCAAAACGAGATATCCTATGGCTACCATCTGCAATCTCAGGAATGGGTTTAACCACTCCTGGTACACTGGATATCATATCCTTGAGCTTCTGTAACTCCCTGGCCATAGCCTGATTGATACCTGTGTCCTGCATTAAGCCATGGTTAGTGTTATATGAATTATTGAAAGTATTACCTCCCACAGGATTCGTGTTTGGAATCCCAGGTGTGTATCCATATTGACGGGACTCTGGCATGATCGAAGGACCAGATGAAGCAATGGTTTGCATTGGTATGAAATCTCCTTGATGAACATCCGAGCTCTGGGGCTGCATTCTTCTTAAGAATCCTTGATCCTGAAAGACGTTGGATCCTTGAAGTTGAAATGATCCTTGAACCTGAAAGGATCCTGGGACAAGGGAGGATCCTTGGACCTGGGAGGATCCTTGGACCTGGGAGGATCCTTGAACCTGGGAGGATCCTTGGACCTGGGAGGATCCTTGGACCTGGGAGGATCCTTGGACCGCATGCATTCCCGAATATCCTCCTGACGTGAAGTATCCCTGATGCTGAGAAGTGGATCCTGATGGTTGAGAAGAGAATCCTTGGGGCTGGAAGTGAGAGCCAAATGCCTGACTCATGGTTGTTGTTCCATAATGCCAACCTGGTAATTCGCCTAAGTATTGCACGTCCGGAGCTGCTGAGTGTTGGGAAGTTATGACTGGAGTGTCGAAGTTCAGCGACCTTGGCATCAGAGGGGAGTGATCCTCCACTGATTTCTTCTGTTTCTTGATCTCAACGATCTCCCGGAGGATCCTTTCGTTGGTTTTGTCCTGCTCTTGTGCATGATTCCTCATCTGCAAAATCAGAGTGTAAAGATCATTAGTAGTAGGATTAGTTGAAACAGAAGAAGTTGGTGGTTTTGTGAAAATGGGGGTTGGTTTCTTCGGAGCATTCTCAGCATTCTTCTGGGATCCAGAAGGTGGTGGAGGCAAAGGAGGAACGCCTTGTGAAGAACTGAATGACGGCATCAAGTTTGAAGTGTTCTTTGCTGAAGAAGCCATCTGCCTGGTTGTTATGAACCGAAATGATCACGAAAACACGAATCTTCTTAGGAATGAAGCACCAATTGCCCCACGGTGGGCGCCAAACTGTTTTGGTCAAAAATCAAGCAATGACAATGCAACCAAACTTTCTATTGTGAGGAATGATGCTTAAATTGATGGATATCACTGAGGATCACTCTGAAATGTAAATGACAAGTGACACAAAGATATATACGGGGAAAAGCCCTTGATCAAGAGTTGATCTCAGGCACAAAAAACCCCGGGTGATGGAAACTACCGATCACCAACTCAAATTAAACAAGAAAATGTGTTACAACTTCGGATTATAGCGAGCTAAGTACAAGGATCACTATAGTGAATTGTGTAAAAAAGTGTGTATTCGCCAAGCGAGTTAACGAGAGCTGGTGAGAGCAGTTGTAAGAGTGTGTGTGTAGCCAAAAATAGCCAAGTGTTTTCTAGTTAGCTCGCTACCCCTTTAAATATAGAAAATATCTACACTAACTAACATCCCGCAAATTATGCAAGTCTTCCACGACTCCATAACGTCCACTTTTAGCCAGGCACGTGCGGAATAGGTATAGAATATTCTCCAGGAATATCGCCAAGACCAAGTCCAAGTTGATACTCCTGCAAAATAGTTTCGAATTCAAAGTAGACAACCGTTAGTACAAGGATCCTTAAGATGATCCATGATCCTAATCCTGCAACACTTCTGAGGATCACTACTTCAGACAGAAGTGAGGATCACTAAGTCCAACAGCAATTGAGGATCACTGATCATTTAGAAATCCACCCCTAACAGTTAGGAACAAGTTTTCTTTATTCACAAGCTAAACAAGGAAAAGTGGAAGTTGAGTGATGTGTGTAAAATGCAACATATAAATTACATCAAATGTGGCATAAAACTAACCCTTTTTTAGTACTAATGTTAGAAAAAGTGTGCTTTTGTCTTCCTTTTGTATTTTCAGGGTTAAAAGAGCTTAAATGAACAAAAGAAGCAAAAATGCAGCTGAATCTAACAATAATACAAGATAAGGAATAAACGTGGCATGCCCGACCCCTCGACAGCATCTTCCCAAGCAAAAACAAGAAGACAGAAGGCTGAACACGCCCCGTGCTCATTGAGCACGGGGGCGTGCCCAAGAGTCTGCAGAAAAGACAAAGTTGTAAAAGCTTCTATCTCCCAACACGGGGGCGTGCCCACCGGGCACGGGGCCGTGGTCAACGCTAAGATTCGCAGAATCTAGGCAAATCTTGATAGTACAGATACGCTTCTGCACACGGGGCTGTGCCCAGCAGACACGGGCGCGTGGTCAACTAATGCAGACAAACTGCAATTAATGAAGAAAGAGAAGATGGGTGGACACGGGGCCGTGCCCAATGAACACGGGGCCGTGTCTGGGCTTCTGTGCAAGCTATAAATAGGGGTGCTTGGCTCACTTGCAAACCATCCCTTGGCAAACCACCTCTCTCACACTTCACCCACCCACCACCACCATCACAACCCACATCCACCACCATCATCCATCATAGAGTGTGTGTAGTAGTCTCGGGATCCAAGATTGTTCGTAAGAGTTCTTGACAATCAAAGGCCATGTTTGCCTAAGTTTATTACATCACTGGGTGAAGACAAGCATTAGTGTAATACTTTTTTATTTTTAATCTTTTCGCACCTTTTATTTGGTTATGTATTAATGACTTTAATAACTAGTTTCTTATGTTGAAGGTGAATCTTCCTTATCATTTGTCTGTGGTGTCTTGGCGTTATTTTACTGTCTATATAAAATAAAAGAATTAAACCAGTTATATCTCCACGGTCTATATGGAGATATGTTGGCTACCTGGTCGGGGGTTAAGGGAATGGTTTGGTAAGCGTCTTGCCTTGTTCAGTGTATAGATCCTGCAAGGACCTGGGTCAAGCTTAGTAGGACCTCCTTCAATACCCACTGGTATTGGATGGCGGGGGTTCGAATTTCTTGATCCCCTCATATGTAAACTATTATCAAAACATTAACCCGGCTACTTAGGATTGTATCCCTGCTGACTCAAACTACTTAGCCGAGGGTAACGTCACCTTCAAAAGAGGGGCCTACCACATTACGCATTAATAACTTAATTAATTATCTTTCAATAATCCAAGCCTTAAGGATTGTATCCTTGCTGACTCAAACTACTAGGTTGAGGGTTACGTCACCTTCAAAAGAGGGGCCTACTACTATAACTAAGATAATCTCTTAAAAAGTGCAAAAGTGCGGAAATAATCAAAGGTTACACTAAAGGCGAGTCGGATCCAAGTGATTCATCTTGTCTATCTGTTTTTATTTTTTTTATTTTTCAGCATTTTTAGTTTTTATTTTCATGTTTAAACCTTTTTCTAAAATTTTGATTTGATTAGACGTTGAGGATAAACCGGTACTAAAAGCTCTTGTGTCCTTGGACGACCTCGGTATCTTCCCAACGCTATACTACGCACACGATGGGTGCACTTGCCCATATGTGTGTTTAGTGTTAGTAAAGTATCGTGTTTTATAAATTTAAAACTTGACTAAAGTGTAAAAAGGGCTAAAAATATACATAAATATATACGACACTCACACGCATCAAGTTTTTGGCGCCGCTGCCGAGGACACAAGGATTTTAAGAAAGTTAGGAATCAACGGCTTAATCTTTTTTCTTGTTTTTCTGTTTTTTTTTTTAGATTTTTCATAAATTTTCAGCTTCTGCAGAACTCAGCACAGACTGTGCTCGCTGAACACGTCCCGTGCCCAATCTTTGGTACTGGCAATCCTGTTTTAAGTCAGACTGTAGCTAAACACGGGGCCGTGCCCAATCAACACGCCCCGTGCCCAAGTATCAGGTACTGAAAACAGAACCGTAAGATCCCGACGGTTGGTAATTTTTGACACAACCATGAGTGATACTGATAATTTTTACTTCCGGCCCTCTTATGGTACGTGGTGTCAAATATGTGGCGGAAATCATGAAGATTTAAAATGTTATTTTTTAAATTATAAGCCCCACTATATAGACCCATTGTTTTCCTGTAGCCTTAAGAGGGGCGAAAGTAAAAAATAATCCTTATCTCTCCCTCAAATGCTCTCAATCGACCCTTCTAGGAGAAATGCTTCTTGATGAATTATTTCAAATGGAAGATCTAATTCTTAATTGGGTAAAAGAACTTGAGATGGATATCATTAATTCACCTCAAGACGATACCCAAGAAGAATTGTTGAGATCGCATTCGGATAAAAACAACTTCGTTGTTCTCGATATCACCTCTAACTCTCGCGAAGACTTGAACGATAGTCGTCCCTGTGTCGATTGTGCCGTGAAGGACTCCCCATCGATTTCCTTCGATGCATACATAGACCCGAGCGATTCGACATACACCTTCTTTAACGAGAGCCCGGGAAAGGGTTGGACTTGTCCACCTACACTTAGCATAGGAATCACCCTTACCGACAACCTCTTGTGTTCTCGTCTAAATCTAGAGCAATTAAGGTATCTCAGACACTTCGGTGTTGTTCCGTCCAGTAAGGAACCACCCGATCCGGATAAATTCCTTAAAAAAGACGCAACTTCATAAACAGCCTCTAGACACGGGGCCATGTCCAGGTCAGCACGCCCCCGTGTCCACCAAAAGATTCCCTTCTGACTTTTGGTCAGAATACGGACAAAATGTGTTAGGATCTTGTCTGCACACGGGGCCGTGTCCATCCAACACGGGGCCGTGTGCAGCTTGCTGTCGTTTTCTATAAATGCAGCCAAGATTCTTGCACATTTGGACCACTCCAAAAGACAGAGATTTTGTGGATCTTCACACATACCATCCTAGGTATATTCTAAAGAAGGTTCCCAACAACCATCTTGTCTTTTCCACTTTTGTCTATTGCCTTTTTCTTCATTTTTACCTCAAAACACCTCCATTAAAGCTTGAAATCACCATGGTTTCAAGCCTTATTGAGATGTTTGATAGATTTTTAATCAAGGAATCTTGTTAAAAATAAGTTTTACAACATTGTTTTAAGTTATTTCTGCTTAAAGATACCTCAAAAGTTAGAAAAATAATTTGAAACTCCAAGATTCCTTGTTCCAAAAATCAGCAGAAAGGTGAACACGGGGCCATGCTCATTGAGCACGGGGCCGTGTCCGAGGTTACTGTTTCGTTAAAATGAATTCTTTTCAGTTTATTTTCGTAGAATGTCAAGCCAAAACAGTGGAACTTCGTTAGCACATTCCCGAAACAGTCGAAGAGAACGAAGATCTTCAATCGAAGCAACTCTCGTACGCTATGTAATGGCATTACGTGAAGCTCTCGATGAGATGACATCAGTGCAGGAGGTCCTGATAGACCGTATAAATTATCTTACAGTGGGGTTGGAAAACAGTTTTCAAGAAATCAACCTCTTGCACCAGAGGTTGAACATTCTTGTGACACCTCCCATGGAACCAATTCTCCCCCCAAGAGGATTGGAACCTAGCACTTTGAGTCAATAATCCCACCGGGTGGGATGACATCCCCGCGGAACCTCCTCTCGACAACTTTCAAGAAGTCCCGGTGGAAGTTACACCCCCACAAAATAATGATGCCAATGAGCCCGCCTTTCTTCTCCCTAGGGAGATAGAAGAATGGCCCGCCGACGTGTGAGGGACCCATATCCGGAAGAAGAAGTTCTTCGAGCCGCATCCAACCGAGAAAATTATCTTTTCGGAAATTTTGCTATTAGAATAAACTATAGGCTAGGACTTCTTTCCGGGTTTACACTTCTTGTGTTTTCTGGCCTATTTATTTAAAATTTTAGTTTATTAGGAGCTTTATGTAACTCTCTCTATTTAATGAATGATGGTTTTAATTAAATTGGTGTTTGGATGATGTTGTAATGGGTAAAACACACTCGGGATGGTGAAGGATACTAAGGGAAACTTGAACCAGCACCCAATGCACAAAAACAGAGCCTCCCGACAATTTTCTTCATTACAGCAAGTTCGGCACGGGCCGTGTTCAGCCAACACGGCCCCGTGCTAAAAGGTCTGCAGAAAAAAACGCGATGTTCAGGTAACTGGACACGGGGCGTGTTCGCTAAACACGCCCCCGTGCCCAGCCTTCTGTTACTTTTTGATGATTTTTGTTACTGGCAACCTGAACACGGGGCCGTGCCCGGACACCACGGGCCCGTGTCCAGCTGCCCAGTAACATAAAATTTTGTTTTTAACACACATTTTACACATTCAATCAACCTAAAAACTTATTTTTGGGACACATTGAGGACAATGTGTAATTTAAGTGTGGGGGGATGCTAAAACCTTGAATTTTGCAAGTCCTAACTACAAGCCTTACACAAAACTCTATTGGAACCGCTAAACACCCCAAATTTTTTCAAAAACTTTTCATTTTTTTTACTTGTCTTGGTTTAATTTCGGAATTACAAGTTCTAAAAAGGTTATATTTTTACAAATTTACAACCGATAGCGTCGTGATAAAAAGAACCAACATAAGAAAATTATGAAACGGCATGACAAATCTAGTTAAAATTTAATTATATATGCTTGATCACATAAAAACCCATTCCCACAAAAAGTGAGTTTTGAGCCTTTATTGAGCATACAAATACACATCTTTAAATTAAATGCTCATTTTTCGTTTCTTGTGTGAATAGCCGTTTGGTTTCTTACGACTCTAGAACTTGCCATGACGATACATTCCCAGTCCTTACCAACTTAAACCCAAGTAAGTAAATGATGGAGTCATTAGGACTAACCCTTTTTCTTTCAACACCATTATTTTTCTTTTTTTTTACCACCTACCCAAAATCCCCCTAGTTAACCCCTTTGAGCCTAAACCTTTTCATTTCTTAACCCACAAAACAAACACCCTTTACCCACCAAAACCCTTTTTTATTTTAAACCCTTTATTTTAGTAAAAAACTCGGTTTTTCATATGACATTCCTTATCAATATATATATATATATATATATATGATGAAGCCAAGAAATAAACAAACAAGTTCATCAAAAAGAACTTTGTTTGAAGAATTGCTTCATTAGAATAAAAAGTCATAAAAATAAAAAGTCTTACGAAAATCGACGCTTTTTACGCCTTTCGCCCTTTTCTACTAACCACTAACCCAACCACCTACCTTTAACCCAAGCCTAACCCTTCCCCAAAGTCCTCTTGATATTTGCAAAGGTGTATAGTTAAAAAGGAGGAGGATTGATTGCTTGGCAAGCATATGGTAGAAGTAAGTTCCATGCCGCTCTCGAGTGTTTCACAAAAATACATCTTCGGCCGAGTGTTGAGTGATCTCCCGTGAGGTATGTGAACTTGTATATGAATGGAATTTTAAAGAGGCACGTTATGCCCAAATAACTAATTTCTCCTATGTAATGTTCTAAATAAATCATGACGAATATGATTGTAAATAACATAAAAATAAAACCTAATAAAAATCTTGGAATCCTGACACTCAAGACAAGCCCAAAAACCTTCTCCTCTACCCATTCCATTTGGGCGTGTAAGCCACATTATAAAGAGTTTTGCTTGAGGACAAGCAAAAATTCAAGTGTGGGGGTATTTGATGTGTGTAAAATGCAACATATAAATTACATCAAATGTGGCATAAAACTAACCATTTTCTAGTACTAATGTTGGAAAAAGTGTGCTTTTGTCTTCCTTTTGTATTTTTAGGGTTAAAAGAGCTTAAATGAACAAAAGAAGAAAAAATGCAGCTGAATCTAACAATAATACAAGATAAGGAATAAACGTGGCATGCCCGACCCCTCGACAGCATCTTCCCAAGCAAAAATAAGAAGACAGAAGGCTGAACACGCCCCATGCTCATTGAGCACGGGGGCGTGCCCAAGAGTCTGCAGAAAAGACAAAGTTGTAGAAGCTTCTATCTCCCAACACGGGGGCGTGCCCACCGGACACGTGGCCGCGGTCAACGCTAAGATTCGCATAATCCAGGCAAATCTTGATAGTACAGATACGCTTCTGCACACGGGGCCGTGCCGAGCAAACACGGGCGCGTGGTCAACTACTGCAGACAAACTGCAATTAATGAAGAAAGAGAAGATGGGTGGACACGGGGCCGTGTCCGGGCTTCTGTGCAGGCTATAAATAAGGGTGCTTGGCTCACTTTCAAACCATCCCTTGGCAAACCACCTCTCTCACACTTCACCCACCCACCACCACCATCACAACCCACATCCACCACCATCATCAATCATCCATCATAGAGTGTGTGTAGTAGTCTCGGGATCCAAGATTGATCGTAAGAGTTCTTGACAATCAAAGGCCATGTTTGCCTAAGTCTCTTACATCACTTGGTGAAGACATTACGCATTAATAACTTAATTAATTATCTTTCAATAATCCAACCCTTTAGGATTGTATCATTGCTGACTCAAACTACTGGGTTGAGGGTAACGTCACCTTCAAAAGAGGGGCCTACTACTATAACTAAGATAATCTCTTAAAAAGTGCAAAAGTGTAGAAATAATCAAAGGTTACACTAAAGGCGAGTCGGATCCAAGTGATTCATCTTGTCTATCTGTTTTTTTTTCAGCATTTTTAGTTTTTATTTTCATGTTTAAACCTTTTTCTAAAATTTTGATTTGATTAGACGTTGAGGATAAACCGGTACTAAAAGCTCTTGTGTCCTTGGACGACCTCGGTATCTTACCAACGCTATACTACGCTCACGATGAGTGCACTTGCCCATATGTGTGTTTAGTGTTAGTAAAGTATCGTTCTTTATAAATTTAAAACTTGACTAAAGTGTAAAAAGGGCTAAAAATATACATAAATATATAAGACACTCACACGCATCATTGAGGTTGACCAAGTTTTGCGGAAAAGACCGATTCATTTGGATGGTTACATACGTGGGTCATGGTGCATGTGTTTAATTGTTTTAGTTTGGTTATAAATAGTTGTTTATTTTCTTTGTTATGTAACCTTTTTCACATTATTGAATAGAGTTTATTTCTCCAATTTTGCTCTTGTGAGATTTTGTATACATATTGAGTGAGTATTAAGTTTTGTTTTTGGGCCTGAACCGACATTTGGTATCAGAGCCTAGTGCTCGTGAAAAAGACGGTGTAGCCGTTTTGAGAGTCGGTCTCGTGAAAACGGTTTAGCCCGTCGCTGTGGGCCAAACGCAGTAGGAAAACGGGTTGTTTGGGACAGCAGGTGGGTGTTCGGGACTGTGTTGCAGCGTTAGACGGAAAAGGAAAGGTGTTTCGGTTCGACCCTTGTTTTGGGGGAAGTGCCGGTATGACAACGGGGTGACCGACATCAGTTTTTGGGGCTGTTTCAGGACTGATTAACAGCAGAAGACGGAGGCGTTATGGTGTTTTCGGTAGGCCGTTGTTGTGGTAGACGTACCGGTTAAGACGACGGGGGTGACTGGTGATTAACACTTGTTTTCCGGGGCTGTTAATAGTGATCAAAAGAAGGTTCAAGGCTGTTCGGATGTTAGTTGCGGGTTTGCGCAGCTGTTATACAACGGTGACAACAGCAGAATGTTTTGCAAAAGCCTTGATCAGATTGTTTGTGATAAGAGGAGACCGGCGTAGTGCATGAAAAGCGGGCAAAATGGATCCGTCAAAGTGGGTGGCTTTGGATTCGTCTCATTTGGCAAGGTGAGAAAACGGAAGAAGCGGGTGGCTTGTTTTCTTTGTCGGTGGAAAGCCTCTTGAACAAGGGTGATCGGAAAAAGGTTGTTGAAAAAAAAGGAAGAACACGGTGGTGACATTATAGCGTTGGAGTTCAATCGGGTGGCTTTAGATGTGACCGGGGAGAGGTCGTTGATCCGTGATAAGTCATGATGTTAGTGAACGGTTCCAACGGGATGCCATGTGACATGTTACAAGCATGGTTAGTTTGATTCGGGTTGATCCAATGAGACTTTGGACGTGATCGAGGTGAAGATCGGGTGTCCGGTAGAAGTCAAGATGGTTCGGGGAAAGAACAGTGATTCGGGTGTCGTAAACGAGTGGCGTAAACAACCGATTAAGGGGGTGAATGTTGGGTTAATCGGGTTCGTTTACGGGTCATGGGTCAACACGTTATCAGGTTATGCGGGTCATGGAGTCAAGCATCAAGTCAGGTCACGGGTTTGATCGGGTTACGGGTCAAATAAGCAGCTAAAATGGGGAGATTGTTGACTAAATTACACACAAAACTCACGAATGTATGTGTATAATATGCAGAGATGAGAAAGTGAACAAGCTTTGAAGTCACTATTGTGTTCGATATTCAAAAGAAAAGGTTAATGTTTTTCATTCCACAAAAACTAATTTATAGCTATACAATAAACCACACGTGCAGATTCTTAAAAACAATAATAAACTAACTCAAGCTAAAGAATCGGACTTCTACACAACATGCATTGAACGAAGCCCACATACTCCTTTTCTTTTGCATCACACCACTTAATTCAGTCAACAATCTCCCCGTTTTAGCTGCTTATTTGACCCGTAACCCGGTCAAACCTGTGACCCGACTTGACGCTTGACTCCACGACCCGCGTGACCGGATAACATATCGACCCATGACCCATAAACGAACCTGATTAACCCAACAATATCTACTTGATAAGGCGTTATACGGTTTACACCAAGAACCCCGGGCATGGTACGAAACGTTGTCTCAGTACCTACTAGATAACAATTTCATTAGAGGAACTGTGGATTGCACACTCTTTACCAGAGAAACAAACGGTCATATTCTGATCATTCAAATATATGTGGATGATATAATTTTGGGGTCAACGGACAACAAGCTGTGTAAAGATTTTGAAGCAATGAAGCATCAAAAGTTTAAGATGAGCTCAATGAAGGAGATGCACTTTTTTCTTATTGTTGTAGGTAGATTAGTTACCAAATGGTATTTTCATTCATCAAACCAATTACGTCAATGACATTCTCAACAAATTCAAAATGACGGACTGAAAAGTTGCCAACACTCCTCTTCCACAAAATCATAATATCTGTCATGACATGTTAAGTCAAATAGTGGATGAAACAAAGTATCACTCAGTGATCAGTTCACTCATGTATTTGATGGCATAGACCTGACATTATGTATCCTACATGCTTATGTGCAAGATATCAATCCAGTCCGCGAGTCTCATATTTTGATGGCAGTTAAAAGAATCTTCAGATATTTGAAGGATGTCCAGGCACGGGTCTGTAGTATCCCAAAGATGATGAGTTCGTTTTAACAGCATTCTTGGATTCGGACTACTGTAGCTGCATGCTTAATGCCAAATCAAAAACTAGAGGTTATCAATTCTTTGGAAGTCGGTTAGTCACGTGGCACTGTAAGAAACAAATGAGAGATTACGGTTTGCAGTTTCTAACTATACCTATTCACATAGATAACGAAACAGCTATATCAATAACTAAAAATCGGGTAAACCACTCTAAAAAACACATTGAGATATGTTATCACTTCATCCATGATTGGTAGGAGAAGAAGTTGATTAACGTAGTCAAAATTCATACCGGCGAGCAAAAAGCTGATCTTTTTACCAAAGCATTTGATAAAACCAAATTTGATTATTTGGTTAAAATCAACGGTATAATAGATTTAAAATCAGGGAAGGGGGTGAAGAGGGTGTTACGAAGATTCCTGAAATTGAAACAGAGTAAACCTCGTCGGGAGTCATTATTCTTTTATTTTTTTAAAATTTTCTCTTGCATTTTCTTTTAAAAATCCAAAAATATATTTTTGATTTTAGGCAGAGAATATGTTTGAAATCATGTCACAGTTACTTAACTTATAACACGTGTAAAAAATTTAAAAAGTTTCTTATAGCACCCACAATATGTGCTTTTTACTCGTCTGTTTCCACTGTGTCAATTATTCGGACCTTATCACTCGTTCGGTAACATTGTGAAGCTTGTTCGATCTGAACCAAGTCTGTAAGTCCGGACCTCAAACACACTTCTTTGTGTGGGCCACAGTTAGTTTCATGGAGAAGTATTCTTCAATGATTGGTTCTTTGGCGCCGATGTCGCGACTTTTAGGGTTCTTATGTGAAATTCTAGGCTTTCTTGATGTGAAATTTGGGGGTTTTCTTGATGTTTTCTTAGTATAATCCCTTGCCGATCGAATCATTGTTAGGGGATTCAGATCTTGCTGATTTTCGAATCCTAACAGGATTACTCATATGCATATGAGTCGATCTTCGGATCTTGGATTATATGAGGCTAAATTTCACTTTTCGTCTTTTATGTTTCAATGTTTCGACAGGCGCTGTTCTTTAACTTTAAAAATTACATTGTATGTCCTTTATGTTTGCAATCATTAACAGGTGGTGTCCTTTCAGCTAAACCTAGTTAACTTTTTTATGTTAAAACCCCTCACGTGTAACTTTGTAAAACTCCTTAACAGCAGGGACTAATAGTGTAAATAACATAAATACCCCAAACATAAATATTCAACTTTGTAGGGACTAATTCTGTTAAAAACAAACAAGGTTAATTAAGAACAGTAATGACAAAACTAATCTAGATCGCTTGATATGCTTATGTAACTGAAAACGAATTTAAAGCTTGTACAATCATCATAAACATCGGAGCTCATACAAACTGATAACTCAGTAATTATTTCTCAGAAATCTTGTTACTTCCCTAAACACTCTCAGTCTCTCGCTTTGTTCGTCTACGCTATCGACGGAATTCCGCTGGAAACTTCAAGAACTCCGGCCACCATCGTTCTCGTTCATTCACTGCATACTCGGTACATATTTAACGTGCTTTAAATTCGTTTTATTTTTTTAGAGTAAAATGCACGGATAGTCCCTGTGGTTTTGCAAAATAACACCTATAGTCCCCAACTTTTGGAAATTACACCGGTGCTCCCTGTGGTTTGACAGTTTGTTACTCGGATAGTCCCTGGAGTGAATGTCTGTTAGTTTTCTCCGTTAAATGGATGTGAAATGACAAAATTACCCTTCATCTTCTCCACTCTATAAAAACAAAACAACCCTACCCCAACCTCACCCACCCCCACCTTCTCTCTGTCCCCCCCCCCCCCCCCCCAATACTTTTTCGGGTTTGTGGTTTTGATCTGCAAAATGGGAAGCAAGCGGTTGAAGTTTGACATTGAGATGAAAAAAATAAGATGGAAATCTTCATCAACTTGAAAGCAACATGGTGATTGGTCTAATTGATCATTTGAACAGAACAAGAGTTTTGTTTCTTCGATTCAACTGGTGTGAAACAAAAAAGGAGGTTAGCAGATATATCAAAATGACCAGTTCCTATAAATAAACTTTTACTAAAGCATGACTGATTCGTATATAATAATTTTTTTTTTTGTATCCATCCCTAATCTCAGGCCTCGGAATGGTTCGTCTACATAAAAGCAATGTTTGTTTTCTCAATTTCATTGGAACCACCATGCATAGTAAATAAGACAATCTAATCAGAGATAGATGATACAAACAAATAAACAAAGAGCAGCTTAGCTTACATGTGGGAGGCGGGTTGTGGTTGGTGGTTAATGGTGGGGGAAATAGAGAGAAAGGTAGGGGTGGGTGGGGTTGGGGTGGGGTTGTTTTGTTTTTATAAAATGGAGAAGATGAAGGGTAATTTTGTCATTTCACATCCACTTAACGGAGAAAACTAACGGACATCCACTCCAGGGACTATCCGAGTAACAAACTGTCAAACCACAGGGAGCACCGGTGTAATTTCCAAAAGTTGGGGACTATAGGTGTTATTTTGCAAAACCACATTGACTATCCGTGCATTTTACTCATTTTTTTAATTCGAAACCCCAAACTACTGTTTCATAACAAACATTAATTAGAGTTTAAACAAACTATAAGACTCATTTTAAATGGGATTTATTCTTATAAAACTGTTGTTGTAGGCTACTGATGCTGTTTGCAAATCATGGATGATTAGAATCTCAAAGACCAAACCTTATAAAAAATGAATTCTTTAATTACGTAACTCATTTTTACAAGTTTCAGACATGTGTTGTTAAGATATGTTAAGCAATTGTTTCAGAATTAGTCCCTGCAAAGTTGAATATTTATGTTTGGGGTATTTATGTTATTTACACTATTAGTCCCTGCTGTTAAGGAGTTTTACAAAGTTACACGTGAGGGGTTTTAACATAAAAAAGTTAACTAGGTTTAGTTGAAAGGACATCGCCCGTTAATGATTGCAAACATAAAAGACATACAGTGTAATTTTTAAAGTTAAAGGACAGCGCCTATCGAAACATTGAAACATAAAGGACGAAAAGTGCAATTTAGCCATTATGTGACGAGTTAAAAGAAGTTAGTTGGATCTATGAATCAGATTACGATCTACATTGGGGGTACTCTTTGATTCAGATCTGTGTGTTTGTTGCATCTATGAATCAGATTGTGTTGGTTTGGATCCGTAAATTAGATTGTGTTGCTCTTTAATTCGGATCTATGTTGGTTTGGATCCGTGGGTGTCGAGTCAGTGATGATAATTTTAATAAAATTGGACGATGTCTTCAGATGCATATGATGATTTCGTAAATTGTTAGATGTTGTAGAGTCGATCTGTATCTTTGGTTGGGCATTCCAGATTGCAATAGTTTGTTTGAAACTGTGAAACCAGCCATGGCAGATTGGGCGTTATAATCCGATAAAAAATATGAGCCTCTTATTTATTTTGTATTTATGTGTTTTCTTTCGTTTTTAATTGGTTTGTGTTAATGGTTTTAATTTGGTTAGTTAATAGTGAGTGATGATGTGAAGCTGATGTAGAGTTTGTAAATGTTTGTAATTGTGGGAAAGTAAGGGTTTTTAGAGACGTATATACATTTAATGTGAAACTGAAATGACGATTTGTTTTACTTGTAGTGATTTGTATAGGGTCCTAATAATTTCACATGGTAAAATCTTATTCTAACATGGTGTATACGGGTCGTATAAGGTTATACGGCCCGTATAGAATAAAATGAACCGAGAAAGGTTGTGTCAGCAGCCTTTGTCAGTTCATTTACAGTCTTTGTCAGTTCATTTTATTCTACACGGGCCGTATAACCTTATACGGCCCGTATACACCATGTTAGAATAAGATTTTAGTGTGGTCGTATATCTAGTATACAATGAATTTCATTTATTTTATTGTTTTATTACTATTTGACGTGACGTATTATTCCTCGATTCACGTGCGAGTAGACGTAAGATTCTCTGATTCGATGTTATATTCCTTGAATCTCGTGCAAGTTATGTGATTAGACGTTAGATTCCTCGATATTCGTGTAAGTTATTTGATTCGACGTTAGATTCCTCGATTCCCGTGTTAATCATTTGAAACGATGTAATATTCCATAAAAATCTCTATATAAACGACACTAATTTCATTCATTTTCATTCAACTTATATTCGTTTCTTCTATATCTCTCTGTTTTCAAATTATTTACGCTATCAATCTCGTATTGACATGACTTTTTAGGTGTGTTTGATAACGAGTCGAATCAGGGGAGTTATGATAACAATCAAGATAACAATCCGGGTGTGTTTGATCTGAATGCTCCGTTCGATCTCAATCTTGCATCTGATGCAGGTTAGGATACTTGGAGTTTGGATGCCTTTCAGCCTAATTATGCTGGTTATTATCCATTGCAACACCCCGTTAGTTTTGAATCCCCTCATGTTAGTGGTGGACCGCCGACTGGTAGTTTTCATTCTCCTCCCATAAGTGGTGGACCGTCCGAGGGTCCAAAGGCTGACCAGGAACCTAGTGAGTTTCAAAACAATCAGGTATAACATTTAATTATACGTTTATTTGTTGTACATTAACTATTCTACTGTTTTTCACGTTTGATGTTGTTTTTATTAAAATCTTAGATCATCCAAAAACTATAATACATAGCATCCTATTTAGGGGTGCTAAACGGGTCGTGTTCGTGGGTTGACAGGTCCAACCCGACCCGAACCTAAAAATTTTACACTAACCTGAACCCGACCCAAACCCGAAAATCATGTCAAACACGTAAACCCGAACACGACCCAAATATTCGCGGGTTAACCCAAACATGACCCACCCGTTTGACCCGAACTTTTTATTTTCTTTTGCATATTAATGTATTAAAATTAATTTTTATAACAAAAAATACGAATGTATATAAAATAATTACATTTTATTTAAAAAATCTTATGTTAAGTTCTCTTTTAAATTATAGTTATCGCATTAAATATCCAACTAATTTAACTTATAACATAAAAATACATTTTGAAAAATAAAATATTATATAAGTTGGTTAAACAGGTTAACCGCCAACCCGATGGGTTCGACCCGAACCTGGCCTGTTTAGCTAAACGGTTCGTGGGTTCAACCTGAAACTGACCCGAACCCGATTAGACTAAACCCAAACCCGCGAATTTCATGTTAGGTTCGTGTCGGGTTTTTCAGATCGTATCAGAGATTCACACCCCTAATCCTATTCATTAGAGTTAATCATTAATTCACACATATAAGTGTTTTCGTTAGAAATTCGCTAGCATGGATGAATTGGTGGAGTGGTGTAGAGAAGTCAGACGTGAAAATGCTTATGTCATCGTCACCAAAAGCACCATCTACAATAAACCCCCAAGCGGTCATCCGTTAAAAATTTGGCTTACGTGCGATTGTGCCGGCCAGCACAACTCAACAACCACGGTCAGACGCAACGGGACCAGGAAAACCGGTTGCAAGTTTCAACTGATTGGGACATACAGAATGAGGTTACGTTATTAGGATCTAAGGGTTGACGTAGCTAAACATAACCACGAACCCTTTCTGTATCCAGAGGGTCATCCGTCCCTAATGAGGCTGACTCCCGCAGAAGAGAGGATGGTGGAGCAACTTACGCATCAGAACATAAAACCACGAGACATTCTTGCTACCATTAAAGAACAGAACCCCCATAATGTCTCAACAAGAAACACCATATACAACGCTTGGGCCAAATTGGGTCGAATGGAACAAGTCGGCGAGACTCCAATGCAGATACTTTTCGACTGGATGGAGAAGGTTGGGTTTGTTGTTTACCATAGAACATCTGAAAACGGGGAACGGGTCAAGGATGTTTTCTTCATCCACCGGGACTCGAACATGTTGTGGCGCGCCTTCCCGCATGTGTTGCATATAGACTCCACCTACAAGACGAATTGGTACAAAATGCCGCTAGTTTAGATTATCGGTGTTACATCCACATTGATGTCGTTTTGCATTGCTCATGCGTTCATAAGCGACGAGAAACAAGAAAACTTCACGTGGGTTCTACAGAGGTTGAAAGACTCATTAGACAGTGTTATGGAACCCCATGTAATAGTAACGGATAGAGATCGCGCCCTAATGAACGCATGTGCAACCGTGTTTCCCATGGCTAGACATTCATTGTGTAGGTGGCACATACAGCAAAACATTGCAAAACATTGCAGGCCAAGCTTTAAAACTAAAGAAAGCTGGGAAAAGTTTATTTACAAGTGGGGCAGGCTAATTAACTCAATGACTGATCTTGACTACAACTACTGGTACGAGCGAATACGATCAAAATTGCCAAGCAAAAAAAACAACCGTAAGTTTTATATTATATTTGTTTATTAATCGTCCTATTTGACTTGTCTTAACTGCACTTTACTTTGATTACATAAATTATGATTATTTGTATTCAAACTGGTTAAAACCATATAGAGACCGGTTTGTTTCGTTCTGGAACGAACAATATCTGAACTTCGGTCAGCGTACAACGAACAGGGTAGAGGGTCAACATGTCCGTTTGAAGCATTACCTAGGCGACTCCAATTATACGCTGGACAAAGTGATACCACTTATTGATAAGCTCATAAGAAACTAGGTGACAAATAAAAAGCAGCATTGAAGCAAGCAGGAGCCGAACAATGGATCCACATAACAAACCAATATTTGATCTCCTACGAAAGAAGGTTTCACATGCCTGCCTAGACTTGTTATCCGACGAATTAAAGGCTATAGAAATCTTAAAGGCATCTAACGGTACATGCGTGTACCATTTGGATACAAGATGTGGGTTGTCGTGCACGTGCCAGTTGCTACCGTATACAATGAATAGTAATACATTCTTCGACAAACCACATTTTATAATCAGAGCATTTCATCACGCAAAATCTTATTCATGTTTTATGTTGTTTGTTGGTTTTTTTAGGTCAAATGCTTCCATTGGAGTTGATAGACCCCTTTTGGCAAAAGTTAAATTTGGATTCCGTACTGAAACCGAGCGAGGAGGAGTTTTTCGACTTAGACGACGAACTTGCGCTTCTTAAACAACATTTAATGGCCCAGCTGAGAGAAGTAAAGAAAAACCTGGTTCAAAAGATGAAGGAGTTGGTACAACTCAATAAGACAAAGCTCAAACAGCCAGTCATGCAAAAAAACACATGGGGTCATCCAAGTTTAAAAGCTTAGCAACAAAGGAAGGTTGATTCATTTACGGAGCCTTCAAGACACAACTTTTTTTCATCGGCAGACGCGTATGGTGATTCACCCCCTATTGGCACACAAGAGTCATTCAACGAACCTACAAGGCACAGCTCGTTTATCGAGTCACAAAGTTATTGTGGTGAAACACCTTGGTTCATAGACGAGATTGCGAAAGGCGCTAGGAATTCAAAAACGAAAAAGAAGGTGGCAAAACCAATGGAAGAGACACTGCAATTACCTTTGCTGCCTGCCGCATAACTTAATATGTTCATGCACTTCAAACCGTTCATTCCACCTTGCTTCTATCCATACCTCAGTCACATACAAAATGTGCATGGTGATGGTAATTGTGGGTTTCGATCTATAGCGGTCGGCTTATCGCTTCATGAGATAGAGTGGCCGTCAATACGGCGGGGGCTTATAGGTGAGTGCAACCGGTACTACGACTTATGAATACAATAAATGAAATTCAGTTTCAAGAAGTTTGAAAGTCATTAGATTTAGGGGTGTAAACGAGCCGAGCCGAGCCCGAGCCCGACTAAGCTCGAGCTCAGCTCGTTATGTTTTTATGAAGCTCGAGCTCGGCTCGCGAGTAAAACCCAAAGCTTGAGCTTGGCTCGACTCAACTCGAGCTATTTTGAGAACAACCTCAAATGAGCTAAAAGCTCGGCTCGAGCTCGTTTCAACAACGATTAAGTGAGCTAAAGCTCGGCTCACCAATGTTAACTTCATTATTATATTATATATGTATAAAAAACTAAAATTTTGTGTAGGCTCGTTTAGGCTTATGAGCCTAAACGAGCTTTGTATTTCAGGCTCGAGCTCGGGCTCGATAACTAAACGAGCTCTATTTCAGGCTCGGGCTCGAGCTCGGGCTCGTTAAGGCTCGACTCGTTCGAGCTTTTAACCGAGCCGATCATGAGTAGCTCTCGAGCCTCTGGGCTTGTTTACACCCCTAATTAGATTGGTTCGGTATAGGCGCAGCACCTGGTGATAAGTGGCTGCAAATGCCTTTCACGGGGTTGCTGACAGCGAACCGGTGGAATGTCATTTGTCTCTTATTAAGCGATAGAGGTTGCGCTTCATTTTTTCCCATGTTCAAAATAGCCGAAGATAGTATTCCTCATCAAACGGTCGCGCTTGTACATGTTAACAAGAACCATTTTATTCACGTCAGATTAGAAGTGGAACATCCAATGCCAACCCCATCAGGATACTGGCGACAACCAACACGGAATACGCCAGCAGAGAGTTGGTATTACTATTACCAGGAACGTATTAACCAATATAATGAGATCGTTGATAAATACAAGACGAAGGAATTCATGGATATAGGTTGCCTATGAATTTAAAATGTTATTTCATGTTTTGACAATTTGTATTGATGAACATACACGTTATATTAATGTTTTGGCAACTTGTTGAAATGGAACTTGAAAAAATGTTTAAAACGAATGAACGTTAACACATACCGACTGTGTCTTCGTCACTTTCGCATATAGTAATTTAAGAAAAATGAAAACTACTCAATAGTATACGGGCCGTATAAGAGTATACGACTCGTATACAAGACGAAAACAGCAATCGTATATGATGTATACCAACGAATTAAAAAATAATATAAGTTTGTATACGGGTCGTATACCTGTATACGGCCCGTATACAGATACAAAAGATCGTATAACATGTTATACGACCTCATATCCACCATACGACCTCAACATTCTCTAAAAATTCTCTCAGTTTTCTCTCAGGTCGTTCTTGGATAGCGTTCTTTGGCGTTTGTGACGTTTTCTTCTCATTCTTCTATTACGGTACGTTTTCGTATAGTATACTTTCAGATTCCGTAACATGTTAGATTATGGTCTTGTATAGTAAATCGATTAGCGTACATAGGCGTAACGATTAAGATTGTATGATTGAATTTGAAAAAAAAATTGAAACTGAAATATGCAACTGAATATTCATGAGTATACGATCATATACAATGTATATAATCGTATAACGTTAGAAAGTTCAAACTGTATACAATCGTATACATTATATACGATTGTATAACGTTTGAATGTTCAAACTATATACGATCGTATACATTATATACGGTCGTATACATCTTGAATTTCAAGCTAGATACGATCCTATACATTGTATATGATCGTATACTTCTTGAAGACTCAAGCTATATACGATCGTACACAATGTATATGACTGTATGTCCTTATAATTTATTCCTTGTTTGTTATATTTTTAGCGTATACGGGACGTATAATACGTGCGTATAGGAAACGTATATCTGAGGTGTACGTAGCTTATACGTGCGTATAATACTTGCGCGTATGATACGTATACTTCATGTTTACGGATCGTGTACGAGATGTATAATACGTGCGTAGATGAAACCTATACTTGATGTGTACGGATCGTATATGAGATGTATAATACGTTCGTATACAAGAACATCAATTGTATAATACGTGAACGCTAATCGTATAATGATTTCTGAGTTGTGATTGTAATTTTTACAGACGATATAGCTGAGTCATCAGGTGCTGTGGCCCGTAGACATCGGGATCAAGGTCAGGGTCGGGGAAGCGGACGCAGACGCTGACATGGACAGGAAGAGGAGGAGGTTGTGCCCCATTTTACTGAGGTTGAGCAATTTGTTCGCGACATCCCCCGAGGTACGGTTGCCTACAGGTCTTTGGGCAAATTACGAGAGATGGCGCTGGATGCGCCCCGGACCATTGATATTCAGTTTTTGACCGATATTGGATCGATCGGTCGGGTCCGGGAGTTCATGCCAGCTAACTCCCGTGGGACCGTTTATTTGATGCCGCCGCAGAGCAGGCCCACAGGGAGATTACTTTAGAGTTTTTATGTACTTTTTCATTTAAGGACACCCGGGGTGGGGGTTTAGAGCGTTTTTTGACGACACACGCGATATCTTTTACCCTTTGCGGGAAGAGTCACCTGATGACACTTCCCGAGTTTGTTGTTGCCTTGGGTCTGTACTCACAGGAGTACTCAGAGTCCCAGACATTTTTGGATGCACCCATCAGCACGTCCACTGACGTGTTGTGGACTTGGTGGCGCACTGTTGGGTCAGGGCAGTTCGAGTTCGACACACCCGGTTCGCGATCCCCTAAGGCGCGGGCGAGACGCCTTTACGACCCGTTACACCGATACCTACATCGGTGTATCGCCATGACGATCGCCGGTCGTCATGATAGCAGGGAGTGGGTCAACCAAAGTGACTTGTTCTACTTGCACGACTTACTTACCGGCGGGAGGGCCAACTTGGCGTACAAGTTGGCCGCATACTTCGCCGAGTACGCTTTTAAGCGTACCTCTACCCACATCAGCTGTGGGGGCTTCGTCACTCGTCTGGCGAAGCATTACCCTCGCGTCTTGTCCCCGCAGGTGGCAAAGGATATGACCGTATCATTCCAGCTTGATCGGGTTGGGAGGAGTACAGTGTGCGCGATGGGTTTGGCTCGCGAGATCGAGGGACACGGGCTGGTTTGGTTGTATGGTGAGGATGAGGGTCACGGGGGTGACGGAGGCGAGGGAGAAGGAGCCGAGGGAGAGGGAGCCGGGGGGGGGGAGGGAGGCGACGGAGATGGAGGCGGGGTACAGGAGGGGGTTGATGCTACTGTCGATAGATCGCAGGTAGCTGCGAAGGATGTACACGGTGATCGCCCATACGATCGACGGAGCGTGAGACCTCGTGTGACGCCTCCACCGGGGGTGGAGGAGAGACTCGCTCAAGTCGAGTTGGGTGTAGCTGCTGTCAGGAGGGATGTACAGTGGATGGTCGAGGCGATTATGGCTATACATTCTGGCGCGCCCCTACCTCCACGAGCTGGCGCTGCACCACCACCACCACCACCACCATCGCCGTAGCTGCTTATTGTATTATTATTTTTTTGTTATTTTACGTTTGAAACATTGTAAAAATTTACCTTTTTATTTGTTTTAGATGTAAAATATTATAAATATTAATCTTATGTTTAGATGTAAAGTTGTTTGTTTAATAATTGTTGTCGTAGTGTTTATCATAATCATATCACATATTTATTGTCTTACAAAGTGGAAACTTATTAAACATTATTAGTACGTTTAACTACGAACTCGTAACATAATCCGATATATCTAAATAATATGCAAACACTATTTAAAGAATTACTAAACTTATTAAACGGTTTTCCGATTGTACCAAAAAATTAAGTTTTCTATACGGGCTATACGGGTCGTAAAATATTATACGGCCCGTATACAGATTTCAAAACTTAAAATCTTGTCAAACCCGTGAAACAAAATTATACAGGCCGTGTAAGGTTATATTGCTCGTATATAACCGTATACGGCTCGTATACATCTATACGACCCGTATACGTGTAAAACAAACAAGACATTCCACCACATTAAATTCTGTGCATTAACATTCTATATGAGCCTGTATAAGGTTATACGGCCCGTATACAACTAGATATGTGAAAATAAGATTGTAGCGTGTGTAAATAAAACAACCCTTTGTATATTATGAGTGATGTTAGCTCCACTTTTATAGTTTATAAATATACATAGGGTTCATGGTTAATAGTAGGACAATTTCTTAACTCCGTTTGAGATAGATAAAAACTCCATGTGCTCATTCAATCACATTTTTTAATTTTTAATTATTATTATACACATAAAAACCTTATGTGGGTTATTAAACATTATATTTTGATTTTTGCTCCTTGAACAGTTATTTAATTGAACTAAATTGTTATAGTGGAGTGAAATCAACCAACGTTTTTTTGTTTTTTTCTACTTTTTTTTTTAAATCTAGTGAAATCAACAAACGTTCTTTTGTCTTTTGTCTTTTTGCTATTTGTTTTTATTTTTTAGTTTAAATGTTAGTATTTTATTGTTATAATCTTTTTGAGTAGATTTTGATTTTTGTTTATAACTTTTAAGATATAATTTTTTACAGTATGTCATTGCAACGTAGTTGTTTTATTTGTATTTAGATATAAATTTCATTTAGAAATCATGTTGTACAATGTACAAATGATCGATGCATAAATTTATATGTCATCAAAGCTGCCTAAAATAAGTAACAATCTTAATAAATTTCTATGATGATTCCACACACACATATATAGATATATATAAAGTGACGCCGTTTACCCTTATCGTTATTTGAGTAACATAATATGACGTTTTATAAAATTTTGAATATATCATTGCAACATTTTTATTTTTATCTACAATCGGATAAAAGTTATATTTGAACGGGTCAAGCATAGTTGAATTTTTGTTCTTTAATGTGATGAGCCAAACTAATAGCGTCCAAGTAACAACAATACGGGTGTTGTATTCGGTTTATAGTTTTCTTGACTTGGTTATACAAAATTCGTTGAGTTTTTTTTCGAATATAGAGTTTTATAAAATTTCAAATATATTGTTGCAACATATTATTTTTTTTTCTTTGATTCGATAAAAGTTTTACTCGAACTGGTTAAATATAGTTGATTTTCTTGTTCTTTATCACGAAGAACGAACCAATAGTGTTCGAACTACATCGGTACCGATACAGTATTCTTTTTTTGGGGTTTCTCAATGTGGCGGTATAAAATTGATTTAAATTAGAATCGTATTCGCATTAGTGTATTATTTTATTATCGTCGCTATAGCAAGAGCCAATGATTGAACGGATGCCGCTATCCTTTGGGGCATGTCTATTTTGGTACATGTACTAGTATTTGTTTCTATGCTTTCCGATCGATATAAAACACGTGTCGATATACTTTTAGGCATATCTATTTTGGTTGATATACCGAGCCTCGTATCGTATCGTACGGATACTTTAACGAACCATGCCAATACTGACCAAAAACCTGTTGGGGAGCACAAGAAATCCCACTAATTCAATTTAAAAGGTCTATGGTTTAAATTATATGGTTAATATTCTAGACAAAATATGGGTATATTAATTTTGAATAAACATGTTTATAAATTATGAATATTAAATATATTTTGTGATTATTTAATCCAACATGTAAGTAATATAAGTTTGATTGGGTGTTTTGTTCTTGTTGTATGCTCTGTTTTCCTTGTCTTCCTTTTTCTTGGCTGTATGTGTAGGTTTCTTTTAGGGGTGAGCAAATTAACCACCATAACCGATAACCGAACCATAACCGACATAACCGAACCACTAATAACCGATAACCAATATAACCAATGGTTATGGTTATGAAACTTTGTATAACCGCTCAATCGGTTATGGTTATGGTTATGGTTATGAAGCTTTGGTTAACCGATATAACCGAAACCGAACTGAACTTGTGATGTTAACTTTACATAATGGATTTGTGTTTTACAAAACCATATAGAGGGTTTTTAGTAAGATAAAAGTATGTTAGTAACAAAATGATCTTGATGTAAATGTCATTTATTTTGATAAAGAACTAAGGTGTTACGGCCATAATTGTTTTTGTTTGAGAATTACCTTATTAAAAAGAACCCTAAATCGGTAGTTTAACCAAAAAGTTTATTCTTCGCTATCTTATAAAATAGGCTCAAGCTAAGTTCAAATCATGCACAACCCTATTTATTTCAAACCTTGCTTGGTTACTTAACCGAAATTAACCATAACCGACTTCATAACCGATTAACCGTAACCGAAGTTTGGTTATGGTTATGGTTACCAAAACTCCATAACCGAACTAGCGGTTATGGTTATGGTTACTAGTAAAAACCGAACCAAACCGACAGGGGCGGACCTAGTGTATACCGGGGGGTAGCCTCCGCTACGGCTTGGCTCGGAAAAATTTGACGTTTTTAGTGTAAATTTTGGAAAAATTTGATGTTTTTTCGATTTCGTTACGGCTTATTTATAAAACGTTACGGCTTGGCGTGAATCCTAGATCCGCCACTGCAAACCGACCCATGCACACCCCTAGTTTCTTTTAGCTGCTTGCTATGGGAGCCTTTCTGGTGAAGCATATAATTTTTGTTTGGTTGGCCAATTTTTTGTTTGGTTGGCCAAAAAAGAATAATAATTATACACTTAAGAGCAACCTAGTTCGTAAGCATGTCCATTTACACCCAAAATTTTATCGAAAAATTTAGAAAAATCAGCTATTCCTACTCAATCAGGGTCTCTAAGTAACAATCTTAAAAATTCTACAATGACTGCATATCTATTAGGTTAGAAGTCGGTGTATATAGTGATAAGTAACAAAAAAAATAAAAAATAAAAACAAACAAACGAAATTACTATTCTTTGTATATATCTATTAGGTTAGAAATCGGCAGGGTCGTTCCAACGTTTTTGGAGGCTCTAAACGAACTACAAAGTCAGGGCCCTGTAGAATTAGTATAAAGGAATTGAGATTGAGATTTGACACACTGTATAACCATAGCGATGATTTTTCCTAATCTTGGCCCTAATTTCGCTCAATCCGCAATCAGGTTAACATTGGTTACTCAAAAGACGCCGCAAGTAACGAGAGTTGAAGTGTTGTGTGCGTGGACAAAATGCAAACTCCTAGTGTAAATCCTAAATATTGGGCCTAGAAACGTTGTTTAAATGGCAAAAAAACAAGTCTAATATATAAAAGGAAATAAAACTGAAGGCCCTTGATTTTTGGTGGCCCTAGGCCTTAGCCTAGGTTGATAAGCTTTACAGGCCGGCCCTGGAAATCGGTGTATAAAAATAAATATTTGAAAATTATAAGAGAATTAATAAAGGTAATGCTCTATATTACACATCTCCATATTATGTTTTATTGCTATAACTATCTTTTTTTAATTAAATACTGTATATTATGTTTTATTGCTATAACCATCGTTTTTAATTAAATACATTTTATTCTAAGATATAGAATACATAGGGTTGAAATAAGAGAAACAAGAAAAAAATTTAAGTTCACCAAATTGGAACATGTTACACAACCAGTCATTTGTATATTAAGTTACTAGGTTAGAACCCCGTGTATTACACGGGTTGAAAAAATGTAATTTTATATACCAAATAATAAAAAAATATATATCTTTAAAAATCTCGTTTATTACACAGGTTAAATAAATGCAATTTTATATACTAAATAATAAAACAATATATATTTAAAAATCTCGTTTATTACATTTGTTGAATAAATGTAATTTTATATATTAAAAAATAAGAAAAAAATTATATCTTTGAGAACCCCGTGTATTGTATGGGTTGAGTAAATTTAATTTTATATATTAAATAATGAAAAAGTTACATTTTTTAAGAAACTCATGTGTTATACGGGTTGAGCATATGTAATTTTATATACCAAACAATAAAAAGTTATATCTTTATAAACCATATGTATTATATAGATTGAATAAAGCTAACTGTATATACTACACAATAAAAAAGTTATATTTTTAAAACCTCATGTATTACATGAGTTGCATAAATGTAATTTTGTATAGTAAAAAATAAAAATGTTATATCTTTAAAAAAAACCTCGTTTATTACACGGGTTTAATGAATCTAATAAAAATTTATATCTTAAAAAAAACTAAAGGATATACTTGATATACGATGGATGATGTGATTGCGGTGATGGTTCTTATAAATGTCACGTAAACATAGTGATTACCGTATTTGAGTTGAGAATTGAACACGAAAATAAAAGTATTTACAATCGATGGTTCAAATGCTTTCATATTTATAAACTTGACAAACATCACAAGTTTTGATCATACATAAAACAAAATTTTATTTGGATATCAGAAAAGTATCTTAAAATATCGTTTTATAAATATTAAATATTTGTTATTAACTATTTGATATTTTATTTACTTAACCCGTATAATATACGGGGTTATAACCTAGTTTTATATAAACTAAATACAAATACGCAAATCTTCTATTGATAATAAATTTGTTTGGATGCATGCCTAACTTTTTTTTATTATAAAAAATGAAATTATCAATGCGATTGTATCTGACTCAATTATAAATAACACGAAAATCTTACCACCCTTGTAAATGGATCAAGTTGACTTGGAGATACTCCTATCGTGCATTCAGTCCAAAATTAAGTTCACTTTATAAGTTTGAATATTGTTATTAAATAACTTTTTTTTGTTGGCAGTTAGATTACATCAATTTCAGGATAAATAATTTTGAAATCTGATTAATATTTTAAAATATTATATTTTCTTCTAAATTGTTTAAATTTATATTAAATTTAATTGTATAATTATCTTTTAATTGATATTAATTATCTATAAAAATAGATTGCTTCAATGAATGACATGTGTCCTTTTATTAGTTTCTTTTATTATATAGTATAGATGTTTACCGGATTGTAACATATTACGCAACCAATTATTTGTATATTAAGTATTGATTAACACTGCATGACAATAATCAACATATATATGCTATGTTAAATTTTTTACACTATTAATCTAAAAAAGGTAAAGAAAATACGTAGTTTGACTATGCCTACAACATTCACATTCATTTTATTTGGTAAAGGGAATGTATGCATATATGGGTGTCAAAATCATTTTATTCTTATCTGGACCACTGAAGTTGTTAAAGGGAACTTATCAAAATCATTTTATTTGTCTTGAGAAAAACAAAGCGATAGTTGAATTTTTAATAAATAAACTGTCAAAATCATCTCCGTGGTTTAGCCAATTTTGCGAGATCCATCCAAAATAGTTTTTTTCTTATCTGGACCACTGAGATTTATAAATCGTTGACAAATCCATCCAAATCTTTAACATTGTTAAAATTCAATGTTAAATGAGGGATATTCTTGTCACTTCGCCTCGCATCATTTTTTTAAAAAAATTTTGGAACTATCTTCATAATCACTGTTTTTGCAGACTTTGATTTAAAAAAAAAAACAAAGATTAAAGAATGGCCAAATGTAATCGTGGAGTCACTTCAGAATCTTGTGTGTCTAAAGCTTGATAATAATCCACTTAGACTAGTAAATAAGATTCTATATTGTTGTCATTGAATATTAGCAATCTGCATGTGAATTAAATACTTTCATATTTTTCCATCGATTGTATATTTCATCCGACGAATTTTACGCAGCTTCCAAGCTCCACGTTCTAGATCAACGCGGCAATGCAGCTCGTTTATTAATATTTAATTATATATTTTTTTTAATTTATATATACATACCTATGCTATTATTTTTACTTATATTTGTGTTTTTATTTTTTATTTTTTTAACATGATATATACTATTGGTTATTATTAATGTTGTTCGTATATGATACAACGTTCGTATTATGGTTTAATATTGTGTTTTAAAGGGGGGAATTAATTAAATAAAGATAAAATAATACATTTAAAATCCAAGCGAAATGACAAGCATTCCCCTCATTTAACGTTGAATTTTAATGGTGTTAGAGATTTGGATGGATTTAGCAACAATTTATAAACCTCAGTAGTCTAGATGAGAAAGAAAAGTATTTTGGATGAATCTGGAAAAATTCGTCAAACCTTAGGGACGATTTTAGCAGTTTACTCATTTTTTATTTTAAAGTGATAAACAAGACGTCCCAGCAACTCTTTCTCCTTTAAAAAATCACCACCACAACTACCTCCACCATCAGTACTCAGCCACCAACACCATCACCACTGCCACAACCACCACCGCCATCACCACCACTGCCACAACCACCCTCCATCACAACCACCACAGCCTCCATCATCACCGCCGCCATCACCACCCCCGCCATTACCACCAGCGACACCATTACCACCAGCGACACCATCATCACCACCGCCACAAAAATTCTATGTTTCTTAAAAAACCCACAAGTTATTTATACATTCATGGTGTCATAAGCTCAAATCCACAATCTTTATTTAAGCCCAACAATCTTTTTGCAAAACAATCTTATCTTTATCAAAAACCCACAATCTTCAAAACTCTTTATAGTCAAAATGGTTATAAAGTAACCAAGAATAGTGGTAACTGGGGCAGGAATGGCAGGGCTAACAGCTGCAAACAAGTTGTACAAATCTGGTGTGAAAAAAAGGGCATTTGAGGTCTGTATTGTTGAAGGTGGGAATAGGATTGGGGGGAGGATTAACACCTCAGAGTTCGGTGGTGATAGAATTGAGATAGGGGCCACGTGGATCCATGGTATTGGAGGCAGCCCAGTTCACAAGATTGCTCAAGAAATCAATGCTTTGGAATCAGTGGTGATGAAGGGTGGTTGTGGCAGGGGGCGGTTGTGGCGGAGGGTGGTTGTGGCAGTGGTGATGGCGGCGATGGTTGTGGCAGGGGGTGATTGTGGCAGTGGTGATGGTGGTGGTAGTTGAGTACTGATGGTGGAGGTGGTTTTTTAAAGGACAAAGAGTAGAGAGAGAAAGTAGATAGAGATATGTCTTATAAGGAAATGGTATTTATGTCATTTCACACCCTCTTAACAAAGAAAACTAACTGATATTTGTGACAACCCTCACTAAATCAGGTATCCGTACAACTTAATTAATGATTAATTACTGCTTAATTACTGTGCTTACTTGAACTTGTGGATAAACTGCTACTTGATTACTGATACATGTACTTACCTGCATCATACTTTACTTATCGTCACTACATTATTTACATGTTGAACCCTAGTGACAAACATGATGCACAAAAGCACAGTAGCACATGAACGGATAACCTATTGAATATGCTGATAAGCCAGCATCAGGCAGACACTGCCTCTAAGGCCTGTAAGAGCCTGAAATACTTTGCTACACTAGTGGTGAGTGTAGGGATATAAGGGTTGTAGAACTGCGTCTCTAGGAATAAGTTTCAATGACTGGATGTGCCTAAAACGTACTCTAAGTACAAAAATTCAGCACTTTACATAACAAATCAGCTTTTAGCTAACTAATAAAGTGCCAAAACATGAGAAAAATATTACTAGACACTTTCCAAAGTGTCAGAAACGAGTTGTGTCACTAAAAAGAGTTATAACGACACTTTAAAGCTTTGTTAACGCTTTAACGGATTACTATCCAACCGAACAACCGGACTTTACCCGGAACCTGAAAATATTGTCATTTTCATTATTTATCTTTTCCTGAGCCAGTTAGGGTCCCCGAATACCCTAACACCCATTGTAACACACTACACACAACTAACAGGGTTAAGCACTTAACTAACTTACTTAACCTAACTATTATCCTAACTAACTAGTTGGAATCGGACTAGACCCCCCCCCCATTACAAACCGTCCCCATGAAGAGGGACACACTTTGTACTTATTGATTATTATAATCTCCTATGTCTAATATCTTGGTGACATAGTGACCCTTGGATAATGACCATATTATTTTGCCTATAAGTTCAAGATTAAACTCAACATATCATACTCACCACAACAAAAATCCACAACTCTCTCTCCCTCTCTATAAGCTTACGGCCAAGCACCACCCACCCTCCATCCATCATTTTCGGTTCTAATCTTCACATTCCAAGGGTACACAAGTGATAAGGATCGCATATTAGGAAGCTTGGTGCAATCGGAAGGCGAAGGACCTCTCTACTTTGCTTTTATCCGCGCGTTTTTCGCATAGATTCTTCCCTAGCCTCGAGCTAGTGGTATGTTGCTTAAATCATCTTCTCGAACTATTCTAAAGTGGTTAATACGATTTGTAACGGTTAAAGCTCGAAATCTTACAAGATGATACTTTAAAGTCTACTAAAAATGCTATAAGTGTTGGGTAAAAGCTCATATGTTGTGTAAATGTTGTAGTAATTTAAATTTATGATTATTTAGACCCGATCTATGTTGTGGTGGCTCGGATCATCATTTAACCCGGTTTGGTCATGATCACGAATCATGACATAAGGTTGTTTTGAATAAGACAAGGGTTAAAGGGTGAAACTCTACCACACACGAATCATGAACTTGTGTAAAAATGTTTTACTTGTGGAATAGTGTTTAAAACTAGCAGATCTACGTATCTGCAAGTGGTATTTTCAAAGGACCAAACGTTAAAGAAATCATGCTTTCTAAAAATGGATCTTACACTAACAAGAATGGTTTTTAGAACACACAAGTGTGTAAACACTTGTGTAACACAAAGTTTCGACAAAATAACTATTTTTGTAAAAGTTGACGAGAAGTTGTAAAGACGGAACTTCCATAAAAACGAAGTTTTTACAAAATCGGATTGTTTTATATATAGATCCACTAAAAGTAGTGAGATTTACTTCACAGTTTGGATAAACCACAAGTTCATGAAGTTTATGCGATTTATATACATATTTTGACTAGTTCGTGATTTGAACATTGTTTTGGTTGATTGAGAAAATTGTTGGTTGATTTGTAAAAGAAAATGATACGCTTGAAAGCATGGCCACCTCCAGTTACAGAGGAAACTCTGGCGAAATTTTTCTAAAAACCTAACACTTAGAACTATTTACACTACAAGTGTTAGAATTACTTTTGGCATGTTTTCGAAATATAAATTTCGCCATGACTTTATTTACTAAATATTCGGAGGTGGGATTTTCACAAAATTTAACGTGATAAATATATATTTTCACACACTGTTTATGATTATTTTGTGAAAATACATAGATATTATTTTTAGAGTAAAAATAATATTTACGAACGTTAACGATTCCAAAACAATATGAACGCTTTCACCATAAATATATAAGTTACACCGGTGATTATATTACCACTCGATTGTTAAACGTAACTTACGCACTTACGGAAATATTTATGAACGCGTATTTTAACAACGTATTATTGGAGAAAAATTATTTTGGAATCGGAAATATATATATATATTAAGTGAGACTTAATGATATAATTTGAACGCACATGTATTGAATCCCCCATCCTTGGGAAGGAAAATAACTACCAAGTATTTACAAAATGTAAACACGAAATAGTTGTCTAACTATTTCCCAAAAACATAAACCATGAAGCTAAGGCACGGCCGTCCGTCTAATAGAATTAGTACGTGTAGGTCGTCACACAGCTGCGTGAGCAGGAGATACTTGGTAGAGACGCTTCACTGTGAGTTCATGTCCCCCTTTTCTCTAACTGTTTTCAGTTTTCTTAACTGTGGGGGTGAAATACATGTTACTATGATTACGAATGTTTCTTACATGGTATGGTCAGCTAAGGAAGGAACTGTTAGGTTATGTGATTGGGTAGGTGAAACCTTAAGAACATTAGTCCTCGTAGTGCGATCGAGGGATACGAGCGATAGGCCTATTTGAGCATAACAAACACCACCCATGCGCCCGCAGGTTGGACCATGTGGTGACCTTGTCTTAACCCCACCCATGCGCCCGCAGGTTGGACCATGTGGTGACCCCCTCTTAACACCACCCATGCGCCCTAAGGTTGGACCATGTGGTGACCTGGACTTAACACCACCCATGCGCCCTAAGGTTGGACCATGTGGTGACCTTGTCCTATCCCCTCCCATGCGCCCGCAGGTTGGACCATGTGGATACACAATAACTGATATGTTTCCTTATTTGCTCTCATACCAGAGTTTACAAAACATTCATACTTGCAATGATTACAAAGGTTTATTCGCGCGCACACACTAAACACATGAACTCGCTCAACATTATTGTTGATTTTTCAACTTACATGTATTTCAGGGAATTAAAGGATCTGGCGCGGTATGACACGTTTTCCCGCTGCACTAGTTACGAGGTCATCCGGGTTTGGGGAATGTGACTCTTTCCTGGACAAGTCACAATCCTTAAACTGTGTTTATGTCATGTTGATGTTTGTGATTGTTAAGACAATGTTGTTGTATTTGGTTTTCAAAACTTAATTAAATGGATGATCTTGCATGGTTTTATTTCATATAGCTTTGTTATGGTTAAGCTATGGTATTAAGAAGTCACACCAAATTAACCACGCTTCCGCAAAGCCAGGGTGTGACAGCTTGGTATCAGAGCTCTGATCATAGCGAACTAGGATTCTTTCTCGAGTCTAGACTATGATCACTAGGGCTCTCACGAAAACATTTTACTGCATACCACTTAAGTCCAGATCCAAAACTTTTTACAAACAAATGTTGAGCACCTTTTATTATTTATAGGCTCAGCCTGGAGGGCTGAGGCTCGGTCTGGAGGATCGAGGCTCGGTCTAGGTGACCGAGGTAGTTGAGCACGTTGATTTATTATAGGCTCAGCCTGGAGGGCTGAGGCTCGGTCTGGAGGATCGAGGCTCGGTCTAGGTGACCGAGGTAGTTGGCTAGTGAGGCTAGGAAGAGTAGGCTCAGTCATGAAGGCTGAGGCTCGGTTAAGGGGACTGAGGCTCGATCTAAGAGGTCGAGGTGGAGGATAGAGCAGCCTTTGAGACTGGGAGGAATTTGGCCAGTGGGACTAGGAGAATGATTTGAATGCTTACTTGGTGACTTATGTGATTATATGATTATATGATTGATTATTATACGTATATGCGTTTGTGTTACAAACATCATGCTTTCATCATATACTAGAAAGATGGACACTACGAATCCCATGGCCATAGTGTCAGACGACATAGTTTCATCGAAGCACGAGGTGTACATTTCCAATACTACCGGCACAGACAATGACGACTTTCAGCCCTTTTGCGCTGCCTGAAGTCGTAGCAAAGCCTACTGATGGCCATCTTGTTGGGAGTTTGCCACCCGTGGTGATCCCTGCTCCTGTGCCCCCTTACCGCTTATCCTGTTGATGATATGCCCCCCCAACGTGGCCTCTAAACGACGATAACGACCTACAAGAGGAGGACCCATTCGAGGGCAGGACCCTATTGCTGCTGGTACTAGACTATTGCATGCGGACGCTTCTGCAGGGGAAACTCATGCCAATTCCCCTATCCCAGACTCATTTGAGTTTCTGACATCCGCATCTTTGCACATACAGGGAGTGCAGCACCACTCACACGACGTCGACCCTGATATGGCGTCATCAGCTGCCCCAGTTCTCGCACACAGATTTGAGTTTGGTCGCGATATTGAGGACGATTCTGTTTTTTTTTTCCACCTGGTTTTGATCCAGACCATGACATTGAGTTCATGCACTTAGACCAGCCTTTGGAGGATCCTGTAACCCCCGTGTTTGTTGATCCAGCTGATCTTGAGATGGAGTTTTTGATCCGGAGCCAGCCGTGGCCCCTGAGCCAGGCGTTGCTCCTGACCCCACATTGTAGCATGACCCTGTTCATGCCGATGCACCTGCTGTTGCTCCTTGATTGATCATCTGCTTGGACGAGAGAAAATTTGGGGTAACTGTGCAAGACAATTTATTATTACGGGGGCCCACGTAATAACGACTTGTAGTGCACAGAAATCCTCGTGGACTCTGCGGGTCAAGCTAATGAAAACCAATGTAGCCTCGAGTTCATTCTATTACAAGCAACAAGCCAAATTGGCAAGCCTATGTGAAGGCTCAGAAATTTATTTCCCCACTCATACATTGAGTATATTTGCGTGTGAAATTGGGTGATTACATGATGGCTTATGTTGCTATATACACCTCATAGACAATTGAAACGTTGTCTAACCCACTTCACACCACTTCGACAAAAGGGAATGTCACCCAGACGTGACACAAACACCAGTACGTTGCCAAGGACAAAAGCCGAGCTGCAAGAACGCATCTCACAGATAAATGCACGACATGAAGCCCTCCGCTCTAAGTACAACGATGGCATTACTGGAAATAACCCTCCAACTGGCTGCACCTATAAACAGTTCCTGAACTGCAAGCCTTTGAACTTTGACGGAACAGGAGGCGCCGTTGCATTTGTTCGTTGGTCCGAAAAGACCGACTCCGTTCTAAGAATGAGTAACTGTTCGCCCCAACAGAGTGTTACCTATATCTCGGGGATATTTCTAGATGGCACACTCTCTTAATGGAACCGCCAGGTTCAGACCCTTGGCACAGACGCTGCTTATGCACTGAGCTGGGACGAGCTCAAGGAAACGATTGAGAAGAAATGTTGTTTTAGGACTGGAATTTAGAAGCTTGAGGTGGAGTTCAGGAATTTGAAAATGGACGAACCAGAAATTCCTGAACTTGTCCAGCGATCGCACGACTTATCTAGGGTCGCCCCCCTGCTTAGTCAAACCAGAGTTCAAAAGGATTGAACGATTCATTTGGACACTTGCACCCCAGATCAGGGGTATGGTTACTACCTCGAAGCCCTCAACCATTGCAGAGGCTATCAATATGGGTGATTGATTTATAACACGAGATGTTATGTGATTGATTTATTTATAACATGAGATGTTATGTGTTGATATTGTTGTATCCTTACGTACACTTTACTTAATATGACCTGACCCATACGATCATCATTCAGAAGATGCCTCCAAGACGGGATGTACGCATACCCACCAACGAGGCGGAACTTCAGGGAATCATTGCTGCAGTCATCGCGCAATACGAGGCCCATCACTCCGAGCGCAACGGAGGTACCTCAGGAAATAACCCACCCAACGGCTGCACTTACAAGCAGTTCTTAGGCTGCCAGCCCCTACATTTTGACGGCACTGGGGGTGCCGTAACCTTCGTACGCTGGATTGAGAAGACGGACACTGTTTTGCGTGCGAGCAAATGCGCCCCAAGAGATCAGGTCACGTACATTTCCGGGCTGTTCCGAGATGGGGCTCTGTCATGGTGGAAACTTCAGGTTCAGACAATGGGCGAGACTGCTGCGTATGCTTTATCATGGGACGAGCTGAAAGAGCTAATGCATAAAAAGTACTGTTCGAGAACAGAAAGCCAGAAGGTAGAAACTGAGTTCTGGAACTTGAAGATGGAAGGTCCAAAAATAGTTGAGTATGTGGAGAAGTTCCAAGTTCTATCGCGCATCGTTCCTTACATGGTTACACCAGAATACAAGCGAATCGAGCGCTTCATTTGGGGTTTAGCTCCTCAAATCATAAGTATGGTAACCTCCTCCAAGCCTGCGACAATCACTGAGGCCATCAATCTAAGTATAGCCTTGACGGAAGAGGCAATCAGGATGAACAAATTTTCAACCTCTAAGAAGAAGAAGGAGACTCATGTAGAGTCATCCGGGGACAACAAGAGAAAGTTGGCGAATTTCAAACAGGGTACCCAGTCGAGTAACAACAACAAGGTCAAAAAGAGAAAAGAGTACACGGGTATTCTACCAAAGTGCGACAACTGTCGACGTCACCATAACGGGCGGTGTAGATATGGAAAATGTGGTAACTGTGGCAAGGTGGGACATGTCAAGGAAACGTGTCGACAGGGCACTAAACATGGAAATAGAGGTCAAGATGATAGCGGAAATCGCGGAGGAAATAACGACGACAACAACTATCAGGACAGGGATGGTGACGATCAAGGCTGTGGCCAAGCATGGTTTAATTGCGGTGATGTGGGGCATTTCAGGAAGTATTGCCCTAAGAACACTCAGGCAAGTGGATGAAAGCTCAATAGCGGGGATAGAATCCAAGCGTGGATATCGGTACGTCTCATAATAGTTAATGTTATGCTCTATTTGACAGTATTGTCAAATTTTAGCTTCAGAAAATACAGTTGTTTTAGTAGTAAGTAACCTAGATACCCAGCTCTCGATAGAATAAGCCTAACGGAAGCTTCGACGTGATAATTGGGATGGACTGGTTGTCGAATGACCATGCGGAGATTGACGTCCACGCCCCGACGACGAACGGAGGAATGATCGTGATTCGTGGAGCAGGATACGCTCCTACGGATTATCAGGCAAAGAAGACACGAAAATTTTCACACAAAGGATGTGTTGCATTCTTGGCTCAAGTCGTGGAAAAAGGAGCCGAAGAACCGAAACTCGAAGATATCCCTGTGATTGGAAGATACCCCGAAGTCTTCTTCGAAGACTTGCCGGAATCGTCTCCTCAACGATTAGTCGAATCCCGCGTCGATCTAATTCCAGGCACTGCACCCGTAGTCGTTGCATCGTAGCGACTTACATTTTCGGAGATGCAAGGATTGACAGAGAAGTTTTAGAAATGTGTAGAGAAGGAAGATAACAGACCAAAATCCCCTTTTGGGGTAACCCCATTTCTACTCGTCAAAAAGAAGGATGATGATTTTCAAATAAACATCAACTACCGGAAGCTGAACAAGCTGACGATCAAGAATAGATATCCTCTGCCAAGGATTGATGATCTATTCGACCAACTGCAAGGTTCAAGCTTTTATTCAAAGATCGATCTTCGATCTGGATACCATCAGTTAAGGATACAAGAGGAGAGTATCCCAAAGACAGCCTTCAGAACTCGTTATGGACACTACGAGTTCCTTGTTATGCCGTTTGGTTTGACAAACGCACCTGCAGTCTTTATGGATTTGATGAATAGAGTTTGCAAGCCGTACTTGGACAAGTTCGTGATTGTGTTTATCGACGACATCTTGATCTATTCAAGAACAAAGGCCGAGCACGAACAGCATCTTAGAGCCATTCTAGAGCTGCTAAAGAAGGAACAGCTGTATGCCAAATTCTCCAAGTGCGAATTTTGGCTACGTGAAGTCCAATTCCTTGGGCACGTGGTAAATGGAGATGGAATCCACGTGGATCCAACCAAGATCGAGGCGATCAAGGATTGGGAAACGCCAAAGACGCCAACCGAGATTCGACAATTCTTGGATTTGGCTGGCTACTATCGAAGGTTCATTGGGGATTTTTCAAAAATCGCTCAACCTTTGACGCTCCTCACCCAGAAAGATAAGAAGTTTGATTGGGGAATCAAACAGGAAGAAGCGTTCCAGATACTGAAGGATAAGCTCTGCAATGCGCCAATCTTAGCACTACCGGAAGGTACAGATGATTTTGTGGTATACTGTGACGCTTTGCGTCAAGGATTAGGTTGTGTGTTGATGCAACGCCAAAAGGTTATTGCTTACGCATCGCGTCAACTGAAAGTGCACGAAAAGAACTATACCACACATGATTTGGAACTTGGCGCAGTGGTATTTGCACTAAAGATCTGGAGACACTACCTTTATGGTACGAAGTGTACAATCTTTACAGATCACAAGAGCCTACAGCATATATTCAACCAGAAGGAGTTGAATATGAGGCAAAGACGATGGGTTGAATTGTTGAACGACTACGACTGCGAGATAAAGTATCATCCAGGGAAGGCGAATGTAGTCGCCGATGCCCTAAGTCGTAAAGAGAGAATCAAGCCCATAAGGGTTAGAGCTTTAGAAATGATCATTCAGACCGATCTTTCCTTGCGTATTCGTGCCACGCAAAAGGAAGCTCTCAAGGAAGGAAACCTTGAAGAAGAATATCTCCGTGGGATGGAGAAGCTACTGGTACCAAACGAGGAAGGAACGTTATGCTTCGAGAAAAGGATTTGGGTTCCTCTGTTTGGTGGTTTAAGGAAAGTTATTTTTGATGAAGCTCACAAATCACGGTACTCTATCCATCCAGGAGCGGATAAGATGTACCAGGATCTCAAAGATTATTATTGGTGGCCTAGGATGAAAGGCGATGTTGCTGTGTACGTGAGCAAATGTTTAACGTGCGCTAAGGTTAAAGCCGAATACCAGAAGCCTTCAAGACTTCTGCAACAACCTGAGATCCCCAAGTGGAAATGGGAACAAATCTCCATGGATTTTATTACGAAATTGCCAAGAACACCAAGAGGCCATGACACTATCTGGGTGATAGTGGATCGTTTAACAAAGTCAACACACTTCTTACCCATCAGGGAGAAGGATAACACTAGCAAATTGGCTGAAATTTACATGAGAGAGATCGTCGCGCGCCATGGAGTACCTCTCTCAATCATCTCTGATAGAGACGGAAGGTTTGTGTCAAGGATATGGAAATCCTTCCAAGAAGCCTTTGGCTCACAATTGAATCTGAGCACTGCGTTTCATCCGCAAACTGACGGCCAGAGCGAGCGAACGATACAGACTTTGGAAGACATGCTGAGAGCGTGTGTTGTGGATTTGGGCGGTAGCTGGGATAAGCATTTGCCTTTGGTCGAATTTTCATACAACAACAGCTACCACACCAGTATTGGTGTCGCGCCATTTGAAGCCCTTTACGGACGCAAGTGCCGATCACCCTTATGTTGGGCTGACGCAGGTGATAGGCAGCTTGCTGGTCCCGAAATCGTCCAAGAGACGACAGACAAGATCGCGCAGATTCTTAAACGCATCGAAGCAGCTCGCCACAGACAGAAGGCCTATGCGGATCCAAACCGAAAACATGTGGATTTCCAAGTTGGAGAAATGGTGTTATTGAAAGTCTCACCCTGGAAGGGTGTGGCACGCTTCGGGAAGCGTGGGAAGTTAAATCCGCGCTACATTGGTCCTTTCAGAATTCTGGAAAGAATAGGACTAGTAGCATACAAGTTGGACCTACCTGCTGAACTGAATGGTGTTCACGACACCTTTCATGTATCCAATCTAAAGAAAAGTCCAACTCAAGTCACCGTTGCCATTCCCGCCGACGAGATTCATGTTGACGACACGCTCCACTTCGTTGAAGAACCTGTCGAGGTCACGGATTGGAAAGTTAACAAGACCCGCCGGAGCAGTGTCAAGCTCGTCAAAATTCGTTGGAATGCCAGGCATGGTCCTGAATACACCTGGGAACGTGAGGACCGAATGAAAGAGAAGTACCCCCACTTACTTCCTAAGAACCCTGCATCTAGTAGCAGAACTTAAAATTTCGGGACGAAATTTATTTAACGGGGGGAGAATGTGACAACCCTCACTAAATCAGGTATCCGTACAACTTAATTAATGATTAATTACTGTGCTTACTTGAACTTGTGGATAAACTGCTACTTGATTTCTGATACATGTACTTACCTGCATCATACTTTACTTATCGTCACTACATTATTTACATGTTGAACCCTAGTGACAAACATGATGCACAAAAGCACAGTAGCACATGAACGGATAACCTATTGAATATGCTGATAAGCCAGCATCAGGCAGACACTGCCTCTAAGGCCTGTAAGAGCCTGAAATACTTTGCTACACTAGTGGTGAGTGTAGGGATATAAGGGTTGTAGAACTGCGTCTCTAGGAATAAGTTTCAATGACTGGATGTGCCTAAAACGTACTCTAAGTACAAAAATTCAGCACTTTACATAACAAATCAGCTTTTAGCTAACTAATAAAGTGCCAAAACATGAGAAAAATATTACAAGACACTTTCCAAAGTGTCAGAAATGAGTTGTGTCACTAAAAAGAGTTATAACGACACTTTAAAGCTTTGTTAACGCTTTAACGGATTACTATCCAACCGAACAACCGGACTTTACCCGGAACCTGAAAATATTGTCATTTTCATTATTTATCTTTTCCTGAGCCAGTTAGGGTCCCCGAATACCCTAACACCCATTGTAACACACTACACACAACTAACAGGGTTAAGCACTTAACTAACTTACTTAACCTAACTATTATCCTAACTAACTAGTTGGAATCGGACTAGACCCCCCCCCCCCATTACAAACCGTCCCCATGAAGAGGGACACACTTTGTACTTATTGATTATTATAATCACCTATGTCTAATATCTTGGTGACATAGTGACCCTTGGATAATGACCATATTATTTTGCCTATAAGTTCAAGATTAAACTCAACATATCATACTCACCACAACAAAAATCCACAACTCTCTCTCCCTCTCTATAAGCTTACGGCCAAGCACCACCCACCCACCCTCCATCCATCATTTTCGGTTCTAATCTTCACATTCCAAGGGTACACAAGTGATAAGGATCGCATATTAGGAAGCTTGGTGCAATCGGAAGGCGAAGGACCTCTCTACTTTGCTTTTATCCGCGCGTTTTTCGCATAGATTCTTCCCAAGCCTCGAGCTAGTGGTATGTTGCTTAAATCATCTTCTCGAACTATTCTAAAGTGGTTAATACGATTTGTAACGGTTAAAGCTCGAAATCTTACAAGATGATACTTTAAAGTCTACTAAAAATGCTATAAGTGTTGGGTAAAAGCTCATATGTTGTGTAAATGTTGTAGTAATTGAAATTTGTGATTATTTAGACCCGATCTATGTTGTGGTGGCTCGGATCATCATTTAACCCGGTTTGGTCATGATCACGAATCATGACATAAGGTTGTTTTGAATAAGACAAGGGTTAAAGGGTGAAACTCTACCACACACGAATCATGAACTTGTGTAAAAATGTTTTACTTGTGGAATAGTGTTTAAAACTAGCAGATCTACGTATCTGCAAGTGGTATTTTCAAAGGACCAAACGTTAAAGAAATCATGCTTTCTAAAAATGGATCTTACACTAACAAGAATGGTTTTTAGAACACACAAGTGTGTAAACACTTGTGTAACACAAAGTTTCGACAAAATAACTATTTTTGTAAAAGTTGACGAGAAGTTGTAAAGACGGAACTTCCATAAAAACGAAGTTTTTACAAAATCGGATTGTTTTATATATAGATCCACTAAAAGTAGTGAGATTTACTTCACAGTTTGGATAAACCACAAGTTCATGAAGTTTATGCGATTTATATACATATTTTGACTAGTTCGTGATTTGAACATTGTTTTGGTTGATTGAGAAAATTGTTGGTTGATTTGTAAAAGAAAATGATACGCTTGAAAGCGTGGCCACCTCCAGTTACAGAGGAAACTCTGGCGAAATTTTTCTAAAAACCTAACACTTAGAACTATTTACACTACAAGTGTTAGAATTACTTTTGGCATGTTTTCGAAATATAAATTTCGCCATGACTTTATTTACTAAATATTCGGAGGTGGGATTTTCACAAAATTTAACGTGATAAATATATATTTTCACACACTGTTTATGATTATTTTGTGAAAATACATAGATATTATTTTTAGAGTAAAAATAATATTTACGAACGTTAACGATTCCAAAACAATATGAACGCTTTCACCATAAATATATAAGTTACACCGGTGATTATATTACCACTCGATTGTTAAACGTAACTTACGCACTTACGGAAATATTTATGAACGCGTATTTTAACAACGTATTATTGGAGAAAAATTATTTTGGAATCGGAAATATATATATATATTAAGTGAGACTTAATGATATAATTTGAACGCACATGTATTGAATCCCCCATCCTTGGGAAGGAAAATAACTACCAAGTATTTACAAAATGTAAACACGAAATAGTTGTCTAACTATTTCCCAAAAACATAAACCATGAAGCTAAGGCACGGCCGTCCGTCTAATAGAATTAGTACGTGTAGGTCGTCACACAGCTGCGTGAGCAGGAGATACTTGGTAGAGACGCTTCACTGTGAGTTCATGTCCCCCTTTTCTCTAACTGTTTTCAGTTTTCTTAACTGTGGGGGTGAAATACATGTTACTATGATTACGAATGTTTCTTACATGGTATGGTCAGCTAAGGAAGGAACTGTTAGGTTATGTGATTGGGTAGGTGAAACCTTAAGAACATTAGTCCTCGTAGTGCGATCGAGGGATACGAGCGATAGGCCTATTTGAGCATAACAAACACCACCCATGCGCCCGCAGGTTGGACCATGTGGTGACCTTGTCTTAACCCCACCCATGCGCCCGCAGGTTGGACCATGTGGTGACCCCCTCTTAACACCACCCATGCGCCCTAAGGTTGGACCATGTGGTGACCTGGACTTAACACCACCCATGCGCCCTAAGGTTGGACCATGTGGTGACCTTGTCCTATCCCCTCCCATGCGCCCGCAGGTTGGACCATGTGGATACACAATAACTGATATGTTTCCTTATTTGCTCTCATACCAGAGTTTACAAAACATTCATACTTGCAATGATTACAAAGGTTTATTCGCGCGCACACACTAAACACATGAACTCGCTCAACATTATTGTTGATTTTTCAACTTACATGTATTTCAGGGAATTAAAGGATCTGGCGCGGTATGACACGTTTTCCCGCTGCACTAGTTACGAGGTCATCCGGGTTTGGGGAATGTGACTCTTTCCTGGACAAGTCACAATCCTTAAACTGTGTTTATGTCATGTTGATGTTTGTGATTGTTAAGACAATGTTGTTGTATTTGGTTTTCAAAACTTAATTAAATGGATGATCTTGCATGGTTTTATTTCATATAGCTTTGTTATGGTTAAGCTATGGTATTAAGAAGTCACACCAAATTAACCACGCTTCCGCAAAGCCAGGGTGTGACAATATTAGGCCGAGGGACTATGCGGGAACGAAAATTGAAAAGTTGGGGACTATAGCTGTAATTTTAGAAAGTTAGGGACTAAAGGTGAAAAAGGGCAAACCACGGGGACTATCCGGGCATTTAACTCTATTATTTCGGTATTTTGAACAAAGATTCTCATCCCCTCTCCAATGCACATGTCGTTCACCATTTGGGTGAATACTATCAGTTCCATGACACCCCAATAATCAAAGCAACGTAGAGAGAAGCTACGAAGTGCTTTTATATTAGTTCCATGAATTTCGAAATATGTAGGATAACTTTTGATGTATGTAGACAAAAAAAGTTAGTGTAGAGGATAATAGTCTTTATGACTAATTAATTAGTCAAAAATGATAATAAATGAGATAAGTGAAAAAACTATTTAATGTTTTACAAAATTACCCTTTGTTCTTTTTCTTCTCAACTAAATTTTCTTATCAAATGAACCATCCCTATATATATATATATGGATCGGTTCAAATGAAAACCATCCCCAGTTGCGAGAACCGTGAGAACTCCTATCATCCAATAGGATTTTAACACATCACCTCTATTCAAATTAAATCAAAGGAGCAATGTAGTCTTTTACTATTTATGTCACATCATTTCTCTCTTTTTTCTTTTTAAAAGTCAAATTCATTTTCTTTCTTTCTATCTCTTTTTCTTTTACATTAAAACATTACTCTCTTCTCATATTTATTTTTCTCTAATTTTTACATTTTACAAAAAACAAATAAACATCCAAAAAAACATTTTTAAAAAATGACAGAAAAGGGTGGGGTTGGCATTTTCAAAAAAAATGTTTTTCGTGTGAGTTTATATTCAGCATTTTCAAAAAAAATACGTTCATATTCGACAAAAACCATCCCACTAATCGAAATGGTTTTATACGCAGTAGATTAGTGTAGTTAACTAGTTACTTTTTAAGTATATTTTTTTGTGTTGAATTTACAACCGGGGTGTAAAAAGAGTTTTGGTGTAAAATTTATGTTTGGTGTAAAATTTACAATCAGAGTGTAAAAAGAGTTTATAACCAGGGCGTAAATTTTACAACCGGGGTGTAAAAAAAGTTTATAACTGGGGTGCAAAAATAGTTTATAACCAAGATGAAAAAAGAGTTTATAAGCGGTGTAAAAAGAGTTTATAAGCGGGGTGTAAAAAGAGTTTATAACCGGGGCGTAAAAAAGTTTAATTTTTTTAACACGGGCGTAAAAAAAGTTTAGGTTTTTTAAACATGGGTGTAACGTAATTTTTTTACAATCGGGGCGTAAAAAATTATCAAACGGGGGTGTGGTTAAAAAAAGTAATTTTACAACCGGGGTGTAAAAAAAGTTTAAAACCGGGTCATAAAAAAAGTTTAAAATCGGGGTGTAAAAAAATTTTCAACCGGGGGTGGGGGTTAAAAAAATTATAACCGGGACGTAAAATTTACAACCTTGGTGTAAACAAGAGTTTATAACCGGGTAAAAATCTGCTTTGTAAAAAAATCTATAAAAATATGCTTTGTAAAAATCTATAAAAAATTTGTTTTTTTGTAAAAAAAAAAAAAAATCTGATTTGTAAACCTTAATAAAAAAAGTAATTAAGACAAAAAGTAAAAGAAGACAATTAAGACAACAAGACGAAAATAACAATTTGACCAAAGTACCCTTATGACAATAAAATATCAATAACCAAATAAGACAAAAACATTTAAACATGTGCTATATATTCTTTTAATCTCAACCATCAAAGACAAAAGATAGATCAATGGTGGAAAAGTGGTTCCTACGGTTCTCGCAACTGGGGTGGTTTTTATTTTAACTCATCCATATATATATATATATATATATATATATATATATATATATATATATATACAGAGAGAGAGAGGTACAGGATCAGGAGAAAACGCCCTAATGTGTGAGAACAGTGAGAACGATCCTGGTTGATCACGTGGCGTGCGATATAGTTAGGGCGTAGGGGTTTTTTTGTCATTTTATCTTCCGCTTTTCCAATTCGTTGTCACAATACTGCTTCATTTTTGGCGTTTAAGATTTTTTGGCGTTAACCAAATTCAATAATTACCTGGCGTTTTACTGGTCTCATTGTATTAATCTTTCTGTTTCACATAGATAATATTTTGGCGTTTATGCCGTTTCCAAATCGTCGGCAATTGGAACCCCAAGGCCCAAAATATCTCTCTGAACTGCTTCATCCATACTAAGTATGGCAGGACTTTTTAGGATGATGGCCCATTGTTTGTTCTTAGATTCAATGGCGCTTAGATTCAATGGCGTTTAGACAAGATGGCCCATTGTTCTATTATTGTTTATATATTTTTTGGCGTTTGTGGTATCTTGGCGTTTTACAAGCATTTTTTAAGAGAAATAATGTATTTTTTCATAGCGAAAAATTATATTACAACCACAGGGGGAAAAAATAGAAGCGAAAAAAAAATAAATTAAAATCCTAATCGGATCTCTCTTCACAGTCTTCACTGTCATCAGTCTCTTTCTTATTTAATACTACAAGAAGTGTCACCAAATATATGGCGTTTTGTTTTTGGTCTGGTTATTTGTTTGTTCGTTTTGTGTGAAGTGGCTTTGTGGATGTTGGGGACATATATCGATGTCGTGTGAGTGGGTTTTTCGACAACCAAACTGAATTTCAAAGAAACGTTTGTTTTAGAAATCTTTGATGTTTGGGTTTTTTGGCGTTTCTAAGATGAATGGTATATATTAAATATGGCGATTTGGATTTGGTGTGTTTAATGGAAGGTCTGAGATGTTGTATATAGAATGTTTTTGGCGGTTGTTTTAAGCGGGATTTTATTATAATAAATGCTAGTAGTTAAGTCCCGTCGCTTCAGTTACTGTTTGTTCAGCTTTATCGTTTAAAAACAAAGTTTGGCGTTTTATATCTAATGGCGTTTAGATTAGGAATGATGTTTGCTTTGTATTTTAAGCGGGAAGTAAATGGCGTTTTATTCATGATTTGGCGTTTTCGGTAGAGAAGTCAAAAGACGCTTTTACCCTTAATGAAGCGCATCCCACATAATAAAATTGATGTTATTTACGAAAACGCCACCGCACAATCTAGCCCATGGATTGTTTTGATTTGACGATCCATAACCGTTCTCACTGTTCTCACACTTTTCACCGTTTTCTCTAAATCCTAACCCTATATATATATATATATATATATATGGAAGGGTTATCTTGAAAACGCTAAATATTGCGAGAACCGTGAGAACAAATGAAATCGTTTTAATTAAAATACAACATCAACAGAAGAATTTACAATATCAAATAGTTCATTTCTCCTCTTAAAATCACTCTTATTAGATTTTTTACACGTGTAAACGACAAACTTACACATGTGTAAATTTTCTTTATTTATGAATTCACGTAAATTTAAATGTGTAAATTAAATTTCTAACATCGTATTTGAATTATAATGATAAGTGTAGAATTTTTTTAATTTGAATTGTTTTTTACCAAGTTCTCGCGGTTTGTTTATTCGTTCTCACGGTTCTCACAATCTTTAGCGTTCTCATTTAAACTTTCCCATATATATATATATAGGGGAATGCTAAAATGAGAACCACCTCGAGTTGTAAGAACCGTGAGAACTACACCGTAGGGGGCGCGGTGGGCCAAAAATTTTTTTTATAAACGTAGATGCATGTATTATAACAACATTTGTAAAAAAATAATTCAAAAAAAAATGTCGTGTGTGTAGTTTTGAGCACCACAAGTTTGTGTTTACGGGTACCGTAAATCTAACCGGAAAATTTACGGTGCCCGTAAACACAAACTTGTGGTGCTCAAAACTACACACACGACATTTTTTTTTTACAAATGTGCTTATCATATATGCATCTACGTTTATGAAAAAAAAATTTGGTCCACCTCGCCCCGGATCAAATAGTTCTCGCGGTTCTTACAACTCGAGGTGGTTCTCATTTTAGCGGACACTTATATATATATATATATATATATATATATCACTTAACGTACAATACGTACGAGATGAAACTATAGCATGCGTAATTAGTTTTATAACATGCGTGATTAGGATTTTACCCCATGCGTGATTTCTGATTTTGTACATGCGTGATTATATTCCAAGAAGAACACCTAAGAAAATGAGAGAAATAATCTAGAATAACCAGACATTAAGCCTTCCTTCCAATACTCAGCACGTTTATAGGACCAAAAAGATCCATGTGGAGCAGGTTCAATATTACACTGGTTGATTGAACAAGTTTAGGCTTATGTGATTTTCGATGTTATTTACCAAGAGCATAAGATACACACTTCTCTACCATCATAAAGTCTCTAACTGGTAAATCTCTTACCAGAACTCATTTGGCAAGTCAATTCAAGTTCTTCATATTGACATAACCGGGACGACGGTGCCACAACATTGCATCATGTTTTGAAGTTTTAGAGAACAAACAAGTGATTTCTTGAGTTGGATGCTTGTTCATATCATTAACATATGCGTTCCTCCTTTTGTGAGCTTTCACTAGAAACCATTCTTCAGGAATGACAATTCCTGGCTTCAATACAAAACAACCTTCTTGGTGAAATAAACCGTCATCCCTTTGTCACACATTTGGGATACACTTAAGAGACTGAACATAACTAATTTCTTCAATACTCAGAACTCCATTCTTGACAGTACCCTTCATAGTATTATTTTCTGCTTCACCTCCCGCGAAAAAGACATATCCTCCATCAAATATTTTGACATCGTGGAGTTGAGAAATGTCTCCTGTCATGTGCCTAGAACAACCGTTATCAACATACCAAAGTTTGATGACAGTACTTCGTAGTCGTTCCTGCACAGACCACGAGATTAGTTAGATTTCAGAACCCATCCATACCTAATCTGGGCAATCCCTTGTCATCAATATATGTAACTTCTTTGAAGATCAGACTATTATCATTACTAGACACAGTCGATGGTATTGAAGTTGAGATGACTTTGATGACTTAGATGACAGAGATGAATTATATGATTGACTAGCAAAAGATTTAGGTTTCCAAATTTTTCCTGGACATTGTTTTTCAGTTTGTTTAGATAACTTTTGTGATGTTTTTATTTTTATCTATTTATTTAAAACATTTTCCTAATCAAACATCCTTACATTTTGTTTTTTTGCTAGATTACAATCACCATCAGAATGCTTAACCCGGGTATCTTGCTTACTGCAAGCTTTACTAGGTGAAGCTTTCCGATTTTGAGCATTTCGTGAATTGTACGGCATGCATGGGCGATTGATGTGTCTACGAATGCCACAATTAAAACAAGTTTGACGTTTTTTGAAAAGGGGCATTTAGCTCTGCCGGTGAGATTTTTCTTTGTGAGCTTGCTGATGCACTTAAAGGTCGTGATGATCTTCTCTGTGCCTGATGTTTATGTACACGATGTTGCTTATTTTCCTGCTCATAAACATCAGTACATGAGTGAGTGCCTTTATTCACAACCCTAGTTTTGGTTTTTGATTGTGATCCTGCTTTGCTGTCAGCTGATAAATCATTTTTGTGCTTGGATTCAAAACATTGATTTTGATTTTGATTATTACAACTCAAAGATTCGTTGTTTTGTGTACAAGCTACATTACTCAAATCACTTGTTGACTTAGTATCAACAGAGGTAGAGCACTGTGATTTGTTTGTGACTGAATCAGATGTTTCTGAAAACACATGTTCAACAATAGTTTCATCAACCTGTGCAGTGGGTCTTGGTTCATCCGATGATGTACTAAAATCCCCTGGTGTATCATTAATCACTTATTACTTTCAACCTGTTTTGAAAACTTTTGTTCATCAGATGAAGTACCAAAATTCTCATGTAAATCATTTTCAATGACAGAAGCAGAATTAGAGTTCAACAAATTAAAATCACCAAAAGCAGAAAGGTTCTTGCTTGCGTTATCGAGCACAAGTCTCATAATGTTAAACATAGAAAAATTGTCTTTAGAAAAATTAAAAGATGCATCAAAACATGGTTCATCATCCTCATCAGTGCAATCCTCAATTTTCATATGATCTGCACAAGAACTAGATGAGTTAGTAGCATTCAAACAGTCTGGTTTAATACAATCGGGTTCAGCTGATGAAACATGATCTGGATTAACATTATCTAAGGAATCAGTAACTGATTCAGCATCAGATGTCCTACCACAAATGGATTGACAAGGTTGATTCATGACTGGTGCTTCAACAGGTTTGACAAAATTCGATTTGATGGGAGTCGACATGGGGGCTGATATTTGAATAGGAGGGGATTTGGTTGGTTTTCTGTACACCATATGTTTCTCATTTTCAAGTTCCTCATCAGTTAGAGGCATACTTATACAATTATGGTTATATGGTTGTAACACCCTGAAATCGGGATTTGGTAATTAAACCACGTAAATAATAATGAACGGGTAAATACCGTTAGTGGTGAAAATAAATCCGGTGAATATTAGGAAGTAAATAAATAAACCTAATATCGAATAAAAAGAGAATAAAAGGGTTTAATGAAATAATGTTTATAAGAGACCCGAGCTAACGGGACTTAAAAACAAAACGGGTGGTAATCTCCCGGAACCCACTAAGTTAACTAGGAGTAATTAACCTAGTTAATTAAAGGAAAATATTTCTAGAAATAAAGAGGTTAAGGCCTACTTGGAACAAACCAAATCATGAGGGGCTAAAGGTGGGTAATTAGAAAAGTGTTTTAATTAAAACACTTATATAAAAAAAAAAAAAAGAAATAAAAACACACACAGGTGTGTTCGATCGACAGGAGGAGCAGGGAGAAAGGGGTGAAACCCTAACTCAACAAAACCTTCAAATTAGAGGATCAAACGAAGGCCAAATTCGGATTGGAATATACATAAACGATCACCAAGTCAATGGGATCGAAAGGTATGTCGAATTTTTGACATTCATGAAGTTGTGAAAAGTCGATTAACTTTACAAGATGCAATTTAGGTATGAATTGTAGAAGTTATGGCTAGATTAGAGATGTATACTTGCTTAGGAGCAAAACCCTAAGTGAAAATTCTGCATATATTGCTATGATTTGAATACTTAGATGAATTACCACACTTACATAAGTGGGTTTTAATGTTATGATGAAATTGATGGTCTAACTAGGTTTAGAATCATCATGCATGATGATGTTAAGAAGGTGTTTGATTAAATCATGAATTTGGGTACATGATCATAAATGACTTGAAATGGGTTTTGAATGTTAAGATGAAATTTGGTAAATTTGTTCATGGAACTAGGTGTATGAAATCATATTGTCTATCAATTGATAAGTAGAACTTGATTATATTAAGTGTTGGGATAAATGCTAGTGATATGATGAAACGGGTTTCACTCGTGTATGAGGAACCCTTAGTTCTTACAAAAATAAATGAATAAACTAGTCAAGATAATCGTTTAAACTAGTTTATTAGCCATGGAAATGGGTTGCAATTGATGGTTTTGGTCGAATTTGAAAGGACCCTAAACATGATTTTCGTAGCTTTTTATATGTATTTTGACTAATCTTAAAAAAATCATATAAAATCAACCGTTTATCCGATTTGGGTGTTCTATACCTTTTCGGAAAGCTTATGAAGTAAATTTTTACTGTTTTCAATCATAAGAAACAAATGTGGTTGTTAAATAGGCCAAATAGGCGAATTAAAACTGCTGTTCAGAACTTGAAAAATGTTGAAAAATGAAAATATAGTTGCTGAGCTGATTTTATAAAAATCATATAAAATCATAGAAAATTCGTTAGAAGGTGTACCTTATATGCTTGCGAAGGTATTGGACCGTTCTACGATCCATCTTTGAACATGTTGATCTTATTCAGATTTTAAACGGGTCAAAATGGTCAATTACAGCAGCTGAATAGAAAATCGCTGCACATAAATAATGTTCTTATTAACCAAGAAAAAGGCATAGGATTGTATATACTTGCTTCAGGCATGAATTATTGATTGTTGGGAACAAATAGCACTTTATGTGACATGCTTAAAGTGTTTAAAATCACTTACTAACTAGTTGTATAAGTAACTTCACTAACGGGTCAAACGGTTAGTGAATGAAAATAATTATGGTATGAAATTAGTTGTTGAATATATGGCATGCTTTGATTGATAAGTGTGTAAAAAAAAGGGTTCCATAGGGTGATGGCCATTATATAGAATGACCAATCTAACCATCTTATGGATGTTATGATATAGTTGACTCTAAACAAGCTAGGTGGGAGCTTGGAAAGGAACGGGTCAAACGGATCATGGATGCAAAGAATGTTCGCGCGGACACGAGGTAAGTTATGCTTACACTTCCTTTTTAATTATAATACACTTGTGAATATTTATTGTGAATAATGATAAGTAATTGGAATATGATGTTCCGGCAAGATACAATGCAAGTCGGAATATGTAAAAAGGTAAGAAACCATAAATTATGGTAAAAATGGGTAAAATGGTAAATTAGTCGGGTGAAGACTAATAAATAACGAATTTTGAACAATACCTTATGGGGTGAATTGTAATGTGTAAAAGTGGTTTAGTAATACTCCGGACACGAGTTGACGGATAGAATAAAAGATGTGAAAAGACACCATTTGGTATAAGTCATAACGGGTCAAACAATTCAAGAAATGTCTTTTAAGTAGTAAGGACTCATGGTGCTAACCAGAATGGGTTCAAGGGGAGAAATGGTATCAAAATACCATCATATGATGATAAATGATCATTTTGACTAAACGGGTCAAATGGTGCGTTAACACCATTTGACGATAATTTTTGACGATCGCTTGTTAAGTTTTGGTGATTACAGGAAAGTAATATGAGGTTCGCGACGCTATTAATTAGTAAGTTAATAGTGAAAGGTATTTTAAACGGGTCAAAAGTTTGACCCGAGCCAGGTATGTGCAAATAAGATTATAGTTTTAAGTACGATTTTTGGTCAAACATGTTATTAAAAGTCCATCGTCGTCAAAAGACTTGAAACTTGTCTTTTGCAAAATTTCTAAACCAGAGATTAGAACACGGAACAAGTAGTTTATCACATTATATCCACCACAAATATTGTTGTGGTGGAAAACAAGTAGAAACCATAGTGTGGAAATAAGATGCAAGCAAAGGATGGGTGTAATTTAAGCTTAAAAGTGCATAAGTACCCTTAACGGGTCAAAATAAGAGTATAAACAAAAACGGGTTAAGAATGTGTATAAACTCATGATTTGAACCTTGTACAATAGGAAATAATTATATTATAATATGTTACAAAAAAGAAAACAAAGGCGACAGACTACAGAACTGGCAAACTGATTATTATTTTGTGGTTTGATGTCTAAAACTTGTTTAACCTATTATTTAAGCATCAAAACTAACTTTTAGGTTGGTTTTGATCACAGGTAAATACCAAGTGTTCCCGGATGAAGATCAAGCTCAAGGAAGAACCGAACACGATCAAAGATACAAGCTTCCGCATATCGTTTCGTCGATATTTTAATCAACGAACTCTATTTCATTGCGTGTATTATTTTTTTTTAAATTGTAAAAGTTTTAAATTACCCGTATTTTCCACGGATACGAAATATTAACTACATGTTTATTTTCGTAATTCATACGAAAACCATTAAATAATACTAAGGGTGTTACAATGGTGGAGGAACCTTTGGAAACCCTAATCCCATCCCCTTCTTTTCTTTATATTGAAGTTGCACATCAAAGATATTTTGTACAACTTTTCTTAAGGTTTCAAAGTTTTTAATGTTTATTTCATTCTTTTGAATTTTTTTTCTTTCAAAGCAATCAATTCAGTAGTTTTAGAATGAAGATTTTCTCAAGCATCTTTGTTCCAACATTCTAAAACACTAATATCTTCTTTTAATTGAATAATAATATCTTTCTTTTGAGCTTTAGTTTTTTTTCTAAAGTAACCTTTGATTTGCTTTAAAAGTAAAATTTTCTCTTCCTAGATCTTTAAATTCCTCAAGCAGAGCAGAGTTGTGCTCCCTGTATTGTGCAACTTTTTCCCTGCATTCACTAGTATATAAACAAGAATATACCTCATCAAGAGTACCCTCGTTAGACATCTGCACCATGAGTGCTTGCTGATTTGGGACTGCATTAGTCAGATTCAAGGCACTCATCTGATCAGTCCAATTAAAACCGTTTTTCTCCTAAGCAATCAACACATTCTTTTCTCCATTTGCTCCAGACGAGGATGATGCACTGGTAGTAGACACGGGAATCGTCGCTCGTTCAGGATTCGGTTTAGCTGTAGTCTTCTTGCACTCCATGGCAAAATGACCTGGTTCATGACATCTGTAGCACCTGAGATTTGCTTTGTGAGTTACCACTCGACCTTTGACCCAGTTATTTTGACCTGTTTTTGCAATAAAATTTGTTGGCTCTAAAAGCAGACATCGCCAATTGCCAAGTTATATCCATTTCCTCCATGTCTTCTGGATGAATTTGATTCAAATCGAAAAGAACTCACAACTGGAGGAGTGAGATCACCTACCAGAAAAGCATTCAGACAGTTGATCATACTTGTTGCAAGTGCTAGTTTCTCTTCATTTTGCTTAGTGATAAACATTGTATTTTGACCAGAATGTGTTGGAGCAGCATGTTGTGTAACAACACCAGTAGATTTAGACTTAGTTGAGTTTACAGTAGCGAGACTGCATGCAGTTACAGGAGATGAGACATAACAAGGAGTAGGTTTGACTTCATTGAACATCTGAAATCCACTGTTCTGGGACATGAGTGCAGAATTTTGGCTGGTAATCAATTTCATTGTCGTTTTTTCTTAGTCATCAGATTCCATCTTTGTGCAGAAGGAAAGGATCTAGAGGAGTGTGTTTCAATTCAAGAAATTAGGGTAAAAGAGCGTTTGAAGTGCTTTTGAAATTTGAGGGTCATGATTGTCTTTCACGTGTGAATGGAGATTTAAATAGACGGTGTGGATCGTGATCCTTGTGTGAATAGGGATTTGAATAGATGTTGTGGATCGTGATCCTTGTGTTGCATACCTGTTGGTTGTGTTTTTAGAAGCTTTATGAGTTCCACACTATGTATTAAAACTTATATAAGATGAGTTATACACTATGTATTAAAACTTATATCTTTAGTGTGTTGTACTCTATACATCACAAATTGAATCCCTTAATTTTTAACTTGAGTAAAATATTAAAATGGTCCCCGAGTTTATATTACTTTTGCTAATTTAGTCCAAAAATGAAACATTTTTTTATCTGGGTCCCTAAGGTTTCTTTTTTGTTGTCATTTTCATCCAACTGGCAAACTGGTTAGAATTTTCTATTAATTTTCCCCCTTTTGTTGTTTTCCTCATTTAAATGGAGGGTATAATCGGCATTTTATGTCATAATATATTTTAATCAAATGACCAAAACGACAAAAAAGAAGAGAAATTAGCAAAAAATTCTAAATCAGTTTGCAAATTGGATGAAAATGACAACAAAAATGAAACCTCAGGGACCTAGAAACAAAAGGTTTATTTTTGGACTAAAGTGGCAAATGTAGCCTAAACTCAGGGACCATTTTAACATTTTACTCTTTTAACTTTCTCTTTCTTATCGATCTCTTTTCTTATAGCAAAATAACTTTGACCAATTGACCATGATGTGGCATAGCTATTTAGGCTGATAATTGTGTATTGAGCGGCAAAATGGATTTCTCTGTTCTCCTTCACTTCTGATGGGCGGCAAAAAGGCTTTTCCTCCATATTCCTTCAATTGTGAAACCGCCTTATGTGTTCTTTATATGGAAACTCCAATCAATCATCAATCCCTTCAAAATTTTCTACAAAATTATGAATCCGTTTCCATTATTATCGCTTCAATATCTTCTCCTTCATGGCGCTTTCTTCTTCCTTCTGCTTGAAGCTTATCTTTTTCCTTCACGCTGCTTTGTTCTTCTTTCTGCTTGAACCTCTGCAATCTGAAGAAAGCAACAACATAGAGGATGGTCGATCTATGTATCGATTCGTGGTTTTGTTTGCCCTAAATCTCTTCAATATGATTGAAAGAAAGCATCAAAACCCTAGCACTCATCAAAGTTCTATTCTGAATGAAAAAATTGATCAGGTTTGAGATCCTTCTCTAATTGCGAAGCATTGATACGACTCCATCATACATCAATTTTGTCTTCATCATCCTTTGAAACTGAAGCATCGGTAAGTGGCTTCCATCTCTGTTTGTGATTTTCTAGATGTTATAAGAAAACCCCAAATTTTTTTGTCTCAATTGTTATGTTGTTGCTCATGATTAGTCCGTTAATTGTTTTTATATATGCGGTTTTAAGGACTTCATTGTTCTAATTTGAATATAACTTTGTGTGTTTTTTTGATGTTATTATAAACCCTAATATTTTTTTGTCTCGGTAAGTAAATGATGAAGATATGTTTTATTTGCAGTGACGTGTGTGGAGTTTAATCCTGTGGATGATAATTATTTCATTAGCGTTTCCATAGACGGCAAAGTACGCATATGGGATGTGAATAGTTGTTAGGTTATTGATTGGATCGATATTGGTGATATTGTTACTGCTGTGTATTATAATCCAGATGGCAAGGTTTGTTGTTGTTTTCTTTTCTTTTCTTTTTTTTTTTTTTTTTTTTTTGCTTATTTGGTTACGGTTTGTTAGATTTGAACTAAAAAATAATGTTTATTTGATTACCGTACAGGGAAGCATTGTGGGAACCATAGATGGAAAATGAAGTTTCTTTGATATTATTGGTATAAGTTTAATCTTAAATGAAATAATTAACGCATGCGAATTTCTTTTATGTAAGTTGCAGAAACTATTTGCAGACGACCGAATGCAATTGCAAACTCAAATTTTGTCAATGAGTAAAAAGAAGTGGCCAAAGGGAATAACAGGTTTCCAGGTATTGAATTATTGATGATAAAACAATCATTCTTTATAATTTTATTTACTCGGATTTTTAGTTATTGTAAGATATAACAAAGTAGTGTTTCATTTTTCAGTTTTGCGCAATGGACTCTAGGAAAGTAATTGTTTCATCAGCTGGTTCACAAGTGCGAATCCTTTGTGGGTTCAATCTTGTCGGCAAATTCAAGGGTATGTTCTTCTCCTTAGCTCTAAATTAAAAAAAAAAACGTTGAATCTTTAACCATGAGGGTGACTAATTTTGTATTTAGGTTAACTGGACTAAAATGTAGTTTTGGTAGGTTAACTGAAATGTAGTTTTGGTTGGTTAACCTAAATTTCGGTAAAATATTACAATATATCTATCGAGCCTGTATCGTAATTTATAATCTTGATATTTTGTGTATTTATTATTATTTTTAATTATTTTAACAGGTATATTACGACCACACCAATGTTTGGGTAAATGTTTAATGTTCCCTAGGATAGATTTTCAGAAAGGATAATGCAATTTCAATAACAATATATTTTTTTCCAGGACTTTGATATGCAACTGATGAAATGGGATTAAGACAAGCTTTCCAGGAACAGAACGAAGTGATTAAAGGTATTGTACTATTATGTATTCATATACATAGCACCTTTTAAATGGTTTTTTAATCGGCTCGGAGCGATCAGCTGTGTTTAAGAATGTTAAGCAATCTATATTAGTCTAAGATCCCGAGTGAGGTCTATCAGTTGGCAGACATGGTGTTGTTCCCATAAATAGCAGTTACCCTAAAGTAAAAAATCTGGATGACACGAGTGGTAGATAGTCCAAAGCTATCAACTAAACTAAAGTTAGATAGTAACTGTAACGAAACAAATTGCGAAAACTGATATGTATAGTAGATTGATATGATATATGTTGGCCTTAATTAACCCATATGGTTTGTTTATTGTAAAAAGTTCCATCTTTTTAGATACTTTTGTAATTCTGCTGATCGGTGGCTGATATTGCAGCGATGACATGAACACGTTTTTGTGAGTTTTCATTTTTCATCTCATATACAAACTATTTACATTGTTTACCATTGTATCATGCACGTGATGGTTCTAACTTATACATAGGGATGAGCTCAATATCGGTACCAAATATACCTGGTACGATACCGGTATTTGATGGTAAATACCGGTACCGAAAACATCAAAAGTCGGTACCGAAAACGTACCTGGTTCGGTAAATTCAGTATCGGTACCGGTTCGGTTCCAGTACCCAATACCATTTGCTCATCCCTACTTATACATGTACTTTTACAAACCGTCTTTCATTTTCATCATGGGTATTATAGTAATTTGGCTAAGAAAGCTCTTCATGTTATGTGAACAAATTTTGATGAGTTTTCGGTTTTCATTTCATATACAAAACTATTCACAGTCTTTACCATTATATCATGTACGCAGTGGTTCTAACTTTATTCATGTACTTTTACAAATTGTCTTTCATTTTCATCATGAGTATTTTAGTAAATTGACTAAGAAAATTCCTAGATGTTATGCTAAGTCAAAAACAGATGGTTTAATAGAATGGAGTCATTGATAATTTGTATATAAAATATCATGAATAACAGTTAACTTTTGAGCTAAAGTTATATATTTGTTTCAACTTATATGCAGTCTATGTATATGGTCTTTCTACCTCTTGATGTGAGTTAACTAAAATTTTTTAACGAAGTTAGTGGGTTGGACCAAAATGGCAAAAAAATGGAAAACTCAGGAACTCAGGGGAGGAAAAAAACTATCTTGACTAAAGTGGCACTTTGATACAAACCTCATGGACTAAAATGACAATTTACTCTAAAAGGTTAGAATCACTTCTAGTTCTCATTTTCTTATTCCCCCTTTCGTTTCTTTTATATTTTGGTATTAAGTGGTTTATGCTCACTCCCTTACTTTTATAGATGATTATGAATATATCTAATAATTATTTATGAAATTCAGTATCGGTACCAGTTCGGTTCCGGTACCCGATACCATTTGCTCATCCGTACTTATACATGTACTTTTACAAACCGTATTTCATTTTCATCATGGGTATTATAGTAATTTTGCTAAGAAAGCTCTTGATGTTATGCGAACAAATTTTGATGAGTTTTCGGTTTTAATTTCATATACAAAACTATTCACAGTCTTTACCATTATATCATGTACGCAGTGGTTCTAACTTATTCATGTACTTTTACAAAATGTCTTTCATTTTCATCATGAGTATTTTAGTAAATTGACTAAGAAAATTCCTAGATGTTATGCTAAGTCAAAAATGGGTGGTTTAATAGAATGGAGTGATTGATAATTTATATATAAAATATCATAAATAACAATTAACTTTTAAGCTAAAGTTATATATTTGTTTTAACTTATATGTAGGCATGTATATGGTCTTTCCACCTCTTGATGTGAGTTAACTGAAATTTTTTAACGAAGTCAGTAGGTTGGACCAAAATAGCAAAAAAAATTGAAAACTCAGGAACTCAGAGGAGAAAAAAAAACTATTTGGACTAAAGTGGCAATTTGATACAAACCTCACGGACTAAAATGACAATTTACTCTAAAAGGTTAGAATCACTTCTAATTCTCATTTTCTTATTTCCCCTTTCTTTTCTTTTATATTTTTGTATTAAGGGGTTTATGCTCACTCCCTTACTTTTATAGATGATTATGAATAGATCTAATAATTATTTATGAAATCGTTTTAATCTCAGCTCACTTTCATCTTATTTTAGGTTGAAGCACTTTAGTTGTTTACCGACTCAGAGGGAGGGAGGGATGGAGGGATGGTTGATTCAAGAAAAAGGTTGATGTTAAAAAATTGGATGTTTTCTGCAACAGGTTTGTTTAGGTATGCAGTAACTTATTTATTTGTTAATTATTTGAGACATTCTCTCTTTCAATTTGTAAGGCATGGATTTGACATTATTCCTTCCTAAAATCATTGTTTTGGTTGAATAGGACCACATAATTAGTTTTACTAATGCAAAAAAGAAAAATTACAAGAACAGGGCTTAATATGTTGGAACAAAAAGAAAATTGGTGATACAATCTTGGCTAAACTCACTACGATAATGAGTTAGGGTTTTTAACTCGGGAAATAGTTCAAACATGACCGTAGGGTTGGGTAATTAACTGAATTATAACTGAACTAATTGACTTAAACAAAGGAATGAATAGAAATTATAGGTTTTAATCAACTTTCAATGAAAAAGTGTTACTTTCGGTTTCGGGCTTAAAGCCGAAATGAACTGAGTCAACCGACACTAATGGGTTTTTAAAAACTTTTAACTGCAATTCGATTCGGTTGAGGATTAAAATCGAATCTATACAACCAAAACGGATTGGGTTTTTAAAAGCTTCTACTGAAAATTTCGGTTTTGGTTCTGTTGGGGCTCAAAAGCGAAACTAATTGGTTTTAATTTTTTTTATCTGAATTAACCGAACCAATTGGTTTACAACATAATTAACCAAATATTCGTTTTCGGTTGGGTCTCATTTACTAAAAAACGAATTAGATAGTAACCGAATGAAATGGACTGAATTTATTGAAACATGTCGGTTTTAAAACCTTTTAACGAAAATTTTCGCTAACTTTTTTCATTGTAAATGTATGATCACGCATGTCGTGTTTTTTCGTAGATTTTCGTCTTCAGCGGCAAGCTATAGTAGCATCTCTTAAATGACAGAGATGGCCATGAGGATTCACATGTAATGCGATAGAGGTATGTATTCGGTGGTTTGTTTCCGTTCTTACTTTTTCCAATTAAATATTTATTTGTGTAGATTCATCGTGATTCATTTTGTGGTATGATTTTTTTTATAGTTGTCTTTACCTAGCGAAGCTGTGATCGATTTATGTTTCTTGATTATTTGTATGAACTAAGGTTAAGACCCGCGCGCGTTGTGGCGCGGGTACATTGTAAACATTGAATGGATTAGTCCAAACGTTATATGATGCATTAATCATATGAAAACACACATTTCGATGTATCCAGTTGAACTCAGTGTAACCTGTATAAGCATTGTGATTGGATCAAACGTAAAGTAAATGGAATTCATATCGAACAATCATAACGTATTATATGTGACCCAACTCATACATAGAAAACGTAACGGGTATGAAGGAAAATATGCACATGTAATCGAAATGAATTAATTAGAGCTTTCGGAAAAAGGGGAGAAAAAGAAACCATAATTTGACTCCACTCGGTTTGAAAAAAACTTTACGAAACATACATAAAATAAACACGAAAACATATTATATTTGTCCTGAATCATTTCCCAAAAAAGTTTACGTCGAAAAGTAGAACAACTTGAATTTATACCAAAACGTACATAAAAATATGCACGTAAAATGGTTTCTTTAAACGAAAACGTATTATATTTGACCTGACTCGTCTATAAAAAAAGTTTACGTCGGAATGTAGAACAATCATATTTATACATACCCGTACATAAAATATGCACGTAAAAAATAGTTTTTAAGTAAAGAAAGCATATGGGTAAACCGAAACAAATATTAGTAAACAATTTAATTGGTTAAAAACGTTCGTAAAACCATGTCAAGTAGCACCAATGCCACAACGACATCGACTGTCAACATCGTAAAAATAAAATAGATAAAATGGTAAAAATTACACTAAACGAAAAGGAGACTAAAATCGTTGAACCACGCACACCCGTTACAGTGTCTTAATGCGAAGAAATTAACCAGAAACGTAAAACGTACAAAATAATAACTTAGTCGATATAGGACCCGCCCGTTGCGGGGAAGTTTTCAAAAAGGAAAAAATGGACGCGTTGCGACGAGTCTGTAAACTATAAAAAAATAGAGCAAAAACGTTGAAACTCACATGCACGCTACGACATGTTAACTCGCAAAACTTAGAACGAAACGTAAAACGAAAAACTTGTGAAAGATAAAAAGTATGAGGGGGCCAAAGTTGTAAATAATAAAGTGTTGTGTTAAATTACAAAAGATGAAAAAGTTTAACTTAAAAGTAAAAATTTCAAATGGGTTAAAATGTAAAAGAAAAAACTTTAAGGTTTTTTTAAAAAAAAATTCCCCAAGCATAGGGTACAAGTCATGATTGAATGGATTAGTCCAAACGTTATGTGATGCATTAACCATATAAAAACACACATTTCGACGTATTCAGTTGAACTAAGTGTAACCTGTATAAGCATTGTGATTGGATCAAACGTAAAGTAAATAGAATTCAAATCGAACAGTCATAACGTATTTTATGTGACCCAACTCATACATAGAAAACGTAACGGATATGAAGGAAAATATGCACATGTAATCGAAAGGGATTAATTAGAGCTTTCGGAAAAATGGGAGAAAAAGAAACCATAATTTGACTCCACTCGGTTCGAAAAAAACTTTACGAAACATACATAAAATAAACATGAAAACATATTATATTTCACCTGAATCATTTTCCAAAAAAGTTTACGTCGAAACATAGAACAACTTGAATTTATACCAAAGTATGCACGTAAAAATGGTTTCTTTAAACGAAAACGTATTATATTTGACCTGACATGTCTATAAAAAAGTTTACGTCGGAATGTAGAACAAATCATATTTATACATACCCGTACATAAAATATGCACGTAAAAAATAGTTTTTAAGTAAAGAAAGTATAGGGGTAAACGGAAACAAAATATTAACACCAATGCCATAACGACATCGACTCTCAACATCATAAAAATAAAATAGATAAAATGGTAAAAATTACACTGAACGAAAAGGAGACTAAAATCGTTGAACCAAGCACACCCGCTACAGTGTCTTAATGCGACGAAATTAACCAGAAACGTAAAACGTACAAAATAATAACTTAGTCGATCTTGGACCCGCCCGTTGCGGGGAACTTTTCAAAAGGAAAAAAATGGACGCGTTGCGACGGGTCTGTCAAATATAAAAAAAATAGAGCAAAAACGTTGAACCTCACATGCACGCTACGACATGTTAACTCGCAAAACTTAGAACGAAACGTAAAACGAAAAACTTGCGAAAGATAAAAAGTATGGAGGGGCCAAAGTTGTAAATAATAAAGTGTTGTGTTAAATTACAAAAGATGAAAAAGTTTGAGTTAAAAGTAAAAATTTCAAACGGGTTAAAATGTAAAAGAAAAAACTTTAAGGTTGAAAGTGAAAAATCAAAATTTTTTTTTGAAAAAGTCCCCAAGCATGGGGTACAAGTCATGATGCACAAGAAACTTGCTAATTTATATATGGAAAAAAATAGTGTCCTTAGATTTAAACCCAAGGGTTGGGTAATTAACTGAATTATAACTGAACTATCTAACTTAAACAAAGGAATGAATAGAAATTATAGGTTTTAATCAACTTTCAATGAAAAAGTGTTGGTTCGATTTGGGGCTTAAAGCCGAAATGAACGGAGTCAACCGAGACTAATGGGTTTTTAAAAACTTTTAACCGAAATTCGATTCGGTTGAGGATTAAAATCGAATCTAAACAACCAAAATGGATTGGTTTTTAAAAAGCTTTTACTGAAAATTTCGGTTTTGGTTCGGTTGGGTCTTAAAATTGAAACTAATTGGTTTTATTTTTTTTTAATCTTAATTAACCGAACCAATTGGTTTACAACATATTTAACAAAATATTTCGTTTTCGGTTGGGTCTCATTTGCTAAAAAACGAATTAGATAGTAACCGAATGAAATGGACAGAATTTATTACAGATCGGTTTTTAAAACCTTTTAACGAAAATTTTCGCTAACTTTTTTCATTATAAATGTATGATCATGCATGTCGTGGTTTTTCGTAGATTTTCGTCTTCAGCGGACAAGCTATAGTAGCGTCTCTTCAATGACAGAGATGGCCATTGAGGATTCACATGTAATGCGATCGAGGTGTGTATTCGGTGGTTTGTTTCCGTTCTTACTTTTTTCGATTAAATATTTATTTGTGTAGATTCACAGTGTTTCATTTTGTGGTGTGATTTGTATTAAAGTTGTCTTTACCTAGCGAAGCTGTGATCGATTTGATTCACACTAGACTGGTGAAGGTATGCAGCTCAAAACCGATTTCCCAGTTGTAAATCATAATTCCATGATTCTCTCTTTTTGTTTTTGTGAATTTAAATTATATTTATTTGCAGGCTATTCAATGCCTAGGTGGCACAATGGCTATGTTAAAGACTACCGACTGGCAGGTTGCTACGTGATGCGAAGTTATATGAGATTGGTGCTGGAAGTTACCCACTATGAATTGAATCTATTTGGTAATAACTTTGAGTTCAGTAAAATCAAAATTAGTTTTAGGAAGTTATATTTAGGTAGTTATCAAACATAAAAGATATTTTAATGGTTTCTGGATCTTTTAGATTTTGTTTGGCATGTCAGATGGGATGTAATGCAGAATTTAAAAAAAAAGCTAAAAATCAAGCGGGTCAAAGTTTAGGGGTGTATGTGTGAATATCTGAAGCGGCATGGTACCTAACACAAAATTCATGTGTCGGGTCAGGTCTAAATGAGTTTTGGTCGCTTTCACGTCGAACCATCAGGTTTGGTTTAACTTGGTGGGTTAAAAAGTAATTGCCACAATGCCAGTGAAGTAGTCCCTGGGATTGCAGCCATGTTTGGTATTTGTGAGGCTCTGAAACACTATTTTTCGGGTCAAAATGGGTAACTCTTTTTGGGGTGTGTACTTGAAACAGTTTTTGTCCACCAGTTTTTGGCGCGTCTTTGTCTTAATTCTACTGTTAACGTCTCTTCACAATAAATTCGATCTTTAAAGCTATACAATAAATGGTTATAAAGTTTAAAAGTGACATTATTTTTTAATATGCAGGAGTGGATATTAGAAGTGTGTGCACAAAGTCGGGAATACAGGTGCGGATATTAAGTGTTGATAGTTTGGTAGTTCTTTAATCTGTAGGGTGAGTTTGGTGATATTCCAATGTAGATGTTCTGGGGTTCATGACATGGATTATTTAGTTCTCGTGATTTAACGGTGACCATTGATTAATATCAGGACCTCATTTCAATCCGATTTGGCATACTCATGGTGATCCTAAAGATAAAATTTATCATGCGAGTGACTTGGGAAACATAATTGCCAATGCCGATGGTATTTCACTATAAACACTTTTTATTTTTTATTTTTATAATTTTGTTGTTTACACTAACCCCAAGTTAAATGACCTTTTTTTATCTTTCTTCATTATAACTTTGTTAAAGTTAATGGCAGAGGTTACAATCGTGAAGTTTGAGTGTGAAGTTTTGCTTGCTTTTTTTGTTTCATAATGACTTTGGGTGTAACTTGCTGATGTCAAAGGATCCTAATGCTACCATTATAATGCTAAGTAACAATCTTGATAATAGTTCATAGTTAATATTTCACTTTTTTTGTGGTTGACGTGGAACAAAAGGAGAATAATTTGTGATCTTAAAATGTGGTTTCATTGCAGCTTACAACAGGAACTCGGATAGCTCCATTCCTCTCATAAAGATGGAGTCAGACAGTGGCGGAGCTAGACCTTAAAACCAGGGGTATCCCAAAAAAAATTACGGTTTTTTAGGGGTATCATTTATATAAAATCGAAAAAAAAATCAAAAAATTAACACTGCGAACACGACTTTGAGCCGTAGCCCGTGCTACGGCTGGTTCTTAGCTGTCTCCGCCCCTAGAGTCAGATTACTAATATTAGAAAACGACGACAAACCTACAGATAAAATAACAAATGTGATGTACATATAAATTTTAATATAATTTACCTTGAGCCACCCGTGTAACACACGGGTACTTAGACTATTATCCATTATATATAAGGATATAAGGATAGGTAATAGATATATACGTTAGAAAATAATTATTATATACATTTAAATTCATATTATTTACACATTTACTCGGTTTGTTAATTTCGGTTGTGGAGTTTCTGTAATTCTGTGCAAGTCAAGCTAGATATGAAATTAGGAGATACCAAGGGAATGATATGAATTAGGTAGTAACATGGAATAGGATTTTGTTTTCTCTGTCTTTTTGGCGTATCATTTATTTATTTATTTTAATATTTTAATAGGTAGTCACATGGAATAGGATTTTTTTTCTCTGTTTTTGGCGTATCATTTATTTTAATAATGTGGATTACCTACCCTAGTAGTTGAAGCAGAAAGTTTACGCTAGTTTTTTTTATTATTATTTAACATGCACAATGTTCATATTAAATGTACATTTTTAAAAATTTATATATACATCATTTCGCTAGATTAAATATTTATAGAACTCACAAAACTCCTAATAAACAATCTCTTTATTTATATATTTTATATTTAGAATAATTTTATCATTTATTATATGTATTTTTATGATTACATCAATGTTAAAAAGTAACTTTATCACTTTTTATATGTAATTTTATGATTACACATATGTAAACTAGTTTTTTTTACATATATGTAATCATGGTTGTAAAAATCCTGTCTATACTCCGAGTATTCCCCGAGTACTCGCTACAAGGTAGACTGCCGAGGCCCGAGTACTGTTCGCCTATGCCAATTACTCCCTTTGTAAACTCCGCCTAAGTCGAATACTTCCCGAGTACTCTCAAATATGACTAGGGAGCTTCTAGAGACTTTTGCAACCATGTATATTATTAGTTATTGTACATATATATAATTTGGCTGTTACAGATATGTAAACTACTCTTAACATGTATATAATCATAAAAAAACATATAATAAATGATAAAAAAATATCCTAAATATATAAAAATACATATAAAATGATTGCTTATTTGGAGTTCTAAAAGTTATGCACTTATTTAGAGTGAACAAATTCTTGAGAGTGAATTGAGTGAACTAATCTTGGCCCTTGATCATTTTTTAAATTAAAAGGGTAAGATTGACATTACCCAAGTATTTTTAATTAAAATCCCTTAATTTTCTCATCTCTTAACTCTCTTTCTCTCTCTCTTTCATTTTTAATTATTTCTCCATTATTTCTTTATCCATAGATTTTGTTTTAATTTTAACTTGAAAATTGTTTTTCTTTTATTATCTGTATATATAGATATCATAACACATTGTTTTTAACTTTTTATAATTTTCAATAAACATTAAAAAATTTCTCTGAGATTGAAATTGTAATTATTTTTGGGCATTAATTTTTTTTGAATATGTGATGAAGTTATTTATTTTTGCATACATGTGATCTGTTTCATTTTCATTAATTTTATAATTTTTATATGAATCTACTCGTGTGCATGCCTAATATACTATATGTTGTTAATATACACATATATAACCATTTCTGAATATAATACACAGATGTATAAAAGACTGTACACATGTGTATAACTAACAGTTGTGTATCTTGTATAAACTAATGGTTAGTGAGACTGTACACATATGTATAAGCTAACAGCTGTGTATATTGTATAAACTGATACTAGCGAGACTGTACACATGTGTATACACTAACAACTATGTATCTTGTATATACGGAAACTAGCGAGATTTTAGGGATTTTGATTATATTGTTTATATTGTTTAATAAATGCAATTTACAAAAGACACAAATACCCTTCTGTCATTAATTTTAAAGGGGAGTTACAACATTATAATTACAATCTTGTCATTGTTTAAAAATCTCTAGATGATATAATCCAATGGCTCAGATTAGTTCACACAGTTCACTCTCAACCTACTGTTCACTCTAGAATCCTACCTTATATATATATATATATATATATATATATATAGGGAGACGATCATGAGAAAACTAGAAAACTAACTAAAAAAAAGCTAAAAAACATACCAATTTTTTTTTACAATTTTTAATAAAAAAATGGCTAGTTTTTATGCCTAGAAAAAAATTTTCAAAATTTTTTTTTTTTTGTTGTACTGCACATGTGCAATATATGTGATTATATGTGTACTACACATGTGCACTATATCCGTAATAGTGCACATGTGCAATACAACCAAAAACTTTTTTTTTTTTTATTTTTTTAATTTTTTTCCATGCATAAAAAGCTGTGATTTTTTATAAAAATAAAAAAAAAATTGGCATGTTTTTTTGGCTTTTTTAGTTAGTTTTTTTGTTTTCTCATTTAAACTAGTTTTCTCATGATCCATCCCCTATATATATATATATATATATAGGGGAAGGTTCAATTAAAAACTCCTTTTATCGCAAGAACTCAAAAACTAACTAAAAAAGCCTAAAAAACATATACCAATATTCTTTTTTGCAAAATTTTGCTACTTTTTGTATATAAAAAAAGTTTTTTCAAAAAAAAAAAAATTGTACTGAACATTTGCATTATATGTACTACACACGTGTTGCACATGTGCACTACAATTTTTTTTAAAAGAGTTTTTTTATATATAAAAAATAGCGATTTTTAATAAAAAAATCTGTAAAAAAATTGGTATGTTTTTTAGATTTTTTTAGTTAGTTTTCGAGTTATCGCGATAAAATGAGTTTTCACTTGAACCCTCCTATATATATATATGAAAAGTGTAAAATACAATACGGCTTAAAGTATATCACGTACGACAACGTGCGTGATTAATATTTTCATCATGCGTGATTAATGTTTTCCAACATGCGTGATTTGGGTTTTTTAGTTTATAACGTGCATGATTTTGAAATGAACGTGCGTAATTACCTGTCGTACTGGCCGTACGTTAAGCCGTAATGTACGTTAACTGGCCTATATATATATATATAGGATCAATATCAAGGTAAAACCAATCCAAGTTGTGAGAACTTAGATAACTAGACCTTTTTTGTGCGAGTTTTGCCCCAATTTTTTCCACACCCTTATATTAAAATGTTTAGAAAAACTGCCGTAAAAAATAAAAAAAAATCAAAGTGATGTTTTTCGGCTCCTTACAGCAGCTATAAAAAGCTGATGACATAAGCATGACATCACTTTTTTACAGCATTTACGGTTGCCATAAATGAAAAAAAAAACTAGTGTTTTTTTTTGAAAAAGTTAATTTTTTTAGGATTTTTGGTAAAAAAAAAAAATTGAAAAATCCTTTATTAAGGCCAAGTTCTCTAAGTTCTCAAAACTCATATAAGTTTTGATTTTACCCTAACCCTATATATCTCCAAGTTCTCTAAGTTCTCAAAATATTGTATTTTGTTAGTAGAGAATTAGATAACAAACAACAGATAATAATATAACAAAACCATAGAAAATGAAAAAGAAAAAAAAATTAAAAATGGTAATCTAAATTTCCATCCAAATCTTCACTGTTATCAGCCTCTTCTTCTTGAATTTGTTTTGGCGTTTTGAACCTTTGAATACCTTAGCTAGATGTCAACTTTCCTACATAAACCCCGTCTTTTTTAGACGAAGCTTTTTAGTGGCATCCTGTTTTTTGGTGTGATATTCTTGTTTGATGGCATGTCATTGAAAATCAACTCTTACTTGAATGCTATTTATAATAATGGAGTCCAAAATAGCATTTTACACTTGTATTGATCCCTTTATGCTATGCATATAATCATCAAGAACAAAGCTCACATGATGACATATCACTGTCATCAGTCTCTTTATCTTGAATATTTGTCCATCTCATTCAGCAAAAGATTATAGAGATACCCACCTCAGAGAAGAATCCATTCATCGAAAGCTTTGCCATCTGTGGTTTTTTTAACTAACTTTTTGGCGTTTTAAAGTGAGTGGTTTCTAGGGAACATGGCGTTTGTTTTTCTGGGTGTGATCAATTCATTGTGTAGAGACCCCTCTCTTATATGAGTTTTTTGGCGCGTAATTTATGAGAAATTTTTTATTATAATAAATGATAGTAATAAAGTAACCGTCTTTTCAGTTACTGTGTGTATTTACGGTTTTGTTCAGCTTTATTAGTTTCTAGGGTGATAGACGTCCCATCTTCCAAGTTTGGCGTTATTTTTAAATGGCGTTATGCAGACCACGATGACAAAATACAATAACGGAGAAAATATTAAGCAGGAAAAATATTTTTTATTATTTTTGGCGTTTTGTAAGCAATAACTTTTTGTTGTATTTTTTTGGCGTTTTGCAACTAAATAGAGAAATATATCATTTAATTATCTTAAGAAAAAAAAAGATTACACAGAAGAAAACTAACCAAAAAAAAAAATTAAAACTCTTCGTCAGAAGGTACTTTATCCGAGATGTATCCATCACTTGCGTCATCTTCTTCATCGGAGTCTTCATCTAGACCTTCATCCATGTCATCACCTTCACTTTCATCGGCTTCTTGTTCCTGAAGATTCTGAAGCCTTCATTTGAACATGTCTTGCATTAACGCCATTTTTGAGTCCATGTCTGTGTTCAAACAAGTGGCGTTGTGCAATTCTTCCATGAACCCAAGCCCCTGCTTTGTCGTGATGTTTTCAAGCAGGTAGTCTTTCTGCTCTCCGATGTCGTATATAACGGTCACCATGTCTGTTTCATCATCAAAACGCCATGATGTCATGACAGGGTCTGACTTTCCATCTGCTTTGATTGGTCCAAATTTCCTTGTTAATGTTTTCATAAGCTTATGTGTTTCATGGCATTTGTTATCCAGAGCGATGCCAAGAGATAGGATACCCCTCTGTACCTCTTCTTCCATTTTCAAAATTGTCTTGATCGTCCAAACATACACCTTCCTTCTATTGTCAAAACGTAGACGAATCGCCTGATTGCCAGAGTGTATCTCCACCAAACGATGGTTGCCAGTTTTGGCGTTTTGGTTAAACTTGGCGTTTTTGGTAAAGATGTGTTTTGCAGAATGTTAGATTGAAGTGATTATGTTAGCGGTGTTTAACGTCGTTTATATAATAATGTTTTTGGCGCTTAATTTAGGAGAAAATTTCTTCTAATAAATGTTAATAACTGAATCTTAGTTACTGTGTTGTTTCATCTTCCTGTAATCTCCGACGCGTTTTATCACTAATATTTGACGTTTTGTATTTAATGGCGTTTTATATTTTTGAATGACGTGTTATAATTTTTTGTTGGCGTTTTGAATTTGAGAGGTAAAAGACCCTTTTACCCTTAATGAAGCGCGCCACACTAATAAAAGTGAAGTTATTTACGAAAACGCCACCGCGTCATCTAGTCCATAGATTGTTTTGATCTGACGATCCATAACCGTTCTCACTGTTCTCACACTTTCCTCGTTTTCTCTAAATCCTATCCCTATATATATATATATATATATATATATATATATATATATATATATATATATATATATTGTTATTGTTATTGTAGATTTTTTGGAGTTCCACACGTACACTTTAGACAAGATACTCTTTATTTCCATTTAGTTTTTGTTTGATTTTCTTCGATAACTCGTGTTCAATATCTTTTTTTTACGCGTTTGTGTTTGATTTTTTCTTGACATTGTTGTATAAACTTTGTTGAATTTTTTATTCAAAATAGTATCATGACAAACCGAACCTATGCCAACATCAATACCGGTATTGTTATTATCGGAACCGGTACCATCATTCGTTTTTTTGGTTTTTATCGACGTTGGTACCGATATTGTTATTATCAAACCGGTAACGATGTTCGTTTTTATGGTTTTAGATTTCACCACGTACACTTAAAATAATATACACTTTTAATCTGTTTAGTTTTTATTTAATTTGATTTTCCTCCTATGACTCACTTTCTATATCTTAGTACATGTATGTGCTTGATTTTTCTCTCAATGTTCTTGTATAAACTTAGTTAAAAAAAGTTTTATTTAAAATAGTACCATGACGAATCAAACTGGTGCTGATATGAGTACAAGTATTGTTATTATCGGAATTGTTGGACCGTTCTACGACCTTGAAACGTCAGTTAAGGCAGTTCATCTTTGAATATGAAGGCGGAATCAACATAAACAAAGTCATAACAGCTATTATCCTTTTAATCTTTCTTTACTGATTGATATTCGTGCTTTTACAACGTTTTCTGATACAAATCCGGCAGCACTTCCTCTCTCATACAATGACCATCTCTAAACAAATGAACCACACAACCCTATTTATAACCTGTTGATTTCGCTTGAGTTAGTTCAAGCTAAATCATGATTTCCCTTGAACCAGTTCAAGCTAAATCATGATTTCCCTTGAACCGTTTCAAGCTAAATCATGATTTCCCTTGAACCATTTCAAGCTAAATCATCAAGTTAACATATAAAACTCTAAATAAGACCCTGTAGTGTGTACATTCAAACTATCTAGACACAAGACTTGATTATGACGTAATCAACAGACATTTAGTGCACCAACAGACTCCCCCTTGGATGTTGATGAAGTCTTTGGCTTCAAGTCTTTGTCTTTATCATTCTTCAAACATTGTAAAAACTCTCTTCAATCTTTATCTTCAAACTTTAACTTTTAAACTTCAATCTTCCCTTTGACTGTTGATCCAGACTCCCCCTTTCACAGACTCCCCCTCTCGATATGCTAGAATCTGAGATATCTGGTTCAAGCTTTGACAATTAGCTTCCATTGGGAATAATGAAGTCCAAACCTGTTACTCAACCAATAAACATTACAATTCTATCTTTTCAACAATAATTCACAAACTCAATCAGTCTTAATAGTCCACTCAAGTATTCAGATCCAAGTTAATGACCCTGATCACTTGATTAATCTACCAAGTCCAAATTAATGACCTTGGATGATCTTTTGACGAATCAAACTGATTTAAAACAACAATTTCAAACATTTTCTGAAAATAACAAGTATCAAGTTAATGAACTTGTTTTTGACTTTCCAAAAATTCAAACTTCATCAAAGTAAGCTCTCCTCATTCTTCAGTCCAGAATCTCCTGCATCTGCTTCAAACGACTGAGAATCCAACAATCAACTCTCCACTTTGGTTTGTCAGAAAATAAAGCAGAAATAAAATCTTTTTGGATTTTATCAAAGTGTTCTAAACTAAGAAATGAAATACAGAAAACTTAAATTGCAGAAAGTAAACAAAGTAAACTATTTACAAACATATTTTTGGCGAGCGTGTCAGGGAATCATATCAGCTTTTCAGACAAATTACAAGTACCGTTAAGCTTCATTTCATACTCAGACTTAAACAATTCACCTCGATTGTCGATATACTGATCCATCTTAAATTCTCACACAAATTTCAATTTACTCAGGATACGATTTAGATGAATTATGAACTTAGATCATTCATGTGTCCCACCTCTTGAATATACTCCCGTATCCAGAATCCCAATAATCAGTCTTACAGGTGAGTATACTACAATGATATCTGTATATAAATTAGGTATGCGAGGGCCGAGGGATCTCAGGTCGATACTTCCGTATACGCAGAGAGATATCAGCTTCGACTTTACGGTATGTCCCCTTTAGAGGATCTTTTTGCTTACAACAGCAGCGACTATCAATTTTATTGTTTCATCGGCATGCTGAGGGTTTAATGCTATGTTTTAAGCATTGCAGCAAGCATTATCCAGGGACTAGGTCAGAACCACCGTTCAGCAGAAGTCCCGGAATAATACCCCAGACATCATTGAGTATAAAGACCTAGTATAACAGATTAAGAGACCTTTCAAACGAGATTTCAGGGGTTACCTATATATCCAAGTAGTGTTCCCCACGAATTTCACAAGTTTGAATTTAGGTTTATATCCCGAATAAATCTACTAAATGTGCGAAAACCTATCGACACATCATCAATGAGACTGTTTAACTCATTTATACTTTACAAATCTTTAGCATACTGTAATCGTCTAGCCGATGTACTATCATTTTCCCTATATACACAAGCTCTTTTTCAGATTTTATCATATTTTGTATTTTTGCATTTTTTACTGTTTTTGTATTTTCTGAAAAATATAAACTATATACAAATATCTACTCCCCCTAAATACCAAAACAAGTAAAAAAGCGACAAACCATTGCAGATTGTTTCTCGTCTTCATCCGCAACAGTACTTTCATCAACGTCCACAATTCCATCCGACACCGAAAGAAGCTTCATACCATTCAGTTTTAACAAATATTTAAACCGATTTTTATCAAAAGCTTTGGTATGTAAATCAACTTTCTGTTCGTCAGTGTGGATTTTCTCAATTCGTATCAACTTTTTCTCAAAACAATCACGAATAAAGTGATGACGAATTTCTATGTGTTTAGTTTTAGCGTGATGTACTGGATTCTTTGTTATATTTATAGCGCAATGCAGTTTTTCCTGTCATATGTCGAGATGCGCCACTATCCATGATCCATCTTGAAATGGCTCTTGGAAGATCCTGCACATACCACAAGTTGATTTTAAAACATTTCAATAAAGATGCCGATTCATGCTTCGCGATCCAGGAAGCTCCGGCAATTCAAACTGCTTATTCGAACATGGTGTCCACCCAGGCCTCATTAGCCTTAGGTGTAACCTTGACTCTCGCAATTTGAATTTTGAAATTTTCAGCCTTCAAAGGTGGAAAATTTGCATCATAATCAACCGAAATTGATTCTTCAGCCTTTTTCACTTCAAAAGTTGAAATTTTCATTTCAGTTTTTGGTTTCCAAACTTGTTGAGTTAATGCAACCTGTTTATAAAACTTGTCGTTTTTAGTTACCACTTTCTTTACAGGTTCATTTTTCACTTTGATGTTGTTATTTTTCACACTCTTTTTCTCAACAACGATTGGTGCTTTACCCTTCACATCAACTTTCTTCTTTTGTCTATCAACAATGTCAGTCTTAGGCTTGGAGTTGGTGCAATTTCTTGCAATGTGACCAACTTTGTTACATCTAAAACATGTTCGAGTATCAACAACTCGACTTGTGCCTTCAGACTGATAATGTGAAGCTCTTTTCTCAAAGAATTCTTTATTTGATTTTGAAAAAAATTCATTTTCCTCATCAGAAAGTGAACTCGAACTGTTCACAAACACCTTCTTTTCAGCAAATCTTTTGTTTTGAAAACTCTTCTTCTGATAACTATTACCACCCCTATAACCACCTGACCAATTGTTTCGATTGTTATTATAAAACCGTGGTGGAACAACAGGCTTTTTGTAATAAGCTTTATCTTTCTCAAAATTCATTTGCCTTTTTGTTTGACACAAACTGTTCACTTCTGACAATTCAACTTCAACTAACTTGAAAACATTTGTCAACTTTTTCACATTAACATTCTCAATGGGAAACTCAGAATCCGAATACAACTTATCAGATCCAGCCATCTTGTACATCACAAGACCCGGTTCATCACTTAAGTTGTTTTTGGATTTTGATTTCTGAATGTATTTGTCCAAGAAACACCCATCATCTTCAGTTGAATCAGACATTAAAACACTTTCAGCTGTGCTCTTAACAATCTCTGTCTGAACACTATCATCAGATGATGTAAAAGTAACATCAATGTTTTCCGGAAGTTTAACTTCTTTTTCTTCCTCAATTTCAACCAACCCAGATTGCTTTTTCGTGTAGTTATCAAGAACAGGTGGTGGAACTTGATGAAACCCCACCCCAGTTCCATCACAATACACATCTTCGCCCGCTTTGTCTTTCCCGATGGGTTTGGGAATAATATGTTGCAACACAAAGCTTGCGGAGCTGTAACTGTTAAGCTTCAACTGGATTCGCTCGTTTTCGATTACAACCTCTTGAACTTTAAGTTTCAATTTAGCGATTTCATCCAGTTGTTGGTTGATTGATTCTTCTTTGACTCTAAGCACTGCTCTTAGATGTTCATTTTCTTTAAAAGTTTTACCATTTCGATCATCACAATCTTTCATTGTGCTTTTGAGTTTTTCAAATTTTTCAGAAATCTGACGGTTTTCAAGAATCAACTTTTCATTTTCTTGTTTAATTTTGTCATGATCAATTTTATCATTTTCAATTTGTTTAGTTAATTCTCTTATCCGTTCAGTTGAAGCTTTAACTGTTTTGTCACGATCAAGAATCTGATTCTCAACGCTTCTGACCTTTGCTGTCAGATCATCAACTTTCTTCCCATTGAGATACGTGACTGTGCTACAAAATTTGCACTCTTTGTTGCAATTTTTGCAATAAGTATTTCCATCGATTTTCTTACCTGACACATTTGTTGACACATCTGAACTGACCTGGCTTTTTGACTCAGACACGGAGTTAGAGTCTACCTCAAGTGCCTTAGCAGCCAGCACTTTGTCAGCCATTCTTCCAAGATTTTCAGCAGTCAACTCCTGCGTTGTGTCAATAACTCCAGTATCAATCTTCTTTGCTTTCTCGATCTCTTCTTTCTCTTTTCTCTCTTTCTCTTCTTTTTCTTTCTTCGCTTCCTCTTTCATTTTCTCGGTTGGAGTTCCCCACCATTTATGTTGCCAATACTCATCATCTTCTTTGTATTGCTGGATTATGGCTTCAATATCAAGTGTACTATCATCAATTGCAATATTTCCATACTCATCAAGATAGCACTCTCTATCTGGATCCCATCTATTGGCTCTCCTTGCTTCCAGAAAGATACGAGATATTCTAATGATTTTGTTTTCAGCTATCATTTTTCTGTATCTATACTTTTGCTCTTCAGTTCGATCGTCTTTCCACGGAATAGGATCATCGTTTTTTGCCATGAATGCGTAACCAACCGCATCTTCTTCTGGTAGAACCTCTTGACTCCAATCATAACCCTCATCATCGTAAATCACTGCAAGAGCTCTAGATTTTTCTCTGTTGTCTTCAACCTGCTTCAATCTAGGTGGCTCAGATTTATTCTGATGATAAATCGCCTTCTTGTAGTAATCATCTCTGAAAGGATTCTCCGACTCATCAGCATAAGCGTTTCGGCATTCTCGTTTGAAGTGACCCTTCTGCTTACACTTGAAACAAGTCACCTTCGATTTATCGAACCCCAACTTAGTAGATGCACCACCAATTGTTTTCCGGCCTGTAATTTCCATGAATCTTTGTGCACGACGAACAGCACTTGCCATAGCCCAACGAATATCGATCAGTTCCATTTCCTCCGGATCAATCTGATCGTAATCTTCTTTCGTCAGATTTGTGTTGCCTATCTTCCCAGCTACTAGCCCTTCATACGATTCCAACACCGATGCTAGAAAGATCATCTGCTGCTTGGCTGATTCCTCATCAAAGTTCTGAGCATTCTTCAAATCTATCGCAATGTTACATTGAAAACGATTCTTTGCATCTGGATGATTTCCAGAAGATGAAGATCCACTGTGATAACCACTGTGACTTCCACTGCTTTGACTGCTTTGACTTTCTTTGCCAGCTGTCGACACATTTTCAGCAGAAAACGCAGTTTTTGGAGAAGTTGCTTTTGGCATCATGCTCTTTGGATAATATAGATCCAAATTCTGTTGATAAGATGAATGATTAACTTTGTACGTCTTCTTCAATTCCAGTTCATGACTTTCAAGTCTCTCAATCACCAAATCTGGTTTCAACATTTCAGGAACAATAGTATTCTTCAACATCAGTGCATAATATCTCCAATCCATCTCGTCTGGTAATGAATCGAACAGTTTGTCAACAAGTTCTTCATCAGAATAATTGATATCATGTCTTGATAATTCCAGCTTCAGATGTCCGAACCTTTCTATCATTTTACACACTGACTCATTCTTAAGACAACCAAACATATCAAACTCTTTCCTAAGAAGTTTCTTTTTGTTTTTCACGATTTCAGTACTACCTAAACATTTCTTTTCTAACTTTTCCCAAAGATCTTTTGCATTTGAATAATCGATCAATGAGATTATGTCTTCCCGGACGGACTGAAATAACAATGCCACACACTTTTGTTCAGCTACAAACGATTCAATCTCCTCGGCTGCTCTTAAAGTTTCACCATATTTCTTTCCATGTTCATAACCGTTTTTCAAACTCTTCCAGCTGGGAAATGCGAATGCCATCAACCAGTCTTCAAACTTTCTTGACCACCGACTGTATTCCTCAATAGCCATTAGCTTTGGAGGTTTATTAAACGTTCCGAAGGCACTTTCCGATTCCCAAGCTTCCTTTTTCTTCTCTTTTGGCGGGTTATCATTCACATTGCTTGACGAAGTATCATTGTTTCCGGAATCTCCAGCGAACGCGTACATATCGCTAAACGGGTTCATGAAAATATCATCCATCATGAATGTTCCTGCAAAATCAGCAAACACTTAGAAAAATTTTTAAGTTTTTGAAAAAACAGCAAGTTCAAGCGAAATTACTTGAAGTGTAAACAAGTTCAAGCGAAATCAGCACTTAAACTATTCAAGCGAAATTACACTATTACACTTCAAGCGAAATCTGATAAAAGCTATGTTTCAAGCGAAATCTAAAAGAACTATTTCGCTTCAACTATTCAAGATATTCAAGCGAAATCTGCCAAGAGTTTCAAGCGAAATCCACCAATACAATTTCGCTTCAACTTGTTTCAAGCGAAAACCTCTAACTCAATACCAGCAGATTCAAGCGAAATCCAACAAACTCAATTTCGCTTGAAATGTTCAAGCGAAATCTTCTGATTTTCAAGCTAAATCTTATACTTTCAAGCGAAATCAACCTTTAAGTTCGAACACTTTCAAGCTAAATCAGGTTTTAAGTCATTTTTAACAAGTTTTAATCTGAATTTTAGTCCGAATCTTTATAGGCTTTATTAAAACTATGTTATACACAATATACTCGAAAATCAGATCATTTCGACAGTTAGAACTCGTTCAGATCAGAAAAATATAAAAAGAAATGAGTAGAAAGAAGAGAATCCGGCTGCTATGGTATGAACTCCTCGTCCTGAGCTCTGATACCACTTGTTGGACCGTTCTACGACCTTGAAACGTCAGTTAAGGCAGTTCATCTTTGAATATGAAGGCGGAATCAACATAAACAAAGTCATAACAGCTATTATCCTTTTAATCTTTCTTTACTGATTGATATTCGTGCTTTTACAACGTTTTCTGATACAAATCCGGCAGCACTTCCTCTCTCATACAATGACCATCTCTACACAAATGAACCACACAACCCTATTTATAACTTGTTGATTTCGCTTGAGTTAGTTCAAGCTAAATCATGATTTCCCTTGAACCAGTTCAAGCTAAATCATGATTTCCCTTGAACCGTTTCAAGCTAAATCATGATTTCCCTTGAACCATTTCAAGCTAAATCATCAAGTTAACATATAAAACTCTAAATAAGACCCTGTAGTGTGTACATTCAAACTATCTAGACACAAGACTTGATTATGACGTAATCAACAGACATTTAGTGCACCAACAGGAATTGGTACCATCATTTGTTTTTATAGTTTTTTATGAACATCGTTACCAGTATTATTATTATCTATTCGGTATCAGTGTTCGTTTTTTATAGTTTTAGAACCCCATGAATGAGAACATAAATGTTTTTATGTTATTATACTAAGTTTTGTAACTTTCAGTTTCACCTCCTATACTTGAAATAATATTCGCATTAAACCCGTTTGGTTTTTATTTAAATTGAATTTTATCTAATAACTCGCATCCATAATCTTTTTTTTTTAAGTTGAATAGACGACTCTGTTTGATACTTTTTTCTCGAGGTGCTTGCATAAACGTTTCTGAAAAAAAAAAGTTTTAGTCAAAACAGTATCATGTTGAACCAAATCGATAATAGCTTACGGGAAGTCGTACCCGTATTCGGTTTATGGCTTTTTACTGACATTGGTATCGGTATTGTTATTATGGAAACCAGTATTTAGTTTTATGGGTTTTTTTACAGACATTGGTGTCGGTATTTAAGCTATGTAAAATTTTACGTGAATGAGTTTGGGTTAAGTTAATGGAGGAGATGGGATTATATGTTACAAGCTTGTAAACGGTTATGATTAATCATTGCATGTTTGTGACTATTTAAAAATATGATTAAAAGATTTATAATCATTTTCTTTTTATAAATGGAATGCGATAAAGGAATTTTATGAAAAGAGGTAAATGCTTAGTTTTAATGGTTTGGTTCTTACAGAACAAAAGGCCACTTGTTGACACTCTTCTGATTCTTAGCCATCCAGTAATTTATATGTTTACTATAGTTTTTGTAGCATTTAATATGGACGAAAACCAAACTTAACTCTAACGTTAACTAGTAGTAGGGCTGGTAATTTTACACGAAAACACGAATACATAACACGAACCTACACGAAGTTAACAGGTATCGTGTATGGCCTTAACAGGTGTCGTGTACCAAACAGGTAGACACGAGATTACTTGTTAATACCCGTTAGTACACGATAAGAAATTAAATTAAATAAAACTCATCAGCCATGTGCGTGTGGGTTCCTTAATTCCTTTCTATTTTCATTCCTCATTCAATTAAAAAAAAAACCTTAAACTCTCTCTATAACTCTCAGATAGCATGCCGTGTTCGTGTTAACAGGTATTAACAGGTAATTTTCGCGTATAACAGTTGAACAGTCGTGTTAACAGGTAATTTTCGTGTATATCGTGTCGTGTTCGTGTTTGAAAAAAAGGACACGATAAGTTATCGTGTCGTGTTCGTGTATGAGATTTCGTGTATCGTGTCTTATCGTGTACGAGTATACACGATATGCCAGCCCTAACTAGTAGAAAGGACGAAATATGTAATGAATCCAAATAGTAGAAAGGGTGAAATATGTAATAAATCCAAAACATAAAGGATAATAATGAAATCATTATGATTCATGTAATTATTTAAGAGTAAGAACGAAATATACAATTGTCACACCTTGATTTTCTGGTGGGCTCGGATTTGGGGTTTATGCGTGACGATTGATATAGATATTCATATTTAGCACAACGTAAGTCTTGGGATTATAAAATAATATTACAAAGTCCAAAAAGTTCAAAATGATTATACAGACGGAAAGTGTACTAAAAGATCAACAGGCTGATCGAAAATTTACAAAATTGAATATTTAGACTACTAGGCTTTGCGTGGAGTCGTGAATTCCAATATGTATTTACCGAGCAGCTCCAACCTATTCTGTATTTGCTAAACTGCGCTTAGTCTTTTGAAAAATACGTCAGTTTTCACTGGTAAATACAATTAACCGACACGTTTTGAAAATCTTTTCAAAACCATTTTATACCATTTGGTATATCATTTTCATTTTCATAAATAACTTGGGATAAACTATATCTCTTGTTACCAGTATTACATGCTTGTCAATACATATGGGGCCCGGAACTAAACTCCGATACATGATTAACCGACACACCACATTAATCACCATTTGGGTAAAAATATATAATAGCATCAGCGTCTGTCAGGTGTATGCCTACACCCCGCGCTTAGGTCGTGGCCACTTGCAATTAAGTGAGCCGTGGATATCCAGGACACGGTCGCATTAACCCCCAATGTTTAAGTTATCAAGCATAACGGATTAAAACAGGTTATTTGGATTTTGGACATCATTCGTCATTGATCCCATACCCGACCAAGCGGCAAATATTTTACCGTATCCCAAGCCCGTATAGGAAAAATAGGCTAAGAGTATTTACCTGAGCTTATCTTTATAAATCAAAGATATATTAAGCACATCCGTTAATCAAGACAACTAATACATGCGCAATTTACTGGAGGCTCCTAGTCTGGAATGGACAGAATTATGATCCCTTAGAATGTTAACGGGTCTTATTCAAGTCATATGACTTGGACCGGTTAACTCATGATAAATTGGTATGGTTCGCTAGATTAAGTGAAGACCGGAGAGAATGTGGTTTGCACCCTTACGAGTACTATGACTCGTATAATACGGGTCAAACAATCATACATTCTAATTAGAACTGATTTGGAAAGGTTTTGACCCGATTCGGCTAACTTATATAAACTACGCTATATAAGTAAACCGTACGCACATAGGCGGCATTGGGTGATCGGATGGGTCTACGTTAAGTCCAATATGCCAAAACATGTTTATTATTTTACCACGTTTGTTTATAACTCAGATTATATGTTCATCATGTTTCAAAATCAATTTATACACCAAAGGGCATAATTGGTATTTTTAAGCATATAATATGGACTTTTTTATAAAACCCGACAAATGATATGATCAGAAGGTATAACCCTTAGAGGTTATTCCCTACAATAATACGATCATATAACAACTTCAAATCAATAGCTAAACTATCTTAAACGGGTCAGAATCGAAAGTCAAAGCAGAAGTCAAACTGTTTGACTTTTGGTTGCAAACCGAGCTCTAAGCAGGAAATCACGGGTTGGACATGATCTAACATGTCCTAATATGTTATACAAACTGATACAATGTCAAAAATTAAGGTTTCAATACTTAGAAGTTCATTTTATGTTAATTGCTAAAAACTGCGTTGTTGACTTTTTTTTAAATAAACTATGACCTGTCATTTGACCAACTTAACGTGATCTCCAGGAGGTGCCCTCATAGGGGATTAACACCTACATTATTATGATCACATAACCATATTCGATTCGAACATTGGCTTGACCGAAATGGTCATAACCGAAAGTCAAAGCAAAAGTTAATTTGCTTGACTTTCGGTTATTAACTAGCCTATATATGAAACAAGGTTGAAGGAGAACACTTACAAGTGTTCAAAGGAAGATTAGACTTCAAGTAGGAGGCTTCTTTAGATTAGAAACACTCCAGGAGATAGAGAGAACAATTTTTGTGAAGGTGCAAGTTCAAATGAGCATGAAGGTCTCTATTTATACTTGCACAATGATCATGAGATGATGCCACCTGTTAGCAAGGCCTCCCAGGTGTTGATTAGTGTCCACATAGGTGGAGGAAGCAAAGGAAAGGTGGCAGTTCGCGAGAAAAATGGCAGGGGAGCAGCTGCTACCATGCCAGCTGCATTATACCAATGCACCCCTTACGGACCATAAGGGGTGATGGGTTATGGTTCGTAAGCCTTCAGCGCCCATAGAGTTCATGAATACCTTACGGACCGTAAGGCATATGCCTTGCGGTTCGCAAGGACCTTAAGAAGCTTAAAGGAATTTTGAATGCCTTACGGACTTACAATCCGTAAGGGACCATGTTGGGATTGAACCCTATCAGAGGAACAGATAATTAAAGCCAAAACTGGATCAGAGCAGTGGATCCAGAATAAGCAGATGTTTACATACAAATCTCTCCCCTTGAAAGTGGTTTCATATCTACTGACCTCCTATCTGCTGATCTTACTAAGTGCTGACCTACAACTGCTGCCTTGCATCTACTGCCCAATGTCAAAGACTGATGGAAGACCAAATCTCTGCTGATTCAATCTACTGCCTTGAATCTAGTACTGCTGATCCGGACAAGCACTGCTGAGTTCACAGCAGTGGAAGGATGCAGCAGCTGTTTAAGTGTCTTTTATGTAATGAATTGTAATAGCAGTAGTTAGTACATCAGTATTTGTATAGATCAGAGGTTAGAGTTTGTTAGGAGGTTAGATGTCACTTTCATGGTGACGTCAGCTAAAGATGCTCAGTGGTTTGCTAGTGCCTATAAATAGTTCAGTACTTTGTACTGTTCTATTAGCTCTTGCAATACCGTCTTCTTTGCACGAACAAACGTTGAGCTTTGGCTGAGGGGGAGTTTGTATTCAAGCATTACTTGTAATCGTTGTTGAAAGTTAATTCAATCATTCGGTTCCTTGTTGAAAATGTCTTGATCAAAGCAACACTCTCGTTTGATTGTATGCAAAGTTTGTTTTCATATTAATTCCGCTGCACAACTCTTTCATTTCCATCTTAATTTCAAACGTAAAATACAATCAGAAAAAAACTCAGATCCAACAGACCATAAGAGACCAAAAGAATTTCAAATGCCTTACGGATCGTAAGGCATATGCCTTGCGGTCCGTAAGGTACCTTCAGAAGCCAAAATTTGGCATTTTGTCACAAATGAGCCCTCCACATCCAAACTTCCACATTTTTACATATTTAGTCCATCTCGTCCAACTTATCGAGAATAATTGAGAGTTATTGGACACGTGTTGCCATATTATTCACCATGAATTTCTGAGGTGTGACAACAATTTTCTTTATACTAAAGAGTGGAAATGTAATTTACTTATTATAATACTAGTAGGGTGCACGCGTGAATGCGTGATGCGTCGGAGGTGACACTATTGCGCTACTCGTTTCAGGTAGTTTTATTATTCGTATACTATTTATTGTAGAATTATTATGGTAGATATATGTCATAGGTGAAGTCATGAGTTAGTCTATTTAATGTGGTGCGCATGGTTCAGTCGGTTCAGTTATTATCCTGAAGCGAAGTTATCAATTAGTCTATTTTTATTAAACAATCAAATTTTCCTTAATCAGTTTGGTTTATTCGATTAGGTTGACGGTTTTTTATTCGGTTAATTTAATTTCAGTTAATAGCCAAAACCATACTTGGGCAACAACTTGGGCTTAGAAATACATGAAATTGAGGTGTAAATACATGAGATAGATGTATAAATACTTGAAAAGCAAATGTACATACATGAAATGAAGGTATATAATATGAGGGTACAAAAAACTGATAACGGGTTTTTGGTTAATTCGGTTTTCGACTGATTGATTTTTGGTTAATCCATTTTCAGCTTTTGGTTGATTTCTGTCTCACCCCAACCGATGGTGGAAAGATCGGGGCGCGGCACTGAGCGAAACATATTGTCTAGGAGAAATCCATAACAACTAATATTACCAAATATTTAACGTTACGTCCCATACCATAACATATCCAACAAAATAATTCTTACAGACATAATATCTCAAAGACAAATAAATTGTTTCGACAACTCAGATTTTATTAAGTTTGTTTCTAGACTCCCCTAGCTTGATTCCATGACATCCAGCAAGTAAAAGCATCCTAAACACCTGTCACATACGTTAAAGTAAAAGTCAATACACATAGTGTAAAGGTGAGCATACAAGTTTAATAGTATAATAGTAACGAAAGCGATTTATGCATAACCAGCATCTAACACGTATAGTTGTGAAGCAGGTAAGTTATCGACAATGAAATATGCACAGACGTGACTGCAAGTTGTACAATGCGCAATACATATCACCACTGTGATACGTGAAGAAAAGCCCTTAACAACCCCTATCCACGACAGGTGCTGAGTCCAAACAATAGTACTATCGTTGCTAAGGTGTCAGGCAACAATCACTGTGTAAACATAACATACTAGCAATCATCGAACAACACGCATAACATGCAAGATCGGTTAGCGTATAGAAGTGTTTGCGTTGTGTGTTGATTGTGATTTTGATATAGGTAACGTATGTAACACCCAAAAGTGCATAAAGCAAAAAAAAAGGGATCGAGTATACTCATAGAGCGTGTTTAGTAAATAAACACAATCTTGGATTGAAGGGAGCGCTGGAGAGTTAGCCTGATCAGAGAACGATAGTGTAAGCGTTGAACAGTGCGTCAAAGAGTTCGGGTGACGAACAGTGATCCGGTCGGATGACCGTCCGGACGGATGACCATTCGGTCGTCATTCGTCTGGGAAGGATGTGTTTGTGTATGAACTTTGAAGTTTTCGTTGTAGCATTTTAAAAGGTTTGAAAATTCTCTACACATCAGGCCATCCGGACGGACGGTCATCCGGACGGATGGCCGTCCGCTCAGATGGTATTCCTAGTGGAGGCAAATCATACTTGAAATTTGAAAGTGTTTAAGTGTTTAAAAATCACAAGTTGCTTGGTCGGATAGACGTTCGATCGGATGGCTATTCGTTCGGGCGACTGGTTCGTTTGAAAAACTTTGTAAAAATAGTTAAGTTAAAAGATTTTATCGAGACGGGATGACAATGTGTTCAAACAACAGAAAACTCATCAAGTCCAACTCATCCGGTCGGACGGGAATCACCCCGTTCGTCCAGACTCAGCTGTTCGTGACGGTGTTTCATGTTCAACCCGTGAATCGGTCGTCTCTTCGTTAGGAATCCATTCTCAGTCCGGGTCTCCACTGAAGAATGAGCAGTGAACCCGAACGAGTCCAGATTCTAACGGTTTTGAGTGAAAAGTTAAGAATGTTGAAGAAAAGTTTGAAACATTTGAAAGTTGTTTAGATTTAGTTGAAATCAGTGTTTAAACTTTGTAGAAATCCCTTAGATCTGAGTTGTTCTTGGTTGGACAAGGTCACACTTCAATGTTCATAAGAACTCCATGATGACGTCATCCTAGAATGGCCCAAATCCAATGATTTCATGGTGGAAAGTTGTGATTTGATGGTGAAAATGATGAAGAAGTGTGTATAGATCAAAGAAGTATAAGATTTGAGATGAAAATTTACAAAAATCGCGAGGAATCGAGAGAAAAGGGCTGGGAGTGCGTGGCATGAACAATGATGGGACATATAGGGTATTTATAGGTGAAGAGGACAAGAGGCGGTGTTAAGTGATTCGGTCGGAGGGCCCTTCGATCAGATGGCCATCCGATCGGATGGTCATCCGGACGGATGACCATTCGATCGAATGGTTATTCGATCGGATGGCGCGTGTGAGTTGGTTTCTGACTTTTCGTTTCGAGCGTTGAGCATTGCGTTGCGTTGCGAGTAAGCGATGCGATAGTATTACACATTAGTTACACAAATAACATAATCATCCTAATAATTAATAAAGTAACTTGTATTTCGGGTTGCGATGCGATGCGATAGATTTGCGATTGCGATTAATATCCCACAATATATATAAGCACACACAAGTAAAGCATATAACAACACACACACGTAAAACAATATCCAGAACTTGTAATTCGAATTGTGATGCGATAGCGATGTGATTGCATTTAGAAGATTAGTGTTTAATTACATTTATCGCATTGTTACTTCACATATTAAATAATCGTAAAAAAAATAACGACAAGTAAAGTGTCGATTATCGAGTCAAAGAGTACAAGTAATAATTAAGTCAGAAATGACAGACCTGATTAGCAATCTTTTCTTCCTTTGACTTGACTTGTACTTTGACTTCGAAAGTCGTGTTGTTACAGCCTCCCCTACTTTAGGAAATCTCGTCGCGAAATTTAAGGCGCAGGCGTAACGAATAGTTGCAGATACTTAGCCTTCATATCACTTTCGAGTTCCCAGGTGAACTCGGCGCCGTGTTTGCCTTACCAGCGAACCTTCACAATGAGAATGCGTGAGCGTCGGAGTTTCTTGGTGTCACACCCCAACCGATGGCGGAATCATCGGGGCATGGCACTGAGCGAAACAGATTGTCCAGAAGTTTCCAAAACAACTATCATTACCATTCAATTTAAATTAACATGTCCCATACCATGTCTCAAACAGTAAACACATTATTACAGATAAAAATCTAGGCAAGTATTCTGTTCCGACAACTCAGATTTAACAAGAATAGATTATTTATTGGTTTCTAGGACCTCCTTTCCTAGCTTCGATTTCATCACAGCACAGATAGCATCCTAGAACTTTCCTAGCCTCAAGTTCACAGCATGCTAAGCATGTAAACTTCCTAAGCACCTGTCATATACGTTAAAATAAAGTCAATACATAAAATGTAAAGGTGAGCATACAAGTTTGATAATAGCATATAGAGTTCGAATTCGTTTACGCATAACCAGCACGTACACATAGTGAAATGAAGCACGTTAGTTATCGACATAGATCCATCGATACCAATGACTGCGGGTTGACTGCCCGAGGCAGTTCGCAATACATGATTACCACCGTAATCCATGCAAGTAAAAGATCCTTAACAACCCCCGTGTGAACGGGTGCTGAGTCCAAACTATAGTACTATCGTTGCTAAGGCAGGTAGACAGCATTCCATGTGTAAACATAACAAACAAGCATTCATAAGCCACGTATAACATGCATTAACGGTTAGCGTTCAAATAGTTTGGGTAGTGTGATAGTTGTAGTTGAATATTCGTAACGTATGTAACACCCAAAAGTTCTTAAAGCAAAAAGGGATCGAGTATACTCACAGTGATTAATGGATTGAAGGGAGCGCTTAGCGAGTAAGATTAGCCTGAATAGATTCGGTAGCATAACGATAAGTGAAACGTAAAACGGAAATCAGATGTTGGAGAGTCGGACAGCTGGTCGATCGGACGGTAATTCGATCGGACGGCTGACCGTTCGGTTGACAGCCCGTTCGGACTGCTGTCCGGTCGGTCGGTAGGCCAATCGGATGGCTGTTCGAGTGGATTGTTTCTTCCTTTGAGAAGGATGTGTTTGTGTATGATGACTTGACTTTTGAAGTTTTCATTATAGCATTTGAAAACATTGAAGTACCTTTGCCTTTCAGGTCGGTCAATCGGACGGCTGTTCGATCGGCCGGCAACCCGATCGGTTAGGCCTTCAAATGATTTGCAAAGGTTTAGTCTTTGGATCGGACAGGTGTTCGATCGGACAGGTGTTTGATCGGTTGACAAGTCATCAATAGTCAACCACTTTAATGAATTGTAGAGTATGGTTCAGTGGATCGGATGGTTGATCGATCGAATAGCACAACTGCTATTCGATCGGACAACAGGGTGTCACCTGATCGGACGGCTGTTTGATCGGGTGGCACTTCTAGTGCATAGAACATGTTGAAAATCGATTAAGTATTGAAGCATAGTATCTCATGATCCGAAGAGTAATTCGATCGGACGGTAGTTCGATCGAACAACAGTTCGTTCAATACTATCCTTCAAAACAAATTGGTTGTGTGGGACCATGTGCTAGCCGATCGGCTGGCCAGTCGATCGGCTGACTATCCGATCGGCTGGCTGTCCGTTCGGACAGTAGTCCGATCGGTCAGCTTCCTGACCTGACCAGCCCTTGCGTCTAACACTTGGTTGTTCTGTTTGTTTGTCATTTTATTGAGGTATCTTGACAACGAGTAAAAACCATAGATGCCTCGTCCTTACTTGGTTTCCTGGGTCGGACAGGAATCACCCAAATCCGGTCGGTGGTCTGTTCGGAACGAAGTTTAACATTTAACCCGGAGTCGGTTAACCTCGTGGATAGAATCCAGCTCTTGAACCGTATAACCACCGAGGTGATTTGTAAACCGGCTCAGGTTCCGTTTCTACCGGTTTGAGTGAAAAGAGTTGAAAGAAAGTTGGAAAATCCATCTTTCAATCCTTTTCACCGTGGTTATGTTTAGATCTATTAAAGATCCTTGTTTGTTTATGTGGAAATCGGCTAGATCCAAGTCATTCTTGGTGGATTGAGGCCAGAACATTAAGTTCTTCAAGAACCCATGATGACATCATCCTAGAACACTTGATTCTTGATGATTTCATGGTTAAAAGTTAAGATTTGAAAGATAGAGAGGTGTAGGAGTATGCATAGATCAAGAAAGTACAAAATTTAGGACGAAAACTTACCGGAATCGAGAGAAATCTGATAAAAGGTGAGCTGAGCGTGCTGGTCGAACAGGGGTTTCCAAAAGTGGAAAAGGATGACAATGACAGGGGTATTTATAGGATGACAAAAGAGGAAAGTGCTGGCCGATCGGCTGGCAGCTCGATCGGATAGCCTGTCCGATCGGACAGCAGTCCGTTCGGCTGGTTGTTCGATCAGCTGGGAGCCTGATCGATCGGTCACACTTTTCGAGTGTTTCGCGCGACGATTTTTGATATTTTGATTTCGATTGCGAGCGGTTCGATACGATAGGGTTTCCTAGTCAAATTACTTTCAGTCCCAAACACTCATATCTCGCGTAATCTATTTTCCACCATCTATCATAGTTCGTTCACGATTCGAGTTTGATTGCACTTCGAGTTAGATTTCGAGTTTCGATTGAGTTCGCTTGATTATCACAACATAACATAAATAAACATGCACAGGTAACACGTAAAGTACACACACACACGTATAATAACAAGTAAAAGTACGTAGCTCGAGTTGCGAATTGATGTCGATTCGATTATCACGGCTTCATTATTGATTAGTTAACTTTATCGCATTGTTACTGCCTATTGTTCACAGTCGTAAGTCGATTAGTTTGCGAATACCACACATCGATTTTAGCAATTAACAACACTTACTCCACATAATATAATTAAAAACAAGAAGTTTCTACGAGTCAAGTTGCGCGAAATCGGTCGTTGACTTTGACCTTGACTTTGACTTTCACTTGTGAAAACACGGGGTGTTACAGCCTCCCCTTGTTTAGGGAATTTCGTCCCGAAATTAAGCTGAAAGCTGTACAACGTCGTGAATTACGTGGAGAATTTTCTCTTTCTAGACTTTCTCTTTCTAGGGTTTCCCTTTGAATAACTGCGGGTACTTAGCCTTCATGTCGCTTTCGAGTTCCCAAGTGAACTCTGCGCCTCGCTTGCCTTCCCATCGGACTTTCACAATAGGAATGCGTGAGCGCCTGAGCTGCTTGGTTTGGCGATCCATGATTTCGACAGACTTTTCCACGAAGTGTAATGTTTCGTTCACTTGCAGATCATCGAGAGGAACATGTAGGTCGTGGTCGGCTATGCACTTTCGGAGGTTTGACACGTGGAAAGTCGGGTGGACATTACTAAGTTCCTCCGGTAGTTCGAGTCTGTAGGCGACTTTTCCGATCCTTTCCAGAATCTTAAAAGGTCCAACATATCGAGGCGCGAGTTTCCCTTTCTTGCCGAATCGGACTACACCCTTCCAAGGTGATACCTTTAGGTGTACGTAGTCACCAACGCCAAACTCACGGGGCTTGCACTTTTTATCGGCGTAACTTTTCTGTCGATCCCGAGCTTTCGCCAGATTGTCTCGAATTTGGAAAATTTTGTCTGTCGTTTCATGTAGTAGCTCCGGACCGGTTAGTTGCGAGTGACCGATCTCGTGCCACACAATAGGCGATCGACATCTTCTTCCGTATAGTGCCTAGAACGGTGCCATAGAATTCGACCAACGGCAGGTATTTATCCCAATTACCACCGAAGTCTAGAACACACGAACGGAGCATGTCTTCAAGAGTACGAATCGTTCTTTCAGTCTGACCGTCGGTTTGAGGGTGGAAAACGGTACTTAGATTAAGCGTTGTACCGAGTGCCGTTTGAAATGTTTCCCACAGTCGCGAGGTAAACCGAGCATCACGATCAAAGATGATGTCACGAGGCGTCCCATGATTACAAATGATCTCGTAGGTGTAGATTCGGGCTAATCGTTCTACCTTGTAGTCTTCTCGTATCGGCAGAAAGTGAGCTGATTTAGTCAAACGGTCAACAACAACCCAAATGCTATCGTGACCTGATGACGTGGGCGGTAGCTTGGTTGCGAAGTCCATGGCTATACTTTCCCACTTCCACATGGGAATTGGTGGTTGTTCAAGTAAGCCAGAGGGTCTTTGGTGTTCGGCCTTGATTTTAGCACAAGTTAGGCATTTTCCGACGTAGAGAGCGATATCTCTTTTCATACCCGGCCACCAGTACTTATAGTGAAGATCCTGGTACATTTTGTTGGCTCCTGGATGAATAGAATATCGGGATTTGTGGGCTTCGTCCATCAGAATTTGCCGCAAATTGGTTCGCTTGGGAATCCAAATTCGGTCTAAGAAGTGAAATATCCCGTTCGATTTGCTCACAAGCTGGGCTCCATCGTGGTAGATTCTTTCTTTCTTCAGAGTGCGTTCGTTAAAACATGCATGTTGGGCGTCGCGGATGAGAGTTTCGAGGTTGTGCTGGGCTTGAACATTACGAGTGCTAAGCAGGTAGCTCCGTCTGCTAAGTGCGTCGGCAACAACGTTTGCCTTGCCTGGGTGATAATGAATCTCACAGTCGTAATCGTTGAGAAGTTCTACCCAACGGCGTTGACGCATATTGAGTTCCTTCTGATTAAAGATATGTTGCAGGCTCCTATGATCGGTGAAGATCGTACACTTGGTACCATACAGGTAGTGTCGCCAAATATTTAATGCAAAAACAACCGCGCCTAGCTCGAGATCATGGGTTGTATAGTTCTTCTCGTGGATTTTGAGCTGACGAGATGCATAAGCTATGACCTTGTCCCGTTGCATGAGAACACAACCGAGACCAAGGTTGGAAGCATCACAATAGACAATGAAATCGTCGTTTCCGTCGGGCAATGTGAGAACAGGAGCATTGCAAAGCATGTGTTTGAGGGTTCGGAAGGCAGACTCTTGTTTGGCTCCCCAGGCAAAAGACTGGTCTTTATGTGTAAGAGAGGTAAGCGGCACAGCAATCTTCGAGAATCCTTCGATAAATCGTCGATAATAGCCCGCTAGTCCGAGAAAAGAGCGGACTTCGGACGGGTTCTTAGGCGTAACCCAGCTCTTGACAGCTTCAATCTTCGCAGGATCGACGTGAATGCCTTGACTATTAACAATGTGACCCAGAAATTGAACTTTCTCCAACCAGAATTCGCACTTGGAGAACTTGGCATAGAGTTGGTTCCCCTGGAGTAACTCGAGAACCAAACGTAGATGTTGCGCGTGTTCGGATTTTGATTTGGAATAGATCAAGACGTCGTCGATGAATACGATGACGAAACGGTCGAGATATGGTTTACACACGCGATTCATCAGATCCATGAAAACCGCTGGTGCGTTGGTTAAACCAAAAGGCATAACAACGAATTCGTAATGACCGTATCGGGTGCGAAACGCGGTTTTGGGTATATCCTCCTCTTGTATACGCAGCTGGTGATATCCTGAACGTAGATCAATCTTTGAGAAACACGTAGTGCCTTGTAGTTGATCAAACAAATCGTCGATACGAGGCAGGGGATAGCGGTTCTTGATAGTTAACTTATTCAATTCCCAATAGTCGATGCACATCCTGAACGATCCGTCCTTCTTTTTGACGAAAAGGACTGGCGCGCCCCAAGGAGAGGTGATCAGGCGAATGAAGCCTTTCTCAAGTAATTCCTGGAGTTGGGTTGAGAGTTCGCGTATTTCGGACGGCGCAAGTCGATAAGGTGCCTTGGCAATAGGGTTAGCTCCAGGAATGAGGTCGATACGAAAGTCGATATCACGACTTGGAGGTAATCCGGGAAGATCCTCTGGAAAAACATTAGGAAATTCTTGAACCACAGGAACGTCCTTCACTTCCTTCTTCTCTTTCTTTTCCTTCTCCGCTGCTACCACGTTTGCTAGGAATGCCCTGTATTCCTTGCAGAGATACTTACTAGCTTGGACACAGGACATAAGTTTGAGACCCTTTGAAGTAGTATCACCATATACACATAATGAGTCACCGTTCGCGAGCGAGAATCGAATAATCTTGTCGAAGCATACAACCTCAGCATGGTTTTCTCGAAGAAAGTCCATGCCTACTATGACGTCAAAGCTTCCGAGTTGCATCGGAATAAGGTCGATTGGGAAGATGTGATTGTTGAGCTCGAGAGTACAATCACGGATAACAGAATTAACGGCGACGGTTCTTCCGGTAGCGACTTCAACATCGAATGCCGAGGAGAGTTGGGAACGTTTACGACTAAGGAGTTTCTTAAATTCGAGCGACACAAAGCAGTTATCGGCTCCAGTATCAAACAAACATGAAGCATAAATACCATTCACAAGGAACGTACCATTGACCACGTTGTTGTCGGCCTGGGCTTGACGCACGTTGAGGTTGAAAGTTCTGGCGCGTGCGGCCTGTTGTTGCTGCTGCTGTTGTTGTTGCTGCTGTGGCTGCTGTTGCTGAGGCTCTTGTTTCACAACCCTGTTTGGGCACATGTTGGCGAAATGGTTCGGGTCGCCACATGCAAAGCAGGCTCTGGCTTTGACTGCAGGTGCCGGAGGAGCTTGTTGACCCTATGGGGCAGTGAGTAGAGCTTGATTGGCAGGAGCTTGACGAATACGGCAGTTGGCAGTAAAATGGCCGTATACATTGCAATGAGCACAAAAGCGGCATTGAATAGCGGTCGGGTGATGGTAGGTGAAAGTAGGGCAGAGCGGGTGTGGTCCAGTGTATGCACGCTTTGCAGGCGGTGCATTGGCCACAGGCGCCGCTACTTGACGCTGTTGGCTGGTACTGATTGAACTGGTGCAGCAGTGATCACACAGTTCTTGTTGCTGGAGCTGTTCTTTCTCTTGTTCTTTCTCTTGTTGCTGGATGAGGTGGGTTCAACAGTCGGTGCGGGAGTGGTAGCTTGATGCAGATGCTTGGAAGTCTTATCCCAGACACCAGCCTTGACCCGCTTATCGTTGATTTCAGCGGCCAGTAGATAAGTTTCCTCGATCGTTGTAGTCTTAGCCGCTTGCACGAAATCAGCAACGCGATCGGGCAAAGCTCGGATATACTTCTTGATTGTCATGTCGGGAGTCTTGACTTGATCGGGACAGATAATGCTGAGCTGTTTGAAACGAGCAGTGAGACCAGCATTGTCACCATCCTTTTGCTGTATGTGCCAAAATTCATCTTCTAGCTTCTAACGTTCGTGAGGAGGGCAGAATTCCTCTAGCATGACTTCCTTGAGCTCGTCCCACGACAGACCGTAGGCTGCATCGTTCCCTCGCTTGTTCCTCTCGGCCGTCCACCAGTCTAATGTACGAGACTGGAAAACGCCGGTAGCGTTCAGAGTTCGAAGGTCATCAGGGCAACCACTTTGTCGCAGAGTAACCTCGATGGAATCAAACAAGTGAAATAGTGCAGTGGGACCTCCTTCGCCAGTGAATTCTTTTGGCCCACATGACTTGAATTGCTTGAAACTGAAGGGCCTTGCGGTAGTCTTAGGAGCTTCAGTTCTCGATTCCTCGGATGACTTGCTGGCATTCTCGTAAACATCACTCACGACCTTTGCCACACTTTTAGCGATAATGGAAGCAAGGCGTTTGTCCCTCTTTTCTTGACGAGAAAGTGCATGACGGGATCCAGACGACATGGTCTGCAACAGACATCGTCACAGGACTCATCACATTGTATCCGAATCTCACCTCACACGTCTACTAATTACTAAAGCTCAGGAACACGTATACTTACGTAAATACTTATCACGAAATCACATAATCACATAAGCACGTAGAACACATAATCATCTAGTACCTAAGCACGTAAGCATAGAAGCAAGGAAACGCATATACTTTTAATTACTAGAGATAGTCAGAAAACAGAATCCTAAGTCTGGAGAAAGAAGCTAGAGAGAGAAAGTGGCAAGAGGTGATTCTTGAGGCGTATACTTGTCAAGCTGATCAATAAGAATCACGTTAAATTGTACATCTAGTGTGTTTGGTCACGCACGTTCATGGATTTCGCACGTCGAACGTGTCGTTACGCAATCGTTTGGAGTCAAGATAAGCACATGAACGGGAAATGACACATAAAACACATATAAAATCGGCAAACTATCTTTGAAATGCATAAAAATCGAGATGTAGATCGTCCGCGGCTTAGTAGACTTCGACTACCCAAGGTGGTTCGACTATTCACAAGGACCCGTTGTGCACACTTAACCTTCAGGACGTGTGCCTTTGCCTCGATTCTTGGGCATTTGGCACACATCCCGTTGGTCATATTGTGACTTCAGGTCGTTGGAGTCCGTCGAGACTTTGGTGAGAGTTTTGTATAAAAGCGGAACAAGTTGTCAAGGTTAGGGTTTCACCCCTGGCTTAACAACCTCGTCCTTGTTTATAAAATTGAGGAGATTATTCATCAAAATATGGATTTCACTCCTAATTTGGCATAATTCTCCTCGCTTGTAGTTAAAATGCGAGTTGGGTAAGCAACTTTAGTCGAGAGTTTGCGGTTTTCACACCTATTCTCGACCTTATTGCCCATTCATAGTTGAAAAGTCGAGTGTGGTGATAGTGTAGTATAAGCAAGGATAGCTAGGAATAAGTACGTACGAGATTCCTACCGGACGTACTCGAGTCGGTCTGTTGGTGCTTAACTATAGTCTAGGTATCTAAGACTTCGACCCGGACTAGGTCGAGTCTTGCCTAATTCCCTATAGTTATGGCTCTGATACCAATCTGTCACACCCCAACCGATGGAGGAATCATCGGGGCATGGCACTGAGCGAAACAGATTGTCCAGAAGTTTCCATAACAACTATCATTACCATTCAATTTAAATTAACATGTCCCATACCATGTCTCAAACAGTAAACATATTATTACAGATAAAAATCTAGGCAAGTATTCTGTTCCGACAACTCAGATTTAACATGAATAGATTATTTATTGGTTTCTAGGACCTCCTTTCCTAGCTTCGATTTCATCATAGCACAGAGAGCATCCTAGAACTTTCCTAGCCTCAAGTTCACAGCATGCTAAGCATGTAAACTTCCTAAGCACCTGTCACATACGTTAAAATAAAGTCAATACATAAAATGTAAAGGTGAGCATACAAGTTTGATAATAGCATATAGAGTTCGAATTCGTTTACGCATAACCAGCACGTACACATAGAGAAATGAAGCACGTTAGTTATCGACATAGATCCATCGATACCAATGACTGCTGGTTGACTGCCCGAGGCAGTTCGCAATACATGATTACCACCGTAATCCATACAAGTAAAAGATCCTTAACAACCCTCGTGTGAACGGGTGCTGAGTCCAAACTATAGTACTATCGTTGCTAAGGCAGGTAGACAACATTCCATGTGTAAACATAACAAACAAGCATTCATAAGCCACGTATAACATGCATTAACGGTTAGCGTTCAAATAGTTTGGGTAGTGTGATAGTTGTAGTTGAATATTCGTAACGTATGTAACACCCAAAAGTGCTTAAAGCAAAAAGGGATCGAGTATACTCACAGCGATTAATGGATTGAAGGGAGCGCTTAGCGAGTAAGATTAGCCTGAATAGATTCGGTAGCATAACGATAAGTGAAACGTAAAACTGAAATCAAATGTTGGAGAGTCGGACAGCAGGTCGATCGGACGGCTGACCGTTCGGTTGACAGCCCGTTCGGACTGCTGTTCGGTCGGTCGGTAGGCCGATCGGATGGCTGTTCGAGTGGATTGTTTCTTCCTTTGAGAAGGATGTGTTTGTGTATGATGGCTTGACTTTTGAAGTTTTCGTTGTTGCATTTGAAAACATTGAAGTACCTTTGCCTTTCAGGTCGGTCGATCGGACGGCTGTTCGATCGGCCGGCAACCCGATCGGTTAGGCCTTCAAATGATTTGCAAAGGTTTAGTCTTTGGATCGGATAGGTGTTTGATCGGTTGGCAAGTCATCAATAGTCAACCACTTTAATGAATTGTAGAGTATGGTTCAGTGGATCGGATGGTTGATCGATCGAATAGCACAACTGCTATTCGATCGGACAACAGGGTGTCACCTGATCGGACGGCTGTTCGATCGGGTGGCACTTCTAGTGCATAGAACATGTTGAAATCGATTAAGTATTGAAGCATAGTATCTCATGATCCGATGAGTAATTCGATCGGACGGTAGTTCGATCGAACAACAGTTTGTTCAATACTATCCTTCAAAACAAATTGGTTGTGTGGGACCATGTGCTAGCCGATCGGCTGGCTGTCCGTTCGGACAGCAGTTAACTTTATCGCATTGATGTCGATTCGATTATCACGGCTTCATTATTGATTAGTTAACTTTATCGCATTGTTACTGCCTATTGTTCACAGTCGTAAGTCGATTAGTTTGCGAATACCACACATCGATTTTAGCAATTAACAACACTTACTCCACATAATATAATTAAAAACAAGAAGTTTCTACGAGTCAAGTTGCGCGAAATCGGTCGTTGACTTTGACCTTGACTTTGACTTTCACTTGTGAAAACACGGGGTGTTACACTTGGTCTCTCGGTCTATGATCTCGACTGGTTTTTACACGAAGTGTAATGTTTCGTCCACTTGTAGATCCTCAAGAGGGACATGTAAATTCGGGTCGGGTAGACACTTTTTTAGGTTCGAAACGTATAAAGTCAGATGTACATTGCTGAGTTCCTCCTGTAATTCGAGTCTGTAGGCCACCTTGCCAATTCTTTCCAGAATCTTAAAGGGTCCCACGTATCGAGGCGCTAGCTTTCCATTCTTGCCGAATCGGATCACCCCCTTCCAAGGTGCAGCCTTTAGGAGTACGTGATCACCAAAGTCAAATTCAAGGGGCTTGCGGCGTTTATCGGCGTAACTCTTTTGACGACTCCGAGCTTTCAGGAGATTGTCTCGAATTTGGAGGATTTTTTCAGTCGTTTCTTGCAATAACTCATGACCGGTAATTTGCGCATCTCCGATCTCGTGCCATACAATAGGCGATCGACATTTTCTTCCGTATAATGCCTCAAATGGTGCCATTTGAATGCTAGAGTGATAACTGTTATTGTACGAGAATTCGACTAAAGGTAAATGCGAATCCCAATTACCACCGAAATTTATCACACACGAGCGAAGCATGTCATCAAGGGTACGAATCGTGCGTTCAGTTTGACCGTCGGTCTGGGGATGGAAAACAGTACTAAGATTGAGAGTAGTACCGAGAGCAGATAGAAAAGTTTCCCAGAGGCGCGAAGTGAATCGACCATCGCGGTCAGAGATGATGTCACGAGGTGTCCCGTGTCGACAAATGACTTCATCGGTATAGATCTGTGCTAATCGTTCTACCTTATAGTCTTCCCGTATCGGCAGAAAGTGTGCGGATTTGGTGAGACGGTCAACGATAACCCAGATGCTGTCGTGACCTGATGGCGTGCGAGGAAGTTTCGTAATGAAATCCATGGCTATACTCTCCCACTTCCACATGGGAATTTCAGGTTGCACGAGTATGCCAGAGGGGTGTTGTTGTTTAGCCTTGACCTTCGAGCAGGTTAGGCACTTCGAAACTTAGATAGCGATATCCTTCTTCATGCCCGGCCACCAGTACCTGTAGCAAAGGTCCTGGTACATCTTATCGGCACCGGGATGAATGGAATATCGAGACTTGTGGACTTCGTCAAGAAGGATCTCTCGTAAATTAGTACGTTTGGGAATCCAAATTCGGTCTAGGTAGTGAAATATACCATTCGATTTATTCACTAGTTGTTCAGCGTTTCCGATAATCCTTTCTTTCTTCAAGGTGCGTTCGGTAAAACAAGCATGTTGAGCATCGCGGATAAGTGCTTCGAGATTGTGTTGGGCTTGAGTATTACGAACGCTATGCAAATAGCTTCGTCGACTAAGAGCGTCGGAAACGACATTTGCTTTGCCTGGATGGTAGCGAATCTCACAGTCGTAATCGTTGAGAAGTTCAACCCATAGGCGTTTGCGCATATTCAGTTCCTTCTGGCTCAAGATGTGTTGCAGGCTCTTATGGTCGGTGAAGACCGTACACTTGGTACCATAAAGGTAGTGTCGCCAAATCTTTAACGCAAAAACAACTGCACCAAGCTCGATATCGTGGGTTGTATAGTTCTTCTCGTGGATCTTGAGCTGACGAGAGGCGTACGCGATAACCTTGTCCCGTTGCATGAGAACACAACCGAGACCGAGGTTAGAGGCATCGCAGTAGACTACGAAGTCATCGTTTCCGTCAGGTAATGCAAGCACAGGAGCATTGCAAAGCATAAGTTTGAGGGTTTGAAAAGCTTCCTCTTGTTTGGTTCCCCAAACAAAAGGTTTGTCCTTGTGCGTAAGAGAGGTGAGAGGAACAGCGATCTTCGAGAAATCTGTGATGAATTGACGGTAGTAACCCGCCAATCCGAGAAAAGAACGAACTTCGGACGGGTTCTTTGGTGTAATCCAACTCTTAACTGCTTCGATTTTCGCGGGGTCGACGTGAATACCTTGACTATTGACAATATGACTGAGAAATTGAACCTCCTCAAGCCAAAATTCGCACCTGGAGAACTAGGCATAGAGGCGATTTCCTTGGAGTAGTTTAAGAACCAAACAGAGATGTTGTGCGTGCTCGGCTTTTGACTTAGAATAATTCAAGATATCATCGATAAACACGATGACGAAGCGGTTGAGAAAGGGTTTACACACACAATTCATTAGATCCATGAAAACTGTGGGGGCGTTGATTAGACCAAAGGGCATAACAACAAAATTGTAGTGACCGTATTGGGTTTGAAAAGCGGTTTTGGGTATATCGTCCTCTTGAATTCGTAACTGGTGATACCCAGAGTGTGGGTCGATCTTGGAAAAACACGTAGCACCTTGTAATTGGTCAAACAAATCGTCGATACGAGGCAAGGGATAGCGATTCTTGATAGTCAGCTTATTGAGTTCCCTGTTATCGATGCACATCCGGAACGATCCATCCTTCTTTTTAACAAAAAGAACGGGTGCGCCCGAAGGAGAGGTGCTAGGGCGAATGAAGCCTTTATCAAGCAATTCCTAGAGTTGACTTGAGAGTTCACGCGTTTCGGATGGTGCGAGATGATAAGGCGCTTTAGCGACAGGATTAGCTCCAGGAATGAGGTCAATTCGAAAATCGATATCACGAGTTGGCGGTAAACCAGGTAAATCATCAGGAAAGACGTTAGGAAAATCACGAACCACGAGCACCTTTTCCATTTCCATCTCTTTCTTTTCCTTCTCCGCTACTACGATGTGCGCCAAGAAAGATTTGTATTCCTTACGGAGATACTTGCTTGCCTGGACACATGACATGAGTTGTAGTTTCTTTGAAGCAACTTTGCCATAAACACACAATTGGTCACCATTTACGAGAGAAAAACGAATCATTTTATCAAAACAAACAATTTCAGCATGATTTTCACGAAGAAAATCCATGCCTACTATGACGTCAAAACTACCGAGCTGCATCGGGATAAGATTGATCGGGAAAATGTGACTTTTGAGCTCAAGAGTACAATCACGTAGAACGGAACTAACAGTGACGGTTCTTCCAGTGGCAACTTCTACGTCGAATGTTGATGGGAGGTTAACGCGTTTACGGTTTAGGAGCCTTTCGAATTCGAACGATACAAAACAGTTATCGGCTCCAGTATCAAACAAACACGAAGCATATTTACCATTTACGAGAAACGTACCATTAACTACGTTGTTGTCTGCTTGAGCCTGACGGGCGTTGATGTTGAAGACTCGCCCACGGGCTGCTTGCTAGGCTGGCTGCTGCTGTTGGTGTTGTTGCTGCGCTGGTTGCTGCTGTGGCTCTTGCTTCACCACTCTGTTCGGGCAGACATTCGCGAAGTGGTTGGGATCACCACACGCATAGCAGGCTCTTGCATGAGCAGCGGGAGCAGAAGCTGCTTTTTGTCCCTGAGGAGCGGGAAGTGGAGCTGGTAGAGCAGGAGGAACTTGAGCTTGACGGTGACAAGTACGGCAGTTCGCAGTAAAGTGGCCGTAAAGGTTGCAGTGAACACAAAATCGACATGGGATCCCAACAGGATGATGGTAAGTACAAGTAGGGCACAGTGGGTGAGGACCGGTATACGCACGTTTTGCTGGAGGTGCGTTGGTCACGGGTGCAGTAACTTGGTGATTCTGGTTCTGCTGTTTGACAGGAACAACATTTAGAGGAGTGGTTGTGACAACACAGTTCTTATTGTTGTTGTTCTTGCGCTTGCGGCGTGAAGATTTCGAAGTTTGAGGGGAAGCGGTTTCAGCGGCAGGAGTAGCAGAAGTAGCGGTGGCTTGGTAAAGACTCTTGGTGGTTTTATTGAAGTAACCAGCCCGAACTCGCTTATCATTAATATTGGCAGTGAGTAGGAAGGTCTCTTCAATTGTTGTAGTCTTGGCCGCTTGGACAAAATCGGCAACACAATCAGGTAATGCTTGAATATATTTCTTGATTGTGATGTCGGGAGTTGTGACTTAGCCAGGGCAGATGATGCTAAGCTGTTTGAAGCGTGCAGTAAGACCAGCATTGTCGCCACCCTCTTGTTTGATTTTCCAGAACTCGTCTTCTAGCTTTTGGAGCTCATGCGGAGGACAGAATTCCTTCATCATGAGTTCTTTCAATTCCTCCCAAGTAAGTCCGTAAGCTGCGTTGTTCCCACGCCTGTTTTGCTCTGCTGTCCACCATTCCAGTGCCCTAGACTGGAAGACACCAGTTGCGTTAACAGTGCGGAGGTTGTCTGGACATCCGCTTTGTCGTAGAGTGACCTCCATCGAGTCAAACCATGCAAACATTGCGCTCGGCCCATCTTCCCCAGTGAAGTCTTTGGGTCCACAAGCTTTAAACTGCTTGAAGCTAAAAGTAGCGCGGGGAGAGTCGGTCCTAGATTCCTCAGAGGACTTGCTAGCGTTTTCATGGAGTTCGCTGACAATTTGCGGAATGACCTTGGCCATTTCCTTTGCGACTAGAGAAGCGATGCGCTTGTTAGCGTGGTTGCGGCGGGTAGCGCGAGAAGTATGTGAACCAAATGACGACATTGTCTGCAAAAGACATCGTCATAGGTTTCAGACGAGATTTCGATTAAATCTAGTATAGTCTAGCGTATCTCCAAAAGCTACTTTATTGTAAAGCACAGGAACGTGTTGACATGCAACATATAGGCACATAAATCACGTAGGCATATGTTAGGATCTGAGTTTGGTTTTGATTGTGTTTTACGTTTGAATTAAGATGAAGATGAATGAGTTGTGCAGCGGAATTAAGATGGAAGCAAACTTTTCACAATCAAACAGGAGAATTGCTTTTAACATACAAGTTTACCATTGAACCGAATGATTGAATTTAATTTCAACAACGATTACAATTTGCAAGTATGCAACAAACTCCCCCTCAGCCTGAGCTCACAGTATTTGTTCGTGCAGGAAGAAGTTAGTGAAAAGAGCTAATAGAACAGTACAGAGCACTGTTCTATTTATAGGCACGAGCAAACCACTGAAGCATCTAAGCTGACATCACCATGAAAGTGACATCTAACCTCCTAACAAACTCTAACCTCTGATCTATACAACCACTACTATGCTAACTACTGTTATTACATTTCATTACATAAAGACATCTAAACTACTGCTGCATCCTTCCACTGATGTGAACCCAGCAGTACTTGTCATGATCAGCAGAGCTTGACTCAAGGCAGTAGATTGAACAGCAGAGCTTTAGTCTTCCATCAGTCTTTTACTAGATCAGCAGTTTGTACAATCAGTAGATAGGAGGTCAGCAGATGTTGAAACCACTTTCAAGGGGAGAGACTTGTATATATAACATCTGCTTATTCTGGATCCACTGCTCTGATCCAGTTTTGGCTTTAATTATCTGTTCCTTTGGTAGGGTTCAATCCCAACAATCTCCCCCTGGAACAGATTATGCCAAAACTCTTCATTATTTGTAGATCTTTATTGCCTCATCAGCAGTTCCCTTATTTGCCCTTTGAGTTGTAACTCAAAGGCTAAGGCATCTGTGTCATCATCATCCCTGCTAACTGGAAGATCAAGGAGATCCTGCAAATCTTCAAGACTTAGACCAAGTGCTTGTTCCCTTGTTATTTTCTTCACTTCTCCACTAGACTTGAACACTGTCAGTACATGGGTCTGTTTGTCAGTTTCCCACTTTAGTACCTTTGATTCTAGTGGGTTTCTTGGGAGATTTTTATTTGAAGAGGTGTTTGGAGATGCTGGCCTATTGATGACTGTCTGAGCAGTACTTGCAGGTTGATCCAAACCAAGAGTCTCTACAATCATTTTCTTTATGCCTTCTTTTACAAGGTCATCACCTTCTATTAGCTCTTGGATGGTTTCAGCACCCAACTGTTTTTGTGGCCTTCTTTTAAAGATGGCTGCACCAGCTGGAGCAGTGGATCTCCTGATTTGCAGCTTTGATGGTCTTTTTGAAACCTCTGCTTCAGGATAGTCAGACTTTTGTGGAGCAGTAGGATCTGTCTTTCTTAATTTCTCCAAACTTTTGTAGGTAGCCCTGACTTTATCTTCTTTCCATCTCAACACTTGATTCAAAGACCCATAATCAGCAGCAGCTAATTCCTCTTTCATTCTCCTCAGCTCTACCTTTTTATCAGGTACATTCTTTTTGAACTTTGCCCAATCTGGAGGAGTGTGCTTGACCTTATTCTTGATCATTTCTTGAATCCTGGCTGCTTCACTTTCAAGCTCAGGGATGGTCCACTCCTTGTACATGTGCTTTTCTCCCTTGTACTTCTTTGTAGCCATGATGCTTTCAACATAATCTTTTCTCAGGGATTCATCTGCCTTTTCTGATATTTGCTGACGCACATTCTTTACAAATTGTTCCAAAGATCTGACTTGTGTAAGAAAGTATTGATAATTCTGCTGAATTTCTCTATCAGATTTCCCTTATGTATTTCTTTTTGAGATATCCTCTGCTTGCTGAGCCTTGATTTTCAAATATTCTTCAATATTGTTAGGCCTGGGATATCCTTCAACTGATGGCAAACTCCTTTTAGCAGGGTCATCCTCATAATAAAAGGACTTGATTTCTTCTCTGACTGCTATAAGCTCAAGAGGAAATTGAACACCTGCAGGAGCTAATGGCTTTTGAATCTGAGCTGGTGAGAGAGGAAGAGGCTTGGGTATTGTAACAAGTGATAGAGATTTTGAAGATGTTGGTGGTGGTGATGGAGAATCATCATCTGGTATGAAAATTGAACACCTGCAGGAGCTAATGGCTTTTGAATCTGAGCTGATGAGAGAGGAACAGGCTTGGGTATTGTAACAAGTGATAGAGATTTTGAAGATGTTGGTGGTGGTGATGGAGAATCATCATCTGGTATGAAAATCCTTCTCCTTTTTATTGTAGGAGAGGCAGATGATGTTTTGGGTGGATCAGTGGTGGTGGTTTGAGTGGCAGTGATTTGTGATTGACTAACAGCTGTTGAAACAACTGGTGTTTCAACCACTGTTGTCATTACAACAGATGTTGTAACATCTGCTGTCTTCTGCTTTTTGGCAGGAGGCGATGGTGGTGATGTTGTTTTTGGTGGTGATGGTGGTAGTAGTAAGGCAGTGGTTGTGGTGTGTGTTGAAGTGATAGCAGATGTTGAAACAACTGGAGTACCAGCAGATGTTGATACAACAGGAGTTACAACAACTGTTTGGGTGGATGTTTGATGTTGGGGGCTTTTGGACGGTGGTTTTGGAGTATGCTTTGTGAGTCTGGATGGTGTGGACTTGGGTTCCCTCACTTTTTAGTGGGATTTCTTTTTGGCACCGGATTTTGAATATCCTTTAGCCCAAAACAACCCTGCGCATTCAGCTCCATGTAAGCTTTTTTCTCCTTATTCCACCTTGACATATCCTTTGCCGCTCTGTACCTTTTTACACTTGCTACTCCTTCATCAAGTGCATTTTGGGTAACATCAACCTTCTTGCTACCATCTGGCAAAGGAATTTTTCTGGTCATAGCATCCCTTTCTGGTTCAATGTAAAGACCATCATCTATTCCCTTCTTTTTCCACTCCTAAATTTTCTCCCCCTTTTTGGCATTATCTGGGGGTAGTTGATCAATAAAGAGAACAGTTGGAGGAGCAGTGCCAGTGGTTTTCAATAAATGGGCCTTTATAGCCTTGATGTCAGCTTGTGTGTTCTTGAACCTAGACTCCATTGTGTTTCTCAGCTCTTGAACATGTTTTTCATGTTGCTGATCAGCCATTTGTTTTTGGTGTTGGAGAAAAGGTTGGAAGAGGCTCCATATTTCATCTGCAGTAGATGCTTGTGGTGGAGCAGGTGCTTAAGGTGGAACAAAAGTGGATTGCACCTTTTGTACTTTTAACAACTGTTGCAACATTTCTTTGATTTCTGCAACCGAAGTATCCAGTTTTTCAACACGTTTCGTCAATTCCAGGTACTTTAAACCATCACCCAATTTAATGGGATCATCTGATTTCCTACTAGCAGTGGTTTTATCAGTGGTTGAGGTAGGGAGTATACTCCAAACATTAACCACTGATGCCCCTTTTTCTTGGTACTGGGGTCTTCTTCCTTCAACACTTGACAACCTTTTGATGTTGCCAGTGGTCAAAACAAATCCACTGGTGGATGTCAGAGGTGCTATGGAAGGAATTGCCGCCAAGGAAGTCTTATTGATGTAACCACTGTCCAAATGCAAACCAGTGGGTTCGGCACTTGTAGTGGCTGCTTCACTTGGATTACCACCAAGAGTTACTTGTAACTCAAGGGGTGTAACCTCCTCAGGCATTGTTGGTGGGTTAACTATGATTGATACATCAGACCCAGTCATTGGTTGAAGTATATTCTCATTGACAGGTGATTGAGAAGGACTGGTTTGTGCCTGGTTCAAATCAATAGCATCCAACAAAAGTTTAGTTGGTGGGGGAATTGTGGATGTGAGGTTTGGTGTAGAAAGAGAATTTGCCCCGGGCATTGGGCTGTGGATGATGGAACCGAGTGATTCCAGAGCATCATATTGTCGTGTCCCTATATGTACAACCTGTTCTTTTTTAGAAGAAGCAGGAGGAGTTTCGGTTATGGGTTGAGATATTTGTACCAACTGCTGTGAGGAAGTAGCAACAGTGGTTTCTTGTGACTTTTGTGTTGTCACTGGCACTTGCTCTGGTATCTCATCCTCCTGAGTTGCCTTTTTGATGGGTTTGGGGGGGTTTTTGGATTTTCTTTTGTTTTGGCTTTTTGTGGATTGTAGGTGTGGGTTTCAAAGCAGTTTTTTTGCTACTTTGATCACCTTGAGCAGTGGGCTCAGCAGCAGATACCTGAGGAGCAGTGGTAGCTGCTAAATTCTGCTCAGGCACCTCTGCTTGTGTTTTGCAAGGTGTTGACATTCTTGTGAAAGTTTCAGCAGTTAAGATGTGCATTTGAAGAGATTCACCTTGTTTTATTGCAGAAGCATCATTCTTACCAAGTTTCTTTTCAAAATAATAACTTAGAAATCTTGGAAACAGTAAGAATGCCTTTGTTTCAACATTTTTAACCAGATCATTAAAGATTACCTGAGAATAATTAAAATTTTCTTCTTGAAGAATAGCATACCCCAGGTTTTGAATCTTTAATGGTATTTCATTAAAAGCAGTGGTTTTGTTTGAAACACACATTAGGAGGGTATGGAATAAAAACCTTGTTGCAGGGGGGAAGAAACCTTTTTGTAAGGTATCCCTCTTCATCATTGTATCTGCATACCTTCTTTCAATAAAGTCAATTTTTAACTCCTTTTTAGGAAAGTTAGTTTTACCTTGCTGATCATCGAGTTGAAAGACTTCCGAGATGGATTGTGGTGTAATTTTGACAGCTTTACCCTTTAGAGAAGAGTTAATGGCTATGACAGTCTCACCTTGTTTGTCAAGGGTTACATTTTTCCAGAACTCTCTTTGGGTCGCCAAGTAAATTTGTGCATCTGCTGTTAACAAAGTTTTATACTTTGATGCAGACATGATATCAATGATGGAGTCGAAAACATCAGTGGTGCCGGGTTTTGTGTGAAGACCCAAAAGGTTGTGAGACGGTTTGTGTGGGATTTCGATGGGTTTAGCCTTTTGAGAGGCCTCTTTTGAAGATGATTTGGAAGTGGGTTTTGCAGATGACTTCGATTTTGTCATTTTGGAGATGATGATTGAAGAAGGTTGTGAAGGAATTTGAGAAAAAACTGCTTTGAGAAGAGAATTTTTTATGAATTCAATTCGACAGTAAAACCCTGTTTGGGGTTTTGAAAGGGGTTTTATGGTGAAAAAGTGAATGCTAACGTGCCAGCGGTTACAAAAGGACTGACCACTATATACGGCCCACATGCCAACCCCTGATGAAATGAAGGACAGTACTTTTATGAAAATTACTGATGAAAGGCAGTGGTTACAACAGTAACAAATGGGAGCAGTGGATGATTTTCACTATCAGTGGATAAAACACTGATTTTGAACAACAGTGTTTACCAAGGAAATGAGAGAACAGGGGTTGACTTTCAGCAGTGGACAGACTTTGGAGTAGAGCAGACTTTTGAACAAGCAGTGGTTATGGCAGACTTTTAAGGATTTTAATGAAAACTTCATTTTAGCTATTTTTAAGGATGGATTTTTGATTTTCTGAAAACATTTTAATGCTTTTATTCATAGAAAAACAAGATTTTGCTTGTTATTCCATGTTTAGCATGCCAATCCTAGAAACCAAGCTTTCAAAGGTAGATGTATCTAAAGCTTTTGTGAGCACATCTGCCAGCTGGTCTTTAGTTGGACCATGATGCAGAGAAATCAAACCTTTTACATAGCAATCCCTCACAAAGTGATGTCTGATGTCGATGTGTTTGGTGGTTGAGTGGGAAACTGGATTTTTGATGATATTTTCTGCTGCCTGGCTATCCAACATGAGTGGTGTCTTTAAGGCAGTGATACCAAAATCCAGCAACTGATTTTGAAGCCAGAGCAGTTGGGTTGTACAACTTGCATCAACTATGTATTATGCCTCAGCAGTGGATGTTGAAACAGCTGCTTGCTTTTTGCTTTGCCAAGACACTAAGCAATTGCCTAGGAATTGGCACCCTCCTGAAGTGGACTTCTTTGTCTTGTCACATCCACCAAAGTCACTATCTGAGAAACCTGAAAGCTCAATTTTACCATCAGCTGGATACCTGATACCAAGTGTGGGAGCACCTTTTAGGTATCTGAATTTCCTTTTTACAGCAATAAGGTTTGAGTTTCTAGGGGCTGATTGGGATCTGGCACAAACACATGTTGCAAACATGATATCTGGCCTGGATGTAGTTAGGTACAATAAAGACCCAATCATGCTTCTATATAAAGTTTGATCAACCAATTCATCCTTCTCATCAGATATGACTACTATATTGGTTGCAATGGGTGTACTGCATGGCTTACAATAATCCATATCAAATTTATTTAAAAGTTCTTTGGCATATTTGCCTTGATGGATGAAAGTGCCATTTTGCAGTTGCCTTACTTGGAGACCAAGAAAGCACTGGAGTTCACCCATTGCACTCATTTCAAACTCAGCTGTCATGAGTTGCCTAAACTCTTCACACTTTTTATTACATGTGCTTCCAAAAATGATGTCATCCACATAAATTTGGACAATCATCAAATCCTTTCCTCTCCATTTTAAAAATAGTGTTTTATCTATTTTACCTCTTGTGAACCCAATGGATAGTAGGAAGGTGGAGAGAGTTTCATACCAGGCCCTTGGTGCTTGTTTTAGGCCATACAAAGCTTTATTCAGCTTGTAGACATGATTTGGATTAAATGGATCCTCAAAACCTGGAGGTTGACAAACATATACCTCTTCTTAAATCTTACCATAGAGGAATGCACATTTGATATCCATTTGGTACACCTTGATGTTGTGGTTGACAGCAAAGGCCAGAAAAAGTCTGATTGCTTCAAGTCTTGCAACAGGGGAAAATGTTTCATCATAATCAATCCCCTCTTCTTATCTGTACCCTTGAACCACAAGCCTGGCTTTATTTTTGACAACAATACCCCTTTCATCAGTTTTATTTTTGAAGACCCATTTTGTGCCAACAGGACTTACACCCTCTGGCAATGGAACAAGCTCCCATACTTGTTGTCTTCTAAACTGTTGGAGCTCCTCTTGCATGGCTTCTACCCAGCTGTTGTCTTTCAGTGCCTTTTGGTACTTGACTGGCTGATGGAGTGATAGAAAACCAGCAAAAAGACAAATGTTTTGGGATTGACTTCTTGTGAGCACCCCTTCATTGATGTTGCCAATAATTTGGTCTAGTGGATGAGATTTCAAGAAGATGAGCTCTCCTTGGTATGGAACAATGGCATTGAGTGGGGATGGCTGCAGATGTGAATTATCTGAGCTAACCACTACTGGTGACTTTGATGATCCAGCAGTGGCTTCAAAAGGTGGTGGAATTGGAGGCAAAGGTGTGGACACATGCTGACTTTGATCCATTGTTTGAGGACTTTTATCAACAGTGCTTGATGATGTGGAAGCAGTGGTTAAGGGGCTACTTTGGTCAACAACTGTTGAGGTAGCAGTGGTTGAGCTTTGACAGTTGTTTTGAACATCTGCTGCTCTTCCCATTTTGACAGACTTTTGAGGAATGATGATTTCATATCCATAGTCTGGTGTTGAATCCTCTGATGGACCTGCACTGTTAGTCTTGACAGCAGTGTTTTCAAAAGTGAATTTATCAAGATCAAACAAATCTGCAGGATTTGCTGGGATTTTCATTGATGAAAGTTCATTGAACTTTACATTCAAGGTCTCCTCCACTGCTTTGGTCCGTGTATTAAACACTTTGTAGGCCTTGGCAGTGGTTGAGTATCCCAGGTGATAACCACAATCTACTTTGGCTGCAAATTTTGAGATGGAATCTTTTAAATTCAAAATAAAGCATGGGCAGCCAAATACTTTAAAGTATGAGATCAGTGGTTTAATTTTACACAGAATTTCATAAGCAGTCTTTTTGTGCCTGGGGTTATTAAAACTCTGTTTTGGACATAGCAAGCAGTGTTTACTGCCTCTGCCTAGAAGGTCAAAGGCAAACCTGAGTCAGCAAGCATGGTCCTAGCAGCTTCAATCAGTGTCCTATTCTTTCTTTCAACCACCCCATTTTGTTCTGGTGTTCTAGGGATGCTGTACTGCCTTACAATCCCTTTCTTCACACAGAAGGCATCCAACTCCTTATTTTTGAATTCTGTGCCATTGTCACTCCTGAAGACTTTTACTAGAAGGTCAAATTGCTTTTCAACCTGTGTCACAGAGTCTTGCAAAATGCCTGCAGTCTCATCTTTTGAGTGTAAAAAGAAAGTCCATGTAAACCTAGAGAAGTCATCAATAATAACCAAACAATATCTCTTCTTTTTGAGACTCATGACTTGAACTGGGCCAAACAAATCCATGTGCAGCATTTGCAAACACTGGGTTGTTTTGGACTCTTCAATGGACTTAAAGGAGCTTTTATGCTGTTTTCCTTTTAAACAGGAAACACAATGCTCAAGACATGAAAACAATTTTTGTGGTAAGCCTCTTACTAGGCCATTTCTTGAGATTTCAGTGATTTTCTTGAGATTTGTGTGCCCCAGTCTTCTGTGCCAAAGTTCTGTCTCTTTGTTAGAGGCAGCTGAGAACAGACAGGCATCAGTTCTGGGACACTCTTTTGACATATCAACAACATAAACATTGCCACTTCTTTGAGCAACAAGTTTTGTTTTTCCAGTTTTTTATTATTGCTTCAATATTTTCAACCATTTCTGGTCCAACAATCCTACAACACTCCTTTGTGAAGAATGACCCATACCCCTTATCACTCATTTGTGAAACACTCAGGAGGTTGAATTTTAGATTGTCTATCAGATTGACTTTTTTCAAATTTTACATTTCCAGACTGTACTGTTCCAGAACCCAAAACCTTCCCTTTACTATTATTACCAAAGGATATATCACCCCCTCCATGTATTTTGAAATCTTTGAGAAGAGCTTTACATCCTGTCATGTGCCTGGAGCCTCCACTATCTACATACCAAAGACTATCTAAGCATGCAGAAGCTCCCTGCACATGAAGTAAAAGGATTAGTTCATTAGGGTCTCCAAAGCCAATAAGGCTTTAGATGGGGTCTCAACAGTGTCTGGGATGAGTTCAGATGCATGAGCAGTAGTTAGGTCAGGGGTTTGGACATTTTTAGGACTGTTTCTTTCTAACCACTGTAGTGGGTTTTGACCAATCACCTGCTGATAACCAAAAGGATGCCTGTTCACTCTAGGTTTAGAGGGCCTCTTGTAGGTCTCATAAACATGTGGAATCCTTTGGTAAGATGATTGTCCCTTGCCTCTTCTGAATTGGTTGGCAGGCGGTGCATCAGTCACTTGAACATCTCTTTGGGCAGATGTTTGATTCAGCTGTTTTGTGACAGCTGTTTGGACTGGCACAAACAGTGGTTGGTTCTTGGTGAATTTGACCGATGATGTTGATGGACTCAAGGATGTTTTAGCAGTGTACTTATCCTTTTCACATCAAAGTTTTTGAGATACACACATGCTTGAGTTTTGTGGTTTGTTTTACCACAGATGGTGCAGCTTTCAGCAGGTACAATGACACTTGTTTTGTTTAGATCATATGCTTTTAGATGAAAACAGTCTTTTGTTAGATGGTTTCTCTTTTCACAAAAATCACAAAACAAGTTGTTAATCTTTTCTCTTTTCTTCCTTTTCTCAGACTCCTTAGCAACAGAGTTTTGAACCACTGTTGGGATGTCTTTGATAGGAATGACCTTTGCTTTTGGAGCTGTGACACCATCAGTGGTTGTAAAGTCCATGGGCTTGAAATTTTCCAGAATGTCACACTCATCAGACCATGTGGGTTTAAATTGGTATTTCTCAATTTCCTCAAAAGTTGAGGACCCCACAGATCTTTCCAAAGTGATTTTGTTACCAAGTTTGTCGGTTATTTTAACCTCTTGGCCATTCTTGTTAGTTGGTTTAATTTCAGATGAACCAACTTGTTTTCCAGCAGTGTTTACAAGATCATCATATTTTCTATATCCTACACCAAACTTGACATTGCTTTCAAGCTGTTTCTCAAGCATAACCTCATACCCTTTACAAGATTCCACCCATCTTTCACAGCTGATCTGGGTGGACTCCAACTCCTTTTGCAAACTTGGTATTTTTCTACCATAGTTTGGAGTTGAGTTTTGTTTATGCTCTGCTCTTCTTTGAGACTGCTGATCTCTTTATCTTTTTCAGCCAATTTATTTCTAAGTTCTTTTAAAGACTTTTCAAATTTGACTTCATCAGTTAAGATTTTGTCCCGAAGGTTTTCATTTACCTCTTTGATGTTAGCAAATACAATAATGCATTTTTCTGAACACAGTTTTTCAAGTACTTGAGGTGATACCTTGGCAGCAGCCATCATGGCACAATCACATTGATGATCCTCTTCTTCATCAGCTCTTACTTCTTTCTCACTTGCTTTGTTCTCTTCCTTGTCTTCTTTGTCTTCTTTGGACCAGGGGTCGGACAGTGGTTCAATCAGGGTTTCTGAATTTTCTCCCAGCAGTAGTTCACCAGCAACTGCAGTAACCACTGCTTCAGTCACCTCATCCACTGTTTCAGCACTTAGCTGTTCACCTTCAGTTTCTACCCCCTCTGGTATTGACTCTAATGCCATCAAACAAAATTCATCATTAGAAGGTTCATTAAGAGCATATAGTGCAAAATTTTCATCACCAAGCTCATCAGGCATGCTGCTCCAGTCAACAAAACCTTGGGTGAAAAAGCTTTGTTGATCTGGTTGTACCACTGTTGGAGCAGCTTGTTGAGGTGCAACAGGTTGCACTTATGCCTGAGGGACAGGGGTTTGTACATACTGAATTTATGGAACAGTGGTTTGAACATAATGCACAGGCACAGGGGTTGCAGCATAGTGAGCAGTGTTAACATGGGCTGCAGGGGTATATTGGGTATAGTAAACAGTGCTTTGATTTTGTGGTCTAGGGTTTGAGCTGGGATGAGTAATTATAGGACCAATGGTTTGACTCCTGCATTCCCTAGCAAAATGACCTAGCCTATTGCACTTTTAGCACTTAATTTTTGATTTATCCAACCCCACTCTTAAATTCCCATGTAACCCTGGGAATTTTCTCCCTGTTCTTTTGTAGTATTTGCTTGTTCTTACACTAAGCAAAGCCAATTGATGCAAAATGTCCATCTCTTCTAAAAGTCAGTGGGATCAAAGTATTGCAAATCATTTAGTTCAAAGCACAAGTTATCTGACATCTAGTTTTCACAATTTGCAGTAAAAGCATAATTTGCAGAGTGAGGATCAGGGTTGTTAAAATTTCCACCAGCAGTTATATCAATAAAGTGATCATAACCCTGATCCTTACCACTGCTACCAGATTCTTCCTGACCAAAAAGAGCTGTGCTACCGAATGAATAATCATCAGCAACTTTGCCAGACTCTTGCAACTTCTTTTTCTGGTTTAGCTCCCTTTAATAGGTTAGGAGTCTACCATGAAGTTGGGTCAGGGTCAGATCTTTGAACTCAACAGAATTTCTAGTAACAAAAGCAATGTTATCCCATTTTTCTGGTAGTGATCTAAGGAACCTGCTATTTTGAGTTGAATTTGGAAATGTTACTTTAACAAGCCATAGTTCACTAATGAGACAACTGAATCGTTCAAACTGCTGAGTCAATGATTCACCCTTGATGTGACAAAATGTTTCATACTACTGATTTAGAATTTCCCTATTGTTTTCAATAACTTCTTCTGTTCCCCCAAACTGTTCCTTCAATGCATCCCATAGCTCTTTGGCACTGTTACAATGTAACAGTCCAGCATAGATCTCATTTGGTAATGCAGATGCTATGATGCTAAATGCTTTGGCATCGAGTTCGAACTTTTGAAAATCAGTTTCAGTGTAGTTTTCAGTTGGTTTAGGTAAGAACTTCTTTGCATCCTCAGCACTTGGCACCATAGGAACATGGGGACCAAAAACAACAGACCTCCAACATCCAGTGTTCTGTTGAGCAAGGATGTGACCCATCCTTCTCTCCCAGATGTTGTATTCATTACGTTTAAGCATGGGTGGTTTGAAAAGTGAGCCAATGTTATTCTTATCATCTTGTGATTGTGACGTCATCATGGTTGTTTTACACACACTGATTAATCAACTTTAATGGTGATTAAACCTTGCACTGTTTTTCAACAAAACGAACAAACTATCAGTATCAACGATTTTGAGTTGAACTATTTATGTTAAAATGATTGTTAAATCAAATTTGACTGTCCAGGCTCTGATACCAATTGTTAGGATCTGAGTTTGGGTTTGATTGTGTTTTACGTTTGAATTAAGATGAAGATGAATGAGTTGTGCAGCGGAATTAAGATGGAAGCAAACTTTTCACAATCAAACAGGAGAATTGCTTTTAACATACAAGTTTACCATTGAACCGAATGATTGAATTTAATTTCAACAACGATTACAATTTGCAAGTATGCAACAAACTCCCCCTCAGCCTGAGCTCACAGTATTTGTTCGTGCAGGAAGAAGATAGTGAAAAGAGCTAATAGAACAGTACAGAGCACTGTTCTATTTATAGGCACGAGCAAACCACTGAAGCATCTAAGCTGACGTCACCATGAAAGTGACATCTAACCTCCTAACAAACTCTAACCTCTGATCTATACAACCACTGCTATGCTAACTACTGTTATTACATTTCATTACATAAAGACCTCTAAACTACTGCTGCATCCTTCCACTGATGTGAACCCAGCAGTACTTGTCATGATCAGCAGAGCTTGACTCAAGGCAGTAGATTGAACAGCAGAGCTTTAGTCTTCCATCAGTCTTTTACTAGATCAGCAGTTTGTAGGTCAGCAGTTTGTACAATCAGTAGATAGGAGGTCAGCAGATGTTGAAACCACTTTCAAGGGGAGAGACTTGTATACATAACATCTGCTTATTCTGGATCCACTGCTCTGATCCAGTTTTGGCTTTAATTATCTGTTCCTTTGGTAGGGTTCAATCCTAACAGCACATAAGCACGTAAACATAGTATCATATAAGCATGTAGAGCACAGAAGCACGTAATGCACATAAGCACGTATTCCACTATATTATGCACGTATTCACTTACATATTTTGCACATATTCACCTATCTTTCAAAGCTGCAAAAAGTGATCGAGAGTTACGAGCGCGAGTAGCGATAGCGAGTAGCGTAAGCGAGTAACATATCGAGTAGTGTAGTGTGCGATTTGTTAGCGTGTTGAGATAAATGTATACAGCGAATTGTGCGTGTGTATTGAAGCGGAAAGCGAGTAAATCACCAAAACCGAAACATATATGAACACATAAAAACCACATAAAACACGTAAAACCTCACATGAAAGCGATAAATTACAGAGTTAGCGGTGGCGATCCTCAGAATCGAAACACATAAAAGCGATAAGGCGTAAATTTAGCGAAAATCAGAATGTCTCGGGCGTGCTAGACTTTGACTGCCCAAAGTGAGTCGACTATTCTCAAGGACTTTGAGTACACGTGTTGGCTTAATAGACTGTGCTCTCGCCTCAATCCGGGGGATCGGAACGCATCCTTTCGGCCATTACGTGACCCTAGTCGTTGGAACTCATCGAGACTTTGGTGAGAGTTTTGTAAAACCATAATATAGAGCGGAATAAGTCATTAAGATGTGGGTTTCACCCCTAACTTAATAACTTCGTTCCTGTTTGTGTGATAAAATCACGAGATAAGTAGGGAGAATCGCGTCGAGGTATGGTTTTCACGCCAGACTCAACGCAAATTCTTGTGTTTTATTACTAAAAATGAATGTCAAGCGAGCGATTCTATCGAGAGTTTATGGTTTTCACACCTAGTCTCGACCGAATCTCTCGAATGTTTTCGAAAATTATGTGTGTCGTCAACCTTAGGAAAGCTGAGTGTCTGCCCGAAGCTGTAGTATGCGATGTTCGTGCAAAGTTGTGAATTTAGCGAGTGTAAACTAGAGTAACAAGAGTAGGCTTGCGCTGAATGATGTGCACGAAGTGGTCTAATAAAAACAACTAAAATTAACCCTAAACTAGACACTCTAAGCTTTAAATTTATAAACTAAGACTCGATTTAAAACTAGAACCACACAACCGGCAAGTGTACCGATCAATGTAGTAAAGCTAAAGTAAGTCCGAATATCGAACCCATGAAACTCTAAGGATTACGCTAAAACTCAATTAAGACTAAGACTGACACGACTCAACTATTTGTTTATTAATTGGGAGGGGGTTTCTAAAAATCCTAAAGAATGCAAATAACGATTAACTAGATTAGCTAAATTAACTAACACGAACTTGAACGAAGACTTTGACCAGAGGTAATGAAGACTACCTAGGCTAGACGCAAGCTAAACTCGGAATGGATTTCTATTCGATAGTTTTGTGGTATGGAACCGGGATCTTTAAATGCTAAACCTATTAAGATACCAACTAAGCCCCTCAATACCTCTAAAGGTGATTCTTGTGGCACTACCTAGGCTGTTACGCTTACCGGTTTTTAGATTTCCTCACAGTCCTCTAACTTCTTGAAAGTGCCTAATTAAGACGATCTACCTCACAGCGCGAAAGTCTAAGGCAACTATGGGTTTTAATCTTGGTTTAATAGACAAGAGAATGTTTAAGGACTAGACCAATTTCTTAGACCTAGCTATAAACCAAACCGAGGCCTATTAATAACCTCGAGCCTCACAGCGACAAGATTAGCAGAACACTTGATTTTATTAAATTACCGAGTATTACTTCTAAGGTTAATTGTGCACTTTTCACCCTAAAAGATTAATGACTTATTATGTGATATAGACACTCACCTAAATCAAGAACCCTAGCATAACCCTATTATGTGATATAGACCGTCACCAAGGATTATACGAAGCAACAATCAGCAATAAAACAATATCAAGCATGCATATACACCAAGTTAAAATTCCATAGCTTTTACAATACAAGAAAATCCATAAACCACGCCAAAAACCGAATAAAAATCCAAACTTTATTTAAACTATTGCCATGCCTAGGTAGTTAAAGAGTTTTAGCCGCTAAACATCATCAAAAGCAGAATAATAGTCAAAATATAATCTGAATTCATCGTGTCACAAAGTTAAACGAACAAAAACGAAAGATTAAGGATGATTAAACCCGAATCTTCACTCCCGAACGCTCCCGAATGTTACCCGACGATTCCAAGCGATCCGAGATGCTCCAAAACCTTTAACAGCCTTCAATGGTGCTCCAAAAAACTCAAATTCGTAATCCCTTCGGCTGTTGATGAAGATGATGTTATATAGCCCTTAAACCCTACTAGCCATTGCTGATTCCAAGTCGGTGCACGATTACAGCTCTCTCGCGGCCCGCGTAGCATGTAAACATAAGTTTACGCGGCCCGCGTCAGGGCCAAGTTCAAAAACCATGCTTTAAGTTGAGGCGGGGCGCGTAAGAGGTAACTTAAGTTTACGCGGCCCGCCTGGGAACTCCAGGATCAGTTTTCCGCCCCGTTTCAACTCCCGAGCTCCTGTTTTCCGATCCAACTCTTTGCCTTTCCAGAATTTTTCTCGTTTCTGCTCCTTTTGGCTGTAAAGACCTGGAAAACACAAAATATCAAAAGTATGTACATTCTACGCTAAAAACGGAATAAAAACGACTATCTATCGACTAAAACGGACGCGAATAAAGATGTATTTTACAATACATCAAATATCCCCACACTTAACCTTTTTTCGTCCTCGAAAAAGAATTATGCAAACGGAATCATAATCGGAATAGTCGAACGGGACAAAAGCTTAAGTTATTTTATTAATACCGAAACTCGTGTTAGCCGCGATTGCAAGTATAATGATCCTCTTAAACCCAACCCGGTTCCGAGCCCTTATCATGCGATTTTAGTTCAAGTTCGGTCCATCTACCTAGGGTCTCACGCTAGGAATTGCAAGTCCACCTAATCCCCCCGCAAGCTTATAGGACAAAAGGAACAACCACTGGGTTATTTCCTAACCGCCTTATACCAAGATCAAGAGAGTTTAGAATCAAATCTATTTTTTTTTCTTTTCATCACTTTTTCTCATTTTTTTTTCTTTTACGAGCGTAGACGTTGCTTTCCCTAACCCAGAGGCATTCCAGCTGTAGAGTCGCTATCCCCAACTCGGATTACTTAGGCTTCGGTACTTTTTATTTATTTTGCAAGGTCGATTTCACACACCCTAGAGGTAATCCGGCTGTAGAGTCGCTATCCCCAACCACAGACTACATAGAAATGGCTACTTTCATTTAGTTTCTATCTCGTTTATTTCATATATTTTTTTTCACGAGATAATGACCAAAAACTCTAACGATCTTAGCTTATAACAGCATCCCTTATACTATTTTTTGCGGTTTCAATTTCTCCACTCTCCCTATATGAGAACCCACTAGTAGACCGACAATTAGGTATATTTTAGATCAAAGGAACCCAGAACCGAACCGAGCCTACCCGCGCATCCCAAACTAGACACAAGCTCAATTATTTATTCTCATATTATTATTATTTGAACCCGAACAAAAACCCGACTTTTCTATCATTTTCCGCTTTTATTTTGCAAACTTCTCATTTCAAAATACATTTTTTTATTTATTTATTTTTTTTTAGATTTTTGAAAATTTTTTTATATTTTTTTTTAATTTTTTTCAGCTTTTTATGACTCAAGACTCACTAAAGTAACGACTCAAGACTCAAATGTCCCATCCCCACACTTAAATATTGCATTGTCCCTAATGCAAGGATGAAAACACGACTCCTAAACCTAAAAACAAAAGGAAATACGAAAAATAAATAAATATACAAAGTATACAAGTGGAACGACTTAGCTGAATATATGTGAGACTGTCAGTGTGCCAGTCGATACCACATACGCCCTCCAATCCAAACGCGCTCAACAAACTGTACTAACCCGGACACGCGAACGGAAGCGGCACAAACAACGACCTAATAATCATAACAACCAAACAGGCATAATATATACATCATAATATCAGTGTCAACAACCATCCAAGTATCAACCAACCCCAAAAACCCTCCAACCTGTTTATAATATCAGTACAAACCAAAATATGAGGATCAAAACATCATAAAGTAAAAATAAAAGATATAAGCTCCATAAGCTGCTGCATATCCTCATGCTCCTCCTGCTCCACCCTGCTGTGGCTGCCAAGACGGCGGCGGCTGCAAGTGGAAGTGATCCATGATCACTCTCATACCATCCTCGATACGTCTCTGACCCGCTATACTCTCCTCATGCATACTCTCCATCCTATCATATAGCGCCTCTAATGTCAACGGCTCTGGTCGCGGCTGCCTAATCGGGTGCTCGCGTGCTGGCAACTGATGCCTATGAGGTGGCACCTGATAACGCTGGGGAATCGCAGCCTGCATCGCCTCTGCGGCAGCTGAATCTGGTGGAGGTGGCACCTGCGGCCCCTCTATCACCGCCTCCCAGGCCGGTGGATCATCCCATGTAACTATCCTAGCCTGCTGAAAGCTCTTCAGCTCCATAAGTGATGGAGCTGGTCCTGTACGCATCCTCTCAGCAGGAAAATCAGCAAATATACCCAAATTCGCTGCTAACATCGTAATGTACGACCCTCCATACAACCTCGACTTTCCTCCGCCCTTCTTCGGCCTCACCAATGACCACGCCAGAATACTCGCCAAATTTGCTGGCCGACGCTCAACCATGCACATCAGACAAAACAAACTGTGCTGGTTCACCTTATTATCCCCCTCATGCCTACCTATCAACGTCGCTGCCAGTATCTTGTGCACAAACCTATACAGAGGATCTCTGATATCAGATGCCACCATGTTGTTTGAAAATGGTGTGATAGCAATAGTGCGCCAAAACCTCTCTAAATCCTCCTTCAACACACAAAAATCCTGCCTTTCCTTCACTACCTGCCTCAACAAACCCCTAAACTCATCAGACTCAACCTCTTGGCATGAGTAAAATCCAGTCGCCTCTGCGAACGGTGGCAGTGTCATGTTGAATATCCTTTTTCCCAACACAAATGAGACTACATCCGGCTCATCAAACCCTCCTTGATGCCTGAACTGAAATGTGGAGTGGAACTCCAAGGCGAGCTCGTAGTATTGTGGTGCATCACAATCCAACGCCATCCTAAACTTGGGCCCTAGCAACTCCTGCAGCCTCTCAACCTGCCCCAGTCTACCAACTAAATCCCAATCTATCCTCCTGAACTCCAGTAGCTTCACCCTTTTAATAATATCAAACTTCATATACTCAGCCGACCCAATAGTGAACCGCAGCAACGGGCTATCCCACAGCCTCCTGTTCTGTCCATGTGGGGTCCCCTCATCCCTATACGCAACCTCTCTAAGTGGTGCATCAGCTGCTGGCTGCTCCTGAGCAGCTTTAGCAGACCCGCGCCTCTTGCGCTTCGTACCCGAAGAGGATCCTTCACCTGACATCCTTGTGATCGACGACTTGTAACCGAGCTACACAAACAAGGGAAATGGTGGTTGTGTGGTGGTCCGCGGCGGAGATACGGTGGTGTATGGTGAAGATGGGGGTGGTGGAAATGGATGGTGAGGTAGGCGGAGGGTAGTAAAGTGGATGGTGGTGGCGAAAGAGGTGGATATGGGTTTTTAACAGTGGTGATAAGGAGTGGCAGTGGGGGTTAACAGTGATGATGAAAATGGTGGTCGGTTGTGGGGATAAAATCGTCGGAGGAGAAGGTGAAAATGGCTTAGGGTTTCAATTGATTCAATTTTGGGGGTTTTCAAACTGTTGCTGACACAACAAGCCCAGGCGGCCCGCGTAAGGTTTCGGGTTAAGTTGAGGCGGCCCGCGTGGGCATTAAACAGCAGCAATAAGTTTGACAGCAGTAACAATTAACAGCATAATTGATTTTTATTAATCCCTAAATTGCCCCCTGCACTTATTTTGTTGTTTTTAATGTAAAACGTACCTGTGATGCTGCTCGTTTGATGATTCCGCCTTTGTGAAGGAATGTATACCTGCAAAAATACTCACGACGCACATACGGACGCAAAAATACGAAAAAACACGAAAGACGACACAAAAACACTAACTTACGACACGACGCGAACAACGACTCAATGTACAAACTATACACTTGAGTTTTCACTCAAGAAACTACGCGGCGGTGATAGGCGGGTCCAAAAGAGGAACGGTTTCCTCTTCGGTGGTGTCGATGGGACCCCCTAAGTAGTGCTTCAACCGATGTCCATTAACTTTCCATGAATTCGACTTTTCTTCATCAAACAACTCCACGGTACCGTACGGGAAAACCTCCTTCACGACATACGGCCCGGACCATCTCGACTTCAACTTTCTGGCAATCAATTTCTATCTCGAATTAAATAAAAGCACTTGATCGCCCACTCGAAACTCCTTCAACTTCCGCAACCTTCTATCATGCAAAGCTTTTGACTTTTCCTTGATGCTCCACGAACGATCATACGCGGCGTCACGAAGCGCCTCCAACTCATGAATTTGGAAAAATCGTTTCCTAGTGGCCTCGGTCAAATCTAAATTCACCGTTTTGAGCACCCAAAGAGCCCGATGCTGTAACTCGACTGGTAAATGGCACGCTTTCCCATAAACAATCATAAACGGCGTCGTACCTAGCGGCGTCTTATAGGCGGTGCGGAATGCCCATAACGCATCGTCCAACTTGTCGGACCAATCCTTTCGACTCTTCCCTACCGTCTTCTCTAAGATTCGCTTAACTCCTCGATTCGCGTTCTCCACTTGACCGCTCGTTTGCGGATGATACGCAGTAGACAAGTGGTGCGTAACTCCATACCTCTCCAACGCCTTCTCCATAACGGAATTACAGAAATGCGTACTGCGATCACTAATAATTGCCTTAGGAGTACCAAATCGCGTGAATAACTTCTTCAAAAACCTCACCACCACTCGTGAATCATTCATAGGCAAAGCTTGAGCTTCCACCCACTTCGAAATGTAGTCTATCGCAACGAGGATGTACCGATTCCCACTCGAAGATGGAAACGGTCCCATGAAATCAATGCCCCAAACGTCGAAGACTTCCAACACTTGAATAGGATTCTGGGGCATCTCATCCTTGGATGAGATGTTGCCGGTCCGTTGGCAACGATCACACTTTCTAACAAACTCCACTGCATCATTCACTACCGTCGGCCAATAAAATCCACAATCAAACACCTTCTGTGCAGTCACATGCAGACCATGATGTCCTCCTGTCAAACCCTCATGAACATGTCGAATGATGTCCCAACAATCCTCTCTACTCACACACCTCCTCAAAACTCGATCACCTCCTATCCTGAAGAGGTAAGGCTCGTCCCATATATACTTCCGCGCCTCATTCAAAAGCTTTCTCCTCTGCTGGCGATTTATTCCATCCATCACGAATCCTCCGGCCAAATAATTGGCTATGTCGCTAAACCATGGTAAATCCTCGGTCCCTTCCGTAACAGAATCAATAGACTCGTGAGGGAATCTGTCTCCTATCGCCTCCTCACGAATCTCCTCTCTCCTCGGATCCTCTAAACGGGACAAGTGGTCTTCCGCCACATTCTCTGCCCCTTTCTTATCCTTAATTTCGATATCAAATTCAGATAGAAGCAGAATCCAGCGTATAAGGCACGGCTTCGCGACCTTCTTCTGAAACAAGTAACGCAGAGCGGAATGGTCGGTGAACACAACGGTTTTCGAAAGAACAAGGTACGAACGGAATTTGTCGAATGCAAAGACAACTGCTAACAACTCCTTCTCCGTGGTGGTGTAATTCTCTTGGGCATCATTCAAAGTTTCACTCGCGTATTCTCCCGTCTCTGCCCTAACACCGCACTGACTGCGTAATCGCTCGCATCGCACATAAGCTCGAATGGTAAGCTCCAGTCAGGTGACACGGGATCGGTGCACTCACCAACTTCTCCTTCAGAAACTCAAACGCTTTAAGGCACCCCTCGTCAAAGACAAAAGGAATGTCCTTCTCCAACAATCGCGTCATGGGGCGTGTAATTTTAGAAAAATCCTTAATGAAGCGCCGATAAAATCCCGCATGACCGAGAAAACTACGAACCGACTTGACACTAGTCGGCGGAGGAAGCTGGCTGATCGTATCTATCTTCGCTCTATCAACCTCAATGCCAGCTCGCGAACTCTTGTGCCCCAGCACAATACCCTCAGTCACCATGAAGTGACACTTCTCCCAATTCAACATCAGCTTCGTTTCAACGCACCTCTTCAACATTCTCTCCAAATTTACTAAGCAATGATCGAAAGAACTACCGTAGACCGAAAAATCGTCCATAAACACCTCCATCGAACTCTCGACCATATCCTGAAAGATCGCTATCATACAACGCTGGAATGTAGCTGGAGCGTTACATAGACCAAACGGCATGCGTCGGTACGCGTACGTGCCATATGGACATGTAAAAGTGGTCTTTTCCTGATCCTCTGGTGCGATAGGAATCTGGAAATAACCCGAAAACCCGTCGAGAAAGCAATAGAACTGCTGACCCGCGAGGCGCTCAAGCATCTGATCAATGAATTGGAGCGGAAAATGATCCTTACGAATGGCGTCATTTAACTTGCGATAGTCAATGCACACACGCCAACCCGTAACAGTACGAGACGGAATAAGCTCATTCTTCGCATTTAGAACAACTGTCAACCCCCCTTTCTTTGGGAGGACCTGCGTAGGACTCACCCAAGCTGAATCGAAAATCAGATAGATCAAACCAGACTCTAACAACTTCATCACTTCCTTCCTAACGACATCCTGCATATTCGGATTCAAACGACGCTGCGGCTGCACTACAGGCTTGTAAACATCTTCCATCAGAATGCGATGCGTGCAAAAAGTAGGGCTAATGCCCTTGATATCAGATAGCCTCCAGGCAATCGCATCACTATGCTCTCTCAGAACCTCAATCAACCTCACTTTCTCCTCCTCTGTCAACTTCGAAGATATGATGACAGGCATATTCGGCTTCTCTACAAAACATGTGTACTCAAGATGCGATGGAAGAACCTTAAGTTCTAAAGGCGGTGGAATCTCTACAGGAGTACTCTCATCACTAATCTCGTTGAGCTCCAACGTCTCAGGAACCCACAACTCGTCACTCTCATCCAACTGCTCCTCCTCAACTTCTTCAACTTTCTCTTCATGAGGCTCGTCGACAACTCCCTCGCCCACTAAATCAGCTCCACTGATGTACTCGAAACACGTGTCGATACAGGATATGAACGAATTTAGAAAGTAAACAGAATGGCACGGCCCGCTATCATCATCTCGACCTCCAGGATGCTGCATCGCTCTATCAATCTCGAATGTGACAATCTCGTCACCCGCACGAAGAGAAATCTTACCGTCAAAGACGTCGATGATCGCCTTTGTGGTCCTAAGGAATGGACGGCCCAGAATAATAGGAACTCTCTTGCCGGCCTCCATATCAAGAACGACGAAATCAACAGGAAACACAAACTTATCCACTTTAACCAACAAATTCTCCACTATCCCACGAGGATACTTGACTGAACGGTCAGCCAAGGACAACGACATACGAGTGGGCGTCAACTCTCCTAAACCTAGCTTCTCGTACAACGAAAACGGCATCAGAATGATGCTGGCCCCTAAATTGGCTAGGGCGTGAGCGGGGGTAACGGCTCCCCCAAAGAGACATGGAATGGTGAAAGTACCAGTATCGGTTAATTTCTCTGGTAGCTTATTCAAGACTACCGCGGAACAACCTCCTGTCAATGGAATATTCGAAAGCTCACCAATTCTCTCCTTACGCTTCAAAAGATCTTTGAGAAATTTAGCATATTTCGGCATAGACTGAAGTGCCTCGATAAACGGAAAATTGATTTTCAACTGCTTAAACATCTCGAGGAATTGCCCGTATTCCTGAGCATATTTCTGCTGCTTAAGGCGGGCGGGAAACGGAAGGCGAGAATGATCAATCACTGGTGATGGCCGAACCTTCGTCAGCTGCTTCTCCACTTTCTTCTCTACTGGCGACTCCTCGGCGTGTGCGGTACTTGCTGGGTCTAGCCTCGTGTGCACCTCATCCTCTTTCTCTTCCTCAACACTCTCCCTCACTACTTCTCCCAAACTCTTTCCACTGCGGGTCGTAATAGCCTTCGCTGAATGATTCGCGGGATTCGTGAAGGTATTTCCCTAAAACTGACCCGGTGGATGCTCCTGCAACTGTTTAGCAATTCCGCCTACGGTTCTTTGAAGATCAAGAAGTGTGGATTGCTGACTTTTGAGCTGAAGTTCGTGACTTTTATTAATCTGCTCCTGATTTTTAGCGAAATCAGTGAGGGGTTTCTGCGTCGCCTGATTCTGTGTCATCATCGCCTGATTTTATGTCATTATCTAGGCGAGCATCTCCTCCATCCTACTCAAAATCCCCTCGAAAGCCTTGCCACTGCCCTGACTTTCTAGATTCGACCCTCCACTAGCAAACTGACCTCCTGAGCCACTAAACTGACCATTCTGACCCGAACCACTACTCGTGTAAAGACCTGGCCCCCTATTTTGATACTGACCAGATGGGAAACCAGGGAGATTGCCAGAAGAAGGAAAACCACTATTGTTGCCACTACCGCGCCAGTTGAAGTTGTAATTGGAATTGAACGGATTTGTGGGACCCCTAGACTGACCGGCTATGTACTCTACTTGCTCAAGAGTAAGAGTGGGACAATCGAGCGTGTTGTGACCTCCCCTACAAACCTCACACCTATCAAATTTCTTCTTAATCTCATTCAACTCTTGCCTCACCTCTTGCCTCAAACTCTCGACTATAGCAGCTACCGATGGATCCAAGCTAACTGGGTTTACCCCTCGACCGGCCGAGGTGATATGAACAGGAATGGAAGTCCTGCGGGTAGAGCTGTAGTCCATATCAGAATGTGCGAAACTCTCGAACAAATCATTGCACTCATTCACCGTCTTCTTTCCCATAAGCTGCCATCCAGCTGAAGTATCGAAACGAGCTCTAATCTCAGGAGTAAGACCATTGTAGAACTTTTCAACTAACGCCCAATCAGACAAACCATGCTGCGAACAACGAGAGAGAAGCGTCTGAAAACGCTCCCATGCTAAGTGGTACGGCTCATCAGGCTCCATACGGAAGGAGTGAATCTGATCACGAAGGCGAGATGCCTTGGCTGGTGGGAAGTACTTGGCTAAGAAAGCATCACGATGACCAGCCCAAGTAGTGAAAGTGCCTGCGGGCTGAGAATCGAACCAGACGGTTGCGCGTCCAGCAAGAGAGAATGGGAAAACCTGAAGGTACCTGGTCTCTAGATTAACACCCTCAATGGAGAAGGTGCTGCAATGGCGAGTGATGCGATTGATGTGAGCGGGAGCATCCTCGTCGTCACGAACATGGAACTGGCACGAATTGGTGATGGTCGTCCTGATGTAGGAAGGAATCTGCCAGGACCTATCATTCGTGATGTTCGGAAGGGTGATGGGTGAAGTAGCGCCAGTGAAACCGGTGGTAGCCTACTCGTAAACGGTGCGGTTCGCCAGTTGAACTACGGGTGTGGGTGGTGGGGAAACGTGTGGTGATGACTTCGGAATGAAGTCGGTGTGTGGTGGAGACGAGGAAGAGTTAGAAGAACTTACCTCGGGTGCAACGGACAAAACAGAAGTCTTGATCGTAAGCGGATTCGGCGGAGGTCCCTGCGAGCGCGTATGGGGCATCAACTGCAAAACCAAATACGAACAAGTAAGAAGACTCTAAAAACGACTCACAAACTAGAAAAGACACTAAAGCAAATGTTTTTTTTTTATTTTTTTTTATAATTTTTAGACTCCTACGACTCAACGAACACACAAATAGCACGTAATATGTCAACTAAGTCCAAACAAAGTAATCAACGCAATTGCCAAAGAGTCCCCGACAACGGCGCCAAAAACTTCATGTGCACGAAGTGGTCTAATAAAAACAACTAAAATTAACCCTAAACTAGACACTCTAAGCTTTAAATTTATAAACTAAGACTCGATTTAAAACTAGAACCACACAACCGGCAAGTGTACCGATCAATGTAGTAAAGCTAAAGTAAGTCCAAATATCGAACCCACGAGACTCTAAGGATTACGCTAAAACTCAATTAAGACTAAGACTGACACGACTCAACTATTTGTTTATTAATTGGGAGGGGGGTTTCTAAAAATCCTAAAGAATGCAAATAACGATTAACTAGATTAGCTAAATTAACTAACACGAACGTGAACGAAGACTTTGACCAAAGGTAATGAAGACTACCTAGGCTAGACGCAAGCTAAACTCGGAATGGATTTCTATTCGATAGTTTTGTGGTATGGAACCGGGATCTTTAAATGCTAAACCTATTAAGATACCAACTAAGCCCCTCAATCCCTCTCAAGGTGATTCTTGTGGCACTACCTAGGCTGTTACGCTTACCTGTTTTTAGATTTCCTCACAGTCCTCTAACTTCTTGAAAGTGCCTAATTAAGACGATCTACCTCACAGCGCGAAAGTCTAAGGCAACTTTGGGTTTTAATCTTGGTTTAATAGACAAGAGAATGTTTAAGGACTAGACCAATTTCTTAGACCTAGCTATAAACCAAACCGAGACCTATTAATAACCTCGAGCCTCACAGCGACAAGATTAGCAGAACACTTGATTTTATTAAATTACCGAGTATTACTTCTAAGGTTAATTATGCACTTTTCACCCTAAAAGATTAATGACTTATTATGTGATATAGACACTCACCTAAATCAAGAACCCTAGCATAACCCTATTATGTGATATAGACCGTCACCAAGGATTATACGAAGCAACAATCAGCAATAAAACAATATCAAACATGCATATACACCAAGTTAAAATTCCATAGCTTTTACAATACAAGAAAATCCATAAACCACGCCAAAAACCGAATAAAAATCCAAACTTTATTTAAACTATTGCCATGCCTAGGTAGTTAAAGAGTTTTAGCCGCTAAACATCATCAAAAGCAGAATAATAGTCAAAATATAATATGAATTCATCGTGTCACAAAGTTAAACGAACGAAAACGAAAGATAAAGGATGATTAAACCCGAATCTTCACTCCCGAACGCTCCCGAATGTTACCCGACGATTCCAAGCGATCCGAGATGCTCCAAAACCTTTAACAGCCTTCAATGGTGCTCCAAGAAACTCAAATTCGTAATCCCTTCAGCTGTTGATGAAGATGATGTTATATAGCCCCTAAACCCTACTAGCCGTTGCTGATTCCAAGTCGGTGCACGATTACAGCTCTCTCGCGGCCCGCGTAGCATGTAAACATAAGTTTACGCGGCCCGCGTTAGAAGTTCAAAAACCATGCTTTAAGTTGAGGCGGGGCGTGTAAGAGGTAACTTAAGTTTACGCGGCCCGCCTGGGAACTCCAGGATCAGTTTTCTGCCCCGTTTCAACTCCCGAGCTCCTGTTTTCCGATCCAACGCTTTGCCTTTCCAGAATTTTTCAAGTTTCTGCTCCTTTTGGCTATAAAGACCTGGAAAACACAAAATATCAAAAGTATGTACATTCTACGCTAAAAACGGAATAAAAACGACTATCTATCGACTAAAACGGACGCGAATAAAGATGTATTTTACAATACATCACTGAACCCCTACTGGGTTCGCACAAGGCGGACTGTTGGTACTTAGACTCTAGACTAGGTCAATTCTAAAACATCGACCCGGACTAGGTCGAGTCTTGCCTAATTCCCTATAGTTCTGGCTCTGATACCAATCTGTCATACCCCAACCAATGGCGTAAACATCAGGGTGCGGCACTGAGCGAAACAGATATTCCAGGAGAAATCCATAACAACTAATATTACCAAATATTTAACATTACGTCGCATACCATAACATATCCAGCAAAATAATTATTACAGACATAGTATCTCAAAGACAAATAAATTGTTTCGACAACTCAGATTTTATTAAGTTTGTTTCTAGACTCCCTTAGCTTAATTCCATGACATCCAGCAAGTAAAAGCATCCTAAACACCTGTTACATACGTTAAAGTAAAAGTCAATACACATAGCGTAAAGGTGAGCATACAATTTTAATAGTATAATAGTAGCGAAAGCGATTTACGCATAACCAGCATGTAACACATATAGTTGTGAAGCAGGTAAGTTATCGACAATGAAATATGCACAGTCGTGACTGCGAGTTGTAGAATGCGCAACACATATCACCACTGTAATACGTGAAGAAAAGCCCTTAACAACCCCTGTTCACGACACGTGCTGAGTCTAAACTATAGTACTATCGTTGCTAAGGTTTCAGGCAACAATCACTGTGTAAACATAATATACTAGCATTCATCGAATAACACGTATAACATGCAAGAGCGGTTAGCGTATAGAAGTGTTTGCGTTGTATGTTGATTGTGATTTTGATATAGGTAACGTAAGTAACACCCAAAAGTGCATAAAGCAAAAAGGGATCGAGTATACTCACAGAGCGTGTTTAGTAAATAAACACAATCTTGGATCTAAGGGAGCGCTGGAGAGTTAGCCTGATCAGAGAACGACAGTGTAAGCATTGAACAGTGTGTCGGTGAGTTCGGGTGTCGAACAGCGATCCGGTAGGATGACCGTCCGGACGGATGACCATTCGGTCGGATAGTCATTCGTCTAGGAAGGATGTGTTTGTGTATGAACTTTGAATTTTTCGTTGTAGCATTTTAAAAGGTTTGAAAATTCTCTACACATCAGGCCATCTGGACGGACGGTCATCCGGACGGATGGCCGTCCGCTTGAATGGTAATCCGAGTGGAGGCAAATCATACTTGAAATTTGAAAGTGTTTAAGTGTTTAAAATTCACAAGTTGCTTGGTCGGATAGCCGTTTGATCGGATGGCTATTCGTTCGGGCGACTGGTTCGTTTGAAAAACTTTGTAAAAACAGTTAAGTTAAAAGATTTTATCGAGACAGGATGGCAACGTGTTCAAACAACAGAAAACTCATCAAGTCCAACTCATCCGGTCGGACGGGAATCACCCCGTTCGTCAAGACTCAGCTGTTCATAAAACAATATCCAGAACCTGTAATTCAAATTGCGATGCGACAGCGATGTGATTGCGTTTAGTAGATTAGTGTTTAATTACATTTATCGCATAGTTACTTCACATATTAAATAATCGTAAAACAAATAACGTCGGGTAAAGTGTTGATTATCGAGTCAAAGAGTACAAGTAATAATTAAGTCAGAAATGACAGATCTGATTAGCAATCTTTTCTTTCTTTGACTTTGACTTGACTTGTACTTTGACTTTGACTTCGAAAGTCGGGTTGTTACAATTTCGGTTCGGTTTCATCTCTTTTCGGTTAACAATTCAGTTATTGCTCACTCCTAAACACTATCTAATCACGTAATATGTCAATTTTTTAATTAAAAAACCTATATCTATACTATACTCAAAATAAAGAATATAAAATGATAGTTTTTTATTGTAATTATTTTAGAATAATATTAGCGTACATAGAAGTTATGACCGTTTTAAAATTGTGAGTTATTTAGTTTTTCTTAAGGGGATAGAATGTAAATACTAACTAATCATCGATAAATTGTTTAAATTATGAGGGAATTAAATTGTAACTAATATTTGAAAAACTAACATACCCTCAATTTTGACTTGTACCTTATGCATTAAATTATAAGAAAAGTTATTAACTTTTCAGTATCTTAAAATGCACTTCTGTCGTAATCCCCGACCCCATGTACCGGGAGCGGTGTCACGAGATCCAGATTTAGTGATATCGGTGTTTGTTAATTTGGCAGCGGAAATTTACATCAGGACCATAGTTAGGAAATAGTTTATCAGAGTAAAACACCTCATTTTATAAATAATAAACACATGGGTAAAACCCAAGTTTCCATTTATAATATGTTTATAGGGATAAACCCTGTTTTATTGAAATAAAACTTCTTTCTTGTTTAGGTAACTTTTATAGCCACTTTTCCAAGCCTTCAGTGCTCTCCAGCTGGCTTCTATTTGGCTTTCACATTTTGTTACCTGAAACGCGTTTTAAAACATTTTGTCAGTGGGAAACACTGGTGAGTGCATCCCATTTTAATCAAAACATTTTTTTATATCTTTACAGTATTGAGGGCATCCGCAATTACATTTGTTTACATCTACCAAATTACCACCCACGGTACTGTCAATCCTGACTTGTGGTCATGTTACTATTCACAGTATTAGTAACAAGTAATGTATAAAAACCCCCAACATACCGACAGTAATTGTAGAATCACAAATACTCAATCATTGTTAATTATACTTTAAAACAATTGAGGTTTTGTAAAAATAGTTGGTTATAAAAAGAGAATGACTCACATTGCTATCTTAGATAACCTTACTGCTTTCTGGTAACTTTCTGGTTATAATCTATTAAATTAAACAATACACACTTGTTCGTAAGATAACTGATGTGCGTAAGTGTGTATAGTTTTTAATGTAAATTTTTAGCCCTTTTTAACACTTTTTAGCCAAGTTTTAAATTTATAAAACACGATATTTACTAACACTAAACACACATATGGCAAGTACACCCATCGTGAGCGTAGTATAGTGTTGGTAAGATACCGAGGTCGTCCAAGGACACAGGAGCTTTTAGTACCAGTTTATCCTCAACATCTAATCAAATCAAAAGTTTAGAAAAATGTTTTAAACTAGAAAATAAAAACTAAAAATGCTGAAAAATAAAAATAAAAATAAAACAGATAGACAAGATGAATCACTTGGATCCGACTCGTATTTAGTGTAACCTTTGATTATTTTCGCACTTTTGCACTTTTTAAGAGATTATCTTAGTTATAGTAGTAGGCCCCTCTTTTGAAGGTGACGTTGCCCTCAACACAGTAGTTTGAGTCAGCAAGGATACAATCCTAAAGGGTTGGATTATTGAAAGATAATTAATTAAGTTATTAATGCATAATGTGGTAGGCCCCTCTTTTGAAGGTGACGTTACCCTCAGCTAAGTAGTTTGAGTCAGCAGGGATACAATCCTAAATAGCCGGGTTAAAGTTTTAATAGTAGTTTACATATGAGGGGATCAAGGAGTTCGTACCCCCGCCATCCAATACCAGTGGGTATTGAAGGAGGTCCTACTAAAATTGACACAGGTCCTTACAGGATCTATACACTGAACAAGGAAGACTCTTACCAAACCATTCCCTTAACCCCCGACCAGGTAGCCAACATATCTCCATATAGACCGTGGAGATATGAATGGTGAAAATCTTTTATTTTATATAGACAGTAAAATAATGCCAAGACACCACGGACAAATGATAAGGAAGATTCACCTTCAACATAAGAAACTAGTTATTAAAGTCATTAATACATAACCAAATAAAAAGTGCGAAAAGATTAAAAATAAAAAGTATTACACTAAACACTTGTCTTCACCAAGTGATGTAAGAGACTTAGGCAAACATGGTCTTTAATTGTCAAGAACTCTTACGATCAATCTTGGATCCCGAGACTACTCACACACTCTATGATGGATGATGGATGATGGTGGTGGATGTGGGTTGTGATGGTGGTGGTGGGTGGGTGAAGTGTGAGAGAGGTGGTTTGCCAAGGGATGAGTTGCAAATGAGCCAAGCACCCCTATTTATAACCTGCACAGAAGCCCGGACACGGCCCCGTGTCCACCCATCTTCTCTTTCTTCATTAAATGCAGTCTGTCTGCATTAGTTGACCACGCCTCCGTGTCCGCTGGGCACGACCCCGTGTGCTGAAGCGTATCTGTACTATCAAGATTTGCCTAGATTCTGCGAATCTTTGCGTTGACCACGGCCCCGTGTCCGCTGGGCACGCCCCCGTGGTGGGTGATAGAAGCTTCTACAGCTTTGTCTTTTCTGCAGACACTTGGGCACGCCCCCGTGCTCATTGAGCATGGGGCGTGTTCAGCCTTTTGTTCTCTTGTTCTTGCTTGGGGAGATGCTGTCGAGGGGTCGGGCATGCCACATTTATTCCTTTTCTTGTATTTATGTTAGATTTGGCTGCATTTTTGCTTCTTTTGTCTATTTGAGCTCATTTAATCCTGAAAATACAAAAGGAAGACAAAAACACACTTTTTCCAACACTAGTACTAAAAAAAAGGGTTAGTTTTATGCCACATTTGATGTAATTTATATGTTGCATTTTGTGCACATCAAATACCCCCACACTTGAATCTTCGCTTGTCCTCAAGCTAAACTCTTTATAATGTGGCTTTACACTCCCAAATGGAATGGGTAGAAGAGAAGGTTTTTGGGCCTATCATAGAGTGTCGGGATTCCAAGATTCTTTATTAGGTTTTATTTTTATTTTATCTACAATCCTAATTGTCATGATTTATTAAAACATTATATAAGATAAATTACTTATTAGGGCATAACATGCCTCTTTAAAATTCCATTTATGTATCCTCACGGGGGATCACTCAACACTCGGCCGAAGATGTATTTATGTGAAATACTCGAGAGCGGCATGGAACTTACTTCTACCATAAGCTTGCCAAGCAATTAATCCTCCTCCTTTTTAACTATACACCTTTGTAAATATCAAGAGGACTTTTGGGGGAAATGGTTAGGCTTGGGTTAAAGGTAGGTGGTTGGGTTAGTGGTTAGTAGAAAAGGGCGAAAGGCGTAAAAAGCGTCGGTTTTCGTAAAACATTTTTTTTGTGACTTTTTATTCCAATGAAGCATTTATTCAAACAAGCCTTCTTTTGATGAGCTTTGTTTGTTTATTGCTAACTTCATTTTTCTTTTCTTCTTTATGATTTTTTTGGTGGGTAAAAAGAGTGTTTGATTTGGGTTAAGAAATGAAAAGGTTTAGGCTCAAAGGGGTTAACTAGGGGGATTTTGGGTAGGTGGTAAAAAAAGAAAATAATGGTGTTGAAATAAAAAGGGTTAGTCCTAATGCCTCCATCATTTACTTACTTGGGTTTAAGTTGGTAAGGACCGGGAATGTATCGTCATGGCAAGTTCTAGAGTTGTAAAAACCAAGCGGCTAGTCACACAAGAAACGAAAGATGAGCATTTAGTTTAAAGATGTGTATTTGTATGCTCAATAAAGGCGCAAAACTCACTTTTTGTGGGAATGGCTTTTTATGTGATCAAGTATATATAATCAAATTTTAACTAGATTTGTCATGCCTTTTCATAATTTTCTTATGTTGGTTCTTTTTATCACGACGCTGTCGGTTGTAAATTTGTAAAAATATCACCTTTTTAGAACTTGAAATTCCCAAATGAAACCAAGACAACTAAAAAAAATGAAAAGATTTTGAAAAATTTTGGGGTGATTAGCGGTTCCAATAGAGTTTTGTGTAAGGCTTGTAATTAGAACTTGCAAAATTCAAGGTTTTAGCATCCCCCCCCCCCCCCACACTTAAATTACACATTGTCCTCAATGTGTCCTAAAAATAAGTTTTTAGGTTGATTGAATGTGTAAAAGTGTGTTTAAAAACAAATTTTTATGTTACTGGGCGTCTGGACACGGGCCCGTGGTGTCCGGGCACGGCCCCGTATTCAGGTTGCCAGTAACAGAAATCATTAAAAAAACAGAAGCCTGGGCACGGGGGCGTGTTCAACGAACACGCACCGTGTCCAGTTACCTGAACTGGGCGATCATCTGCAGACGGTTCAGCATGGGGCCGTGTTGGCTGGATACGGCCAGTGCCGAACTTGCTGTAATTAAGAAAATTTTGCGGGAGGCTCTGTTTTTGTGCATGGGGTGCTGGTTCAAGTTTCCCTTGGTATCCTTCACCATCCTGAGCATGTTTTACCCATTACAACATCATCCAAACACCAAATAATTTATAAAGCCATCATTCATTCGATAGAGAAAGTTAGATAGTATTCCCAATAAATTAAAATTATAGATAAATAGGTCATGAAACACAAGAAGTCTAAACCAAGAAGTTCTAGCCTAAAGTTTATTCTATTAGCAAAATTTCCGAAAAGATAATTCTCTCGGTTGGATGCGACTCGAAGAACTTCTTCCTCCGGATGTGGGTCCCTCACACGTCGGCGAGCCATTCTTCTATCACCCAAGGGAGAAGAAAGGCGGGCTCATTGGCATCATTTTGAGGGGGTGTAACCTCCACCGGGACTTCTTGCAAATTGTCAAGAAGAGGTTCCGCTGGGATGTCATCCCATCCGGTGGGATTATTGACTCCAAGTGCTAGGTTCCAATCCTCTTGGGGGAGAATCGGTTCCATGGGATGTGTCACAAGAATGTTCAACCTCTGGTGCAAGAGGTTGATTTCTTGAAAACTGTTTTCCAACCCCACCGTAAGATAATTTATACGGTCTATTAGGACCTCCTCTACTGATGTCATCTCATCAAGAGCTTCATGTAATGCCATCACGTAGCGTACGAGAGTTGCTTCGATTGAGGACCTTCGTTCTCTCCGACTGTTTCTGGAATGTGCAGACGAAGTTCCACTGTTTTAGCTCGACGTTCTATGAAAATAAACTGAAGAGAATTCATTTTAATGAAACAGTAGCCTCGGACACGGCCCCGTGCTCAATGAGCACGACCCCGTGTTCACCTGTCTGCAGATTTTCGAAACAAGGAATCTTGGAGTTTTAAATTATTTTTCCGTTTGTTAAAGCATTTTTAAGCAGAAATAACTTAAAACAATGTTGTAGAACTTATTTTTAACAAGATTCCTTGAATAAAAACCTAACAAACATCACAATAAAGCTTGGAACCATGTTGATTTCAAGCTTTAATGGAGGTGCATTGAGGTGAAAATGAAGAAGAAGGTAATAGACAAAAGTAGAAAAGACAAGATGGTTGTTGGGAACCTTCTTTAGAATATACCTAGGATGGTATGTGTGAAGATCCACAAAATCTCTGTCTTTTGGAGTGGTCCAAATGTGTAGGAATCTTGGTTGCATTTATAGAAAACGACAGCATGCTGCACACGGCCCCGTATACAGACAAGATCCTGACACATTTTGTCCGTATTCTGACAAAAAGTCAGACAGGAATCTTTTGGTGGACACGGGGGTGTGCTGACCTGGACACGGCCCCGTGTCTAGAGGCTGTTTATGAAGTTTCGTCTATTTTTAAGGAATTTATCCGGATCGGGCGGTTCCTTACTGGATGGAAGAACCCCAAAGTGCCTGAGATATCTCAATTGCTCTAGATTTAGACGAGAACGCAAGAGGTTGTCGGTACGGGTGATTCCTATGCTAAATGTAGGTGGACAAGTCCAACCTTTTCCCGGGCTCTCGTTAAAGAAGGTGTATGCCGAATCGCTCAGGTCTATGTATACACCGAACAAAGTCGATAGGGACGACTATCGCTCAACTCTTCGCCAGAGTTAGAGGTGATATCGGGAACAACGAAGTTGTTTTTATTCGAATGCGATCCCAACAATTCTTCTTGGGTATCGTCTTGAGATGAATTAATGATATCCATCTTAAGTTCTTTTACCCAATTAAGAATTAGATCTTCCAATTGAAATAGTTCATCAAGAAGCATTTCTCCTAGAAGGTTTGATTGAGAACATTCGAGGAAGAGATAAGGATTATTTTTACTCTCGCCCCTCTTAAGGCTACAGGAAAACAATGGGTCTATATAATGGGGCTTATAATTTAGAAAGTAACATTCTAAATCTTTATAACTCCCACCACATATTTGACACCAGGTACCATAAGAGGGCCGATAGTAAAAAAAATCAGTATCACTCATGTTTGTGTCAGAAATTACCAACCGTCGGGATCTTACGGTTCTGCTTTCAGTAACTGAAACTTGGGCACGGGGCATGTTGAGTGGGCACGACCCCGTGTTCAGCTACTATCTGACTTAAAACAGGATTGCCAGTACCAAAGATTGGGCACAGGGCGTGTTCAGCGGGCACGGCCCATGCTGAGTTCTGCAGAAGCTGAAAAATTACGAAAAAGCCTAAAAAAACAGAAAAATAAGAAAAAAATGATTAGGCCGTTGATTCCTAACTTTCTTAAAATCCTTGTGTCCCCGACAACGGTGCCAAAAAACTTGATGTGCGTAAGTGTGTATAGTTTTTAATGTATATTTTAAGCCCTTTTAACACTTTTTAGCCAAGTTTTAAATTTGTAAAACACGATATTTATTAACACTAAACACACATATGGGCAAGTACACCTATCGTGAGCGTAGTATAGTGTTGGTAAGATACCGAGGTCGTCCAAGGACACAAGAGCTTTTAGTACCGGTTTATCCTCAACGTCTAATCAAATCAAAAGTTTAGAAAAAGGTTTTAAACTAGAAAATAAAAACTAAAAATGCTGAAAAATAAAAATAAAACAGATAGACAAGATGAATCACTTGGATCCGACTCGTAATTAGTGTAACCTTTAATTATTTTCGCACTTTTGCACTTTTTAAGAGATTATCTTAGTTATAGTAGTAGGCCCCTCTTTTGAAGGTGACGTTACCCTCAACCCAGTAGTTTGAGTCAGCAAGGATACAATCCTAAAGGATTGGATTATTGAAAGATAATTAATTAAGTTATTAATGCATAATGTGGTAGGCCCCTCTTTTGAAGGTGACGTTACCCTCGGCTAAGTAGTTTGAGTCAGCAGGGATACAATCCTAAATAGCCGGGTTAAAGTTTTAATTGTAGTTTACATATGAGGGGATCAAGGAGTTCGGACCCCCGCCATCCAATACCAGTGGGTATTGAAGGAGGTCCTACTAAAACTGACCCAGGTCCTTGCAAGATCTATACACTGAACAAGGCAAGACTCTTACCAAACCATTCCCTTAACCCCCGACTAGGTAGCCAACATATCTCGATATAGATCGTGGAGATATGAATGGTGAAAATCTTTTATTTTATATAGACAGTAAAATAATGCCAAGACACCACGGACAAATGATAAGGAAGATTCACCTTCAACATAAGAAACTAGTTATTAAAGTCATTAATACATAACCAAATAAAAAATGCGAAAAGATTAAAAATAAAAAGTATTACACTAAACACTTGTCTTCACCAAGTGATGTAAGAGACTTAGGCAAACATGGCCTTTGATTGTCAAGAACTCTTACGATCAATCTTGGATCCCGAGACTACTCACACACTCTATGATGGATGATGGTGGTGGATGTGGGTTGTGATGGTGGTGGTGGGTGGGTGAAGTGTGAGAGAGGTGGTTTGCCAAGGGATGAGTTGCAAATGAGCCAAGCACCCCTATTTATAGCCTGCACAGAAGCCCGGACATGGCCCCGTGTCTATTGGGCATGGCCCCGTGTCTATTGGGCATGGCCCCGTGTCCACCCATCTTCTCTTTATTCATTAAATGCAGTTTGTCTACATTAGTTGACCACGCCCCCGTGTCCGCTGGGCACGACCACGTGTGCAAAAGCGTATCTGTACTATCAAGATTTGCCTAGATTCTGCGAATCTTTGCGTTGACCACGGCCCCATGTCTGCTGGGCACGCCCCTGTGGTGGGTGATAGAAGCTTCTACAGCTTTGTCTTTTCTGCAGACACTTGGGCACGCCCCCGTGCTCATTGAGCACGGGGCGTGTTCAGCCTTCTGTTCTCTTGTTCTTGCTTGGGGAGATGCTGTCGAGGGGTCGGGCATGCCACATTTATTCCTTTTCATGTATTTATGTTAGATTTGGCTGCATTTTTGCTTCTTTTGTCTATTTGAGCTCATTTAATCCTGAAAATACAAAAGGAAGACAAAAACACACTTTTTCCAATATTAGTACTAAAAAAGGGTTAGTTTTCTGCCACATTTGATGTAATTAATAGGTTGCATTTTGTGCACATCAATAACCCAGTTTACATTAGCTATACCCCCGAGATAGAACTCCAACGACTGAGTTAGGCAGAGCCTCAACATGCGTTACGGAGCTCTAGATCAATCAAGAAGAGTAACTAATACGTAACCGGGGGTTATAATACTTACAACGAGGCAGAGCTTCGTTTTTTAGTGGATATTATACCCGAGATTTATTTCTACTATTCAGAAATTTAGAGAGAGAATTTTGATTTGTACGATTTAAAATGAAACAGATTGATCCAATTTATAGGGCTAGAAAAGGGCGGCTCGCGCCCCGCGATGCCCTTGTGCTCCTCCCTTCACGGGCCGCGAGGACCTAGGCTAGGCCCTAGCCTCGGTTAGTCACCGGTGTAGCTTGTCCGGTTGTCGTGCCACGTGGCACGCTCTGGTTTCGCCAGGTTATACTTAGTCGCGCCCCGCGAAGCCCAGGGTTAACCCTATCGCGGTCCGCAAGCGAGACCCAGAACTTGTTTTTCTTTATTTTTAATAAAATAAAGGTATTTTGGGTCCGTTTTCCATATACGGGGTGTATTTTAGGACGTATAGGGGTGTTTTAAGGATTTTGGGAGAGTGGTTATATCCTCCCCACCTTGTTTTAGATCTCGTCCTCGGGGTCTACTCGAACAGGTCTGGATATTTCTTTTGCATCTCCTACTCGAGCTCCCATGTGTATTCTGGTCCTCTCTTAGAATCCCATTTCACTTTGACCAGAACTAATCTCTTGTGTTTGAGATTCTTGATCTTTCTATCTTTGATCTGTAGCGGTTCCTCTACAAACTTAAGTTTCTCATTTACCTCTATGTCCTTAAGAGGTACCACTAATGATTCATCTGCTAAACATTTCTTGAGATTACATACATGGAATACATCATGTATTCCTGACATTTCCTCTAGCAGTTGTAGCTGTTAAGCTGCTGGTCCTATTCTTTTAATAATCTTAAAAGGTCTAATATACCCGGGGCTTAGCTTTCCCCTCTTGATGAATCTGACCACTCCTTTCCAAGGAGATACTTTTAATAATACCTTGTCTCTTACCTGAAATTCCAACGGTTTTCGCCTGTTATCTGCATAACTCTTTTGACGATCGCGTGTTGTTTTCAATCTTTCATTGACTTGAATAATCTTGTCCGTTGTTTCCTGTACTATTTCTTGTCCAGACAGTTGTTTTTCTTCAATTTCTGCCCAACAGACTGGAGTTCAGCACTTTCGTCCATAGAGTGCTTCAAATGGTGCAGCATTGATGCTGGTATGATAGCTATTGTTGTAGGAAAATTTCTATTAATGGTAAATGATCATCCTAATTTCCTCTGAAATCAATTACACAAGCTCTAAGCATATCCTCCATAGTTTGGATTATCCTTTCGCTTTGTCCGTCCATTTGAAGATGATAGGTTGTGCTTAGATTTAACTCGGTTACCATTGCTTTCTGGAAACTAGTCAAAAAATGAGAAGTAAAATGGCTATCTCTATCAGAAACAATAGACAAAGGAATTCCATGTAATGAAACTATTTCATTTACATACAACTTGGCTAATTGTTCCATACTGAAAGTTTCCTTCATAGGTAAGAAATGAGCAGATTTGGTTAATCTGTCTATAATCACCCAGATTGCATCATTACCTTTTCTTGTCTTGGGTAATTTAGTAACAAAATCCATTGCTATCAATTCCCATTTTCATATAGGCATTTCTAATTGCTGCAGTAAACCTAAGGGTTTCTGATGTTCAGCTTTAACCTGAGAACAGGTTAGACACTTAGCAACATAGGTTGCTATATCCTTTTTCATTCCTATCCACCAGAAATTGTTTTTTAAGTCTTGATACATCTTATTACTGCCAGGATGTATCGTATACTTAGACTTATGGGCTTCTTCTAAAATTCGGTGGCGTAGGTTTCCTTGTTTAGGTATCCAGATTCTTTTCTTATGGAATCTCCAAATTCCATCTATTCCTTGTTCTAATTCCTTAATCATTCCTTTTAATTTTTCAGTATCGTCCTTGATTACTGATTCCTGTATTTCTCTAATTTGCTCATTTAAATCTATCTTCAGATTTAATTTAAGAGAACGTACTCGTTTTGGTTTTTCATGATACTTTCGACTTAAAGTGTAACACCTCGAAAATTCACGTCCTATAAAGTGTTGACACGTGTCATATGTTTGAACGTGTGAAAGAATGTGATGAAAGGACTAAAGTTGACAACCATGAAAAGTATATGAAAATATGAGTTCTAAATGTCAACAGTGAACAAATATATTGTACATTAACCCTACATGATGGTTATATCACCAAACGAATATATGAGTTCTAAATTCACGTCCTATAAAGTGTTGACACGTGTCATATGTTTTCGGGTTAACATGAAATGTCCAGGGACTTGGCAAAGTGGGTATAAGTCCTAAAGCCCTTATGTGTCAAATTAGAGGGTTCAAATTGCAATAAAAAGGTTAGTTGACCTTTCAGAAGGGCCAAGAGTCAAGTATGCAACAAATAGAAATGTAAAATCTGTAGACGAGGCTAAGGCGGGCCGCGTAAAGGTTAACATAACTTTACGCGGGCCGCGTCAATCGCCCAGATGCAGAAAATGTAGACAGCAGCCTGCAAACGCGCTCAATCGCCCCTTAACATATATTTGTGCATTATGGGCGACCCCTAAACAGTCTTAGAGCACTAGGGACACTTGTGGGCAACTTATGGTCAGTTGTAGACTTGTGTGTCAACCTTTTGTGGTGGATTAAACACTATATAAAGGACCAAAGTTGCAACCAAGTTCCTCACACCTTCTCTTGCATTCCTGATCATTTCTAAAGCTCAAGACTACTCTCAAGTGATCACATTTCGTGCATAGGACCTTGGTAAGTTTGCTAAAACCTTCTAAATTAAGTTTTAGCTTAAAAGTCAAACCGTCGTAATTAACAGTTGACTTAACGATTAATCATTGTTAGTCCAGTGATTAGCCGAAGTGAAAGTAGTTATAAGTTGGTAATTATGTGGGTAATAAACCCTCAAAAGGGTTCCCCCTGATTCCCACTCTAACTAGGTCAAATGTCGGGTCAAACTTGTAATTAAAAAGTCAACAGAATGTTTAATTTACAATTTATGCATAATTAGTAATGTAGAAAATATACAACCTGTTTGATCATTAATATAACTTGGTAATAAGTGTAAGAACATGTCTAAACATGTTCAACCCGACAATTTACTGTTTAGACCCGGTTCGGAACCGAAAGTCGCAAAGCTTTGACTTTTGCTTTGACTTCAGTTCTGACCCATTTTGGTATGATTTAGAATTACCTAAGAGCTTCATTTGGACCAGGTTACATGTTAGTATAACCCTCTGTGATTATACACCATGGTTCATTAGTTAACGGATTAATACGCATGATTCCGTTAATTGCTCATATGTTGACCATTATGCCCTTATTACCTTAAAACGTGATTTTTGGAAAAGTAAAAGAGTAGAAACTTTAATTACTGATATATAAACTTGTATGCAAAGTTTGACATCAGTTGGAGGTGTAGATTGAGAGTTATGCTCATTAGCGTAATTAGAAGCTTCTTTAGCGATTAAACGGCGTAATTAGTGTATAGCCTAATTACACCTACTTTTTGACATCAAACTTATTACCCACAGATGTAATATATTATTTTGGGATTTTTGAAGATTTTTAATTAATTTTAGGCTGAGCATAACTCATAGTCGTAGGCTTAATCCGGTAATTGTCGGTTTTGCCCTTACGGGCCATAAAATGAGTTTTACATATCTAAACGACTCCAAACCTTTTGCTACTGATCTTAAATGATAAATAAATTATTTTAAACCTCCTGAAATAATAAAAATATCAGATTTCTATATAGAACCCGGAAACGGCTTCTAATCGCCTAATTAAGCGTTTTTAACGCCTAGTATGTACTAGAACTATTTTAGACATACTAAGGGTGATACCTACTGATATTTGAGGTAAATTATAATATTTTAACAGTAAGCAAAAGTTGTTATGTCACACCCCTATTTTCCACGTGTCACCGGTGGGGAGTATCGTGACGTAGTTGGTATCATCATAGACAAACAACACAATATATAAATGCACAGCGGAAGCAAAGATAGATTCATTTCAACTTTAATAAAGTGTAATATTTAAATATCACTAATTGTTGAAACGGATCCACAGGCGGATCAAAATAAAATAAGATATTGTTCTAACAGTTTATTGTCATCCAAGCTTGCGAGACTTATTGTGGACGCTCTAGAAGACAGCCAGCCTATTACGTGTAGTACCTGCACTTAACCTTTTGGGAAAATACGTCAGTTTACACTGGTAAATACAATTTAACTGACTCATTTTGAAAATGGTTGAAAATTGATTTGAATGCACGTGGCACAAAACCTTTTGATAACTTGGGATAATTATATAATATAATCTTGTAAAGGATTTACATGTTACTTATGCGTTCAGTAGCCCGGTTCGTGCCGGGTTAAAGATCAATGGACACACCACAATATAGAGTTATACACTGACAGGTGTACGCCTACACCTCGTGCTCAGGTCGTGGCCATCTCGTAAGATGATGCGAAGGATATCCGGGACATGGTCATTAACCCCCCAAAGGCTTTAAGCAATAAAACACATTCAAAACAAGGCATCTCAATAAATTTAACCTCTATTCGATTAAAGAATTCAATGCCGGACCAAGCGGTATTTTATATACCGTACCCCAAGCCCGTATAGGGAAAATAAGTTAGAAGTATTTACCTGAGTAAAGTATAATTCTCAACAAGCAAAATGCAAGTAGCTTTTACCGGTGCTCCTAATCTGGAACGAAGGTTTATAATAACCTATTAGATTTCTAACGGGTCTTTATTTAAGCTTAAGCTTAGACCGGTTAGCCTTAAGGACGAAACGGTTCAAACGCACGATTAAGCGAAGGCCGGATAGAATGTGATTTAGACCCGACAAGTTTGAATACTTGTATAATATGGGTATACTAAATACATTCTGGATTTTGAGACAAAAATGATAAGGTTTGACCCGTTTCGGTCAATTTATGCAAACTAATTACATAAACCGAACCGAGCGCGAAAAGGGCGTTACGGATAACCAAAAGAGTCATATGCATGTTCCCTGAGATAATATGGCTTAAATATGTTATAATATCAGTAAGTTATCTTCTATTATGACCAAAACGGATTTAAACACAATTTATGCCTCATAAGGGCATTTTGGTCATTTAAAAGATTATAAAAGAGTTAAATTAGAAATCTGGGTTACAGGTCTGGTTTGTACAGTAAATATACTTAATTTAACATATTATAACAGTAGGGTATGACCCATATGTGAAACTTATCATTTAAAACCAAACTATGCACCTTGGGGGTATTTTGGTAATTTCACAAGGGCTAAAAATGTCAAAATTGGAAACCTGGGTTTATAAACTTGTACTTACTGTTATTTTATAAAAATATACTAAAAACATCGGTAGGTATAAACCTTATATGTTTAATATGGTTATAGTACATACTATGCGTAAAAAAACGCTTAAAAAGGCGATTTAGAGCCGTTTCCGGGTTTTTAAAAGAAAGCTGATATTTTTATACTTCCAGAATGCTCAAAATATTTTATTTAACAAATAAAATCAGTAGAAAAAGGTTTGGAGTCAAAAGGATTTGTAAATTCATTTTATGGCTTAAAAGGGCAAAATCGGTATTTACCGAATTAAACTTAGAGGCCTATGATATGATCAGCCAAAAATTAAATAAAAATCTTTAAAAATCCCAAAATATTATATAACATCAGTGGGTAAAAAATTTGATATCAAAAAGTGGGTTTTAATGGGTTATATGTTAATTACGCCGTTTAAGTAACATAAAGCTTTCAAATTACGATATTGAGCATAACTCTTATTCTGGACCTCAAACTGATATCAAATTTTAGGTGCAAGTTTATAAATCAGTAACAAATGTTTCTACTCTTTCAATTTTTCAAAAATCACGTTTTATAGTCAGAAGGGCATAATAGTCAACTTTAAGCATAAATCGGAAACATGCATATGGACCGGATAAGTGTTGAACCAAGTTGTAAAATCTCAGAGAATTAAACTTATATGAAACTTGGTCCAAAATATGCTCTAAGGCAGATCTCAAACATGCAAGAACGGATCCGAACTGAAAGTCAAAGAAAAAGTCAATTTATGCGACTTTCGGTTCCGATTCGGGTTTAAACTGAAAATTGTCGAGATGAACATGTTAAGACATGTTCTTACATTAATTATCAAGTTATTTTAATGATCAAACAGGTTGCATGTACCCTACATTGCTAATCATGCTTAAATTTGCAAAAACACATTCTGTTGACTTTTTGAAACAAGCTTTGACTCGACAATTATCATACTTAGAGTGGGAATCTGAAAATACCCTTTTGAGGGTTTGTTACCCACATAAATACCAACTTGTAGGTACTTTCAATTTGAGAAATGACTGAGCCATTTTCGTTTAATCACGAAGTCAAACTTAATTTACGATGGATTGACTTTTGGTTAATATACTAAGCTAGAACGGATTTGAGAAGGTTATGAATACTTACAAGAGTCCTAACAAAGCTTAGAGATCACTAGGAAGTTGTCTTGTCGTCCAGAGAGCTCCAGAAGTTGATCTTGTGAGTGAAAGTGAAATTGTTGCAAAAATGGGTGTTCTTAAACATCAAATTTGATCCTTCAAAATGATGTTACAAGTGTTTGCAGGTGTTGTATGATCAGTCCAAGTGTCCTTACATGCATATAAACCCATTGGAGAGTCACAAGTATCGACCACAGCTGGAAACCACCCGAAATCAGACCTGCTGACTGACATCTGCAGGTTTTCGTCGCTGACAGGTCGCAGGCGGGCCGCATAGGGACCCCAGGCGGGCCGCGTACCTGTGTTCAGCAAGTTAACTTGTTTCTTTGTTTTGCATTTCAGTCCTTGGTCCTTTGGAACGTGGTTTTGGCGATTTATCTTGCTCATTAGACCCTCAAATCTTATTTTTAAGGGCCCTGGGACTTTTACAAACATGGTAAAGTCCTCGGTTAACTTTGTGCTTACCCGAAAAGTCTCGAAATTCAACGTTAACGCAATTAACCCTTCGTGCACGGTTTTGATCACAACTTTCTCATATGATAACGAAACTTGATGAAATTTTTATCACATATTCTAGTGAGTATATTTTATCATTACAAAGCTTTGGGTTTGCCAAAAGATCACTCAGAGGTATACTTTCAACATCTTGACACATTTAGCCCCTGTAGTTTGTAATTCCACACTTTCTTTCATTTTCCGCTTTGTATGATCCATGATCTATCCGTTTAAGATTATAAACATCATGTAGGGTTATTTTAGAGCCTATTTATCCATTGTTGACACTTTGGACCCTTATATTCACATAGTTTTACTGTTTGTCAACTTTAGTCCCTCTAAAGTGCTCTTTCACATATTCCAAGCTTATGACACGTGTCAATACATTATTAGACGTAAATTTTCGAGGTGTTACATCCTCACCCCCTTAAAAGAAATCTCGACCTCGAGATTTGTTAAAACGCTGGAAGTACTTTTTGTCGCATAATGGACCTAACTCCTATAACATATCTGGAGTCTTCCCAAGCTCTCATAGTTGACCTTTATAATATGTATATGTATCCTTTTTAGAGCTTCTTCACCTGTCGTTCCTTAATCGACATAGGTTGCTCATTATATCATAAATCTGCATATCATTATGTGATAGTGCTTCTTGACTTATTGGCGAAACACATCCTTCAATCATTGGTGTGAAATGTAATGCGAGCTCCGCCGAACTTCTTAAATAGGTTTTAGGTTATAAGCTATTTGATCCTGATACATTCGATTCCTTCGAATGATTCAATATATTCAGAGCTCAACTAGCCTGATAACTAACAAATTGGCACACCCTTCCAGGGTGATATCTTTGTTGAACTTTATTCCTTCCCAAGAACTTAGGAGGGTTGATACTTTCATAAATTCTCGACTTCCTGCCGTATACTGGCAACTTACAATCGATTATGGATTTGTATGATCCCATCTGTTGTTTCCGAAGCAACCTTCTAATCCTGATAATTTGGACTTCCCAAAGTCTCATCCATCAAACGGACGTTTTGATATTTTATCTATACAAGGTCTCCAAAGGAGCAACCTTGATACTTATATAACAACTATTATAAAAGAACTTATCTTAAGGTGAAATGGTTATTCCAACCACTGCTTAGAATTAATCCCAAGGAATAATTAATCCTTGCGTTAGTCGAATAAATCGACGATCCTGGGCAGCTGATGTAAATTCTTAATTGTTGCCTAAATAGGGTTGCGGTAATTAAATGCATACGCAAAATGAACCGTCTTTCTTAATTAACTATAACGAATTCTCGGAATATTGAGTTAGGCTATATGAATCCTTTATTCACTTAATCAGGGTTTCCATTCTTCCAATGATGGTATTAGCCGTCTTGGAGATTTCATAATATTACAACCCTAAATGGGATATAAATCTTAATTCTACCTGCCTTTCAGGGGTAAACAGGGTAATCTTAGGAGAAGATAGTTAAGTCATAAGGAGGTTACAGAGATTTTCCAAATCTCAGGCTTCAGTTCATCCATCCCTGCTTGTGTCAAATGAGTGACACATATATGTTACGAGCCCACGAATTTCTTAATCGAAGACACTTATTTGGATAACTCCATTTTGGATATCTTCTTTGAATACCATTAGTTGACTTTAGTACCATATGATCATCGGAATATCTTTGTGGTCCCATGCATTAAACTTCCATAGTGATCAGGCATGGAAGCAATCTATGGAACTTATTAAGATACATCAATCCTCATATGGCGTTTTTATCATACTGTCTGGTTTTCGCAATCTATAGAGATCAAAGAGATATCAACTATATATGCTGACGCACCTCTTCTAGAGAGAGGATACTTCTAGAATTCCATAATTAGAGATTTCTAACTGGAACAGAAAAAAATGGTTCTTATGATTTCGCCTGTAAGTTTTATCTTGCTTAATATATGGGGTTCTTATGGGAAAATTTCTAAAAGTTTGCTAAGCTCATGGTCTTATGAGAGACTTAGCGGTATCTGAACCCAAACATAACTCTTAGCAATAATATCACAATAAAGGATTTATCTAGTGTCATTATTAATGTGAACTGCCTCTAGTCATTCATCAGGAGGGCTAAATGTCCCCATTCTTAAACTTTTTAAACTTAGCTATAAGATCTGTGACAAATTGTAGGGCATTTTCGACCTTGACTGGTTATTTCTTAATCTATAAAATGTGAGTAGCTGAGGTGGATCCATAATGGATTCATAGTAAGCAGGTTTTGAAACCTTAATGTGCCCTCTTATTGCTGATGCTAGATCATAATATATATATAGTGCATTATGCTTAAATTCTAGGTTGACCGAATAAGAGCACTATTTCAACCAATGAACCAGGGTTTGCAACCTACTGCCGATAGTTTATAGCTCTTATGGGGGAGTCGGAAAAAATCTTATTCCATCTTTTTCCATTTCGTGAAGCGGCTAATAGGTTTTCTAATAAGGTCCTCGAAACTTGGACCATCCCATAATGTATAAGAGAATCTTTCTTGTGGACTCCATTAGTGTCCTCACTAATCAAGGGTATTACCACTGAATGATTGTGACGTATACCTTACCATGTTCTTTCTAGTATAACCACTGATATACCCAATGGTTTCTACTTCATCCAACAATTTCTTGTAATCGATGGTCCCTTTTCACTATTGAAGTCTCTTGACTTCCAAGAGACGAGGTACTTTTAAGTAAAACCTAAAAAAATGGACTCCTTGCCACATATGATTTTATTTGGATTATTCTTCGCATAAGAAGTGTGAATAAAATTCTTATCATAAGTAGCGACATGTGTTTTTGAGCAAACACCATTTGGCTTCTTGAATCTTCTCGTGACTTTTCTTATAACCTTTCTAACAACAGGGTTAACTTCAGTTTTGGAGATTAATTCCATTAATATTGAGGTTCACACTTGATGCACCATTAATATTTGTCGCATTCCTAGCATCGCAACTGTTGTTTGTTTCTTCTGAGTTTTCCATACTCACATCTTTTGGTATTAAATACCAATTTAACAATTAATTGAGTGCATTTCACAGTTAGTCATCATCCTGACGACTTATCATAGTTCGATCATGGTATTATTAAACCATATGAACATCCCTAAGGAGTATTATTAGATTGTACATGTGCTTATATTTAATCAAGATAGAAATTTCACAAACTAGGCACCTAGCTCGGTTGGCTAGGCGCGCGAAAGGGTGCGGCCTAGACCCAGGTTCGATGCCGGGGACGGCCGGTTCCACCATTTTTAATATTAATTAATCGTACAGATACATGTAATTATGAGGGTTGTCTCATAAGGAGTTTTGATAATTAATTTCTTCTTATCACCCACAATATGGGCTTGATTTTTAAGGCAACTAATCGATTTTTATCACTATATTTGAGTCCTTATATTTTAAGGGAAAATAGGACATCGGAAAAATGATTCCTTATGGATATAACATCCATCTAATATTGCTGAAGCAGTTTCTGAGGTACTATCGGCCAATTTTACTTCATACTTAACGCTTAGAGTTTTATCAGGCATATTTAATGATTTACAATATCTATTGTCTACGAGAGACTTATCTGCACCTGAATTAATTAATACTCTAACATGAGCGTTATTGATATAGAAAGTACCTGTTGTGACCTTGTCATCCTGAATAGCCTCTTGAGTATCCATCTGGGAGTTTCCGGTTTTGGTCTTCTTAGCCTCGCCAGACTTCTTGGTTTTATTAGGGCAATTAGTTTTGATGTGCCCTATTTCATTGCAACCATAGCAGGTTGCGTCCTCCATCTTCTTGCAGTCCAAGGTCTTATGCCCCTTGGACTTGCATATCCCGCATGCAAAAGTTCTCGACTGTGTATGCGAGTTCGATCCATACCTGCACTTCCCGAAGTGCTGTTTCTTGCAGATTTTGCATCTGGGTTTTTCACCTGACTGATGGTTGTCCTTTAAATACTTGCTAGACTTAGCTGCTCCTTCCTTGGCAGCCTTAGGGCAGTTGGTACTGATGTGGCCTTTTTCGCCACAGCTGAAACAGTTTGCATTCTTTATGTCCCTACATCCGTGGGACTGGTGGCCTGTCTTTTTACAGATGCCACATTGTTTTATATTTTGGTTTGATCGACACTGGCCCTAGTGTCTTCGTTTGCAGGTTTTACATTTGGGTTTTGCCTCCTTTGGCTTGGACTGGTTACAGCCTGAACCGGTCTTACCCTTTTTACAACTTTTATTTGGGGTATTATCGCACTTTCGTTTATGATCCCTTAACACTCGGTTCACGGCCTTGTTTACAGCTGTATCTAACATAGCCTGTAACTCGGCGCCCGTTACGTTCAGTCTTGCATCATTATTCTGATCAACTGGATGATTGTGAGCTTCAGAGGAGTCAACCATGGTGAAGCTTTGAAAGCTACAAACCAAGTAATGATAATTGATTTAAATATATGGTGAATTGTCGAATTTGATGATTACATAGCCCTGGTATAATTTAACCATATAGGCGAATATATAGTATTAAATTTATTTGATTATGTTTTGCCTAGGTTTTTAAATAAACCATCCTTGGCGTGTAAACGAAATATAATCCTTCATATTTATTAGACAGGGGACCTAAATCACGACTGTCAATGTCGTACCGACATTTTATATAGCATAAGGGCTTGTTCCCAAGGACTTTTGATGGCACAGGGGCCTTGTCACTAGGGAAAAATTTAAAACATAATCGATGATTCCTTTGGATCGGAAAATTTCATAATTCATTGGCTTGACAAGAGGTTATGAAATAAAACTATCTTTTTCATGTATACATCTTTGCCCGTAGGTATACATCCCAGATGGATGTTTAGATGTGTACATCACGTTCGACGTTTATTAGCCATGATTCCTATTGATCATTTAGGCTAAATAAGGGGTTCGGAAGTTCCTAATATAAAGATGACAAGCGTGATTTTATCGCATCACTGTTGTCGGAAGTGTTAACACGTTTTCAAGTGTTAATAAGGATCGGAATCTCTTTTAAACGGGTTTTACCATTTTTGCTACGTCTTCAATGATATTCAAGCTAGGTCAAACCTTTTAAGATTCTCTTTTAATATTTATACTGGCAGGGAAGGAAGGATATTTATTTTATTCAGGATTTTTATCATAAATCCTAATTCATAAGTTAATAATAGCACAAATGGCCTAGTCGCGTAGACAAGTTAAATTTATAAGCCATGATTTCAGAGAATCGTGGTATTAAGGTTTGAATCAAAGTTCATTACCTTTTCCTGACAGGGAGCTGTAGGCTACCACTGTCTTTATTAAAATTTCTGGCCCGTGGGCCTATCAATTAACATCTCGTAGGATGTTAAGACATATAGTCATTGCACTGATGATACGTTCAGCGGTCACAGTAATGACATGACGACATGATCAGTGCCATTAATTTAATCAACTGTCGTTCAGTGGTCATAATAATGACATGACGGCAGGATTAGCACTTTAATTCATATCAACTGTCATTCAGCGGTCATAATAATGACATAACGACAGGATTAGTATTTTAATTTAAATCAATTGTCGTTCAGTGGTCATAATAATGACATGACGACCAGATTATCGTCTAGAGGGCTTTGAGCATAGCTCACCCCCTTAGGACGGGGAATCTCAAAAGATCACAACTGTCGATGTCGCAATCGGACAGTGTATTATAGCCCGTGGCACTTCATCCTTAAGGGATGATTATTTTAATAAGGAAGGATTGGAATAACCCATTCTAGGGATGACTTACATGATTTTATCGAACCACGTTTGCCAGGAGTGTTAACATATTACGGATGTTAACAAGGATTTGAATCTCTTGAATAGGTCCTGCCATCTTGGCCTCGTCATATAGGCTAGGTTTACCCTTAAGATTCCTTTTGAATAATTAACGCAGAACAAATTTTAAATCGAGGTGTTAATAAGGATCTGAATCTAAATTGAGGAACTGCCATCTTGGCCGGTCTTAATATGACCCGAGGCTAGGTCTTGTCCTTTTTTAGATTTTGCCATTTTATTATAATGGTAGATCGTAAAAAAAATGTTATTTTTCATTTATTTCATATTTCATGTTTAGAATGAAAGTTTAAACTTAATCATTCCACTTTATAAAATAAGAGTATAAAGTTTCCCTAAGCGGGACTTGAAAGGAAAAGTGTTGTCCTCGAAGGGATTGAAAAGATAATTATGTCCTTGTAAGGACTATTGAGGAAACGATTTTTCAGCAAAGGAGTTTCTTCTTCACTCAATTCCTGAATGCTTTCTCCTTGGTTGCACGTCTCATCCTGGTCGCGGTACGAAGCTCAGCATTTCAAGGCTCCAGACGTGGAGAATTCTTATTACAGCTTCTTACTTGGCGACATATTAAAATATATAATTGAAAGTAATAATCCTCCGAAGAGACGAGAGTATTCCTATGTTAAGTCTAGACTCAGAAGGTCAAAGAATGTGCTACTGTGTCATTGAGATTAAACACAGAAGATTAGTGTTTAATTCACTCAATGTTGGCTCTGATACCAACCTGTCACACCCCTATTTTCCACGTGTCACCGGTGGGCCCGGTGGGGAGTATCGTGACGTAGTTGGTATCATCATAGACAAACAACACAATATATAAATGCACAGCGGAAGCAAAGATATATTCATTTCAACTTTAATAAAGTGTAATATTTAAATATCACTAATTGTTGAAACGGATCCACAGGCGGATCAAAATAAAATAAGATATTGTTTAACAGTTTATTGTCATCCAAGCTTGCGAGACTTATTGTGGACGCTCTAGAAGACAGCCAGCCTATTACGTGTAGTACCTGCACTTAACCTTTTGGGAAAATACGTCAGTTTACACTGGTAAATACAATTTAACTGACTCATTTTGAAAATGGTTGAAAATTGATTTGAATGCACGTGGCACAAAACCTTTTGATAACTTGGGAGAATTATATAATATAATCTTGTAAAGGATTTACATGTTACTTATGCGTTCAGTAGCCTGGTTCGTGCCGGGTTAAAGATCAATGGACACACCACAATATAGAGTTATACACTGACAGGTGTACGCCTACACCTCGTGCTCAGGTCGTGGCCATCTCGTAAGATGATGCGAAGGATATCCGGGACATGGTCATTAACCCCCCAAAGGCTTTAAGCAATAAAACACATTCAAAACAAGGCATCTCAATAAATTTAACCTCTATTCGATTAAAGAATTCAATGCCGGACCAAGCGGTATTTTATATACCGTACCCCAAGCCCGTATAGGGAAAATAAGTTAGAAGTATTTACCTGAGTAAAGTATAATTCTCAACAAGCAAAATGCAAGTAGCTTTTACCGGTGCTCCTAATCTGGAACGAAGGTTTATAATAACCTATTAGATTTCTAACGGGTCTTTATTTAAGCTTAAGCTTAGACCGGTTAGCCTTAAGGACGAAACGGTTCAAACGCACGATTAAGCGAAGGCCGGATAGAATGTGATTTAGACCCGACAAGTTTGAATACTTGTATAATATGGGTATACTAAATACATTCTGGATTTTGAGACAAAAATGATAAGGTTTGACCCGTTTCGGTCAATTTATGCAAACTAATTACATAAACCGAACCGAGCGCGAAAAGGGCGTTACGGATAACCAAAAGAGTCATATGCATGTTCCCTGAGATAATATGGCTTAAATATGTTATAATATCAGTAAGTTATCTTCTATTATGACCAAAACGGATTTAAACACAATTTATGCCTCATAAGGGCATTTTGGTCATTTAAAAGATTATAAAAGAGTTAAATTAGAAATCTGGGTTACAGGTCTGGTTTGTACAGTAAATATACTTAATTTAACATATTATAACAGTAGGGTATGACCCATATGTGAAACTTATCATTTAAAACCAAACTATGCACCTTGGGGGTATTTTGGTAATTTCACAAGGGCTAAAAATGTCAAAATTGGAAACCTGGGTTTATAAACTTGTACTTACTGTTATTTTATAAAAATATACTAAAAACATCGGTAGGTATAAACCTTATATGTTTAATATGGTTATAGTACATACTATGCGTAAAAAAAACGCTTAAAAAGGCGATTTAGAGCCGTTTCCGGGTTTTTAAAAGAAAGCTGATATTTTTATATTTCCAGAATGCTCAAAATATTTTATTTAACAAATAAAATCAGTAGAAAAAGGTTTGGAGTCAAAAGGATTTGTAAATTCATTTTATGGCTTAAAAGGGCAAAATCGGTATTTACCGAATTAAACTTAGAGGCCTATGATATGATCAGCCAAAAATTAAATAAAAATCTTTAAAAATCCCAAAATATTATATAACATCAGTGGGTAAAAAGTTTGATATCAAAAAGTGGGTTTTAATGGGTTATATGTTAATTACGCCGTTTAAGTAACATAAAGCTTTCAAATTACGATATTGAGCATAACTCTTATTCTGGACCTCAAACTGATATCAAATTTTAGGTGCAAGTTTATAAATCAGTAACAAATGTTTCTACTCTTTCACTTTTTCAAAAATCACGTTTTATAGTCAGAAGGGCATAATAGTCAACTTTAAGCATAAATCGGAAACATGCATATGGACCGGATAAGTATTGAACCAAGTTGTAAAATCTCAGAGAATTAAACTTATATGAAACTTGGTCCAAAATATGCTCTAAGGCAGATCTCAAACATGCAAGAACGGATCCGAACTGAAAGTCAAAGAAAAAGTCAATTTATGCGACTTTCGGTTCCGATTCGGGTTTAAACTGAAAATTGTCGAGATGAACATGTTGAGACATGTTCTTACATTAATTATCAAGTTATTTTAATGATCAAACAGGTTGCATGTACCCTACATTGCTAATCATGCTTAAATTTGCAAAAACACATTCTGTTGACTTTTTGAAACAAGCTTTGACTCGACAATTATCATACTTAGAGTGGGAATCTGAAAATACCCTTTTGAGGGTTTGTTACCCACATAAATACCAACTTGTAGGTACTTTCAATTTGAGAAATGACCGAGCCATTTTCGTTTAATCACGAAGTCAAACTTAATTTACGATGGATTGACTTTTGGTTAATATACTAAGCTAGAACGGATTTGAGAAGGTTATGAATACTTACAAGAGTCCTAACAAAGCTTAGAGATCACTAGGAAGTTGTCTTGTCGTCCAGAGAGCTCCAGAAGTTGATCTTGTGAGTGAAAGTGAAATTGTTGCAAAAATGGGTGTTCTTAAACATCAAATTTGATCCTTCAAAATGATGTTACAAGTGTTTGCAGGTGTTGTATGATCAGTCCAAGTGTCCTTACATGCATATAAACCCATTGGAGAGTCCCAAGTAACGACCACAGCTGGAAACCACTCGAAATCAGACCTGCTGACTTATGGACTTCTTCTAAAATTCGGTGGCGTAGGTTTCCTTGTTTAGGTATCCAGATTCTTTTCTTATGGAATCTCCAAATTCCATCTATTCCTTGTTCTAATTCCTTAATCATTCCTTTTAATTTTTCAGTATCGTCCTTGATTACTGATTCCTGTATTTCTCTAATTTGCTCATTTAAATCTATCTTCAGATTTAATTTAAGAGAACGTACTCGTTTTGGTTTTTCATGATACTTTCGACTTAAAGTGTAACACCTCGAAAATTCACGTCCTATAAAGTGTTGACACGTGTCATATGTTTGAACGTGTGAAAGAATGTGATGAAAGGACTAAAGTTGACAACCATGAAAAGTATATGAAAATACGAGTTCTAAATGTCAACAGTGAATAAATATATTGTACATTAACCCTACATGATGGTTATATCACCAAACGAATAAATCATGGATCATACGAGAAAAGTGAGAGATTACAAACTACAGGGGTCAAATGTGTCAACATGTTTAAGTTATACCTCTGAGTGACCTTTTGACAAACCCGAAGCTTTGTAACGGTTAATTATGCTCACTAAAATGCACGATAAAAATTTCATAAAGTTTCGTTATCGTATGAGAAAGTTATGATCAAATTCGTATGCGAGGGGTTAGAGCGTTAACGTTGAAAATTATGACTTTTCGGGTTAACATGAAATGTCCAGGGACTTGGCAAAGTGGGTATAAGTCCTAAAGCCCTTATGTGTCAAATTAGAGGGTTCAAATTGCAATAAAAAGGTTAGTTGACCTTTCGGAAGGGCCAAGAGTCAAGTATGCAACAAATAGAAAATGTAAAATCTGTAGACGAGGCTAAGGCGGGCCGCGTAAAGGTTAACATAACTTTACGCGGGCCGCGTCAATCGCCCAGATGCAGAAAATGTAGACAGCAGCCTGCAAACGCGCTCAATCGCCCCTTAACAGATATTTGTGCATTATGGGCGACCCCTAAACAGTCTTAGAGCACTAGGGACACTTGTGGGCAACTTATGGTCAGTTGTAGACTTGTGTGTCAACCTTTTGTGGTGGATTAAACACTATATAAAGGACCAAAGTTGCAACCAAGTTCCTCACACCTTCTCTTGCATTCCTGATCATTTCTAAAGCTCAAGACTGCTCTCAAGTGATCACATTTTGTGCATAGGACCTTGGTAAGTTTGCTAAAACCTTCTTAATTAAGTTTTAGCTTAGTTTTAGCTTAAAAGTCAAACCGTCGTAATTAACGGTTGACTTAACGATTAATCATTGTTAGTCCAGTGATTAGCCGAAGTGAAAGTAGTTATAAGTTGGTAATTATGTGGGTAATAAACCCTCAAAAGGGTTCCCCCTGATTCCCACTCTAACTAGGTCAAATGTCGGGTCAAACTTGTAATTAAAAAGTCAACAGAAAGTTTAATTTACAATTTATGCATAATTAGTAATGTAGAACATATACAACCTGTTTAATCATTAATATAACTTGGTAATAAGTGTAAGAACATGTCTAAACATGTTCAACCCGACAATTTACTGTTTAGACCCGGTTCGGAACCGAAAGTCGCAAAGCTTTGACTTTTTCTTTGACTTCAGTTCTGACCCATTTGGTATGATTTAGAATTACCTAAGAGCTTCATTTGGACCAGGTTACATGCTAGTATAACCCTCTGTGATTATACACCATGGTTCATTAGTTAACCGATTAATACGCATGATTCCGTTAATTGCTCATATGTTGACCATTATGCCCTTATTACCTTAAAACGTGATTTTTGGAAAAGTAAAAGAGTAGAAACTTTAATTACTGATATATAAACTTGTATGCAAAGTTTGACATCAGTTGGAGGTGTAGATTGAGAGTTATGCTCATTAGCGTAATTAGAAGCTTCTTTAGCGATTAAACGGCGTAATTAGCGTATAGCCTAATTACACCTACTTTTTGACATCAAACTTATTACCCACTGATGTAATATATTATTTTGGGATTTTTGAAGATTTTTAATTAATTTTAGGCTGAGGCATAACTCATAGTCGTAGGCTTAATCCGGTAATTGTCGGGTTTGCCCTTACGGGCCATAAAATGAGTTTTACATATCTAAACAACTCCAAACCTTTTGCTACTGATCTTAAATGATAAATAAATTATTTTAAACCTCCTGGAATAATAAAAATATCAGATTTCTATATAGAACCCGGAAACGGCTTCTAATCGCCTAATTAAGCGTTTTTAACGCCTAGTATGTACTAGAACTATTTTAGACATACTAAGGGTGATACCTACTGATATTTGAGGTAAATTATAATATTTTAACAGTAAGCAAAAGTTGTTAAACTCAAACTTCAGTTTTGAGCTTTTCAGCTTATGTGAAATTACCAAAATGCCCCTACGGTGCATAGTTTGGTTATAATTGATAAATTTCACATATATACCTTACCCTACTGATGTAACTTAGCAAATTGATTATCTTTGCTGATTACATCAGACCTGTAACTCAGGATACTACTTAAACTCTTTTATCACCTTATAAATGACCAAACTACCCCTACGGGGCATAGTTTGTGTTTAAATTCATTTCGGGCTTAATAAATGATATCTTATTGATGTCACAACATATTTGGAGCATATTAACTTAGGAAACCTGTGAATGGCTCTCATTATTACCCGTTACGCTTATTACGCGTTCGGTTCGGTTTATGTAACTAGTTTACATAAATTAGCCGAAACGGGTCAAACCTTATCGGTTTTATCTCAAAATCCAGAGTGTGCATGAAATACCCATATTAAACAAGTCTCTAAACTTGTCGGGTCTAAATCACATTCTATCCGGTCTTCGCTTAATAGTGCGTGCGAACCGTATCATTGAAACTAACCGGTCTAAGCTTAAGCTTAATTAAAGACCCGTTAGAATTCTAATAGGTTATTATAAACCTTCGTTCCAGATTAGGAGTACCAGTAAAAGCTACTTGCATTTGCTTGTTGTGATTTATACTTTGCTCAGGTAAATACTTTTAACTTATTTTCCCTATACGGGCTTGGGTTACGGTATATAGAATACCGCTTGATCGGGCATCAAATCTTCCATCGTTGGGTGGTTAATTGAATAATTTGATCGGCTCGTTGAAACAGTCTTGTTACTTAAAGCCTTTGGGGGTTAATGACCATGTCCCGGATATCCTTGGCATCATTTTACGAAATGGCGACGACTTAAGCGCGGGGTGTAGGCGTACACCCGTCAGTGCACAAAAGAACAATGTGGTGTGTCTATTGATCTTTAACCCGGACAAGATCCGGGCTACTGAACGCACAAGGAACATGTAATTCGTTCACAAGATTATATATATTTAAATAATTCTCCCAAGTTAAATAAAATGTTTATGCCACGTGCATCCAAATAAATTTTCAATCATTTTCTAAAATGAGTCAGTTGATTGTATTTACCAGTGTAAACTGACGTATTTTCCCAAAAAGATTAAATGCAGGTACTAAGCGTAATTGGCTGGGATTTCTCCTTAGCATCACTAGAAGTCTCTCAAGCTTAAGATGCCTAAAGTCTGTTGAACTATTGTTTCCACTTTGTTTCCGATCCGTCTGTGGATAAACTTCCGAATATTGTGACATTTGATACTACAATATTAAATTCGGTTGTATTATATCTTTTAAATTGCTTCCGCTGTGCATATTAAATATTGTGTTGTATGACTATTATGTTGCCAATCACGTCACGATACTCCCCTACCGGGCCCTCCGGTGACACGTGGAAATCGGGGTGTGACATAAAGCATCAGCTACTACATTAACTTTTCCTGCATGATACTGGATATTATAATCATAATCACTAAGAATCTCCATTCAGCGTCTCTGTCTCATATTTAATTCCTTTTGCCCAAAAACATATCTTAAACTCTTATAATCGGTGAAAACAGTAAACTTACTACCATAAAGATAGTGTCTCCAAATTTTAGGGGCAAAAATTATAGCTTCTAACTCTAGATCATGGGTTGTATAATTCTCTTCGTGATTATTAAGTTGTCTAGAGGCATAGGCTATAACCTTTTGACGTTGCATCAACACACATCCATAACCTAACTTAGAAGCATCACAATAGACTATGAAGTCTTCAGTTCCTTCTGGTAATGCTAGTATGGGTGCATTGGTTAACTTTTGCTTTAGAATCTTAAAAGCTTCCTCCTGTTTTGGTCCCCATTCAAACTTAATTGATTTACAAGTCAATTTTGTTAAGGGAATGGCTATTCTAGAAAAATCTTGAATAAAACGTCTATAATAACCTGCTAGTCCAAGAAAACTTCTCACCTCCGTTGGTGACTCAGGGACTTTCCGCTTAGTAATCGCCTCGATCTTTGTGGGATCCACATGAATTCCTTCATGATTAACCAGATGTCCAAGAAATTGTACTTCTTGTAACCAAAATTCACATTTTGAATATTTAGTGTAATGCTTTTCTTTTCTCAGCAAATTTAAAAGTATAAACAAATGCTCTGCATGATCCTCTTTACTCTTAGAGTAAATGAGAATATCATCTATAAAGACAATTATGAATTTATCCAGATATGGTTTACATATTCTGTTCATCGTGTCTATAAATACGGCTGGGGCATTGGTTAAACCAAATGGCATGACTGTAAATTCATAATGACCATACCTTATTCTGAAAGCAGTCTTAGGAATGTCCTCTTCCTGTACTTTCAGTTGATGATATCCTGAGCGTAAATCGATCCTAGAAAAGAATCGAGCTCCTTGCAGTTGATCGAACAGATCATCGATTCTTGGTAGTGGGTGCCGATTTTTAATCGTAACCTTGTTCAATTCGCTGTAATCAATGCACATATGCATTGATCTGTCCTTCTTCTTGAAAAACAAGATTGGTGCTCCCCATGGCGATGAACTAGGCTGTATGAAACCTTTCTCTAGAAGTTCATCCAACTGTTTCTTCAGTTCCTACATCTCTGCTGGTGCCAAGCGATAAGGTGCTTTAGCAATCGGTGTTGTCCCTGGCAATAGGTGAATTATGAATTCAACCTCTCTATCCGGCGGTAGTCTTGGTAATTCTTCTGGAAAAAACATCTGAGAATTTAGATACTACGTGAATATCTTTTAATTCTTTTCCTTTTGTGTTAATAATTATAGAAATCATATACACTGGTGATCCTTTCCTTGCATGACTTGTTGTTTTCATCACATAGATGAATTTTATAGACCTAGTTGGCTTATCTCCTTTAATTGTGATCTTTTCACCCTTTGGCGAATTTACTTGTATTAACTTTTGATCACATAGAATACTGGCATGATTGGCTACCAACCAATCCATTCCTAATACAATATCAAATCCAGCCAGATTCATTGGAAAAAGGTTAGCAATAAATTTATGATTTAAAATTTCTATTCTTGCTCCCTGCAAGATTTCAGTAATCTTAATGGATTCTCCATTTGTCGTTTTTACTAGGCATTCTTGTTGAAGTTTAGTTAATGGTTGATTGAGAATTTTGCAGAATGAAGTATTAATAAAACTTTGGCAAAAATATCATTAACTAAAAACGTACCGGCAATCACATCCGGAATCATCTTGGCTTCTTCAGCTGTTAGAACAAATGCTCTGACATTCTTGGTAGTTTTGTTGTTTGTTGCTGGAGCTAGTTTTGGACAATTCGGCTTGATGTGCCCCATCTCTCCACAATGAAGCATAGCTTGTTACTGGGTTTCCTCCTGCGGTCTTCTTCCTTTTGTCCAGACATTTTGCAGAAATTACAGTATGTCAAGCATTTTCCTGAATGCTTCTTTTTGCAGGACTTACAATAAGGTGCAGAGGTAGAACCTGTACTTTCCCACGGTAGACATTTCCATAACGAAATTCTTGGGTAAGTTTCTGGGCTAGGTTCTTTCTCTGGTTCTCTTCTTACGTACGTACTAATTCATCAGTCAAGGTATTGGCTAATTCTACAGCTTCTTCTATGGTTTGTGGCCTAGCTGCCTTGACTACATGTCTGATTTCACTAATTAATCCCCAGAGGTAACGGGAGATTAATACTAGTTCTGGTGAGGCTAAGGTTGGCACTATCCTAGCATATTCGAAGAATACGGTAGTGTAAGCCTTGCAGTCTATTCTAGTCATTCTAAGATTTAAGAACTTATTGGCAATTTGTTCTTTTTCATTGGGAGGACAGAATTTTCTTTCAACCATTTCCTTAAAGTTGATCCATTCCATATTATAAACTCTGTCATTTCCCCTAGACTGGAGAATAGTATTCCACCATTCTAAGGCTGCATTCTTAAAAAGATTAGAAGCAAACATAATCTTATCTTCATATGCACATTTGCTTATTTTTAAGACTGCCTCTGTCTTTTCTGTCCAATGTAAAGCTGCAATGGCTCCTTCATTGCCAGAGAATTCTATTGGTTTGCAAGACCAGAATTCTTTGTAAGAACAACCATATGACATGGTTCTCCTTCTTTTTGGAATTAGTAATTGGAGTAGCGGTCCATTATTCACGCTATGACTTGGTTCACTAGGTGTTCGTTTACTTCCACTTTTATTATTTTCTGCTTCTTTAACAGACTTAATAATATATGGCATAGAATTTCTAATTCCTTGTGCTACTATATGTTGGATGGCACTGTTATCTATTTGGTTTTCATTATTATCATTATTCTGGTTTTCTTGATTTTCTTCATTATCCATCTATATTTACAAACATTTATCAGGTATTAATATCACAGAATAAGATTTAATGCAAACAATCAAACAAACAAATCGACCAAAATCGTCGAGCATTGCGACATTTACTCTTTTTCATATATATGTCTATTACAATCTACAACTGAAATGTAAACACACTACTAGTTATGCATCAGTAGATATTAGCTTACCTATTTTAGTTAAATTTGATGATTTTTCTTCAAACTACACGCATTTATATATATATAATTAGGTTTTGTTTATCTGAACTGCATTTCCCGCTCGTCGTATTTCCACACGAGCTTCTCTCCTATTCTCTCATCCTTTCTCGTCCTTCTATCAATTCCTCACCATAAGTGCGGAGTTCCTGCACATTCTCGTCACTCATGGGTGGTCGTGGTGCGGGTACTAGGTCAGGGTACTGAGGTATCGGTTCTCCATATGGGTACGGATTGTTTAAGATTTCCTGAACATACTGGTCGGCGTTCCAATATGGATCTAAAGGATTAAGGTTTGTGTACTGGGCTATGGGGTTTGGTATTGGGTCTCCCTATGGATAAATTTCCTGATATTCCCTATGGTCATCATGTAACACCTCGTAAAATCGTTTCCAATGATGTGGTGACACGTGTAATGAACCCTAATAAAGTCAAACGTTGACTATGAGGGACTAATTTCGTCAAAATCGAAAACTATGAATATAGAAGGACTGAAAGTGTCAACATGCCTAAACTAGGCCTCTGAGTGACCCTATACGGTGTCTGTATTCTCAAATGAGCCACTTGTTGGACGAGAGGAGCCGTTTGCGTAATTATTTAAAAGTTTGCGCGATAAAGGGTTAAAAGTGTCAACATGTTAATTCTTACCTCTGAATGACCTTTTAACAAACCGAGAGCTTCATTATGTTCCATCATATTCTCGGGAATGCCTAATATTGGCTATGCGAGGCTTTTATGCCAAAAAGTGAAGTAACGCGCAAGTTTGTAAGTTAGAGGGGTTAAAAGCGTCAACATGTTTAATTATACCTCTGAATGACCTTTTAACGAACCCGAAGCATCACGATGTATTATAATACTCTCAAGAATGCCTCACATGGACTAGATAAGGCTTCGATGCTATTAAACAATGATATGCGCAAGTTTGCGCATTAAAGGGACCAAAAGCATCAACTTTTGAATCTACGCCTCTCGGGGACCTTTTAAGCGAACTGGAGCGTTGTAATAATTGGACATACATTCGGGGATGCCCATTATGGGCTCTAGAAGGCTTGGATATCATTAAACGTCATTTCGCGCTACTTTGCGAAATTAAGAGACTAACTGCGTCAAACTACAAAAGTAGGTCGAATCGTTTGATAACGGACCTTCCGGAATATGTACATGAGTTAAACATACCCTATTTATCCTTTATATAGCTTAGATATAGGCTTAGAGGTGTTTGGTGCGCAAAAAATAAACTTTTATGTCATGCAGGGACTAAAAGTGTCAAAAAGTGCACAAGTTTGCACTTTCGCGCATATCTCGCATTCTGAATATCCCCGGACACCCAAAAATTTATGTAAGCACTAAAATATTTTATTTTAGTGTGTGGCATGATAAAATTCCACTCGTCGTGTGATTTGGACCATTTTTAGCGTCCGTTCGTGTTTCGTCGTAATTAGACGCATAACGTGACCGTACGACCAAACGAACCGACATCCGACATATTCATGAACACGTTTTATGTCCCCTATACTTTGACGTCCTTGTAGAGCCTTGAAAATGGCTTAACAGAGGTCAAATACGTCAAATATGCAAGTTAGGGTGTGCAGGGACTAAACGTGACAAATTTTGAAAATTCCAGCCCAACCCTCGCGCTACGCGACGGCCTGATGGCCTTACTGTCGCGCTACGCGACGCTGTGTTTTTTACAGCAAGTTAAGTTTCAGGTGCAGTTTGATTCTTGAGGGCCTTTTATGCAATTTTCTTTGTGTGGGCATCAAGTTAACACTTCTCCAAGTTATGCTAGCTGTCTCTAACACTTGTATGGTTCAGATTTCTTGCTTGGTGGCCAAATAAACACATGTCTTGATCCAACCAACACCCAAAAACTATAAATAGGAACCTTAGTTACCCATTTCTTGACACCATATCATTCCTTCTCTATCATCTCTCTAATTTGGAGCTTCCTAAGCTGAAGTGGGACATAATCTTAGTAGAAAAGATAGCATGGACCCTTTGTAAGTGCCTTAGCCCACTCACTAGTTCAGATTTATGTTCTCTCAACCGAAAAGTCAAATATCGCAAATAAACATTGACTTTCGGTTTAAACTCTCATGGTCCAGCCACTGATCGAATTGAAAGTGGGTATAAGACCATAGTTAGGTAGGTGATTAACCCCTGAAAGGGCACCTCCTAATTCCTTCGTATGCTTAGTTAATTGTCGGGTCAAACCGTTTAGGTAAAAAGTCAAACTTGGCAGATTTGTGCATATTAATTAAACCATAGATTCAGATGTTATAAATTATATTTTAACACTCTAATAACTTGGTAATGATTATTAGAACATGTCTAAGCTGGTCCAACCCGACAATTCTAAGTTTAGGGTCGGTTCGCAACCGAAAGTCGCAAAAGCTTGACTTTGCTTTGACTTTTCAGTTCTGACCCGATTAAGCTTGATTCTTCCATGTTTTAAGCTTCCATTAGGACCATATTATTCATTAGTATAACCCTCTGGAGTTATATTGCATGGTTCCTTGTGGTTTGAATTATACGCTAGTTTCCGCTATTATGCTTATAAACGCCCATTTTGCCCTTTTGACATAAGAATGAGATTTTTAGAAATGTGAGAGGACAAAAACCTTTGTCACTGATATATAAGCTTGTCCCAAAAATTTGACATCAGTTCTTGGTCCCAAATAGAAGTTATGCTCGATATCGTAATTAGAAGCTTTTAACTAAGTAAATTGCGATATCTTGCATAAAGCGTGTTTAAACTTAGATTTTGACCCGAAACTCATTACCTACTATTAAGATATTATTTTTAGGGATTGTTGGAGTTATTGACCAGATTATAAACTGATCATATCATAGAGTTCTTGTATTATTCGGTAAATGACGATAATACCCCTTTTCGTGCATAAAATGAGATTTACAAATGATTTGAATGCCAAACCTTTTCCTACTGATTTCATATATTAAATAAATTATTTTGAGCATTCAAAACTGATCAAAATCTCAGATTTCCATAAAACCCCTTAATTATCGTCAATTAGCGATTTTTACGCTATTTAGGTGCATAGTATGGTTTTAAACCATAATTAACACCTAAGACTTATTACCTACTGAATTTTTAAACAAATTTTAATATTATTACAGTAGGTATAAGTCGTGAACTCAGATTTCCAAAAATGCCCTTAAAAGCCTATGTGAAATGACCAAAATGCCCTTTCGGGACATAGTTTGGTCATAAATAGTAAATTTCACATATGTGTAATATCTTACTGATGTAATGAGATAAATTAAATATTTTTACTGATTAGAAAGGACCAGAACTACAGTTTGTTATAAAATCTCTTTTATAAGTATTAAAATTACCAAAATGCCCTTACGGGACTTAAAATGGTTTTAAATACTTTTTGGGCATATATGTTGACATCCTACTGATGTATTGACATATTCTAAGCATAATAACATATGGAACTTGTATATAATTCATTTGGTTACCCGTTACGCATTCTACGTGTTCGGATCGGTTTATGTAACTAGTTTACGTATGTTGCCGAAACGGGTTTAACCTTATCGTTTTTGTCTCAAAATCCGGAATGTGTTTAGTATACCCATATTATACAAGTATCCAAACTTGTTGGGTCTAAATAACATTCTATTCCGGTCATCGCTAGATCTAAGCGTGTCGTACCGCTTTAGATACTTTAAGCTAGCCGGTTTAAGTCTACGACTTAAATGAAGACCGTTAGCATTCTGAATTGGTTATATATTACCATCACTCCAGACTAGAGCCACCCGGTAAAAGCTACCTGCATTTAGATAGATTGGATACGGCTGAGTTATTTTGCTGTGAATCAAGTATTAGCTCAGGTAAATACTTTTAACTTATTTTCCCTTATACGGGCTTGGGATACGGTAGATTAATACCGCTTGGTCGGGTGTGGATCTATCAAATGCCGGATTGTAGCTAGTAAATCCACAAAACCTGTTTTGATACTGTTCTGTTGATGACTTAAACATTGGGGGTTAACGACCATGTCCTGGATATATCCTTGGCTCATTCATTTGTAAATGGCCACGATTTATGCGCAGGGTGTAGGCATACACCGAAAAGATGCCAATAATAAATTATTAATTACCCACAAGTTGGGGATAACTCCTTTATGGGTTTGAAGTGGTGTGTCGTTTAATCATGTCTCAGTCTCTGTACTGGGCCCCAGATGTACGGTAAACATGTAATTCAGTATACAAAATTTTATTAAGAATTGTCCCAAGATATAAAAGGTTTTGTGCCTTGTGCACTTAAATCAATTTTCATAAACTCTTTTCAAATGAGTCGGTTAAATTGTATTTACCAGTGAAAACTGACGTATTTTCAAAAGGCTAAGTGGCAGGCACTACTCGTAATAGGCTGGGAGTTGCTCGGTGTCGAAAAAGAGGATCTTGCAAATCCTTAAAGATGCCATAAAGTCTGCTAAGCTTCATTTTAAACATTTGGTAATGATCCTCCTGTGGATTTGATATTACAGACTCGTCTATAATAAATACTTTGATATTTTCAGACATTTGAGTTTGTAATAATATTTTATATTCCAAGACTTCCGCTGTGCTATTCTGTGTGTGTTTGACCATGATGATATCAACTACGTCACGATACCCCACCGGGCCCACCGGTGATATGTGGAAATATCAGGGTGTGACAGGTTGGTATCAGAGCCAACATTGAGTGAATTAAACACTAGTTTTTTGTGTTTAATCTCAATGACACAGTAGCATTATTCCTTAGACCTTTTGAGTCTAGACTTAACATAGGAATGTTCTCATCCCTATTAAGTAAACATTGTTTTCGATTTTATGTATTTTAAATAAGTCGCCAAGCCAGGAAGCCGTTGAATAGAGATTTTCCTCATCCGAAGCCAAGGAATACCAAGCTTCACCATACGGCTAGAATAAGCGTGCGACCGGTTTGGAGGAAGATCTTTATGGATTCATTCCCAAAACCAAACCCATTTGATTTGGAATCAGACTTCAGAGTCCATACCAGAGGTCACTGAGGCTCAAATTTTAAAGTCTGTACCAGTGGAGTCCATACCAGGTGGTCCCTGAGACTCCCGTTTTTGCTGAAAACCCTTGTTTCTTACCTTCAAGTTTGGAATCCCAGACTTGGATTATAACAGTCAAAACCCAATCCGTGATTCATATCATCCTTTAGCCATTGAATCCTTGAATTCTACTTCTGTAACGGATCCTGATTAGAATATCTACATTATTCACTGAGGTCTTTTGTACCTTCACCGTGTATAGTAAACCCAGAAGAGAAACAATCGAATGGAGCAAGGAAGACATTATAGAATCATTCCTTCATAATATTCTTTGTCTGTTAAGTCCTTAAAAGGACCTATCTCTTCTATTTAGTCCCTGTGTGGACACACCTTTTGACTAAAGACCCCATATGGGCATTTGCTATTTAGTCCTTTCATGGACATTATAATTCAATAAAGTCCCTTGTGGACATTATATTTCAATAAAGTCCCTTGTGGACATTATATTTCAATAAAGTCCCTCAGTGGACATACTATTTCATCATAGTCCTTTCATGGACATGTGATTTTATTAAAATCCCTTTTTGTGGATACACTATTTCAATATAGTCCTTTCATGGGCTTGATATTTCGATACAGTCCTCTCATGGACATTATATTCCTTCATAGTCCTTCCATGGACATAGTATTTTATTAAAAGTTCTTTCGTAAACATATTATTTTATCAAAGTCCCCTGGCGGACATAATAAATCATGATAGTCCTTACGCGGGCATATTATTTCGACATAGTCCCTTCATGGACATGCTGATTCGTCGAAGTCCCTTTTATGGACAAATTATTACATTAAGATCCTTTGTGGATATGATATTTTATTATAGTCCTTTCAAGGATATGATATTTCATTAATAAGTCCCATTGAGGACGTATCTTTCAATATAAAGTCCCAGTGAGGACATCTGTATAGCAAAGCCCTTTTGTGTGCGCCCTGTACCAATATAGTCCTTTTATGGACATGTTATTTTATTAAAATCCCCCTGGGGATACGTTATTCGAAATAGTCCCTTTGAGGACATTGATATTTCATTATAACCCTTATATAAATTTGTAATATTTTATAGTCCTTATACGGACTTATAATTTTTCATCTTAGTCCTCTATGGACAAATATATTACTACAAGTCCTGATTAAGGCACTATTGTAAATTCCTAAATGATTTAGGAAAGTTTTGAAAATTTCATGTAGGTATTCATTTCGTCCTTTATTCCGCGATAGTTCCAAATTTTACTCGAACTTTATCGATCAGCTGGAAATTACAAAAGATCCTCTTAATGGTATAACCTAGCCTATATGTCTATGAACATAGCTGTGATGGTAAAACCCTCTTAAGATAATTAATCCTTGTTAACATCTAAGAACATGTTAACATTACTGGCTGTGTGACTTAAGAGACCACACTAGCTTCCAAAAAGTACTTAGACTTTTCCAAGTCACCTTCATAGCCTATATGATCAATACGAATCATGGCTATTAAACAACAATATGATGTATACATCCAAACATCCAGTTAAGATGTATGCCTGTGGGCGAAGGTGTATACATGACAATGATAGTTTTATTTTATAAACTTCTTGTCAAAAGGCGATGAACTATGTTCGACCCTTAAAGATCACTGATCCAAGAGATCGCTGATTTTGTTTTAAATTGTCCTTGTGACAAGGCCTTTTGTGCCATCTAACTGTCCCTTGAAGCAAGCCTTGTGCTATATGAGAACGTCTCTATGACATTGACATTGTGATCTTTATGATCCCCTGTCCAAGGTAATGAGCTGTGCTCAAGCCTAATAGTCTACGTGGTCATTGCGATCATGAATAAAATCATCAATGCGATGATTAAATCTGACATCCTTAATGATGTTTTGCCTAAGGGCTATATTATATTGTCCATCTGAGACCAGGCAAATGTAATCTTTTGTGATTCTTTGCCCAAGGGGGTGAGCTATGCTCAAATCCCATAGTCTTTATGATCATTGCGATCCTGACTAGTATCATTAATATGATAATCATAATATTAACATCCCTTGTGATGGAATGCCTACGGGCTACACTTTACTCTATTGTCAATAAGACAAAGATAGTGGTGATCCTCAAATCCCCTATCCAAAGGGTGGGTTATACCCAACCCTAACAATCTATATGATCAGCGTGATCATGATTGATATCATCAAATGCAATGATGATACATGAACATCCATTAGTAATGACAATTAGTTACCTTTGTGCCAAATAAGTCATCTTTAGAGACAATGACAGTTGTAGTTTATGACTCCTTGTCCAAAGGTGAAGAACTATGTTCAAACCTCGAAGCCCCTAATCCGATAAGATTGCGGCTTATAAACTAATGACCTTGGTGACAAAACAATAAGATATGTTTTAAAGTCATCCATGATAAGTCAATGTACTATAGTATGACATTCGTGACAAGTCAACATATTAAATGTTAACATTCCTAGTCACGGACCTTTTGTGCCAACATTGGTAATTGTCCTCCGTATCAGGCCTTGGTGCCATATCTTATAACGTCATTATGACGAGGCCACTTTGAGCCATATCTAAATGTCCTTTGCGACAAGGCCTTCGTGCCATATAATCCGTTGTGTCTTTCATGACTAGGCTTTATGCCATATTTTTCTACGTCCCTCGCGACGGGCTTCTATGCCATATGTATATATATATATATATATATATATATATATATATATATATATATATATATATATATATATATATATATATATATATATATATATATATATATATAATAAAAGTCATGTAAGGCTAGCCTTCGAGCTATTCATAATCGTCCTTGTGACAAAGACAGTAGTGACGATATGATCCTCTGTCGAACAGGTAATGGAGTCGCTCTAAACCTTAAGTGCCATTAATGGTCTTTTGGGTGACCTAGGCCAAATGTAATGGATATACATTCAAACAACATTCATTAGGAATGCTTGGAAAGTAATAGCCTCTAAGGTTTTTGGATGCCGTGGCTGATCTATGTCAAGTCATCAGGATGATGATTAACAATTGCTTAATGTGGTGATTAATACCAAGTTTCGAGTATGGAAAACTCGAATGAGGTGGATAGCAGTCGCGATACTATTAAGGCGACAAAGGCTAATAATGCTACAAATGTAAACCTCAATATTATTGGAGTTAATCTCCAAGCGGTGGTTGACGCAGCAGTTGGAAAGGCCATGGAAAAGGTCATGCAACAGTTCAATGAACCGAATGCTTTTCGCTCTAAATTTCATTCAAAACCTCAACCAATTGCTCATGAAAAGAGTTTGTTCACACTTTGAATGTGAAGGATGAACAAGGGAGAAGGATAACTCCCAGAAATCGAAGAAAAAGAGCAAATTACGGGCTTAATAAGAACTATCATAAGTTCAGCAAGAGGCCTGTATGTAAGATTTGCTATAAAAGACACTAAGGACAGTGTCAAATAGATCAAAGACCAAAGCAGTGTGCGTTTGCAAAGAAACTGGTCATCAGTCCCATGAATGTAGGGACAAAAAGAATACAGTCTGTTACGACTGTGGTGAGAAAGGCCATATTAGAACTAAATGCCATAAAGCTGCCAAAGAGGCGCAGCTAAGCCTGGAAAGGCTAAGAAAGGAAATGCCTAAACTCACCTGATGAATATCAAGAGAGAGTACATGATGTTATCCAATACTTTTCTTATCATTTGGACAATGATAATTTCTGCCAAGTATCCTGTTTTAAATACAGGCAATAATAAGTCTTTCATAGACCAAAAGCTTGGCAAATATATAATGGTATTGATAAGAACTCCAGATTCTTAGTCAGGAAGAACTTACCAATGAAACCTGAGAGACCGATTCTCCTATTATCGGCAATAATCTTTCTGTATAATCTAAGAGTACTCTTTCTGTGAATAGAGTACTACAATATATATTATTTTAATTATTTTTTCTCGTTGATTTCTATCAACTACGAGTGCCAACTATGCTTGACAAAAGCGCCATGTGAGGATTGGCATATCCCAATGCGTCCCATAGATTATGTCCATGCCTGATCAGTATGGAAGTTTAATGCATGGGGCCACCAAGATATACCAATGGTCATATTGTACTAAAGTCAGCTAGTGGTATTCAAAGGAGATATCCATAATAGAAAATGCCTAACTAGGCGTCTCTACTTAAGGCGTTCATGCACTTGTAAAGCAGATGAGTCATCTGTATGGCACAATCGTCAGTAAGTGGAGCAAGGTCAAGGATTGAAGCTACCTCTATCATAGTTAGATAACTTGTTTCCTTCTCAGTATAACTACCTTGTTATACCCCCTGAGGAGCAAAGTGAAGTTAGGATTGACATCCTATTAGGAACTGTATCTGTTACAGAAGCTCCATATCGGTTAGCATCAACAGAAATGGAAGAACTGAGGCTAACCAGATGAGTTATAAAGAAAGGCTTGTACAGCCTAGTTCGTTGTCTAGGAGCCCCGACTATTTATTGATAAAGGAAAGCACAATGCAATACCCTTGTGCATTGGTTACTGCAACTTAGCTAAGAAACGATTAAGAATCGTTATTAGATGCCCAGGATCGTCGATTGGTTCGACTAACCATGAGGGTAATTAATTCCTTAAGATTGATTCGGGTAGTAGTTGGAATAACTACCTCACCCTGAATAAGTTCTTCTATAACCAATAGCATTATATAAGCATCAAGGTTACGCCTCTGGAGACCTTGTTTGGGATAAATAGCTAAACGCCCAATTGTTGGGCAAGAAATTGGGAAAGCATTTTTATCTAGATCTGAGAGTTGTCTTAAGGATGACGGATAGGATATTATGGATCTGTAATCATCTAAAAACTGCCAATAATTGGCAGAAGAGCAATACGAACAAGAGGCGCAAATCTTTTAAAGTTCCAAATGGGGAACAAGGCTCTATCGAAAATATCAAATATGAAAGAGAACAATATGTTTCGATATATATAGAGCAAGTTAAGCCTTGGATATATAAATCATTCGAGATCATCGAATGTGACGGCAGTATAGCTCATAAGCTAAACTTGCCTAAGGAGCTCAGTGGAATTCACGATGTGATCCACATTTCTAACTTAAAGAAATGCCTAGCTGATAAATCGCTAGAAATGTCTCATGACGACGTATAGATTGATGAAAGCCTGAGGTTTATGGAAAGACCTATATCGATCAAGGATCGACAGGTTAAGAAACTCCGAAATGGAGCATGCACCTATTGGACAGGTCAATTGGAATACCTGTAGAAGTCCCTAAATGACTGTGGAAGTTAAGTTCAGTTTACGACAGAAAGTACTTCCATATTTTTGAGCAAATCTCGGGGTCGAGATTCCTTTTAAGGGGGTGAGGATGTAACACCTCGTAAAATCGTGTCCAATGATGTGGTGACACGTGTAATGAACCCTAATAAAGTCAAACGTTGACTATGAGGGACTAATTTCGTCAAAATCGAAAACTATGAATATAGAAGGACTGAAAGTGTCAACATGCCTAAACTAGGCCTCTGAGTGACCCTATACGGTGTCTGTATTCTCAAATGAGCCACTTGTTGGACGAGAGGAGCCGTTTGCGTAATTATTTAAAAGTTTGCGCGATAAAGGGTTAAAAGTGTCAACATGTTAATTCTTACCTCTGAATGACCTTTTAACAAACCGAGAGCTTCATTATGTTCCATCATATTCTCGGGAATGCCTAATATTGGCTATGCGAGGCTTTTATGCCAAAAAGTGAAGTAACACGCAAGTTTGTAAGTTAGAGGGGTTAAAAGCGTCAACATGTTTAATTATACCTCTGAATGACCTTTTAACGAACCCGAAGCATCACGATGTATTATAATACTCTCAAGAATGCCTCACATGGACTAGATAAGGCTTCGATGCTATTAAACAATGATATGCGCAAGTTTGCGCATTAGAGGGACCAAAAGCATCAACTTTTGAATCTACGCCTCTCGGGGACCTTTTAAGCGAACCGGAGCGTTGTAATAATTGGACATACATTCGGGGATGCCCATTATGGGCTCTAGAAGGCTTGGATATCATTAAACGTCATTTCGCGCTACTTTGCGAAATTAAGGGACTAACTGCGTCAAACTACAAAAGTAGGTCGAATCGTTTGATAACGGACCTTCCGGAATATGTACATGAGTTAAACATACCCTATTTATCCTTTATATAGCTTAGATATAGGCTTAGAGGTGTTTGGTGCGCAAAAAATAAACTTTTATGTCATGCAGGGACTAAAAGTGTCAAAAAGTGCACAAGTTTGCACTTTCGCGCATATCTCGCATTCTGAATATCCCCGGACACCCAAAAATTTATGTAAGCACTAAAATATTTTATTTTAGTGTGTGGCATGATAAAATTCCACTCGTCGTGTGATTTGGACCATTTTTAGCGTCCGTTCGTGTTTCGTCGTAATTAGACGCATAACGTGACCGTACGACCAAACGAACCGACATCCGACATATTCATGAACACGTTTTATGTCCCCTATACTTTGACGTCCTTGTAGAGCCTTGAAAATGGCTTAACAGAGGTCAAATACGTCAAATATGCAAGTTAGGGTGTGCAGGGACTAAACGTGACAAATTCTGAAAATTCCAGCCCAACCCTCGCGCTACGCGACGGCCTGATGGCCTTACTGTCGCGCTACGCGACGCTGTGTTTTTTACAGCAAGTTAAGTTTCAGGTGCAGTTTGATTCTTGAGGGCCTTTTATGCAATTTTCTTTGTGTGGGCATCAAGTTAACACTTCTCCAAGTTATGCTAGCTGTCTCTAACACTTGTATGGTTCAGATTTCTTGCTTGGTGGCCAAATAAACACATGTCTTGATCCAACCAACACCCAAAAACTATAAATAGGAACCTTAGTTACCCATTTCTTGACACCATATCATTCCTTCTCTATCATCTCTCTAATTTGGAGCTTCCTAAGCTGAAGTGGGACATAATCTTAGTAGAAAAGATAGCATGGACCCTTTGTAAGTGCCTTAGCCCACTCACTAGTTCAGATTTATGTTCTCTCAACCGAAAAGTCAAATATCGCAAATAAACATTGACTTTCGGTTTAAACTCTCATGGTCCAGCCACTGATCGAATTGAAAGTGGGTATAAGACCATAGTTAGGTAGGTGATTAACCCCTGAAAGGGCACCTCCTAATTCCTTCGTATGCTTAGTTAATTGTCGGGTCAAACCGTTTAGGTAAAAAGTCAAACTTGGCAGATTTGTGCATATTAATTAAACCATAGATTCAGATATTATAAATTATATTTTAACACTCTAATAACTTGGTAATGATTATTAGAACATGTCTAAGCTGGTCCAACCCGACAATTCTAAGTTTAGGGTCGGTTCGCAACCGAAAGTCGCAAAAGCTTGACTTTGCTTTGACTTTTCAGTTCTGACCCGATTAAGCTTGATTCTTCCATGTTTTAAGCTTCCATTAGGACCATATTATTCATTAGTATAACCCTCTGGAGTTATATTGCATGGTTCCTTGTGGTTTGAATTATACGCTAGTTTCCGCTATTATGCTTATAAACGCCCATTTTACCCTTTTGACATAAGAATGAGATTTTTAGAAATGTGAGAGGACAAAAACCTTTGTCACTGATATATAAGCTTGTCCCAAAAATTTGACATCAGTTCTTGGTCCCAAATAGAAGTTATGCTCGATATCGTAATTAGAAGCTTTTAACTAAGTAAATTGCGATATCTTGCATAAAGCGTGTTTAAACTTAGATTTTGACCCGAAACTCATTACCTACTATTAAGATATTATTTTTAGGGATTGTTGGAGTTATTGACCAGATTATAAACTGATCATATCATAGAGTTCTTGTATTATTCGGTAAATGACGATAATACCCCTTTTCGTGCATAAAATGAGATTTACAAATGATTTGAATGCCAAACCTTTTCCTACTGATTTCATATATTAAATAAATTATTTTGAGCATTCAAAACTGATAAAAATCTCAGATTTCCATAAAACCCCTTAATTATCGTCAATTAGCGATTTTTACGCTATTTAGGTGCATAGTATGGTTTTAAACCATAATTAACACCTAAGACTTATTACCTACTGAATTTTTAAACAAATTTTAATATTATTACAGTAGGTATAAGTCGTGAACTCAGATTTCCAAAAATGCCCTTAAAAGCCTATGTGAAATGACCAAAATGCCCTTTCGGGACATAGTTTGGTCATAAATAGTAAATTTCACATATGTGTAATATCTTACTGATGTAATGAGATAAATTAAATATTTTTACTGATTAGAAAGGACCAGAACTACAGTTTGTTATAAAATCTCTTTTATAAGTATTAAAATTACCAAAATGCCCTTACGGGACTTAAAATGGTTTTAAATACTTTTTGGGCATATATGTTGACATCCTACTGATGTATTGACATATTCTAAGCATAATAACATATGGAACTTGTATATAATTCATTTGGTTACCCGTTACGCATTCTACGCGTTCGGATCGGTTTATGTAACTAGTTTACGTTTGTTGCCGAAACGGGTTTAACCTTTTCGTTTTTGTCTCAAAATCCGGAATGTGTTTTGTATACCCATATTATACAAGTATCCAAACTTTTTGGGTCTAAATAACATTCTATTCCGGTCATCGCTAGATCTAAGCGTGTCGTACCGCTTTAGATTCTTTAAGCTAGCCGGTTTAAGTCTACGACTTAAATGAAGACCGTTAGCATTCTGAATTGGTTATATATTACCATCACTCCAGACTAGAGCCACCCGGTAAAAGCTACCTGCATTTAGATAGATTGGATACGGCTGAGTTATTTTGCTGTGAATCAAGTATTAGCTCAGGTAAATACTTTTAACTTATTTTCCCTTATACGGGCTTGGGATACGGTAGATTAATACCGCTTGGTCGGGTGTGGATCTATCAAATGCCGGATTGTGGCTAGTAAATCCACAAAACCTGTTTTGATACTGTTCTGTTGATGACTTAAACATTGGGGGTTAACGACCATGTCCTGGATATATCCTTGGCTCATTCATTTGTAAATGGCCACGACTTATGCGCAGGGTGTAGGCATACACCGAAAAGATGCCAATAATAAATTATTAATTACCCACAAGTTGGGGATAACTCCTTTATGGGTTTGAAGTGGTGTGTCGTTTAATCATGTCTCAGTCTCTGTACTGGGCCCCAGATGTACGGTAAACATGTAATTCAGTATACAAAATTTTATTAAGAATTGTCCCAAGATATAAAAGGTTTTGTGCCTTGTGCACTTAAATCAATTTTCATAAAATCTTTTCAAATGAGTCGGTTAAATTGTATTTACCAGTGAAACTGACGTATTTTCAAAAGGCTAAGTGGCAGGTACTACTCGTAATAGGCTGGGAGTTGCTCGGTGTCGAAAAAGAGGATCTTGCAAATCCTTAAAGATGCCATAAAGTCTGCTAAGCTTCATTTTACACATTTGGTAATGATCCTCCTGTGGATTTGATATTACAGACTCGTCTATAATAAATACTTTGATATTTTCAGACATTTGAGTTTGTAATAATATTTTATATTCCAAGACTTCCGCTGTGCTATTCTGTGTGTGTTTGACCATGATGATATCAACTACGTCACGATACCCCACCGGGCCCACCGGTGATATGTGGAAATATCGGGGTGTGGCACATCATTCCATGGATCATACGCTAGAGGATTGGGTGCTGGGATTCTAGGTATCTCGTCAGGGTCAAAGGCTGGTATGGGGAATTCGTTTCCTGGGTTAGGCTCTATCTCCATTGGTTAGGTTGGAAACAATGGCAATGGTTGTGGTGTGATAATTTGGTCAAGGTTTGGATCTGCTGCAGTGGTGTCTAATATATGGAAATTTTCCAAACGTCGATTAACTAAGTCTTGTGTATGGGCATTGACTTCCCTATTGGCTGCTGCTAAGGCTCTTTGTTACTGCAAGTTTCTCATTCGCTTTCTCCTCTCGTGTGCTCCCGGATTGAACCATCCTCTCTTTTTCGAAGGGAATGGTTCTTCGGATTGCGCCTTAAATATGAAAATCCCCTCTTCTGTATCAGCAGAATACCCCGAAGGAGTAGGCTGTGACGAGGTTCCTTCACTTTTGGGAGAACTATCTAGATGATGGTAGGCGTCAGACGTACCTTGCTCACTCATACTGTAAACTAACAAATTGTCAAATAACACAAAACAATAATATACATATATACACATAGTCACATAGATTATTTCCTAACATAATTGATAAAATTTTGGTGTCAGCAGAACACTTCTGTGACTTAAATCAGTGGCTGTAGCTCTGATACCACTCTCTGTCGCAACCCCCGACCCCTTGTCCCGAAAGCGGTGTCGCGAGATCCAGATTTAGTGGTATCGGTGTTTATTAATTTGGCAGCGGAAATTTACATCAGGACCGTAGTTAGGAAATAATTTATCAGAGTAAAACACCTCATTTTATAAATAATAAACACATGGGTAAAACCCAAGTTTCCATTTATAATATGTTTATAGGGATAAACCCTGTTTTATTGAAATAAAACTTCTTTCTTGTTTAGGTAACTTTTATAGCCACTTTTCCAAGCCTTCAGTGCTCTCCAGCTGGCTTCTATTTGGCTTTCACATTTTGTTACCTGAAACGCGTTTTAAAACATTTTGTCAGTGGGAAATACTGGTGAGTGCATCCCAATTTAATCAAAACAAATTTTTATATCTTTACAGTATTGAGGGCATCCGCAATTACATTTGTTTACATCTACCAAATTACCACCCACGGTACTGTCAATTCTGACTTGTGGTCATGTTACTATCATGGTTGTAAAAGTCTCTAGACGCTCCCTAGTCGGATTCGGGAGTACTCGGGAAGTACTCGGCTTAGGCGGAGATTACTCGAGGAGTAATTGGCCTGGGAGAACAATACTCGTGCCTTGGCAGCCTACCTTGTAGCTAGTACTCGGGGAGTATTCGGAGCTTAGGCGGGACTTTTACAACCATGGTTACTATTCACAATATTAGTAACAAGTAATGTATACAAAACCCCAACATACCGACAGTAATTGTAGAATCGCAAATACTCAATCACTGTTAATTATACTTTAAAACAATTGAGGTTTTGTAAAAATAGTTGGTTATAAAAAGAGAATGACTCACATTGCTATTTTAGATAACCCTACTGCTTTCTGGTAACTTCCTAGTTAATCTATTAAATTAAACAATGCACACATGTTAGTAAGCTAACCTAATTTACATTAGTTATACCCCCGAGACAGAACTCCAACGACTGAGTCAGGCAGAGCCTCGACATGCGTTACGGAGCTCTAGATCAATCGGGCAGAGTAACTAATACGTAACCGGGGGTTATAATACTTACAACGAGGCAGAGCTTCGCTTTTTAGTGGGTATTATACCCGAGAATTATTCTACTATTCAGAAATTTAGAGAGAGAATTTTGATTTGAACGATTTAAAATGAAAAGATCGATCCAATTTATAGGGCTGGAATAGGGCGGCTCGCGCCCGGCGACGCCCTTGTGCTCTTCCTTTCACGGGCCGCGAGGACCTTGGCTAGGCCCTAGCCTCTAGGGATGAGCATTAAGTACCTGGTACCGGTACCGAACCGGTACCGTACCGAACCGAACCGGTACCGGGTATATTCGGTACCGGTTCCTATTTTACTCGTTTTTCGGTACCGGTACCGGTATTTTTGGGTAAAACACTAGTAAAGTACCGAAAGTACCGGTACCGGTACCGGTACCACTTTTCAACGTTTTTCGGTACTGGTACTTTCGGTACCGGTACCGGTACCGGTTCGGTACCGGACCGGTACCGAGCTCATCCCTACTAGCCTCGGTTAGTCACCGGTGTAGCTTGTCCGGGTGGCGTGCCACGTGGCACGCTGTGGTTTCGCCAGGTTATACTTAGTCGCGCCCCGCGAAGCCCAGGGTTAACCTTGTCGCGGTCCGCGAGCGAGACCCAGAACTTGTTTTTCTTAATTTTTAATAAAATAAAGGTATTTCGGGTCCGTTTTTTGTATACAGAGTGTATTTTAGGACGTATATGGGTGTTTTAAGGATTTTGGGAGAGTTGTTATAACTTCCCTAAAAGGGTGCCAGCGCAATGCGGGCGAGAAACACAGACACTGTTAGGGTGTGTATGGTTCCATTAGATAGGCTATTACCCTCAATCGAAGCCAAAATCGAAGATATCAGTTGCTCTATTTTGATAACCAATCGGTTAGATTAACGATTTTCAGTTCGTTGGTTTAATTTCAGTTAATAGCCAAAACCAAACTTGGGCTAAACTTTTTCTTAGAAATACGTGAAATTGAGGTTTAAAGACATGAAATGGATGTATAAATACTTGAAATAGAAGTATAAATACATGAACTTAAGGTATAAATACAAGAACTGGATGTATAAAAGACATAAATATATGAAAATATGATGGTTAAGTTCGGTTATATTTGTTTAAACGAGGGTACAAAAAACCAAAATTTTTTGGTTAATTCGGTTAATTGGTTATCAGTTAATGCAGTTTTCGGTGGATTTCAGTTCGATTTCGTCTGTTACGGTTCCATTTCGATTGACAACTTAGTTATTGTTCACCCTTAGACACTGTTAATCACGTAACATGTCAATTTTTTGATTAAAAAAACTATAGCAATACTATACTCAAATTGAAAAGAATAAAATGCTTGTTTTTATGGTGTAATTTTTTTTAAATATTCATGTACGAAGAAGTTATTGTCGTTTAAAAATTGTGTGAATAGTTAGTTTTTCATAAAGGGATAAAGTGTCACTAATAATTAATTAATCGGAATTTGTTTAAAGATAGATTATTAAAGTGTAATAAAGATGAGGGGTCTAAATGTAATTAGTGTTTGAAAGAATAATTTACTCACATTTTAGGGTACGACCTTTTGCGTTAAACTAAAAAAAAAATCTTAATTTTTGGGGTATCTTAAAAAATTCTTATACATTATATATATATATGGGGGATGGATCATGAGAAAACTAGTTTAAATGAGAAAACCAAAAAACTAACCAAAAAAACCTAAAAACATACCAAAATTTTTTTTTTTTTTTTTTACAAATTTTTTTTAAAAAATCGCTACTTTTTATGCATGGAAAAAAAATTTCAATTTTTTTTTTTTTTATTGTACTGCACATGTGCACTAATACATAAAGCTTAACCCACCCCCCACTGACACCCCCCAAAAACCTAAACCCCCCACCCCCCCAAAAACCTAAATTCACCCTCCCACCAAAAGCCTAACCCCCCCCCCCCACCCCCCAAAAACCTAAACCCCCCCACCCCCCACCCTCCCGAAAACCTAAAACTAAACCCTAAATATAAACCCGAAAAAAACCTAAACCCCCCCCCCCCCACACCCAAAAACCTAATCCTAAACCTCCAAAAAAACTAACCCTAAAAGCTAAACTAGACTCAAAAAGCTAATTTTAAGCATGTAATGCAATAAAAAAAAACCTAAACCCCCCCACCCCCCAAAAACCTAAACCCCCCCCCCCCCCCACACCCAAAAACCTAATCCTAATCCTAAACCTCCAAAAAAACTAACCCTAAAAGCTAATTTTAAGCATGTAATGCAATTGTAGTACATGTTATATTGCACATGTGCACTACTATAATAATAGTATTGAAAACAAGACGACACCATAAATCTTTTTTTATGTCATAAAAAATATGCTCGAATATACTTGAATGAAAGATACAAAAATTTGTGATCTTATGGTGCCATTTTTGTTTTAAAATGATAACGTATGGAGAAATGGGAAATGTTTGAAAAGTTATATATTTTTTTCCAATTTTACCCCTCCTTCATTAAAAGTCTCCCCCCTCCTTTTTAGTGCTTTTTTGGTTAGTTTTTTGGTTTTCTCATTTATATTTAGTTTTCTCATGATCATCTCCCTATATATATATATATAATGTTAGGTTCATTTAGGAACACTAAAAAACTGAGGAATCGGGGAGAAGTGCATTTACTATGTTAAATATATCTTATAAAATTAACTTAACATGCTAAAAATCGATTTTTTTTAAATTATCCTTATAAAAATGGATATAAACTATTCCAATAAATAAATCATTTTTGTAAAAAAAAATGGACTTTTTTTAACTGTTTTTTAAATATATTTTTTATTTTTAGTTTTAATTTTTTTTTAAATGCTTCTACATCTATTTATAAGAAAAAGCACCAAATTTTAAAAAAAAAATGATTTTTAACATGTTAAGTTGAATTTTTAAAACTGTTCTCCGTTTCCCCCATTTTTTAGTGTTCCCCAATAAACTATCTCATATATATATATATATATATATATATATATATATATATATATATATAGGGAGAAGATCATGCGAGAACCACCTCTTATTGCGAGAACTGCGAGAACCAATGTGAACACATGGCATTTTTGTAATTATATTATGTTTATATAAAAAATCACGCGTTCCTTTTTTTTTCCAGCGTTCCTTCTTTTTCCTTATGTCACTGTTGTCTCCTTTTCTAGGGTTTCATTAGTTTCACCAGTTTATGGTCTCCACGGCTGAGAGGCATTCACGGCGGTTTCACGGTGGCCGAGAGTCGTGCACGGTGGTCTTCATCGCATATGGTAGTCGGTGTTCATGTATTTCACAGTGGTTGCAGTTGGCACGATGTTTACGACGGATTTCACGGCGGCGGCAGCCGGAAACAGTGTTTACGGTATCCTCTACATCACCATTTACATCTGATGTTCCTCCTCATACATTCTCTGATAATCCTCTGTTTACGACATCCTCTACATCACCATTTACATCTGATGTTCATCCTCATACATTCATTCTCTGATAATCCTCCTCATACATCTGATGTGGACATTGTTGCTGACATTGTCGGTCCATTTGCTGATAATACAGTTGACTGTCACAATACACCTACAAATACAGAACATCAAAAGTTGCAATTCATTCGATTTGTGACTAAAGGTATTATGTTGACTGTAAATGATGTATATACTTTGTAAATGATATTGTATTAAATGATATGCACATGTGCATTATACTTACTGTAAATGATGCTGTATTAAATTATATGCACATGTGCATTATGTTGATTGTAAATGATATTGTATTAAATTATATGCACATGTGCATTATGTTGAAAATTAGACTATGTCGTTGATTTATGGATTCTGAAAAAGTGCCTTATGGAGAACTATCCAATTATGTGCAGAATGACATCAAACAAATGGTCTTGGGTGCTGGACAACTACAAAAGAATAGGGGAGGTGACTGTGTGGGATTGGCAATGGAAGAAAAAGCCGATAACCGGGGAGGCATGGGTGGAGTTTATGCAGCTTTGGGCACTGCTGAGAGACACCAGAATGAAGATGGGTCAAGATGGGTGGGGTTGGCACTATGAAAATAAGTCGACTTTTAATTTTAAAACCGTTAGAGAGGATTTGTGTGTCATAAGCAGGGACCTGTCGAGTGGCTTTGTAATGACCTGGAACGGCTGGGCTACACCTAAAGCCAATATGTTAGCATGGAAAGGCGTCGAAGGCAGGTTACCGACAAAGACGGAGCTGGAAAAAAGGGGTAATTCAGACCAACAACACATTGTGCCCGGTTTGCAAATACGAGCAAGAAAATGTTGAACACATTCTCATTACGTGTTAGATGTCGAAAACTCTATGGTGGATGGTCGGAGCATGGTAGATTTTCCTGTAAGCTTGAGATTTCTATAAGAAGAAAAAGGTAGTCAACTGCACAGTGATGGCTACATTATGGATCATATGGTCGAGCAGAAATGAGAAGGTATTCAAAGTCGTGCAGATTTCAAATGCTAAAAGAATGGAACAAGTCAAGGAGTGTACTCTGTTGTGGTTGAAAGTCATGGCCAAAATGGAGAATTAGAGCCAAAAATGGAGAATTTAGTGACTGAAGAGTGGTACACCAGTGGTGTAAATGTAATAGAAAATTAGGAGTTTATATGTTTATTGTAAGCGTAATTCTCTAGTAGTGGTGTAAATGTAATGGAAAATTAGGAGTTTATATGTTCATTGTAAGATAATTCTCTAGTTCCTGGCTAAAGTTCTGGTTTGAATATATGGCATATTGTTCTGTTAAAAAACAATGTCGTTATATATAAAATGATAATGCTCGTGTTATATATACAATGATAATGATCGTTTGCATTGTATTGACATGGTTACTGTTTCGCACAATGCACATGTGCATACATGTTTACTGTTTCACTCCACATCGTTGTTGTTTTGACCAATGCACATGTGCATACATGTTTGCCATTTCATTACACACGATTATTGTTTCGAACAATGCACACGTGCATACATGCATATTTTTTAATTACATGTAATCCGTTTTCCTTACATATACATCAACATATGTAATGTGATACCCAATACGTAATAGGGTACCACATACGTAATATGATATAAACAAAAATACAATATTTCAAAATATACACATGCATTACCGACATGTTTATTGTTTTTTATTAATGCACATGTGCATTACCAACATTAACACAAATACAACAAGTAAATATAACACCCTCATCATAAGAATCACATAATCCGTTCAACAATCATTATTGCACATATGCACCACCAACATATACTATACCAAACAACACATTACATCCTAAATTAACAAAAATAACCATCTGTAATACATTATACAATACCAATATGTATGTTATTTCAAACTATGCACATGTGTAGTACCAACATTCCCTCTATCAAACAATATAATACATCATATATTCACAAACATGATCATTCGCCTTTGATAATGACAGATTTTTGTTGCTATCTTCACTCTCACGTTCTTAAGTTGCAAGTCTTGAATTTCTTTATCTTTGTTGAATATGCAATCAAACTTCTCACCACTCCCTTTATACATCTCAATATGTCGCATAGCGAACAACCCGCAATCTGTGAAGTGATAAAGGGATTTTGTTTACTTGTTCAATTTTTTCTTAGTGATTTCGCTCACTTGTCCTCCTCTTTATGCTTCTTTTCTTCTTGTGCACCTACATGAGATATATTTAATGTGTTTACATAAATGATATAATTTAACATGAAAGTAATAAAGGGATGCACATGTGCATAAACTCCCAACTACATCATCGAATATTAGTCAACCTTTTTTACCTCTTTGTTTAACCGTTGCGTAATCATCTTCCATTGCATCCGAAATTGTTTTGACTCTTCATCCCTTGATTTCAAAACGAAAGTTACCTTCTTTGATTTTTTTTTCCCGTTATCGATCTACGATAATAAACAAAACAAAAAACATATGATTTACAAACATACAATCTCAATGAATATGTGCATTAACTTTAACATTATCATTACTATATACACTATGCACATGTACATCAACATAAATTACATTGTTAACATATTCTGGCAAAATTATGGCAAACTATGCACATGTACAACAACATGAATGATCTTATTAACATAATTTGGCAAATTATGCACATGTGCCTAACTGCACATTTTCATCCATATGACTGACCTAATTGAAATAATCTGGCAAAATAAGCATTTGAGCATAACTATGCATGTGCATTAACATGACTGAGCTTATCAACAGGTTTGCTTCGATAAAAAATAATAGACAAAACAAAAGTTACTTTATTCGATTTTTACCTCTTTGTTTAACTGTCGCGTAATCATCTTCCATTGCAAGTCGCATAATCATCTTCCATTGTTTAACTGAATTCATAAAATTCATGCGTTTGAGCGAGTTATAACATTTGAAAAAAAAAACTGATAATGCACATGTGCATAACCGCATATTGCATCATTAACAATACTAATATTAGCAGTAAGTTATCAACACTTACTAACCTTTTTGCTTAACAGTCGCATGATCGTCTTCTGTTGCATCTGGCATTCTTTTCAACCCTTCATCTATCGGCTTTAGGACAAACGTAAATTTCTTTGTTTTTTTTTTCCATTTTACGGTATTCAATGAGAATGTATATCAACTTTAATTTATTTTACTTTGTTAGTATGTTAGTTTAAACTACATATACAAAATCCATTATACATTCCCAAAATCTGTTATACATCGGGCATATGCATCTATACAACTATGACCATGCAACTTCAGATATGCACATGTGCATACATACAACTATGACATATCTTATCAACAATATATATGAACCAACACACGCGCATAACTATAACTATGCAACTTCAACTATGTACATATGCATACAAACAACTATGAAATAATTTATCAACATAAACATATGTTATCACATTATGCACTTATGCATACCCATAAGTGACCCAAAAAAACAAAGTCGGATACAAATTATAAACATAATTTATAATGTTATGCACATTATGCATACCAATCAAACAAAAATATGAACCAAAATCATAAGTTATCACATTATGTACATGTGCTTTCCAAATCAAACACAAACACATGATCGTATGAACTTACATCGGCTGTAATCTACTTACATCTACTTACATCGGTTGTAATCTACATGAACAAAATTATGCACATGTGCATTCCAAATCAAACACAAACACATAATCGCATTAACCTATATTATGCACATGTGCATTCCAAATCAAACACAAACACATAATTGTATTAACCTACATCGGCGCTGTAATCTACTGGCTGTAATATATTTACATCGGCTATAATCTACATGAACAATATTATGCACATGTGCATTCCAAATCAAACTCAAACACATAATCGTATTAACCTACATCGGCTGTAAAATACATGAACAACTTCATGAACAAGCACATAAGAACTTTGTATGAACTTACATAGTATGAACTTACATCGGCTATATAAACTTTCAAATTCGTGAATCGATGCAACGACTTATGTTCTTCGTAATATCCCTCTTCGTGCAATAAACCTCGCCGATTATGACCGTTTTTTGCCCTAAAATCGATTCGGTATGACTGTTTTTGCCCTAATTTCGAGTCGACGACTAATATTGATGATGATCATAGGGTGAATATTGATGATGAACGGCTGAAATTGTGATCGTCGGTGATTATCGGACTGATTTGTATGAGATTTTTGGGGAAAATTGATTGATTGGGAGAGTTGTGTGTTGGTTGTGATAGTTGTCGGACGTGAGATTGTATTATCGATCCTAATTAAATCAATTGTTGAGGTCCGTATCATTTGAGCGGGGAGCGGGTTTTTAGATTTATTTTTTATTATTTACAAAATTGCCATCCGTTCACATTGGTTCTCGCGGTTCTCGCAATAAAGGTGGTTCTCGCATGAACCCCTCCCTATATATATATATATATATATATATATATACATAGAGAGAGAGAGAGAGGATAGATTATTAAATATATAGGGTATGGTTCATGTGAAAATCACCCACATCGCGAGAACCACAAAAACTAATATGAACACAATCAAAATAAACCACCCCACCACCACCTAAAAACATAAACACCCACCCCACCCCCCCCCCCCCCTCAAAAAAAAAAAAAAAAAACCTAAACCCCCCACCCCCAAAAAAACCTGAAAAATCCTAAACCTCTAAAAACCTAAACCCCTCACCCACTCCACGCAAACTAAATGCTAAAAACTAAACTCCATAACTAAATGCTAAAAGTGTTTATTTTTTAACAGTTAAATCGTGACTTTTTACAAAAAAAAAAAACAATTATAAATAAATTATAAATAAAATGATGCGATTTTTAACAGAAAATTAAAATTACTAGACAATAAAAAGATTGTTTATTAGAAGTTCTATGAGTTCTGTAAATATTTACGGTTTTGAAATGATACTCTCCCTATTAAATATATTTTTAAAATTACTAGACAATAAGATCATATATATATTGAGAGAGAGAGAGAGAGAGTATTAAATATATTCATCAAGTCCATATAGGTGGGCAATAAATTAGTTTAATATTGCTAATTTTACAAGCTTAATATATTCCAAGAAATATTTTATATTAATAGACCGTGGGCCAACTAACATACGGATCCTATGTATGCTAATGATTACTAGTTTTTTTTCCGTCACGCGTTGTAGCGAAACAGAGCAACTCATAATGTAAAACAAACGTTATTTGAAAATATAGCATGCTGTTTAGAAAGCTAAATCGTTAGAATTGGTTCAATTTATCATCGGTATCATTTTACGATACCAAATAAATAATTTATTTTTTAATATAAATTCATTTTTAATAAAACTTATACTGATCGAGGGTAAAAGTTAAGCACAAGTACATACTTAAGTTTTTAGAAAAAAATTAACGAACATAAGATATTAAAGCAATATCAAATTAATTGATAAATTAAAGATGATTTTAAAAAAGGAAAAAGAATTATTTAAAATAAAAATAAATGATAAAGGAAATATGGTTTTAGAAAAAGGAAAAAAATGAAAAAACATTAAAAGCTAAAAGTAAATAGGAAAAAATAAAAATACGTTAAAAATAAATATTAAAAATAATATATTGATACAATATTAAAATGCTATGTATTATTTTAAATTTAAATTATTATTCACGGTCCTTCAAAAACTATATATAAAAAATAGGTGGAATTTTCATTTTATCTTCTTAATTTTTTTGCTTGAAGTAGTATGTTGGAAACATGAGTTAATACACATACCCCTTGTGGTTTAAGTAAAGGTACACCTTTGTGTTGAAGGGTTTAAAGTTGTAAGTTTGGGTTTTAGACTTTACTTTTGTAATAAGTTCGGGTATTTCTAGTTGTTTGGGTGGTGCCAGCAAGGGGAGAGGGCTGGGAGTTATTTATTTATTTTTTTTCTACCTTTTTAATACACCATGTAAAATACATAAACAGTCCATCAAATATAAAAAAGTCTTAGAAAGTTACATAATTAGTCTTAATATGATTAAATGACTTAAGTACCCTTAACATAAGTTAGTGTTAATACTTAAACTCGCAACAAAAATAAAACCATAAACCCCAAACTTGTAACTCTAAACGTTAGACTCTAAAATGTTACTCTGTCCAAATCTAAAGGACCAACTGTGTAATTAACTATTGAAAGACATTCAAATTAAAATCGAGTAGTGGGTTGTAGACATTTTTTAATAGCATGAATTTTTACCATGTCTTTAATGACTAAATGGATACATTAAGGTGTGTAAAGTGAGAAGGTTACCTAATTTAACACGTGTAAAAACTTTAAAAATTTTCTTAATCCACTTTTCTGGTTTATAAAAATATACAAGTAGAATTGGCAAGGAGTCGGGTATGATTAATTATTTAGAGTCTCATACTTGATGGTAAAATCTTATCACATATTTGGCCCATTATTTATCGGATATTTACCAGTCAGGTATCAGACATACTCGTGAGTATCATGTATATCGTTAGTATTATAAAAAAAATGGAAATTGACCTGTAATAATCTCATCTAAACCTTTTTGGCCATTAATAATCCCATCTCAGAATATTCCCCCCACCAGTCTCACATTTCACCTATTTTTCCTACAATAGTCCCCTGTTAAAAAAACTTAACGGAGTTAAGCTTTTTTCCAAATTACAAACAGATTTTTTAGGGCTTTTGATTAGAACGACGATACGAGTCCATTGATGTAAAACTTGCCTCGAAACGGTGCTCCAAACGATGAAAACGGCGCTTCAATTCGGGTGTTTAAATTTCCAATTAACCAAAATCAAGTCACTTGGAGCACCATTTCGAAGTAAGTTTTACATCAATGGACTCATATCATCATTCTGATCAAAAGCCCTAAAAAATCTGTTTGTAATTTGGAAAAAAGCTTAACTCCGTTAAGTTTTTTTAACGAGAGACCATTGTAGGAAAAATAGGTGAAATGTGGGACTGGTGGGGGGAATATTCTGAGGTGGGATTATTAATGGCCAATAAGGTCTAGGTGGGATTATTACATGCCAATTTCCCTAAAAAAATAGTTGTGATTTGCATGTGTGTGTATATTACTTCCCATTATAGTCAGTGGCGGAGCTTAACCAAAAGTTCCGAGGGAGCGGAAAGTTATGGGACCCAATTTATATATTGTATAAATATTGAGACAAAATAATTGGAGGGGCAATCCTATATAATTTTAAAATTTTCGGACGAAAAATAGAAAATTTTACACTTTTAACCGAAACATTGGAGGGGGCGGATGCACCTCCTACTTCACACTAAGCTACGCCCCTGATTATAGTTTTATATTTTTTTAAATCTTTACAATATATTAAATTATGACAAATAATATACGTGTCATTATGACCATTAAAATATTTAAAAACGTAAATTTAATATTAATATCATAAAAAATTGTATTTCGTTCATATAAATACAGATAATGTCATCAATATATATATTTCAAAAGAAAAGTTTATTTTTGAAGTAACGAAGATACTAGAATAAAATATTATTAAAGAATAGTTAAAGAAAAATAAATAATAAAAGTTAAAAGTTTTCAAGTATAAGGTTTAGTTAAACTACAAATGATGTCATCAAAATATGTATTTAAAAAGAAAAGTTTATTTTTCAAGTAATGAAGATATTAGAATAAAATATTATTAAAGAATAGTTAAAGGAAAATAAATAATAAAAGTTTAAAGTTTTCGAGTATGAGGTTCAGTTAAATAAGTATATAGTTTCGGGTAATCAGGTCGGATATCACCTAATCCCATACCCATTTCATACTCACGTAATATGTTTTTCATTCCCATACCCGTCAGAATCAAGTATACTCATCCCAGATGCTTCGGATTCCAGATTTACCCGTCAGACTCGGATGTTTTTGGCCATCCCTAGTTCATGGTTTAAAATAACTAGGTTTGAATAAGTTCGCCGCGTTGCCGGGAAATTTCTTTTGTTATTTAGTCTTTGTTTACATGTGTTTTGAAATCACTACGAGCGTGTTGCGAACGGAACTGTTGACAAGAATAAAAAGAAAATGTAGAAAAAATCATAAAAGATAACCGAAAGATCAACCAAAAAAGTTGTATGGTAACGATGTTGTTCGTATAAAACCCGTGGTCAGAGATAAGCAAATTGTTCTGGCTACCGATACCAAATTTGCCGAACCGAAAGATCTTAAGTACCAATTCGATACCAACTTTTGGCGTTCTTGGTACGGTTCACTACCGTTTTTTACCTTCATATACCGGTACCGTAACTAGTATTTTCGGTATCAGTATCGATTCTGTATCGGTACCCCTGAAACTAAAAAAAGAAAAATTTAAAAGTTGAAGAAAATCAACAAAAAAAAGTTGCATGGTACCGTTGTTCGTACGCTAAACGTGATCAGGGATGAGCAAATGGTACCGGGTAGCAGCACTGAATTTCCCGAACCAAAAGATTTCCAATATCAATTTGGCACCAACTTTTGGCATTTTCTGTATTAGTGCCGGTTTTTACCTTCATGTACTGATACCGAACAGGACCGTACTGGTATTTTCGATACCAGTACTGGTTCGATACCGGTTGACACAAAGCTTATCTCAACCCCTGATATTTAGAAAATGATTAAAGTTAAGAAGTAAATAAAATAACTATTATTATAATATTAAAATAATAAAAGTATTAAAAAACTATATATATTATTATAATATTAAAATCACTATTCATTTCAATTCGTTTAGTATTATATAGTAATAATTAAGAAAAAAAAACATTTTTTTAGCTCCCCTTGACATAATTAAAAACTCAATGTGGGTCATTCAATAATTTTTTCTTTTTGCTTTTTAGTTAATTTTTTATACATAAGAACCTTAGACCATGTTTTTTTAACGGAAAATTCGGATTACTAGAGTATTTTCGTGTCATCAGTGGAACTATCTGATTATATCCATATCCACTAAACTATAATGTCTATACACTAATTTAGAAGGAAACCCAATAAATATGGAAAAAACTCCTTTATGAGAATCGAACCCAGGACTAATTGGTCTCAAAGCCTTATCACACCCCCAAAATGTCACTATGCTATAAAACCATGGGCACGTTAGACCATGTGGCATTATGAGAGGTGAAGGTAAAAAGAGGTATAGTCGTATAATGATTCATAATGCCCCAACAATGATTACCCAGTTATTATATTTTTTTAGAAAAATAAAACAAATAAGTGAGTTGGAAATTTCTTATTGGTCAAATCAAGGTTGAGGAGACGTGTTTGAAGAAATGCCCAACACAATTTTTAAACTAAAACGCTGGGGGTGGTGTGTGGGGCGTGTTTAAGCCAAAACACGCCCAAATAACTTATCACTACGGATGGTGTTATGTGGGTTATCCAATCACATTTTCTTGACTGATGCTTTTTTAATTACAGTACTTTTTAAATAAATTGTTATAACGGAGTGAAATCAATCAACGATTTTTTTTCCATTTGTTTAATTAATTTTTAATTTAACTTTTAATATATTCTATTATTATAATTCTTTTTGAATAGTTTTTTTTTTTAACTTTTAAGATACGATTTTTTTTATAAACTTATAGGTATGTCGTTACGGCCTGGTTTCTTTATCTACTTTTAGGTATGGCTGCAAACGAACCAAACGTTTGGCAAATAGTTCGTGAATCGTTCGGCGGGAAGTTTGTTTGTATTCGTTCGTTTATTAAACAAACGAACACGAATAAGAAATTTCGTTCGTTTAGTTAAACAAACAAACAAACATGAATAGAGGCCGCGTTTGTTCATTTATGTTTGTGAACGTTCGGTAAGGTGTTCGTTTGTGTTTGATAGTTTATTAGTGTTATTAGTTTTTATATTTTATTTTAATAGTTCAAAATTCTCACAAATAAAATAGCAAGTGTAAGTGCATTATATATTATATTTATGAACGTTTGTTTGTGTTTGTTTGTTTCTGTTTATGTTCATGGACATTAGTTTGTGCTCATTTGTGTTCATCAATGTTCGTTTTTGTTCGTTGCCTAAAATTAACAAATAAACACAAACGAACACGAACACGAACAAGTTCATTTTGTTAACAAACAAACACAAATATAAAATCTCGTTTGGTAAGTGTTCATGAATAGTTCGTGAACACATATATTTCTTAACAAACGAACATGGACAAGGTCGTGTTCATGTTCGTTCGGTTCGTTTGCAGCTCTACTTTTAGGTACAAATTTCACTCGAAACTGACTTATACACGGTAACATACAAGTGATCGATGCACAAACTTAGATGTCATCAAAGTTGCCTTATGGTTTAGTTTTTGTTGTTCATATAAAATGACGTGGTTCATCCTTATCCTTTTCGTTGTTTGAGTAAGATAATATCACGTTTTGTAACCTATTTACCCATTTTGTTACTTGAGTAATATTATATGATGTCTTATAAAATTTCGAATATACTAGTGCGACGTTTTTATTTTTTATCTACGGTCGAATAAAAGTTTATTTTGAACCGGTCAAGTATAATCAATTTTTTTGTCCTTTAATGTTATGGACCGAGCCAATAACATCCGAAGAATATCGGTACCGGTGTTTTTTGATTTATAGTTTTCTCGACATTGCCTTACAAAATTCGTTGAGATTTCTTTACAAATTTACCACGCTTGCCTTTTTTTGTTATTTGAGTAGCATAATATAGTGCTTTATAAATTTTGAATATACCGTTGCATCATACTCATTTATGTCTTTGAGTCGATAATTTTTTTACTTGAATGGTTTAAATATAGTTGATTTTTGCGTTCTTTACCACGAAGAACAGAACCAATGGTGTTCTAAACACATTAGTACCGGTACCGTATTCGTTTTTGTGGTTATCTCGTAATGAGGGTATAAAATTGATTGAAAATAGAATTAAATTCGTATCAAAGTATTCTTTTTAGTATTATCCAGTGGCTAAACCGATGTCGCCCAACACCATCGCTACTTACACTGGTAAGTTTTTTTCTATGATTTTCGATCTACGTGTCCAACAACCAAAAGCCTGTTGCCAACTACCAGAAATCCCACTATATGTTTATTAGTTTTGAATGAACACATTGATAAACTATGAATATTAAATAAATATATTTTTTGATTATTTAATTCATCACATGTATAAATCATTATTGTTATTCTTCTATAATCGAATCTATTCCTATATATACACAACCCAACTAATGAATCAATCAGAACAAGTTCTCAAGGGAAACAGGCTGAAAGATGGATTCTAGTGGCCAAGATGAATTTGTTAAGCGAGCCCCATCGGGCAACCCACCTTTCACTCTTGGTGACCTAAAAAAAGCCGTACCACCACACTGTTTCAATCGATCTCTCATCCGATCTTTTTACTACCTTTTCCGTGACCTCTTCTTTATCTCCTTGTTTTACTACGTTGCAGCCACCTACATCATCCCCCTTCAAGCCCCCTTATCGTATGTAGCCTGGCCGGTTTATTGGTTCATTCAAGGTTGTGTCCAGATGGGTTTCTGGCTTCTTGGCCATGAGTCTGGGCACCAGGGTTTTAGTGACTACAAATGGGTAAATGAAACCGTTGGTTACTTTATACATACTTCTATGCTTTCTCCTTATTTCTCTTGGAAATACAGTCACCGTCGTCATCATTCCAACACTGCTTCAGTTGAGTACGATGAAGCTTACCCCCCAAGAACAAAATCTAGCCTTGGTTATGCCGACACACTATTCAACACCCCACCTGGCCGTCTTTTTAGGCTAGTGATCTTATGCGCCATTGGCTTTCTATTGTACGTTTGTTTCAATGTTGCTGGCCGAAAGTATGGTAGATACACTAACCATTTTGATCCAAGGAGTCCTATTTATAGCGAGAGTGAGCGGCCCTATGTAGTTTTATCTGATCTTGGTCTTCTTGTCATGTACTATGTGCTCTACAAAGTGGCTATGGCACAAGGGTTGACATGGCTAGTGCTGGTCTACTTTGCTCCTATGGTTGTTGCTTACGCGATTTTGGCGATTATCACTTGGTTAAACCACACTCACCCATCACTGCCTCACTATGATTCCACTGAGTGGAACTGGTTGAGAGGATCATTGTCTACAGTGGATAGAGATATGGGTTTTTTGAACACGATTTCGCATCACCTATGTGATGGACATGTTGTTCACCATATGTTTAGCACCATGCCTCATTATCATTTTGAGGAGGCCACAAAAGCTATTAAACCCATCTTGGGTGAATACTATCAGTTCGATGACACCCCAGTAATCAAAGCAATGTGGAGAGAAGCTACCAAGTGCTTTTATGTTGATCCTGATGAAGGTGATGACAAAAACAGAGGTGTCTATTGGTTCGGCAATAAGATGTAAAAAATTGTAATGGCCCCTTTTCGATTTGTATTATCAAGCTATTAAATTTACTAAATAAGAGCAAGTTTAGTCGGCTTGAAGATCAAGCCCCTTCTCTTAAGCGTTATTTGACACGTAACATCTTACTTAGCAAGGGGTATTATATGACCATTCAATCATTACCTAATTATTTATTTTTAATTTCTTTTTTTAGAAAATAAAACAAATAATATCTCATTAAATAACAAATTTACATTAACATTAATTAAAATACTAAAAATAAATACAAAACATTCAAAAGTACTAAAAATAAAAACAAAAGAATGCTTGCAAAAAAATAAAGCTCTAAAGTCCGTATTTGTCACGGATTTGTTACCTATGAATTTGTGATAGGCTTAAGGCATCTCCTTGGAGGTGCTTGCTTGGTTTAGACAAATGCTCGATGTCTCTCTCCATTTGCCTCACTTTTTGGATCGCGACAAACTTTTTATTTTCGACGTTTCTTTCTTGAAATTTTGTTTCATTTCGGCACAAGCCGAATACGACTCTAGCCATCTCCCCTTTCCACTTCTTCTTCTACTAGGTGGTCGGGGAAAATCCATTTCCTCCTCCTCGTCATCCACATTATTAGGATTGTTTAAATCGATGTTTCGAGCATCGGAAGTGGGTGTTCCCGGATCAACCGAATAGGAGGTTTTGGACCATTTTCCCCTTGTGCCTACTACTAGACGTCATCGTTGGTACGTTGGCCCACTTAAGACTTGTACGTAGAAGCTCCCAACACTTCATGTATGTGAATATCCCTCATGTTGAGTTGTACTCCTCCAACGCTTTTATTTATATATCTGCGTCGCTTTCACCGCTACACCAATTGTCCTTCACACGTTGCAAAACCTCTTGAAACCCATGGCATTTGCCATTTATATTGGTCCACTTGCTTAATATTGAATCCTTGTCCCGATATTCCCCTTTACCCATGAGATCAAAAAAGTTTGCCCGGATTTTTTCCAAAAAAAGAGTAATTTTTTATAGTTTCCTACAAAAATTAGAAAATATATTATTCAGCTTTATTTTGTAAAAAATAATTACAATTCAAAACAAAAAAATAACATGCACTTACCAAATGCGGGATCCTCCGAGATGTCGAGCCAAGCCCGTGCGGTTGAACTCCTCATCTTTTGACCAAGGTTGGTAGGTTTTTTTCACCCTAGGAGCTAGAGCCTTTTTTTATGTGATCGTCTTCCATGTTGAGAGGCCTCGGGTTCGCATTCGGCTTGTGTCTCCGGAACCGTCTCTATCTTGGGCTTGTCTTCGTCTTGGGAACCATATACACCCCCAAGTTGATGTTCATATTTGATGCAAAATTGAGTTGTTGAAAGTATTGTTTGGGCATATTTAAAAGTTTTGTGTTCCATAGCGTATTCAGATCACAATCTTAGTAATTGAAGATTGGTAGTGGTTGGGTGGTGTTCGGGCGATACGAATTTGGGTTGGTTGGCTAAGACAGAACACCAAAAGGGGGGAGAAATGGATACATGATATGTTTCTATAAAAAAAGAGTGACATGTTGTAGATATGTGATAAAAAATGGGTTGAATGGGGGATTATATAGGTGTTAAATGTATAGTAACACTAGAAAATACATTTTTATTACCGTTGCATAACGGCTCTTTTTTGAAAACCACAAATTCACCTGTCGTTTTCAGAATCACGCCAACACCAAAAATCCAAAAATCACGTCATCGTGTGGTGGTGTTTCGGCATGTTGTGGCATGATCTTTGCCACTTCATGCCGCTTCACTTGGCCTCTACACCCAGTCTAATCCAATAATTTCGGGTTAATATATGGGGATTGGGGAAGGTTATTGTACAAGAGGAAGGAAACGTACAAAGTGTATGAGAGATTAAAAGACATGGGTATTTTAGGAAAATCTAATATCGTTGACTGATAAACCAATTTTTCTCATGATTTTCAAACTACTATGATTTTTTCATACGGTAGTATTTAAAAAAAATCACCGCATTAATGATTATTTCGTTATTATTATGAGTAGATTATTGTTATAGTTTTCTTAACTTTTTTACTTTTTCATAGGATACATGATTACGTGATTACAGATTCAATATAAGTCAATTATGTGATTACGTAATTAATATCATTTGTTAAAATTTATGTTGTTACAGTTTCTTATAACGTTACGCATTCAATAATAAGAACTTAATTGTTTATGCTTTATTACGTGATTATATTTGTAATATAAAACTTAACCATTAATATGCATTTGTTAAACATAAAACTTAACCATAAAATAAGCAGCGGAACTTTAAAACATCCAAAGTTACAAAATTTGTCTTAGACTGGAAGGTATGGAGTGGGGAGGATGGGCCGCCACGTCACCCGCCACATCACCAGGAGTGAGGATGGGCCTAAAGGGGATGGACCAAGGGGGTGGAGGATAGGGCTAAATATATATATATATAGAGGCCGGTTATCATACAAATAACCTAATCGTACATTATGTACGCTTCATCCACAACCGTCGGATCACCTGATTTAAACAGCGTGTTTTACTATTAAATTTATCAAATTAAAATTAATACAAAGAAACCGCCAAGGTTAAAATCGTCTAATGCGAGATCAAAACCCTTGATAATCAGCAAACAAAAACCTCAAAAATCATAACGTAAGATTCTAAAATCAAAACCGAAATTGAAATTATAACAATTAATCAAAAATCGATCGATTCCTATTCACCAAAATCCTTATGTGAAAAATGAAATTCGGATGAATTTAGAAATTATTAACTAACACAAATCGATGGACACGTTTGTGAACTTCTGATGAATTTATAAATCGAAATTATAACAATTAATCAAGAAGATGATGCAGGTTTTGAGATCATGTGCGAATTCATGGACAATGCACATGCGATTTATATTAAAAAAAATTCTTTCAAATTTCATATAGTGTGCGAATTCATAACAATGTACATGCGATTTCGATAAAAAGTTAAGTATTCCTTAAAATTTCATATAGTGTGCGAATTAATGATAAAGCATTGCGATTTCAGTAAAATGTTAAGTATTCTTTGAGATTTTATATAGTGTGCGAATTTGTATCCATTCAAATGCGATTTCGAATAAAAACAGTGCAAAACAATTAAAAATTGCATTCTCTTAAAAATGAAAAAAATAAATAAATAATAAATAAATAACTAAAAAAACAAAATACGAATCTAAAAAACTAAAAATAGTAGTATTATATATAAAAAATACTTGATTTATGACCGATGTGACTGTAAATTGACATGTAATGATCAATTTTACAATAATTACTATTGAACTTACCACCCTACCTACATAATAAATTTACTATATTAATATAAAAACCTAGATATAACTACCTTCCATATTAAGTCATACATAGAAGATTATAAAAAACACACACAAAACATACAAACAAAAATGGCATCTGATGATTCAGAACAAATAAAAAACATTGCAATCAAAGAATTATTGTTAACTCGCACGTTGACAGAACTAAGCACTGATGTCAACTCTTCTCATCTGGTTCTTGATGTGCAGGGTAAAATTCTTGAACAAATCAAGAAAAATCAAGATATATGGGAACGCCTACTTCAAGAACCACCATCAAGCTTCAAGGACAAAGCTTTGGATCACATAAAAGAGCAATCTCGAGCTGATGACTTGGCCTTCTCTTTCCTAACAGATGCTCTGAACACTGTGAAGGAGAAGATGGAGTTCAGCTCTTCTGAACGTGATAAAAATCTTTTCTTCAAGTAACTAAATTATCTTTTTAATCCTTTTGTGGTTGTGGCTCTGTTAGACAATAACAATTATTTTATATTTTGGGTATGTATTTAGAACACATATTATGCTTGCTTAAAAAAATATTAAATCGCATGAATGATATTGCCCTGTTTGTCACATAAAAAAAAATAAAACTCAAAATATCGCATGTAATAAAAGTGAAATCACATGTTAGAGTTATTATAAACTGAATCATATAAAATCGCATGTTTATACATTATAAATCGCATGTGAAAAAAGATATAACAGATGAATATAAAAAATCGCAAGTGTTTCGTATAAATTCGCATGTCCATTTAGAAAAAAACTACTCATCCTCATCATCTTCCGAAACCTCCTCCCGCTGATCTTCTTCTTCAGATCCATCATCACTACTGTAATCTTCAAACTCATCTTCCTCTTCATCATCTTCAACCTCATTGTCTTTGTCTCTAGCAACATTTTCGATCTGGATGCCCTTCTTCTTCTTTTTTTGCTGTTTACCTTGTAGTTTGGCTTTCAGCTCCTCGCAAGTCCGAATGTCATGAACTTTTACATTACATACGCTACATGTCCTTGACCTTTTCCCCTTGCGGCTGATCATTTGTTCTTTCTTAGATTTAATCCTTTTATGCGAGCCTCGACCTTTGTTTCTTATACCAGCCGGCACACGGACAGTAGGAGGAGCATTAGTTACGGGTTGTTGATAACCAATCAACTTTGAAAATCGGTCAAATTTTGGACCAAGTTGCTTGGTTATTCGACTCTGATCAACTCTCTCTTTAAGCTGCATCATTTGATCCCTGACTAAAACAAGTTGATCGAGGTCGGAAATCAAATTGCTAACCAAATACTCCCCTGTGTGGATGATTTCACAAGCAATCCGTTTAGCCTTGTGTTGCACATCCTTGCCACCCACATTTAGATTGTACTTCACATTTAACTCATTCGGAACAACATCCTTCGTCCATCTCTTCGTAACATACTTGTTTGGTATTTCTTTAACACCAAACATCTTGAAAAGGAAATAGATGTGTTTGCAAAGCAGCCCATACTGCTCAAAACGCAAACAGCTACATTGTGCAGTTACATCATTTTCAAGGTTATTGAACCACACCTAGGAAAAACCAACAAAATAAAAATATATATTCAAAATTAAATTCGCATGTGAAACATGACAATTTCGCATGTCTTAAAAAACATGTAAATGAATAAGTTTTAAAATCGCATGTGTAACATATTAAATTCTCATGTCTTACAAACATGTAAAGGGATAACTTTAAAATCGCATGTGTAACATAATAAATTCGCATGTCTTATAATTCCTCCAATAAACCATTTCCATGTGCTTTAAAGTCCTTCAACATTATCCTGATCTGTGGACCCTCTACTTTGGTGTCCATCGGCAGACATTCAGAAATTGTACCACAAATCTCTATTTGCTGATCAAAGAATATAGACCTGGTGAATCTCTTAGCAGCATCTTCTTCCAAAGAAGTTCCGGTCAAATCGGCAGGCTCAGTATATCTTGAAATATGATCATTCTTTCTATGATTAAAACGTTGGACATCCATTGCACCGTCGAAATGATTCATAAACTCTACGAGAGTGAGTTGTGAATTAGACATTAGACACCTGGCAGAAAAAATGGTTCTCACTCTCTGATCTTGATGTTGTTCTCATAAGTCCCGGCATTGGCTCGTGTCGGTAAAAAGCAGGAATCCACATGGATCTCATCACAAACATATCATCGATCCATTTGTTTTCTGTGAGACCAAAATCAATCATCACCAACTTCCACTGTCTCTCGAATTCTTCAGGCTCAATCGAATCAGTCCATACAATGTCGCACATCCTCCTTTTAAACTCATCGTTATTGCATAACTCGTGTCCAACCTATGACAAATAAATGCTCTTTATATCAACCTATAAAAAAATATATAATATACAAAAAAATAACACTAACAGAAGACAATATAGCATACTATACCTTATCTGCCACTTTTTTCATTATGTGCCACATGCACAATCTGTGTCTGCTGACATAGAAAACCTCCTCAATAGCCTGTTTCATAGCAGGGTCTTGATCAGTCACTACAACCTTTGGTTGCTGACCAAATGACTTTAAAAATGAATTCAAAAGCCATTTATATGATTCAATGCTCTCCGATGCCAACAACCCAGCTCCAAATGTTACATTTCGACAGTGGTTGTCAATGCCAGTGAACGGGACAAACACCATCTTGTACCTGCACAACACATGCGGAAATACGTTGAAAACATGCGAATTAGAAAAAACCACATGCGAAAACAAAAGTAAAACATGCGATATAGTTAACACAAATTTTACACATGCGATATACATAGCTCATGAAGACATATAACATGCGAAAAATAGTAAAAAAAAAAAAACATGTTTGTCTTCAAACACTAACCTGTTTGTCTTGAAAGTTGCATCAAAGGATATCACATCCCCAAATTCCATATAGTTAAGCTTGCATAAACCATCAGCCCAGAACAAACCAGTTAAACGTTTGCCATCATCAACAGAATATTCAAACGAATAATCAGCGAAATACTGTTTTTTGTCAGTCATCCTATTAATCACCATGTCAGCATCATATTCTCCTATATAGCTGTTAATTCGCTTCCTAAAATTTTTGCAATCATCAACCGTGGCACCAACATTCTCGAAACCACCATAACGTTTCCTCATTATATGGAAAGCTTTGACAGGACCAAGGTTTAAAGTGCCTAGTTCCCATACCATCTCCTCCTGGACATCTGACAATTGTCTGTAAGCTGGCAACATGTGAATATCATCTTGGCATACAAACTTATGATTATGGCTATCAACAAATCTCTTTATTGTATATAATCTACCATCCACAGTGCAAATCATAAGTTGAGCTTTGCATCCAGTTCTAATAGTCCCCCTGTTCCTTGTTTTGAATTGCTTTTTTGACTTCGAACGATCGTCAATACACAGTGGCTTATGTCCCTCTTTAGAACAAACAAAATACTTAGTTTTGATTATACCACCACTGTGTACTTCACCACCTTTCCGAATAGAAAAACCAACTAACTTAGCATATGATTGGTAAAACACATATGCTTGTTCAATAGAGATAAATTGCATTCCAACCACAGGTGTAGCTGATGCTTGAACCTCCGGAGTGTATACCCTTTCATCTAAATGAATCAAATCAAAAAAATCAAAAAACATGCGAAATCTATAAAGAAAACATGCGAAATTGATGATTTTGATTAATGTGATTTATCTATGCGATTTAATATACCATAGCATGCGAAATAGTTAAGGAAAAAAACATCAAATGCGAATTGAAAAGACTAATAACATGCGAATTTGTACATGTTGCTTTCATGTCAAAAAATATACTCAACATTCAAACTTCAAAAACAGTTACAAAAATGTAAAATCAGAGGAGCGATTAAACAAAAAACAGGTATATGAACATTTTAGAGATCTGAATTAACATAATTACCATTAAAACAATCGTTTAGAGCACTTGAACTTGCAATTGGATTTGAATTTGCAGATGGCGGATTTAAAACATCCTCGATAGAAACTCTCTGATATGCAGATAATTGATCATGATCACCGATAGGTCGACTTTCTTCAACATCAACAACATTTGCATGTCCAGCGCTGCTCTGTGGATCCATCGAAAAAAAAAACAACTGAATAAAACCCTAACACAGAAGAACGATAACTGCAAATTGAGAATTATGAAAAATTTGAAATTGATTCGAATGATAAATACCGGGATATTAGTGTAATGAACTTCTCGCTCGCTGATTGAATGAAGAGACGAATTTACCCTCAGATGATTGAATTGATTGTCTCATTTAACCTTATATATGAAAAAACCAATCAGGACACGTGTATGGCTACTATGCTCGCATATATAATGTACGATAAGGTAATTTGTACCGTACTCTTTACCTATATATATATATGTATGTATGTATGTATAGGTATATGTGTGAAGAGGTGGCCCGGTGAGTTCGTCTGCTGGGCGACGGAGACGACAGGATGGACCACAGGGGGGCGGTGTTCCGGGCCTCGCCGTGCCTTTGTCGTCCCCCATACCCTCTAGTCTTAACGCTTCATTACAAATAAAGTAACACGGTTCAAAATTAGATGTTAGTCTTCAGCCCATTGCCCTTCAGTCCCAGCAAGCAAGCATCTATCAATTGTCCTCGTATCTACACTAGTCTATGTGCATAAAAAAGTCAAATACGTTGAGTAAATTCTAGTTTTGTTTTTAAAGGTGAAATGTTTAATCATCATACTAAAAATAGCAACACACATCTATTTTAAAACAATATCCTTAACTGCTTAGATTCTCATCAAAAAAGTCCATTCTTACAAGTTTTTACACACCTAAATCTGTATTAACCTTCTAAATGTCTATTATAAATTAATGAAATAAACAATGTTAGTATTAGCTTTTATCATCTACTTATTTGTTTATAAAATAAGAATATACAATTGTTTAATAATTTTTAGTAAATAAAATGTAACGCCTTGCTTTTCACAGCTTTCCGTTTTTAGAAAGATCGTATCATAATTCTATTTTCGGAAAGTTGTTTCTCTTGTAATCGTATCATATTTCGAATCATTTTAAATCCTAGACTTTGATCGTAATAAAAATTGATCTTCTATATGAAATATACATTGTTTATACATGTTTATACCTTGATACATACATTCGTTTGATACATGATTCATGATTCTCATAAACGTAATTTTAACTCGCAAACAACGATCATGTATTCATAATTTCAAACTGTCCATACATACAAATGCTTGATTATTCATTTACAAGACTAACATATATAGTTTCCACTTATTTGATACCTAAACATATATTATACATACTTGATTTCTACATAGTCACATGTTTCCTCCTTTTTCTTACTTAAAAACATGTATATTATACATTTTAGACCTTGTTACATGTTAGATACATACTAAACAACATGTAACACATTAATAAACAACAAATACCTAACTAATGTTGTAAAAAAAAGTTAAAGTTGGCAGAAATTTTAAAACTTGTGGTTAGTTGTCTTGTTTTAATGTTATCTCCCAACTACTTACACTTAATGCCCAATCAACTTAACCCTAATTGCCCCCCTATATAAACAACACTTCCCCACAATTTTTACCACTTTACAAACACTCTAAACCTCTCAAAAACACTCCTAAACTCAGCTCATTATTAGCAGAATTGAGCCGAAACTTTCAGCCATTCTAAGTGAGTTTTAACTCACTTCTTCTACTATTTTCTTCTCATTTCTTCTTCTAAAACACTTGGATAACCTCTAGGAAGGTTTTCACAAGTTTGCTTGGGCAAACAAATGTAACACCTCGCAAAATTTGGTCCAATAAAGTGAAGACACGTGTCGTAAACCCTAAACATGTAATAAGTTGACTTTGAGGGACTAAAGTTGACAAACAGTGAATAGATGAATGTAGAGGGACTAAAAGTGACAACATGTTAAAACTATGCCGCTGAATAACCTTACACGATATTGGTATTCTTAAATGAGTGAATTATTGGGCGTGAGAAGCCATTTGTGAAAAACAAGTGAAAAATATAAAACAAAGGGGTTAAATGTGTCAACATGTTAATTCTTACCTTTGAGTGACCTTTTAACGAACCCGGGGCTTCGTAATGTCCAATTATAATTTCGAGAATACTAAATGATAATTACATAAGGTTTCGGCACCATTGATTATTAGTTGTGCAAAATCCCAAGAAAAATGGTTAAAAGCGTCAACGAGGGAAATTAATGCCTTGCGGGTGATCTCATAACTGTACGGAAGCCTAACGATGTTAGTTAAAAGTCCCAAGATACTTAAAAACTAACTTTGGGGGTCAAAAGTGCTAAAAATGAAAGTTATTTAAGGTTTAAAAGGGCCAGGGACTGAAACTGTCAAGTTTGAAACTTATTTTACCGGAATGGAAGAGTGTTGCGGGGCACATAAGCCTACACTGAATCCTTCGCAGCCCGCGAGGAAGTGCCCAATAAGCCAAAAATGGACATCTGCATGTTGCAGCCTTCCAAACCGCCATTGCATGCCTTCTGCTCGAAACCAGGGCTTGTTTAATGGTTTTTGCTGACACTAGGACACCTGGGAACATCTCATAACACCTGGATTAATCTTGAGGATCTTGTTTTGCTATAAATAGGACCTCAAAGTTGCACTCCATACTTGCTCGTTTCAAAATTCCTATCTTTACTCTTTTGCTTGAATTCTCTGGAGCTTCCTGGTTATAAAGGAGACTCTCCTTAGTACAAGTTTCGAGCTAGGACCTTGTGTAAGTGTTCTTAGCCTCTGGTTTTAAGTTCTTAGGCTTTTTAAAGCCGAAAGTCAAAGTTGCCGCAAAAGAGCTTTGACTTTTAGTTTAAACCTTAACGGTCCAGCCATTGTTCGAGGCGAATATGGCTACGTGATTGTAATTAGGTAGGTGTTAATCCCTCAAAAGGGCACCTCCTAATTACCACATTTACTTAGTTAATTGTCGGGTCAAACTAATTAACATAAAAAGTCAAACGGGTCAGTTTTTAAATAAATTCATATCTGATAATGTAGAAGCTATAAAATATGTTTTATCACTTTAATAACTTGATAAACATTATTAGAACATGTCTAAACGTGTTCAACCCGACAATTCTGAGTTTAGGCTTGGTTCGCAACCGAAAGTCGCAAACGCTTGACTTTTGCTTTGACTTTCAGTTCTGACCAGAATTTGGTTATTTTCTTTATATGTTAAGGTTCCTATGTGACCATATTATGTAGTAGTATAACCCTCTGAGGTTATATTACATGGTCCCTTAGAAATCTGAGTTTATTTAGTTGATTCCGTTGTTATGCTTAATGTTGACTAAAATGCCCTTTTAATCAAAAATAAGGTTTTTAGCAAAAACTACCATTAAAATGAATTTCATACTGATTAGTAATAATATTTCATATATTTAAACATTTAGAATCTGGTCATAAACTGTAATTACATAACAAATCGTAAAACATGCTTTTAAAAGGACTACATTACCCTTTTGCATGCAAATAAAGTTTAAACATGATTTTAACATAAAAACTCATTACTCGCTGATGTAATATCATATTTAGGACTAATCTGGATTTCACATCAGATTGCTTACTGAGTTTATGCATGAGTTTCATAATATATTATTAAATGACGATTATGCCCTTTTTACGCATAAAATGGATTTTAAATAAGATTAACATGCAAAAACTTCTGTTACTGATATAACATGATAAATAAAGTATTTTGACCATTTAAAGCCGGTCATAAACTCAGAATTTCCTAAACATCGAAATAATCGTCATTTACCGATTTTTACGACATTAAGGTGGATAGTATGGTTTTAAATCATACTTAGCACCCAAAATTTTTACCCACTGATTTTATAAACTCTTTCTAATATTTTTAGAGTAAGTATAGGTCATGAACTCAAAATCCCAAATAAATCCTTATAACTATGTGTGAAATAACCAAAACGCCCATACGGTGCATAGTTTGGTCATACATAGAAAATCACACATATATATGATATCCTACTGATAATATAACATAAATTAAATATAATTACAGAAGGTTTATGACCAGAACTTCAGTTTGCATGAAAATCCCTTTTATAAATCATAAAATGACCAATATGCCCTTATGGGACTGAAATCGGTTTTAAAATCCTTTTGGGCATATTTGTTAATATCCTACTGATATCATAACATATTTTAAGCATAATAACTTATGGAACTTGTACACGACACATCCGGTTACCCGTTTATGCCCATACGCGTACGACACGGTTTATGTGACTAGTTTGCATAAATTAGCCGAAACGGGTTAAACCTTATCATGTTTGTTTCAAAATCCAGAATGTATTTAGTTTACCCATATAATACAAGTTTCCATACTTGTCGGGTCTAAATTACATTCCAATCCGGTCACCGTTTAATCTAACGTTTCGTGTCGTGTCGTAAATCGTCCTTTAAACTAACCGGTCTAAGTCTATGACTTAAATAAGACCCGTTAGTAATCTAATAGGGTAATAAAACCTTTGTTCCAGATTAGGAGCCCCGGTAAAAGCTACTTGCACTAGTTTGAGTACATTATACGGCTGAGTAGATAAATCACGCATTTAGAAGCTCAGGTAAATACTTTTAACTTATTTTCCCTTATACGGGCTTGGGATACGGTAAAATATTACCGTTTGGTCGGGTATGGAATCATTTAATCGGATTGTGATTAATAATTTACATAACCCGTTTTAATTTGTATTTTTTATAACATAAACATTTGGGGGTTAATATGACCGTGTCCTGGATATCCTCGGCTCATTTCATTAGTAAATGGCCACAACTTAAGCACGGGGTGTAGACATACACCTGACAGTTGCGTATGTAAAAAAATATACCCACTTGTTGGGGATAACTCCTTGTGGGTTTATATTAGTGGTGTGTCTATTAATCATGTCTCGGCTTCTATCCCGGGCCCTGAACGTACGACAAACATGTAAATCTGTATACAAGATTATTTTTATATAATTGTCTCAAGTTATAAAAGATTATTTGTGCCTTGTGCATCTAAACCAATTTTTCATAAATGTTTTCAAAAGACTTAGTTAATTGTGTTTACCAGTGAAACTGACGTATTTTCAAAAGACTAGTGACAGGTACTACTCGTGATAGGTTGGGAGCTACCGGGCGTTAAATAGAGAATCTTGCAAGTTCGTAATGCCTTAAGTCTGTTGAACATGTTTTTCTTGTATTATATTTATATTGTCGCAACCCCTGATCCCTAATCCCCAGGAACGGGCGGCCGCGAGCCAGTTTCGGTGGTATCGCATATTTGTCTAATTTGGCAGCGGAATTTTCATCAGGACCGTAGTTAGGAAATATTGAATCAGAGTAAAATACCACATTTTCGTAGTATTAAAAACATGGGATGAAACCCAAGTTTGCAGTACACATAATCTCATAGGAATAAATCCTATTTTATTTAATAAAAACATCTATTTTAGTTTAGGTAACTTTATTACCACTTTTCCAAGCCTTCAGTGCTCTCCAGCTGGCTTCTATTTGGCCTTCACAGTTTGTTACATGAAACACGTTTTTTAAAAACATTTGTCAGTGGGAAATACTGGTGAGTGAATCCCAGTTTAATCAAGTTCAAATAAAAACCATTGTACAGTATTGAGGGCGATCTGGCAATTACATTTGTTTCCAAGTATAACAATTAACATCCATGGTACTGTCAGACCCGACTTGTAGAAATGTGACCAGGTGGTAACAAATTTTGTATACAAAACCCCAACATACTCATGATAATTGTATTCTTACAAATACTCAATAACTGCTATTCGCATGGAAAAATATTTAAGGTTTTGTAAAAACAGTTAACAAAAGGTTTACAAAAAGCGGATCACCTCACATTGCTATTTTAGGTATTTCCTTTGTGGCTTCCTGGTTATAATCTAGTTGAATAAATAATGCACACGCGTTAGTATAACAACCCATTTTATCATTAGTAATACCCTCCCCGAGACGGCATTCCAACGACTACGTCGGGCAGGACCACGACAGCCGTTACGGAAACCTAGATCAATCGGGCAGAGTATCTAATACGTATCTAGGGGTTATAATACTTACAACGGAGCATAACTTCACTATTTAGGGGGTATTATACCCGTGTATAATGCCTACACTTTAGAATTAAGGGAAAGAATTGAATTCTGAACGACGTAAACTGAAATCCTGAGGCCTCCTTATATAGGGCCTGATTTTGGTCCTCTTGCGGCCCACGTAAAGTGTAACCCAAGGGTTACGCGGCCCGCGTCAACGCTGGTCAACAGCGTAGCTTGTCCGGGTCATGGCATAGGGTTGCCGTGTGTTTGGCCACGTGGCGGCCCAGGGTTTCGCCACCTTTTAACTTGTCGCGGCCCGCGTAAGGTTTGAGGTGTGGCTTACGCGGCCCGTCTCAAACCCAAAAACTTGATTTTTAATGATATTTAAGGTATTCGGGGTCCGTTTTCGCATATAGGGTGTATTTTAGGAAGTGTAGGGGTGTTAGGGGTGTTTTAGGAGGGTTGTTATGTTTTGGGTATAACTCCTGGGTTATTTAATAAAATATATAGTGCACTCATATTAAGTATTGTAACCAAATTCTACTTTATCCCTACGTCACGAGACAGAACCCCAACGAATTTAGTCAGAGCCTTGACATACGTTACGGGGCCCTACGTCAATCGGACAGGGCATCAGTGATCAGGGGTTACAATACTTAAAACGGGGTAGGGCTTTGTAGGATTTATGGGTGAATAACTAAAGAAAATAGGGGCATAATATATCATAGATGTAGGATATATCGAGAGAGAAAGAAAGGAAGGACAATTAAAACATGTGAACATATGAAGTCTATTTATAGTTGCCATCAACCTTGGAGGCGACGCTAGTGTCCCTGTTCTTTTCAAATTTTGATGACACGTCCCCAAATTCCTTTAAATGCATGTCCACGTATTCGCAATTGTATTTTATTCAAATCATACGTAACTTTTTCATTTCAATTGTTAGTTAACTTTATAGTATTATTTTATTATTATAATTAATTTAACTGTTTCACTCATTTGGCGCTTATAACTTTTAAAGTATATGCCATTAGAACGAGAATAATTTTATCTACATTTTGAACCAAGTTTCATTAAAAACAGAGTAGGTTCAAATATAATGTATTTTTTATAATTTAATTATTAAATGGTTCCTACGCTTGGCCAAATACCTCATATTTCCATTGGTCAACTTACCCATGATGCATCCTTTTAATAACATAAATTTTTATATATAAATAAAAATTTTGGGAATGTTACATCCTCCCCACCTTGTTTTAAATCTCGTCCTCGAGATTCCCTGAAATATGGATGAATATTTAGTTAGTTTAGTTTCTAGGTATATTCTGGTTTTTATTTTGAATTTCACTTTACTTTGACCAGAACTATTCTCTATGAGATTCTTATTCTTGACTGAAATATGTTTTGTATTTTAACACAGCTTTTAGTTACAGGTTTCCTAATGCGTTAATAATTGCAAAGGAAATTCTTATACTTTTGATGGCGTCCCAACTTAAAGAGTTCCTGTCGTTCATCTTGTCGCACGAATTTCGAGGCGGGTGATCAAACGAAATAATGTTTGATATTGGAATTATAGATGTATACGAGAGATTCCTGATAATTAAATCTAGAATTATCATTGACATCTTGTTCGTGATTTATCCCTAATTGTCAATCGTTATGGTCTTTGGATTTCTTTATAGATATACATATCTATATAGTCATATATGTAATATACACACCATTCATAAGGTTAATGTATTTAACAGATTTATATTTCCAAAAATAGGTCAGACATCAGGTCATGGTACTATTTAGGGAATTCTATTAACATATACCCCATCTCACCCGGTTTCGCCGGAGAGGTACCCCCATCTCACCCGGACAAGCTGGAGAGTCTACTACACCATACCCAGTCTCGCCGGAGAGGTAATTATCATTGTAATTCCCTTAAATAGGATTTTCTCAAATCATGATTAAAAGTTCATTATTTATTATCGCTTGCATCAAGAAATAAGGAAATTAGTATTCACATGATGGATCATATTCTAGAACCGAGTAGTACCAATAACAAGAAATAACAGTGGCCAAGTGTTATTGCTTATTTATCATACTTGCACTTTTCTAGTCATTATTTAACCATCACACTTTATATAATGCAAGTAATTAGCTTATCTCGAAGCTTATACTAAGACATTTTTCTTAAGTTCAAGTCTAAATACTATTCTAATTGTTACCAGTAATTATCAATATCCTAATCTTTAAGCATAGATATTATTATGGTTGTGGTTTTTCTTTTGCTTGGAAAATGGAGTTTCGACAAAAATATCGTTGTCTCCATTGACTCTATGGTTTGGTTCAATGTGAAGAGTATGCTTACAACTAACTTTATTAGATTCCGTTACATGGAATATTTTATTGAGGCAGATGGCATTTTAAAACATAGTAGGTTTCATGGTTTATTCTTATAATGACTTCATGTTTTCATATGAATCACCAATAATATTTTCTCTTATGTTTATCTTACAGAAGATATTATATTGGGTATACCATCAAGAAATTCTATTGGGTATATGCATATATGTGTATAAAATTTCAAATATCTAGTTAATATAAACTTACGTAATATATACACACATATATAAAATAATAACTATACATCCGATGGTACCAATCATCAAGCTTATTTCCATGACTTTATTTTATCCTTTTATAAAAGTAGTGTATTGAAATAAATTTTTGTCAAATATAATATTTTGGGATTAAAAGTTTAGGAAAATAAATTACTCAAAATATAAATTTTCTGGACTCATAAGAACAATTTCATTTTTAACTAATGGGTTAAACTACATCAGACTCACTATTTATATTACCTTAATAATTTCTCCTCGAGTAACCATCTATACATCTATTCCAATTATCACATTCCTACTTTTTCCTTTATAAGAATCAATTATAATGTACATTTAAGATTGAGAGGCTTTATTTAGAAGAATATGTGCATATGTGACCCATGACATTGTATTTATGGGTTACTAAGAGATATATATACTATACATAAATTACTTTCTGTAATTGAAAACTTTAGTTATAACAATATAGCGGATATATATAAGATTAAATATTAATATATAGTATAAACTTAAAACACATAACATTTTTTTTTCAAACCTTATGTAGCGTACTTCATCCCATACTATCAAAGTATGTCTATTTTATATTCAAAATATAATTAGTGTTTTGATTTATGTTAAGATTAATATTTTACTTCGTATATATTCGAGATCTATATTTAAGTATTCAATTAAATAGATCTTTTATAGATTCACGTAACCGACTTTATAAAATTTATTTGTGTCACGGGTACATCACTGATATTTTATTACCACAGTTATTTTATGAGAATCTCCATCTCCATTATTATTCTTTTAGTATTGAGTTTAACCAATCACAATTCAATCTCATCTCTTTTATCTTCATTATAATCCTTTTAAAGTATGAGAACTTCGAAACTACTTAAGGTAAGTTTAACATTCAATTTATCAACTCAACTCATTTACTAATATTGTATTATTTAACTATTATACATCAGCCAGCTGACTCGAATACTTTTCTTTATAATTTAGGATACACAATCCTATAACTAATATGACTGGTTAATCTTATAATCTTATATTAATTATTTCCATGCATAAGACCTATTCTGGATATATCTTACTCTTAAAGATTTGTAGAAATGCTTTCAACGTTTAGTTAGGCCTTTCTACGTAGTCCAACCAACCCAAATCTTTAAAAATTTTAAATGATTTTATTTAATCATGAATAACCATCATATTCATTTAACCATCTATTTTATTACTAAGTATTTTAATAGAAACCTTTACACGTAATCCCAACATCAGTTATTTCATAAAACTATGAAAGTATGAAGTCTTATGGCAAACTAGTTATAAACCAGAAAGGATAAAATGGAGTGGTAAATTGGTACACATGGGTTTCAAAACTTGCTTTGCCTAGATCCACTAAAGCAATCTTTTAAATTTTTATTAATTCTTAGAATCCTTTCGGTTAATTTAATAGCTTTGGTTTTATTTATTTAAATATAAATTATTTTGAAACAATATTATTAAAACCACAAAGTTTTAAAGCTTTATACCATATATTTCAATATGTATTTTAGATCAAAGTAAATGGTTGGTTCCAAAAGAGAATCATAAACATGACTGCTTTGTTAATAACTAACTTAGTTTGATGTATATTATGATATTATTTGAGTAGGTGGTATTAATTATCACAGACAAATTTCTAGTACAAACATTTGGGTACAATCATACAAATAGATTGATTAAAAACGGCGAACATTGCGACTTATATATATATATATATGTATTTATTACAAACTACAACTGGAATTCAAAATATACTGGTGATTATGCATCCGTAACTTATTTTAGTCTATCTAGGTTATAGGAGTATTATGCTCAACATGCTTTTATGTAAAGTTTATTCTATCTCATGTCTCTACTAAGTTGTTATCTAATGGGCGAAGTTCCTTTAAAGTTTCTGGCTCATAGGTGGCATGGGTGCTGGTACTGGTTTGGCGGTTCAATTATTTAATATAAGCTAGCATTTACTGCCGTAGTGGCTAACATATGGAGATTTACCCATTGTTCATCTAATTCCTCTTCCCATGGTAGGTTATTGCCTGTTTCCTGAGTTTGTGTATTTATTTCCTTATTGATTATCACTCCCTTTAGTTGTGACTTCTTTATTTTCTCTTGACTTTTTTCTAATGATCCTACTTCTTTTCTTAGTGGTAAATGGTTTCTTAGACTGTGCCTTACGAATAAATATTCCTTCATCAGTATCTGCTGAGTATCCTGAGGGATTTGGTTGAAATGAGGTTCCCTTATCTTTTGGTGAACTATCTAATTGACTATAGATGTCCGAAATTCTTTGCTTACCCATACTGTAGACTAACAAATAGTCAAATAACATAAAGCACATAATTACATAAGTTATTTCCTAACACAGAATTTAAAACTTAAGTGTCAGCAAAACACTTCTTTGGATTGAACCAGTGGCATGGCTCTGATACCACCTTATGTCGCAACCCCCGATCCCTAATCCCCAGGAACGGGCGGCCGCGAGCCAGTTTTGGTGGTATCGCATATTTGTCTAATTTGGCAGCGGAATTTTCATCAGGACCGTAGTTAGGAAATATTGAATCAGAGTAAAATACCACATTTTCATAGTATTAAAAACATGGGATAAAACCCAAGTTTGCAGTACACACAATCTCAAAGGAATAAATCCTATTTTATTTAATAAAAACATCTATTTTAGTTTAGGTAACTTTATTGTCACTTTTCCAAGCCTTCAGTGCTGTCCAGCTGGCTTCTATTTGGCTTTCACAGTTTGTTACCTGAAACGCATTTTTTAAAAACATTTGTCAGTGGGAAATACTGGTGAGTGAATCCCAGTTTAATCAAGTTCAAATAAAAACCATTGTACAATATTGAGGGCGATCTCGCAATTACATTTGTTTCCAAGTTATAACAATTAACATCCATGGTACTGTCAGACCCGACTTGTGGAAATGTTACTCCTTGACCAGGTGGTAACAAATTTTGTATACAAAACCCCAACATACTCATGATAATTGTATTCTTACAAATACTCAATAACTGCTATTCGCATGGAAAAATATTAAAGGTTTTGTAAAAACAGTTAACAAAAGGTTTACAAAAAGCGGATCAACTAACATTGCTATTTTAGGTATTTCCTTTGTGGCTTCCTGGTTATAATCTAGTTGAATAAACAATGCACACGCATTAGTATAAGAACCCATTTTAACATTAGTAATACCCTCTCCGAGACGGCATTCCAACGACTACGTCGAGCAGGACCACGACAGTCGTTACGGAAACCTAGATCAATCGGGCAGAGTATCTAATACGTATCCAGGGGTTATAATACTTACAACGGAGCAGAACTTCGCTATTTAGGGGTGTATTATACCTGTGTATAATGCCTACACTTTAGAATTGAGAGAAAGAATTGAATTCTGAACGACGTAAACTGAAATCCTGAGGCCTCCTTATATAGGGCCTGATTTTGGTCCTCTGGCCCGCATAAAGTGTAACCCAAGGGTTACGCGGCCCGCGTCAACGCTGGTCAACAGCGTAGCTTGTCCGAGTCATGGCATAGGGTTGCCGTGTGGTGGGCCACGTGGTGGCCCAGGGTTTCGCCACCTTTTAACTTGTCGCGGCCCGCCTCAATCCCAGAAACTTTATTTTTAATGATATTTAAGGTATTCGGGGTCCGTTTTCGCATATGGGGTGTATTTTAGGAAGTGTAGGGGTGTCAGGGGCGTTTTAGGAGGGTTGTTATGTTTTGGGTATAACTCCTGGGTTATTTAATAAAATATATAGTGCACTCATATTAAGTATAGTAACCAAATTCTACTTTATCCCTACGTCATGAGACAGAACCCCAACGAATTTAGGCAGAGCCTTGACATACGTTACGTGGCCCTACGTCAATTGGATAGGGCATCAGTGATCAGGGGTTATAATACTTAAAACGGGATAGGGCTTTGTAGGATTTATTGGTGAATAACTAAAGAAAATAAGGGCATAATATATCATAGATGTAGGATATATCGAGAGAGAAAGAAAGGAAGGAAAATTAAAACATGTGAACATATGAAGTCTATTTATAGTTGCCATCAACCTTGGAGGCGACGCTAGTGTCTCTGTTCTTTTCAAATTTTGATGACACGTCCCCAAATTCCTTTAAATGCATGTCCACGTATTCACAATTGTATTTTATTCAAATCATACGTAACTTTTTCATTTCAATTGTTAGTTAACTTTATATTATTATTTTATTATTATAATTAATTTAACTGCTTCACTCATTTGGCGCTTATAACTTTTAAAGTATGACGTTTTATAAAATAATAAATATGCCATTAGAACGGGAATAATTTTATCTACATTTTGAACCAAGTTTCATTAAACAGGGTAGGTTCAAATATAATGTTCTTTTTATAATTTAATTATTAAATGGTTCCTACGCTTGCCCAAAATACCTCATATTTCCATTGGTCAACTTACCCATGATGCATCCTTTTAATTACATAAATTTTTATATATAAATAAAATTTTTGGGAATGTTACATATATCCTCCTGTGGATCCTTTCTTTACAACTGTATGTATATTCTTTTATTCGTACTTTACACTTTCTGTTTGTAATAGTAATTTCTACCAAGACTTCCGCTGTGCTATAAACCGTGTATATTTGACTATGATGAAATCAACTACTTCACGATACTCCCCACCGGGCCTACCGGTAATATGTGGAAATATCGGGGTGTGACATGTTGGTATCAGAGCCAACAATGAGTGAATTAAACACTAGCCTTTTGTGTTTAATCTCAATGACACAGTAGCACATTCCTTGACTTCTGAGTCTAGGCAAATGACCTAGGATTAATCTTAATCTTATTGGGTTTATATATTTTCCTTGTTTCTTTGTTTTGACAGGAATACTTATTGATCATGCCGCCTAGAGTTTGTGGAAGAGGAGGAAGAGGCAAAGCACCAATGAGAGGGAGGCATGACCACGAAGCAGGGCCTTCACATAGGCGAACTCCCTCCGCGTCTTTCTGCTCAGACCCATATGATAACTGGAGACACTCACTGGAACCCGCGAGACATTCCATCTCGCTCAGCACCCCTCCCTCTTACCATCATTCTTTTGGTCCACAACGACCCGGCGAGCCTCAAGGCTCCCACCATTCACAACAATCAGTGCACTCGCACCATTCACAACATTTTTCCCACTAATCTTCTCCCTTCCAGGGTCGTTTTGACCCTAATGATTACATTAATGAACCAGTGGGACATAACCCATTGGGACCTGAAGATCACTTTCCTGAATATCAGGATATGGATGTGGACGATGATCCAGATCCAGTCATGCACTCATGCCACCTTCTAGGAAGCCTACGCATCCTATAGATATCTCCAGCGGTTCTTCTTTTGCAGGATCGCCATACAGAGGCCACGATTTATGGGCAGAAAGGTGGAGCACCTACAAGAGGGAGTTCACTCCCTCTCAACATGACTCACCACCACCACAGCGGACTCCCTCTGAGGACCCGCACTTTCAAGCGGTCACGCCACCGCCACTGCCAGCACCAGAGTAGCCTCCGCCACTAGAACCATCGAGGCGAAGGAGAAGTGCACGGATGTCCGTGCGAGGGGGTTTCCATTTTAGCACTCTACAAACTTCCACTAACTACCTTCTACTCTACGAAGATCCACAAATGGGTGGGCCAACGTTGTGTCGGAAATCGTCACTGCACCAGTCAATTTTCCTCCACCACCTCCCTTGGGTTTTGAAAACCCAATCCCTGCATACCCAGAAACAACTGGGTACAACCCGTATGAGCCACAAGCTCCTTCGGGTTATACCTACCAACAACCTGCCTACGACCCATACGTCGAGGCAGTTAACTTTAACGCTTTCTACCCCTCACCTTTTCCACCCACATACGCAACTGGGTACCCTACTTATGGGTATCAATACCCGCCACCACCACCGCCACAACAACAGCAACAACCTCAACAACCACAACCACAAGAAATCCTACAAAGGTTGGAAGAAGTGGAACAAAGGGTGGAAGAACGTGATCGAAAGCACCACAAGTTTCTTAAGGGTCTTGCAAACTTTATCAAAGGCAAGAAGAAGAAAGACCATTGAAGACCCTAACTTTTGTTTTGTATTTTCTTTATTTCAATTAAGTCCCTGTGTTGACATTTCTTTTATGTATCTGTCCCTTTGTGGACAAGTTTATTTTATTTAAAGACCCGTTTAGGGCAGTTTATGTAATTCTTAGTATTTTAATGAGAAGTTTCTTTTGAATTACATTTTTTATTATACTCATACAAGCATTATATCATTAACCAAACTATCATTTCAATTTATAATTGATCTGCCGATAAATTATTAAAGACAGTCTTAAAGGTATAGCCTAGCCTATATGTCATTTTAGACATGGCTATGATGGAAAAACCTTCATAAGATGATAAATCCTTGTTAACATCTAAGAACATGTTAGCACTCCTGACAAATGTGGTTCGAGAAAATCACACTAGTCATCCTAATACTCGCATTCTTTCAAAGATTCCTTACATAGCCTATATGATCAAATGAATCATGGCTGATATCATCAAATAAGATGATTATATTAAAACATCCATTAGTGATGTTATTGTTTTGCCTTCGGTCTGAACTATATTAAATACATATCAATGACAGTAGTAGCCTATGACTCTCTGTCAAGAAAAGTGAAGAACTATGTTCAAATTCTTAATGCCCTGATCCAATAAGATCATGGTCCATAATATAAAACTATCCTTGTGACAAGGCCTTTTGTGCCAACTTAATGTTCTTAATGATTTTATAACCTGAACTAACTATAATAAAAAGTTTAAATATATATTCCTCAAAACCAATCAACCGACTAACCAATGTGGTCTATTTTTACCATGGTTAATGAATCACCAAAAATGATGATTCAATATAAGACCACTGATAAGTTTTTGTCATTTGTTATAGCATTCAAGCTTCACCATGGCTGAGTCGGATAAAGTTAATAGTCATACTAATGAAATGAATGATAACACAAGATTAAACGTAACGGGTGCTGATCTGCAAGCAATGATAGACAATGCTATGACTAAAGCTGTTGGCAGAGTGTTCAGAGAGTCAAGTGCTACCCGCACCAAGACTCAATCAGTAGCTCATTCCAAGCCCCCTTCCAAAACACATACATCTAAGAAGGACGATTCTCAAAATTCGTCAAATCAGAAAAGTCAACCATCCAAAAAGATAGTGTTTGACCAGGAACCACGTTCCAAGACTTGTTCTTATAAGTACTTTGTCTCTTGCAAACCAAGGGACTTCACTGGCGAAAAAGGTGCCATTGAATGTATGAAATGGCTAGATGAGATGGAGACAGTTGTTGACATTAGTGGGTGTGCTGAGTAGGATGTTGTAAAGTTTGTTTCTCAGTCTTTTAAGGGTGAGGCCCTGGTTTGGTGGAAGGCACTGATACAAGCCTCGGGGAAAATTCCACTTTACAATCTGTCGTGGGATAAATTTGTTGATTTAATGAGAGAAACTTTTTGCCGACAACACAAAGTGGAGAAAGTTGAAGCTGACTTCTTAACTCTGGTTATGAAGAATTTAGATTGTAGAGCCTATGTTACTAGCTTCAACTCCATGTCTCGATTAGTACCCTATTTGGGTACACCAGAGCCAAAGCGTATAGCACGCTTTATTAGAGGTTTGGCTCCTGAGGGAAAGGGACACGTGAAGGCTTCAAATCCCGCTACTTATAGATCAGCAGTGGATCTGTCTTTGTCCTTGACTTTGGACATTATCAGGAATAAGCCTGTAAAGACTTCAGAGGAAGGTAAGAGAAAGAGAGAAGATGACAACTCCCAACGTTCTGACAAGAAAAAGAAGGGTAATTCTGGGTTTAAGAAAAGCTCCAATCAGTCGGCTGAAAAGCCCTTGTGTAAGATCTGCAAGAAACACCACTTCAGAAACTGCAGATTTGACCCACAGGCTAAACCCTGTGGAATCTGCAAAACAAAGGGTCATAAAACTTTGGAATGCAAGGACTTAAAGAATGCAACCTGTTATGGTTGCAATGAGAAAGGGAACATCAAGACCAACTGCCTGAAAAATGCAAAGAAGCCTGGAGAGGCTAAAAAGACAAATGCTAGAGTGTTCCAAATGAATGCCAGGGAGGTAGTGCAGGATGATAACGTTATAACAAGTACTTTCCTCATAAATGATATTTATGCTAGAGTCTTATTTGATTCTGGTGTAGATAAGTCCTTTGTAGAAATTAAATTTAGTAAATTGTTAAATCTACCAATTAAAACTCTAGACATAAAATATGAGGTAGAATTGGCTAATGGTACCTTAGAAACTGCTTCAACAATTCTAGATGGATGTTTCATATCCATTAGGAACCATTCGTTTCCATTGTCCTTGTTGCCAATGAAATTGGCAGGGTTTGATGTAGTTCTAGGCATGGATTGGTTATCAATTAACCAAGCCCAAATTGCCTGTGCTAAGAAACAAGTTATCATTAAAACCCCTTTCTGGAGAATCAATCACTATTCAAGGTGATACGCATCATGGACTGTCTGATCAAGTATCTATGCTTAAGGCATCCAAATGTTTGAAGAACGGTTGTGTCATTTACATGGCACAAGTGACTGTAGATGTGCCGAAGCCCAAGATAGAAGATATTCCTGTTATTTCATAGTTTCCAGATGTTTCTCCTGATGAGTTACCTGGTTTGCCTCCTGAGAGGCAAGTGGAGTTCATAATTGATATCCTACCAGGAGCAGCACTAGTCGCACGAGCTCCTTATCGTTTAGCACCGACCGAAATGAAGGAATTAAGAACTCAGTTAGATGAACTATTGGAGAAAGGCTTCATTCAACCAAGCTCGTCACCTTGGGGAGCACCCATTCTGTTCATAAAGAAGAAAGATGGTTTAATGCGTTTGTGCATTGATTATCGTGAGCTAAAAAAGGTAACGATCAAGAATCGCTACCCATTACCCAGGATCGACGATTTGTTCGATCAGCTACCAGGGTCAAGTTTCTTCTCAAAAATCGATCTAAGGTTGGGGTATCATCAACTAAAGGTTAGAACCGAAGACGTACACAAGACCGCATTTAGAACAAGATATGGCCATTATGAGTTCTTGGTGATGCCTTTCGGGCTCACTAACACACCTGCAACATTCATGGACCTCATAAATCGAGTCTGCAAGCCATATCTAGATAAGTTTATCATTGTCTTCATTGATGACATACTTATCTATTCCAAGAGTCAAGCTGATCATGAGAAACATCTTTGATGCATCCTTAAACTTCTACAATGAGAAAAGCTCTACACGAAATTCTCTAAATGCGAATTTTGGCTTCGCGAAGTCCAATTCCTTGGACATGTGGTAAGCGAGCGTGGTATCCAGGTGGATCCTGCTAAAATAGAAGCAATCATGAATTGGGAAGCACCTAAGACACCTACTGAAATTCACAGCTTCTTAGGGTTGGCAGGTTACTACAGGAGATTTATCGAAAACTGTTCAAGGATAGCTGCACCTCTAACTACTTTAACCAGCAAGAATGTGAAATTTGATTGGGGTCCCAAACATGTCACACCCTGGCTTTGCGGATCGTGGGTTTATTTGGTGTGACTTGTTAATACCATAGCAACAATCACAACCATACTATATGATAAAAACATGAGATATTCATCCATTAATAATGTTAGAAAAATCTCATTTTCAACAATCACAAAATAAGTTACAAACCTTAACTTGATTTAATTGAGTTCATAAAGACTTAGCAAAAGACTTTAAACAATACTAGGTTTAGGGGTATGTAACCCGTCCAGGAAGAGGTTACACCTTCAAAACCCTTGATGACTTCTTTATTTAAACGCAGCTTGAAAATACGTGCATACCGTACCAGATCCGTAATTCCCTGAAATACATGTAGTTTGAAAAGTCAACATAAAGTTGAGCGAGTTCATGTGTAGGTGAGTTTGTATAAACCCTTGTAAAAATGTCAGTATGTATGAAAATCCCTGGTATGTAGCAAATAAGGAAAAAGAGATCAATTAATGTGTAGCTAATACATTAATAAGTGACATGGTCTAGGAAGCACTCAAACCTGTAACGCGTATTTCATATCGGTCCTTCCGGCGGAACGACATAGTCACCACATGCAGCCACACGCTGGCCCATGTGTGGGGCTCGCAACACCCGATAGATCTATCACTCATGCCTCTCGGTCCTTATACAAGGATTAATGGTCTTACGATAATAGCCTATCCATTCACGTGATCTAGCAGTAAGTTCCTTATCTAATCATACCGTGTATAAAATGTTTGTAGTAAATGTAACATGTATTTCACCCCCGAAGTGTAAAAACTGAAAACAGTTAAGAGAAAAGGGGGAGCATGAACTCACTGTATTGCGTCTTCAGTATATGTAACCCAAATCTCCGCGGCAAAGACGACTACCTACAATGGTCTAATGTCTATTAGACGAACGGGTAGTGCCTTGTCTTAGTATGTATGTTCTTGAGTTACGATTCTGGTATTATTCCAAGTTATAATAATTGTATTTAGTTCTGGAATAATAGTTAGACAACTATTTTAGGGTTATACTTCTCAAGTATCGTATATGCGTATTTCCTTCCCAAGGATGGGGGTATTTATACATGTGCGTTCTTATAATTCCAAAAGTATATTATTAAGTCTCACTTAAATAAATATATTTTAATTCGTTTGCCTAAAATATTCTATCTCCAAAATATACATATTTTTCCCAAAAATATTATATTTTATTCCATACAATTTCCAAAATATATATATTTTTCCCAAAAATATTATATTTTATTCCATACAATTTCCAAAATATAATACTTTGTCAAAATACACCATTAAGAGTATTTTCCGAAAATACATAAGTTACATTTTAAAGTTCGTGTGGTAATAATAATACCGGTGTAACTTAAATATTTATACGTGAAAGCGTTGGTATTATTTTGGAGTCGTGCTTTCATAATGTATTCCAGTTATATTATTATTATTATTATTATTATTTTTAGAGTACTCTAAAAATAATATATTGGAAGCAGCCTCTCTATTCATATGGGGTAGAGGTAAGGCTGTCTACATCTCACCCTCCTCAGACCCTACCTTAGCTTTGCTATTGGTGGGATATACTGAGTATGATGATGATGACTCTAAAAATAGTATATAGTTCTCAAATTAATCATAAAATCACACAAGTGTTTTATTATGAAATATATATTCTCAATATATATTTATCAAATTTTATTTAAGAAAATCCACCTCCGACACTTGGAAATTTTGTAATAAAATCATGGCGAAGTTTGTTTGGAAAACAAGTCAAAAATATATGTATAAATACTTGTCACAAAATATTCTAAGTGTTATTTTCTGGAAAAATTTCGCCAGAGTTTCCTCTGTAACTGGAGGTGGCCACGCTTACTAGCGTATCATTTTTTTTTTCAAAATTCAATCAACAATTTTCAATCAACAATTTTCAATCATCAACATACAATGTTCAATCGTCAAACTAGTAAAAAAAATAGCATAAATCGCAAACACATGAACTTGTAGGTTGTGTAAAAATATATAGTAACTTTCTAACATTTTTAGTAGATCTTTCTATCTTTCAAAATAAAATCAGTTTCTTGAAAACTTTATTTTTAAAGAACATGTAACTTTACAACTTCTTAGTAAAAAATTACGAGATTATTTCTTTGTTATAACTTTTTGTCACACAAGTGTTTACACACTTGTTTGTTCACACAAACACCTTTAGTTCATGAAAGATCCGGCTTCAAAATAAGACTTGTACATTTTACTTGGTCCTTTAAAAATACCACTTGTAGATCTTTAGATCTACTAGTTTAGAACTCCATTTTACAAGAAAAACTATTTTTACACAAGTTCATGTTTATGTATGAAAGGATTCGTCATCTTGTAACTTTCCTACTTAACATAATGCTAGTTCATGTTCCATGAACATGATCTAGCGTGGTTAGCTGACGATCCGTTCCACTACTAGCATTCAACAACATAAAATAACCATAACAAAACAAGTTTAACAAGTTTTACACCATTACTTTCCTTTTATCCATCAAGTTCATCATACTTGCAAGACTTTTAGTTTTGTTCTTAAGTGTTCGTGATTTTTAACCGTTAAACTTCTTATTAACCACTTTAGACAAGATCAAGAGAGTGTTTAGAATCATTTACAACTAGCTCAAGGCTAGGGAAGATTCAAGGCGAAAAAATAGGTGGATAAAAGCGATGTAGAGAGGTCCTTGTGATTCCGTAAGCATCGGGTCTCCTCGTATGAGCTCTAACACACTTGTATGTATGTAATATTGCAAGATTGAAACTTGTAAGTGGTGGTGGGTGAGGGTGAGCTCTCGGCCTAAGGTATCAAATGGAGGGAAAGAAAACAATTTTTTTTGTTAAGTGTTTTGTGATGAGGTGATAACCACTTAGGTAATTATATAGTCCAAATGGTGGGTTTTATCCAACAAATAATATGCTTGCTATAAAATAATCTAAAATGGTGGAGGGTGTCCCATGTGGGGGGGGGGGGGGGGGCGATCGGTTCATGAGGGGGGGGGGGGGGGGGGGCATTTAGTTTGATTTTAACTAAATGGCTAAGTGCTAGTTATGTTAATTTAGGTGATTAAATTAATTATTAGAGTGTTATATAATATAACGGGTGTTAGGGTATTCAGGGACCCTAACTAGCCCAGTAAAGCAAAAACAATGTTACTGACAATATTTTTATGTTCCGGGTTAAGTCCGGTTGTTCGGTTGGATATTAATCCGTTAAAGTGCTAAATAAGCATTTAAAGTGTCGTTAATATTATTTTTAGTGACACAATGAATTCCCGACACTTTGGAAAGTGTCTAGTATTATTTTCCCATGTTTTTGCACTTTACTAGTTAGCTTAAATGCTGAATTTTGTATTAAAGTGCAGGATTTTGTACTTAAAGTACGTTTTAGGCATATCCGGTCACTATAACTATCACCTAGTGACGCAGTTTAACAATCCTCACCCCCTACACTCCCTACTAGTGTAGTAATCTATTCCAGGCTCATACTGGCCTCAGAGACAGTGCCTGTCTGATGCTGGCTATGTCAACATGTTTATTGGGTTATCCGTTCATTGTGCTACTGTGCTTTTGTGCATCAAGTTTGTCACTATGGTTCTGTGTAAATAATGGAGTGACGGCAATAAAGTATGATCCATGTATAAGTACGTATCAGAATTCAAGTAGCAGTTTAATCACAACTGTAAGCAAGCACAGTAATTAAGCATTAATTAAATATTAATTAATTCGTACGGATACCTGGTTTGGTGAGGGTTGTCACATTCTCCCCCCGTTAAAGAAATTTCGTCCTCGAAATTTGTACTACCTTACTCCTTATGGTTAGGTCACACACGTATGTATATGAATAATATCGAAGTAGGTAATCATCAAATCGAAACAAACATTAATCACATTAGGTGAGTCCAAGAATATATAACAACCCGAATCCTAGGGTTGAAAGGTGTGTGCTGCTAGCATTGGGTGTCAAAGGTACAAGACGCATTTGACGTATAGTCTAGTGTAATCCAACTAGCACGGGTTCCACAAAAGTGGAGTTTTGACTAATAAGATTTTTAAACGATTGGTTGCAATATGCAAATGAGTTTTCACAAACCATAGCACCCGCTATATGAACTCAAAAGCAGCAACTCAGCGTAATAGTAAAATGATCTGTCAACTCCTGAATAAATGTCTGGTAAGGTTTAGTGTGTTGACATTTTTGAGTGGTGAAGATACACCGAATGGAATACAAGCGAATCTGGTGTTTATTGTCTTGATTCGTAGTTGCATCAAAAAAGTTTAAATGATAAATCAAACAAAAGTATGCGTGGTCTCGTGTAAAATGGTTACCATGATTAGCACAAGCTACAAGTTTATAATGACACCACAAGGTGTCGTAATGGCATTACCCAATAATAGTGGTGACTGAACAAGTTCACCATGTTTGAAATCAAATGAAAGTGTACTGAGACAATCTGAAGATTTGATTTATACCATGTTATAGAGTTTCCAATTAAATACTGAACATCAAAGGACCACTGTTTCCAATCGAAGATGAAAAGTAATGAGTATCGCAAGGCATTTGATTGTCAACGAAAGAATCATTAGGAGGTACATTGTGCTTATGAAATGAATATATGTACCATTGCCTTAACACACAATTGTGTTGAGACCGCTATGATTGTGAAGATCCAAAATGGATTGTTAACATCTAAATAGGGAACTGAATTCCGTGTACGAAGTGAGTAACCAAATTAGCGCAAGCTTCAATTTTGTGAAAATATCTCCGCAAGGTATCGCAACAAATCAAACGTTTTGGTGGGGTCATAGACCAACCAAATCTACTACGACTCGAAGTGAAAGAATCTATGCAAATATAGTTGAATATGATGCTCCCAATACATCATATAGCGTTTCAAGTTAAACCTGTGAACTGGATAAGTTCAAGCAATTGAACTTGGTTTCATCGTAACCCGACAATAAACGTATGTATCAACAAGGAATTCTCGGCATTGTAGCAAAATGAACCATGAATGTAACTTGAAAGAAAGCGGTTTCAAGAAAGTGTGTTGGCTTGGTAACAAAAGAGCCAACAATAACAATAATGTAGGTTACCCAAATCAGGAATCAGTAATTAGGTTTAGCAAAATAATATGTAAATTCCAATGAAGTGCTTGTTCAAAACGAAATCACATGTGTAGCAAATGATGCATGTATGTCAGGTAAGTTTCCAAGAAAAGGAACAACGAGTATTTGCTAAAGTGAAGAAATGACCAGACATCGAAGCAAATGTGTGTTCGCTCTCAGCGAGAAAATTATTGTGATGCAACTACCATTAAGGGGAGTAGAGATGCAAACATCTACTCGCCAGAAGTAAAAAAAAATCCAAGTACTCTCTGTTTGGTCAACGGAACTGGCATATGCGCCAGGTTAATGATGGTTGATTGAGTTGACAGATGTGGTTCCTAAATAAAACCCTTACGAGTTTGGTCCTGGGTTCCCAAAGGTCCTAGATATAAGTTTTCTAGATTCTCCAGATTTCGTATCCCGTGTAGACTGGTTTGTGCATTGTGTAGGAAACACTATTTTTGTGCACGTCTAAGAACAAGTCGTTGTCCCACAATTTTTTGTACCGTGCGATGTGTAGACTGGTTTGTGCATTGTGTAGACTGGTTTGTGCATTGTGTAGGAAACACTATTTTTGTACCGTGCGATGACCTGTAAGATGCGTTCTTGAAATTCCGCCTTTGTCATTGGCAGAGGGTGGTTGGTATCGGTGTTCCCTTGAGTCGACATCTTCCTAGAAGAAGGTTGGTTAGGTCAGGTCTTGTTAAGGACACGAGCACACAAGTCTCTGTTTAACGAATAAGACCTCAGAGGTATATTACATATATGTATATACACAGTCGTTATAACATTCAATCACATATCATCACAATTATTGCACAACTTGTAAATAGGAACGTAGCAAGTAAGCATGTAGTATTATAGTTATAGCAAATATGCTGGTCAACAGCGTGCTTAGTGGGAACATAGCGACTGAGCTTTTCATTAGTTATTAGTCATAAGTATTGTCGCATGTTTAAGGATAATTGGGCTTTCGTCATCCTCCGGCCACAATCACTGTGTCTTACATAACGTATCACATCAGAAGGGACACAGGGTCACCCTACCCTTGTCCAACACGTATATTAGTGTATCAAAATTATGTAGGCAGAAGCGGTCTTCAAAAGTCTCCGCAATCCCGGCTTATTATTAGTTTCTTTACCCAAGTGTAATGCAATCCGCATAAATCCAGAAACCAACTATACTGGTGACTGAGGAGGAGGAGGAAAGAAAAGTAAACTGTTAACATGTGTGAGCCCCTCCTCGAGCTTGTATATACGTTGAAGTAATTATCTGCTCTGCCGCTCAATAGTAAAGAAATAGGTATCAGAATCCTAGGAACGGTGTAGCAGCAACGGTCGAGAGCGCAAAAGGAACCTTGATGTATGTGACGATTCAACGTATGCTGGCCATAGACAGGGTGGAGGACGGGGTGTCTTAGATAAACTTTTCAGGCAATATGCTGTCTTGTGATGTAGTCACTTAAATCATGTTTTCGGTTATGTAATGTTTTGCATTTGAACTTGCCAATTGTGGTGTCAGCTCAAGCTCCAACGTTCTGCGACTCATATCCTCAAACTGTAATTGGTGTTACAGGAGCAACTCATCTCGTATGTGGCCTCCACAACGTAAGGGACGGTAAGGTTCTAAAATATAGTGTATTATAGGAACCATCAAATCAGCTCGTCTAGCGATGTAGAGGTGAAAGTAGTAAATGGTGTGACCTGTGCAGTTGGGAATATGCTGTTGTAGATGAATCGTTATGCGGGTGCTGACCTGAAGTACCTTCCCGGGGTGCGGTTATATTCTGAAAGAAAGCTATAGGCACCTTGGCGCAATGGAAGGTGGTCTTCATAGGGAAAAGGAGCAATGTCAGCGGTTGCGGGTGTAAAAACAAACATCTCAACAAATGAGGAGATTGCCCGATGCAGGTAGATATAAGGGGTGCAATCTCTAGTAAACCAAAAGTAACAGGGTCAGAATCAAGCAAGGGTGCAGGATCAGAAGGTGCAGCATCAAGCTGACTCAAAAGGTGTAGAAGCTAGCTCAGGTGCAGGCCCTGGGTCGTGTAACGGTGTGGTGCCTCGAGCAGGTGTTAGTGCAGCAGTCATAACGGCGCTGTCGTCAGTGCCGGTAGAAAAATGTAATCCGACCATCTGTAAGGCTGTGAAACGTCACAACCTCAAAGGAGTCTGAAATCGAGTGTACACTAGAATCAGAGGGTAGCTCGATAACAGGGATCTCAAAATGTGCAATTAGTAACAATGTTTTCATTTAATTTTCCATCATCATGGGTGTCAGTAGAAGGACCATCAGTAATCATGTCTACGTCATCATCAATCGTTCGTCGAGTAGCCCACCTCCGGAAGGAATGTCCACAGGAGGCGCATCATCGAGGATTGGAGCCATGGTGGGTCCATCGTTGGGATGACCAGTGATGGAGTGGTCATGGATTGAAACAAGAGTGACAGAAAGATTCTTGTCAGAGAAACCATCAGCAAAGATGAAGTATCACCAAAATCTGGTAGCACGGACTGTTAGAAGTCGTCCTCGCCCTTAGTCAGCATATCAGGATCACTCTCAGTATCTGACGTAATTGTCTCTGGCGCAGATGTAGTCTCACTATCTGTGGCGGTGGTCGTAGGGTTATCAATTTCTGATAACTCGTTCTCTAATTAGAGTGACATGTGTGCCGGTGCGTAACATGTATATCCATAGTAGTTACTAACAATTAGTGTATGCGAATAAGTACCACGTATGCACGTACATCAACATTAAATCAAATAAGCACGTACGTCGCAATTTATGTAAGCAAGTAATCATCCTAGTCTTCCCCAGACTATCCTCCCAGTTTCTCAAACTGAACTCCCTAGTCTCTCAGACTATCCTCCCAGCCTCTCAGACTGATCCTCCTAGTCTCTCAAACTATCCTCCCGGTCTCTCAGACTGATCCTCCTAGTCTCTCAGACTATCCTCCCGGCCTCTCAGACCGATCCTCCTAGTCTCTCAGACTATCCTCCCAGCCTCTCAGACTGAATTCTCAATCTCTCAGACTGACTTCCTGGTCTCTCAGACTAAAATCTCCCAATCTCTCAGATTGAATTCTCAGTTTCTCAGACTAAGCCTCCTAGTCCCACTAGACTACTCCCTCAGCCTCTCAGACTGAGCCTCCTAGTCCCACTAGACTACTCCCTCAGCCTCTCAGACTGAGCCTTCTAGTCCCACTAGACTACTCCTTCAGCCTCTCAGACTAAATTTTTCCCCAGTCTCCCCGACTGGACTATAAATTTTGAAAAGTGTATTTGTGCCTTTTTGTTTGTAAAAAGGTTTGTTCCCTGGATCTGGACGTATAGTGTATGCAATGTAAAAGTGTTTGAAAACGTTTTCGTGAGAGCCCTAGTGATCATAGTCTAGACTCGAGAAGGAATCCTAGTTCGCTATGATCGAGGCTCTGATACCAAGCTGTCACACCCTGGCTTTGCGGAAGCGTGGGTTTATTTGGTGTGACTTGTTAATACCATAGCAACAATCATAACCATACTATATGATAAAAACATGAGATATTCATCCATTAATAATGTTAGAAAAATCCCATTTTCAACAATCACAAAATAAGTTACAAACCTTAACTTGATTTAATTGAGTTCATAAAGACTTAGCAAAAAACTTTAAACAATACTTGGTTTAGGGGTATGTAACCCGTCCAGGAAGAGGTTACACCTTCTAAACCCTGGATGACTTCTTTATTCAAACGCAGCTTGAAAATACGTGCATACCGTACCAGATCCGTAATTCCCTGAAATACATGTAGTTTGAAAAGTCAACATAAAGTTGAGCGAGTTCATGTGTAGGTGAGTTTGTATAAACCCTTGTAAAAATGTCAGTATGTATGAAAATCCCTAGTATGTAGCAAATAAGGAAAAAGAGATCAATTAATGTGTAGCTAATACATTAATAAGTGGCATGGTCTAGGAAGCACTCAAACCTGTAACACGTATTTCATATCGGTCCTTCCGGCGGAACGACATAGTCACCACATGCAGCCACACGCTGGCCCATGTGTGGGGCTCGCAACACCCGATAGATCTATCACTCATTCCTCTCGGTCATTATACAAGGATTAATGGTCTTACGATAATAGCCTATCCATTCACGTGATCTAGCAGTAAGTTCCTTATCTAATCATACCGTGTATAAAATGTTTGTAGTAAATGTAACATGTATTTCACCCCCGAAGTGTAAAAACTGAAAACAGTTAAGAGAAAAGGGGGAGCATGAACTCACTGTATTGCGTCTTCAGTATGTGTAAACCAAATCTCCGCGGCAAACACGACTACCTACAATGGTCTAATGTCTATTAGCCGAACGGGTAGTGCCTTGTCTTAGTATGTATGTTCTTGAGTTACGATTCTGGTATTATTCCAAGTTATAATAATTGTATTTAGTTCTGGAATAATAGTTAGACAACTATTTTAGGGTTATACTTCTCAAGTATCGTATATGCGTATTTCCTTCCCAAGGATGGGGGTATTTATACATGTGCGTTCTTATAATTCCAAAAGTATATTATTAAGTCTCACTTAAATAAATATATTTTAATTTGTTTACCTAAAATATTCTATCTCCAAAATATACATATTTTTCCCAAAAATATTATATTTTACTTCATACAATTCCCAAAATATATATATTTTTCCCAAAAATATTATATTTTATTCCATACAATTTCCAAAATATATATATTTTTCCCAAAAATATTATATTTTATTCCATACAATTTCCAAAATATAATACTTTGTCAAAATACACCATTAAGAGTATTTTTCGAAAATACATAAGTTACATTTTAAAGTTCGTGTGGTAATAATAATACCGGTGTAACTTAAATATTTATACGTGAAATACACCATTAGGACTAATCTGGATTTCACATCAGATTACTTACTGAGTTTATGCATGAGTTTCATAATATATTATTAAATGACGATTATGCCCTTTTTACGCATAAAATGGATTTTAAATAAGATTAACATGCAAAAACTTCTGTTACTGATATAACATGATAAATAAAATATTTTGACCATTTAAAGCCGGTCATAAACTCAGAATTTCCTAAACATCGAAATAATCGTCATTTACCGATTTTTACGACATTAAGGTGGATAGTATGGTTTTAAATCATACTTAGCACCCAAAATTTTTACCCACTGATTTTATAAACTCTTTCTAATATTTTTAGAGTACGTATAGGTCATGAACTCAAAATCCCAAATAAATCCTTATAACTATGTGTGAAATAACCAAAACGCCCATACGGTGCATAGTTTGGTCATACATAGAAAATCACACATATATATGATATCCTACTGATAATATAACATAAATTAAATATAATTACAGAAGGTTTATGACCAGAACTTCAGTTTGCATGAAAATCCCTTTTATAAATCATAAAATGACCAATATGCCCTTATGGGACTGAAATCGGTTTTAAAATCCTTTTGGGCATATTTGTTAATATCCTACTGATATCATAACATATTTTAAGCATAATAACTTATGGAACTTGTACACGACACATCCGGTTACCCGTTTATGCCCATACGCGTACGACACGGTTTATGTGACTAGTTTGCATAAATTAGCCGAAACGGGTTAAACCTTATCATGTTTGTTTCAAAATCCAGAATGTATTTAGTTTACCCATATAATACAAGTTTCCATACTTGTCGGGTCTAAATTACATTCCAATCCGGTCACCGTTTAATCTAACGTTTCGTGTCGTGTCGTAAATCGTCCTTTAAACTAACCGGTCTAAGTCTATGACTTAAATAAGACCCGTTAGTAATCTAATAGGGTAATAAAACCTTTGTTCCAGATTAGGAGCCCCGGTAAAAGCTACTTGCACTAGTTTGAGTACATTATACGGCTGAGTAGATAAATCACGCATTTAGAAGCTCAGGTAAATACTTTTAACTTATTTTCCCTTATACGGGCTTGGGATACGGTAAAATATTACCGCTTGGTCGGGTATGGAATCATTTAATCGGATTGTGATTAATAATTTACATAACCCGTTTTAATCTGTATTTTTGATAACATAAACATTTGGGGGTTAATATGACCGTGTCCTGGATATCCTCGGCTCATTTCATTAGTAAATGGCCACAACTTAAGCACGGGGTGTAGACATACACCTGACAGTTGCGTATGTAAAAAAATATACCCACTTGTTGGGGATAACTCCTTGTGGGTTTATATTAGTGGTGTGTCTATTAATCATGTCTCGGCTTCTATCCCGGGCCCTGAACGTACGACAAACATGTAAATCTGTATACAAGATTATTTTTATATAATTGTCTCAAGTTATAAAAGATTATTTGTGCCTTGTCCATCTAAACCAATTTTTCATAAATGTTTTCAAAAGACTTAGTTAATTGTGTTCACCAGTGAAACTGACGTATTTTCAAAAGACTAGTGACAGGTACTACTCGTGATAGGTTGGGAGCTACCGGGCGTTAAATAGAGAATCTTGCAAGTTCGTAATGCCTTAAGTCTGTTGAACATGTTTTTCTTGTATTATATTTATATTGTCGCAACCCCTGATCCCTAATCCCCAGGAACGGGCGACCGCGAGCCAGTTTCGGTGGTATCGCATATTTGTCTAATTTGGCAGCGGAATTTTCATCAGGACCGTAGTTAGGAAATATTGAATCAGAGTAAAATACCACATTTTCGTAGTATTAAAAACATGGGATAAAACCCAAGTTTGCAGTACACATAATCTCATAGGAATAAATCCTATTTTATTTAATAAAAACATCTATTTTAGTTTAGGTAACTTTATTACCACTTTTCCAAGCCTTCAGTGCTCTCCAGCTGGCTTCTATTTGGCCTTAACAGTTTGTTACATGAAACACGTTTTTTAAAAACATTTGTCAGTGGGAAATACTGGTGAGTGAATCCCAGTTTAATCAAGTTCAAATAAAAACCATTGTATAGTATTGAGGGCGATCTGGCAATTACATTTGTTTCCAAGTATAACAATTAACATCCATGGTACTGTCAGACCCGACTTGTAGAAATGTGACCAGGTGGTAACAAATTTTGTATACAAAACCCCAACATACTCATGATAATTGTATTCTTACAAATACTCAATAACTGCTATTCGCATGGAAAAATATTTAAGGTTTTGTAAAAACAGTTAACAAAAGGTTTACAAAAAGCGGATCAACTCACATTGCTATTTTAGGTATTTCCTTTGTGGCTTCCTGGTTATAATCTAGTTGAATAAATAATGCACACGCGTTAGTATAACAACCCATTTTATCATTAGTAATACCCTCCCCGAGACGGCATTCCAACGACTACGTCGGGCAGGACCACGACAGCCGTTACGGAAACCTAGATCAATCGGGCAGAGTATCTAATACGTATCCAGGGGTTATAATACTTACAACGGAGCATAACTTCACTATTTAAGGGGTATTATACCCGTGTATAATGCCTACACTTTAGAATTGAGGGAAAGAATTGAATTCTGAACGACGTAAACTGAAATCCTGAGGCCTCCTTATATAGGGCCTGATTTTGGTCCTCTTGCGGCCCACGTAAAGTGTAACCCAAGGGTTACGCGGCCCGCGTCAACCCTGGTCAACAGCGTAGCTTGTCCGGGTCATGGCATAGGGTTGCCGTGTGTTTGGCCACGTGGCAGCCCAGGGTTTCGCCACCTTTTAACTTGTCGCGGCCCGCGTAAGGTTTGAGGTGTGGCTTACGCGGCCCGCCTCAAACCCAGAAACTTGATTTTTAATGATATTTAAGGTATTCGGGGTCCGTTTTCGCATATAGGGTGTATTTTAGGAAGTGTAGGGGTGTCAAGGGTGTTTTAGGAGGGTTGTTATGTTTTGGGTATAACTCCTGGGTTATTTAATAAAATATATAGTGCACTCATATTAAGTATTGTAACCAAATTCTACTTTATCCCTACGTCACGAGACAGAACCCCAACGAATTTAGTCAGAGCCTTGACATACGTTACGGGGCCCTACGTCAATCGGACAGGGCATCAGTGATCAGGGGTTACAATACTTAAAACGGGGTAGGGCTTTGTAGGATTTATGGGTGAATAACTAAAGAAAACAGGGGCATAATATATCATAGATGTAGGATATATCGAGAGAGAAAGAAAGGAAGGACAATTAAAACATGTGAACATATGAAGTCTATTTATAGTTGCCATTAACCTTGGAGGCGACGCTAGTGTCCCTGTTCTTTTCAAATTTTGATGACACGTCCCCAAATTCCTTTAAATGCATGTCCACGTATTCGCAATTGTATTTTATTCAAATCATACGTAACTTTTTCATTTCAATTGTTAGTTAACTTTATAGTATTATTTTATTATTATAATTAATTTAACTGCTTCACTCATTTGGCGCTTATAACTTTTAAAGTATATGCCATTAGAACGAGAATAATTTTATCTACATTTTGAACCAAGTTTCATTAAAAACAGAGTAGGTTCAAATATAATGTATTTTTTTATAATTTAATTATTAAATGGTTCCTACGCTTGGCCAAATACCTCATATTTCCATTGGTCAACTTACCCATGATGCATCCTTTTAATAACATAAATTTTTATATATAAATAAAAATTTTGGGAATGTTACATCCTCCCCACCTTGTTTTAAATCTCGTCCTCGATATTCCCTGAAATATGGATGAATATTTAGTTAGTTTAGTTTCTAGGTATATTCTGGTTTTTATTTTGAATTTCACTTTACTTTGACCAGAACTATTCTCTATGAGATTCTTATTCTTGACTGAAATATGTTTTGTATTTTAACACAGCTTTTAGTTACAGGTTTCCTAATGCGTTAATAATTGCAAAGGACATTCTTATACTTTTGATGGCGTCCCAACTTAAAGAGTTCCTGTCGTTCATCTTGTCGCACGAATTTCGAGGCGGATGATCAAACGAAATAATGTTTGATATTGGAATTATAGATGTATACGAGAGATTCCTGATAATTAAATCTAGAATTATCATTGACATCTTGTTCGTGATTTATCCCTAATTGTCAATCGTTATGGTCTTTGGATTTCTATATAGATATACATATCTATATAGTCATATATGTAATATACACACCATTCATAAGGTTAATGTATTTATGTTAGTGCATTTATGTCTATCGCCTCCGTCATCTCAAGTCGTAGCAGAAACTGTTAAAGTTTAGTGCTTTATGATGTAATATCTAGTCAAATAGCAAGGTGGCACTTTGGTAATTAATGAGAAGTCTCATTAATTCCAAGGGCTATAAATAGGAGGCTTATGCCTTATGTTAGGGACTTTTGCCATTTCACACTTTAGAAAGATCTAGTTCTAGAGAGAGAAACTAGAGAGAGATTCTAGAGAGAGAAAGGCAAAAGGTGATTCGTGTTTCTTGTACGCTATCAAATCTTCAATAGAATCACAGTTAAAATTACTGTTCGTGTGTTCGGTCTTGCTCGTACACGGATTCCGCACGTCGTACGAGTCGGTTCGCAATCGTTCGGATTCAAACCGGTCCTAACAAGTGGTATCAGAGCAGGGAGTTCGATTGCTCAGATCAAACGCACGATTTCGTTCAAGATTTGATCAGATTCAGAGCCTAAATCATCCAGATTTGTCAAATTTCTCATATTTTCTTGTTCTTCACGTTTTTATCTGATTTTTGTTGATTTGAACAGGTTTTTACGGTCGAAAATGGCTGAATTTTGGATATGTTGAGCGAATCTACCTGATCTACAAGCATACAAAATTTCAGTTCGAAATTCAAAGCCAGTTAGGAGAAATCGAGAATTTTGTGGTTCGAAAATGATAAAAGGTGCTGTGGTTCTTGATGTCACACGTACGGATGGTAATACGCACGCATGACTCATACGCACGCATGACTCATACGTACGGGTGAGTCATACGCACGGATAGCATCTTCGTGCGTACAACTTACTCGCGTTGACTGATTGTTGACCTCTTAATCCGTGTCATAATAATCCGCATCACAATATTTCACTTAAGCTTGCCACGTGAACCCATTGTCAGTACATTTATATATCACGTGATCTTGTCAACAAGCTTTAATTGAAATTCAGATTTTCACGAGATTCATATTGATTCAGTATTGCATGTATTGTCTGCCACTAAATTGATTTTCACGTGAAAGTTATTCAAAGTTACAAGTGGTCTTGTCGTTCATTAATTGTAGTCAAAGAGTCAACCGTTCAACACAAAGTGGTTTTGTTGGTCGAATAGGAGTTGTGTCATCCGTACGTATAAGTCATACGCACGGATAGCCATACGTGCGGATAGCGTCGTACGCACGGATAGCATAAATCATACGTACGGATAGCCATACGTGCGGATAGCGTCATACGCACGTACAGGTCATACGCACGGACAACTTGTACGCGCGGATAACATTCCCACCCGTGCGTATCACCACCCGTGCGGATAACATCATCCGGATCCCCATCCGCACGCACAACAATCCGTGTTGACTTTTATTTGACCATACGGACGGATAACTTGTACGCACGTATTAGCTTTTCTCATCACAGCAATCCGTGTCATAGCACATTACTTTTTCTGGCCACTTAAGTCAACAAAGTATTTTGCCATAAATTGCTTGCATGTGAATTCTCTGTGCATTCTTAGTTTGGTCAAATAGGATCATGATTTGAGTTTCTTTGTCGGCCACTTAATTGTTTATTGATATCAAGATTATCACGTGAAGGATTATTGGCATCTTGCATATGAAAGGGCATTAATTGTTGGTATCGTGTCAACCGTTCAAACAAGGTTTGTCGTTTAGTAAAGTGGTTTGTGTCAAAGGTTTGTCAACCGCACGGATCCCCACCCGTACGCATCAACTTCATACACACGGATTCCCACCCGTACGTATCACCACCCGTGCGTACAACATCTCACGGATCCCCATCCGAGCGTATCACCATCCGGATATCCATCCGAACGGACCTTCATCCGAATAGCAGTCTCACTCGAACGGACAAGCGTTGTCACGCGATTATTTTCACTATTGACTTGTGTTGACTCACTTGATCGAATACCCGTCCGATTCAAGTTGTTTGATATTGATTAAACTCACTGTGTTTGTTCGTGTTTCAGGTGATTCAAGATGGCTAAAATGTTTGATGAACAGGAAAACGAGAATCTTAAAAATTTAAACGTTTGGACTTCTGGATCTTGGATTGATAAGAAAAATAAGAAGGATGTTTGGATTAAAAGATTCGAAAATTTCTTGTGCATGAAAAATGAATCTTTGGAACAATTGGACAGACGGTTTGATGAGTTGATTGATAAGTTCGATAGATATGAGATAGGGGTTTCAAATGCTGAAAAAATTTCAAAATTTGCTGATGCATTACCTTTAGAATGGGATGAATTTTTAAGTGAACTAAAAATGGATGCTAGTTTCTCAAAGCTTCATTATAGAGAATTCATCAATAAAATTAGATCACATGAGTTTGATAAAGAAACAAGAAAAGTAGAGTTGATGAATGAAATGAAAAGGGACTTAGAAAAGATAAATTTGGATGTAATCATTGAAATGAGAAAAAGATTTTCTGTATGTCTTGCTGCAAAAAATGTCATGAAATATGATATTAAGAGAGGTTGTTTTATTGATGAATATGCAAATCCTCTTGATTTTGTTAAAATCTTTTGTGCAGGAACTTTCAGGATGGAATCAAAGAAAGAAGATGATACAGGAAAGATGAATGAAAAATGCTCAAACTGTGATAAACTTGGAGCAGACAATGCCAAATTCTTGGAAGATGCGGAGAATTTGACATTGGAAAACAAAACTTTGAAAGCTGAGAAGAAAACAGTTGATGAACAGATTCTGGAGTTGCACTTGAACTGTGAAAAACTGAGATCTGAAAATGACAAACTTTTGAAGAATGTTGAGAGTTTGTCATCAGAAAATAAAAATCTTAAAAAATTAGAAAATGATTTCAAAAGTCAAATAAAGATTTTAGAAGATGAGAGATATATTTTTGGTAAAAATAATCTCGAAAAACAAGAAACAATAAATTCTCATCTTGAGAATATCATTCGACTTGAAAAAGAAGCCGAAGGTAATAGAAAGAAAATTGCTGATTTAGAAAACAAATTGAAAAGTTTTGTGACTTCCGCACCATATGTGTGTCCAAAACCGATCAATTCTGTTCCAATAAGTGACAAAGTCACAAATTTTGACAAAGTCAAAATTGAAGATTGTGATGAAATATCTGATGATGAAAAAGAAAAGAAAAGAAAAATATTTTTAGATTTACAAGAAAAATTTAAAAATACTGTTTTGCAATCTACTGAAACAGGTGAATGTTCTGAACAAAAACCTGTTAAGAAGAGTGTAGAACAGAAACAAAAAGTTAAAAATTTGAAAAATTTTAAAAATGAAAATAAAAGCTCATCAGATAAGTCATCCAATCATTATCAAAAATCACAAAAATTTGTAAATGAAAACTCACAAAATGTTGGTAATAAGTGGTGCAGGTTTGACCACAGTGCTTCAAAGCGAAAACCAGTTTTCAAGAAGAGTGATGATTACCACAAAGCTAGACAATGTTATGATCTAAGCATATGGTGTGAAAGTGGTGAATGGTACGATAACAGAGTGTGTTACACCTGTGGTGTGAGAGGACACATTGCTGTTAACTGCCAGAATTGGAGTTATGAGACAAGAAGATGCTATAATTGTCAAATCAGAGGACATATTGCCAGAGATTGCCCAAAGAGATCGATGGGAAGATCAAGGGTTGAATCTCAGAGAACGGTGAAGACACCAATCAATGTCAAGCCCAAAGAACATAAGGTTCTAGAACAGAAAGTGAAACTTTCGCAGGGGCAAAGAGACAGATTGAGGAAGAAGAGGAAGAAGGCGAGAGAGTATTTGGAGAAGATTTTGTCTTCAGGTTCACCAGTTGGTTCGAATAAAAGTTCTGATGAATCGATTCACTCGACTGCAAAGCCAAGCAAATCGAATTCTTTAGATACAAATCTGAGGACAGAAAAGAAGAAAAAGAAGAAAGTTATTGGCGATGAATCTGGCTCATCCAAGTCAGACAAGCCAAGTTCGGGCAATGAATCTGATTCCACAAAATCAGAGGAGCCACAAGTTGAGGTAAAAAAGGAAGAGACAGTTCCATTAATGAATGATGAGAATTTTCCACCATTACGAGCCGCAAACCTAAAATCAAAAGGTGTTGATGCTGGAAAAATGTTTAATAACAATGTTAAACATATTTTTAGTAAGATGGCTGATGGTAAGGAAAAAGGAGTGAAAGAGTTTTATGAAGAAAAGAGAAAAGCTCAAAATGCGCCTAAGGCTGGTCATGCTTGGGTGTCAAAATCTGTTGGTTGAATTCCTGACTTGCCGGAGCTTCCAGGTTGGTAAGTGTGAAGCAGGTATCGGCATCATTCTTGAGAAATTCACAGGATGGTAACTGTGATATTTCGTCTTACAAGTGGTTAATCAAGGACATTAAGTTGTACTTGATTTTCTACAAGTGATAGTGGTGATTAACCTAATAATGTTAAATTTTCAAAATGATTAAAAGAGATCAAGGTGATGAGATGACCCCGAATCCACAAGTGATGGGTAAACAAACTAATTTTTCCGGAAAAACCATTCTGATTAACACAAACTTAAGTGTTTTGAAATCATTATGGGAAAATAGTTTGTTGTAAGGGGGAGTTCTGATTGAATACGCCGAAACCCTCACGGCTGAACAAACATGATTACTTTCACAAGATTGAAAAACGGTTTTTCAAACTGTTGAAAATCAATGGGTTGTAAATCATGGGGGTACATTATATTTTTCTGCAAATCAGTGCATGTGAAGCAGAAAATGGATGGCGAGACAAAGCTATCAGTATTGGTTGTCAAATTTTCTTTAAATGTTTTGAATTTTAGGGGGAGTAATATTGTCAGAAAATCAAAAAACATTAGAAAATTTGAAAAAGCCAAAAACATGATAAAAAATTCAAAATTGAGTTTTTGTGTAAAAAGAGGAAATGATAGTACATCAGTAGACAGTTACAGTATGCTAAAGAAATGTATTGATTATATAGCGTTAAACAGTCTCACTGATGATATGCCGATAGGTTTTTATACATTTAGTAAACTTTTTCAGGATATAAACCTAAATTCAAACTTGCTTATTTCGTGGGGAACACTACTTGGATATATAGGTAACCCCTGAAATCTCGTTTGAAAGGTCCCTCTTTCTGAGATACTAGGTCTTTATGCTTAGTGATATCTGGGGTATTATCCCGGGACTTCTGATTTTGCGGAAGCAATGGCCTAGTCCCCGGAGAATACTTTCCGCATTGCTTGAAACATAGCGCAGCCCTCAGCTAAAAAATGATGAAACATTGAAAAATGCTAATCATGGCTGTTGTAATTCAAAAGATCCTCTAAAGGGGACACACCAAAAAGTCGAGCCGTCATCTCTCTGCTGAACGGAAGTTCTGACCTGAGCTCTCATGGTTTCGTACTATAATTTATTCCCCTTACAGATATCATCTAGGTATACTCACCTGTAAGACTGAATATTGGGATCTGGATACGGGAGTATATTCAAGAGGTGGGACACATGAATGAGTTTAAGTTCTTAAAACACCTAATTCGTATCCTGAATCAGTTGAAATTTGTATAAAAATTTAAGTGGATCAGTATATCGACAATCTAAGTGAATTGTTTAATTCTTAATGTGTAACTAAGCTCAACGGTACTTGTGACTTGTCAAAAACTGATACGATCCTCTGACGCAAACTCAAACAAAAATATTGTCTGTAAATATGTTTGTACATATTTCTTTACTGCTTTATATTTTCAGAAAAATACAAAAAGATTTTGATTCTGCTTTATTTTCGACAACCGATGTCTGGGAAGCTGAGTTTCAAAATCTGAGTATGCTGATTGTGTTTCTGAAAAATAAAACAAGTTCATTAATTTGAAACTTGAAAAGTTTAAAATCAAAAATCAAAAACAGTTTGTGATATCTCCAAGGTCATTAAGTTGGACTTGGATGATTAACTGTGAGGGATTTGGATGCTTAAATTGTTAAAATCTTTAAAAGAGCCAGTTTCCGATCCGGTTCGCTGAAACTGCCAAATCTTTGAAGATTATTAATAGGGGGAGTGTATCAAGTAATCCTGGATATATTTCATATTATTATATCTTAGTCCCAGGATCTTGATTTAGAAAGTTTAAAAGAGCCAGGTTACGATACCTGGACAACTGAAAATGCTTTGATTGTAAAATATTTTAGCAAAATCTGAGAGAGCCAGGTTTTCAATCCTGGAAGTTCAAAACGTTGTTACTTATAAACGTTTGAGAATTGCAGATGTTGTACCAGACTACGATCCCGACAGCCGAGTCTAAGGGGGAGTCTGAAGACGAGCTCAACGCAAGGGGAAGCGTGTATAGGCGCCAGGATACTTTTCCCAGAAGAGCTTGTAACCGAAAAGCCAGGTGTCGATCCCAAAAGCACGGAAGCTTGACGAAAGGGGGAGCCTGAAGAGTCTACCGAAAGGGGGAGCTGGAGCTGAAGACAGATCCACCGGGATTCTGTTCAAGCAAGAGGGAGTCTAAGTTGCTGAAAACGTGTTAAAGCTTCAAGAAGACTTAGAGAGAGAGAAAGAAAGAAAAAACGCTACGAGTTTGACTAAATGTTTGAGATTGACTGCGGCAATATCCAAGGGGGAGTCTGTTAGTGCATTTATGTCTATCGCCTCCGTCATCTCAAGTCGTAGCAGAAACTGTTAAAGTTTAGTGCTTTATGATGTAATATCTAGTCAAATAGCAAGGTGGCACTTTGGTAATTAATGAGAAGTCTCATTAATTCCAAGGGCTATAAATAGGAGGCTTATGCCTTATGTTAGGGACTTTTGCCATTTCACACTTTAGAAAGATCTAGTTCTAGAGAGAGAAACTAGAGAGAGATTCTAGAGAGAGAAAGGCAAAAGGTGATTCGTGTTTCTTGTACGCTATCAAATCTTCAATAGAATCACAGTTAAAATTACTGTTCGTGTGTTCGGTCTTGCTCGTACACGGATTCCGCACGTCGTACGAGTCGGTTCGCAATCGTTCGGATTCAAACCGGTCCTAACAATTTAACAGATTTATATTTCCAAAAACAGGCCAGACATCAGGTCATGGTACTATTTAGGGAATTCTATTAACATATACCCCATCTCACCCGGTTTCGCCGGAGAGGTACCCCCATCTCACCCGGACAAGCTGGAGAGTCTACTACACCATACCCAGTCTCGCCGGAGAGGTAATTATCATTGTAATTCCCTTAAATAGGATTTTCTCAAATCATGATTAAAAGTTCATTATTTATTATCGCTTGCATCAAGAAATAAGGAAATTAGTATTCACATGATGGATCATATTCTAGAACCGAGTAGTACCAATAACAAGAAATAACAGTGGTCAAGTGTTATTGCTTATTTATCATACTTGCACTTTTCTAGTCATTATCCTCATGGTATACCAATAACCATCACACTTTATATAATGCAAGTAATTAGCTTATCTCGAAGCTTATACTAAGACATTTTTCTTAAGTTCAAGTCTAAATACTATTCTAAGTGTTACCAGTAATTATCAATATCCTAATCTTTAAGCATAGATATTATTATGGTTGTGGTTTTTCTTTTGCTTGGAAAATGGAGTTTTGACAAAAATATCGTTGTCTCCATTGACTCTATGGTTTGGTTCAATGTGAAGAGTATGCTTACAGCTAACTTTATTAGATTCCGTCACAAGGAATATTTTATTGAGGCAGATGGCATTTTAAAACATAGTAGGTTTCATGGTTTATTCTTATAATGACTTCATGTTTTCATATGAATCACCAATAATATTTTCTCTTATGTTTATCTTACAGAAGATATTATATTGGGTATACCATCAAGAAATTCTATTGGGTATATGCATATATGTGTATAAAATTTCAAATATCTAGTTAATATAAACTTACGTAATATATACACACATATATAAAATAATAACTATACATCCGATGGTACCAATCATCAAGCTTATTTCCATGACTTTATTTTATCCTTTTATAAAAGTAGTGTATTGAAATAAATTTCTGTCAAATATAATATTTTGGGATTAAAAGTTTAGGAAAATAAATTACTCAAAATATAAATTTTCTGGACTCATAAGAACAATTTCATTTTTAACTAATGGGTTAAACTACACCAGACTCACTATTTATATTACCTTAATAATTTCTCCTCGAGTAACCATCTATACATCTATTCCAATTATCACATTCCTACTTTTTCCTTTATAAGAATCAATTATAATGTACATTTAAGATTGAGAGGCTTTATTTAGAAGAATATGTGCATATGTGACCCATGACATTGTATTTATGGGTTACTAAGAGATATATATACTATACATAAATTACTTTCTGTAATTGAAAACTTTAGTTATAACAATATAGCGGATATATATAAGATTAAATATTAATATATAGTATAAACTTAAAACACATAACATTTTTTTTCAAACCTTATGTAGCGTACTTCATCCCATACTATCAAAGTATGTCTATTTTATATTCAAAATATAATTAGTGTTTTGATTTATGTTAAGATTAATATTTTACTTCGTATATATTCGAGATCTATATTTAAGTATTCAATTAAATAGATCTTTTATAGATTCACGTAACAGACTTTATAAAATTTATTTGTGTCACGGGTACATCACTGATATTTTATTACCACAGTTATTTTATGAGAATCTCCATCTCCATTATTATTCTTTTAGTATTGAGTTTAACCAATCACAATTCAATCTCATCTCTTTTATCTTCATTATAATCCTTTTAAAGTATGAGAACTTCGAAACTACTTAAGGTAAGTTTAACATTCAATTTATCAACTCAACTCATTTACTAATATTGTATTATTTAACTATTATACATCAGCCAGCTGACTCAAATACTTTTCTTTATAATTTAGGATACACAATCCTATAACTAATATGACTGGTTAATCTTATAATCTTATATTAATTATTTCCATGCATAAGACCTATTCTGGATATATCTTACTATTAAAGATTTGTAGAAATGCTTTCAACGTTTAGTTAGGCCTTTCTACGTAGTCCAACCAACCCAAATCTTTAAAAATTTTAAATGATTTTATTTAATCATGAATAACCATCATATTCATTTAATCATCTATTTTATTACTAAGTATTTTAATAGAAACCTTTACACGTAATCCCAACATCAGTTATTTCATAAAACTATGAAAGTATGAAGTCTTATGGCAAACTAGTTATAAACCAGAAAGGATAAAATGGAGTGGTAAATTGGTACACATGGGTTTCAAAACTTGCTTTGCCTAGATCCACTAAAGCAATCTTTTAAATTTTTATTAATTCTTAGAATCCTTTCGGTTAATTTAATAGCTTTGGTTTTATTTATTTAAATATAAATTATTTTGAAACAATATTATTAAAACCACAAAGTTTTAAAGCTTTATACCATATATTTCAATATGTATTTTAGATCAAAGTAAATGGTTGGTTCCAAAAGAGAATCATAAACATGACTGCTTTGTTAATAACTAACTTAGTTTGATGTATATTATGATATTATTTGAGTAGGTGGTATTAATTATCACAGACAAATTTCTAGTACAAACATTTGGGTACAATCATACAAATAGATTGATTAAAAACGGCGAACATTGCGACTTATATATATATATGTATTTATTACAAACTACAACTGGAATTCAAAATATACTAGTGATTATGCATCCGTAACTTATTTTAGTCTATCTAGGTTATAGGAGTATTATGCTCAACATGCTTTTATGTAAGGTTTATTCTATCTCATGTCTCTACTAAGTTGTTATCTAATGGGCGAAGTTCCTTTAAAGTTTCTGGCTCATAGGTGGCATGGGTGCTGGTACTGGTTTGGCGGTTCAATTATTTAATATAAGCTAGCATTTACTGCTGTAGTGGCTAACATATGGAGATTTACCCATTGTTCATCTAATTCCTCTTCCCATGGTAGGTTATTGCCTGTTTCCTGAGTTTGTGTATTTATTTCCTTATTGATTATCACTCCCTTTAGTTGTGACTTCTTTATTTTCTCTTGACTTTTTTCTAATGATCCTACTTCTTTTCTTAGTGGTAAATGGTTTCTTAGACTGTGCCTTACGAATAACTATTCCTTCCTCAGTATCTGCTGAGTATCCTGAGGGATTTGGTTGAAATGAGGTTCCCTTATCTTTTGGTGAACTATCTAATTGACTATAGATGTCCGAAATTCTTTGCTTACCCATACTGTAGACTAACAAATAGTCAAATAACATAAAGCACATAATTACATAAGTTATTTCCTAACACAGAATTTAAAACTTAAGTGTCAGCAAAACACTTCTTTGGATTGAACCAGTGGCATGGCTCTGATACCACCTTATGTCGCAACCCCCGATCCCTAATCCCCAGGAACGGGCGGCCGCAAGCCAGTTTCGGTGGTATCGCATATTTGTCTAATTTGGCAGCGGAATTTTCATCAGGACCGTAGTTAGGAAATATTGAATCAGAGTAAAATACCACATTTTCATAGTATTTAAAACATGGGATAAAACCCAAGTTTGCAGTACACACAATCTCAAAGGAATAAATCCTATTTTATTTAATAAAAACATCTATTTTAGTTTAGGTAACTTTATTGCCACTTTTCCAAGCCTTCAGTGCTGTCCAGCTGGCTTCTATTTGGCTTTCACAGTTTGTTACCTGAAACGCGTTTTTTAAAAACATTTGTCAGTGGGAAATACTGGTGAGTGAATCCCAGTTTAATCAAGTTCAAATAAAAACCATTGTACAGTATTGAGGGCGATCTCGCAATTACATTTGTTTCCAAGTTATAACAATTAACATCCATGGTACTGTCAGACCCGACTTGTGGAAATGTTACTCCTTGACCAGGTGGTAACAAATTTTGTATACAAAACCCCAACATACTCATGATAATTGTATTCTTACAAATACTCAATAACTGCTATTCGCATTGAAAAATATTTAAGGTTTTGTAAAAACAGTTAACAAAAGGTTTACAAAAAGCGGATCAACTAACATTGCTATTTTAGGTATTTCCTTTGTGGCTTCCTGGTTATAATCTAGTTGAATAAACAATGCACACGCGTTAGTATAATAACCCATTTTAACATTAGTAATACCCTCTCCGAGACGGCATTCCAACGACTACGTAGAGCAGGACCACGACAGTTGTTACGGAAACCTAGATCAATCGGGCAGAGTATCTAATACGTATCCAGGGGTTATAATACTTACAACGGAGCAGAACTTCGCTATTTAGGGGGGTATTATACCTGTGTATAATGCCTACACGTTAGAATTGAGAGAAAGAATTGAATTCTGAACGACGTAAACTGAAATCCTGAGGCCTCCTTATATAGGGCCTGATTTTGGTCCTCTGGCCCGCGTAAAGTGTAACCCAAGGGTTACGCGGCCCGCGTCAACGCTGGTCAACAGCGTAGCTTGTCCGGGTCATGGCATAGGGTTGCCGTGTGGTGGGCCACGTGGTGGCCCAGGGTTTCGCCACCTTTTAACTTGTCGCGGCCCGCGTATGGTTTGAGGTGTGGCTTACGCGGCCCGCCTCAATCCCAGAAACTTGATTTTTAATGATATTTAAGGTATTCAGGGTCCGTTTTCGCATATGGGGTGTATTTTAGGAAGTGTAGGGGTGTCAGGGGCGTTTTAGGAGGGTTGTTATATTTTGGGTATAACTCCTGGGTTATTTAATAAAATATATAGTGCACTCATATTAAGTATAGTAACCAAATTCTACTTTATCCCTACGTCATGAGACAGAACCCCAACGAATTTAGGCAGAGCCTTGACATACGTTACGTGGCCCTACGTCAATTGGATAGGGCATCAGTGATCAGGGGTTATAATACTTAAAACGGGGTAGGGCTTTGTAGGATTTATGGGTGAATAACTAAAGAAAATAGGGGCATAATATATCATAGATGTAGGATATATCGAGAGAGAAAGAAAGGAAGGACAATTAAAACATGTGAACATATGAAGTCTATTTATAGTTGCCATCAACCTTGGAGGCGACGCTAGTGTCTCTGTTCTTTTCAAATTTTGATGACACGTCCCCAAATTCCTTTAAATGCATGTCCACGTATTCACAATTGTATTTTATTCAAATCATACGTAACTTTTTCATTTCAATTGTTAGTTAACTTTATATTATTATTTTATTATTATAATTAATTTAACTGCTTCACTCATTTGGCGCTTATAACTTTTAAAGTATGACGTTTTATAAAATAATAAATATGCCATTAGAACGGGAATAATTTTATCTACATTTTGAACCAAGTTTCATTAAACAGGGTAGGTTCAAATATAATGTTCTTTTTATAATTTAATTATTAAATGGTTCCTATGCTTACCCAAAATACCTCATATTTCCATTGGTCAACTTACCCATGATGCATCCTTTTAATTACATAAATTTTTATATATAAATAAAATTTTTGGGAATGTTACATATATCCTCCTGTGGATCCTTTCTTTACAATTGTATGTATATTCTTTTATTCGTACTTTACACTTTCTGTTTGTAATAGTAATTTCTACCAAGACTTCCGCTGTGCTATAAACCGTGTATATTTGACTATGATGAAATCAACTACTTCACGATACTCCCCACCGGGCCTACCGGTAATATGTGGAAATATCGGGGTGTGACATGTTGGTATCAGAGCCAACAATGAGTGAATTAAACACTAGCCTTTTGTGTTTAATCTCAATGACACAGTAGCACATTCCTTGACTTCTGAGTCTAGGCAAATGACCTAGGATTAATCTTAATCTTATTGGGTTTATATATTTTCCTTGTTTCTTTGTTTTGACAGGAATACTTATTGATCATGCCGCCTAGAGTTTGTGGAAGAGGAGGAAGAGGCAAAGCACCAATGAGAGGGAGGCATGACCACGAAGCAGGGCCTTCACATAGGCGAACTCCCTCCGCGTCTTTCTGCTCAGACCCGTATGATAACTGGAGACACTCACTGGAACCCGCGAGACATTCCATCTCGCTCAGCACCCCTCCCTCTTACCATCACTCTTTTGGTCCACAACGACCTGGCGAGCCTCAAGGCTCCCAGCATTCACAACAATCAGTGCACTCGCACCATTCACAACATTTTTCCCACCAATCTTCTCCCTTCCAGGGTCGTTTTGACCCTAATGATTACATTAATGAACCAGTGGGACATAACCCATTGGGACCTGAAGATCACTTTCCTGAATATCAGGATATGGATGTGGACGATGATCCAGATCCAGTCATGCACTCATGCCACCTTCTAGGAAGCCTACGCATCCTATAGATATCTCCAGCGGTTCTTCTTTTGCAGGATCGCCATACAAAGGCCACGATTTATGGGCAGAAAGGTGGAGCACCTACAAGTGGGAGTTCACTCCCTCTCAACATGACTCACCACCACCACAGCGGACTCCCTCTGAGGACCCGCACTTTCAAGCGGTCACGCCACCGCCACTGCCAGCACCAGAGTAGCCTCCGCCACCAGAACTAGCGAGGCGAAGAAGAAGTGCACGGATGTCCGTGCGAGGGGGTTTCAATTTTATCACCCTACAAACTTCCACTAACTACCCTCTACTCTACGAAGATCCACAAATGGGTGGGCCAACGTTGTGTCGGAAATCGTCACTGCACCAGTCAATTTTCCTCCACCACCTCCCTTGGGTTTTGAAAACCCAATCCCTGCATACCCAGAAACAACTGGGTACAACCCGTATGAGCCACAAGCTCCTTCGGGTTATACCTACCAACAACCTGCCTACGACCCATACGTCGAGGCAGTTAACTTTAACGCTCTCTACCCCTCACCTTTTCCACCCACATACCCAACTGGCTACCCTACTTATGGGTATTAATACCCGCCACCACCACCGCCACAACAACAGCAACAACCTCAACAACCACAACCACAACCACAAGAAATCCTACAAAGGTTGGAAGAAGTGGAACAAAGGGTGGAAGAACGTGATCGAAAGCACCACAAGTTTCTTAAGGGTCTTGCAAACTTTATCAAAGGCAAGAAGAAGAAAGACCATTGAAGACCCTAACTTTTGTTTTGTATTTTCTTTATTTCAATTAAGTCCCTGCGTTGACATTTCTTTTATGTATCTGTCCCTTTGCGGACAAGTTTATTTTATTTAAAGACCCGTTTAGGGCAGTTTATGTAATTCTTAGTATTTTAATGAGAAGTTTCTTTTGAATTACATTTTTTATTATACTCATACAAGCATTATATCACTAACCAAACTATCATTTCAATTTATAATTGATCTGCCGATAAATTATTAAAGACAGTCTTAAAGGTATAGCCTAGCCTATATGTCATTTTAGACATGGCTATGATGGAAAAACCTTCATAAGATGATAAATCCTTGTTAACATCTAAGAACATGTTAGCACTCCTGACAAATGTGGTTCGAGAAAATCACACTAGTCATCCTAATACTCGCATTCTTTCAAAGATTCCTTACATAGCCTATATGATCAAATGAATCATGGCTGATATCATCAAATAAGATGATTATATTAAAACATCCATTAGTGATGTTATTGTTTTGCCTTCGGTCTGAACTATATTAAATACATATCAATGACAGTAGTAGCCTATGACTCTCTGTCAAGAAAAGTGAAGAACTATGTTCAAATTCTTAATGCCCTGATCCAATAAGATCATGGTCCATAATATAAAACTGTCCTTGTGACAAGGCCTTTTGTGCCAACTTAATGTTCTTAATGATTTTATAACCTGAACTAACTATAATAAAAAGTTTAAATATATATTCCTCAAAACCAATCAACCGGCTAACCAATGTGGTCTATTTTTACCATGGTTAATGAATCACCAAAAATGATGATTCAATATAAGACCACTGATAAGTTTTTGTCATTTGTTATAGCATTCAAGCTTCACCATGGCTGAGTCGGATAAAGTTAATAGTCATACTAATGAAATGAATGATAACACAAGATTAAACGTAACGGGTGCTGATCTGCAAGCAATGATAGACAATGCTATGACTAAAGCTGTTGGCAGAGTGTTCAGAGAGTCAAGTGCTACCCGCACCAAGACTCAATCAGTAGCTCATTCCAAGCCCCCTTCCAAAACACATACATCTAAGAAGGACGATTCTCAAAATTCGTCAAATCAGAAAAGTCAACCATCCAAAAAGATAGTGTTTGACCAGGAACCACGTTCCAAGACTTGTTCTTATAAGTACTTTGTCTCTTGCAAACCAAGGGACTTCACTGGCGAAAAAGGTGCCATTGAATGTATGAAATGGCTAGATGAGATGGAGACAGTTGTTGACATTAGTGGGTGTGCTGAGTAGGATGTTGTAAAGTTTGTTTCTCAGACTTTTAAGGGTGAGGCCCTGGTTTGGTGGAAGGCACTGATACAAGCCTCGGGGAAAATTCCACTTTACAATCTGTCGTGGGATAAATTTGTTGATTTAATGAGAGAAACTTTTTGCCGACAACACAAAGTGGAGAAAGTTGAAGCTGACTTCTTAACTCTGGTTATGAAGAATTTAGATTGTAGAGCCTATGTTACTAGCTTCAACTCCATGTCTCGATTAGTACCCTATTTGGGTACACCAGAGCCAAAGCGTATAGCACGCTTTATTAGAGGTTTGGCTCCTGAGGGAAAGGGACACGTGAAGGCTTCAAAGCCCGCTACTTATAGATCAGCAGTGGATCTGTCTTTGTCCTTGACTTTGGACATTATCAGGAATAAGCCTGTAAAGACTTCAGAGGAAGGTAAGAGAAAGAAAGAAGATGACAACTCCCAACGTTCTGACAAGAAAAAGAAGGGTAATTCTGGGTTTAAGAAAAGCTCCAATCAGTCGGCTGAAAAGCCCTTGTGTAAGATCTGCAAGAAACACCACTTCAGAAACTGCAGATTTGACCCACAGGCTAAACCCTGTGGAATCTGCAAAATAAAGGGTCATAAAACTTTGGAATGCAAGGACTTAAAGAATGCAACCTGTTATGGTTGCAATGAGAAAGGGAACATCAAGACCAACTGCCTGAAAAATGCAAAGAAGCCTGAAGAGGCTAAAAAGACAAATGCTAGAGTGGACCTCATAAATCGAGTCTGCAAGCCATATCTAGATAAGTTTGTCATTGTCTTCATTGATGACATACTTATCTATTCCAAGAGTCAAGCTGATCATGAGAAACATCTTTGATGCATCCTTAAACTTCTACAATGAGAAAAGCTCTACACGAAATTCTCTAAATGCGAATTTTGGCTTCGCGAAGTCCAATTCCTTGGACATGTGGTAAGCGAGCGTGGTATCCATGTGGATCCTGCTAAAATAGAAGCAATCTTGAATTGGGAAGCACCTAAGACACCCTCTGAAATTCACAGCTTCTTAGGGTTGGCAGGTTACTACAGGAGATTTATCGAAAACTGTTCAAGGATAGCTGCACCTCTAACTACTTTAACCAGCAAGAATGTGAAATTTGATTGGGGTCCCAAACATGTCACACCCTGGCTTTACGGATCGTGGGTTTATTTGGTGTGACTTGTTAATACCATAGAAACAATCACAACCATACTATATGATAAAAACATGAGATATTCATCCATTAATAATGTTAGAAAAATCCCATTTTCAACAATCACAAAATAAGTTACAAACCTTAACTTGATTTAATTGAGTTCATAAAGACTTAGCAAAAGACTTTAAACAATACTAGGTTTAGGGGTATGTAACCCGTCCAGGAAGAGGTTACACCTTCTAAACCCTAGATGACTTCTTTATTTAAACGCAGCTTGAAAATACGTGCATACCGTACCAGATCCGTAATTCCCTGAAATACATGTAGTTTGAAAAGTCAACATAAAGTTGAGCGAGTTCATGTGTAGGTGAGTTTGTATAAACCCTTGTAAAAATGTCAGTATGTATGAAAATCCCTGGTATGTAGCAAATAAGGAAAAAGAGATCAATTAATGTGTAGCTAATACATTAATAAGTGACATGGTCTAGGAAGCACTCAAACCTGTAACGCGTATTTCATATCGGTCCTTCCGGCGGAACGACATAGTCACCACATGCAGCCACACGCTGGCCCATGTGTGGGGCTCGCAACACCCGATAGATCTATCACTCATGCCTCTCGGTCCTTATACAAGGATTAATGGTCTTACGATAATAGCCTATCCATTCACGTGATCTAGCAGTAAGTTCCTTATCTAATCATACCGTGTATAAAATGTTTGTAGTAAATGTAACATGTATTTCACCCCCCGAAGTGTAAAAACTGAAAACAGTTAAGAGAAAAGGGGGAGCATGAACTCACTGTATTGCGTCTTCAGTATGTGTAACCCAAATCTCCGCGGCAAACACGACTACCTACAATGGTCTAATGTCTATTAGACGAACGGGTAGTGCCTTGTCTTAGTATGTATGTTCTTGAGTTACGATTCTGGTATTATTCCAAGTTATAATAATTGTATTTAGTTCTGGAATAATAGTTAGACAACTATTTTAGGGTTATACTTCTCAAGTATCGTATATGCGTATTTCCTTCCCAAGGATGGGGGTATTTATACATGTGCGTTCTTATAATTCCAAAAGTATATTATTAAGTCTCACTTAAATAAATATATTTTAATTCGTTTGCCTAAAATATTCTATCTCCAAAATATACATATTTTTCCCAAAAATATTATATTTTACTTCATACAATTCCCAAAATATATATATTTTTCCCAAAAATATTATATTTTATTCCATACAATTTCCAAAATATATATATTTTTCCCAAAAATATTATATTTTATTCCATACAATTTCCAAAATATAATACTTTGTCAAAATACACCATTAAGAGTATTTTCCGAAAATACATAAGTTACATTTTAAAGTTCGTGTGGTAATAATAATACCGGTGTAACTTAAATATTTATACGTGAAAGCGTTGGTATTATTTTGGAGTGGTGCTTTCATAATGTATTCCAGTTATATTATTATTATTATTATTATTATTATTTTTATATTATTTTTAGAGTACTCTAAAAATAATATATTGGAAGCAGCCTCTCTATTTATATGGGGTAGAGGTAAGGCTGTCTACATCTCACCCTCCTCAGACCCTACCTTAGCTTTGCTATTGGTGGGATATACTGAGTATGATGATGATGACTCTAAAAATAGTATATAGTTCTCAAATTAATCATAAAATCACACAAGTGTTTTATTATGAAATATATATTCTCAATATATATTTATCAAATTTTATTTAAGAAAATCCACCTCCGACACTTGGAAATTTTGTAATAAAATCATCGCGAAGTTTGTTTGGAAAACAAGTAAAAAATATATGTATAAATACTTGTCACAAAATATTCTAAGTGTTATTTTCTGGAAAAATTTCGCCAGAGTTTCCTCTGTAACTGGAGGTGGCCACGCTTACTAGCGTATCATTTTCTTTTCAAAATTCAATCAACAATTTTCAATCATCAACATAAAATGTTCAATCGTCAAACTAGTAAAAAAAATAGCATAAATCGCAAACACATGAACTTGTAGGTTGTGTAAAAATATATAGTAACTTTCTAACATTTTTAGTACATCTTTCTATCTTTCAAAATAAAATCAGTTTCTTGAAAACTTTATTTTTAAAGAACATGTAACTTTACAACTTCTTAGTCAAAAATTACGAGATTATTTCTTTGTTATAACTTTTTGTCACACAAGTGTTTACACACTTGTTTGTTCACACAAACACCTTTAGTTCATGAAAGATCCGGCTTCAAAATAAGACTTGTACATTTTACTTGGTCCTTTGAAAATACCACTTGTAGATCTTTAGATCTACTAGTTTAGAACTCCATTTTACAAGAAAAACTATTTTTACACAAGTTCATGTTTATGTATGAAAGGGTTCGTCATCTTGTAACTTTCCTACTTAACATAATGCTAGTTCATGTTCCATGAACATGATCTAGCGTGGTTAGATGACGATCCGTTCCACTACTAGCATTCAACAACATAAAATAACCATAACAAAACAAGTTTAACAAGTTTTACACCATTACTTTCCTTTTATCCATCAAGTTCATCATACTTGCAAGACTTTTAGTTTTGTTCTTAAGTGTTCGTGATTTTTAACCGTTAAACTTCTTATTAACCACTTTAGACAAGATCAAGAGAGTGTTTAGAATCATTGACAACTAGCTCAAGGCTAGGGAAGATTCAAGGCGAAAAATAGGTGGATAAAAGCGATGTAGAGAGGTCCTTGTGATTCCGTAAGCATCGGGTCTCCTCGTATGAGCTCTAACACACTTGTATGTATGTAATATTGCAAGATTGAAACTTGTAAGTGGTGGTGGGTGAGGGTGAGCTCTCGGCCTAAGGTATCAAATGGAGGGAAAGAAAACAATTTTTTTTGTTAAGTGTTTTGTGATGAGGTGATAACCACTTAGGTAATTATATAGTCCAAATGGTGGTTTTTATCCAACAAATAATATGCTTGCTAGAAACTAAACATCACCAAATAAAATAATCTAAAATGGTGGAGGGTGTCCCATGTGGGGGGGGGGGGGGATCGGTTCATGAGGGGGGGCATTTAGTTTGATTTTAACTAAATGGCTAAGTGCTAGTTATGTTAATTTAGGTGATTAAATTAATTATTAGAGTGTTATATAATATAACGGGTGTTAGGGTATTCAGGGACCCTAACTAGCTCAGTAAAGCAAAAACAATGTTACTGACAATATTTTTATGTTCCGGGTTAAGTCCGGTTGTTCGGTTGGATATTAATCCGTTAAAGTGCTAAATAAGCATTTAAAGTGTCGTTAATATTATTTTTAGTGACACAATGAATTCCCGACACTTTGGAAAGTGTCTAGTATTATTTTCCCATGTTTTTGCACTTTACTAGTTAGCTTAAATGCTGAATTTTGTATTAAAGTGCAGGATTTTGTACTTAAAGTACGTTTTAGGCACATCCGGTCACTATAACTATCACCTAGTGACGCAGTTTAACAATCCTCACCCCCCTACACTCCCTACTAGTGTAGTAATCTATTCCAGGCTCATACTGGCCTCAGAGACAGTGCCTGTCTGATGCTGGCTATGTCAGCATGTTTATTGGGTTATCCGTTCATTGTGCTACTGTGCTTTTGTGCATCAAGTTTGTCACTATGGTTCTGTGTAAATAATGGAGTGACGGCAATAAAGTATGATGCATGTATAAGTACGTATCAGAATTCAAGTAGCAGTTTAATCACAACTGTAAGCAAGCACAGTAATTAAGCATTAATTAAATATTAATTAATTCGTACGGATACTTGGTTTGGTGAGGGTTGTCACATTCTCCCCCCGTTAAAGAAATTTCGTCCTCGAAATTTGTACTACCTTACTCCTTATGGTTAGGTCACACACGTATGTATATGAATAATATCGAAGTAGGTAATCATCAAATCGAAACAAACATTAATCACATTAGGTGAGTCCAAGAATATATAACAACCCGAATCCTAGGGTTGAAAGGTGTGTGCTGCTAGCATTGGGTGTCAAAGGTACAAGACGCATTTGACGTATAGTCTAGTGTAATCCAACTAGCACGGGTTCCACAAAAGTGGAGTTTTGACTAATAAGATTTTTAAACGATTGGTTGCAATATGCAAATGAGTTTTCACAAACCATAGCACCCGCTATATGAACTCAAAAGCAGCAACTCAGCGTAATAGTAAAATGATCTGTCAACTCCTGAATAAATGTCTGGTAAGGTTTAGTGTGTTGACATTTTTGAGTGGTGAAGATACACCGAATGGAATACAAGCGAATCTGGTGTTTCATTGTCTTGATTCGTAGTTGCATCAAAAAAGTTTAAATGATAAATCAAACAAAAGTATGCGTGGTCTCGTGTAAAACGGTTACCATGATTAGCACAAGCTACAAGTTTATGATGACACCACAAGGTGTCGTAATGGCATTACCCAATAATAGTGGTGACTGAACAAGTTCACCGTGTTTGAAATCAAATGAAAGTGTACTGAGACAATCTGAAGATTTAATTTATACCATGTTATAGAGTTTCCAATTAAATACTGAACATCAAAGGACCACTGTTTCCAATCGAAGATGAAAAGTAATGAGTATCGCAAGGCATTTGATTGTCAACGAAAGAATCATTAGGAGGTACATTGTGCTTATGAAATGAATATATGTACCATTGCCTTAACACACAATTGTGTTGAGACCACTATGATTGTGAAGATCCAAAATGGATTGTTAACAACTAAATAGGGAACTGAATTCCGTGTACGAAGTGAGTAACCAAATTAGCGCAAGCTTCAATTTTGTGAAAATATCTCCGCAAGGTATCGCAACAAATCAAACGTTTTGGTGGGGTCATAGACCAACCAAATCTACTACGACTCGAAGTGAAAGAATCTATGCAAAAATAGTTGAATATGATGCTCCCAATACATCATATAGCGTTTCAAGTTAAACCTGTGAACTGGATAAGTTCAAGCAATTGAACTTGGTTTCATCGTAACCCGACAATAAACGTATGTATCAACAAGGAATTCTCGGCATTGTAGCAAAATGAACCATGAATGTAACTTGAAAGAAAGCGGTTTCAAGAAAGTGTGTTGGCTTGGTAACAACAGAGCCAACAATAACAATAATGTAGGTTACCCAAATCAGGAATCAGTAATTAGGTTTAGCAAAATAATATGTAAATTCCAATGAAGTGCTTGTTCAAAACGAAATCACATGTGTAGCAAATGATGCATGTATGTCAGGTAAGTTTCCAAGAAAAGGAACAACGAGTATTTGCTAAAGTGAAGAAATGACCAGATATCGAAGCAAATGTGTGTTCGCTCTCAGCGAGAAAATTATTGTGATGCAACTACCATTAAGGGGAGTAGAGATGCAAACATCTACTCGCCAGAAGTAAAAAAAAATCCAAGTACTCTCTGTTTGGTCAACGGAACTGGCATATGCGCCAGGTTAATGATGGTTGATTGAGTTGACAGATGTGGTTCCTAAATAAAACCCTTACGAGTTTGGTCCTGGGTTCCCAAAGGTCCTAGATATAAGTTTTCTAGATTCTCCAGATTTCGTATCCCGTGCAGACTGGTTTGTGCATTGTGTAGGAAACACTATTTTTGTGCACGTCTAAGAACAAGTCGTTGTCCCACAATTTTTCCTCGGTATACCTTCTTACTGAATTTACCGCCAATGACACTCGATCGTCGATCCGTCGTGTAATGGTAGTCGGACCCTTACAGTTAGTCAAATAAGTAATTCGTCAATCCTTAGCAAGAGCCACCGGCCCTGGTTGGCTAGCTCGTCCGACTTCCGATCATTTGAAAGTCATCGTCCTTTTTCTTGATGAGCGGAACTGAGGTTACCTAAAAGGGAATTTTTGGTCTGTTATCTTCCTTCTCTATTTACTACTGAAACTACACTGTCAATCCTTGCATCTCCGAAAATGTAAGTCGTTACGGTGCATCGACTACAGGTGTGGTTCCTGGAATTAAATCGATGCGAGATTTGACTAATCGTTGAGGAGACGATTCCGGCAAGTCTTCGAGGAAGACTTCAGGATATCCTCTGATCACGGGGGTATCTTCGGGCTTTAGTTCTTCGGCTCCCTTGTCCCTGACATGAGCCAGAAAACAACACATTCTTCCCACAACAACTTTCGTGCCTTAAGCAATTCGTGATCTGTGGTGGCGTAACCTGCTTCGTGAGTCACGATCATTCCTTCGTTCGCCATCGGGATGCGGATATCAATCTCCGCTCGATTGCTTGACAACTGGTCCATCCCAGTTACCATGCCAAGACTTCTCCTTAACTAGTCCTTATCAAGTACTGGATATCTATCTTACGTACTGCTAAAGCAAGTATTCTGAAGCTAATAATTTGGCAACAATGTCAAATAGTACAGATGCATAGCATTGACTACTATGAGACGTACCGATGGCCATGTTTGGATCCTGGCGTGCTTCCCTAGCTCCGGTGTTAGACATTCTTCCCATGATTTTGTTTAATCTCCCTTAGGCAATCTTTCCTAAAGTGCCCCATATCACCGCAGTTATAACATCCATTACCTTTCTTTCCACATTTCGTCTCATGCCAACACGTTTCCCTGATGTGCCCCACTTTGCCACAATTGTCACACTTCTCCTTTTTACATCGCCCGGTATGATGCCGTCGACACTTGTCGCATTGAGGTAATTTACCCATGTACTCTTTTCCCTTCTTGGCCTTCTTCTTGTTACTTACCCGAGTAACCTTCCTGAAATTTATGAGCTTTCTCTTGTGATCCCCAGATGACTCTACAGGAGTCTCCTTTTCCTCCTTCGCAGTGGAAGATTCTCCTCGTCTAACTGCCTCTTCCGTGAGCGCCATGTTGATAGCCTCGGTGACCGTTGAAGGTTTAGATGTTGTTACCAGGCTTAGAATCTGAGGTGCCAGTCCCCCGATGAAACATTCGATCTTCCTAGCTTCTGGTTCCACCAAATGCGAAGCAACCTGTGATAATTCCCCAAATCTCTGCACATAGTCGGCTATCTTTGGACCTTCCATTTTCAAGTTCCACAATTCAGTCTCCAACTTCTGAACTTCTGCCCTGGAGCAATACCTTTTACGCATCTGTTTCTTTAGCTCGTCCCACGTCAAAGCATTGACAGCAGTCTCGCCCATTGTTTGAACCTGAAGGTTCCACCATGACAGAGCCCCATCTACAAATAGTCCAGCTACATACTTGACCTGATGTTCGGGGTCACATTTGCTCAATCGTAAAACAGAATCCGTCTTATCAACCCAGCGCACGAAGGCTAAGGCACCCCCAGTGTCGTCGAACTCTCGAGGTTTGTGGTCCAAGAACTGCTTGTAGGTGCAGCCTGCGATGTAATCGACATTATTCGCGCAAGGCCTTAGCAAGGCACTCGTGGAAATGTCCAAATGTTTTGTAATGTGTCTTAAAGGACCAAACATTACCGTTGGGTGGGTTATTTCCTGAGGTACATCCGTTGCGCTCAGAGCGATGGGCCTCGTACCGTGCGATGACCTGTAAGATGCGTTCTTGAAATTCCGCCTTTGTTATTGGTAGAGGGTGGTTGGTATCGGTGTTCCCTTGAGTCGACATCTTCCTACAAGAAGGTTGGTTAGGTCAGGTCTTGTTAAGGACACGAGCACACAAGTCTCTGTTTAACGAATAAGACCTCAGAGGTATATTACATATATGTATATACACAGTCGTTATAACATTCAATCACATATCATCACAATTATTGCACAACTTGTAAATAGGAACGTAGCAAGTAAGCATGTAGTATTATAGTTATAGCACAAATATGCTGGTCAACAGCGTGCTTAGTGGGAACATAGCGACTGAGCTTTTCATTAGTTATTAGTCATAAGTATTGTCGCATGTTTAAGGATAATTGGGCTTTCGTCATCCTCCGGCCACAATCACTGTGTCTTACATAACGTATCACATCAGAAGGGACACAGGGTCACCCTACCCTTGTCCAACACGTATATTAGTGTATCAAAATTATGTAGGCAGAAGCGGTCTTCAAAAGTCTCCGCAATCCCGGCTTATTATTAGTTTCTTTACCCAAGTGTAATGCAATCCGCATAAATCCAGAAACCAACTATACTGGTGACTGAGGAGGAGGAGGAAAGAAAAGTAAACTGTTAACATGTGTGAGCCCCTCCTCGAGCTTGTATATACGTTGAAGTAATTATCTGCTCTGCCGCTCAATAGTAAAGAAATAGGTATCAGAATCCTAGGAACGGTGTAGCAGCAACGGTCGAGAGCGCAAAAGGAACCTTGATGTATGTGACGAATCAACGTATGCTGGCCATAGACAGGGTGGAGGACGGGGTGTCTTAGATAAACTTTTCAGGAAATATGCTGTCTTGTGATGTAGTCACTTAAATCATGTTTTTGGTTATGTAATGTTTTGCATTTGAACTTGCCAATTGTGGTGTCAGCTCAAGCTCCAACGTTCTGCGACTCATATCCTCAAACTGTAATTGGTGTTACAGGAGCAACTCATCTCATACGTGGCCTCCACAACGTAAGGGACGGTGAGGTTCTAAAATATAGTGTATTATAGGAACCATCAAATCGGCTCGTCTAGCGATGTAGAGGTGAAAGTAGTAAATGGTGTGACATGTGCAGTTGGGAATATGCTGTTGTAGATGAATCGTTATGCGGGTGCTGACCTGAAGTACCTTCCCGGGGTGCGGTTATATTCTGAAAGAAAGCTATAGGCACCTTGGCGCAATGGAAGTTGGTCTTCATAGGGAAAAGGAGCAATGTCAGCGGTTGCGGGTGTAAAAACAAACATCTCAACAAATGAGGAGATTGGCCGATGCAGGTAGATATAAGGGGTGCAATCTCTAGTAAACCAAAAGTAACAGGGTCATAATCAAGCAAGGGTGCAGGATCAGTAGGTGCAGCATCAAGCTGACTCAAAAGGTGTAGAAGCTAGCTCAGGTGCAGGCCCTGGGTCGTGTAACGGTGTGGTGCCTCGAGCAGGTGTTAGTGCAGCAGTCATAACGGCGCTGTCGTCAGTGCCGGTAGAAAAATGTAATCCGGCCATCTGTAAGGCTGTGAAACGTCACAACCTCAAAGGAGTCTGAAATCGAGTGTACACTAGAATCAGAGGGTAGCTCGATAACAGGGATCTCAAAATGTGCAATTAGTAACAATGTTTTCATTTAATTTTCCATCATCATGGGTGTCAGTAGAAGGACCATCAGTAATCATGTCTATGTCATCATCAATCGTTCGTCGAGTAGCCCACCTCCGGAAGGAATGTCCACAGGAGGCGCATCATCGAGGATTGGAGCCGTGGTGGGTCCATCGTTGGGATGACCGGTGATGGAGTGGTCATGGATTGAAACAAGAGTGACAGAAAGATTCTTGTCAGAGAAACCATCAGCAAAGATGAAGTATCATCAAAATCTGGTAGCACGGACTGTTAGAAGTCGTCCTCGCCCTTAGTCAGCATATCAGGATCACTCTCAGTATCTGACGTAATTGTCTCTGGCGCAGATGTAGTCTCACTATCTGTGGCGGTGGTCGTAGGGTTATCAATGTCTGATAACTCGTTCTCTAATTAGAGTGACATGTGTGCCGGTGCGTAACATGTATATCCATAGTAGTTACTAACAATTAGTGTATGCGAATAAGTACCACGTATGCACGTACATCAAAATTAAATCAAATAAGCACGTACGTCGCAATTTATGTAAGCAAGTAATCAACCTAGTCTTCCCCAGACTATCCACCCAGTTTCTCAAACTGAACTCCCTAGTCTCTCAGACTATCCTCCCAGCCTCTCAGACTGATCCTCCTAGTCTCTCAAACTATCCTCCCGGTCTCTCAGACTGATCCTCCTAGTCTTTCAGACTATCCTCCCGGCCTCTCAGACCAATCCTCCTAGTCTCTCAGACTATCCTCCCAGCCTCTCAGACTGAATTCTCAATCTCTCAGACTGACTTCCTGGTCTCTCAGACTAAAATCTCCCAATCTCTCAGATTGAATTCTCAGTTTCTCAGACTAAGCCTCCTAGTCCCACTAGACTACTCCCTCAGCCTCTCAGACTGAGCCTCCTAGTCCCACTAGACTACTCCCTCAGCCTCTCAGACTGAGCCTTCTAGTCCCACTAGACTACTCCTTCAGCCTCTCAGACTAAATTTTTCCCCAGTCTCCCCGACTGGACTATAAATTTTGAAAAGTGTATTTGTGCCTTTTTGTTTGTAAAAAGGTTTGTTCCCTGGATCTGGACGTATAGTGTATGCAATGTAAAAGTGTTTGAAAACGTTTTCGTGAGAGCCCTAGTGATCATAGTCTAGACTCGAGAAGGAATCCTAGTTCGCTATGATCGAGGCTCTGATACCAAGCTGTCACACCCTGGCTTTGCGGAAGCGGGGGTTTATTTGGTGTGACTTGTTAATACCATAGCAACAACCATAACCATACTATATGATAAAAACATGAGATATTCATCCATTAATAATGTTAGAAAAATCCCATTTTCAACAATCACAAAATAAGTTACAAACCTTAACTTGATTTAATTGAGTTCATAAAGACTTAGCAAAAAACTTTAAACAATACTAGGTTTAGGGGTATGTAACCCGTCCAGGAAGAGGTTACACCTTCTAAACCCTGGATGACTTCTTTATTCAAACGCAGCTTGAAAATACGTGCATACCGTACCAGATCCGTAATTCCCTGAAATACATGTAGTTTGAAAAGTCAACATAAAGTTGAGCGAGTTCATGTGTAGGTGAGTTTGTATAAACCCTTGTAAAAATGTCAGTATGTATGAAAATCCCTGGTATGTAGCAAATAAGGAAAAAGAGATCAATTAATGTGTAGCTAATACATTAATAAGTGACATGGTCTAGGAAGCACTCAAACCTGTAACGCGTATTTCATATCAGTCCTTCCGGCGGAACGACATAGTCACCACATGCAGCCACACGCTGGCCCATGTGTGGGGCTCGCAACACCCGATAGATCTATCACTCATGCCTCTCGGTCCTTATACAAGGATTAATGGTCTTACGATAATAGCCTATCCATTCACGTGATCTAGCAGTAAGTTCCTTATCTAATCATACCGTGTATAAAATGTTTGTAGTAAATGTAACATGTATTTCACCCCCGAAGTGTAAAAACTGAAAACAGTTAAGAGAAAAGGGGGAGCATGAACTCACTGTATTGCGTCTTCAGTATGTGTAACCCAAATCTCCGCGGCAAACACGACTACCTACAATGGTCTAATGTCTATTAGCCGAACGGGTAGTGCCTTGTCTTAGTATATATGTTCTTGAGTTACGATTCTGGTATTATTCCAAGTTATAATAATTGTATTTAGTTCTGGAATAATAGTTAGACAACTATTTTAGGGTTATACTTCTCAAGTATCGTATATGCGTATTTCCTTCCCAAGGATGGGGGTATTTATACATGTGCGTTCTTATAATTCCAAAAGTATATTATTAAGTCTCACTTAAATAAATATATTTTAATTCGTTTACCTAAAATATTCTATCTCCAAAATATACATATTTTTCCCAAAAATATTATATTTTACTTCATACAATTCCCAAAATATATATATTTTTCCCAAAAATATTATATATTTTTCCCAAAAATATTATATTTTATTCCATACAATTTCCAAAATATAATACTTTGTCAAAATACACCATTAAGAGTATTTTTCGAAAATACATAAGTTACATTTTAAAGTTCGCGTGGTAATAATAATACCGGTGTAACTTAAATATATATACGTGAAAGCGTTGGTATTATTTTGGAGTCGTTCTTTCATAATGTATTCCAGTTATATTATTTTTTTTACTCTAAAAATAATATATAGTTCTCAAATTAATCATAAAATCACACAAGTGTTTTATTATGAAATATATATTTATCAAATTTTATTTAAGAAAATCCACCTCCGACACTTGGAAATTTTGTAATAAAATCATGGCGAAGTTTGTTTGGAAAACAAGTAAAAAATATATGTATAAATACTTGTCACAAAATATTCTAAGTGTTATTTTCTGGAAAAATTTCGCCAGAGTTTCCTCCGTAACTGGAGGTGGCCACGCTTACTAGCGTATCATTTTCTTTTCAAAATTTAATCAACAATTTTCAATCAACAATTTTCAATCATCAACATACAATGTTCAATCGTCAAACTAGTAAAAAAAAGCATAAATCGCAAACACATGAACTTGTAGGTTGTGTAAAAATATATAGTAACTTTATAACATTTTTAGTAGATCTTTCTATCTTTCAAAATAAAATCAGTTTCTTGAAAACTTTATTTTTAAAAAACATGTAACTTTACAACTTCTTAGTCAAAAATTACGAGATTATTTCTTTGTTAAGACTTTTTGTCACACAAGTGTTTACACACTTGTTTGTTCACATAAACACCTTTAGTTCATGAAAGATCCGGCTTCAAAATAAGACTTGTACATTTTACTTGGTCCTTTGAAAATACCACTTGTAGATCTTTAGATATACTAGTTTAGAACACCATTTTACAAGAAAAACTATTTTTACACAAGTTCATGTTTATGTATGAAAGGGTTCGTCATCTTGTAACTTTCCTACTTAACATAATGCTAGTTCATGTTCCATGAACATGATCTAGCGTGGTTAGATGACGATCCGTTCCACTACTAGCATTCAACAACATAAAATAACCATAACAAAACAAGTTTAACAAGTTTTACACCATTACTTTCCTTTTATCCATCAAGTTCATCATACTTGCAAGACTTTTAGTTTTGTTCTTAAGTGTTCGTGATTTTTAACCGTTAAACTTCTTATTAACCACTTTAGACAAGATCAAGAGAGTGTTTAGAATCACTTACAACTAGCTCAAGGCTAGGGAAGATTCAAGGCGAAAAAATAGGTGGATAAAAGCGATGTAGAGAGGTCCTTGTGATTCCGTAAGCACCGAGTCTCCTCGTATGAGCTCTAACACACTTGTATGTATGTAATATTGCAAGATTGAAACTTGTAAGTGGTGGTGGGTGAGGGTGAGCTCTCGGCCGAAGGTATCAAAGGGAGGGAAAGAAAACAATTTTTTTTGTTAAGTGTTTTGTGATGAGGTGATAACCACTTAGGTAATTATATAGTCCAAATGGTGGTTTTTATCCAACAAATAATATGCTTGCTAGAAACTAAACATCACCAAATAAAATAATCTAAAATGGTGGAGGGTGTCCCATGTGGGGGGGGGGGGGGGGCGATCGGTTCGTGAGGGGGGCATTTAGTTTGATTTTAACTAAATGGCTAAGTGCTAGTTATGTTAATTTAGGTGATTAAATTAATTATTAGAGTGTTATATATATAACGGGTGTTAGGGTATTCAGGGACCCTAACTAGCTCAGTAAAGCAAAAACAATGTTACTGACAATATTTTTATGTTCCGGGTTAAATCCGGTTGTTCGGTTGGATATTAATCCGTTAAAGTGCTAAATAAGCATTTAAAGTGTCGTTAATATTATTTTTAGTGACACAATGAATTCCCGACACTTTGGAAAGTGTCTAGTATTATTTTCCCATGTTTTTGCACTTTACTAGTTAGCTTAAATGCTGAATTTTGTATTAAAGTGCAGGATTTTGTACTTAAAGTACGTTTTAGGCACATCCGGTCACTATAACTATCACCTAGTGACGCAGTTTAACAATCCTCACCCCCCTACACTCCCTACTAGTGTAGTAATCTATTCCCGGCTCATACTGGCCTCAGAGACAGTGCCTGTCTGATGCTGGCTATGTCAGCATGTTTATTGGGTTATCCGTTCATTGTGCTACTGTGCTTTTGTGCATCAAGTTTGTCACTATGGTTCTGTGTAAATAATGGAGTGATGGCAATAAAGTATGATGCATGTATAAGTACGTATCAGAATTCAAGTAGCAGTTTAATCACAACTGTAAGCAAGCACAGTAATTAAGCATTAATTAAATATTAATTAATTCGTACGGATACCTGGTTTGGTGAGGATTGTCACAAAACAGCAAGAGACTTTTGAAATCCTCAAACAGAAGTTGAGCAATGCTCCTGTATTGACGTTACCTGAAGGAGTAGAAGAGTTTGTTGCTTACTGTGATCCATCGCACACTGGTATGGGCTGCGTACTTATGCAAAGAGGCAAAGTAATTGCCTACGCATCACGACAACTGAAGGTGCATGAAAAGAATTACACCACCCATGACTTGGAATTGGGTGCCGTTGTATTTGCACTCAAGCTATGGAGGCATTACCTTTATGGAACCAAGTGTGTGATATATTCAGACCACAAAAGTCTCCAACACTTATTTAACCAGCAAGATCACAACATAAGACAACGTCGTTGGATGGAAACATTGAATGATTACCACCCTGGCAAAGCGAATGTGGTCGCTGATGCTTTAAGCAGGAAAGAGAGAGTCAAACCTATACGAATCAATGCTAAGAGTATTGAATTAAAGAACAACCTCAACGAGAAATTGTTGGCAACACAGAATGAAGCCATAATGGAAGAAAACTTTCCAGAAGAAAGATTAGGTGCAACTATTGATCAGTTGACACATGGGAAAGATGGAATCCTCAGATTGGATGGTCGAATCTGGGTTCCAATTCATGGAGAACTTAGAGATATAATCCTCTAAGAAGCTCATAATTCAAAATATACAGTTCATCCTGGAAGTGACAAGATGTATCAGGATTTAAAAGAAAATTACTGGTTGATGGGTTTGAAGAAATCCATAGCCACACACGTAGCTAAATGTTTGACGTGCTCACAGGTTAAAGCCGAGCATCAAAAGCCGTCAGGTTTACTGCAACAACCAGAACTTCCTACTTGGAAGTGGGAAATGGTAACTATGGATTTCATTACCAAGTTACCAATGACAAGACACAGAAATGATACAATATGGGTTATAGTTGACAGACTGACTAAGTCGGCTCATTTCTTACACATCAAGGAGACGCATAGCTCCGATAAATTAGCCCAACTATATGTGGACGAGACTGTATCTCTCCACGGAGTACCAGTATCTATTATATCTGATAGGGATACTAGATACACTTCTCACTTTTGGAAAAGTTTCCAACAGTCTCTAGGCACTCGTTTGAATTTTAGTACTGCTTATCATCCTCAAACGGATGGGCAAAGTGAGCGTACAATTCAAACACCCGAAGACATTCTTCGGGCATGTGTCATTGATTTGCGCGGAAGTTGAGATGATCATCTTCCTCTGATAGAGTTCTCCTACAACAACAGTTACCATTCGAGCACTCAAGTTGCGCCTTTTGAGGCCCTATATGGAAGGAGATGCAGAACGCCCGTTTGTTGGGCAGAAGTTGCGGAAACTCAGCTATCAGGACTTGAGATAGTCCTTGAGACGACAGATAAGATTGTTCAAATCCGTGATCGTCTAAAAGATGCTAGAGATAGGCAGAAGAGCTACGCAGATAAGAGGCGCAAACCTCTAAAATTCAAGGTAGGAGATAAAGTGTTACTAAAGGTGTCGCCCTGGAAAGGAGTGATGAGATTTGGTAAAAAGGGTAAGGTAAGCCCAAGATACATCGGACCATTCGAGATCATCGAATGTATCGGGAGTGTGGCCTATAAGCTGAACTTACCTGAAGAGCTTAGTGGAATTCACAATGTGTTCCATATCCGCAACTTAAAGATATGTCTAGCTGATGAATCACTAGCAATGTCTCATAAAGACGTGCAGATAGATGAAAGCTTGAAGTTTGTTGAAAAACCTTTATCGATCAAGGATCGACAGGTTAAAAAGCTTCGAAGGAAACATGTGCCAATTGTAAAGGTTAAATGGGATGCTCGTAGAGGCCCCGAATATACGTGGGAAGTTGAATCCACTATGCGATAAAAGTACCCTCATTTATTTCAGTAAATCTCGAGGTCGAGATTTCTTTTAAGGGGGTGAGGATGTAACACCTCACAAAATTTGGTCCAATAAAGTGAAGACACGTGTCGTAAACCCTAAACATGTAATAAGTTGACTTTGATGGACTAAAGTTGACAAATAGTGAATAGATTAATGTAGAGGGACTAAAAGTGACAACATGTTAAAACTATGCCGCTGAATAACCTTACACGATATTGGTATTCTTAAATGAGTGAATTATTGGGCGTGCGAAGCCATTTGTGAAAAACAAGTGAAAATATAAAACGAAGGGGTTAAATGTGTCAACTTGTTAATTCTTACCTCTGAGTGACCTTTTAACGAACCCTGAGCTTCGTAATGTCCAATTATAATTCCGAGAATACTAAATGATAATTGCATAAGCTTTCATCACCATTGATTATTAGTTGTGCAAAATCCCAAGAAAAATGGTTAAAAGCGTCAACGAGGGAAATTAATGCCTTGCGGGTGATCTCGTAACTGTACGGAACCCTAACGGTGTTAGTTAAAAGTCCCAAGATACTTAAAAACTAACTTTGGGGGGTCAAAGTGCTAAAAATGAAAGTTATTAAGGTTTAAAAGGGCTAGGGACTGAAACTGTCAAGTTTGAAATTTATTTTACCGGAATGGAGGAGTGTCGCGGGGCGCGTAAGCCTACACTGAATCCTTCGCGGCCTGCGAGGAAGTGCCCAGTAAGCCAAAAATGGACAGCTGCATGTTGCAGCCTTCCAAACCGCCATTGCATGCCTTCTGCTCGAAACCAGGGCTTGTTTAATGGTTTTTACTGACACTAGGACACCTGGGAACATCTCATAACACCTACATTAATCTTGAGGATCTTGTTTTGCTATAAATAGGACCTCAAAGTTGCACTCCATACTTGCTCATTTCAAAATTCCTATCTTTACTCTCTTGTTTGAATTCTCTGGAGCTTCCTGGTCATAAAGGAGACTCCCCTCAGTACAAGTTTCGAGCTAGGACCTTGTGTAAGTGTTCTTAGCCTCTGTTTTTAAGTTCTTAGGCTTTTTAAAACCGAAAGTCAAAGTTGCCGCAAAACGACTTTGACTTTTAGTTTAAACCTTAACGGTCCAGCCATTATTCGAGGCGAATATGGCTACGTGATCGTAATTAGGTAGGTGTTAATCCCTCAAAAGGGAACCTCCTAATTACCATGTTTACTTAGTTAATTGTCGGGTCAAACTAATTAACATAAAAAGTCAAACGGGTCAGTTTTTAAATAAATCCATATCTGATAATGTAGAAGCTATAAAATATATTTTATCACTTTAATAACTTGGTAAACATTATCAGAACATGTCTAAACGTGTTCAACCCTACAATTCCGAGTTTAGGCTCAGTTCGCAACCGAAAGTCGCAAACGCTTAACTTTTGCTTTGACTTTCAGTTCTGACCCGAGTTAGCTTATTTTCTTTTTATGTTAAGGTTCCTTTGTGACCATATTATGTAGTAGTATAACCCTCTGAGGTTATATTACATGGTCCCTTAGAAATCTGAGTTTATTTACTTGATTCCGTTATTATGCTTAATGTTGACTAAAATGCCCTTTTTATCAAATATAAGGTTTTTAGCAAAAACAACCATGCAAATGAATTTCATACTGATTAGTAATAATATTTCACATATTTTAACATTTAGAATCTGGTCATAAACTGTAACTACATAACAAATCGTAAAACATGCTTTTAAAAGGATTAAATTACCCTTTTGCATGCAAATAAAGTTTAAACATGATTTTAACATAAAAACTCATTACTCACTGATGTAATATCATATTTAGGACTAATTGGGATTTCAAATCAGATTACTTAATGAGTTTATGCATAAGTTTCATAATATATTATTAAATGACGATTATGCCATTTTACGCATAAAATGGATTTTAAATAAAATTAACATGCAAAATCTTTTGTTACTGATATAACATGATAAATAAAGTATTTTGACCATTTAAAGTTGTTCATAAACTCAGAATTTCCTAAACATCGAAATAATCGTCATTTACCGATTTTTACGACATTAAGGTGCATAGTACGGTTTTAAACCATACTTAGCCCCCAAAACTATTTACCCACTGATTTTATAAACTATTTTTAATATTTTTACAGTAAGTATAGGTCATGAACTCAGAATCCTAAATAAATCCTTATAACTATGTGTGAAATGACCAAAACGTACCTACGGTGCATAGTTTGGTCATAAATAGCAAATCACACATATATATGATATCCTACTAATAATATAAAATAAATTAAATATAATTACAAAAGGTTATGACCAAAACTTCAGTTTGCATGAAAATCCCTTTTATAAATCATAAAATGACCAAAATACCCTTATTGGACTTAAATCGGTTTTAAAATCTTTTTGGGCATATTTGTTGATATCCTACTGATATCATAACATATTTTAAGCATAATTGATGTGTGCGAGTGTCTATAGTTTTTAATGTATATTTTTAAGCCCTTTTACACTTTTTAGACAAGTTTTAAACTTATAAAACACGATATTTACTAACACTAAACACACATATGGGCAAGTGCACCCATCGTGAACGTAGTATAGTGTTGGTAAGATACCGAGGTCGTCCAAGGACACAAGAGCTTTTAATACCGGTTTATCCTCAACGTCTAATCAAATCAAAAGTTTAGAAAAAGTTTTTAAACAAGTAAAAATAAAAACTAACTAAAATGCTGAAAAATAAAATAAAAGTAAAAACAGATAGACAAGATGAATCACTTGGCTCCGACTCGTGTTAAGTGTAACCTTTGATTATTTCCGCACTTTTGCACTTTTTAAGAGATTATCTTAGTTATTATAGTAGGTCCCTCTTTTGAAGGTGACGTTACCCTCAACCCAGTAGTTTGAGTCAGCAAGGATACAATCCTAAAGGGTCGGATTATTGAAAGATAATTAATTAAGTTATTAATGCATATTATGGTAGGCCCCTCTTTTGAAGGTGACGTTACCCTCGGCTAAGTTGTCTGAGTCAGCAGGGATACAGTCCTAAATAGTCGGGTTAAAGTATTAATAGTAGCTTACATATGAGGGGGTCAAAGAGTTTGGACCCCCGCCATCCAACACCGGTAAGTATTGAAGGAGGTCCTACTAAATTTGACCCAGGTCCTTTGCAGGATCTATACACTGAACAATGGCAAGACTCTTACCAAACCATTCCCTTAACCCCCGACCAGGTAGCCAACATACCTCCATATAGACCGTGGAGATATGAATGGTGAAAATCTTTTATTTTATATAGACAGTAAAATAATGCCAAGACACCACGGACAAACGATAAGGAAGAATCACCTTCAACATAAGAAACTAGTTATTAAAGTCATTAATACATAACTAAGTAAAAAGTGCGAAAAGATTAAAAATAAAAAGTATTACACTAGACACTTGTCTTCACCAAGTGATGTAAGAGACTTAGGCAAACATGGACTTTGATTGTCAAGAACTCTTACGATCAATCTTGGATCCCGAGACAACTCACACACTCTATGATGGACAATGGATGATGGTGGTGGATGATGGTGTTGTGATGGTGGTGGGTGGTGGGTGAAGTGTGAGAGAGGTGGTGTGCCAAGGGATGGTTTGGAAATGAGCCAAGCACCCCTATTTATAGCCTGAACAGTAGCTCGGGCACGGCCCCGTGTCCAGTGGGCACGGCCCCGTGTCCATCCTCCTTCTCTGTCTTCATTAATTGCTTTTGTCTGCATTAGTTGACCATGGCCCCGTGTCCGCTGGGCACGACCCCGTGTGCAGAAGCGTATCTGTACTATCAAGATTTGCCTGGATTATGTGAATCTTATAGTTGACCACGGCCCCGTGTCCGCTGAGCATGACCCCATGGTGGGCGATAGAAGCTTCTACAGCTTTGTCTTTTATGCTGACAGTTGGGCACGCCCCCGTGTTCACTGAGCACGGGGCGTGTTCAGCCTTCTATTCTCTTGTTTTGCTTGGGAAAATGTTGTCGAGGAGGTCGGGCATGCCACGTTTGTTCCTTTTCTTGTATTTATGTTAGATTTAGCTGTCTTTTTGCTTCTTTTGTTAATTTGAGCTCATTTAATCCTGAAAATACAAAAGGAAGACAAAAACACACTTTTTTCCAACATTGGTACTAAAAAAGGGTTAGTTTTATGCCACAATTGATGTAATTTATATGTTGCATTTTGTGCACATCAAATACCCCCACACTTGAATCTTTGCTTGTCCTCAAGCAAAAGTCTTTATAATGTGGCTTTACACTCCCAAATGGAATGGGTATAAGAGAAAGTTTTTGGGCTTGTCATAGAGTGTCGGGATTTCCAAGATTCTTTATTAAGTTTTATTTTTATTTATATACAATCCTATTCGTCATGATTTATTTAAAACTTTTCATAAGATAAATTACTTATTAGGGCATAACATGCCTCTTTAAAATTCCATTTATATACAAGTTCACATACCTCACGGGGATCACTCAACACTCGGCCGAAGATGTATTTTAGTGAATCACTCGAGAGCGGCATGGAACTTACTCCTACCATAGGCTTGCCAAGCAATCAATCCTCCTCCTTTTTAACTATAAACCTTTGTAAATATCAAGAGTACTTTTGGGTGAAGGGTTAGGCTTGGGTTAAAGGTAGGTGGTTGGGTTAGTGGTTGGTAGAAAAGGGCGAAAAGCGTAAAAAGCATCGGTTTTCGTAAGACTTTTTATTTTTGCACTTTTTATTTTGATGAAGCTATTATTCAAACATAGTTATTTTTGATGAACTTGCTTGTTTATTTCTTTTGCTTCATCATCAACTTTTTTTTTTTTTTTTTGAAAAAGTCATAAGAAAAACCTAGCTTGTTACTAAAACAAAGGGTTAAAAATAAAAAGGGTTTTGGTGGGTGAAAGGGTGTTTGTTTTTGGGTTAAGAAATGAAAAGGTTTAGGCTCAAGGGGTTAACTAGGGGGATTTTGGGTAGGTGGTAAAAAAAAATTAATGGTGTAGAAATCAAAAGGGTTAGTCCTAATGCCTCTATCATTTACTTACTTAGGTTTAAGTTGGTAAGGACCAGGAATGTATTGTCGTGGCAAGTTCTAGAGTTGTAAGAACCAAGCGGCTATTCACACAAGAAACGAAAAATGAGCATTTAGTTAAAAGATATGTATTTGTATGCTCAATAAAGGCTCAAAACTCACTTTTGTGGGAATGGGTTTTTATGTGATCAAGTATATATAATCAAATTTTAACTAAGCTTGTCATGCCGTTTCATAATTTTCTTATGTTGGTTCTTTTTATCACGACGCTATCGGTTGTAAATTTGTAAAAATATAACCTTTTTAGAACTTAAAATTCCCAAGTTAAACCTAGACAAGTAAAAAAAATGAAAAAAATTTGGGGTGATTAGCGATTCCAATAGAGTTTTGTGTAAGGCTTGTGATTAGGACTTGCAAAATTCAAAGTTTTAGCACCCCCCCCCCCCCACACTTAAATTACACATTGTCCTCAATGTGTCCCAGAAATAAGTTTTTAGGTTGATTGAATGTGTAAAAATGTGTTAAAAAGCAAAATTTTATGTTACTGGGCGTCTGGACACGGCCCCGTGGTGTCCGGGCACGGCCCCGTGTTCAGTCGCCAGTAACAAAAGTTGTAAAAAGAAACAGAAGCCTGGACACGGGGGCGTGTTGGGTGAACACGACCCATGTCCAGTTTACCTGAACTGGGCATTTTCTGCAGACTGTGCAGCACGGGGCCGTGTTGGGCGGACACGACCCATGCTGAACTTGCTGTAATGAAGAAATTTTTTGTCGGATGGCCTTGTTTTCATGCATGGGGTGCTGGTTCAAGTTTCCCTTGTTATCCTTTGCCATCCCGAGTGTGTTTTATTCCTGAAAATTAAAATTAAACTAGAAAACATAAAAATTAATCTAAACTAAACTAAGGATAGTTCCGCGGAATGCCTACATGATGCGCCACGTTTATAAGAGTCCTTGGCTAGACCCAAAGCCTGGTCATATGTTACCCAAGTGGGATGTTTTGCATCCCATGCTACACCGTCGGAGAGCGTCATCCAAGCTTGAGTCTATGACCTTCATGTAGTTGACCGGGTCTTCGTCTTCTACTCTTTTTCCGACTCCAAACTTCACTTCCTCGTCCCCAAACTTCAATGTTAGTGTTCTCTGTCATTCATGTCTACCACTGCTTGGGCAGTGGCTAGAAATTGCCTCCCTAGGATGAGAGGGACTTCGGTGTCTTCTTCCATGTCTAGTATGACAAAGTCGGCCGGGAAGACGAAATTGTCGACTTTGACCAATAGATTTTCAGCGACACCTTGTGGATATTTGACGGATCTATCAACAAGTTGTATGCTCATCTTTGTAGGGCTCGTTTTTCCTAGGCCGAGTCGTTTGAACATTGATGCGGGCATGAGGTTGACGCTAGCCCCAAGATCGGCTAGTGCATTGCGAATGGGGGATTCCCCAATCGAGCAAGGAATCATGAAGCTTCCAGGATCAATCTTCTTTTATGGGAGTTTGTTGAGTAGTAAGGCGGAGCATTCTTCGCCTAAGTTAACTAATTGCAATGATTCAATTTTCCTTTTATGAGTGAGGAAGTCCCTCATAAATTTTGAATATTTAGGCATTTGGGTTAGGACTTCGATAAATGGAATATTAACATGCAATTGTTTTAGTAAATTTTCAAACTTTGCGAATTGCTCATCGGTCTTTTGACGAATTAACCGACCGGGGTATGGAACCGGAGGAGTCTTAGTAGGCTCTTGAATTGGTGAAGAAACCTTCTCTTGTTGGGGCGTGGGTGGAGTTGTGGTTTGGCTAGATTGGCTTCTTTCAGTTGGTGGAAGTGGAGCCTCTTCGGGACCCACGGTACGGTTTCTCAATGTTATGAGATGTACTTGCATCTTTGGGTTTGTCTCGGTATTACTTGGTAACGTGCCTTGTGGTCTCTCGGAGAAATTTTGAGCTATTTGGTTTAATTGTTTTTCAATGTTTTGAATGCTAGCTTGTTGATTTCTAAAATTCGATTCCAATTGCTGAAATCGATCCGAGTTTTTCTTTTCGGTGTCGGAGATGAGGCGAGATACAGTCTCTTCAAGCCTTTCTCGTCCACCTTGTTGTTGAGAAAAAATTTGTGTTTGTTGAAAGTTAGTTCATTGGTTTTGTTGGTTACTACTATTGCCGGGATCTCTCCAACCAAGATTGGGGTTGTTACGCCATCCTTGGTTGTAGGTACCCGTTGGAGGACCCGACGGCCTAGGTCTATTATCAATGTAGTTTACTGTTTCCGTTTGATCATCAACTTCTTTCATACAACTCCAATTTTCATGTGGCCCACCACATCCCTCACAATTCATAACCGATGCCGTTTTTGCCATTTCTAACGTTTTGATTTTTGAAGAAAGGGCCTCGATTTGGGCTTGTAAAGAAGTGCTTTCATCAGCCTTATGGGCGCCCGGGGCAATAAATTTATTGCCTCGGGGAGTGTGCCACTGAAAATTTGTTTGAGCAATTTCCTCAATTTGATTATATATTTCATTTGGGCGACGATTACCTAAAAGTCCCTCGGAGCTAGAATCAAGTGTTTGTCTTGTGTGTGGCAACAACCCATTGTAGAACGTGGATACTTGTTGCCATACCGCAAGACCGTGATGAGGACACTTTCTTAGTAGCTTCTTGAACCTTTCCCAAGTTTCATATAAGGATTCCCCATCCTCTTGTGAATATGTATTAATTTCAGTCATTAATTTAGCCGTTTTAGCAGGAGGGAAATACTTATATAGAAACTTTTGGGCTAGTTCATCCCAGGTGTTTACCGAACCAACTGGGAGGGTGTTAAGCCAAGCCTTAGCTCGGTCTTTTAGTGAAAATGGAAACATACGAAGGCAGATGGCGTCGTTTGATGCTCCATTGATCCGGAAGGTATCACATACTTCTAAGAAATTAGTAATATGTAGATGAGGATCCTCGTCCGCAAGCCCATGGAAGGTTGCGGAGTTTTGAAGCATTTGTATCAAATGTGGCCGAAGTTTGAAGTTGTTGGGTTCGACATTAAGTGCATTGATAGCGGCGCCGATATTACCTACGGTGGGTCGTAGGTAATCCATGAGGGTACGTTGGTCCGCCATTGGAAGTGGGTCCCCCGAGACTTTCTCTTGGTTTTTAGCTTTAAGTCTTTTTCTGAGAAAGCGTTCGGGTTCTTCAAGAGGTTCTTTTATGTCTCTACTAGAACTAGAGCTCATGCACTACGTAGAAAGTTCCAAGTCCTGCAATGAAAACAGAAAAGAACGTTGGTCAGAAGGTTCACCACGGCCCCGTGTTTAGGTGAACACGGCCCGTGGTCGGAGATACAGTGATTGCTTTCCGGGTCCCTGTAACTGGGGAGTTGGACACGGCCCCGTGTTGCACCGACACGGCCCCGTGCTCAGCTCTCTGTAACTCGGAAAATAAAAATTGCCAGTAACTATGCTGGGCACGGCCCGTGTCCGACCAGGCACGGCCCGTGCTGAGCGTTTGCAGAAATGGAAAAACTACGAAAAATCCTAAAAAATAGAAAAATAAGAAAAAACGATTAGGCTGGTGATTCCTAACTTTCTTAAAATCCTTGTGTCCCCGGCAACGGCGCCAAAAACTTGATGTGTGCGAGTGTGTATAGTTTTTAATGTATATTTTTAAGCCCCTTTTACACTTTTTAACCAAGTTTTAAACTTATAAAACACGATATTTACTAACACTAAACACACATATGGGCAAGTGCACCCATCGTGAGCGTAGTATAGTGTTGGTAAGATACCGAGGTCGTCCAAGGACACAAGAGCTTTTAATACAGGTTTATCCTCAACGTCTAATCAAATCAAAAGTTTAGAAAAAGGTTTTAAACAAGTAAAAATAAAAACTAACTAAAATGCTGAAAAATAAAATAAAAGTAAAAACAGATAGACAAGATGAATCACTTGGCTCCGACTCGTGTTTAGTGTAACCTTTGATTATTTCCGCACTTTTGCACTTTTTAAGAGATTATCTTAGTTATTGTAGTAGTCCCCTCTTTTGAAGGTGACGTTACCCTCAACCCAGTAGTTTGAGTCAGCAAGAATACAATCCTAAAGGGTCGGATTATTGAAAGATAATTAATTAAGTTATTAATGCATATTATGGTAGGCCCCTCTTTTGAAGGTGACGTTACCCTCGGCTAAGTAGTCTGAGTCAGCAGGGATACAGTCCTAAATAGCCGGGTTAAAGTATTAATAGTAGCTTACATATGAGGGGGTCAAAGAGTTTGGACCCCCGCCATCCAATACCGGTAAGTATTGAAGGAGGTCCTACTAAATTTGACCTAGGTCCTTTGCAGGATCTATACACTGAACAATGGCAAGACTCTTACCAAACCATTCCCTTAACCCCCGACCAGGTAGCCAACATACATCCATATAGACCGTGGAGATATGAATGGTGAAAATCTTTTATTTTATATAGACAGTAAAATAATGCCAAGACACCACGGACAAACGATAAGGAAGAATCACCTTCAACATAAGAAACTAGTTATTAAAGTCATTAATACATAACCAAGTAAAAAGTGCGAAAAGATTAAAAATAAAAAGTATTACACTAGACACTTGTCTTCACCAAGTAATGTAAGAGACTTAGGCAAACATGGCCTTTGATTGTCAAGAACTCTTACAATCAATCTTGGATCCCGTGACGACTCACACACTCTATGATGGACAATGGATGATGGTAGTGGATGATGGTGTTGTGATGGTGGTGGGTGAAGTGTGAGAGAGGTGGTGTGCCAAGGGATGGTTTGCAAATGAGCCAAGCACCCCTATTTATAGCCTGAACAGTAGCTCGGGCACGGCCCCGTGTCCATCCTCCTTCTCTGTCTTCATTAATTGCTCTTGTCTACATTAGTTGACCACGGCCCCGTGTCCGCTGGGCACGACCCCGTGTGCAGAAGCGTATCTGTACTATCAAGATTTGTCTGGATTCTGCGAATCTTATAGTTGACCACGGCCCCGTGTCCGCTGAGCACGGCCCCGTGGTGGGCGATAGAAGCTTCTACAGCTTTGTCTTTTATGCTGACACTTGGGCACGCCCCCGTATTCACTGAGCACGGGGCGTGTTCAGCCTTCTATTCTCTTGTTTTGCTTGGGAAAATGTTGTCGAGGAGGTCGGGCATTCCACGTTTGTTCCTTTTCTTGTATTTATGTTAGATTTAGCTGCCTTTTTGCTTCTTTTGTTAATTTGAGCTCATTTAATCCTGAAAATACAAAAGGAAGACAAAAACACACTTTTTCCAACATTAGTACTAAAAAAGGGTTAGTTTTATGCCACAATTGATGTAATTTATATGTTGCATTTTGTGCACATCAATAATAACCTATATAACTTTTATACGACTCATCCGGTTACCCGTTTATGCTCATACGCGTACGACACGATTTATGTGACTAGTTTGCATAAATTAGCCGAAACGGGTTAAACGTTATCATTTTTGTTTCAAAATCCAGAATGTATTTAGTTTACCCATATAATACAAGTTTCCATACTTGTCGGGTCTAAATTACATTGCAATCCGGTCACCGTTTAATCTAATGTTTCGTGTCATAAATCGTCCTTTAAACTAACCGGTCTAAGTCTATGACTTAAATAAGACCCGTTAGTAATCTAATAGGGTAATAAAACCTTCGTTCCAGATTAGGAGCCCCGGTAAAAGCTACTTGCACTAGTTTGAGTACATTATACGGCTGAGTAGATAAATCACGCATTTAGAAGCTCAGGTAAATACTTTTAACTTATTTTCTCTTATACGGGCTTGGGATACGATAAAATATTACCGCTTGGTCGAATATGGAATCATTTAATCAGATTGTGATTAATAAATTACATAACACGTTTTAATCTGTATTGTTTGATAACATAAACATTTGGGGGTTAATATGACCGTGTCTTGGATATCCTCTGCTCATTTCAATAGTAAATGGCCACAACTTAAGAACGGGGTGTAGGCATACACCTGACAGTTGCGTATGTAAAAAGATATACCCACTTGTAGGGGATAACTCCTTGTGGGTTTATATTAGTGGTGTGTCTATTAATCATGTCTCGGCTTCTATCCCGGGACCTGAACGTACGACAAACATGTAAATCTGTATACAAGATTATTTTTATATAATTGTCCCAAGTTATAAAAGATTATTTGTGCCTTATGCTTCTAAACCAATTTTTCATAAATGTTTTCAAAAGAGTCAGTTAATTGTATTTACCAGTGAAAACTGACGTATTTTCAAAAGACTAGTGACAGGTACTACTCGTAATAGGCTGGGAGCTACCGGGCGTTAAATAGAGAACCTTGCAAGTTCGTAATGCCTTAAGTCTGTTGAACATGTTTTTCTTGTATTATATTTGGATCCGCCTGTGGATCCTTTCTTTACAACCGTCTGTACATTCTTTTATTCGTACTTTACACTTTCGGTTTGTAATAGTAATTTCTACCAAGACTTCCGTTGTGCTATAATCTGTGTATAAATGACTATGATTATATAAACTACGTCACGATACTCACCACCGGTAATATGTGGAAATATCAGGGTGTGACAACAAAGGTGAAACCTCACCATTTTTTTGGTCCAAAGTGCACTTTAAATTTTGCTTGTTTTTTTATCTTTTTGTATCTTCATGTTTTTTATAGAAACTTGGTGGAATATTGTTCCCACCAAGCTTACAACTTAGTCCATGGTTGTGGGTTTGTATTGATGGGATTTCCATCAAAGCTTTGGGTTCAAACACCCATTTTAGTTCTGTTTATACATGGTATTTGAATGATGAAAGCAAGCACAAGACATCATCTTCCATATGATGAACTTGTAACTTGTGAATTGTGAACAAATGGAAGCTTTGGCTTTCCAAACTAAGTTTCACTCCTTCATTTGAACCTTGTGAACACTCTTGTGACTTGCTAGAATAGATTTACTTTCTTGTTATTCATGACCCTCTGAACCATCTTCGTGATAGTTTGTGTAGTGGTGAATCATATAATGAGGTTTTAACCTCCATGACATCCATGATACTACATGATAATCTATGATTGGACTTAGTTTTAGGATGTTATTACTATTATATAAACTATATGTACCTATATAAAACGTGGCTGCATTTGTAATGGCAATCGAGTCATGATTGTTCGTCATAAACTTAGGCCAATATATCTAAGATTCTAAGTTACTTGTTATGATTCCAATGGGCAATTTGGGACCCATGAACCACTTAATATGGTATCATAAACGAGCTCTTAGGACTAGATATATTTTTCGTATACATACTTTTGATACTTTAAATTCTAAATCCCGAATCTTACCACTTCCTAAACATCGTGTAACCCTACCATTAAAATCCTTATTCTCCCACAACTTGTCACTCGTGAATAATCGGAAAGCATGTGCAATATTGTGAGTACACTTGACCTTTTTACGCTTTAAACCCACTTTTGGGTGTACCTTGTTTCACTTATCAAAATACAAAATTCACACAAACATATTTATTCACTCAATCTGCCATACATGCTATTTGTTATGCCTTGGTTATATGCTAGAATACATACATGCTATTTGTCATTAACTTAGCTAGCCCACCTTAACAATTATAGCGCTATAGGAGTAGCACACCACCCGCCGGGGTATTGTCAAGTTACATACTTATGGTCTCGAATACTTCGGTATCGAGGGATGCACATTATTATTCATAATGGTCTCGCTCACTTCGGTGGCGAGGGATGCTCATTATTCTTGTGGACACTCGGGTTTGGCTCTTAGCTTATGCATGCTAGTTTAACCTTGTATACATAATTGCCATGTTGAATTTGAGAACTTCTTTTATACTTATGTTATGTATCTAAAACTTGTGTACTCGCCAATACTTTCGTATTGAACTATACTTTAAAACATCTTGCAGGTTTATGATGATGTTGATGATGCATGGAACTTAGTAGGATGCCTAGAAACACATTTTTAACTTTAATACTTGTTGTATTGTAATTCATTTGTTTCAACCTGTTGTATTTCCTTTTTAAACGATGTAATTTGATTCTTTTGGCAATGAAATGAAATTTATCATTAAATACTTGTCACAATTTTAGCGTTATGTGTAATGAGCAATCTATTTAGTCTCAATCCGATGTTTCCACCATCGGTTGAGGTGTGACATAAAATGTTCGGTTAAAATCGCTAATCATTTAATTTATTTTACGACGTATTAACTTCGTTTTAAACCGACATAATAGAGCGATATTTAATATTATATGTTATGCCTATTTTGTGGTGTTTAGGGCATGAAATGAAGTATCTGAGACAGTGATTTTGTTCATTTCATGAGGTTTTCTTGGTAGCTTATGGATTTTATAAGCAACAACCAACAAAATACTTGATAGTTATTAATTTTTTATGTTACTAAGTAGCTAACAAACAGTGCTCTTTGGTCATACGAATTTGTAAGTGGTCATATGTTTTAGTTTTTAGCAACATCATTAAAATGTATTGCGCCAGTTAGTAACATTTGGTCACGCCTTTTAACTATAGCTAGTATTTGTCACATTTTTTTTATTGAAGGTGTAGCTAAAGGTTTTGAAAATATGTGTTTTTGTCACACAAATAAAAAAAATCAAACCTGTAAATCATGGTTGTAGGTTAAATTTGGCCACTCTTTTCTAGTTGTGGCTAGTAAATGCCACATAATTTTCTAAAGTGTGGCTAAAGGTTGATTGTTATACAATAGTCACATTAATAATAAAATGTGTGGCTAAAAGTGTTTTAAAATATTATAAATGACCTTTAGCCACGCAGGTCGGTTTTTGGGAAAAATGTGGTTATGGGCCATTTTTGACATAGTGGCACCGTTATGGTTGTTCGGCACTACAAAATTATGGACGGATATGAAGAATTAATTCCATATCATCCGTCAATTTAAAGTGAATCCATGAAGACTTTCGATTGCTTCTGATCCATTGGTTCTCTTAAAGATATCGCTTCCCCAGCTTCTCCTCTTATGCCGCCACTAAATCGAGATTTTCGCTGAATTAGTTTTCCCCATTCTTTCACCACCATAAAACCAAAACTTCCAAGATATGTATGATTGTTTGGTAACTACCATGGAAGTCGCCGGAAATGTGAGGGTGTTCAAGTTTCCGGCTTTCAAGAGATTAGATGGACCGGTGGGTGAGAAAAAAAACTAATTTAATAGGAACCCACATGAATCTTTATCAAGATCCGACGTTGGAGATAAAAACCCACGTGAATCTTTGTCGAGATACCGACGTTGGAGATGGTGGAACACTAATTTTGATGTAACCGTGGAGGTGGGTTATTGGGTTTCGAATCCAGCAAATAAAATTAAAATAAACCTAACACACTAAAAATAGTATGAATGGAAGTCAAGTTCGTATCCACGGGATTTACTAGTTATGTCAAACGTTTTAGACACCGATACGGTTGTTTTGAAAGGGGGGTTATTAGTTTAAACTAGAATGTAGAAACAATTTTTATTTTTAGATTTTGTAGGATTAAAAAGAAACGCTAATTAAAATGATTAGAAAGTTCAGATGTTAAAATCTAATTTCAAAACCAGGGCAATTTCTTGATTTGGTTCGGCTTACGATCATTAACGGTCACGGCGCAATGATCCTTTTTAAATAATAGCTTGTATCAATACTAGATGTCACGCAGTTCGGACATCCACTCCATCTAATGTCTAACCAAGCGAAGTTCGTCGGTTAGAGCCAACCCGCTACTCTAAGCTCACGCCGTCCGGTTCTTAGTGTGCGGGTTGCGTGATAGAATATCGATTATAAATAACCACTCACGTTGTTTGGAATATTTAATTATAATATATGATTCTATAATAGTTTGGGTTCATAGACAAACTCAAAATATTATTTTGTTCCTAGTATCAAAAATTAAAACTTGATTAAGGTTATAAAAATTAATTGAACTTTACTAGAAAAATTAATAAGTTGATCAAGTTTATTAACAATCTAATATTGTTTCAGATTAATCCATAGTAAAAACAAGAATCACACAAACAAACCATTAAATAATCGAATCTAACGTGCCCGTTTCACATAAATTTATGAACCAAAAAAAAAAAAATAAACTTCGATATCAAAACTATACGGTTCTAACTGAACATGATAGCTAACAATCAAGTTAAATTCAAAGTAAAACAACAAAAAAAAAAAAAAAAAAAAAAAGAAAGAAAGAAAAGAAAAGAAAACTTAAGAAACAAAAAGAATCAAAAGTGTTAGTTGTTCTAGAAATCACCCAAAAAAAAATAATGCCTTCGCGATCTCCGCTGAAGCCGTCCAAAAGATTCCTTCTTGTGTTTCGTCCATGTTGTTTTTATCTCAAGGTTTTTTTTTTTCGTTTTTCTTTCTTTCTGTTAGCAGAACAGCTCACTTGGTTATTAAGCCCATCAAAACCTTTTAATTAACATCTATATTTTGATGTCAACCGATGACCCACTAGAATAAAAGTAAATTGAGCCCATCATTATTTAACTTGGATGTTGCAAATTTCAATCTAACTGCTATGTCAATTGCATCTTTTCCAATTCACTTTCATTAATTTAAACAACTTCTTGATCCATACTTGTTTTAGCCCGTGTCCCTCATGATCGACCAGCTTCTTTCATGCTCATTATCGTTCGCAAACGCCTCCCACCTACAAAATCAACAAATACGAACCAAAGTAGATTCCATCCTACCAAAACATGTATTTTCCAAAATGATGTTGTGAAACGAAGTAAATCTTATAATCAGACTGAACGTACAGCAGCTTTAATCAAACAAAATCAAATACGGTGAAAGGAATCACCGATTACAAACAAGTAATAACAGCAGGTCTTCAACTGAAGAGTAAACAATCAACAGGAGCAGGTCTTCAACCGAAGGTTCTGCACCAAACGATCTTGATCAGCAGCAAATGGATGAACTCGAACAAGGACAGAGACGACAGCCTTTTGGAATGTTCTAGAGGGCATCAATTTGCACTTTGGTTTTTTTGTAATGCCAGACAAAGGAGAAAGCCGAGGATTAAAAAGGCAGGAGAACCCTAGAATAAGCCCATTGAAGAGAGCCCAACTGAACAGCCCAATCTCGAACACTCCAATCTCGCACAACGGTAAAAGAGGCCAAAAAAGGAAAACATATATTAGGAGTATTGAATTGGAAATAAGAATAAAGGGATAAAAGGATTAGGATATTTTAACACCCCCTCTCAATTCAATACTTGAAACAATCGAACATGTTAAGAAGAGAACATACCTTTTCATGCGGTCCTGCAGATAGGCCTATCGTGAGAATATCGGCAGCTTGATCTTCTGTTTTGATTCCCACCGTTTGAATAATACCTTTAGATATTTTTTCTCTCAAAAAATAGAGATCTATTTCGAAATGTTTTGTGCGTTCATGAAATACGGGGTTGGCTGCTATGGATATAGCAGCCGTGTTATCACAAAATAACTGAGTAGGCAGTTTGACATCAACCTTTAATTCCGTTAATAGGTTGGTGATCCACATAACTTCACATGTTGCAGCACACATTGAACGATATTCTGCTTCGGCAGAAGATCGTGAGACGATGGACTGCTTTTTACTTTTCCATGAAACAAGGTTATTTCCTAAGAAAACACAGAACCCGGTAATAGACCTTCGGGTTCCCAAACATTTAGCCCAATCTGAGTCAGAGAAGGCCCTCATTTCCAAAGAGTCCCCTTTTGCAAAGAAAATTCCTTTCCCAGGAGCACCCTTTAGATATCTTAATAATCTCATAGCAATTTTAAAATGAGCTTGAGTGGGGGAATGCATAAATTGACTAAGATAATGAACCGGATATGCAATATCCGGTCTAGTGTGAGAAAGATAAATTAGTTTTCCAACCAATTTTTGGTAAACAATTATATTTGTTAATGGTTGGTTATCTTTTTCACACAAATGGTTCAAAACATGATTGGGTTCCATGGGGTAACTAACTGGCTTACAGCCAGTCATACCAAATTCAGCAAGTAAGTCTAAACAATATTTTCTTTGAGTTAAGCAAATACCAGCAGAATTTTTAACAACTTCAAGACCCAGAAAATATTGTAGATTGCCCAAGTCTTTGATAGAAAATTTGGATTTTAGTAATAATTTAATTTCACTAACATGCTTAGGACAATTACCAGTTATAATAATATCATCTACATAGACAAGAAGAATAATAAAACTAGAATCTTTTGTCATAGTAAACATGGAATGATCACACTTACTTTGTTCAAAACCTAGATTATGTAGAACATAAACAAGTTTTTCGTTCCACATCCTAGGTGCTTGTTTTAAGCCATAGAGGGACTTCTTTAATTTACACACTTTAGTCCCATTAGATTGATCATAGCCATCAGGTAAGCACATAAAGACTTCTTCATTGAGCTCACCATAAAGGAAAGCGTTATTAACATCAAGTTGAAAAACTTCCCAGTCAAAATGGACAGCTAAAGACAAAACACATCTAATAGTGACCATTTTTACAACTGGTGAGAATGTGTCAAAGAAGTCAATGCCTTCTTTTTGGCTAAAACCTTTAGCAACAAGTCTAGCCTTATACCTTTCTATTTCACCATTAGATTTGTACTTTATTTTATATACCCACTTACATCCAATAGCTTTTCTATTAGGAGGTAAGTCAACGATTTCCCATGTGTCATTTTTATGTAAAGCTTCGATTTCTAAATTCATAGCATCAACCCAGTTGCTATCGGTTTTAGCTTCAAAGAAATTTTTTGGTTCACAGCTTTTATTAAGAACAGCAGCAAAACACATCCCTTCAGGAGATAAATTAGCATAATTAAGGACCCTTTCTAGACCATATTTAACCTTCCCATCTACCACAAAATCATCAAGTTTAGAAGGAAATTTGATATTTCTAGAAGACCTCCTAAGATTAATGTTTGGTTGATCCTGAATTCCTCCCTCAGAATTGTTGTTGTCCTCATATTCAGTGTCATGCTCAGCCCTGTCTGGTCCTGATTCTTCACTACTGGGTTGCTGATTGTCAACCATCCCAAAAGTAGCACTTGAATCAGTCGACTGCTCAGACCCATGTCCTGATGAGGTGCTTGTTTGAATATTCTCATCATTGGGAGTTTGGTCAACGTTAGGGTTTTGAGTGTAGTTTAAATCGGATAAGTCAAAGAAGTTAAGGGTATTGACTTCAGAAACGGTATCAAGACCAACGGACATTTTCTTTTCTTTAAAAGGAAAAACGGTTTCATAGAACCTAACATCCCTAGAATAAAACATCACCTTTTGATCAAGACTCCAAAGTTTATAACCCTTTTTCTCATTTGAATATCCAATCATGACACATTTTTCAGCATGTATGTCAAATTTATCAGAGTTATTTAACACAGTGCTAAAACAAAGACACCCTACCACCCTAAGTTGACTTAAGATAGGGGCAAAACCAAACACTAGATCATACGGAGACTTCCCATTTAAAATCGACGAAGGTGTCCTGTTAATCAGATAAGCAGCAGTAAGAACACATTCAGACCAGAATTTGAGAGGAAAACCCCCTTGAAAAAGCAACGTTCTAGCTACATTTAATAGATGTCTATGTTTTCTTTCAACGACTCCATTTTGCTGTGGGGTATGAACACATGAAGTCTGATGGAGGATACCATTTTCATAGCAAAAGTTATTCATTTGTTTATTAATGAATTCTGTTCCGTTGTCACTCCCGATTATTTTAACCGGTTTACTAAACTGGGTTTTTAACATATTGAAAAAACCTTTAATATGGTAAAACACTTCCTCCTTTGACTTCATGAGGTATACCCATACGGCTCTAGTGAAGTCATCTACAATAGTAAGAAAGTATTTAAACCCATCCCTACTTGGAATTCTATAGGGACCCCATACGTCTAAATGAACAAGGTCACCTAATAGTTTTGATTTGTGTTCACTTAAGGGAAAAGGTTCCCTATGTTGTTTAGCCCTATGACAGGTTTCACAAGGTGCTAATTTAGAGCTGGTTTTAATGTTTAATTTATTCTTTAAAACATGCAGAACAGGTTGAGCAGGATGTCCTAACCTAGCATGCCAGAGATTAACATCACAATTAGCACTACACACCTTATTTGAAACAGAAGAGCTACCACAGAAGTAAAGACCATCAAACTGATTACCAGTCACCAGGACTTTCTTTAGATGAGAATCCTGAATATAACAGTTATGTTCATCAAAAGAAACAGTGAGCTTATAATCTCTAGCAAGTTTATGAACAGATATTAAGTTAACACAATAATTGGGAACAACAAACACATCATAGAGAATGACCTTGTCACTTAATTTTATATCACCAATTTTAGTTACCAAAGCACTTGTGCCATTAGGGTGTTTAACTTTGATGTTGAATTCAGTGACATCCTTTTGATTAATAAGACAATCATCGGTCATAACCATGTGCTGGTTAGCACCAGAGTCAATTATCCATCCAACCTTTTCCCCGTTGTTAACAAAGTTTGAAAAACAGTAGATAGGTTTAAAGTCACAAGTGGGTTTGGATGTAATATTGACAAAGCTATTTAGACATATAGAATTTGCACACATACCAGCAAAGTTACTATTCTGAGTGTCACGCTTAGGGTTGTCATTCATGAGACTAAGCAATTTGGCTACCTGATCACTGGTTAAAGAACTCATAACAGAAGATGAATCAGTAGTATCAGTAGTGACATTATTACTTACCCTATTACCCTTGTTCCCACTTGTTTTAGACTTCATCCAAGAAGGATATCCAACAAGTTCAAAACATTTCTCAATAGTATGACCAGTCTTATTACAATGAGAACATTTGAGATTAGGATTAAGAATTTTTGCACCTTTTTTCTTTAAATCAACACTTTGATTCGCTCTAGCAGCAAAACCAACAGCATCATTAGGGTTTTTATCAGAAAAATTCTTTGAGTGTAAATGAGACTCTTCTCTAGATATGACTGCAAAGGCATCTTTCACAGAGGGAAGAGTTTCTCGAGTTAATAAATTTGTTCTCACAGACTGGTATGAACTATCGAGACCCATCAAGAATTGCATTAGTTTTATACGATGATTAAAGTCATTAAACTGTTTAGATGCATCACAAGAACAGGCAGGTAAAGCAAGTAATTGATCCAATTGTTTCCACATACAGTTCAGCTTATGATAATATTCAGAGACAGGCATACCATTTTGACTAAACGAGTTGATTTTTTGATATAGATTAAACACAACAGAGCCATCTATCTTATCATAAGTTTCTTTTAGGTCTTTCCATACATCAGAAGCAATTTTAGAGTAAACAAGGCCAAGATATAGTTCCTTAGATACAGAATTAAGAATCCATGTAAGAACAATAGAATTGCATCTATCCCATTGTCTACCCAAGACCTCATCAGTTTTAGACCTAGAACAAGAGCCATCAACGAATCCTATCTTATTTTTTACTTGTAAGGCTAGGTACATGGCATTGGACCAGATCCTATAGTTTTCTGACCCTTTTAGTTTAACATTAACTATAGATAAATTGGCAGAGTCACTAGGGTGAAGAAACAGAGGATCACCAGCATCTATTTTGCTAACTAGAGTAGCACTAGGGGATATAACAGCAGAATCATCACCAGGCATATTGCAAATACTGCCAAGGACCAGATAAATAACAGCAGGTCAACAATAGATGGAGAAAAGACAGCCAAACAATAGACATAGCAAAAACAAATGCAGCAGATAAGCAAATAAGACTCGATCAAGGCCGGCCCGACTAGTCCGGTAAACAGGGATGCCTAGACACACTGACTCAGTGATGCAAGAAAAAAGAAATAAATTACTGATAAAGAACAATCTCACAGTGGGTGCGACTAACTCCGGATAACCACACTTGTAACCTTCACTTAGGGTTACAAGTCTGATTATAAGCAAAGAAGACTAGAGAAAAACTCTGTTGGTTTGCTCTGTAATAGAGACCAACGAGAGTCCCTTCAGAAGCACAAAATGAAACCCTAGGAGGAGTTTCAGTCCTTTAGCCAGCCACAACCAAAAAATAGCGATCCAAGAGTCAGCAACAACTGTCCCCAAACCCTTGATTTAGGGTTCCAACTTCAATCGGAGATAACCTTCAAGAAGATGGACGGGAATCGGCGGATTCACAAGGTACCGCCAAGATTCCTTATGCCTTAAACACAACCCTAGATCCGAAAGGATCTGATCGAACAAAAAACAGCAGCAGCAGTGGAGAGAACAAGTATCAGAGAGCCGATTGTGGCTCTGATACCATGTGAAACGAAGTAAATCTTATAATCAGACTGAACGTACAGCAGCTTTAATCAAACAAAATCAAATACGGTGAAAGGAGTCACCGATTACAAACAAGTAATAACAGCAGGTCTTCAACTGAAGAGTAAACAATCAACAGGAGCAGGTCTTCAACCGAAGGTTCTGCACCAAACGATCTTGATCAGCAGCAAATGGATGAACTCGAACAAGGACAGAGACGACAGCCTTTTGGAATGTTCTAGAGGGCATCAATTTGCACTTTGGTTTTTTTGTAATGCCAGACAAAGGAGAAAGCCGAGGATTAAAAAGGCAGGAGAACCCTAGAATAAGCCCACTGAAGAGAGCCCAACTGAACAGCCCAATCTCGAACACTCCAATCTCGCACAACGGTAAAAGAGGCCAAAAAAGGAAAACATATATTAGGAGTATTGAATTGGAAATAAGAATAAAGGGATAAAAGGATTAGGATATTTTAACAGATGTAATATGTATGGTCTAAATGCATAAAATGCAATGAAAATATATACTAAAACTATAATAAAGTATGCCTAAAAATGCATCTAACATGGGTTAACTTGTTCCTTCAATTAATGTTTGCCGGTGACAAAACCCAAGTTGAATCTTTGTCGAGATTCGGGCATAGTGGAGGTAGCCAGAGAAGGTATCGGGAGAGAAAGGAGAGTGATTTCAAAGCTTTTATGATGGTTTGATGAAATGCCCTCACACTTGGCGCAATCCAGTTTTTAATGATCGTTAGTCTTAGTACTCAACATTGTTACAAAAAACAAACTTAATACCACAACCTGTTACTTGAAACTCTTAGTACCCAACATTGTTACTTTTGACAAACCACAAGGACTAAGTGTTTAATTAACTCATCTTTCAAGTTATTGCAATTTGTTTGTTTATATGAAATTGTTTACTTATAATTATTTGTTTATGTTAATTATGTTAAATTTTTTGTATACATTAAATTGTTTAATTGTTTGTTTACGTCGGTTTTTAATTTCTTGATAAGTTGACTTCGATGAACCACAACTTTTTACCAGACTTATTTCTTTGTTGGTATAGCTTAATTTATAAAAATGGTCCCTTATAATATTAAACCTAGTTAGTATAATTTGTTTTTTTTATATCATTGTACTAGCGATATAAGTACATCGTCATATCATTAATTCTTATTATATATAACTATACAAGTTTATATTTAGGGGGCATTTTCTTTTACTCAGAGATGGTATCCAAGAGTTCTCAAATTCTCAAGGATGACCCTAATTATCGTTTGTCCTAATATTGGGGAAAAATAAAGCAGAAGACAATATTGAAAAAATAATATTATAATAAATATGTTATCTAAATAGCTTGTGTATATTTATATGGACACAACTAACAAATTACTATGGATATATAGGTGAAACCCTAAAATCTAAAAATATATATAGAAACGTTAATTACAAAATCAATTATTTGCATAATAGAAACATAAAAGCTATTGTGTAGAAGCAAGAAAATGAGGCCGTAATCCTTTTACAAAACGAGGTTGTGTCAATTTCGCATAAACACCATCCTTATTTGACACAAGAGAATCATGAGTCCCACTTTCCACAATCTGGCCTCCATTAACAACCAATATTTTGTCAACTCGTCTCATCATAGACTCTCTTCGTGCAACTAAAATCGTTGTTTTGCTGCCAATTAAGAGTCTATCTAGTGCCTCTTGTACCACACGTCTTGACTCATCTTCAATTCTACTGTCTGCCTCATCTAGTAACAAAATGGGCGTGCTTTTCAGCACCACGCGAGCAATCGCGATTCGAAGTTTTTGTCCCGGTGTTAACTCCACTCCACCGGGGCCCACTTTCGTGTCATACCCTTTAGGCAAACTACTAATAAAATGGTGTGCATTCGCGATTCTGGCTGCTTCTTTGATCTCAGTTTCACTTGCATTGTGTCTTGCGTAAACGATGTTTTCTCTAATGCTCGTCGAGAACATCACAGGTTCTTGTTGGACCAAACCGAGTTGGCTCCTTAACCATCTTAGATTAAACTGTTTTAAATCTTTTCCATCTAAAAGTATCTGCCCGGAAACTGGATCATAAAATCTTAGAATTAAAGAAAGTAGAGTACTTTTTCCTGAACCCGAGACCCCGACTACACCCACCGTGTGTCCACCGTCAACTTTAACGGTGAAATCCCGCAACACCATGACTTCTGGACCTTTTGGGTAACAAAAGTGGACATTTTTAAACTCGATAGTTCCATAAGCATTAACCGGTTTAAGAGCAGTAGACTCATCATGGCTAATCTTAGGAACATGATTGATGATATCGAACACGCGGACAAGATCTTTTCTGCTTTTGTCTGTGTTAAGTGTCATGATCCCGAAAGGTTCCACCAGTGCGAAAGTAACAAAAGTGAAGACAATGTATTCTCTAAGGGCTGTTGGAAGGTCAATATATCCATTTCTTATCGAAACAGCAGTGTACCATAGTAGAATACCGTTGCAAGCGAAAAACATAAATCTTGATAAACCGAACATGAATCCAGTTAGCATCCCATAGAGTAAAGTTTGTTTGTAAACTTTTTTGAGGTATAAACTATAGACTCTTGATACCTCATTACCAGCACAATATGCCATCACAATAGAGATGTTCTTTACTAAATCTTCAAGAATCACAGAAGCCTTCTTGTGAAGCTCCTCAATGCCCCTTGAGAACCCAGAAAATCCCCTTCTCTGGATAAGGAAGATTGTAATTAACATAATTGTTATGGATTAAAACAATGAAAAAGGAAGATAAATTGTTAATAGACAAGAACCTCACCTGTGCAACTGTAAAGACAATAAGAAATGGTATGGTAATCGAAGCTACCAACGCCAGCCTCCATTCTAGAGAGAATCCAATAACTATAGCAGCAAAAGCAGCACAGAAGTCTTGGATAAGAATACATAGGCGGTCGCTGAAAGCAGCACGAACATACGTGGCATCGTTTGCTAATCGTGACAACAAATTGTCACTTTTGTTTTCATCTTTATCAAACCATCCTATTTCGCTCTCTAGCATGGATGAGAACATCATTCTTCTGATTCTTTCTGTCATTTTTTCTCCCACGATTCCAAAGTAGAAGTGTTGTAACACGGTGGCTACTAGAACAACGATAGCCATACAAGCGATTATCAAGCACCATTTGTCAACATCAAAATGACTTGCATCATGTTTATAATATGCAGTCATTATCAGCCCTACAATATAGGCTAGAATTGGTCTAAAAGATCCAAAGATGGAAGCCCCCACACTTCCCAAAACTGCATACAGCCAATCTTGTAAACTTAGCTTCACAAGTCTCCCTAAAGATGGCAAACTCTGATGTTTACTGTTGTATTTCCCGATTAACTGAACCATATCACCAACTCGATTACTAGAATGCGGGGTGCCTTTATCGTCTGAGTTTGATCTCATTTCAATACCATTATTTGAGTCATTGGCATTGTCATTCTTACTTGGCAACCTGAAAAATATCACAATTCATATAACCATCACAAACATACATACACACACAAAAGGAAAAGATTAGTAATGTACCTTTCAGGTAGTTTGACCACTTCTTCACATCTAAGAAGCTCTGAATACAACCCGTGTGCGCTAATTAGTTCATCGTGTGTACCCATTTCAACACACTGACCACCATCCATCACAGCAATCAAATCAGCATCTTTCACAAGATTTACTCTCCTAGCAATCATTATAGTTGATCTACCAAGTGTAATCTGATGTAAGGTATCATAGACAGCATTTTCTGCTTCCAAATCAAGTTTGCTGGTAACTTCATCAAGCAGCAGAATTGAAGGGTTTAAAAGAACTGCTCTAGCAATTGAGATTCTTGTCTTCTGTTCGTCTGTCAATGCTAACCCAAATTTACCCACCTATCGAACATCAAATTAAACATTTTAGAATAAAATGAAGTGTAAGAACATAGTGGTTACGAGACAAGTTAAAATCGTGTATATAGACCTGAGTCTCGTATCCACTTTTAAGAGAGCTTATGAATGCATGCGCATTTGCTATTTTAGCAGCCTCCTGAATCTGATCCAAAGTTATGTCAAGGCGCCCATAAGCAATGTTATCAGATATGCTTAAACATGCTAAAGCAGGTTCTTGTGTCACAAGCCCTATTTGTTGTCTCAACCATTCTAGCTTCAGGTTTTTAGCATTAACTCCATCCAAAAGAACCTCTCCTGTTCCCCATGATAAACATTCGAATAAAAAAATGGTTATCCCATATAAGGTAACAAGCTATGTTGCGGTTATGCTTCTGGTAACCAGATTCATTTTAAAAAATAAATAAATAAATAAGACCCTCTTTAAAAGAAAATCTATTTAGCGTAATTTTATAAGTTACCAGGTAAAAGATTGCTCTAAGTGAACACTTTTGAAAGTTTACGCTTTTTGTGAGTTCAAATAAAGTTGGTTATGCGATACAGAAACCAAGCCAGCTTTGATTATCATTTTATGCAGAAACTTCTAAGAAAATAATAAAGATGACCGAGTTGAATAATCTAACCAAGATTAGGATCATAGTGGCGTGCCAGGAGGCGAGTCAAGCTACTTTTTCCTGATCCACTTCTTCCCACAAGTGCCACGGTTTTTTTGGCAGGGACGGTAAGGTAAAATCCACTTAAGATAGGAACCGCAGGACAAGAGGGATAACTGAAGAATACATTTTGAAACTCAATCTTTCCTTGTACAGAAACTAAAGTATCTCCATCCAAATTACTATTAGCAGTCGAACCAGAGTGTCTTATAACCTCGTAAAGTCCATATGCAGCTATACGACCTTGCTCAAATGAATGTAGGTTTGTTGAAGCCTGATTCAACCCACTACAAGAAGGTATTAATAAACAAGTAGCAATAACTATAAGCTTGTTTGTGTAAAGAAGTTAAAATGAAAAGATGCTTACAGGCCACTTAAAACTATAGCAAAAACGGCAGTCAAGATTTCAGCACCACTGTATCGTCCACTTGTAACTAAAAACCTTCCTACCCAAAGTTGCAAAGCACAAGAACACATTCCAAATCCATATGTGAATCCAACTCCAAGTCCTTGAAGAAGGCTTATTGTGATACCATATTTTAATGTATTATACAGAGAAGCTGCATAAGAATGTTTGGCCAATGCTTCATTTGTGAATGCATATAGTGTCTTAATGTTTGCCAGCGCCTGCAAAGAACATAATTTATCCAGTAAACAAAAAATCTAGATATGTAAATAACACATTCAAATGTACAAGCACGTTGCACGCACCTCTTCAGCAACATTTGCAGCATGAACGTAAGCATCTTGAAGGTTTATTTCAAATTTTCGGAGGAATACATTTGAAATCCAACCTGCAGCGAAAATGACTGGGCCTGTTGCCAATGCTACAAATGCAATCTGCCAGCAGTTTATCAATGCAATGACAAGCCCACCGACACATGCTGCAATGTTGTGAATATAACTCCGAACCTGACAATATAAAGATTGTTATCTTTTATTACATATGCAACAACTAGAATAAAGAGAAACAAATACGAGCTGATGAAATAATTATACCTTTTCACTAAGAGCACATTGAATTACTTGAACATCAGTCAAGACTTGGTTCATTATGTCCCCATTGTTTCCGTATGTATCAAAAAAGCTCATATTCTGGCCTAATATCACTTGAACATACTTTGTCCTTATTACAGCGGTTTGTCTTTCAGCCGTAAGAATCCAACACCAAACCTCTGTAAGAAGAAAGAAAGTTCAAGTTTACAAAATGGAATCAATACATAACATACTTCTTTTTAATGTCGAAATCGATATGGATATAGTTATAAATCTACTTTATTACCATAGAAAATAATTTAAAATGCAACAAAGTTTCTATCTTACCAATCCATCCAGCAGCAAAAACAACCAAGCCTATATACACAATATATAGTGCATACTGCATATTAAAAACAAATAACAATTTGTGAGAAATAAGAAATTCAAAAATAAACCTACAATCAATTACCCCAAAAAAAAAACATATGACAAGTACCTGAGAAAAATGGTTGAACACTTCATGTATATTACTATGGAAGCTCAATAAATGAATAATCTTCCCGAATAAATGTAAATACACCGCAAGAGATGCACCATGAACCACAGCACCCAACGACCCCGCTACGATAAGAATCCAATCAAACCCATCCGCACAATTGAACAACGCCATAAACGGCACTGCTGATGGAGTCACTTCCTCCTCATCAATATTATCATTCTCTCCTATACTATTCTGGCGACTAGTGGCTGCACGAAAGGAGGTCAACGGAGAGTCCAGAACCTCGGAACTCTCGGACACTGGCGTCAGAGGCCCCACACCATGCGGCGGAGCCCACCCAATTTCAAGCATCATTGGATTTGGAAGCTCAATTGAGTTGTGTAAAAACTAAAAAGTAATTGAGAAATTTGGTTATTGAAAGTTGGAGATTATAAATGTTTAGAAGAGGTAATTGGAGGTGTGGAGATATAAACATCAAATCAAGAATCAAAAAGTTGACTCTTTGATTGTAATTTTGGTAGTTGATTCTGTTTTTTGTTTGTGTTTGTGTATGTGTTGGTGTTGTCTCTAGGTTCCCGCCAATCCGAGGAAATAAACGGTTGGCTTTCAATTTTTTTATACTTGATTTTTGGAGTTTGTTTTCGTATTTATCTAAGTATAAATCAGGCAAACATTATTTTCCCTTTCTAATTAGAAACAAATATTTAGTTTGGTAAGTAATTTCATATAACAAAAAAAAAAAAGGTTAAAAGTGTTACAAAAGAAGAGTAGCGTAATTTTTAAATCTTGATTTCATAGAATAAAAAAAAAAAGTTGTAGTGTTACATAAGAAGAGTAGCGTAATTTTTAAATTTTAATTAATAATTACAAAAAAATACAATTGATAAGATCTAAGTTTATACAACCCAAAATGAAAAAAAAAGGTAGTATATTAATGTTCCTTTTAACATTCATTGGTTTAAATAAGGTTATTTTGAACTGATTATATTGTTCTGGGTGGAGTTTTAGTTTTAGTAAAGCATTAAAAGTAACTCCACTAGAAAAAACCACGCTTGGGCATTTGGTTCATTTTGTTATTATATATTTTCTTTGACCGAAATGGTGATTATACCTTCTTTAATGAGCGATGATTCCTAGTTTTGATTTACCATTTTGGGCTCTTTACTATGGGTCTGATTTGATTCCAAATATATCGTTACCAAGAGTCCAAGACCCAAATAAATACACAAACATATAGCCGTTAGTTTTGATTTACGTTTCGACACCACCGCAACACGCATAATTATTTACTAGTTTGCAACAATAACAAGGAAAGTCAGTATTATATTTGACCAGACTCGTTAAAGAACAAAATTTACGTCAAAACGTAGACCAACTTATGTCGAAACGTTAACCAACATGAATTTATATCGACACGTACTTAAAAATAAGATGTAGGAAAATTATGTCTTTTAAGTTAAAGAATCGTATCGTGCGTTACGGCGGCATCGAAACGTAAAGTAACTCAAATTTATACCATCTAATGAAAGCGTATTATATTTGATCCGACTCATTTTTGTATTGCCTCGCTTTTTGAAACCTTCCTTATTTAGAAAGATTATTTATATTCCTATTTTTGGAAACTTATATTCGTATCTTATTCGTATTTCACTTCTAATTTTTGTAATCCGAGACTTTGATCGTAATAAAACTTGATCATTTTATGTGAATAATACTTCAATTATACATACTTGTTTTACAGAGTAGGAGTTGGGTGGAAAGTCTATTTTTTCTAGAAAGTCTAGGAAGGAATAAGAATTGGACATGTGTCATTGAGGGATTCTAAGTAGAAGGGCTATCATGTAATTTCACATTTTAATGTTATTTTTGGAATGTATCTTCATTAACTAAAATTCCATGATTTTCGGAATTTTTATTATTTTCGAATTCAAATCTGGAAGTCAATGTGTTCATTAACTAAAATTCCATGTCACATTACATCGCATATTCCATTGTTAAGAAGATTACTGGAATTTATCAGCATGTTCTTGGTGTTGTGTTTTAACAGTTTACAGGGCTAAAGTCATTTTTTTTTATAGATCCCACAATATAAAGATGGTAAAACACAGGGTATGAATCTGATTGTTGTTAAAACACAATTGTATGAATCTGAATGCTAAAACACAAGTGTATGAATCTGCTTGCTGTTAAAACACAACTGTATGAATCTGTTTGCTGTTAAAACACAAATGTATGAATCTGAATGCTAAAACACAGCTGTATGAATCTGCTTGCTGTTAAAACACAGCTGTATGAATCTGCTTGCTGTTAAAACACATCTGTATGAATCAGCTTGCTGTTAAAACACATCTGTATGAATCTGCTTGCTGTTAAAACACATCTGTATGAATCTGTATAAATCTGGATGTTAAAACACATCTGTATGAATCTGCTTGCTGTTAAAACACAACTGTATGAATCTGCTTCCTGTTAAAACACATCTGTATGAATCTGGATGTTAAAACACATCTGTATGAATCTGCTTGCGGTTAAAACAGATCTGTATGAATCTGCTTGCTGTTAAAACACATCTGTATGAATCTGTTTGCTGTTAAAACACATCTGTATGAATCTGAATGCTAAAACACAACTGTATGAATCTGCTTGCTGTTAAAACACATATGTATGAATCTGGATGCTAAACCACAACTGTATGAATCTGCTTGCTGCTAAAACACAACTGTATTAATTTGCTTGCTGTTAAAACACATCGTCAAGAAAACGGAGATGATAAGAACAATATTTGAATGGTGATGATGAACTCGGAGATGGTGGAGATGGAGAAGTGTTTTAATTTGATCCGGTGCTCTCCATCGTTTCTAAAGTTATCTTCTTCCATGATTGTAGTTATTTTTGGTAGGGATTGGGGTTTCCAAGATGGGTTTGGAGAGAGAGAGAGAGGGAAAATCGCTTGAATTTAGGAACTGGGCGGTTATCGAATTGATTTAAAACACGGCCATTGACAAAATTGCCCCTACTCATTTAAAACAATCAATTAATTAAACTCAAATATTTCAAGATTGCCATTGATTTAATCTCAACCCTTAAACACACCAATCGGATGGACCAGATCGCTTCCTAGACTTTCTAGGAAAAACACACTTTCCGTGCGAACCCTACTCTGTTTTACATTCAACTTATATACATGTATGATACACATTCAACTCTCACACAAACTCATACTTATTTCACATACAAACAATCGTTAATGCGTATTTTGATATCCACCATACATGTAATAGTTAATCATGCATCCACAATACTTGATTTATACATTCATACATGCTCTATACCTAATTTTATGCAAAACACACAAGTTACAACTTAAAACAATGTATATATCAAAATCTAGGGGGCTTTTTGTAAAAAAACAAAAAATAAAGAAGTTGCTCGGATAGTACGCGCCGCGGCTCGGAACCACTCTCTCTTTTCCCTCCGCGGCGCGCGGAGCAGTCTGATCTGCATTCAGGTCAGTTTGTGCACGTGATTGGTCCTTATTCTCATCCAACTCTCACTTAATTACATTTAAAACATCATTTACACTTAACATAGCTTCCCCACTATTAGACCGTCCGTAATGGGCATTCTTTTTTTTAAAAAAAGCCCCCAATAACGTCGCTAAACGCCGAACAGACGCCCCCATGGCGTGTTTGATCAATTTTTTTGTTTTGGTGTGTTTAAAATCACGCTGGAGGGACGAAATTTTGACCAATGAGACCGTTGCAACGGTCAAAAAGCAACGACTATAAAATTATTTTTTTTCTTTTTTCATTTCTCACTTATATATATATACACACTTATACATTTTTACAAACAAAAACCTATACAATACTTCCATTTTACAAACAAAAACCTCTACAATATCAAATATTAAACCATTTTTATAAAAATATGGGTTCCCTTAGTTCCTCGTCCATCGCAAATTATTACTATGAGAGTTTTTAGCGGATGATGGTGAATCCACCGATGAGGAGGTCGAGCAAAAGGCGGTTACCAGTGCTTGTCAACTAGCGGTGCGATATGTGAAGCATTGTCGCCAGCCCGAACGTGAAATTAAAATAAGAGATTATATTGAACGAGACCGACGTGCGGCAAACGATCGGTTGATGAAAGATTATTTCGATGAAGCGCCAACATTTCCGAACCCAGTAGTTTTTAGGCGTCGTTTCCGAATGAGTTAGCGTTTGTTTCTACGCATCGTCGACGACTTTGAAAACAACTTTGATTATTTTAAACAAAAATTGGATGCGGAAGGGACACTTGGATTCACCGGTATTCAAAAGTGTATGTCGGCGCTACGAGTCCTTGCTTACGAACCCTACCTTTCCGCGTTAACGGTTGATTTGGTACAACACGCATGATCGGTTCGGTATGTCCCACCTGAGGGTGAAGAGGAAACGGAGGACGAGGAAGACGAAGTTGGCGAGAATGAAGAAAGCGAAGACAAAAATTAACGTATTTTATTTTTTAGTACTTTTTTTTAACTTTACCCCCTTTTTTTAATATTGTAATTTTTTTATTTAATGAATTATTATTAGTTTTTAATTTAAAAAAATCAATAATTGTGTAATGATTGGTTGGGGCATTATTGGGCATTATCCCACTACGCCTATTTTGTAAAAACACCGAATAATGCCCCCTTGCTGATTGGACTGCCACGTGGCAGAAAACGCCCAAGGGTAGGGCATTATTGCTCAAACCACTACACATGGTCTAAATACAACATCCCTAACCCTCATTTTCACTTTCCAAACACTTCTAAATCATCAAAATGCTCTCAATTCAGCTAGAAATACTAGGTTTGGCAGATTATTCTAAGTGCCAAAGTAAGCACTTTTCTTCAACTTTTCTTCACTATTTCTTCTTCTACAAAGCTTGGAACACCTCTAGGAATGTTTCCACAAGTTTACCATGTTAAACCAAGGCGAAACAACACCATTTTGAGGTCTAAACTTTCTATTTTGGAAGATTTATGGTTAACTTTTGATAAACTCAACTTTTCTACTTGAATCTCATACCTAGCAACTTCCTAAACCCATCTATGGTTTTGGAACTTGTTAGAGTTTGATTCTTACAAGTTTAGAGGTACAAACAACCTCTAAACTTTCTGTTTATTAAGGTTTAAGACAACCTACAAGTGAGGGAAACCATCCAAGTCTACCATAGTTCATATGGTAAGACTTATGCTTTGGTGAAAGTGTGAACCTTGGAAGCTTGGCCTATCCTAACTTGTTCCACACCTCACTTGGTGTTTTACTTTGCTATTCCCTGTAGCTTTCTAGTCTCAAAGTAACATAACCCCGTCTAGCCTCCAACACTTAGTTAACTATTTCCATGTTGTGGTGGTTCACCCGGGTTAGTTCTTACTTGGCTACTTGATGATGTATTAGTCAGTTGTTATTTCTTTTCATTTATGACCCTCCAAATCATCCTTATGATGATTTGTGTAGTGGTGAATCATACAATGAGGTAAATCTTTCATGCTTGACTTACATGATAATCTATGAAACTCATGATGGACTTAGCTTAGGATTATTATATATATATATATATATATATGAACTTAACCAAACTTATGATGATAATCGGTTTATGGTTATTCGTCATGAACTTAGACTACTTTATCTATGATTCTAAGTCTCTCGTTGTTGATTCTAATGGGCAAACTAGGACCCATGAAATCCACATACAACTTAGTGTTAAAACGAGTACTTAGACTAGATATACTTTTATACATAACATACTTTTGTACTTAAATTCTAAATCCTGAATCTAACTACTCCATAAACGCCGTAGGACCTTACCTTCGAGTCACCATTCTCAAAAAACTCATCATTCATGGATAATCAGAAAGTGTTGCAAAATTGTGAGTATACATGACCCCTTTTTCCTTTTACACTTTTGGGTGCAATACGTTATACTATTTAAACACACGAAATCATATTTTATGCTTAAATCACAAACACAGACAATCCAATTATACATGCTGATGTGTGCTTTTACAACCTATTTTTGTTAAAAGACTTTAATTTTATATGAAACGTGTTGTTCAAAAGCCTTGGTGTGTAAAAAGCTTGATGTGAGGTTGTTTTATTCAGATGCTTAAATGTTAGACATGCTTTGGCCTAATAGGTATCGGTACTCTCATTGGGATTGTCCCCAGGTAGGCAACTGGTCCTTATAATTGGATTTGTACGAATGCCAGCCTAGACAGGAGTTCCCAACTAACGGTACTTAACCCTTCCAGTTACTACATGTCCGAGCATATGATATTTCGTTATATTTTCAAAACAAGTTTTAAATGGAATTGCTACTAAACCACACACAATCGGAAAGTGCACCGGTCGCTATGTAGTGAAGTCGGCAAGACCGGATATCAATCCGTGGACACTATGGGCGAAGTATTGATACTTAACCTTTATCGAAAACCTAGTTGTTTTTTAGTTTGAGTTTCATGATTGAATTGATTTTTTTTTAAATAATAAGTGAAAACTTAAAATAGAAGATTTTAAACAGTAAATGGAATGATACAAACAGGACTGGAAACTGTGTTTTAAGATAAATATGATGGAAATATGCTACTTAGGTTTTGAATCCCTAGACTTGTGTGATGTTATTCTTCCTTCGGTTTATGACTAAATACTTTATTTACCCGATAAACCTCCCGTTTAAAGATGATGAATCAAGTAAATTAAGCTAAATGTGAAGTGCTAAAATGAACCGGCTCGACCTATCGATACCAAATCCAATGAGAATAAAACCTTTTTGACCTCAGAGACAATAATGTTGCGAGAAGATTTTAAAAACATGAAGCAGACGTCTTATTGAAACTTGAAATCCTAGGAAACCTTAGACGCAAAGAAATAAACGGATCCGAGTTATCGGTTACCCAATTTACCCAACAACGGCTAGCTAATAACCTAGCAAACCTAGATCTTATTTCTAATCACTAGATAAGGTTGCAACTTTAATTGGTTTGGTTTTAATACTTGATTAACTTGTTAATCGAACGTTAATGTTTTTATCGAAAAGACAAGGCCCGAACTGATAATCATAAGATTAACAATTTAGATTGAAATAGTAACATGGTTTTAGGGGAGATACCTCTATGCCTAAGTTACTAATTTCAATAACCAAGTTATAAACAATTTAAAGTGCAATATCAAAGTCAAGTTCAATAAGACATCATGTAAATCACACCAAATAGTCATTAACCGGATTCAAAATAACATCACATCGTCTAGTTCATCATTACCTAAGTAGCTTACAAGTTTAGCCACTCATATTATTAAAATACAAAGCACAATTACATCTAAAAACACAAGGTAACATAGTAAAAAGCGAATAGATACGAAAACTTAACGTTTGTCGGACCCGACACGCTTCTAACTCGAACCGAAAGCTTCCAAGACCTCCGAGAAGCTCCAACTTGTTCAGAATCGACTGATTTCAGTCTTGAGAGGTGTGTAGAGGTGTATTAAGGTGTGTTTTTTCGAGTTACAAGTGAGTGCCTTTTATAGGCAAGTTTTTGAGCTCCTGCGATCCCCTTACGGACCGTAAGGGTGGGAGCCTTACGGTCCGTAAGGCCTTCCCAACTAACATTCCACACCTGCTCCATTTCCGCACCAGAAAGTCTTTGCCGACACACCCTTACGGACCGTAAGGGTGTGAGCCTTACGGTCCGTAAGGCTTTCTCCAGGGCAACTTCTTTGTTTTCTTTGACACGTTTTCCCATGTATTGTTTTCTTCATCGATTTCTTATCGTTTTCCTCGCATAATCCACGGATATTTCACCAATTCCTGTAGATTCATGATTTTATCGATTCAGTAACGAATACAAAGGAGAAATGCACACAATTGATCTAAAATATGGGTAATTTGATACATAAGATGTGTATAATTCTAAACACATCAAATATCCCCACACTTAACCTTTTTCGTCCCTGAAAAAAAATTTATGTAAAACGGAATCATAAACGGAATAATCATTCGGGAACAAAAGCTTAAATTACTTATTAAAATCGAAACTTGTGTTAGCCGCGATTGCAAGTATTCATGTCCGCTTAAACCTGAACCCGATTCCAAGCCCTTATCAATGAATTTTAGTTCAAGTGCGGTCAATCCACTTAGGGCCTCACGCTAAGAATTGCAAATCCACCTAATCCCGCCTCAAGCTTATAGGACAAAAGGAACAACCACTGGGTTATTTCCTAACCGTTTTATACCAAGATCAAGAGAGTTTAAAATCAAATCTTAACTTTTTCTCATTTTTTTACGAACTTAGACTTTTCTTGTACCTAACCCAGAGGCATTCCGGCTGTAGAGTCGCTATCCCCAACTCGGATTACAATAGGCGTCGGCACTTTTTTCGCAATCTTGATTTCACACAACCTAGAGGTATTCCGGCTGTAGAGTCGCTATCCCCAACCCAGATTACATAGGACTGTGCTACTTTGCTTTAGTTTCTAGCTCTTTTATTATTTTATTATATAATTTTTTTTTCAACGAGATATGAAAAGAAACTCTAACGATCTTAACTTATAACGGCATCCCTTATACTATTATTGGCGGTTTCAATTTCTCCACTCTCCTTGGATGAGAACCCACTAGTAGACCGACAATTAGGTATTTTTAATTCAAAGGAACCCAGAACCGAATCGAGCCTACCCGCACATCCCAAACTAGACACAAGCACAATTATTTTATTATCTTATTATTATTATTTGAACCCGAACAAAAACCGACTTTTCTATCATTTTCCGCTTTTAGTTTGCAAACTTCTTATTTCAAAAGACAATTTTTTTATTTTTTTTATTTATTTACTTTTTTTTATAAAATATACAATATAATACAAAATTCCCTCATCCCCACACTTAAAAGACACATTGCCCTCAATGTGTGAAAATAAGAAATGAAAATAATAAAATGCACACTGAAATTTAAAATGTTACTTCCCTGATGTGTTGCGATATTTCGTGTATATATGTTGCAACGCCACATTATATCAATTCTGCCTCAATGCTTGTTAGCGATGCTTGCAAAATGGTAAATAAACGCATTATAAGAAAGAAACATAATAAATACCATCATTCAAAGTAAAGTCACACCAAAATGTAAAGTGTAAATACATAAACTAAAATGTAATAAATACAAACAGTCAAGATCGTCTACGGTGGTGGAGGCTCATGATGTGGAGTGGGAATCTGTAAATGATCTATGATGCGCTGAAGCATCCCCCTAATCTCGATCTGTGTCTGCTCAATACCAGCCTGCCTCTGCTCCAACCGTAACTGACCCTGTCTGATCTCAGCCTGACCCTGCTCTAATATCTGTAAACGCTCTGGCACTGTGAGCTGGGCACTAGGCTCTCCTGCTCTCTCTCTCTCTCAGGCACCTGATGGCGTGGTGCGATAACAGGGGCGTCCTCCGGAACAACTCTCGGTGGTAAGAAACGTGGAGGCTCGCCCTATGCCATCAGCTCTGGAATCTGGCGCATATCGCCCTTCCTAATCATCGTCCCAGCAGGCTCCTCATGCAGCCATCCTCTCGGAAAATCCTTAAAAATGCCCAGACTCTCTGCCAGGACAGTAACATAGCTCCCCATACAAATACGGGACTCCCTGCCTCGTCTGTGGTGCCTCAAAAATGAAAATAGCAAAAATACCGCTAAATTGGGCACCTGGGCCTGCACGATGCAATATAGTGCAAAAAGATCTGAATATGTCACTTTCTCGATACTCATGTATCGAGAAAGTACCGTGCAGGCAAGGACCCTGTGGATAAAACGGTAAACGGGATCTCGGATCTGCGAGGCAGGGATCCCAGGCTGAAAACCTCCATCGGCGATGGTGGACCAGAAAGCTGTCAACTGTGTCGTCGTGACACACTGAGGTAACTCCTGGTCTGCCCATCCCATCAAACCCTTAGTGAAGACCTCCTGCGTGGTCTCCTCCTGAGTATATAAACCGGCGTGGACGGCGAACTGTGCAACGGACATGATATGTGTCCGCCGTCCTAACGCGAAACTAACAGCAGAGTCGGATGAGAGGCGCGCAGAATCGAATGAAAATGTAGCAAGGAACTCAATAGTGAGCTCATGATATGCCTCACGCCTCTCATCTAACAACCTCCGCCATCGAGGTGTCAGCAAGCCCTCTAACCTGGCTCTGACGTCCATCATCTCCATCATCTCCATCAACCCCCAATCTATGACCCTCGCCCTATGAAAACGTCTACCTAGCAGTCTCAGCATGGCCGTACGCTCCTCTGAACCAGTCTAAAAGTCCAAAAGCGTGCTATCCTCTAAAGGTGGGAGATCTGTTGGCATCGGTGCTAGAGGGCCTGGCCTAACCGCAGCCGTATCGTAATGGATCTGTCTGGCATGCTGCTGCTGCTGATCCTCCGGGATCTGTGGCTGAACCTGAGGCTCTGCTTGATGAATCGGCTCATCCTGTTGAGTGGCAGCACGTCCCCGCTTGCGGGAAGGATGTGAAGAAGATGCCATACCTGCATTTAAAAATATAACAATTAGGTATTGCAGGTTTAATAAAGCTTACCGTGCCCTAACACGTTTTTCAATGTTTTTCGATTTTTTTGTATTTTCAAAGTTATATATATATATATATACAAACGATATTTTATTTTACAGAAAAACGTGTTTTTTTGTGTTAGGGACGGTTGTTGCGGCCGTATAGCATTTCGTTCGCGGTCGCAACGAATAATAACAATAATAAAAAAAAATCAAAATTTCGGCATGACCCCGACGTATTTACTAGAAACCACCCATCCTCGCCCGAATGGAGATTGAGTACGGGCGAGGCGGCGAAACCTGCAAATAAACCGCAATAACAATTTGACACTAATTATTTATCAATTCAAAGCTTAACGTCAATTTACTAAAATCATCCGAAACATATGGTACAACATACGCTTAAATTATGACTTGATAGAATATCGCATATTACAATAAGCAGCATTACAAGAACTACGCTTAATCTCTTCGACAAAACTCAACTTTAAAACAATTAATCTATTCGACTCGACGCTAGACTCGATTAACTACAATTTTAAAACTTATAATTACTTGACGCGAAACAAATTCAAATTTCAACAAGATTATTATTAGTACACCTAAAATATAGCCGACACGAAAGAAAGTTTACCAAAATTTAAAACTAATCTAGACGACTCGACTAACTAAATCAACTCGACCTAAATATCAACAACTCAAACATTTCTCAAACATAACAATGCACGATAGACTCGAAACTGGACCAATATTCAAACATAACCAAATAATATTTACTGAGCAGTGGCCCGACTACAAGGACTCGACTGACATAAGATATCACAAAACTGACTCGAAACTGACTTAAAACACCCTCGCCGCTGACTCGAAATGACTTGACTCGAACATAGGAGATGAAAACAGAAATCATACCTGATTTGTCTAGTGAGTGCGGAAATCAGAGGTGAACCGGTGGTTGGTGGTGGATGCAGGTGGTGATAATGGCGGTGGTGGTGAATTGGTGGTGGGTATGGTTGCAGCGGCGAGGTGCGACGGCTGAAGGTGGAGACGGTGAGCGACGGTAGTAGTGTTCGACAGTGGTGGGAGAGGTGAAGGTGGGTTTGGTGGTAATGGCGGTGATGGTGGTTGTGTTTGAAATGGGGAAGACGACCCCCATTTGGGGGTTTTATTTTTTTGGATCTGCAACACTCTTACGGACCGCAAGGGTCTCATCCTTGCGGTCCGTAAGCCTGTTTAAACTTATTTTATTATTATTTTATTATTTTATTTTATTTTATGCTTAATTTTAATGTAAATATATATACAATATTAAAAATAAGTTTTATTTACAAAAACTCGCGACTAAAAAAAATATTTACAAACCAAGAGATTTTTGTAACGTCAATTTATCAAGACCAGTTTTTTCGAAAATGTGAATTAAGTCTTCCTCAATCCTATAGTGTACATAACTCCCAACTCTAATGGACCGTTCGGCATTGAGCCTAATTGCCCCCACCCTCATTAGTTGTATATACTCACATTGGGATATAGTTGGACTTCGTTTACATCTTCCTGTGTGTGACCAATTTCCACATTCCATGCATTTTTCATAACGTTTTGCTCTTCGTTTCATAGCACTTTTGGATGTTCCACAAAATGGCGATGTTTGGTCTTGTTGACGCCATTCCTTTCTTACCTCAGTGCTTAGGAGAAAGATTTTCTCCTTAAGTTCTACAGGCAACCTTGGTTTTGCAAATTGTAAACAACAAAGAAAATTGAAATCGAAAGGATGCATTTTAATCCTTGATTACACGTGGGGGATGTTGTTGAGATTGTAAGCAGTTCCGAAATCACCCGAATGGAGATTGAGTATGGCTGGTACGATTCAATCCTGCATACACAAAAACAAACAAACCCAAGCGTAGAATTGATTCAAAATAAAAGACTGATTAAAGCAGAAACAAAAACAAATTAAAGTTACACACATAAACACAATAAAACCTAATATTTACAAGTCCTACCACTTCTCATTTCACCTTTCAGTTTCCATTAAAGGGAGGTCCAACTCCTCCAACACCTCAGAACTTTGTCTTTCAACGTAATGCTTTAAACGGTGACCATTTACCTTAAACTTCTGTCCATCCTCATTCTCCAGCTCAACCGTTCCATATGGAAAAACTTGTGTAACCAGAAATGGTCCAGTCCATCGGGATTTGAGCTTTCCCGGAAATAACTTCAATCGAGAATTGAAAAGCAACACTTTCTCCCCACACTTGATTTCTTTCATACTCTTAATGTGGCGATCGTGCAACTGTTTTGTCTTTTCCTTATACGCCCAAGATCTCTCATATGCAATATCACGTAGCTCCTCTAACTTATGTATTTGAAGAAATTGTCTCTTTCCTGCTGCATCCATATCAAGATTTACCTTTCGTAATGCCCAATACGCACGATGTTCCAGTTCAACTGGGAGATGGCACGCTTTCCCATAAATCATGCTAAAGGGTATAGGGGTCTTATATGCAGTGCGAAAAGCCCAAAGTGCATCATCCAGATTATCAGCCCAGTCAATGCGACTTTGTCCGACAGTTTTCTCCAAAATACGTTTTATCCCTTTGTTTGCATTTCCCACCTGTCCACTTGTTTGTGGATGATAGGCAGTTGAAAGTCGATGGGTCACCCCATAACGCTTCAATACTTTCTCCATTGATGAATTACAGAAATGAGTACCTCGACCACTGATGATTGCTTTAGGTGTGCCAAATCTTACAAACAATTCCATAAGAAACTTTACTACAACCTTAGCACTGTCAGTGGCCAAGGCTTTCGCCTCTACCCACTTTGATACATAATCAATGGCAACTAGGATGTAACGATTTCCTCGTGACATAGGGAAAGGTCCCATGAAATCAATGCCCTAAATATCGAAGATTTCAACAGCTTGGATTGGATTTTGAGGCATTTCATTCCTGGATGAGATGTTTCCGGCTCTCTGAGATGCATCACAACCACGAACATACTCATGAGCATCCTTAAAGATGGCGGGCCAATAAAAACCTGCATCAAACACTCATTTGGCAGTGTAATTTGCTCCATAATGGCCACCAGTTGGTCCTTCGTGACAGTGTTTAAGAATGTTTATGGTTTCTGGTGCAGTCACACATCTTCTGATTATTTGATCAGTGCCTATCCTAAACAAGTAAGGATCCTCCCAAATGTAGAATTTAAGGTCAGCAAAGAATTTCTTCTTTTGTTGATAAGGCATTTCGGGTGGAAGATTTCCTGTGGATAGGTAGTTTGCAATGTCTGCGAACCAAGGAAAACCTTCTTCATTGGCTTTTATGAACATCAACACTTCGTGGGGAAACTCATCCCTAATTTTGTCATCCCGAGTCTTCTCCATCTCGGGATTCTCTAATCTGGAAAGATGATCAGCAGCAACATTTTCAGCACCCCTCTTGTCTTTGATCTCTAAATCGAACTCCTGAAGCAATAGAATCCACCGAATAAGCCTAGGCTTTGCATCTTTCTTTGCAAACATATATCGAATAGCAGCGTGGTCTGTGAAAATAGTGGTCTTAGAAAGCACAATATAAGAACGAAATTTATCACATGCGAACACAACTGTCAACAACTCTTACTCAATTGTGGTGTAGTTATCCTGGGCGTCGTTTAGGGTTTTGCTTGCGTAGTACATCAGATGAAAATGTTTCTCTCTACGCTGCCCTAAAACGGCCCCGAATGCAAAGTCACTTGCGTCACACATGATTTCGAATGGAAGGCTCCAATCGGGAGAAATTAGAATAGGTGCAATCACTAATCTCTCTTTAAGTAACTCAAAGGATTTCAGACACTCATCAGAAAACACGAATGGCCTATCTTTTTCTAAAAGCTGGGTCATAGGACGGGCGATTTTAGAAAATCACGTATGAATCTACGATAAAATCCCGCATGTCCTAAGAAACTTCTCATTGCTTTTACTGAAGTAGGCGGCGGAAGCTTGGAAATGGTTTCAATCTTGGCTTAGTCAACCTCAAGCCCTGCTTGTGAAATCTTGTGACCTAGAACTATTCCTTCACGAACCATAAGATGGCATTTCTCCCAATTGAGCATTAGGTTCGTTTCTTCACAACGAGTCAATACACGCTCTAGATTACGCAAACAATGATCGAATGAACTTCCAAATACAGAAAAATCATCCATGAATACATCCATGGAGTCCTCGATCAACTCATGAAATATCGCCACCATACATCTTTGGAATGTAGCTGGAGCGTTACATAGTCCAAACGGCATACGTCGATACGCAAAAGTGCCAAAGGGGCATGTGAATGTGGTCTTTTCTTGATCCTCCGGTGCAATGGGGATCTGGAAATAACCAGAGAATCCATCAAGAAAGCAATAGAATTGTTGTCCTGACAGTCTTTCCAGCATTTGGTCAATGAATGGCAAAGGAAAGTGATCCTTACGTGTGGCGTCATTTAGTTTGCGATAATCTATGCAAACTCGCCAACCGGTGACGGTCCTGGTGGGTAGTAATTCATTCTTCTCATTGACTACCACAGTCATTCCTCCTTTCTTGGGAACCACCTAGACGGGACTCACCCATGCAGAATCAGAAATTGGGTAATTAAGCCCTGCATCAAGTAGCTTTATTACCTCTTTCTTCACGACTTCTTGCATATTTGGGTTTATCCTTCTCTGAGGTTGAACTACCGGTTTAAACTCCTCTTCCATCAGAATTTTATGCGTGTAAAATGAAGGGTTAATGCCTTTGATATCCATGAGTTTCCATGCAATAGCTTTCTTGTGCATCTTAAGAACAGTTATCAGCTTCTTCTTTTCTTCCTCCGTCAAATTCTTGGAAATGATGACGGGTAATTGGGATCCCTCACCTAAAAATACGTATTCTAGATGAGATGACAGTTCTTTCAGCTCCAAGGACGGAGGTTCTTCAATTGATGGCTTTTCTTTTGGACTTTCTTTCTCACAACTAACAGATTTTGGAGAAAGTTCGCTAGATTGTTCAAGATTGAATTCAGTGATCATGCTTAAGAGTTGTGTGTCAAACTCTTTTTCAATCATTTCATTGGGAAAGTCATCTATGAGAGTGTCGATAGAGTAAGCAGTATCGTCGTGCTGTTGGGTATGTTTCATAGAACGCTGAATATCAAAAGTGACTTCATCTTCATCGACACGAAGAGTCAACTTGCCATCAAAAACATTGATGATTGCTCATGCAGTAGCAAGGAATGGATGACCCAAGATCAACGGGATCTCAGAGTCTTCATCCATGTCGAGAATAACAAAGTCAACTGGAAAGACGAATTTGTCGACTTTAACCAATATGTTTTCTACAATACCTCTCGGAAACTTCACTGATCGATCAGCAAGCTGAATACTCATGCGAGTAGGCGATGGTTCTCCTAGGTTGAGCTTAGCAAAGACAGAATAAGGCATGAGATTAATACTCGCACCTAGGTCGGCTAGAGCATTACTAACAGTAAGATTATCGATCAAACAAGGAATGGTAAAGCTACCCGGATCATTCACCTTGGTTGGTAGCTTATTCTGCAAGACAGCAGAACATTCCTCGCTTAGAGTGACAGTCGAAAGATCCTCTAATTTCTTCTTATTGGTAAGAAGATCCTTCAGAAACTTCGCATACTTCGGCATCTTGGCCAAAGCTTCGACTAACGGGATGTTTACATGCAGCTTCTTTAACATTTCCATGAATCGACCATAAAGCTCCGCATCTTTATCTTTTATTAGCCTTCCAGGGTAAGGTGGTGTTGGTTTGTATACCCTCATTGGCTCCTTCTTCTCTTCTCTCTTCTCTCCCGGAGACTCGCTGGGCTGTGCTGTACTATCTGGGAGTAGCTTCTCGTGTACTTTGCCAGCAGGTGTCTCCATTTCGATTTCTTCGTCGACCGGTTCCTCGTCAACTACCGGCTCAACCTCTACAGCTCCTCGTGTACTTCTTGTAGTGATTGCTTTTGCAGTGGCATTTGGGTTTGGAATGGCATTACTAGGTAGATCTCCCTGAGGTCTCTGACTTAGTTTCTCCGATATCGCTCCTATAGTTCTTTCAAGGTTTTGTAAAGCGGTGTTTTGATTTTTTATGAAAGCTTCATGCTGCTTAAACCTCGCTTGGTTTTCTTGATTGCGTTTCTCTTCTATGGTCATGAATTGAGTCAGTAGCTGTGTTTGTTTGACCAGGGCCTCTTGATTTAGCTTCATTGCTTCCTGGTTTTGCCTTAGCATCTCCTCGAGTGTGGTGTTCTTCTCCCCACCACTTGATCCTGCGCCTGCGTCTTGAAACAGATTCTGACACGGCTGAAATCCTGGCGGGTTGTTGTAGTTCCACCTGACGTTCGGGTGGTTCCTCCAACCGGGATTATAGTTGTTTCCAAAGTTGTTCCGGTTGTTCACATATTCTACTTGCTCGTGGACGTCTTCAGGAGCAATGGGGCATGCAGCAGTCTCGTGACCTCCCGTGCATATCTCACACACTTGCTCCTTCTTCTTCGTTTGCATATCCTTCATCTGTTTTGTCAACATGTCAATTTGGGCTTGCATAGTAGTGTTAGAATCGAGTTTGTGTACTCCTCTCTGTGTCGTAGATGTGTCCCTGGAATCAGGATACTCATAGCTACTCATTGCAATATCCTCAAACATCTCATTACACTCCTCTGGTGTTTTGGTGGTCATCAGATTTCCACCAGCAGTGGTGTTTAGCATGTTCCTCATTGCAGGCGTTACTCCATGATAAAACTTTTCAACTAACGCCCAATCTTCGAATCCATGATGGGGGCATTTGATTAACAGCTCCTTGAATCGCTCCCACGTCTCGTAAAAAGATTCTCCCTCCTTCTGGCGGAACTCTTGAATCATGCTCCTCAGACGAGCAGTTTTGGCAGGGGGAAAATATTTTCTTAAGAATTTTTCTTGCATCGCAGCCCAAGTAGTGATGGATCTCGAAGGAAGGGATTCCAACCAAGCATGGGCTCGGTCAGCAAGAGAGAATGGGAATAAACGTAACTTACAGGCGTCCTCGTCTACACCTTACTGTTAGAACGTATCGCAGATTGCAGAAAAACAGGATAGATGAACATTCGGGTCTTCAGAAGGTATCTTGTGGAATTGGAGGGTGTTCGTAACCATCATGATGATTTGTGGTGGAATTTGCCAGCTATTGGCACCAATAATGGGTCGGGCAATGCTGGACCGAGCACCGGCAGCAGTCGGCCGGGCATAATCAACGACAACTCTCCTAGCTGGGGGTCCTTCAGCCATAGTGAAAGTAGGAATAGGAATATGTAGCTCACTATCTCGGAAAGTTCATAATCATTCGTGAAAATCTCGTTCAGGCTCAGGTGAAGCAGAAAATGTAGGCGGTCCTTGTGAACGAGTTTGTGGCATATAATGAATAAACTAAGAAAGTAAAAAAGAAAAACAAACAAAAAGACACAAATTTCAAGCAAAAGTACAAATAAACAAACTTTAAACTAAGAAAAACAAGTAAAAACTAGATTGACGACTTGGGTTGTCCTCAAAAATTGCCAGTGTCCCCGGCAACGGCGCCAAAAACTTGATGTGTGCTTTTACAACCTATTTTTGTTAAAAGACTTTAATTTTGTATGAAACGTGTTGTTCAAAATCCTTGGTGTGTAAAAAGCTTGATGTGAGGTTGTTTTATTCAGATGCTTAAATGTTAGACATGCTTTGGCCTAATAGGTATCGGTACTCTCATTGGGATTGTCCCCAGGTAGGCAACTGGTCCTTATAATTGGATTTGTACGAATGCCAGCCTAGACAGGAGTTCCCAACTAACGGTACTTAACCCTTCCAGTTACTACATGTCCGAGCATATGATATTTCGTTATATTTTCAAAACAAGTTTTAAATGGAATTGCTACTAAACCACACACAATCGGCAAGTGCACCGGTCGCTATGTAGTGAAGTCGGCAAGACCGGATATCAATCTGTGGACACTATGGGCGAAGTATTGATACTTAACCTTTATCGAAAACCTAGTTGTTTTTTAGTTTGAGTTTCATGATTGAATTGATTTTTTTTAAATAATAAGTGAAAACTTAAAATAGAAGATTTTAAACAGTAAATGGAATGATACAAACAGGACTGGAAACTGTGTTTTAAGATAAATATGATGGAAAGATGCTGCTTAGGTTTTGAATCCCTAGACTTGTGTGATGTTATTCTTCCTTCGGTTTATGACTAAATACTTTATTTACCCGATAAACCTCCTGTTTAAAGATGATGAATCAAGTAAATTAAGCTAAATGTGAAGTGCTAAAATGAACCGGCTCGACCTATCGATACCAAATCCCATGAGAATAAAACCTTTTTGACCTCAGAGACAATAATTGTTAGTGCACTACATCTGTCGACTTTGTCTTGTATCGAGTCTTAGTTTTAGATTGTTAGATCAGGGCACATTTTACGAGAAAATAGGATGGCATATAGGTTTAAACTGGTAGGTCCGCTTAAATGGACATAGGAGGTCCGCTTATGTGTCAGGTCCGCTCATATGGTCATAGATAGGTAATTCCACTCATTCGTACATTGTAGTTCCACTCATTCGTACATTGTAGTTCCACTTATTCGTACACTGATAATTCCACTTATTCGGACATTGCTTATTTCGCTTTTTAGGTCATCCAACAGAATCTGATTTCGCTTATAAGTACCTGTGTTTGAACAAAGAGAATTGAAAAATGGATACTGAGTTCTACAACGCTTTTGCTACGACCCCGACTAATCCATCCGACATTGCTAAGAATATGACAATGGAGAATGAAACCGGAACAATGCAAAAACCCCCGAAACTTATGGGAATTGAGGATTATCACGGGTGGAAGAAACGGTTTGAAAATTGGGTTCAGGCGAATCATCTAAAGGCTTGGGTGGATATTTTCTTTCATTGAAAAACCTGACTTGCCGGAGATCCCAAGTTTGTAATTGCGGATCAGGAATCGGCATCTTTCTTAAAAATTGATTGTGTAAATGAATCTTAAAGTTTGTTAAATTTTTACAGGATAAGTGTGACTTGCTGGAGCTTCCAGGTTGGTAAGTGTGAAGCAGGAATCGGCATCTTGATTGGTTAAATGGTTTGTGTAGAGGTTTTATTTCTACAAGTGGTTTAGAGGTTGCTTGATTGCAAACAGTGAATCAAGGATATTAAGTTGTACTTGATTTACTACAGTTGATAAAACTGACAAGATGATGAACCATATCCCCGTACTTAAACAAGTGGTAAACCTACAAGTGGTAAAAACAAACTCATTTTCCGGAAAAATCATTTTGATTAAAACAAACTTAAGTGTTTTGAGATCTAAATGAGAAAATGGTTTGTGATAGGGGGAGTTCTGATTGTTTATGCCAAGTGGATGGCGAATTGAAGTGATTCGATGTCAGTTGTCAAGTTTTTGCACAGTTCATGTTATGTTTCAAGTGGGTCAAGAGTCTAGTAGTTTTCAAATTTCCTAAAATGTGTTTGCATTTTAGGGGGAGTAGAAATTTCAGAAAATCCAAAAACATTTGAAAATTTGAAAAAGACAAAAACATGATAAATTCAAAAATGAGTTTTTTGTGTCAAAGAAGAGGAAATGATAGTACATCAGTAGACAGTCACAGTATGCTAAAGAAATGTAATGTTTAAATAGCGTTAAACAGTCTCACTGTTGATATGCCGATAGGTTTTTAAACATTTAGTAAGCTTTTTCGGGATATAAACTAAAATTCAAACTTGCTTATTTCGTGGGGAACACTACTTGGATATATAGGTAACCCCTGAAATCTCGTTTGAAAGGTCCCTCTTTCTGAGATACTAGGTCTTTATGCTCAGTGATATCTGGGGTATTATCCCGGGACTTCTGCTGAAAGAAATTTCTGACCTAGTCCCCGGAGAATACTTTCCGCATGCTTGAAATATAGCACAGCCCTCAGTAAATTGATGAAACAATAAAATTGATAGTCATTGCTGTTGTAATCAAACGATCCTCTAAAGGGGACTCACCGAAAGTCGAAGCCGTCATCTCTCTGCGTATCGAAAGATCGACCTGAGCTCTCACGGCCCTCGCACTATAATTTATTCCCCTGACAGATATCATCTGTGGTATACTTGTGACAACTCGAAATTTAGAACCTTTCGTGTATCTTAGTGTAACCTACTTGAAACATTATGTGACCAGTTGACGTATTGGTGTAATGATATATGTGAACATCCTATGTGATTATATGTTATGTTTATATGTATGCTTGTATGTATGAGTGTGATTATGTGAGCCGAGAACCATGAACACGACTCGAGACCATGCGGTCTCGGGTGAACAATAAAACAGTGGGCCGGGTGGGCCACGCACCTCACTTAACACAACCGAAAGCCCATTAGGGTGCACTACTTGGAACGGATATATAACCTTGGTGGATAGCCTTGTTTGCCATTTCTTGGGACAACACACTCACTCTCACACACACCTTCTCCTACACACTCTCTCTCTAGAGAAACCTTAAACCCTAGAGAATCAAGCATCACCTCCCCTCCTATCTCTCGGATCAAATCGGCATCAACAAGGACTCGGTCAAGCTCATCACCAACACTCGGACACTCCATTTTATTCATCTTCTTTACCATCTCGGTGCCTTTCACAATCGGTTAGTGTTTCTAGATGCTCACTAGGTGTTTATGTGACTAATGATGCTACTTGCCTTGATGAAATAGCATGATGATGTTCTTGATGTGTATGATGATGATAATCGGTTAACATGACTTGATTTCGGATATATTGCATGATGGGTTAACGATATCTTGTGTTTGAATAAGGTTTAAACCATTAGTTGTTAATGTTCATGAAATCGGCTTGCATATGTATGTTAGATAATGTTCATATAATCGGATTGTATATTCTTGTGTCAAGAACCGAATGCTTACTATTAGGGTGATTTATTGTGTTGATATCGTAGGTGTTGATAAGTTGTTGTTCATGATTTTGTTTGATTAAGGCTTATACGAATGATGATGATAAACTATTTGAATACATGAAGAACAACTTGAAGATGATATGAATATGTTATGAACATTTGAAATCGCTATGTTTGATCCATTTTTGGTTAGTAGTAGACAAGGAAACATGTTTATGAAATATCATTGGATAGTACATAATCTCATGAACATGAAATTTCATTGGTTAAGTACACTGGGTAGAATCAGCAGATGTCCAGTCGAGACCTCCGGTTTCGACTCGAGACCACAAGCATGACAACTCGGGATCACGGTTTTGACACAAGGCTGCGAGTCGAGAACCTTTAGTCTCGACTCGAGACCACCATCAGCGCACAAACACTACAACTCGAGACCATGCTTGCGAGTCCGGTTGCGACTCGAGACCAATACATGCATGACCCGAGACCTCTTCAGTCGCGACTCGAGAACTTGTAGACTACAACTCGAGACCGCACAGTCTCGACTCGAGACTACATACATGTGCACGTTGCTCGGACTTGCTCCCTGCTACGGGCTTAGGTGATTTGGGTCGGACCTTTGGGCTTTGTTACTTGTATACATGATACTGTTCGACTCATAGGTGTTATTGAACTGCCATGACAAACGTGTATGCCATGATCGTTACTTGTGTATGAATACGTGTAGAAGATACGTGCACTACTTGGTTTGAATCTGACATGAATGGTATCTATGTTAGGACGTAGTTGACCACTTACAACTTGATTGACTTTTCTGTGTATCTGCCGAGCAAACTAAGGTGAGTTCACACCCTCTACAAAGCATGGGATTCCCAGGGGTCGGGAATTGGGGTTAAGGAACATGGGTTCCTCATCCTCCTTGGGTAGGACAGCATTAGTTCAGGAATGTAATTCCTCGTCCTCACGGACAGATATCTCGTACTAGACCAAAACTCTATCACGAAGTCCCTCCTTTTTATATCGACTTAATCGCCGGGCCAATGGCGAGCGGGTCATTAGTTAGATAGCGCTATTTAGGTCTGACAAACCTCACACCGTGCCGCAGAGGACGGGCGTGAACTAATGGATCTGGGGCACGTCAATGATGATAGACATTGACAGTTTCAGGGCACATAAACATGACTACAGTCAGTAGTCGATATGGTAACGAGTCTAGTGTATACATGGGATAGCCCCCACGGCCGAAATGCCAGATAACTAACACGGGGTAGCCCCCACGGCTGGATTGCCAGAGTAACCGGGAATAAACAAGTCACGTTTTTAACTATGGGGTAACCCCCACGGCAGGATGCCGGATAAAGGAAACTGTTTTCGAAACAACCTAAAACAAACACCCAACCGTGAACTCACTCAACTTGTTGTTGACTCGTTACTACATGCTTTGCAGGTCAATAGGTACTTAGCTGGAGCTTACATGGAAGAGTGTCGTTGTGGGACATGGACGGCTGTGTGCCATGTTAAACTTTGAAAAAATTAAACTTATGTTTTGGTTTTAAGCCTTATGCTTCCGCTTGCAACCTAAACTATGATTTGTTTGAACACCAATTGTATTGGTTGGATTTTATAACTACTTATATGCTTGTTCGATATGATTGGTGGCTGGATCCTGGTCAGTCACTCCTCCAAGCGGTAGTACTCCGCAGGTGGATTTTGGGGGTGTGACAGATTGGTATCAGAGCCTTTGGTTATAGTGAACTTGGTTTTAATAAGGGAAATGTTTTATTAAAATCAGACTATAACCTGTACAGTGCTCAACGGTCCACAACGACGCTTCACTCCACATGCAAGGCTCGACATTCTAGGTGATATGATCTGTGTATATATTGCCTACTTGTTAGTTACATAGTACATTGCTTATGGTATGCTTGGTTAGTATAACTACTGTTGTTTGAACACGTGTGTACTTACTCACTCCTGTCATCGCATTTTCGCGAACCCCTCCCACTCACGTTCCTCTTAATATGAAGATCATGTCTGGACGCGTTAAGCTGACACAAGCCCAGTTGACGGCTCTGATCAACGAACGAGTTGCCGCAGCACTTGCAGCTGCACACGCAGGAGGTATATCCTGCAGTTCTAACTCATTCTAGGATCTTTAGAATCCTACTCTCGTGAACCAACCTTTGTGTTAAACTCTGTCTTTTCCTTCACCCACAATAGGTCAACATGTTCAGCCACCCGTATGCACCTTTAAGACTTTCATGGACTGCCGACCAACTACTTTTAGCGGCACTGAAGGAGCTGTAGGCCTCCTCCACTGGTTTGAGAAACTAGAATCTGTGTTCGAAATCTGTGAATGCCCTGAGGCACGCAGGGTGAAGTATGCTACCGGTACTCTCGAGGGTTTAGCCCTCACGTGGTGGAACGCTAAAGTTCAAATGCTGGGGTTGGTTGCTGCCAACGCCACCCCATGGGAAACTTTTAAGGAAATGATCAAGGAAGAATACTGCAGTCGTGATGACATTCATAAGCTGGAAGTCGAGTTCTTCAACCTCAAGATGACGGGGTCAGAAATTGAGGCGTATACCAAGAGGTCGAACGAGCTTGCCTTACTGTGTCCTACTATGGTGGACCCTCCATTTAAGCGAATTGAACTCTTTCTCAAGGGCTTGGTGCCAGAGATCCAAAGTCATGTGACTTCAGCGAACCTCGCCACCATCCAGCAAGTTGTTCAGTTGGCTCACCGTCTCACTGATCAGGCGGTGGAGCAGAACAAGTTACCAAAGCGCATAGGTACTGCAACTACTTCTGGTACCCCTAGTGACAACAAACGGAAATGGGATGGAGCTTCAAGTAAGGGGTCGACTTCTATTCAGTCCCAGTCTCAGCAGAGAAAGACTGATAACTACAGAAGTCCTAGTCAGCAATCATCTGGTGGTCAAAGTCATGGTGGGTACAAAGGGAATCACCCCAAATGCAATCGCTGCAGCCTGCACCACAGCGGGCCATGCACCAGGGGCAACTGTCATCGGTGCAACAAGCCAGGTCACGCTGCAAAGGATTGCAGGAGCTTATACCCCGCCAATCAGAATCGTCAGCAAGCTCAACAGAACCAGCGCCAGCAGCAGCAGTAAGGTGATAACAAAGGGTGCTTTCAGTGTGGAGCTGAGGGCCACTTCAAGAGAGATTGTCCCCAACTGAACAGGAACCAGAACAACAACAACAACAATAACAACAATCAGGGGAATGGTAACAATGGGAACAACAACAACAATGGCGCCAGGGGGCGGGCGTTCGTGATTGGCCAAGGTGAAGCAAGGAATGACCCCAATGTTGTGGCGGGTAAGTTCCTTCTCGACGACTTTTATGTTTCAGTATTATTTGATTCGAGCGCCGACACTAGCTACATGTCACTAGGAGTTAGTCGAATGCTTAAGCGTATCCCAACACCTTTGAACAACAAACACACTGTAGAGCTAGCAAACGGTAAGAGTTTAGAAGCCACACACGTAGTCAAGGATTGTAAACTTATCCTCGCTGACCAGACCTTCTCTATCGACCTCATTCCTATTGTCTTGGGTAGTTTCGACGTTGTCATTGGGATGGATTGGTTATCCCAGCACCGAGCAGAGATTCTTTGCAACGAGAAGATTGTTCGTATTCCGGGTTCCGGTAATGAACCTCCCATGATTCGTGGCGACAAGAGGAGTGCTGTTGAGAACGTCATCTCTCTCCTTAAGGCCCGAAAGTGCTTGCGAAAGGGCCACACTGCCATTTTGGCTCTTGTTACTGACACCTCGGAGAAAGAGAGGAAGATAGAAGATTTTCCAGTTGTACGCGACTATCCGGAGGTATTTCCTGAGGAATTACCTGGTCTTCCGCCCCACCGCCAAGTCGAGTTTCAGATCGAACTAGCTCCTGGAGCTGCGCCTATAGCTCATGCACCTTATCGCTTAGCTCCATCAGAGTTGGAAGAACTCTCTACGCAACTACAAGAACTCCTGGATAAGGGTTTTATTCGTCCTAGCTCATCACCCTGGGGAGCTCCAGTATTATTTGTGAAGAAGAAGGACGGTACCTTCAGAATGTGCATCGACTATCGGGAACTCAACAAGGTGACGGTGAAGGATCGTTATCCTCTACCGCGTATTGACGACTTGTTCGACCAGCTGCAAGGGTCGAGCTACTATTCGAAGATCGATTTGAGATCGGGTTATCACCAGCTGAGAGTCCGAGAAGAGGACGTCTCCAAAACGGCCTTCAGAACTCGATACGGGCACTATGAGTTTTTGGTCATGCCTTTTGGGCTGACAAACGCACCAGCGGTTTTCATGGACTTGATGAACCGAGTGTGCAAGCCTTACCTGGACAAGTTCGTTATAGTCTTCATCGACGACATCCTGATCTATTCTAAGAGTCAGGAGGAACACGAGCAACATCTGCGACTTATTCTGGAACTCCTTCGAACAGAACAGCTTTATGCAAAGTTCTCTAAATGCGACTTTTGGCTTCGTGAGGTCCATTTCCTAGGCCACGTGGTAAACAAGGATGGGATTCATGTTGATCCATCCAAGGTAGACTCGATTAAGAACTGGCCTGCACCTCGTACACCAAAGGAAATTCGCCAATTCTTGGGTTTGGCAGGTTACTACAGGAGATTCATAAAGGATTTTTCTAAGATTGCACAGCCTCTCACCTCGCTAACACAGAAAGGCGTTGTTTATCGCTGGGGAAATGCACAGGAGTTAGCATTTCAGCACTTAAAGGATAGACTTTGCAGTGCACCTATCCTTTCCTTGCCGGAGGGCACAGACGACTTCGTGGTCTACTGCGACGCGTCAATTCAAGGCCTTGGTTGTGTATTGATGCAACGAGATAAAGTTATAGCCTACGCCTCACGCCAACTTAAAGTTCATGAAAAAAACTACACTACGCACGACTTAGAGCTGGGAGCTGTTGTCTTTACGCTTAAGCTATGGCGGCATTACCTGTACGGTACCAAGTGCGCCATCTACACCGACCACAGGAGCCTCGAGCATATCTTCAAGCAGAAGGAACTGAATATGCGGCAACGACGATGGGTCGAACTACTGAATGACTACGAGTGCTCAATCAGGTATCACCCAGGCAAGGCCAATGTTGTGGCTGACGCCCTCAGTCGAAAGGACACTGCGCCTAAGCGCGTACGAGCTTTGCAACTCACGATCCATTCTAGTCTTCCTTCCCAAATACGAGCTGCTCAGATAGAAGCACTGAAACCAGAAAACGTCAGGGCTGAGGCCCTACGCGGATCAAGGCAACGCTTAGAACAGAAGGAAGACGGTGCTTACTACGTAACGGGACGCATCTGGGTCCCACTCTATGGCAACTTGCGAGAGCTCGTGATGGAGGAAGCGCACAAGTCTCGCTACTCGGTACACCCTGGATCAGATAAGATGTACCATGATATCAAAACTACGTATTGGTGGCCTAGCATGAAGGCCCACATAGCAACCTACGTCAGCAAGTGTTTGACTTGTGCGAGAGTCAAGTCTGAATACCAGAAACCCTCAGGCCTACTCCAACAACCAAAGATACCACAATGGAAATGGGAGCAAATTTCCATGGATTTCGTTACTGGCCTACCTAGATCCCAGCGCGGAAACGATACTATTTGGGTGATCGTGGATCGACTCACAAAATCTGCACACTTCTTGGCTATTAAGGAGACGGATAAGTTCTCAACTCTTGCAGAAATATACCTCAAGGAAGTTTTTTCGAGGCACGGGGTGCCCACCTCTATCATCTCAGATCGAGATGCACGTTTTACTTCAGAGCTGTGGCAAGCAATGCACAAATCCTTCGGCTCACGATTAGATATGAGCACAGCGTACCACCCTCAGACGGACGGGCAGTCCGAGCGCACTATTCAAACCTTAGAAGACATGCTTCGTGCATGCGTAATCGACTTTGGCAACAGCTGGGAAAAGCATCTGCCACTTGTGGAATTCTCGTATAATAATAGCTACCACACCAGCATTAAAGCTGCTCCGTTTGAGGCATTGTACGGACGTAAATGCCGGTCACCTCTTTGTTGGGCAGAGGTGGGGGATAGTCAGATCACTGGTCCAGAACATGTGGTAGACACAACCGAACAAATTGCTCAAATACGAAAACGCATGGCGGCAGCTCGTGACCGTCAGAAAGTCTACGCCGATAAGGGCAGGAAACCACTAGAGCTCCAGGTTGGGGAGCGGGTGCTACTCAAAGTTTCACCCTGGAGGGGTGTGGTTCGTTTTGGTAAACGAGGCAAGCTTAACCCACGATACGTTGGACCTTTCGAAATCATCGAGAAAATAGGCAGGGTGGCCTACAGACTAAACTTACCAGCATAACTCGGTGCAGTTCACAACGTTTTCCACGTGTCGAATCTGAAGAAGTGTCTGTCAGATGAGACCCACATAGTTCCTCTGAAGGAACTCACTATCGACGAGCAGCTACGATTCGTCGAGGAACCAGTCGAAATCACGGACCGGGATGTTAAGGTCCTCAAGAGCACTAGAATACCTCTCGTTCGAGTTCATTGGAACTCACGTCGCGGCCCAGAGTTCACCTGGGAGCGCGAAGATCAGATGAAACAAAAGTACCCCCAACTGTTCGGAAACGGTACAACCACTACTGAGGCTGAAGCTACGGAATTTCGGGACGAAATTCCAGATCAACGGGGGGTGGATGTGACACCCCAGGAAAACCATACAACTTAACTAGCTTCCTCAGTGAGTGCTTACCAAATTTCGGGACGAAATTTCTTTCAACTTGGGGATGATGTGACAACTCAAAATTTAGAACCTTTCGTGTATCTTAGTGTAACCTACTTGAAACATTATGTGACCAGTTGACGTATTGGTGTAATGATATATGTGAACATCCTATGTGATTATATGTTATGTTTATATGTATGCTTGTATGTATGAGTGTGATTATGTGAGCCGAGAACCATGAACACGACTCGAGACCATGCGGTCTCGAGTGAACAATAAAACAGTGGGCCGGGAGGGCCACGCACCTCACTTAACCCAACCGAAAGCCCATTAGGGTGCACTACTTGGAACGGATATATAACCTTGGTGGATAGCCTTGTTTGCCATTTCTTGGGACAACACACTCACTCTCACACACACCTTCTCCTACACACTCTCTCTCTAGAGAAACCTTAAACCCTAGAGAATCAAGCATCACCTCCCCTCCTATCTCTCGGATCAAATCGGCATCAACAAGGACTCGGTCAAGCTCATCACCAACACTCGGACACTCCATTTTATTCATCTTCTTTACCATCTCGGTGCCTTTCACAATCGGTTAGTGTTTCTAGATGCTCACTAGGTGTTTATGTGACTAATGATGCTACTTGCCTTGATGAAATAGCATGATGATGTTCTTGATGTGTATGATGATGATAATCGGTTAACATGACTTGATTTCGGATATATTGCATGATGGGTTAACGATATCTTGTGTTTGAATAAGGTTTAAACCATTAGTTGTTAATGTTCATGAAATCGGCTTGCATATGTATGTTAGATAATGTTCATATAATCGGATTGTATACTCTTGTGTCAAGAACCGAATGCTTACTATTAGGGTGATTTATTGTGTTGATATCGTAGGTGTTGATAAGTTGTTGTTCATGATTTTGTTTGATTAAGGCTTATACGAATGATGATGATAAACTATTTGAATACATGAAGAACAACTTGAAGATGATATGAATATGTTATGAACATTTGAAATCGCTATGTTTGATCCATTTTTGGTTAGTAGTAGACAAGGAAACATGTTTATGAAATATCATTGGATAGTACATAATCTCATGAACATGAAATTTCATTGGTTAAGTACACTGGGTAGAATCAGCAGATGTCCAGTTGAGACCTCCGGTTTCGACTCGAGACCACAAGCATGACAACTCGGGATCACGGTTTCGACACAAGGCTGCGAGTCGAGAACCTTTAGTCTCGACTCGAGACCACCATCAGCGCACAAACACTACAACTCGAGACCATGCTTGCGAGTCCGGTTGCGACTCGAGACCAATACATGCATGACCCGAGCCCTCTTCAGTCGCGACTCGAGAACTTGTAGACTACAACTCGAGACCGCACAGTCTCGACTAGAGACCGCACAGTCTCGACTCGAGACTACATACATGTGCACGTTGCTCAGACTTGCTCCCTGCTACGGGCTTAGGTGATTTGGGCCGGACCTTTGGGCTTTGTTACTTGTATACATGATACTGTTCGACTCATAGGTGTTATTGAACTACCATGACAAACATGTATGCCATGATCGTTACTTGTGTATGAATACGTGTAGAAAATACGTGCACTACTTGGTTTGAATCTGACATGAATGGTATCTATGTTAGGACGTAGTTGACCACTTACAACTTGATTGACTTTTCTGTGTATCTGCCGAGCAAACTAAGGTGAGTTCACACCCTCTACAAAGCATGGGATTCCCAGGGGTCGGGAATTGGGGTTAAGGAACATGGGTTCCTCGTCCTCCTTGGGTAGGACAGCATTGGTTCAGGAATGTAATTCCTCGTCCTCACGGACAGATATCTCGTACTAGACCAAAACTCTATCACGAAGTCCCTCCTGTTTATATCGACTTAATCGCCGGGCCAATGGCGAGCGGGTCATTAGTTAGATAGCGCTATTTAAGTCTGACAAACCTCACACCGTTCCGCAGAGGACGGGCGTGAACTAATGGATCTGGGGCACGTCAATGATGATAGACATTGACAGTTTCAGGGCACATAAACATGACTACAGTCAGCAGTCGATATGGTAACGAGTCTAGTGTATACATGGGGTAGCCCCCACGGCCGAAATGCCAGATAACTAACACGGGGTAGCCCCACGGCTGGATTGCCAGAGTAACCGGGAATAAACAAGTCACGTTTTTAACTATGGGGTAACCCCCACGGCAGGATGCCAGATAAAGGAAACTGTTTTCGAAACAACCTGAAACAAACACCCAACCGTGAACTCACTCAACTTGTTGTTGACTCGTTACTACATGCTTTGCAGGTCAATAGGTACTTAGCTGGAGCTTGCATGGAAGAGAGTCATTGTGGGACATGGACGGCTGTGTGCCATGTTAAACTTTGAAACAATTAAACTTATGTTTTGGTTTTAAGACTTATGCTTCTGCTTGCAACCTAAACTATGATTTGTTTGAACACCAATTGTATTGGTTGGATTTTATAACTACTTATATGCTTGTTCGATATGATTGGTGGCTGGATCCTGGTCAGTCACTCCTCCAAGCGGTAGTACTCCGCAGGTGGATTTTGGGGGTGTGACAATACTCACCTGTAAGACTGAATATTGGGATCTGGATACGGGAGTATATTCAAGAGGTGGGACACATGAATGAGTTTAAGTTCTTAAAACACCTAACTCATATCCTGAATTAGTTGAAATTTGTGTGAGAATTTAAGTGGATCAGTATATCGACAATCTAAGTGAATTGTTTAATTCTTAATGTGTAACTAAGCTCAACGGTACTCGTGATTTGTCAAAAACTGATATGATCCTCTTACACGAACTCACAAAAATATTGTCTGTAAATATTTCTTTACTGCATTTCTTTTATATCTCAAAATCCAAAAAGATTTTCAGTGTGTTTTAGCATAAAATTTTGAAAAAGTCAAAAAGATTTTTTGACAACTGGTGTTGAAAAGCTGATTTTCAAAATTCTGAGAGCTAAACACGATGAGTATAATTTGAGAGGGAGTTAGTTTTAAAACTGATTATTTTTTATCAAATTTTCAAGTGGTTCATCAGATTGTAAGATCATTTTGTTTAGGTTATTGGAGAAGAGTCTGAGTTAGTGCAAGTTTATATGTTTGAAATGTGTAAATTGTAAAATTTATTGTGAGGTAGAGTTTATGCAGGTTTAAAGTTTGAGCAAAGTGATGATCCTGAAAAGTCAAAGTTTTGAAAGTCAGACAACGATCCTAAAGCTGATGATGCTGACGATCTGAAGAAATACCAGCATTTCGCAAAGGGGAGTCTGAAGACTGCGAGTAAAAGATTGAGAAGAGTAAAGCCCAGAGACAGATCAAGACTGAAGATGCGAAGACTCGACACTGCGACTCGTCAACATCTGAGGGGGAGTCTGTTAGTGCACTACATCTGTCGACTTTGTCTTGTATCGAGTCTTAGTTTTAGATTGTTAGATCAGGGCACGTTTTACGAGAAAATAGGATGGCATATAGGTTTAAACTGGTAGGTCCGCTTATATGGACATAGGAGGTCCGCTTATGTGTCAGGTCCGCTTATTTGTCAGGTTAGCTTATGTGTCAGGTCCGCTTATTTGTCAGGTCCGCTTATGTGTACATGTCCGTATGTGGGAACCTCATCACCTATAAATAGGTGTACATAAGCGAACCTCATTAGATTTTGGGGAGATTCCATACCGAGGTGCTGCCGATGTGAGATTTGAATGTAAACGTTGTTATATCAATCAACAAGGTGATTTAAGTGAAGATCTAGTTGTTTCTACGTTGGTTACTTGTTTTCCGCACCTGTAACTAATCGAGACTCCTCTGATAGACTCGTTCGGGTCAGAATACGATCCTAAAATAATGTTGCGAGAAGATTTTAAAAACATGAAGCAGACGTCTTATTGAAACTTGAAATCCTAGGAAACCTTAGACGCGAAGAAATAAACGGATCCGAGTTATCGGTCACCCAATTTACCCAACAACGGCTAGCTAATAACCTAGCAAACCTAGATCTTATTTCTAATCACTAGATAAGGTTGCAACTTTAATTGGTTTGGTTTTAATACTTGATTAACTTGTTAATCGAACGTTAATGTTTTTATCGAAAAGACAAGGCCCGAACTAATAATCATAAGATTAACAATTTAGATTGAAATAGTAACATGGTTTTAGGGGAGATTTCTCTATGCCTAAGTTACTAATTTCAATAACCAAGTTATAAACAATTTAAAGTGCAATATCAAAGTCAAGTTCAATAAGACATCATGTAAATCACACCAAATAGTCATTAACCGGATTCAAAATAACATCACATCGTCTAGTTCATCATTACCTAAGTAGCTTACAAGTTTAGCCACTCATATTATTAAAATACAAAGCACAATTACATCTAAAAACACAAGGTAACATAGTAAAAAGCGAATAGATACGAAAACTTAATGTTTGTCGGACCCGACACGCTTCTAACTCGAACCGAAAGCTTCCAAGACCTCCGAGAAGCTCCAACTTGTTCAGAATCGACTGATTTCTGTCTTGAGAGGTGTGTAGAGGTGTATTAAGGTGTGTTTTTTTCGAGTTACAAGTGAGTGCCTTTTATAGGCAAGTTTTTGAGCTCCTGCGATCCCCTTACGGACCGTAAGGGTGGGAGCCTTACGGTCCGTAAGGCCTTCCCAACTAACATTCCACACCTGCACCATTTCCGCACCAGAAAGTCTTTGCCGACACACCCTTACGGACCGTAAGGGTGTGAGCCTTACAGTCCGTAAGGCTTTCTCCAGGGTAACTTCTTTGTTTTCTTTGACACGTTTTCCCATGTATTGTTTTCTTCGTTGATTTCTTATCGTTTTCCTCGCATAATCCACGGATATTTCACCAATTCCTGTAGATTCATGATTTTATCGATTCAGTAACGAATACAAAGGAGAAACGCACATAATTGAAATAAAAATATGGGTAATTTGATACATAAGATGCGTATAATTCTAAACACATCACATGCTTCAATACGTGATACTTGATTTGTATACTTGGATGATTCTTTTGTGAGATTTACTTATCATTAACTTCATACGAGCCTCCCCTTAACATGTATAGCGCTATAGGAGTAACGCACCGCCCGTATTCTTGAGGCCATGTTAAGTCTTTAATACTTGTGGTAATCTGAGGATTGACTTGTATAATTGCATGCCATATTTACATTAACCTCGTTAACTATTTTTGTCATGTGGATTGTGCAAACCATTATACTTATATGCTAGTACTCAAAACTTGTATACTCGCCAATACTTTTGTATTGAACTATACTTTAAAACGTATTGCAGGATTTTTGATGGCGATGATGATGCACATAACTTAGTAGGATGCCTAGAAACACACCAAACTTAAATTCATGTTTATTAGTTTAGACATTCGATACTTGATGTTATTTGTTCGTTCCAAACTTGTTGTATTTCTATTTCAAACAATGTACTTGATATTAGCAATGAAATTAAATTATTTATTACATACTTGTCACATTTAGAGTTATGAAGTCTCGAGCAATCTCGTTCGTCTCACTCCGATGTTTCCGTCATCGGTTGGGGTGTGACACATTTTAGAACAAAACTTATGTTAAAACATACACCAACTGAAAACTTACATAAAAATAAGCAAAGAAAAAAGGTATTTTATCTGAGCCTACTTATTTCCAAAAAGAAAAGTTATGTCCAAACGTAAATCAACTTGAATTTATATCGACACCTACATAAATATAAGCATGTAAATATCGATCACAAAGTCTTTAGATAGTTTAGGGTAGGAGGGGCACCAAAGGGTATTACCCTAGCCCCATCCAATCTTGCACTGCCATGTCAATTCTACACCCAAGTACCCTAAACCACCAAAACACTAATGGCACTACCCATAAGTAACCCCGAATCATGGACCTTGCCCTTTTACTCCACCCACCAATCACACACACCATAAAGAGATGGATCTCACCTCCTCGTACACATCTTCAGCAGAAAATGTTTACAGTGTAAAGTACCCTAGCCGCAGCCCTAGGGGCCGGCGGCAAACTACCCTAGGGGACTTACCCGTATGGTGACCCTTCCCTCCTGAGGGTTGTAAGTGCCAATACTAAAAGTTGAAGGATAAATGTAAAAATATAAAAAGAAACTAAAAGACAAAAAAGGGACCAAATTAACAGAAGTTCATGTAGACACCACTTCTTAGGCAATGGGGTATGGGGCAGTGAATTGGATTATGGATTACCACGGGAGACATTGTTCTTGTGGTACACCCACTTCCCCCTTTCCCAAACCATAGTGGTTTGCATGGTTTAATCCATGGCAACCATGACCCTCTTTCAATTAATCAGGGAATTTTGATTGATGGGGGATGATAGTGGATAATAGTGGGGGTCAAGATCCAAACTATATAAAGTGGTAGATTAGGTTAGTGGATGAGGGTGGGGTGACATGGCGCTGACGTGGAGGGTGGTGGTGGTCATTTGGGTCATGGCCACACCACATAGCCTTATTATATTTATATGTAACTAGGTTATCACCGGGGATTGCTTCCCGGGCTAGAGAAAGTTATTAATATACTTATTATTTATGAGTAATACATACTTAAAATGATACAAAATGTATGACATGTTAATGGAATCAAAAATCAACAGTTTACATTACAAGCTGCCAAAAACTTCTTTATACACGACATTAGAAGTCTTATTTGTTGGTTTTCCATCGGCGTCGAATATCAATATTTTAACTCCTTCTCTGGTCTTGACCCTTGATAATGCAACGTACAACTGACCATGAGTGAAGATATGATCTTTTAAATACAGACCAACTTTTGATAAGGATTGTCCTTGACTCTTGTTAATTATCATGGCAAAACAAACTGATAAAGGAAATTGTCTTCGTTGAAATTCAAAAGGTATTTTTTATCGGACGGAATCATATTAAGCCTTGGAATAAAAACTCTTGTGCCGATAATACCGCCAGATATTACTTCAGCTTCTATTACTCGTTTACCTAGAAAAGTAATTTGTAGCCTTGTACCATTACATATGCCTTTCTGTTGATCGATGTTTCGGAGAAGCATGATAGGAACACCAAATTTAAGAACTAATCTATGATTAGGCAAGCCAGAAATCTTAAGTGAATTCAAATTTGATGTTGAGTATAAACCTTCTTGAAATGAATCAAGCATTTGATCAGTTTGACATATGCTATCGGAACTCAAATATTCTTTCTTATCACCTGGAAATAACGAAAGCAATCGATCATTAATTTCATGAACTACGTCATTTTTTGGTGCTAGGATTGCTCTCTCAGAAAAAAACCAGGATTCCGAAATTGTTCCATAATTGAAGGGTATACGAAATCAATTAAGCTTTGTATCGGGTCAGAAATATCGGTGATTAATAGATCATCTGGTATCTCTATAATTGCTTCACCATCATTATCATCTCCAACGTTTCCTTCACCAATATCAAGCAGCCATTTTGCAAAATCCCTGATAGAGTCCATATTAGAATTTTCAGCTCCAATTGTTAGGCGCATGTTTTTAATCAACCTTAACAGTTTGCATTTTGACCATATATATGAAAAGCTTAAAGACACACAAACAATTTGTTGTCTGGTACCATTAGGAATAACTGGTAGGATTTGTCTGAAGTCACTGCCGAATACAAAAACATTCCCTCCAAACGGAACATCCGAACGAATACTCCTACTGTCAGAAAATACGTCAGACATCGTCCTATCTAAAGCTTCAAAGGCATGTTTGTAGACCATCGGTGCTTCGTCCCATATGATCAATTGTGTTTCCTTTAATAATTTGGCGATGTCACTATTTGGCTTAATATGACACATTGAATTTTCTGTGAGATTAATTGGGATATGGAAGGGAGAATGGGTTGTCCTTCCACAAGAAAGTAATAACGAAGCAATACCACTTGAAGCCACATTTAAAACTATCTCACCTCTACATCGAACAGCTGAAGCCCAAGTCTTCCATAAGAATGTTTTTCCAGTTCCCCCGTAACCATAAACAAAAAATAGGCCTCCTTTACGGCCTGCAACTGCTGCCATTATTTTGTCAAAAACCACTCGTTGTTCATCCGTCAGAGATTGATGCAACTTATTAAATCAGCTTGTACTTCATCTACGTCATGTGATAGCTCTTCATTGATTAGACGATTAGTAGCATCACGTAACGAATCGTCATCAGGGTAATGCATCGTGCTAAATCCTCATAACGACGAACCATTGGAAACTAAATATTTTTCAATTTCCAACAAAGTAAGGTTCTTAATCTGATGTTCAGGAAGCACTAAACCTAACAAATAAAAAAAATAACATCGTTAATAATCAAATCGAAATGTAGAAATGTCAAATAAAAAGAAAGCTTAAAACCTGAAATATTTGTTTCTTTTTTACTTCTGTATAAAATATCATCTGCTAAGTATTTCCATGTGTTCTCCCACACAAACTCTGGCCGTGAAAGTGTATTTGACAACAACAACATAGCAGATAACGCTCGGAGATAGCCAGCATGTCCTTCGAAACTTGCTTCTTTAGTGGCCTCAACGTATTCATTGTCGTCAACTAAGAGCCCCATTGCATAGCAAGCATCTTTTAAAGTTGGGAATAACTGGCCGTTAACGGTACGTATTTCCTCGAACGATCTTGGCCCTTTAACTTTATTCAGAAGTATCCTAAAAAAATAAGGTTCTCCTAATGCAGGAGACACAGAATGTATACGTCCAACAATCTGGTACATTTTACGTACCTGCCAACATCTATCTTAGAGTTTGAAAACAAATTTGGAAGGAAACTTGACATAAGTCAGCTTTCTAGCATCTTCATTTGACTCGTTGAATTTCATCTATTGCACAAATATTGAAGAAGTAACTGAAGGCTTGCTTAACACATTATCAATATCGTCATCCGCACCATACACAACATTCTGTTAGCCCGGTATATGAAAGGGAAGCCTTATAACTGCAGGATACCTATAATGAACCTCGTTTGAGAATATTCTCCATGATGCTTCACAAGCTGAAATGTATCTACGATCATAATATTCCTTGATCTCATCTCTTGCCTTATCCTTCATGCTTGGATTTGTATCCCCAGAAACAACCGCAGTAGCCATATCAGGGCCTTTGTTAATGTACTTGAACAAATATTTAACTGAACCGGCTTGATTACACCATTCGACATTGATGTGTGCTTGACATCTTTTTAGAAGCCTTTTGTTATACGGTACAACGCGTCTGTTGTCCAATCTAACACCAGATTTTATAACTGTGTGCCCTGAATCTCTTCTTCGGTATACAGGGAAACCACTGGAATCAACAGTTGTATGTGGTGAAAAATTCTTGGGAAAGTTTTTTAAATATCTTTTATTAACCATGCAAGGACAATTCAAATTAGCATTTTCACACGGACCATGAATCATATAATCACTTACCAAAGCATAAAGTTCTAGATCTTCATTTTTATCAGGAATCTCAACGGAGATAAATGGATCTATGTGATCTACGATCGGAAGTTTGTGATCGACCTTCATAAATAAGCATATATGTGCATGAGGAAGACCACGCTTCTGAAATTCTACCGTATAAACAACTAAATAAAAAGAAAAACCAAATAAATTTAGCAGTTTATACAACTAATTGCAAATTATACACGAAATGAAGAAATGTAAAAAAAAACTAACATACCAGCGTTAATCTCACCGAGATAATTAGAATCCTTTAAATCTTTGAGTATGGAATCGAGCTTCATTTTAAAAAATCGACACTATATGTCAGGCCTGTCCTCGGCTTTGATGGCAGAATCTTTAAGAAATCTTTTTACTTCTGGCCATTTAGGATTACAAGTTATAGTTATGAAGAAATCAGGGTACCCGTACGACTTACATAAGGCCATTGCATCGAGATAGTTTTGTTGCATGAATCTTGCACCTCCACTAAATGAAGAAGGTAGTATAACAGGCTTTCTAGTGTCTTTTAAAACTTGTTTACCTTTAGCTTTATGCTTTTGAAGATTTTCAAATGTTTCAGATCGAAGGTTTGTTTGTTGTCTCCGAATGTAATGTAGTCTCACGCTCTCAATCATTGTATACGTGTCCACCAAAAATTGTTGTAACAACCTTCTTCCATTAAGAATTAAGGAAAAACCATAATTTCTGTCACACCCCAACCGATGGCGGAAACATCGGGGTGCGGCACTGAGCGAAACAGATTGTCCAGGAGAATCCATAACAACTAATATTACCGGATATTTAACGCTATGTCCCATACCATAACATATCAAATAAAATAGTTATTACAGACAGAGTTTCTCAAAGACAAATAATTGTTCCGACAACTCAGATTTTTATTGATTTGTTTCTAGACTCTCTCCTAGCATGATTCCAGCGAACACATAGCAAGCAAAGCATCTTAAACATCTGTCACATACGTTAAAATAGAAATCAATACACATAGTGTAAAGGTGAGCATACAAGTTTAATAGTATAATAGTAGCGAGTTACGTATAACCAGCATGTAACATGTATAATGTGAAGCAAGTAGATTATCGACAATGAAATATGCACATACGTGACTGTGAGTTGTAGAGTGCGCAACACATATCACCACTGTGACACGTGAAGAAATACCCTTAGCAACCCCCGTCCACGACAGGTGCTGAGTCCAAACTATAGAACTATCGTTGCTAAGGTGTCAGGCAAAAATCACGGTGTAAACATAACATACAAGCATTCATCGAGTAACACGTATAACATGTAGAGCGGTTAGCGTATAAAAAGTGTTTGCGTTGTGTGATTGATGTGATTTGATGTAAGTAACGTATGTAACACCCAAAAGTGCTTAAAGCAAAAAGGGATCGAGTATACTCACAGATGGTCGGATGGCCGTTCGTCCGGGCGACTTGTTTGAGTTGAAAAGCCAAGTTTAGAAAGTCTAGCGTTTGAACCGAGACGATATGACAACGTGTTAAACAATGGAAACCCCCATCAAGTCCAAGTCACCTGATCGGATGGGAACCACCCCATCTGATCAGTAACTGTTCTTGACGGTGTTTCATATTCAACCCGTTAAGTTGGTCATCTATTCGATAGTAATCCGCACCTAGACCGACACTCCACTATAGAAGGAGTAGAAGGCCTGAATAAGCTCGGATCCTTCCAGTTTTATGTGAAAAGTTAAGGTTTATTGAAGAAAAAGGTTGAAACACTTGGATTATGTTTTGATTTAGGAGAAATCAGTGTTTAAACATGTTGAAATCTCTTAGATCTGAGTTGTTCTTGGTGGAATGAGGTCACACTTTGAAGTTCAAGAGAACCCATGATGACACCATCCTAAAACACCTCAAATACATAGATTTCATGGAGGAAAGTTAAGATTTGATGGTGGAAAAGATGAAGAAGTGTGTGTAGATGATAGAAGTACAAGATTTGAGTTAGAAACTTACAAGAATCACGAGGAATCGAGAGCAAATAGGGTTGGAACGTGCTGGTCGGAGAGGGAGCTGTCACATCAATGATTGTTGATGTGACAGGTGCTATTTATAGGCTAGACAGGAGAAAAGGCAGTGCAGGGTGATGGATTAGAGGGCCTTCCGATCGGATGGTCATCCGGTCAGGTGGTCCTTCGATCGGAGGACTCCTGCGAGTTGGTTTCCAACTTTTCGTTTCGTGCGTTGAGCGTTGCGATGTGTTGCGAGTAAGTGATGCGATAGTATTACCCATTAATTCCACAAATAACCTAACTAACAGTCATAAACCTAAACATACCCATTCTGTTGCGATGGGATTGCGTTGTGATAGAGTTGCGATTGCGTTTGCGATTGACATCACCTCAAACAATATAAACATGCACAAGTAACACATAATAACACACACACATAAAACAATACCCAGACTCATAATTCGTATTGCGATGCGATAGCGATGAGTCGATTAGCGATTAATAGCGATTATTAGCATTTACTCCACATAATACAACTAAAGTAACATAATCTAGAGTATTGATTACAAGTCAAGGAGTACAATCAGTGATTAAGCAAGGAGTGACAGATCGCATTTAGCAATCTTCTCTTCCTTTGACTTTGACTTCAAAACGCGGGTTGTTACAGCCTCCCCTACTTTAGGGAATTTCATCCCGAAATTAAGGCGCAGGCGTAAGTGCAGGCATAACGAATAGATGTGGATACTTAGCCTTCATATCACTTTCGAGTTCCCAGGTGAACTCGGCGCCACGTTTGCCTTCCCAGTGAACCTTCACAATGGGAATGCGTGAGCGTTGGAGCTACTTGGTTTCTCGATCCATGATCTCGACAGGCTTTTCCATTAAGTGTAATGTTTCATCCACTTGTAGATGCTCGAGTGGCACTTGTAAATTCTGCTCGGCTAGACACTTTCTGAGGTTCGAGACATGGAAAGTCGGGTGGACGTTACTAAGTTCCTCCGGTAGTTCGAGTCTGTTGGCCACTTTGCCAATTCTTTCCAGGATTTTGAAGGGTCCAACATATCGAGGCGCGAGCTTTCCTTTCTTGCCGAATCTGATCACCCCCTTCCAAGGTGAAACCTTTAGGAGTACGTGATTGCCAACGTCGAATTCAAGGGGCTGGCGGTGTCTATCGGTGTAACTTTTCTGACGACTGTGAGCTTTCAGCAGATTGTCTCGGATCTGGAGGATTTTGTCAGTCATTTCTTGCAACAGCTCAAGATCAGTAATCTTGCGCGTCTCCGATCTCGTGCCACACAATAGGCGATCGACATTTTCTTCCGTATAATGCCTCAAATGGTGCCATTTGAAAGCTAGAATGATAACTGTTATTATACGAGAACTCGACTAAAGGTAAGTGCGCATCCCAATTACCACCAAAATCTATGACACACGAGCGAAGCATGTCTTCAAGGGTACGAATTGTTCTTTCAGTCTGACCATCGGTTTGGGGATGAAAAGCGGTACTCAGATTAAGGGTAGTACCAAGAGCAGATTGAAACGTTTCCCAAAAGCGCGAGGTAAACCGACCGTCGGGGTCAGAGAAGATGTCATGAGGCATCCCGTGTCGACATATAATTTCGTCGGTGTAGATTTCGTGCTACTCGTTCTACCTTAAAGTATTCTCGTATTGGCAGAAAATGAGCAGATTTGGTAAGACGATCAACGATAACCCAGATGCTATCGTGACCTGATGGCGTGCGTGGAAGTTTTGTTATGAAGTCCATAGCTATACTTTCCCACTTCCACACGGGGATCTCGGGTTGTACGAGTAAGCTAGAGGGGCGTTGATGTTCGGCCTTGACTTTCGAACTAGTCAGGCACTTCGAAACATAGATAGCGATATCCTTCTTCATGCCCGGCCACCAGTACTTGTAGCGAAGGTCCTGGTACATCTTGTCTGCACCGGGATGAATAGAGTATCGAGACTTGTGGGCTTCGTCTAGTAGAATCTGCCGTAAGTTGGTGCGTTTGGGAATCCAAATTTGGTCTAGATAGTGAAATATACCATTCGATTTAATCACCAGTTGTTCGCCGTTATTGATGATCCTTTCCTTATTCAAAGTACGTTCAGTAAAACAAGCATGTTGAGCGTCGCGTATAAGAGCTTCGAGATTGTGTTGGGCTTGGGTATTACGAATGCTATGCAAATAGCTTCGTCGGCTTAGAGCATCGGCAACGACATTCGCTTTGCCAGGGTGGTAACAAATCTCACAGTTGTAATCATTAAGAAGTTTAACCCATCGGCGTTGGCGCATATTCAGTTCCTTCTGGTTAAAGATGTGTTGTAGGCTCTTGTGGTCGATGAAGACCGTACACTTGGTTCAGTAAAGGTAGTGTCGCCATATCTTTAACGCAAAAATAACTGCACCAAGCTCGAGATCGTGGGTTGTATAGTTCTTCTCGTGGATCTTGATCTGACAAGAGGCGTACGCGATAACCTTGTCCCATTGCATAAGAACACACCCAAGACCATGGTTAGAGGCATCGCAGTAGACTACGAAGTCGTCGTTTTCGTCGGGTAAGGCGAGGATAGGAGCATTGCAGAGCATATGCTTTAGAGTTTGAAAGGCAGTCTCTTGTTCGGTTCCCTAAACAAAAGCCTTGTCCTTATGTGTGAGAGAAGTAAGCAGTACAACGATTTTAGAAAATCCTTCGATAAACGAATGGTAATAGCCCACTAGTCCGAGAAAAGAACGGACTTCAGACGGGTTCTTTGGTGTAATCCAGCTCTTAACAACTTCAATTTTTGCTGGATCGATGTGAATACCTTTACTATTGACAATGTGACCAAGGAATTGAACCTCCTCCAGCCAGAATTCGCACTTGGAGAACTTGGCGTAGAGATGGTTTCCCTGGAGTAGTTCAAGAAACAAACTGAGATGTCGCGTGTGTTCGGCTTTTGACTTGGAATAGATCAGGATATCATCGATAAACACGATGACGAAGCAGGCGAGAAAGGGTTTACACACGCGATTCATTAGATCCATAAAGACTGCAGGGGCGTTAGTTAAACCAAAGGGCATAACAACAAACTCGTAGTGACCATATCGGGTTTGAAAAGCGGTTTTGGGTATATCTTCCTCTTGAATCTGTAACTGGTGATAACCGGAGCGTAGATCGATCTTCAGGAAACATGTACCACCTTGTAACTGATCAAACAAATCGTCGATTCGAGGTAAGGGATAACGATTCTTGATGGTAAGCTTATTCAATTCCCTGTAGTCGATGCACATCTGGAATGATCCGTCCTTCTTTTTGACGAAAAGAACAGGCGCGCCCCAAAGAGAGGTGCTTGGGCGAATAAAGCCTTTATCGATAAGGATGGAGTGAGACGGTAAGGAGCTCTAGCGATAGGATTTGCTCCAGGAGTGAGGTCAATTCGAAAATCAATATCACGAGATGGCGGTAAGCCAGGTAAATCTTCAAGAAAGACGTTAGGAAAATCACGAACCACAGGCACCTTTTCCATTGCCTTATCTTTCTTTTGCTTCTCCGCTACTACGATGTGTGCCAAGAAAGCTTGGTATTTCTTGCGGAGGTACTTGTTAGCTTGGACACACGACATGAGTTTGAGATCCTTCGATGGAGTTTTGCCATACACACAGAGTTGATCACCATTTGCGAGAGAGGAACGAATCATTTTATCGAAACAAACGACTTTAGCACGATTTTCATGAAGAAAATCCATGCCTACTATGATGTCAAAACTACCAAGCTGCATCGGAATAAGATCGATAGAGAAGACGTGATTGTTGAGCTCAAGAGTACAATCATGTAGAACAGAACTAACAGTGACGGTTCTTCCACTGGCAATCTCTATGTCGAACGTCGTAGGGAGGTTAGCGCGTTTACGTTTTAGGAACTTCTCGAATTCGAACGATACAAAACAGTTATCAGCTCTAGTATCAAATAAACACGAAGCATATATACCGTTGACAAGGAACGTACCATTAACCACGTTGTTGTCCACTTGAGCCTGGCGGCCGTTGATGTTGAATGCACGTCTGCGGGCTGCTGGCTGTTGCTGATGCTGCTGCTGCTGAGGCTGCTGCTGGTGTTGTTGTGCTGGTTGCTGTTGTGGCTCTTGCTTCACCACTCTGTTGGGGCAGACATTTGCGAAGTGGTTGGGATCACCACACGCATAACAAGCTCTTGCGTGAGCAGCGGGAGCAGGAGTTGCTTGTTGGTCCTGTGGAGCAGGAAGAGGAGCTGGCAGTGCAGGAGCTTGAGCCTGTCGGGGGCCAGTACGACAGTTGGCAGTAAAGTGGCCGTAAAGGTTACAGTGAACACAAAATTGACATGCAATCCCAGTAGGATGGTGATAAGTATAGGTAGGGCACAATGGGTCTGGACCAGTATATGCATGCTTGGCCGGCGGTGCATTGGTCACTGGTGCTGCTACCTGGCGGTTCTGGTTTTGGGGTGGAGCGGTTACCGCATTGAGTGGAGCGTCGGTGACAACACAATTCTTGTTGTTGTTGTTGTTGTTACTTTTTCGCTTGCGATGAGTAGCCTTGGAGAGTTGCGATGTGGCGGTTTCAGCGGTGGGAGCAGCGGTAACTTGGTGAAGACTTTTGGCGGTTTTATCAAAGTAACTAGCTCGAACTCGCTTGTCATTAATCTCGACAGCGAGCAGGAAGGTTTCTTCAATAGTTGTTGTCTTGGCGGCTTGCACAAAGTCAGCAACACAATCCGGTAAAGCACGGATGTATTTGTTGATGGTGATATCGGGAGTAGAGACTTGGCCAGGACAGATTATGCTAAGCTGCTTAAAGCGAGCAGTTAGACCAGCGTTGTCGCCACCCTCTTGCTTGATGTGCCAAAACTCGTCCTCTAGCTTCTGAAGCTCATGGGGAGGGCAGAATTCCTTCATCATGATCTCCTTCAACTCTTCCCAAGTAAGCCCATAGGCTGCATCATTTCCGTGCTTGTTTCTTTCGGCAGTCCACCAGTCCAGAGCCCTGGACTAGAAAATTCCAGTGGCGTTAATAGTGCGAAGATTATCAGGACTGCCACTTTGCCGCAGAGTGAGTTCAATTGAATCGAACCATTGAAACATGGCAGTAGGCTCTGGTGAATTATTTGGGGCCACATGCCTTATACTACTTGAAGCTAAAAGTAGCTTTAGGCGGGTCAGTCCTTGATTCCTTAGAAGACTTGCTAGCGTTTTTGTTAAGTTCACTGGCAATTTGCGGAATGACCTTAGCTATCTGCTTTGCGACTAAAGAAGTGATACGCTTGTCAGCGTGATTACGTCGAGCGGTGCGAGAAGTGTGAGATGACGACATTGTCTGCAACAGACATCGCCATAGGTCTCAGACGCGATATATTCGAATCTCACCTCACCATGTATTATTACTAAAGCTCAGGAACACATCAGCATATAATCACATAGGCACAGAAGTCACGTAAGCACGTAATCACATAAGCACCTAGCACGTCAAAACCACTCTTTATACTATATTGTGCAAGTATTCACCTACATATATTTCACATATTCACCTATCTATCACAGCTGCGTAAAGCGTTCGAGAGTTGCGAGTGCGAATAGCGATTGCGAATAGCGTATAACAGCGAGTAGTGTTGTGAGTAGCTGATAGTATGCCTACAATTTGTTAGTGTTTTGAGATGTAAATAGCTGTGCGCGTTTATCAAAGCGATGAGCGGAAAGCGAGTAAATTACCAAAACCGAAACACATAAAACCACATAAAATCCATAATTCACAGAGTCATCGGATGTTGGCTCAGAATCGAAACACATAAAATCTGCGAGTGCAACTTGAAATTGAGAAATAGAGTGTCTAGGCTGACAGATATTGACTACCCAAGGTGATTTGATTATTCACAAGGACCTTAAGTACACACTTTGGCCTTCTGGACTGTGCTCTCACCTCGACCTGGGCGAATGACACACATCCTTCCAGTTACTGCGCGACTCAAGTCGTTGGAGTCCGTCGAGACTTTGGTGAGAGTTTTGTAAACCAAAATAAAGGGTAGAACAAATTATCAAGATTCGGGTTTCACCCCTAACTTAACAACTGCATTCCTGTTTGTTGTGATTAGAATCACGAGATAGAGAGAGAATTGCGTCGAAGTACGGATTTCACTCCTGATTCAACGTAAATTCTCGTGCTTATAGTAAAAAGGTCATGTTGGGGAGTGATCTCATCGAAAGTTTGCGGCTTTCATACCTAGTCTCGACCAGATCACTTGCTTACGCGAGAAATTTCGAAAATTATGCGAATTGCCAGCCTTAGGAAAGGCTGATCTTGCGCGAAGCGGTAGTATGCGACATCCACGCAAAATTGTAATGTTTAGCGAGTTCGTGTGAGAATAGTAAATAAGCTCGTACAAAACCCCTACCGGGTATGCACAAGTCGGTCTGTTGGTATTTAGACTATAGACTAGGTCGTTTCTAAGACATCGACCCGGACTAGGTCGAGTCTTGCCTAATTCCCTATAGTTATGGCTCTCATACCAATCTGTCACACCCCAACCGATGGCGGAAACATCGGGGCGTGGCACTGAGCAAAACAGATTGTCCAGGAGAATCCATAACAACTAACATTACCGGATATTTAACGTTACGTCCCATACCATAACATATCAAATAAAATAGTTATAACGGACAGAGTTTCTCAAAGACAAATAATTGTTCCGACAACTCAGATTTTTATTGATTTGTTTCTAGACTCTCTCCTAGCATGATTCCAGCGAACACATAGCAAGTAAAGCATCTTAAACACCTGTTACATACGTTAAAATAGAAGTCAATACACATAGTGTAAAGATGAGCATACAAGTTTAATAGTATAATAGTAGCGAAAGCGAGTTACGCATAACCAGCATGTAACATGTATAATTTGAAGCAAGTAGGTTATTGACAATGAAATATGCACAGACGTGACTGGGAGTTGTAGAGTGCGCAACACATATCACCACTGTGACACGTGAAGAAATACCCTTAGCAACCCCCGTCCACGACAGGTGCTGAGTCCAAACTATAGTACTATCGTTGCTAAGGTGTCAGGCAATAATTACTGTGTAAACATAACATACAAGCATTCATCGAGTAACACGTATAACATGCAGAATGGTTAGCATATAAAAAGTGTTTGGGTTGTGTGATTGATGTGATTTGATGTAAGTAACGTATGTAACACCCAAAAGTGCTTAAAACAAAAAGGGATCGAGTATACTCACAGATTGTGTTTAGTAAATAAACACTCTCTTGGATTGAAGGGAGCGTTGAGGGATTAGCTTGAACACAGTACGATAGTATAAGCGTTGAACGGTGCATAAAACGATGCAAGTGAACAGAATGACGAAAGGTCATCCGATCGGATGACAATCCGGACGGATGGCCATTCGCTCGGAGGGTTGTCCGTTTGGGATGGATGTATTTGTGTATGATGGAACTTTGAAGTTTTCATTGTAGCATTTGAAAAGAATTGGAATGTGTCTACCTTTCAGGTCGGACGGTCATCCGGGCGGATGGCCGTCCACTCAGATGGCAACCCGAGTGGAGACTTTATTCTTTTGAATTTTTGAAATTGTTTTAAGTGCTTAACAACACAAGTCCATGGGACGGATAGCCATTCGGTCGGATGGTTATCCGATCGGATGGCCGTTCGTCCGGGTGACTTGTTCGAGTTGAAAAACCAAGTTTAGAAAGTCTAGCGTTTGAACCGAGACGATATGACAACTTGTTAAACAACGGAAACCCCCATCAAGTCCAAGTCACCCGATCGGATGGGAACCACCCTGTCCGATCAGTAACTATTCTTGACGGTGTTTCATATTCAACCCGTTAAGTCAGTCATCTCTTCGGTAGTAATCCGCACCTAGACCGACACTCCACTATAGAACGAGTAGAAGGCTGAATAAGCTCGGATCCTTCCAGTTTTATGTGAAAAGTTGAGGTTTATTGAAGAAAAAGGTTGAAACACTTGGATTATGTTTTGATTTAGGAGAAATCAATGTTTAAACATGTTGAAATCTCTTAGATCTGAGTTGTTCTTGGTGGAACGAGGTCACACTTTAAAGTTCATGAGAACCCATGATGACACCATCCTAGAACACCTCAAATCCATAGATTTCATGGTGGAAAGTTAAGATTTGATGGTGGCAAAGATGAAGAAGTGTGTGTAGATGATAGAAGTACAAGATTTGAGTTAGAAACTTACAAGAATCACGAGGAATCGATAGAAAATAGGGTTGGAACGTGCTGGTCGGAGAGGGAGCTGTCACATCAATGATTGTTGATGTGACAGGTGCTATTTATAGGCTAGACAGGAGAAAAGGCGGTGCAGGGTGACGGATCGGAGGGCCTTCCAATCGGATGGCCATCCGATCGGATGGTCATCCGATCGGGTGGTCCTTCGATTGGAGGACTCCTGCAAGTTGGTTTCCGACTTTTCGTTTCATGCGTTGAGCGTTGCGTTGCGAGTAAGTGATGCGATAGTATTACCCATTATTTCCACAAATAACCTAACTAACAGTCATAAACCTAAACATGCCCATTCTGTTGCGATGAGATTACATTGTGATTGAGTTTGCGATTAACATCACCTCAAACAGTATAAACATGCACAAGTAACACATAATAACACACACACGTAAAACAATACCCAGACTCATAATTCGTATTGCGATGCGATAGCGATGAGTCGATTAGCGATTATTAGCATTTACTCCACATAATACAAATAAAGTAACATAACCTAGAGTATTGATTACAAGTCAAGGAGTACAATCAGTGATTAAGCAAGGAGTGACAGATCGCATTTAGCAATCTTCTCTTCCTTTGACTTTGACTTGTAATTTGACTTCAAAACGCGGGTTGTTTCAATTTCTATCTTGGATCCTATATGCAAAAAATTCTCTCATCGTACACTTTGGTTTTATTTTCTTTTGTGTCGCGATGAAATCTCTATGGGGAATATCAATTCTATATCCGTCATCACCATATGGGAAAAGTAAAGGATATTGCAAAGCAAGATATGATGGGTGTAATTCGCTAATACGTTGTAGCATTCCAGACTGAGTATCGACAACAATATCACGATGGTCTATAGCTTTATCTATGT